>CM050926.1:31255036-32564370 GCA_027742785.1 Vigna reflexopilosa | reverse complement strand
CCCTTTGGAACTAGTCCGAGAGAGCATGCGCACAAACATAGTACTAGGCGGTCTGTTCTGAGACTCAGCCATTGACCGAACTTCAGCCACAAAGGCATACTTGTTCGGCTGCCTCTTCTTGAACACATAGACATGGTTGGTGCTCATCTTCTCCTGAGCAATCAGAACCTTCTCACTCCCATTAATAATGAAATACCCGCCTTGATCATATGGACACTCTCCAAGTTCAGTCAAATCCTTCTCCGAATTTTGGTACAACGTGCAATAACTAGACCGAAGCATTATAGGAACCTACAAATACCAACAATAAAAAAACAAGAGTAATAACTAATTAGTCATTGGGTTTAAGAGTCGATAACAAAACTAAACTTAGCCTTATCCAGAAGAATCAAGAGATACACCTTGCCAATGAAAACTTTAGTGAAATCTTGAGTCTCGGTGACTTCTTCACCATCGTGCCCCTTCTTGATGACCCTCTTGGAGACATCAACATACAAAGGAGCTGAATAGGTGAGGTTCCTTAACCTAGCAGCCTTGGGAAACAACGTGGCGGTTTCTCCATCAGACTCCGTCATCATGGGCTTACTCAAGTAAATCTGGCCAAAGCTGATTCTGTAAATAGTCTGCGAAAAACGCAACCAACTCGTTAAGCTAAAAACAGTGCAGAGTAGAAGAGAGAACAGCAGTAGGAAGGTAAAACGGAACTAAAGGTACCTCGGCGAAATCAGATTGGTGACCGGGATTATGCTGCGACTCGGGTCGAATTTCTATGTCGGCGGATTCGTCGACGATTTCCTGCATAGTATTTTGGATGAACTCGTCGAAAGAATCGAGTTGCTGACGAACGAGGCCTTTCTCTTCGAAGTAGGCGGAGATAACAGCCCACGCATCCTCTTGCGTGATATCGTCTTCGTCGTCGTCTTCCTCCATCATTTGCTGATCGTACTCTTGTTCCTCTTCCAAATCCATGTTTCTTCTTTGTCACTCACTCTCCAAAGATTAACGTTTAATTAAGCTTTTGAAGTTTCGTTTTTTTCGTTGGAATCAAAGAGAATGAGAGAAGGCACGGTCAGTGAAAGCCCTAGCTAAGGGGATTTGGGTTGGGGTTCAGCAAATGAGAAAAATGGTAGGGTGTGCTCTTATATAGGGGAGAGGAGCGACTGATGCTTGTATACACCGCACTTCCACTAAACAAAAGTTAAATAAGTGAAGGATTTTTTTTTTTTTGTTGAATAAAATTACTTAAAAATAATTTTTCAAATATACTAAAAAAAAATTAATTTTAAAATGTAATTAAAATAAATCATAACAGACATTGTATTTAGGCCGAACCTTAGGTTTTACTTCCTGCACTCCTACAATTTCTTTGTATACCCCTAAATTTTCAAAATGGTTGGCTGACTTCAATTCTATATTTAGAAAATTTTCTGAAATAAGTTATTCGGAATTTTTAGAACGAGATTTCCGAAATGCATAAAATACATTACAATCTTTCTGGAATAATATTTTCAGAAGAAAACTTTTGGAAAGTATATATTGTCAATTGAAATGAGTTTTCCAAAATATTTTCACTTGAAATGTGTTTTGAAAAGAACTGACACGATTTTTTTTTCTCCTTTCTTTTTTTTTATAGTATTTTTTTTTCTCTTCTTCTTTTGGGGTAGTGGTAACATCCTGAAAGATATTTTAATATTTTTCTTAGTAGTGGGTGTACAATTAGTAATTGTTGGGGGTGGAGTGAGCAATAACCAAGCCGAATCCTTTAACGCCTTGAAGGAGTACAGGAGGAGAATAGAGTAGAACTGCAGGATTTTATTTAGAATAGTATCCACGAAAGGAAACCACAACCACAACCTCAAACTCACACTATATACCGTTCCGTGCTTTGTGTTGTGTGTCAGTTGAGGGAAAATGGGCACTTCAGGGATTATCTTCTTGACCACACATCTGTGCTCACCTTCCAATTCTGTTTCCTTCCCTAGCCCATGGCCATGGTCACTTCTCCCTCAACTTCGAACTTCGACACGTGCTCTTCCTCTTTCCCGAATTCGCTCCTCAGTTTCTTCTTCTTCGACTACTACCACAGAGCTTACCCCAGGTGAAGGAATTATGAGTTTTCAACTTCGTATACCGTGCCCACTTACTAATTCATCAAAAGCCCACCAAACAGAATGGCGGGTCGTTGCCAAGTTTTATACTTGCTAATGTATAACGGGTTCAGTTCAGATTTTCCTTTGACTTTTTTTTCTTTTGGTTTAATTGGGTGTTTGTCACATTTCTATTATATGATAGGAATAACAATATAGACCTGATGTCCGTGTTTACTTGTTTGTTTCCTTAACTGTCCCTGAATTTGTCCTATGCGGTTAGGAAGAGGAAGAGGAGCGTTCGCTTAGTTATTCTCTCTGTATTTCTACAAGTTGGATGTGTTTTGCTTATAACGCAATGGCTCATGCCATCTTGAGAAGCCTAGCAATGTGAGGCATAAGAGGGTGAAGGAGAGGGACAAGGAACTATTATCAGGGGAATATGCAGAATGATCGTATTATTAGTTTGTAGTCTTACCACCCAAATGTAAGAATATTTAGCTAGCTTTATGTTCATTAAGAAAGTTAGTTAATGTCATTTAATCTATTAATTATTTTTAAAATAAACCTTTCTCCTAAATTATCCTTCCTTGGAACTTCATATCAAGAGTAAAAACAATATTGGCAATAGAATCTCAATCAATTGGAGGGAATTTTTGGGATGATATATTAAGTAGGGTTAAAAATAGTTAAATCTTGTTTATATTTGAGTTCACAATATTTTTTGTTACTTATAGTTGAGTGCGGAGAGAGTTGTCCCTAAATCTGGATATTGAGACGTACATGTTGCCTAATGGTGGTTTGTGGTACTAAATGCTTGGGGCAGGAATTTCAGGACTAAACTTTTCTTTGCTAATTGACATTTGATTTGTGGGAATAGGATGGATTCCGGCTTCATGTACCGTAGTATAGCGATAATGATCCACCTCTAGACTGTCAATTGGAAATATTAGTTTTGGTAGATGTGACTCAAAAGTGATTATGAACATTTTAAATATTTGACTTCTCTTTGATTCTGGACGCAACTTTCTATATCTCTCTTGGATATCAAGTGTGTGGCTAAAATATCCCCAGAAAACTTTCTAGACATTACTTCAACTTGATTAGTGTTGATTTTCTGCTTCGTTCATGCAGATAAACTTCCGACAGTTGATTCTTCTGTAACTGGTGGTGCATATGATTTCGCAAAAGCAACAACATCACTAACGAATGAGTTAATCTCTTCACCGAAGAAAGTTACTCTTTTAAGGCACGGTCTTAGCACTTGGAATGCAGAAAGCAGGATTCAGGTTCACATTCTACTTTTAATTTATTTGCTTTTGAGGTTTGAAGGAATAGTGGGCTTGGTTTGTAAATGCATGGGTGATTATTCTCTCTTTTATGTTCTCATTCTGAAATGCCTTGTTGATCATTTAAACTGTACTGAGAGCTCCTTGTTTTATAGGACTGAAGTTTTTGTTTGTAGTTCAGATGTTTTGCATTCAACACCATTTACTGTGTCTGCTATCCACTGTCATTAAATTGATCATATGTACTCAGGGAAGCTCAGATTTGTCTGTATTAACTGAAGTTGGAGAAGAGCAAGCAGAAAGGTGCAAGAAAGCCTTGGAAAATATATACTTTGACCAGTGTTTTGCAAGTCCAATCTCTCGTGCCAAGGTTAGCGCCAGTAAAATTTTATGTTGCTGGCTAATACCGCTCATCATTTTATTAAAATGGTTTGAGTTGTTCCATGTAGCAAACTGCTGAAATTGTATGGCAAGGCAGGGAAAAACCATTGATTTATCTTGATTCTCTCCGAGAGATACCTCTATATCATCTTGAAGGCATGACAAATGGTGAGACTGCCTCGGCTCAACTTGAAAATTCTGATAAAGTATCTTTTAATATTTTGTGGTTTTAGTTATATATTATAGGAACATGGATTTGGCATGTCTAAAGCAATGAGAAAGTAAAAATATTAGTATATCTATCCTTGATCAAATTGAAGTCCTACATAAACTTAAGCCACTTTAAATCAAAAGAGGATGCACCTTTACTTAGTCATTTTGCACACCTTTTCAATTCAGAGGAGTAAAATGACTGTTTAGAACATGAGATACTTCAGTTGATTACTATAATTACTATTTACTGTTAACTTTTGTTTCTTTCTATAGGAAAAATAACTTCGCACTTGTCAAAGTTAATGCTACCGAGTTTTCAAATTGTTTTCATTTTATCTCACGTTTCTATTTGTATCATTCCCACCATTCTTTATGATTAAACTAAATCAGTATGTTCCTCATTTGGAGGCAGTGGATGCTAAGCGAATATATCCCAAAGAGTATACAATTTGGAGAGAAGATCCAGCCAATTTCATCATGAATGGTAGATATCCTGCACGAGATCTGTGGATAACTGCAAGAGATTGTTGGAAGGAAATGTTATTGTCGCCTGTAAGATTTCTTTGTTGCTGATACATTGTTTGGCTACTAATGATTTGGAAGTGAAGTACAATATTTATCTTATTCCTCAGGGTGAAAGCTTTCTGGTTGTGACTCACAAATCTATATTGAGGGCATTAATTTGCACTGCTTTAGGCCTTGACCCAGAGAGGTAATGTTGGCTATGCAATTAAATATTTAAACTGATCTTGGACCCGTTTAATAAAAAATGTACTTTTAGTTCAAATAACATGCACTGTTACTAGTTATTAACCAATAAAAAAATCTTCAGTATGACTTTTAAATAATTATTATAAAAGTCAACAAACTTAATTGCTATGCATAACAATGGTCAGTGATTTGATGGCAATATAAAAATCTCCGCACTGTCAATACTGTGTTGATATTGATTCTCAGTCATGTATAGCTTGCTTGATATGTCAAGTGTTGATTATGAAATTAAAATATTTAAACTGATCTTCGGCATACTTTGTGAAAAATGTACTTCTGATTTTGATTTTACTGGCTATTCTTCTAGTTAAGCTTTCAGCTTTGATGACTTTTGTTAGGCTTGATGAGTTCATTGGTAATATTATTATGGTATTGCTGTTGACCACAATATACATAGAACTCATCTTTTCATTCACACACTCTAATCAGCATCCTCCAAGAGAGGACTTGCGCCGTATACAGTTTATCAGTAAACATTGTCACACATTGTGCTTCATCTGTTAACGGTGACACATATATCAGGTTGCATTTCAATTTTGGCACATATAAGACATTTTGAGGTTCAAATCCTTCATCAAGTTGTATTATACATTCTTTATTTGCCAACACTATTTTTCCATCGGGGCAATACCACTGGACAATCTTGTATAACTTTTGAGACAAGTTATCCAATCTCCTGTTGTACAATTAGATGTACCACTATCTACCTTCCATCAACCACAGGCTTTTGTACCAGTCATTTTCTTAGTCTTGCTTGTATCATGTGATTTTACCATGGTCATCAATCGTTTGTCATTGCTCCATGCTCTATCCGGGTGTCTTATGTGTCCCTTCTTTCATGCGGGGGTATTGCAGCTTCCTCCAAAAACTTGAGTCACATTAAGGTGTGCTACACTTTATTTACCTTTTGTCCAGTTGTTCTTGTCTTGGTTCATTGCTTCCTGCTATAGTTCATGGGCAATCACCCCACCAATCTGGATATCCAATAATTTTAGAACACCCATTTGCATCATGTCTTGTTTTCCACAGTGAGAACACACCAGTGTATTATCTTTTTCCTCTCTTCGGCCCTTGCTTTTAGATCCGCTTGCACTGCAAGACCCACGATATATTCCCTTTTTCTCCTTGAATCTTGTTATGGTTTTCGTTCTCTCCTCTGAACAATAATTACATGGTTCAATTCAAGAAGGCAAGGGATCTGTTGGCAACACACTTGACCACACTGATCCATAGCTGGCATCATCAAGCCCCATCATCAGGAACTGATGGACCTTCTCCTACTCTCTTTTTCGAGTTTGGACACCACACCACATTTGCATCCACTACACGTGCACTGCAGGATTTTCTCATAATTGACCAATTATCCCACAATGTTTCCAGTTCGCCACAGTGGGCTACCATGCTCGATCCCCATTGTTTGCAATCTGCCAATTCCGCCTTAAAGGTTTTGGATTCTTGGCCCATTTACAACTGAAAAATGTTCTTTAATATCTTCCCCTAGGTCTTTTGCGTTTTCCACATACATCATAGTGTAATGCAAGTTTGGTTCAATCATGTTTAATATCCAGGACATGATCATGGATTGGACTGGCCACAATCTTCATTCTCAGGTGCATCCTTTTCAGTTCTTTGTAGGTTCCATCTATGAAACCCCACTTCGTTCAAGCCCGTAAAGATATATTACCAAATATTTCCCATCCATTTTGTTAATCATTGTCGTGATAACAAATAAATGATTGATTGAAAGTTTGAAGCTTATCGCTTCTTTTTAACTTTAAATTTGAATATCTTTCTTGAAATGTCAAGACCTCTTGCATGTGCAGCATGAAGGCAACATTCTGATAATCTAACATATCTTGCAGTTAACATTGTTCATAATGTTCAGGTTTCGTTCAATTGATATCAACAATGGCGGATTATGTGTCTTCAACTTCAATGTCAGAGGAGAAGCAATGCTTAAGGGTTTAAATATGACTGCTCACATGTACAGTGATCATGTCTATCCTGGTTAGTTCAACCTACATGCGAAGACAACACTTGCCATTTTTATGGGTAACTGGAATTTACCATGGAACAACAACAGTGAAGATCTGATGTGGAATTTTTAGTTTTAATCATGTGAAATTCCGAATCTTTGGCAAGTGGGTGGGTCCAACCAGGAAGAAGGCTGATTTTATAGCAGGGGGTTTGAATTTTCACACAGCCCTCTCTTCCTTTGATATATAGACATATAGGAATGGAGAACTTGAGTATAATTTGAGAAAACTAATTACGTGATTTCCAACCTTCGTTGTATGTATGCAGTCTATTCAATCTCCTCATTTTCAATAAATATTACTTGATGTCACGATGTGCAAGTCTAGGAAACTCAAGATATTTTTACGAGGAGCACTGTTCAATGCTCTATAATTTATTTTACATGAAGATTTATGTTTTATGGTTGTATAAAGATATCTTGTGTGGGGATCAGAATGAATGTTGAACTGCAAGCAATATTTGTGTTACAGTAGGGTTAATAATGAAGATTTATTGATGCGGGTGATATTTGTAATGATTGAATTTCTGCACTATTTATTTATAACGTGTCGTGGCGGTATGAGAATAAACATGGGTGGTGATTAATATTGGCGTGCGGCTAAGGTAAAATCAGCAGACACAGCCCTTTTAGATTGAATTAATGTATATGTGGGGGACTACATCCTATGGTTGCGTACGCAGCTGTAATGTTTGTTGTTCAATCAAACGGTATTCAATGTGTGCAACTTTAAATTGGATCATGTAGGCCAACTCAAGATAACGTTTGTTAATATCTTATTTGCATTATGGGCATTACAAGAAAGACAAGAGCAACTTTGGCCCTAGGAATGGAACACTATCATTGTTTGGTTTGTATGCCCTAATCGCATTTCACACAACAGTGTCCGGATTAAGGATGCGTTAATATAGTAACAAGTTTCTAAGATAGTTGCTAATTTATAATTGGTTGATTGCATATTTTTTTAAAGTCTTGCTGATAGTGTGTGATATTCCATCTAAAGAATTTATAAATTCGGACTCAGATACTTATAACAGCTGAAGAGATGTACATAGTTTAACTTTTTTAGCTTATGATTAAGTGAGATGTGGTAGGTCCTCAGTTACAGAAAGAATAAAACTTAATAAGAATGAAAACAATATTCTTAATTAGAAAATGGCAAATGTTATTCTATTACTTTTGAGTCTGATTAAGACCAAAGTTGTAATAAATGATTGTCATAAAGGAAATGAAAGAAAGTGGGAATAACATTTTTCAGTGATAAGGGACACAGCATAATCCATTTGAGCTAAAACCAGTGCACGTGCTGCACGTGCCACGTTGTAGAACACAGATAGTAATACATTCTAAGCCATCATCTCAATAAAAAAAGTTGCAAGCAGAGATTCTCACAGCCGTGTCGTTTTACTAGAATTCAGATAAATTCAAAATCCACGTGGGGCACATCACAGCCATCGCCCATTATCATCACAAAAAGGGACCCGAACGCAGTGTGGGACCCACAAGAGCCAGGCGCGTCGTTTCATGGCAATTAACTGCATACTATATTATGCATAACTTAGTACTGTTGGTCAGAAATTTGAATCCGCCGTTAAAAGCACTGTCATTGGGGGCGTGCGCCACACGATGCTCCAAATCGCGTAGAGCCAAAAAGACAAGCACTGAGATTAAAAGTTTCAGTTCTTTCTCGTCTACGTTTGTATCTCCTCAACGCTCCAACTTCTCGGAGTGTACTCAAACTGAAACCGAACCTACTTCTTCCGTTGCAAAACCCAACGAGAAATTGAAGAGCAAATGGAAGTCAAAGCAATAAAACGCGATTACCTCAAGGAACTAAATGCCTCTGAAAACGGTTTAGTAAGTGACTAACCGTTTAATCTCAACTCCGTCGTTTTCATTTCCGCTTCTGTCACCATGAGTAGAAGACAGCGTCCGGTCGCCGCGCGCGGTGGCGCTGGGAACCTTCCGCCATTAAACTCTGTCTACAACATTATTCCCGTACACGACCTCTGGAACGACCACCCGTCGCTCCGATATCCAGAGGTACGCGCCGCTGCGGCGGCGGTACGCGCCGTCGGAGACCTCCCGAAACATCAGTTCATGCGGTGGGAGCCGGAGATGGACCTTCTGGACTGGCTCCGCTTGCTGTTCGGGTTCCAAATAGACAACGCTCGAAACCAGAGGGAGCACCTGGTTCTCCACCTCGCGAACTCGCAGATGCGCCTCGAGCCACCACCAGCGATCGTTGACGCGCTCGACGCTGGCGTGCTGCGGCGCTTTCGGAAGAAACTGCTACACAACTACTCTTCGTGGTGCTCGTTCCTCGGCCTGAAG
The DNA here is from genome assembly GCA_027742785.1 of Vigna reflexopilosa. Lineage (NCBI taxonomy): Eukaryota > Viridiplantae > Streptophyta > Magnoliopsida > Fabales > Fabaceae > Vigna > Vigna reflexopilosa. Next base: position 32,555,260 of record CM050926.1, on the reverse strand, counting down.
TCAAACGTGCTGCTCTCAAGCCGTCGCGACCCGACCGATCTCCGCCGCGAGTTGGTGTACGTTGCGCTGTACCTTCTGGTTTGGGGAGAGGCCGGTAACCTTCGTTTCACTCCCGAGTGTATATGTTATATTTACCATTTCATGGCGAAGGAAGTTAATCATGTTATCGATGAACACATCGATCCTGATACTGGTCGTCCTTCTATGCCTACGGTTTCTGGTGAATTAGGGTTCTTGAAGTCTGTAATTATGCCGATTTATAATACTATTAAAGTTGAAGTTGATAGTAGCAGAAATGGAAAGGCTCCGCACTCTGCATGGAGAAATTATGATGACATTAATGAGTATTTTTGGAGTAGGAGGTGTTTGAAGAGGCTGGGGTGGCCTTTGAATTTTGAGAGTAATTTCTTCGGGACTACTCCGAAGGAGAAGCGCGTAGGCAAGACTGGTTTTGTGGAGCAGAGGTCGTTTTGGAATGTTTACAAGAGTTTTGATAGGCTTTGGGTGATGCTGATTTTGTTCTTTCAGGCAGCGATTATTGTCTCTTGGGAGGGTACGAATTATCCTTGGCAGGCCTTGGAGAGAAGGGATGTGCAGGTGAAGATGTTGACTGTGTTTATCACTTGGAGTGCTCTGAGGTTGCTTCAATCTGTGCTTGATGCCGGGACACAGTATAGCTTGGTTACTAGAGAGACCACTTGGCTTGGAGTGAGGATGGCGCTGAAGAGCATGGTTGCCATAACGTGGACTGTTTTGTTTTCGGTCTTTTATGGAATGATTTGGATCGAGAAGGGTTCGAGTTCAATCTGGTCTGATGCAGCCAATCAGAGGATTATTACATTTCTTAAAGTTGTCCTTTTCTTTCTTATCCCCGAGTTGTTGGAATTGGTGCTGTTCTTGGTACCCTGGTTACGGAACGCCATTGCGGAATCAGACTGGAGCATAGTTTATTTGTTGATGTGGTGGTTTCATACTCGGATTTTCGTGGGCCGGGGTGTGGGACAATCACTTGTAGATAATGTTAAGTATACTGTATTCTGGGTAGCAGTATTAGCTTCGAAGTTCTCATTCAGTTATTTTGTTCAGATCAAACCTCTAGTTGCTCCAACAAAGGCTCTTTTGAATCTTAGAAACATTTCTTACAAATGGCATGAGTTTTTCAACAACACCAACAGGGTAGCAGTTGTCTTGCTGTGGTTGCCAGTCGTGCTAGTATACTTCATGGATTTGCAAATATGGTATTCGATTTTCTCTGCCTTTTACGGTGCAATAATTGGTCTGTTCTCGCATTTGGGTGAAATTCGGAATATAACACAACTCAGACTTAGATTTCAGTTCTTTGCCAGTGCTATGCAATTCAATCTGATGCCGGAGGAGAAACTGCTAACTTCACAACCTACACTGTTAAAGAAGCTTTACGAAGCCATCCATAGGTTGAAACTGCGATACGGACTTGGTCAGCCCTTCAAAAAGATTGAATCAAGCCAAGTGGATGCGACTAGATTTGCCTTAATATGGAATGAGATTATGATAACTTTTAGGGAGGAAGATATCATCAGCTATCGAGAACTTGAGCTCTTGAAACTGCCGCCAAATTGCTGGAATATTGGAGTTATTCGATGGCCATGTGCCCTTCTCTGCAATGAGCTACTGCTTGCTGTCAGTCAAGCTAAAGAGCTAGAAAATGAATCTGACTCGTCTCTCTGGTTGAAAATATGCAAGAATGAGTATCGTCGGTGTGCAGTTATTGAAGCTTATGACAGTATCAAATATTTGTTCCTCATGGTTCTTAAAGCTAGAAAAGAAGAGTATTACATTGTGACTAATATATTCAGGGTCATAGACCACTACATTCAGATGGGGAAATTAACAGAAGCATACAAGATGTCTCGGCTACCTCAGATACATGCTAAGGTGAGTGAATTTGTTCACCTTTTGATACAACCAGATAGAGACATGAATAAGGCTGTATATTTATTGCAAGCTTTGTATGAATTATTTGTTCGAGAATTCCCAAAGGTGAAGAAGACCATCTACCAGCTACGTCAGGATGGTCTGGCACGACAAAGTTCAACAACTAATGAAGGACTGCTCTTTGAGAATGCTATAACTTTTCCTGATGCTGGAGATGCAGTCTTTTCTGAGCAGCTCAGACGATTGGATACAATTCTTACTTCTAGAGACTCGATGCACAATGTCCCATTGAATCTTGAGGCAAGGCGAAGAATTGCCTTCTTTACCAATTCTTTGTTTATGAACATGCCCCGTGCTCCCCAGGTTGAGAAAATGATGGCTTTCAGTGTTTTGACCCCATACTATGATGAGGAAGTTTTGTATAGCAAAGAATCTCTCCGAAAGGAGAATGAGGATGGTATTACTACCTTATTTTATCTGCAAAAGATATATGAAGATGAATGGAAAAATTTTATGGAAAGGATGCAAAGACAAGGATTGAAAGATGAGGATGATATCTGGACCACAGAAAAGGTCAGGGATCTCCGCCTTTGGGTATCTCATAGAGGTCAAACTTTGTCTCGCACAGTTAGGGGAATGATGTATTATTATCGAGCCCTTAAGACGCTAGCGTTCCTTGACTCCGCCTCTGAAATGGACGTGAGACCAGAATCAGAACATACTGTTTCACATGGTTCAACAAACCAAAACAGCAGCTTAAATGGCCAATCTGCAAATGGGCCTTCATCTTTACGGACAAATCTCAGGACGGCAGATAGCAGTGTGTCCATGCTATTCAAGGGACATGAATATGGTAGTGCACTGATGAAGTTTTCGTACGTGGTGGCATGCCAGATGTATGGGCACCACAAGGCAGACAAGAATCCCCGTGCTGATGAGATATTTTATTTGATGCAAAATAATGAGGCCCTTAGAGTGGCTTATGTTGATGAGGTTTCTTTAGGGAGGGAGGGGACTGAATATTACTCTGTTCTTGTGAAGTATGATCAGCAGTTACGGCGTGAGGTTGAGATTTATCGGATCCGGTTGCCCGGTCCTTTAAAACTTGGAGAAGGGAAACCAGAAAATCAGAATCATGCCATAATCTTTACACGGGGTGATGCAGTTCAGACCATTGATATGAATCAAGACAATTATTTTGAGGAAGCTCTCAAAATGCGGAATCTGCTAGAGGAGTTCAATACGAACTATGGTATTAGCAAACCAACCATTTTAGGGGTCCGAGAAAATATCTTCACAGGATCGGTTTCGTCGCTTGCATGGTTCATGTCAGCTCAAGAGACAAGCTTTGTGACACTAGGTCAGCGTGTTCTGGCAAACCCTTTGAAAGTACGAATGCACTATGGCCATCCAGATGTGTTTGACAGATTCTGGTTCTTGGGTCGCGGTGGAGTTAGCAAGGCCTCCAGAGTGATCAATATCAGTGAAGATATTTTTGCTGGTTTCAATTGTACCCTGCGAGGTGGCAATGTTACACATCACGAATATATACAGGTAGGCAAAGGAAGAGATGTTGGTTTGAATCAAATATCCATGTTTGAGGCCAAGATTTCTAGTGGCAACGGTGAGCAGGTCCTGAGCCGAGATGTGTACCGTCTAGGCCATAGATTAGACTTCTTTCGCATGCTTTCAGTGTTCTACACAACCATAGGATTTTATTTTAACTCAATGGTTACTGTACTAATGGTTTATGCCTTCCTCTGGGGCCGTCTTTATATGGCTCTTAGTGGAATTGAGGGTGCAGCCTCGGATAATGCTACAAACAATGAAGCCCTTGGTGCAGTCCTAAATCAGCAGTTTGCAATCCAGGTTGGTATTTTCACTGCACTCCCAATGATTGTTGAAAACTCTCTGGAGCACGGTTTCCTTCCAGCTATTTGGGACTTCTTGACGATGCAATTGCAGCTTGCATCACTATTTTACACATTCTCTTTGGGAACTCGCACGCATTTCTTTGGTCGGACTATACTTCATGGTGGTGCTAAGTACCGAGCCACTGGCCGTGGTTTCGTTGTGGCACACAAGTCTTTTGCTGAGAACTATAGACTATATGCTCGAAGCCATTTTGTGAAGGGTATTGAACTTGGGGTTATTTTAATTGTGTATGCTGCTCATAGTCCCTTGGCTAAGGATACTTTTGTGTACATAGTTATGACAATTTCAAGCTGGTTTCTTGTCGTTGCATGGATAATGTCTCCTTTTGTCTTTAACCCCTCTGGATTTGATTGGTTGAAGACTGTATACGACTTTGAAGATTTTATGAATTGGATATGGTATCCGGGTGGGCCCTTCAAAAAGGCAGAACATAGCTGGGAAACATGGTGGTACGAGGAGCAAGACCATTTAAAAACAACCGGTATATGGGGAAAGCTGTTAGAAATCATTTTAGACCTTCGATTCTTTTTCTTTCAGTATGGCATTGTTTATCAGCTAGGTATTGCAGGGGGAAATACTAGTATAGCTGTTTACTTGTTGTCTTGGATAGTCATGGTTGTGATTGTTGCCATTTATATTACCATAGCATATGCCCGAGATAAATATGCTACAAAGGAGCACATCTATTATCGATCAGTTCAGCTTCTTGTGATTCTAGTCACAGTTCTTGTACTTGTCCTCCTACTGGAATTCGCTCATTTAAAATTTGTTGATCTCCTATCAAGCTTGTTGGCATTCGTTCCAACAGGATGGGGAATGATTTTAATAGCCCAGGTGCTTAGGCCATTTTTACAGACAACTAAAGTGTGGGAGACTGTTGTTTCCCTGGCTCGTCTGTATGATTTGTTGTTTGGCATAATTGTTATGGCTCCAATGGCTATATTCTCATGGTTACCTGGATTTCAATCTATGCAAACTAGAATTCTCTTTAATGAAGCTTTCAGCAGAGGTCTCCAGATATCTCGAATAGTTAGTGGCAAGAAGTCTGTTTAAGGTGGTGATTGGAGGTAACTTTTACATCATGTTTTTTTTCTTTATAATATTTTAGTCCATACTGAATATGAAGACACCAGGGTGTTTGTAGTTGCTGAGTAATTAGTAACACTGAAGCTGAGTTTACCCCGTAAACTATGATTTACCCTGGTGTATAGAGATTCGGAAGTTGATGCTTGAAACAGTTTGCTATTGAGTTAACCCATGCATTCGATGCATGTGCAGGTCGACCTAAATCAAAAGGGCTACTATGCCGAGTTGCTGAGATGTGTTTCTGTATATTCCCAGGTAGTAGCATCAACATGGATAGTGAACCAGTACAAGTTACCAGTTTCTAACACAAGATTGAAGACCAACCACTAATGGCAAGTCAAAGTTCGTTGTATGCCGTGGCAAATGGATGCCCACAGATAATCTCGTCGTGTATGTACACATAAAGAACAGAATAATTGTTTCTTGATTCATTTACAATACAATTTTAAAACCGCATCCCTGTAACTCTTTAAATAATATATGAATCACGCGTTTATTGTTTTAACAAGGTAAATGTTCTATCGAGTGTGTCAAAAGTTGACCATTTTGGGTCAAGTTCTTTCTTCGCTAATTACTATAAAGTGTTTTTTTTTTTTTTTTTTTTTTTGCGTGCTTCAAATATTTGTGAAAGTTGGATAAAATATGCACATGCCTTTCACATTACCTAAAGACAGTCTGCAGACTATCTTTTTTTCACCATAGCCTTAATACTCATATTTGTACTTCATAGAATTGTTTTTAATTCTAATTCAATTTTGTGTTTTTATTTTCAGGTATTGCTATGTGAAAACGTAAAAGCAGGTTTAGTTTTCTTTCAGTGACACTCCATGACACGATCTATTAAGGAAGGAGTCGGATTGTTGTCTTGTAATTTTCCTGCAACACAGGTTGAGTCTCTGTAGATTAGTATTGGAGGATTATCAGATGTTTTGCCGTTTGCTGTACATTCTGTTCATATGTAGCGCAACCTACTCTAACAGAATCAACGATATTTAAGACTTAACATTGTCAGTCATCTAGCACTATTCTGATTTTGAATTTAAACTTTACAATTAGATCATATAAATTGAATAACCTAAGTGACTCTCAAGTGGAAAACTTATTACACTTTTTCTTCAATTGCTTCCGGCGACGGGAAAGATTTTCCCTTCAAGAAAAAAACTTATTTTGAAAGAGTTAATTCCATATAGATCGCATATAGTTCGTAATTACTAATAGATTGGAAAAGGAAAATCATTTCTAAAGAACTTAAGTTAAATATATTAATAATTCAAGTTTGGATGGTGATATTTACTTTTCAACTGTCCTGAATATGATTGTTTAATTTTATAATGACTAGCGGATATTCATAAGTTTAATCCTTAAAATATATAAGTTTATCATTTTTAAGAATAATTAATTAAATAATAGAAAAATGATACAATGATATATATATATATACATATATATATATATATATATATATATATATATATATAATTTTATAAAAATATGCTAAAAGAATTATGCATTAATATTTAGTTATTTTAAAATAAGGAGAAATTATTTAACTGTTTATTTTATCAAATAATTTAGTAAATTATTCTTTATTCATTAAAATGTAAAATTGTCTATTGAGAGATGATATTAAAGAAAGTTACTTGTATTTTTGTTTATATAATGGTATACATTATTTTTAAAGTTATGTTAGAGGGAATTTTTAATTGATTGATTGATTATATATATATATATATATATATATATATATATATATATATATATTATGAAAATTATATTTTTTTTTCAAAACTATACACTTATTTTGTTCCCGAGAAATTCATCAATTTTTTCTGTTATTTTTTACCAGATTTACGTGAAGTTATGCCCTCGACCTTTTGATTTTCTGTATAAATCTGGCATTCTTAGAAAATACTTTTTCAAGATGAATAGTCTGGAAATTTTGTTAACCGATTTCTCAATGAAGGCTGAAGACATAGTTATAAGCAAATAATAATATACCTGAAAGACGATTTAGCTTGGTAGATTTAATTTGTAGGATAAAGAGCAGTTATAGTTAGTGACTAAAAAATTAAAAAGATTGTTAGCATTAATTTAAATAAGCTAAAATAAAATATAACTTGGTGAGTCAAATAACAACACTGCTCTTTTCTCCTTTTCATCAATAGTAGTTGAACTTTTGGATTAACCCAAGCTATACAGGAATTTGTATTGCATAGTCATAAAATGTGATGTTTGGAGGAAAAAAACCTTCACCAAAACTTATGTACTTTAAACAAAATGATAACAAGTCCTCAGCTGTTCAACATGTGTTTGTGTCTCGATAAAATTTCCAAAAGAAAAAAAAGATGCTGTATCAGCTATGAAAGGGAGGTTCAGACGGTTTCTTGATATGAGCAAAATCCTCCTCTACTGCTAGATCCTGAAGTGTATACCTTCTATTGCAATTTATGCATTCTAAAACTAAATAAAAAATCATTTTACAAAACGCAACAAATGAGGCCTTCATAAATCGTCATTGCCAATAACTGGTACTTTCTCATAGGCAGAACTTTCTCTGAACCTCTTTGGAAGAATGCACCGACTGCCAAATTTCTGCTGAAAGTATACAAGAAGAGCAAATAAAATAGCACCACTAGGGATTATAATGTCCCAGGCTGTGGAATAAAAATCCATTCTATGGTTTGCATATATGTATGACAAATCAAGGTACCATGCAGAAATGTGAGCTCTAAAAAGATCATACACATGGGGCAGTGTACGAACAATTGTTGTCCCAATGTAAAAGGAAGAGGCTAGAGTTTTCCCTTCTGAGTTAAACATTATGTTAAACAGAATCTGTGGAAGCAGAAAACCATCCAGGAGCAGACCAGCGTAAGATTTGAAGGCTTCCCAGAGGGAAGGAGGTCGGTATACGAACCCACGAGGAAGCTTAAACTTGTGGCGCGAAAGCCGAAATGGTCTAAATTTTTTCTGGTAAGAAGTCTTCCATATGTGCACCGACCAAGCAGTCAATCCACCACCAATGTACAATGGTAGAATAATATAAAGGACCTTTTTATCAGAACCCCAGAGACCTGGATTGCTTCCCTCAACCTTTCTTGAGGACCAGGTCAATTGTATGAGGCGCAACTCTAGAAGAAAGGCTACCAGTGTCACTATCCTCACAAATACCTCATTAACTTCAAGCCAGCCTCCACTCCCCAGGAAAGTATTCTGCACGCTGTGCTTCCCCGTGAATAAAGCTTCAAAATTCAAAATCAGGGGAATCATGTGACCTAGAGTAATAACAGCAAGCATCACAACAGAAATGTAAGGAAGCACATCTGGGTGCTTTTTCACGTGGAGGAGTTGCAATCCTACACAAACACAAGCAAGTGTGTCTGATACCAACACCATAATTAATTCAAAATCCATTCTCAAAATGGAAGCATCTGCTTGGGTTGTGTAAATGAAATATGAAGACAACTGAAGAGGATCAAAATAATAAGGCTCTGACTTTTGTCGTGTGCTTTCTATAGTTCCTTTGAGAGCTTCACCTCCTTTTGTGTTCAAAGGAGGAAACTGAACATTAACCATGATTTCACAGTCCAGAGACTCATTCTTTATCAGTACTTTTTCCGTTGATCTCAAACGCCTACATCCTATCATACAAAGAACTCCACTATTCTTACTGTAAATCCCTTCAGCACCAATTTTGACTTCGGTTGGCAGGACACCTCTACCAAACTTGAAATCAGGAGGGGGTTTAAAACTCATGGTATAGCTGACATTCAACAAATTATTGTAACTTTCTGATTGCACTCCATGTGCTTTTGAATTTTCAGTTGTCAACACAATTGGAGCCCCATACGACTGTCCATTATAAATTTGATCATTTACAGATAGTGGTGATGTGTAACCTGGAGCCACTTGCCCTTTGCTGTTCGTCACTAACATGCTAAATGCCATATCAGATGAATATCCACTCGGATATGTATTTCCCTTCCCTCCAGCATTCATCATCTGCACACAGGATTTTTTTACCTTAGTTTCAGTATATTTGTATTGGAAACCATAGAGGCTTTTTGATACCCTCGATGAACCCTGGAATCCAACTTTACTGAAGTACCCAGGTTCATCAAACGCTTTGTCACTCCAAATTTGCCCCAAAACTGTACTCCTGTTCCTCAAAGATAAAATTGCAGGAAAACTCAAAGTGAGCCTAATGTTGCAATCTCCAACATAAGGACTAAGCCAAGATTCTGTGAAGTTCAAGATCCGGCAAGCAACCGCACATAGCCGATTCTCCTTGTCATCCCACTTCCCCTCAGAAACCAAAGTTGTATTCGGATGAAACGGAAATATAGCATCCCGGTAGCCCGAATCAGAAAAACCCAACAGCATCTGAACCTTCTCCCTCTCCGCACAAAGAGTGCCGTGAAAAAACATATAACCAGGCAGTTCTTTACCATTACCACTGACAGGATTGCAACTAACATTACTACACTGACTCCCGTATTCCAATTCAAACTTATTCGTGTGTCCAAGAAAAGCAGTGCAAGCACCCCGGTTTAAGTTTCTAAGGGACAAGCCCTCCTTATCTGATCCACCTCCACCTCCACAAACTTTCTCTCTTTCATTCCCAGACACTGTAAACTTGTATTTCGAACTCTGAGACAAAGCCAATATCGAAATAGGCTCAAAGAACTGCGAACTATTGTTGTCATCAAAACTTTCTAGTGTTCCACGAATCAAACAATTCAAAAGGCTCAAATCTCTAGGGTAACGAAGCTTAAGAACAACATTAGCACTCCGCAGGTTAGCATGGGATCCTGTTCCGAACATACAAAGGTTACCGGAAAATTGAGACCAAAATCCACTCAGGGAAACGCGCATCCAATGCGTCACTCTCCCGAACGAAAAAACTCGCCGGAGCAGCCTTCTCGGCGTCGCTCCTCTACGCTGCTGCAGAAGCATTTGCCCGCGCAATTCAAAAATGCCGTCGCTCCCGCTTCGGCGAACCAAGGTCACGCGGAACGACGCGTGCATCGAAGCGCCGGATCGGTTAAAGATACGATCGCCGCCGGAGAAATATCCGGATTGGAACCGGAGATCGTCGGCAACGCCGGGGACGTTTCCGGCGTCGGAATGCACTGGCGGTTCAGGGACAAGGTGGCTGCAGAGACGGCTGTAGGTGGACTTGAATGCTAAATCTGAAGGATTAATAGAAACAGAGGAATAGAAAAGGCCGAAAAAAAGAAAGAAGACGAAGAGAGGATTGAGTGATACAGTTTCCATTGCTGAATCTACGTCACATTTGGATGGAGAATTCGAATTCTAGGGTTTTAGAAATCCAGATTGGGATTTACGTGTAAAGAAAGAATCTGAATTGGATGAGTAGAAGGGACGGAACACTTCATAACGACGACATACATAATACCCACGTATCTGTTTTTCACGTCTGTTACCATTTTTTGTACGTAACTATTTTTTTATTTTCTTCAACAAAATAATCTCATGTTGATAATATATGGTGTTTCTTTGTAAGAAAATTTAGACATAATTATCTATTTACTACTACTATTTATTTATTCTATTTTATTAAATTAAAATCTTCAATTTAAAAAAAAATAATTATTCATTTTAAAAAAATCGACTAATTCTCATAACTTTTTAAAAATGTAACAGCATCCTAAAATTATCGTGGTTCTATAAATTGTCTATAAATTATAATATGCATGAATTAAAACTATGAATACTTATTTGTCAACCCTTTTAGGATTAAATGATCACATTTTTATAACCTCTAAAAATTGAAGAGCTGGATCAACATTTTTATTAATGATAAGACTAAATAAAATTAATAAATAAGCGTAAAAAAAACTATTTTTGTATAGCATATTCAACATCACATTCAATTTTATTCTAGGCGATAATACATACATTTTAGTCAGCCTAGCAATAATGGAGATTTTGTCTTTTTTGCAAATGGTTGCAACTTAAGTTTTGTTGAACCCTTTCATTGTCAACACAACAGTGACAGATCCTCTAAACCGTGGTTTTAACTCACTCATTTTAGGTTAGCATTTCATACCACACGTAACATCCAATTGAGGTGATGTATATTGCATTGCTATTGACTTCCTAGTCATCATCGTGTCAATCTAAACAAAGTATTCATTGTAAACTTGAAAGAAACATTTTTCAACCCTCTGAAAGCTACACAAACTGAGTTAGTGAAGTGATCAATGATACCTTCACCAAACTCCCTATTCTCCAAAATAAGTTAGAAATCATTATCAAATGGACCAAAGGGCACATCAAGAAAATTATTCCAATCACAGTAATTCTTATTTCACAGCTTCACATCATCAAGCCATTATATATGTATGATGTACACGCCTACCCCATAGGATATTTATTATCAATACATCTTCACACTTGTTTTATTTTGGGAAGGGGCTGGTTTACAAGAGGATATTGTTGTTTTAATCAAGCATACATTTTATATTATACAGATAAGTGAAACCAATTTAATATTAAACATAAGGTTTAGATATCTTTGACACAAGGTAGAGCAGTTACTTTTGCATCTCAGCAAACTTGCTGCAATCAATTCCCTTGTCAGAAAATGCCTCCACAAGCTTGGGGAAAAGCTTAGCAAGCATGATCTTAAATCCAGTAGAAGTTCCCTTTTGGTTTTCATTCTCAGGATTTCCACCACCAAAAGCACATCCAAAAGGAGCTCCTTCAAGATATGCCTTACAAGCCAGAAGTATATGTCTCGAACGTTGTCTAAAGTGCTCCTCCACCAAAGCCTCAAAATGCTGCACTAAGAGTCGTTTTTAGTTAGTCAATGTTCCATCTATATAACTAAATATTCTAAGATTCCGATGCCACCATTTTCTTAACAACTATACCTCTAATACATGACTTTGATATTATGTTAAGAAGTGAAATCTAAGTCTAATTTAACTTTACAAAACCAGTTTGTAAAGTGAGGTTTGCACCTACTTATATACTATAAACTAGTTTTATCTTTAATTAATGTAGAACCTCAAACAGTATTTACCCTAATTGAGTCCAGTTTAATAGATCAGAGAGAAACCAAAAGTAGAGAAGGAGTCATGTTACCTTGGGAGGCTTTCTTAATAGATACAAAATGGATTTGCAGGTGACAAGGAAAGCATTCTCATTGTAACTAACTGAGTTTCTCTCCCCTTCAGCTCTACCAATTTGTTGATCATATCCAGCCTCATTGAAATAAGGCTTCTCATTAAGGACAAGGGCCTGCAGGGAAAGAAGGACTTGAAGAATTGTTGAAGTTCCAGGGTTCCAAACTTCGGCAGCTGTACCGGTCCACGTATTTAGGAGACTCAAACAGACTTTACCCGACTCATACAAATTAGGATTCAATCTTAGTCCACCAGAAATGTAATGCACCATCTGCATGGGATTGCAAAAGTCATAAATATGCAGCTTTCTCTATGCACTTAAATGAAAAGAATTCAGAAAAGCATACCAAAACTACGTTCAGAAAGCTTACCGGGGGTTGGCTGGGAAACTCTGAAGGGAAATGTATATCAAAGAAAAACAATCCATCATGATAAGGTGTTCCAGACACACCCACAATGGCTGCTCGCATGAGATCCATTCTTTCTTCAAAGACACGGACATAAATAGTTTCTGTTTGGGCAAACAAAGATTGTAAGTGAATTTTGCAGAAAGGTGTGATGAAAATAACCAGTTATAAGGATTTCCGTTTTTGTCAAGGAAATAATAGTCATTTTCAAATCAATTGCAGTTTAAAACTTAATGGCCGACAAATAATACTTTCAATTAAGCTTACAGATTCCAGCTTATGAAAAATGGAATTCTGACAACTTTTTGTTTATCTATATAGCAACCACCAATTTAATTCCCATTTTAAAGAATATACCAAATCTAAGGGTACTGGTCTTCGTAAAACTTTGGTGTTTTTCTTCCAGATAAAAGTAAAAGCACTATCAATCCCAGTCCAAATATAATTTTCTAGTCTGAGTTTAACCATTGGATAACAGTGTATGCTGCAAAGCATGCAAAATAATATGGCTCAAAATAAATAAGATGAAGTGTGCACCAGGGAGATTTTTTTCCAGGATGCTCCATTCTTGTTGTACCTTCTTCACCCAATCCTTTTTTACCTAACAAAGGACAAAAGTAGGAAAACAAAATTAGCCCCAATCCTTTCAGTGCAAGTAGGATTTACCGTGAGTACTATGTGTCAATTTCTAACCTGAGAGATCGAAAACCCTTTCCCCTCGTCAAAAAAGTGGTGGTCTGAGCAATTATCAATTACATCAAACTGCTTCAACTGATCTGAGCTTTTGTTGTCTAAAGAAACTGGAAAGTCATTCCTTTCATGAGTCCCAATAACTTCACAGTATGGAGTTATGCCTTCAGAAGACTGCAGCTTGCTCACCAAATGTGAGTCAGTGTCAGGGTCACAAGTGTCCAAATCTTTCTTATCGAGACAGTTAGATTCATTCCCCTCTTCAAACCTAGGGATTGGGAAGAATTTTCCAGAAAGTGATGCTACAGAAAGTGTTTTGAGTATGCTAGCTTTAATGGTGGAGAAAAGTTCAAAGGCAGCTTGAGGAAGGGATGAGGAACTGCTCTCTCCTGGATGCTTTTCACAATTTTCTCTATCGCCATTACAATCTAACAATGTCTGTCATCAAAATGATATTCAGCTGATGACTAGAAAATCAATGACAAACTCAACAACTGTATATTCATTCAACAACTATCGCCATTACAATCTAATTTTGACCAGTTTAAAAGTTCTATTTTATTTTCTCTTGCTATTAGCTACCTGACTTCTCACTACAATTTCCAAGATGAGAACTATGTATTTCAACGTCCCAACAAATAATCCTCATAAATATTAGATTACTATACAAATATACACATTAGAAACATGTGGATGTACATAAATACAAGACATAGATAGAATTTATTGCCCTCACCTTTTCCTTCTGCTCTGATGAAAGACTTCTATGATCAATCATCATCTCTTGGGAGAACTCCTCAACATTTGCTTCATAAGGAACAGGAGTTGCAGTTGAACCTTCATGCTTATCAATTCGGAAAATTTCATAAGGTGCAACCTGTTGGGGCACAAATAAGTTTGTAATAACTTCCTGTAGATGATGGTAACCAAGTAGCGTATAGTTACAACAGAAAGTAGGATTATCAAATAAGTACGATTTAGTTCAAGTTCAGTGGTCATAACTAACAGCTATTTACCAATTATCACTACATTAAGATTTTGATAGAAAGAAAATAATTTCCTATTGTATCCCACAAGAATGGAAAAGGGTCATTCTCAAATCAACCTTTACTACACAAAATAAAACTACTGCTGCTACTAAAAAATCCTATTTTCAGCTAACAAAGATTTCATCCTCACAGCACAGTCACAGCCACCCAGACACACATTTACATGTACAAGCAGGATTGGGGGAGAGGACAGGATCATTAAACTAATAGGATCTATCATTATCTATTAAAAATTTTATATAGATAATGCAGATATGGGAAAAGTTGACCTCAAGAATTTTACATTTCCATGCATACTCACTATCATCGTTAACTACAATATATTGAATACAATAAGAATTATGTCATACCTTTGTTGTTAAACCAGTAGCCCATTTGACCTCCACATCACCATCTATGAAACCAGTAACATTGCCAATGCAGGAGAGGTAACTGCTATCTACAGATTTATTCTGATAACTGATTTGGTCCTGGTTTATCAGAGGAGCCTCTACAATTACATCAGTTGCCGACTTTACATTATCTTTGTCAGCTTGGTCACCAAGCTGCTTTTGAGCCGCCTTGAACACAATATCGCCAAAACAACAAGAATAATCTGGATGCTCCAGTAGTTCATAGGCACTCACAGTTTCCAACAAATTTTCAGTCCCGGATGTGGGAGAAGTTTTCCATTGTACCTTTACAGTATGCTCTTTTGCATCCATGGAAAGAACAACACCCCATCTTTGATTGCTAGGTTTGAGAGTATCATCAGAAGCACCTTTTTCCATCACAAACTGCTGGGGCCAAAATTCATGACTGTTTATGACATTCACTGGAATTAAGTTAACCGGATCTAATCCCAGAGTATGTTCACCATTTTGCCAAATGACATCAACTTCTGTCTTTATCTTCTCAATTATAAATAATTCCCCAATGTTAGTCGTCTTACATCCTCTAGCCTTACTATGCTCGTTTTGAGGATCACATGGAGATGCATCTTGAATCATCTGTTCCTTTTGGTCCACAGGTGGAAGCATGCACCAATCACCAAGTTGCCAGTTTGTATGTGAAAAACAGGACAACAAGGTCATGTTTTTTGAGTCTTGCCAGGATAGAGGAACATTTATATTCAAATTGGAACCGAAAAGAACAGAGGCAAACCAATTAACGTACACCAAACCTGCTTCCACAGCACAAACAGTTCCTTCACCATGATTGTCTTTCCAGGTGCCACACAGCCACCTAGCTGGTTTAGAAGCTGTGGAGGTCTTCTTAACCTTGACTCTCTGCCCTGGATAGTACGGATACTGTGAATCTTCAAGAAGATTATGAGTCAGTGGTAAAATCTGATCTTTTTCCAAGGTAATGACCTCACATTTAGTTCCATCGTCAAACAATATAATCACTCTGTCTACTACCCTTTGAACCTGACCAATCCATGGCCCCTTAATTACATAATCACCTTCTGAAATGGAACGAATCTTCATAAGTTTCTTGGAGTTCACATTTTTTAATTTCTTTCCTTGAACACTTTCCAAGTCCACTGACACATCAACACTTGTGACCCTCCCCATCTGTCCTGATGGGTCGGAGGAGGAACAGACCACATCCCCATGGACAAATGTCCTCTCAAATGAGAGAAAGTCATCAATCTTTCCGATGCTTTCCTCTAAACTCGATAATATGCTCCGGGCTTGTCCACCATATCGAAAATCAATATCCTCTTGATCCTCACTGCTGCTGCTGCTGTCACTGGAAGTTTCCCACTCCAAATCAGTAATGTGAGCATCCATCAACTAGATGCCTGTCATTGTGTGTGCATGGTAACATCAATAACATAGTTACAAGAAAATAACTTCAAAACACAACAAAGAAATAATTGTTGGTCAATCGACCAGAACCTATGAAGGAACATTTACAATAAATAAGGAGTTAAGAGGATCCTTACCTTCTCAAGTGAACAGAAACATTGAAATCCAGGGGCTATTGTGATCCACGACAGATTTGTCAATGATGACTTCGAAGGATAATTGTGTACAAAATGTGTCTGATGATACTGATGTTTGTCACAGATAGTAAACCAGTTTCTTGACCACTGAAACTGGAAAGTTGATGGCAAAGGAGACTCGCCTGATATGATAACAGGAGTCGATCAAAAACTCCAAAATGCCAAAGGAGATTTACCTGATAGGGTAACAAGAGTCTATTAAAGACTCTAAATGCCAAAGGAGATTTGCCCAGTTTGAGCTGCTATTTCCTCAGAAAGAACCTTTTGAAAAGGCTTTCCAAAACTAGTATCAAGAAACAACGACTATCAGATCTTTCTTTGTGATTGTATGGATGAAAAATCAAGGCAGTAGGAGGAAGCTTACCAAGATAATTAAAAGATGTCAAAGTAGATTTTCCCTGGTGAAACTGAGGAGTTCCTAGTGAAAAATATGTTTACTGCCAGGAATCCAACCAAAGGAAATTAAGTAACTTGCCAAAGGAGAGTTGCCCAATATAGTTGAGTCTTCAAACATAAATAAATTCCAGACTGTTAGTAAATTGGCCTCGTCAAGTTTGGAACTTGGAAGCTATACTGCCAAAGGAGATTTTCCCAACAGTGAAGCTAAAAACAACAGGTCTAGTCAAACAGGGATGCTTTTCAACAGAAGAATCGCTCAACGCATAATATTTTATTGCATCAGCACATACTTTCTGCTACTTGATTACCACAAGGTGATACTATCAGATGACTCGTCCGAAAGAACAACATCGGATTTGAAAGACACTAGACATTGCCAGAAGGAAAAAGAGCTTCCGTTACCAGATAATTTATTTCAAACCTGCGACAAGTAGACTAGTGAGTACTTTCTCCAATCACTTTCAGTATTAAAAGAGAATGGCAAAACCTATATAATGAGATAGCAGTTGTAATATATAAGATGACAACATTTGAATTAAATCACGCTAATTCACGAGGAAAGAAAAAAATGTGAGATTTACATTAAATTAATGAACTGCTTTTGAAGAATCAATATCCTTAACTGCATATGAAAGAAGTGAAATCAAAAGGGATCGTTGTGTTTTGACTAAACAAGACTAGAAATTATTACAAAAAATGATGACTGATCATTTTCTGAAGATTGATTCAAAGACATAAGGTGCGTGCAAGTCAGTTTTTCTGCGGAAGCATAAAATCTATTCAAGCATCAAACATAAAAGTCAAATGGTAAGATGGCTATTACACGCAAGCAAAGAAACGAAAAATTGACAAATAAAGGGTATGTTCACCAAACAATAACTCTATTGCTTCTAATAGTTGGAAAAACGATATAAAACATCACTCCAAAATATGAAAGGATTCACTAACTTAATCATGTTACATGTAAACCAGCAATACGAATCCAACACGATCAGAAACCGAAGTTCAAGCATTAAAATGAGTTTAGAATTGTCAGAGAAACACCTGATCTATTAACCCCAATAAATAAGTAATCCAACCCAAGAGTAACAGGAAAAAAAAGCGGTGAGTTTGAAGATGCAAGGGGCAGTAACATACCATTTGCACTACACAGAAAGGTTGAACCCATATTATGAGATATGACACTTACAGAAGATCCAAGACCAAGAAACAGCATGACTCAACTCCAGAATGAAGAAACACAATCCTGAACATAGCAAGCTGAAAAGGGTGACTCCCAAATCTTGGTTTCAGTTTGAAAAGATGGGTGATGTTCAGATAGGCCTAGTTCCTCGGCCAGTGCCTCCATCATCCACTCCACCACCAAATTTTGGAACCATTTTTCAGGGACACATGCACATACTTTTTCTCTTGGGAAATGTTTTGGCTCCAGAGGATGTGGGAACTAGTTTAGATTTGGGTGGTACTTGTTGCCTTTTTCTTTCAACCAATGGCAGTGCTTGTTATTTAACTGAACCATAGCAAAATAATATACCAGAACAAACAGTGTCAGACATAGATACTGTTATCGTACAAAATAAGCTACATTTTCCCATGTTTTATTGGAATAATTAACTAAAAAACCTTTCTATAATAAAATATTAACATTTTGATGGACTGAATCGAAGTTTTTTCAAATTACATTAACACATTAATTTTTTAAAAAACTCTATATTCGACTCACTTATTTTAAATATAGTGACACATAAGTGTTTGATTTGATTCAAAACTGAATGAAGTTTATTAAATTGTTAAATGTAAATAAATTATTTTCTTAAATGGATTCTATCAAATTACGTAAAATCTGACATTTTAACTAAAGTATGTTTGGTTGCGACAGAGTGGCACCAAAAGCTTTCCCAGTTTAGCAAAAGGACTTCGTTATTGGGAAAAAGACGAGAAGGGACAGAAGGAACAAAAGGGAAGAGACTACCGTAACCATGGTTGCTTTGCTTTCTAGGGAAAAAAACTACTTGTAATGACGAATTTGCCCTCCAATTAACCCAATATAGAAAATATAAAATTATTTTTTTATATAGGACAAACACTGTAAAATATTTTGTTGTGTTTATGAAAATTCTAAATGTGTCTGATATTGATTTTTTATTATCAAAGATAATATCTAAAAAATTATATTTTAGAATTAATAGTGTTTTTTAGATAGAATTTGTTTTTGAAAATAATTTTGTTTTTATGTTTGTTTCTTTTAATCTTAACTTCCTTTAGTTGTATATATATTATATTAATATGATTATTTATTTTGGATAACTTATGTTATATATATATATATATATATATATATATATATATATATATATATTATTTGCTATTCACTATAACTATGAAATGCTTAATATATATTTTTTTAGTAAATTTTCAGGAGATGTTACATCAAACACACATGAAGCATAAATTTTTTTATTAATAATGTAGAATTATTTTACTTTTAAAAATTATAAATTATTTAAGAATTTTAGTTAACTTCCTTCATTCAATTTACTTTTACTAAAGTTTTGATTTTATTGAAAAGTTCAAATTAACCAGCACGATGGATCTATTCTTAAATAATTATTAATCCCTCCTATAAGGATATAAGACTTTATCAAAATTATTATTATATCACTCTAATATTAATTATCACTATAAATATGATAATGAAATATACTTTATTTTTAAAAGAAAATAATAGAATGATCTTAGTTAAGTTGATTTTTCCACGGCATAATACGCAAACACAAACCTTAGTTGCTAATTTTTATCTTCTTCACGTGTATTAGAACAAATCTTAAGATGCACGAAATACAAAAATTTTCTGGACACGTTTGCCTCGATAGAACTTTTATTTTCATTACATTTGTATTATTAATGATAACATATAAAAACAGTTTTGTTTTATCTTTACACAGTTTGTGTGAAAATTTTAGAAACAGAAAATACAAGGGAAATAATCATATTTTAAAAGTAGTTACAATAATTATTATTTTCCTATAAAAATCATATTTTCATAAATTATTAAAAATAATCAATTTAAAATATCATGTTTTTTGTTTCACTTAAAAAAAATGTATAAACAGATTGAAGACTTCAAAAGTATATTTTTAAAAAAAAAAGGATTTTTATATGAAGAAATTTAAACAAACGATCCCATAATAGAAATTTTAATTTCATTGTCTCTTTCCCATAAAATAGAATATATGTATATAGTTTATGCATTAGACAAATATATCATAATCATATTCATTTAATCATAGAATATGATTCATTTAAAGAAAATTAGTGGTGAAATGGTAAACACGACGACCTAGAATCCCATGCTAAAGAGCATGCCGGTTTTATTCCTTTTTAAGACATAATATTGAAAAAAAAAAATCCTTTTGGCATTAAAGAAAAAAAAGGAATAAGTGAATCACTTAATATCAGTGATATTCTCTATCAAATAACTATAAACATTTCGTTTTAAAATTAATCAAGTTGCGCCTCCTCTCCTAAAACAGTGTGATGCATTCAATCATAGAGTTAAATTGTAGCCATGAAGCAAGGTTATCTCAAGTTTCTACTCTGGGATATCCTACCAAAATATGTTACATTTGTACGGTCAACTCAAAGATATTTGGCTCTTAAAAATTAAGTTAGTTTGCATTGCATGATCAAAAGGGAAAACGATTCTTTGGGAATGTTCGCAGAAACTGAAGTCTCTTTACCTTTTTCTTTTCCTAGAATAGAGTGCCCAATCAACTTGGTTCTATAGATGCCTTAGCTGAACCAAAAGACAAGAAGCATTTCCTTCTCAAACTGTTCAAGTGTTGAAGGAATGTGACTTGGCCTAACCGCACTAATAAAGCCACTATCGATATCTATCAATGCAAAGCTAAAATAGATAGACTTCTGAATGACCAATTCCTTATCACTTTTCCTCATTTCCTATGCCATGTGGAATTTTCAAACTAATCTTTTTCCACTTTCATTTGCATGCTTGTGTCCTATATATCTGATTCCAAATTCCTTGATCATTTCTTGGGGCCAAGCATGGAGGCATAAAGTACAGTTCTTTTTGGTGCAAATCTTTTTCGACTTCCTAATAAGATGCTCCAACTCAATATTTGCAACATGTGAATGGAAGGTAAACATTAAAGAGAGAAACACTTAGCTTATGTGCACTTTTCTTGATTTAGTTATGTTGATGTTTTGTGCACGTGACCACATGAAAGATCAGAAAATTGTTATTCAGTGTCATGTTAGATTCAACGTAATAAGGTTTTTTATACATGAATTATTGGATCTTGGTTGCACAATTTGCTAAATTGACTTCAAAGTCTTCATAGAGGGGTTTAGAACACTTTCCTAATCGTGAAGTATCACCCTCCTCACTAGGCAAGGAGAAAATAATGCTGCTGCTGCTGCTGCAGCATAATCAAATCCTATGTCACAAGTTTTATTCATATGCATGAATTTCACTAGGAAAAACACCAATGCTTGTGTCACCTCCAGAGGTTTCAAAAATCTGTAAGAACTTTCTGACTTTTAGTTTGTCATCACAAAGCTCTTTAATTAAGATGGGGGCATCAAACATGTTTCACAGCAACTTTATTCTGATACATGACTGGTGTAAATGCTTGTACGGATATACAGTAATTGGTCTTCGGTATTGAATTTCTCTAAACTGGCTCTGGCATTAAATTGTTTGCATAGTGGATTCCTTGCATTATACAACCGGCTAGGAAAATCTACACCAATTGGTAGTGGTTAGTTATTATTAATAGGGAATTTTCACTACAAGTTCGAATATTCAGAGACTATTCCTCCTCGTGCAACATTGTTTTTTGGTGGCATGCAGTACAGTTTATAGAATATGATGCCAAATTTCATATGGGATCCGGTGAAAGCTCCACATTGGTGCAGACTTACAACACGATTGAGCCATCTGTGCAGCATTATAATAAAATATTTCTGAAATGGGTGTGTATGTGTCAGTTTTGTTTCTTGTGTTTGTGGGTTTTGTCATATGACAATGGAAAGATGTTAACCGATGAAGGTGGATAGAGAACTATTCTAGCTACTTCCCAATATTCAACCACTATATTGCATATCACTGGTGGGATTTTTCACATTAGTGCTTTTTGTAAGATTTTTAAATGTTTTTGGGGAAAACATCATAAAAAAGTGCATCAAAATAATGCTTTCATGCTCATCCTGAATCTGTTCCACACTGGTCACCCCAAGTTGAAAGTCTCCCTTTAAAATATCATCAAGCTTGTTGAAAGTAAATCCCATTTGATGTCATCCTTCCATGTTAACTTTCTGCTCTTTCTGCTAAATAACACAATTAGGGATCATACTTGCAAGATTTTGAGAACTTGTACAACACCAAAAAGGTCATTCATGGCCCACAAAAATATGTTTCATGTCTATCATGGTAAATAAATGGTTGAGAACAAAAGACATGTCAAGATCTGCTGCTGCAAAAGTGCCCAGTTTGGCTGTTTATTGTCTATAACTAAAAGGGTATATTCTAAATTTCTAATTAGGAGGATACTTTAACTAGCACTAAAGAAGATATATATACACTTATTGAGAAGTTTGTTGTTTTATTATCCTAGTACATGTCAGAATTCTATTCCCCACCCTATTAAAGTACTATGATTTTGAAGCTTCTCAGAATCCATTTTTCATCATGTTGATGAAGCTGTCAGAAAGCATAAAGCATTTTGAAACTTTGATTTAGTTGTTTGAAGCAATTTGATTTGGTGAGAAGCTTTGTATTTGATTAAAGAAGGGAAATGGAAAGCACTGTTCAAGAGGAAGGGTTGTTTTCTATGAAGGAAAAAGGTTTTTTTTCTTTTTTTTATGGACAAGTTGTTATTTGTCGGAGTAAACAATAATACCAACAAAAAAACAAGAATATATGAATAGAAACAATAAAATAAAATGGCTACAATAATAATAAAAAAATATTAATATTTTTAACTTAATATTAAATGAGAGATAAAATGAATTTGATTAGGTTAAACTTTGTATAAATATGATTGAGAGTCCAATCTAATATTAGTATCTTTTTAACCTTCCATGTTAACTTATTCATGAAATCAATTTTATAACTCAGGTAGTAGTTAAAAAATTAAACCACAATTTCTCGTACCCTCGTTCCATTGTACTATCAAAATCAACCTTATAATCCATATTCAAAAAATTTCACTCTCATTTTGACACTATCATTTATTATTTTCACTCTATTATTTTATATATAAATACAAAAAAGTTTATATTAAGATAGATTTACTTTTATAATGATTATAAAATGATACTTATTGTTATGAAAGAAGTTTTTTTTTTTTCCTTTTTATGAATATATTTTTTCCCTTGAGCGAAGGAGATAGTGCATCCACAGTGTGAGTTGCAATTGGGTAAGGAAAGGTAGGTTTAGAAATGGCCCTCCACTATTAATAAAATAATCATTCCAATGAATTATAGAAGCACTAGCTTGGTAATGCTTAAACGCATAAAGAAGGTCGTAGTAGACAGCGTGGACTTTTACACAAAGCATTGCTAGAGGAAATACCTTTTCAACATCAATAATTCCACCAAAAACTATCTTCCTATCATTTTTCTACATTTTAGACACATTGGATTCACTCTTTTTATTACTTGAAAGGTAATTTTTATAGATTTTTGCTTGGTTTTTTTGTTTACCTTCCTTCTTAAACAATATCATCTATTCCTTAAATTTGTTATTATCTTTAACTGATTTTAATTACCTCGTTTTTCTTAACCTGACTTTTTCAGGTATTTTGGAAAAAAAAATGAATTAAGAGTTTAACTAGAAAACTAAAGTGAGAATTTAGTTATAATACATTGAAAATATTAAGAGAAAAATAATATCATTGTTCAATAATAAATTACATTTGTTTTATAATAATTGCTATTGAAAGTCATAGTTAGGTTATATAATTTGTAAAATTTATAATTCATTGACAATATAAAAATATTTATACTAAAAACATAATATAATTAAAATCTTCTCAAACCTTTTAAGGTTAGTAAAGTTCTTCTTTATATGAAGTTAAATCTTATTCTTATTATGTCCCAATATTTGCAAATTTATATAAATTTGAAAAATGATGAATCAAGTCGCAACTAAATGATTTTGACTAAATTACATTTACATTTTTCTTACACGTGCACTCTCTTCATTTTTCATCAAAACAAAAATTCTATAAAATCTACAAAGTCATGATACTCGCTTTTGCGTTTGCTTGAAAAATTGGTTTAGGAAAGTTATCATATGAAATACAAATTTATGTTTAATTTATTTTCAAACTCAATTTTTTTTATCATGTATATATATATATATATATATATATATATATATATATATATATATATATATATATATATATATTATAGGCATTAAAGTGATACTTATTGATATATAATATGGTAATAAGATGAAAAGGAGTGGGGGCAGAAGAAATTATTATAAAAAATATAATCATAATTTAAGTGAAGTGAGTGCTTTAGGGTATGCCAAAGTCGTGGTATATAGTTAGAGAAGATTTGCTTATTTTAAACCAGATATTCTTCTCTCTCAACCATCCAATCAACTTATACACAGAGTTTCATAATCAAACTTATTTTGTTATAAACAATATTTTATTTATGAGTATTCACAACAAATTAATTCCAGTAAATGATTGTCGTCTTATTAGAATATTAATAGTAAATATACGAACATGTGACAATACTTTAATATTTTAATAATGGTTTGCATGTTTTTTTAATGAATGATTCATTTGTAAAAGATTTACAAAAGAGTAAAATGAATATAAATATAAAATATTAAATGAGTATTAAGAGATTATTGAGTGAGTATTTCTTATAAAATATTAATAGTATTTATTAGAATAATATTTATTTCATGTATATAATAATAAAGTAGTTAATGATATAATAATAATATTTTATAATAAATAATTATCATAATATTAAATTATCTATATTGATTATGACATCTGAATATTCTCCAATAAACATAATTTTGAATTATTTTAGAATAAAAAGACTCAATAAATATAATTAGATTGTATTTTTTAGTTTATCTATTAGATTGAGTAAGAATTGTTTTTTTTTATATTAAGTTGATAGTTTTTTCTTTGAATAAAGAAAAAAATATCATAACTAGTCTCTTGCGAAAATGTATCCTTTAATCTAATTTTGTAACTAAAACTTACATATCAAATTCTCAAAAATTCAATTAATATAGCAATTTTATCAACCCACAGCAATATCTTTCCATTCAAAATTTCCAAACACCCAACATTTATAGCTGAAGAAAAAATAAATGAAAATGGGTATGTTTTAATGAAGAAAATGTCTTTATCTTTTGGTTCTTAAAACTAAACACTATTTCAACTCATTTTAAGCCCAACATCTTTTAAGTACACCTCCCACTTGGTTTCTATTTTCACCCCTCC
The DNA here is from genome assembly GCA_027742785.1 of Vigna reflexopilosa. NCBI lineage: Eukaryota > Viridiplantae > Streptophyta > Magnoliopsida > Fabales > Fabaceae > Vigna > Vigna reflexopilosa. The sequence goes on along the minus strand of CM050926.1, from coordinate 32,530,129 downwards.
ACTTAATAGCTGTCTTGTCTAAATACATTAAATCAATTAGATTTTAGAGATAAATTAGCTTTAATTATCACTTTTTAAATTATTTCACACAAAAGACACTCTGAAAAAAGCATTTTAAAATTGTGTTCTTACATTCTAACTTTAGTATTAACACATCGTTTAACAAAAAAAAATTAATAGAATATATATAATATACAAATACAATAATTGAAACAAAAAAATTAAAATAATTAATATATGAATAAAATTGACAAGAGTTTAAAATCAATTAAAAAAATTAAAGTTATAAACAACTTTAGATATATTTTATTAATAATACATAAATCTATGCAAATATGTCTACTTATATTTGTAAACTAGTGTAATACATAATTTTCAATCACCAATTACTTTTCCGACTAACAACTATTTTTTTTTTTAATTTTCAGTTACTTTTACTGAAAATAGAAAAAAACTATTATGCATTCATAATGCCAACATTTTTTTAGGGTCTTTTGCTCTCTTTTATTTTATGAGAGAACATGGAAGTTTTATATCTTAATTAAAACCTAACAATACGTTTAAAAAATTAAATAGAATAATCACTCGTTTTCAATAAGAAACTAAGCTAAAACATAGAGAGAAGAGGATTACGAATATTGAAGACAGAAGTTATTTAATCTTTGATTTTGATGACTACATCATGGAAAAGACGTAAACCCAACCCAACAGTAATTTGAAAAATCTTTGATTAAAAACTAGAGATGCCTGCATTGAGCCCAATTCTGGTTATAATTATTTTAGTTTTTTTTAGACTCTGATTTCTTAGGCAATTTTTAATCTCATACTTTGTTTATTAATTTTTAATGGTTGTACTATCAAAAACTCTTTTCTTTTATCTGTCATTTTTACACTTGAAAATAATGTTAATTATATCTTTATTATTTATAATCTTATTCTTCTAAAGAAAATCACACGTATAAAAGAATGGACGGAGTAGTTTATAAAAAGTTCTTTCAAACAATTATGTTTTCTTAACAGTTTTTTTTTTTAAAGAAATGTTTTTTTTATTTGTTATTAGTAGAAATACAATCGTGTCTTTACTTTTGTTTTTTGATAATAAAAAATACAAATGATTTTTTATTATTAAATTTACAAAAATAGAAAAAGAAAAAAATAAAGATGAAATGAATAATTTTTATAATTTTGTAGGTAGTTATTGAATTTAAAAAAAATAACAGTTATAATTTGAATAAAATTTGGAAGTGAAATGCATATACTAAAATAGTGGTTATAAATAACTATAAAAATGAAAACTATTTCTGATGGTTATAGACTATAGATGTTTGAATTTTTGGATAACGTAATTTTTTTCAATTATGTTCTTATTTTCTTTTTTACAATACACTAGATGGAAAAGGTAGACAAAAATATAATAAATAATTAATTTAAATACTAATTGTTATTTTCAGTTTATTTAATTTAGTTCTAATTTTATTTATTTAATTTAATTTTAATTTTTGTCAATTTTAAAAACTTCTTTACATTTTTTTGTCAGCATATAGACATGATCGAAAATTTTTATGATAAAGAGTTTGTGAATGTCACAAATTGATTGATATTGAAATCCAAGTGTAATGTTATTTAATATGCAATGAACGCAAAAAAAGTTTAATAAGAACTCAATTACAAATATTCAAATTTATTATAAATTTAAAACTTAATCATATTAAATTACAATTAAACCACTTTTTATTATGCATTTCAATATAAACACGTATTCCCTAAAAAGAGAAAACTTAATAAAGTATATTACGACAGAAATTAACACCGGTATACCGAATGTTCATTATCAGCATAATCTCTCAATCAGCCAGGTCTCAATAAATTCTAACTAATTCATTTATAAATGAATAAAAAGTATAAGTAAGGTAATCATATCTTAACCTTTATTAAGTATCCCTATCCATCAATATACTCATTAAGGTGTTTTTATGAAGTTCAAATGGAAATCATGTTCAAGATCATGTGCATATGACAATGAAGATAGAGAGATAGATAAGGCTTTGAAAAGAAAATCTATTTCTTTTCCTTATTTTTGCTAGCTATATATATATTAAAGAATAAGTTTTACTAAAAATAAATAACACCAAATTTAATCACATAAAAAAATTGATATTATTTTCTATTTAAAATTTTAAAACCTTCAGATTTTAAGATAATAAATTAATAAATCTTTAATTTTATTATATACATTGTTATCCCATATAAAACTCAGGTTTACAAGTTACCAATAATTTCTAATAAAAAAAAGTCATAAAAAAGGACATTTTTTTATTATAATAAATCCCCTGATAAAGGAAATCCTTGTATTTCCAGTTAATTTTCTCATTTAATTTATTACAAAGTATGATATTGTATAATATACAAATACACACCTGTTTTTCTACATTACTAGATAACATAGTAAATAAAGATGGCAAAACAAAAGTTTAATCTTTTTTAAATCAACCATAGGAGACAATGTCAGAATTCAATAGAATATAACAAAGCCATAATACTTTCAATTGTTTCAAGAGTTTCTAATTGTTGTAGAAATATCTTGTTTCGTAATATCATAGAATTCTCTATAACCCAACTTCTCTATATATTAAACGTCATATATTCACCAAGTATTTTTTATATAATAATAATAATAATAATAATAATAATAATAATAATAATAATAATAATAATAATAATAATATAGTCTTTGATATTGTTTGTAACATAACATGTGACATTTAATTGGTTTTATCAAGTCCGTACACCAAAATATATATAATATATATAGTTTACTATTATAGTACAATAATTATTGTGGTTGTGCGATTTTTATGTCAGAAATATTGAGTACACAGAAAATAAATATACGTGGAAAAGAAATATGTAGCCTGAAATTGATTGACTAACTGCACACACGTTTATTTTCCATTTCCAATCACAACATTTGAACAATTGGCATTATTTTAAGGTTTTAAACAGTTCTAGTTCTGTAAATAGAATTTCTCCAACTCAGATTCATTGAACCAACAAAATTTCTGACATAGCACCCACATGTAAAATGACGAGAATAGTGCCTTAAATTTACACAGCATGTATGTTTTTTCTTAGCTCGGAATTGGGTTTGTCATGCATTATTTTTTACAAAAGCATATGTTAGTATTTAGTTTATGCAAAACTGAATTCTGACTTTTTTTAAAATGTATGTTAGAATTTGGTTGAATTTTGACTTTTATTTTTTAAAAATTTGTACAAAATATATATTGAAATTTGGTTTTCAGTAAACCAATTTTATTTTATTTTTTCGAAAATGTATGTTGTAATTTGTTTTTTATAAACTGAAATATGATTTTTGTTTTGAGAGAATTTTACAAAAAAAGATAAATTTAAATTTGTTTATCAGAAAATCAAAATTTGACTTTTGTTAGATATGATTATTTATTAAAAGAGGATAATCTATTTGAGAAGTAATTGATTATTTAATTTTTATTTTATTGAAATGAATAAGACGAAGAATTTTTTTTTCTATTTTGTAAGACAAATATAAGTTTTATTCATTGAATTAATTTTGAAATAAAATTTCAATGAATTTAATGATGAGATTTGGACTCTCTAATTTGAGGATGGTGAGAATAATGATTTTTTTGTGTGATTTGGGGTTGATAAGTGTGAAAAATACTTGATTTTACATTTATAAATTAGTTTAAATTTGTAATTATTCATGAAATAATGTGTTTTTCTTGTTGAAAAGTTGTAATTAGAAGTAGGAAAGTTGTGTAGTAAATTGTACTGAAATTTATACCTCAAAGAGTGGAGTGTTGTCAGTGTTTCTCGCTAAGCCAACATTTAATCGCTCAGCTAAAAAGATGATCATTCGCTTAGCGCACCAAAATAATTCGCGAATTATGGACCGTTAAAGGTTATGCAGTTGATTATTCGTTCAACGCATGATAGCTGTGCGCTAAGCAAATTAATTAAATTAGAATTGACTTTTAAGTTGGAGACAGATAGAAAGAAAAAACCCCTGACAGAAGTTTCGGACAAAAGAAAGAAACGAAAACATCTCAGAAACTTCAGGAGACTACTTCAAGTTATCAATACACCATTTTTGCAAGAGATTGCTTCAAATGTGTACGTCCTAGATGACTAGGAGTAGTTAAATTTCTCTTTCGTTGGGATTGAATGTAATGAACTCACTGTGATGTAATTTTCCTGTTCAATATATTGTTGTTTCGTTCATATGCTTTTTCTTGAATTTATTATCATTGTATGAAAATAAAATGTTATTCGAATGTCTCTTATTACTGGAAAGTAATTTTGAACATGGACATAGATAGAACACCTAAGTGATTTGGGATCTAAGGATAGACTCAATAACTTAGTCATTCTTAGCATCAGACTTAATGCAAATTGTATGTTAAATTGACTAAGGAATTAGCAGTTTGATATATTAATTTAGAACTAATTACTAAGGGATTAGGACTAGTATACTTTGATGTGAATGTTTGAATGAAATAATAAAATATTGAACAGATTTTTATATTCATATGATTCATGAAACTCAATTCCAACGAAGTTTCTTTTAAATATAAATTCCTGACACACCAACTGTTTGATAAAATACCAAAAAGAGTTTCTTGTGTTGTTTTGTGTATTTTGATGTCTAATTGAGTTGTAAAAGGAAGAATTATCATGTGTTGCACAAGTCCCTTGGGAGAACGATACTTTACTTATTCACTGTATTACTTATAACGATTTGGTATACTTGCCAAAAAGTTATCAGTTTGATAGTATAAGCAATTTCGTGGATGTGCATATTCTTTTATGTCCATTTTAATCCTGATTCTGGATAATTTTGGTTGACCCTTTGCGTTCTTTTTATGGTTGGATGACGCCAAATTTTTGTACCTTGGTATGGTGACCAATGTTTTTCATGTTGTAGCTTCCCAAACATATTGTCATACACTTTTATGATGACATCCACAAAATAATGTAAATGTTAAATTTATGATAAACATGCTTGCATGATGCTAAGACATATGAAGACGATAAATAAATCTTTTGAAACTTCTCATAATCACACCATCATTTATCTAATCTTTGTGTTATATATATATATATATATATATATATATATATATATATATAATTTTCTATGTCATTAATGAAAAAAAAAATTGATACCTATAAATATAAGTAATTCTCACTAAGCTACTACTACTTAATATTGAAATTAAATTCCACTGACTCCCATTACAGATTTTAGAAAGCTATATCTATGTGAATTAGATTGGCCAGCGTATCTCTCTAAGCTAATTTATTCTTCTCAATACATCAATTGGGTATAATTTAACTTTAATAATATTAAGAAAGCATCAATTAATTAATTTGATAAATCATAAAGTAGATTCATTCTTCATACAATTAATTCATGCATTATTTCAATTTTTTATAAATCAATTAACACATTTAAATAAGTTCAACCAAAATCACAATTATTTTATTATACGAATTCCTTAATACACATAAGTTCATTCAATTCAAATATAAAACTTTACTAACTTCCTTGATTTGGATAAACATTCTAAAATTCAAAAAATGATCTATATGTAGATTAAATTTTCACAAGTTTCCTTAATTCTACCATATACATTACTCTACCTACATATATATACATCAAATATCAAAACATATTAACATTTTTAATCGAGCAAAAATTCATCTTTAAACCTTTTATTATTTAAAAAACTGATAGCTTTCGATTTCAAGAATTCGTGAATTCAGACTTTTAAATAACTGAAAAAATTTGTCAAAATTTTAAAAAGAAATCAAAGAAAATAAATAAATAATTTTAAATATATGTTAATCTTTATAAAATACATTTTGATTACTTAATAATTCTTTTATAAACTTGAATTTTATTAATAAAATAATTAAGTTCAAAATTTAAATAGTTAGATATTTTTTACATACTTAAAGAAAAAGATAAAATGATAAAACGAGATATACCGATAAAAAATAAAATTAATTAATAGTTATGTACACCAAAACATTTATTAGAAAACAATAAATAATGTCTATAAATTCTTATAAACATAAAATAAAGTGAAATTTAATTGTAAATAACTGAAAATATATTGAATTTTATAATAAATAATGTAATTATGAAATCATTAACAGTTAAAAAATCCATACACCAATCAATATATATATATATATATATATATATATATATATATATATATTATTACTACAATAATTATGGTGGTTGTAAGATTTTTAAGTCAGAAGTATCAGTACAAAAAAAATAAATATGAGTAAGAAATATGTAGTTTGAAATTGACTAACTAACTGCACACAAATGAGTTTGTGGTTGTAACCATTCATTTATGTTTGACAAAATTCTGACATTATCTCAGCTTTTTTATATTTTAGTTTATTTACATTAAATATCATGACTCATTTTTACATACATATATTTAATGAGTTATAAGATCAATTTAAAATATATTTTAAAATATTATATTTATTTATTCTTTATATTTAAAATTAAAATATATTAAAATTTAAAATATAAACAAACTTTAATTTTACATCTAAATTTAGTAATTATAACATATTTAATCATTTAAATAATTATTAAATTTGTTCTATTTTGTCGATTTTTTTATCAGAACCTATTTAAGATTTTTTTTTTCTTCTTTCAAACAATTGAAAAAACACATTATCAATAGTAATAAGAATTATTTTACTCATTTGGTCTTTCACTTTTTTATCTTTTGTATGCTCTTAGCTTTTTTTCTGTGTGCAAGCCTTCATGATTTCAAGTCAAGTTCTAGTCTTTCATCATATTAGATATGATATTAGAACATCCTAAATACATGTTCTATTTCTCCTACTTGTCATCCTTCTTCTATTTTAATCAAGATTTCTTTAAGTCTTCTTGTCTTTTTAGATCATAGTGTCAGATTGTGTTATAGCAACAAGCCAGGTAGATCAAACTCGTAATTCCTCAACACCATGAAGAAAATCCAAGCCTTATTTTAGTTTTTACACTTTTGAATGAAACTAACTATTATTTTTGGAGTAGGAACAAAAACAAACTTAAATTTCTTAACGGAAGCATAAAGACTTCATCACCAAATGATCTAATTTATGATGAATGGGAAGGAGTTAACTTGATGATTTTTTTCTTAGATCAATAGAACCTTGTCACCACAAATTGCAGAAAGTCTGATTTACATTGAAAATGCTAAAGATCTATGGAATAAGTGATAATTGTTGATTTTACATACTTTTGTGTTCATACTTTTATGAAATAAATCATCTATTTTTACCTTGTTTTGTTCCTAAACTTAGTGTTATTTTATATTTTTTTTTTGTTTTAGTTTAAGTTAGTATATGTTTGTCTTACCTATCAATTAAGGCTAGAAAGATGAAAAAAAGATTCTCTTGTAAGGTTATATCACCATGAATCGCCTCAAGATAATCAAAAAAATCACCATTGAACACCGGGTTAACTTGCGAGTTATAAGTATATTATCATAGACCACGATTAAAAAATCATCATTGGACATCAGACTGATTATGAGTTACAACAGAAAACATCAATTTATAGTTCCTATTCCAAGTCGGTTAAGTGACATCTTTAGAGTCAATAATCATATTTGAAACTTTGTGTGCCATAGTTTTATCCTTAAAATATGTATTGGTGGATAAAAGGTGAAAAAAAATATTTAAACTATATATCTCAACTCTTAAACGATGTGAAATTATTTATATAGTAAGAACACATATAATTGTACTCTTAAATTATAAAATTAAACTAAAGAGAGTGTTATTGTTATATTTTTAATATCAAGTAAACCTTTCACTAGTGCAGCGAAGGGAAACGACTGCGGTTGTTTTTTATTATATGTCACGGTTTACGAATCGCGGCATATTCAGCTGCGGTAAAAAGTCGGGGACTTTAGGCCGCGGTAAAAAGCTGGAGAATAGACCGCTCCTAATATAGTCGCGGCCTAAACCCCTGTTTTTTTTTTTAAAAAAAATCGTAGCATTATATGCCGCGGTTGGAACGCGGTAAAAAGGCAGGAATAGACCGCGGTTCATGCCACAACCGCGGCCAAAAGTCTATTTTAAAAGAAAAAATAAAAACGTGGCACTTTCTACCGCGGTTGTGGTAACAACCGCGGCATATTCTCTTGCAGTTTTTTTAAATAGCAGGTCTGTTTTTGTAATATCCACTACCACAAAAACAGACCTGCATATCAAAACATGTTCACAGATTCAATTTCAACAGATCAAACACAAATTCAAATGTATTTCAACATCACATAAGTACAAAGTCTAATAACTAATAACTAAGAACATTTCAACATGTTCAAATGTATTTTAAATCTAGTAACTAAGAACTATTATATAATTTAACTATATACTTTGCAGCAGCTTTCCTCATGAATGATAGTGGCTTCTCAGGAACTGGTGTAGTAGTCTTGAATCTCTGCACAAGACAATTGATATTAATTAGTGTATATGAATTCCAAATTTTGGAAAAAAACAAAATTTGTTAGATTTAAATATTACCGTTTCCCAGCTTCTTGTGATATGAGAACGAATAATATGGGTCATCCAATACATTACATAGTATTCGCACTCATATGACCTATTTTGTCTGTTACACTGCAATATATCATCACAGTTGTAAATAGTTAGTGAAAAACATTAAAACAAAACAACTATAACAAAGTATGGCTTTAGCATTGTTAGACTTTTGGCAAGCGTACCAATAGTCAACTGTAGTATAATGATTTTTAAGTAAGAGTGACGAACCCACAAGGAACAGTTTCAATTAAATAGACAAATTTATCTCAACCAGCATATGTACAAAGGTATTCAATCTGATTCATGATGGATGTTGATAATTAAAACAAAGTTGCATAAAAGTAAGATAATAACAAAAAATAAGTTAAGGAAAGTTTAATAAGAGAAGTTGGGATTGAATTCATCTATCTCACTCGTCTGCAATCTGGGTGAATACAAACATATAGCAACTAAAGTTACCAACATTGATGCAACACACAAAAGTCATTTATATCGATTCCTCGCATATAAAATTCATAAGATCAGTTCCTTGAATATTGATTCCTCACATATCCAACAAATTGTCCAACATTATATTCAAGTGTTATAAGCAATTGATAAACTGAAATCTATCCCTAGCATCACAGAATATCAAGTATTCTCGCTCAGATCAGGTTTTTAGAAATACTTTCCAGTCAAGTCTAAAATCCATATTCATGAAACTATTGATCAGGTAGAATCAAGCATTAAGAGCAGAACAAAAATACCAATGTTGAATAAAAACAGAAATGCTATATATAAATATCACCAGATTACATCCGAGTTCGAATCGATTACATTCAATCCCAAGAGAAGAGATCATCCACTCATGGTAGCCATTGACATTCTAAGAGATGAAGAAGAATATCCTACAACTAAAGTGGAAGAAAAACGCTTTGGGTAACTCTGGTTTCTTTTCTTCGCGCTCCCCCTCCTTTCTTTCTTTCTTTCTGACTCATGAGTATATATACTGCCTGAATTCTCGCTTAAGCTAAATTATTCTCGCTTAAGCGAGAAGAAACTTCTTGGAGAAGATATTCATTCTCGCTTAAGCTAAATTATTCTCGCTTAAGCGAAAATGACTTTTACAGCAATGGCTTCTTGGATGATTCTAGCTTAAGCGAGATTATTCTAGCTTGGGCGAAATGTTGCAGGATTTCCTCTTCTCTCTTAATTTACCTGAAACATATACAAAATAGGGATCAAATGACTTCCTTTTAATCAACAACTCAGAAACATGTGATTACTTTTCATCTTTCTTAGATTGGAGAAAATTGATACAATTGTATCCAATTCAAAACATAAGTGCCATAATTCCATATGAAATTTTACTACTTTTTTGCACTTATCAAGCATATGTCAAACCTTGAGAGAAATCCATACAATCTTTCCTCTGTTAGCTATTGATCTCCCAACCATCATCAAACTTGCTGGAATAGAACTATATATTAAAAAAAAGAGTTTTAGCATTCATTTATATAAAAAAGAAAGTCCAAAGATAGTTCTTACCAATCAACTAATTGTCTGAGATTTGCGAGAGGAGGCCTGTGCAATGAGAAGAACCATAAAGCATAACTCTCGTGCATAGAAATAACAAGAAGCTGCCAATCGCACATGAAATTCATAATAGCTTAACTATTATATTTTAAAATCACATATGAAACTTTATTATGTTAACAAAGTTCACTTACCCGGATATATAAGGCAAACAATATATTTTCTTGCCGCTTGCAAAACTTCTGATGAGATTTGTGTTGATGTGATCAAAATCATTTGATTCATGATTGCGAGTCAGTCGGAAAGTGCATTTCTTCGTCGTGCCATATCCATGTTGTATAGCATTTTAGGAAACCATCACAGATAAGATGTTCTCTAATTTGGGTTGCGTTCAACTTTCTCCCATTCAAACAGTTCACACAAGGACATCTAAACTTCACTTCATCATTACTTCTCCCCTCATTACGTTGCGCAAATTGTATAAATTCCTCTACACCTCTCTCATATTCAGCACTAATGCGTGGTAAATTAATCCAATTTCGATCCATTCCTAAATATTACATAAAATGATAAGCTACTGAAAATCAAACTTGCAATTTCATACATACCAACATTATAATTTCACTTAGTGATTATTCAAATATTTTAAGGTTTAGGAATTCTCATAATTCTATATTTTCTATGTTTTCATATTTTAATAATTCTAATAATTATAAAAATTCTAATAATAATTCTAATAATCCTAAATTACCAAAACAATATATTTTCTATGTCTACATTATCAAACAACAGTAATTGTTATTATGCAAAAACAACGAACAAATCATGTTGAAAAAATCAAAAACGACGAAGGGCATGAAATACCTGGAATGGACACGGCGAGAAGGAATGACGCGGCAATGGCACGACATAAGAGGAATGGCAGCAGAAGTTCAATCTCCAAGTATAAATTGATGATTCTAATCGGTCAAAAATCTTTCCCAACGTCAAAAATGGCAAATGCACCGAACAAAATTGAGTTTAAACGGTGCAAAACGATAGAGAATGGAAGAATAGTGTCGTCGTCGACGGAGAATGAAGCAATGCGCAGGTCTGAAACTTTTTTCGCGAAGAAGACGATATTGTTCGTGATTTTTATTTTTTTAACCAAAAGAGGGGAATATGCCGCGGTTCTACACTTAACCGCGGTAATATAGGGGTATATGTCGCGGTTCACAACTTAACCATGGCCTATTCACCTGAAACAAATTGTTAGAGATATTATATTTTTTTGTTAGAAATATAATATCTCTAACACAAATAAATCAAAATGGCATTTTTGAAATTTTTTTCAAACTATATGCCGCGGTTCAGCGTCCAACCGCGGTCTATTCCATTAAATATTTAGAATTTATTCAGATCAGGGAATAGGTCGCGGTTGCTCTGAGAACCGCGGCCTATTCCCTAACGTTCTGAATCCCCCAACTGTCTTTTGGGGAATGTCAGAAGGCAACAGGGGGAATAGGCCGCGGTTCTGAGAGCAATCGCGGCCTATTCCCCTGCCAACTTATTGCAGGTGCTGACTGATGGGAATGTCAGACGGTAGTAGGAAGAATAGGCCGCGGTTGCTCTCAGAATCACGGCCTATTCCCCTGCTATTTATTGTTTTTCTGACGTGGCATCAAAGGCAAAAAGTTGACTAGGGTATAGGTCGCGGTTCTCCTCTGAACCGCAGCCTATAATTTTGAATTATTTTCAAAAATGCCACTGCGACCATTATGCCTCGATTTTTGGTGAACCGTGACATAATGTGCGCTGTAAAAAGCCAATTTTTTACTAGTGTTTACACATTTATAAGATACAAATTTTCCAAATTCGATACTAATATTAAAAAAATAAAAATTATAAAAATCTCAATATAATAAAAAAACTTGAAAATTTATATAAAGTACAATGTAAACTAAAATCGAAAAATGTTAACAAAACAAAATTTATAGAAAGCGCAAGAAAACCATAACCAAATGGGACAATTGTTAAGAAAAACAAAAATAAAGACTAAGACAAAAGTGGTGATGGTGCTTTCAAATGAAAGCACAATAATAAGACAGTCAAAGGTGAAACCAAAGATGGTAAAGGGCAACTGGTGGTAGCAAAGCAAAGAGACAAAGTAAGGATTGTTAGAAAGAAGGCAACTGGTGGTAGCAAAGCAAAGAAACAAGGTAAGGATTGTTAGAAGGAGAGAGAACATGCGAGACTGCACTGTTCTCACACAAGTGGTATACATGCAAATAACTATTTCATGTCATTACAATAAAACAAATATTAAATCAGTCAAAGTTGGTGCAAATTAATAAATATCTATCCTAATTAATTAATAGTATTGAATTTGTGTTAATTTACCCAATAAAATTATGATACCAATTTTGTGACGTGGTTTTTAGTATTACCAGTCAACGTCAATTTATTACAAATTTTGCAATGGAATTTTAATTACAACAACTTAGTTTTGATTTTACACCTCTAATACATTTTTAATTTAAATTTGATTTAATTTACCATCAATTTAACCACATTAAATTAAATCTAATTTTTAATGTTAATTTAATTTATGTTGTCATTAATATAAATGACAACAATTTAAAATATATATATTTCTGATGAGAGACTTGGATGATAAAGAGTGGGTGAACCAATCACATGTACGGTAGCATCTTGAAAGAGTTGGAAAAGACATAGATGTCCAAAGTTTATAGGCAATGGAATAAACGTATTATGAAAGGTAAATGAGTTATATCTGTTGAGACTTCCTTGGCTACAAAATATATTTAAAATGAGTTATGTCTGTTGGGTGTGGAAAAGATGATATTTGAGACCACTATTTGTACTTAAATTTTACTACAAATCTATTGGGTGTGGAAAATATGATAGAGAAAAACTATTCTCTAGTTTTTGTAAGAAAAAAAAAATCTTTCAAATGAAAGATGATTTTTGTTTTCTATTAATGGATGAAAAAAGAGAAGTAAGTCTTTGCAAGCAAGGTATAGAACTCAAATTATTTCATTTTTTTAATAAAATTTTATATAATAATAAATTATTGATGAATTTTGGAGTATTAACATAATTAAGATATTAACGTTTATAATAATATTTGATAAGAATTTATTTTAAAATAAATAAGTAAAATTACCTGCTCAATGCTAAAATTATTCAGCTTGAAGAAAAATAATACAAAATATAAGAAAAGGAAAGCTAAATGTTCAAACAGACCCACTTTGACAATTTTGTTACATTTCAAAATAAAATAAAATAAACAATGAAATAAGAGTTTTAACTTCACAAGCAATGTATATGCTTTTCAACAAATATCAAGAAAAAAAAATGATAATGAGAGTCAAAATGACAATAATAAGATTATGAAGATGACAACAATGACAAATTGAGATGATGAAGATAACAATTAATGATAATGATAACATGATAATGAAAATGAAATTGATCTTAATAATAATGATGATGACTTTATTAGAGAAAAATCTCAAAGGATTATAAAGTAAGTAGTTTCTTCCCTCTCTTTTTTGTTATCATTTGTTAAATTTATAAATTAAAATAACATGTTTCCAAAATGGGACAAAAAATAAGTGCTTAAACAAATTCCATAGATTAAAAAAAATTCTTGAGATTCATTGTATTGGGTGAATTTATATCTAATCCTTCCTCATAAGAACTCAACCAAAATTTATTTTCCATTTATTCTATCATGAACAAATCACATTATTTAAAGAATAATAATATTTTGACATACTCAAATTTTTTATATTTATTTAGCATTATTTTTCATTACCTTTTTTTTTATAAATATAAAAATTTTACTCCTACATTATTTAAATACGTATCACCGTACTATTACTTTTATTTAAATATTTTATACAGTTTTGTAACATAGAAATTCTTGTTTTTAGCATTATTTGATATTGAGTAATGATAGGATAAGATATATTTACATTTGATATATATTATATATATTATAAAAGTAAAATAGTTATAAAAAAAATGAACTTTTGTATTTAAAAAAAAGTAAAAAATAAAGAAGGATAATTTTAAATGAATGTAAAAAAAAAAATTGTGTTTCAAAGATTAATCTTGGACATTTTGCTTGCTATAAATATATACGATCATTGGCCTCTTATCATCTAAGCTCACTATCCTTGCATGTGAAGTGTGTAATACTAAGGGAGAAACAGTACTTGAGAACTTTGAAAATGAGTATGGTGAAAGAAATTTTGGGACAAACTATGGTAGAAGCACTCTGTTATAATATTTCAGGGTGGTCTTCACTACCTAACCGTTTCTGGATTAAGAGGCACAGAACAGTTTCTATGCTTCCCACTTTCTCTGAGCTGAAGACCATGTTGCAACTACCTCCTCCTCTTTCACAGTCTTCCAAGAGAGACCTTGCTTCCAACCCATCGAACGTCACTTTGACCATAGCTGGAACAGTAACTATCAAGAACAGTAAGGAGATGATGCTACCCTCCATGCATCAGCAAAGACGAATTGTCTTCCAGCTAGTTAGCACCGAAATTCACCCCAGTAAGCCCTATATTCTCACCCTCAACAATGCCCTAGCTGCACGTATTATATGTTTTGAAATGTTTTTTACTATTTTGATATATGTGAGTGTTTGTAGGAACGATGGAGACAAAACTGAGCAACCCAGTTGAATTAGAGATGTTGAAACAGTTTAAGGTGGGGGTGGAGAGTTCCACATACAAGGTAGAATTTGAGATAGATTCAGATTTTGGCTTCCCAGGAGCTATCACTGTCACAAACAAATACGACAAAGAGATCTTTCTGGAAGGTTTTTCCATCGAAGGTGTTGTGGATATTGTCTGCAATTCTTGGGTTCAACCAGAGAAGATTCATCCAGAGGAGAGAATTTTCTTCACCAACAAGGTAATAACTATTGTATGATTTGAACATTCACGTATTCACAATTTCAGTTATCACATGGTAAAAGAATTCATATATTGTCACCACAGGCATACTTACCATGCTACACACCAGCGGGTCTGAAAGAGCTAAGAAAGGAGGAACTACGACTGCTGAGAGGAAATGGAAAAGGTGTAAGAAAACCGTGTGAAAGAGTGTATGATTATGATTTGTACAATGATTTGGGAAATCCAGACAAAGGAAGAGAAAACATGAGGCCAATACTAGGGACCACGGAGTACCCTAGTCCCAGAAGGTGCAGAACCGGTCGTCCTCCATCTACAACCGGTTAGTTTCATGAATTAATGACCACGGATCTCATTCTCTCCGGTGGTCCATGCATATGATCCTTTGTCACATCAATAACAACATTCAAGAAAAGTAGATAACACAAATTTTGAATCCTGTAAGCTATATCAACAAACAAACAAATATTTCATTATGAAATATTTCAAAAATGAAAGTATACACTTAACAAAAATATTCAGAACAAAACTTACTGTAAAAGCACAGACCTTTTGAATCCTATATGTTTATATTTCGTCGGTAGTATAGCTTATTGATTTTTAGAAGAAAAATGAAGCAACAATTAAATAAAGACTTTCCAAATTCAGAAAAAGGATAATTTATTTAATATACCATCATTACATATATAATGATTTAAAAAATTTAAAAATAAACTAAAAACATCCACTTAACAAGGTAAATAAATTACAGGATTTACTCTTAAAGTACAGTAATCACTTATTTACTCAATTCTATTTAATAAATTAAAATAAATTAAGAAACTTACAAAAAAACATAAATTTAACATAGCTAATCATTTACATATTTTGTTTCCTTTCAGACAAGAAATGCGAGTCATGTGTAAATTCATCCGGGGAAACTTACGTGCCAAGAGATGAAGTGTTTGAAGGTATGAGAAAGAAAGCTCTTGATGTGGAAAAGTTGAAAGGGACAACGAGGAATTTGATTCCTTTCATAAGAACTAGTATTACCAAGTGTGGAGATTTCAAGCAACTTTCAGATGTTCAACAAATATACAAGAGAAAGCACGTCCATAAAATGAAACCCGAGAAAGTAGCTTCAATGAGGTGGTCTCTACTTATGAATATGAGCAGGATCAAAAACAATGTGGAAGAGCATTTTAAATTTAACGCTCCACGTATTATCAATGGTGGTACGAAATTTTAAATAGTTTTTGTTCACAATTTATGATGAAAATTAATATGCTAACCAATAAATGTGCTATATTTGAAATTTCAGCGAGTGGTTGGTGCATGAAAGATGAAGAACTTGGGCGTCAAGCATTGGCTGGCATCAACCCTCTTAGCATAAAAAGACTTGAGGTAATAATAAAAACTGAAGAAAATACCAAAAACTTATGATTTCTATATATATTGATTATTGTATTTTACTTTAAATATTTGATAGGCTTTTCCACCCCTCAGTGATCTGGATCCTTCGATATACGGTCCACAAAAATCTGCCCTAAAAGAAGAGCACATAATAAGCCATTTGGATGGAGTGTCAGTACAAGAGGTGGTTAATTATACAAGTCAATGAAGCTTATTTTTTTATATTATTTATTTGAACAATTTAAGTGTCAGTTATCTTCAACTTCATCGGACACAACTATAAAGAAGCCTTTCCTTTTTCTTTTTTCTTTTTTTGTGTATTGGAAGTTTGAAGCTTTGCATTACCTACTGGCTCAGGCAATAGCAGAAAAGAAGCTGTTCATATTGGATTATCATGATGTCTATATCCCATTTCTGAAAGGCATGAATGTTCAGGAAGACAGAACAGCATATGCAACTCGTACCATCTTCTTTCTGACACCACTTGGAACATTAAAGCCTATTGCTATCGAGTTGAGTCTTTCAGAGGGGGAATCATCCAAACAGGTCCTTACTCCTCCATTGGATGCCACCTCTCATTGGTTGTGGCAAATAGCCAAGGCACATGTTTGCTCCAACGACGCCGGTGTTCACCAACTTGTCCATCATTGGTACGTATAACTCCACAAACTTTTATACATGCGAGCCTGTTTACCTAACATGGAATATGAAATAATGTTTCTGAAATGTATAGGTTGAGGACCCACGCATGCATGGAGCCTTTTATCATAGCAACTCATCGCCAACTGAGTGTTATGCACCCAATTTTCAAGCTTCTAAAGCCTCATTTGAAACACACATTGCAAATAAATGCATTGGCTCGTGAGGCTCTCATCAACGAAGGAGGCATCATTGAATCCGTCTTTTCTCCTGGCAAATACAGCACTCAGATAATCTCAGCTGCGTACAAAGATTGGCGTTTTGACATGGAAGCTCTTCCTGCTGATCTAATCAGAAGCTTCGTCTACTTCGAATCCCATGTTAGAAGAGTTAAAAGCGTGTGATCTTATTATGTTGCAATAATCATGGATGCAGGGGAGTAGCAGAACCAGATCCAACACAACCCCATGGGCTAAGGCTGCTCATCGAAGACTACCCTTATGCAAATGATGGACTTCTTATGTGGTTTGCTCTGGAGAACTTGGTGAGGACTTATGTTAACTACTATTATCGAGATGGGAAGATGGTTGAGTCAGACAATGAACTGCAAGCATGGTATAGTGAGGTGATCAATGTAGGGCATGCTGATCATGCAAATGCAAGTTGGTGGTGGACACTATCCACTCCTAGTGATCTAACTTCAATACTCACCACATTCATATGGGTTGTTTCGGTTCAGCATGCAGCAGTGAACTTTGGGCAATACCCTCTGGGTGGGTATGTTCCAATGCGGTCCCCACACATGAAGAAGTTGTTACCCCAAGAAGGGAATCCGGAGTACAAAGAATTTATGGATGACCCAGAAGGATACTTGTTGTCTTGTTTGCCAAATTTGTTTGAAACCACCAAGTTTCTGGCAGTGGTTGACATACTTTCTCAGCATTCACCAGATGAAGAATACATAGGACAGAGGAAAGACTTGTCGGAATGGGCTGGTGAGCCTGAAATCGTGGAAGCTTTCTACAAGTTTTCAATGGATGTAAAGAGAGTAGAAAAGGAGATTGAGAAGAGAAATAAAGACTCAAAACGTAGAAATAGATGTGGTGCTGGAATTCCACCCTATGATTTGCTCATTGCCTCCTCTGATCCTGGAGTTACTTGCAGAGGGGTTCCCAGTAGCATAACCATATAGATGCTGTTACATGTATAATCGGCTCATTTTACACCCTTTCCTTTCTCAGTTCGATCAAATAAACTACTGCGTTGTCAAAATTGTTATGTAAAAAAAAAAAAAAAAATTTAAAAGAAACTTTTTCGTACTGTTTATAATTATTATTATTAATTATAGACTAATTTTAGTCTAATTATAAAATGATACTAAATAATATTCAAATAAAAAAATATTGTCTAATTATATTATCTTATATATATTACTTCACTTTTTAATATGAAAAGTATATTTTTAACTGTGTGTAGCTTGTTATTTATCTAACCAATAAAAAAGATAATTTATTATAAAAAAATTGTTAAAAAAATTTGAATATATCTATCATACAGATTTTAGTGCTAAATTTTATTGAGTTATCCTTTTGTTGTGACTCTCTCTTCTGCTTATGTCCCATCTAGCATTCTTGGGATTGTTATTCTATCGTACCAATTAATAACATATTACTGGTAACCTTATTAGTAACATGATGATATTTTAACAATATTTTTTAATATTTTTTTACAACAGTGTTATTATTTTATTTTTCAGTTTGAATTTATTTTAAAAAAAATATTTAAAACAAATCAATCGTAAACTATTATATATATGTTATTAAAAAATTATAGAAAAAAAATTGTTAAAAAAACTTTTATATTTTTTTACAATTTTAAATTTATTTTTAAAAAATATTTAAAATTGACTAATCATAAATCAATATAAATTATAAAAAAAACTGTCAAAAAATAATTGTTAAAAGAATTTTTTTTCTATTATTAAAAAATCAAACTATTCTAATAAAGATAAATAAGATTCATAAAAAAAAACATAAAAAAAATTATATAATTATATTAAAAAATTTACATTTTTTCTATTTTTTTTTTAAAAAACTCTATGTGGTCCAAGCCAAAATCACAGAATACCAAACAAATGTCCTTAACCGTGAATGAGTAATAGAGTATTTTAATTATTCCCTTATTAAAGAAGACTAATAAATACCCACTGCTTATTTGTTTATGATTTTTACCTGAATATATTTTTGAAAACTAAATAATCAAAATAAAGTTATTGAAGAATATTAATAAGTACAAAATGGTTTAAAAATTGATTTTATAATTTACATTTTTTACTTATTACAGTTTTTTTTTTGAAGAAATTGATTTTATTTAAATTTATATTTATTGTACACCTTTTAGAAAAAATAATTGCATTTACCACAATAGTTTTATTATATAATATTATTAAAAAAGGGTTAAATATGTTTTTAGTCCCTATATTTTTGTGCGATTTTGGTTTTAGTCCATTTTCAAACTAAGGTACAATTTAGTCCTTCAACTTTAAAAAACTTTGGTTTTAGTCATTTTTACCAAAATTTTTTAACTTTATTTGTTGTTTCAAGCACTAACTTTAAAAAAATTTGGTAAAAATGACTAAAACCAGAGTTTTCTAAAATTGAAGGACTAAATTGTACCTTAGTTTAAAAATGGACTAAAACCAAAATCGCCCAAAAATATAAGGACTAAAAACATATTTAACCCTTAAAAAAATGATAAAATTTATTTGAATGTAAATTATATATATATATATATATATATATATATATATATATATAGACACACACTAATTGTCAAAAATATCCATAAACATAAAAAATCCACAGACGTTTTATACAAATACTGAAAAAGTAATAAGACAAATAATGAAATAAAATATTTAAGTTCTACCACACCCTTACCTATTTCCAGCAGATATCATCCTAGTCCTTTTGATGCCCTGACTTACCTGACTAATGTGAGCCTATTTACATTCTTCTTTGATTTTTGCCTAAGTTTTACCATTTCCTTTTAAAATTCATTCTTTGATAAACTTTAAAACTTTCACCTTTAAGCATAAAGAAAGTGTAATATTTCACCTTCAAAGGTATATGAGCAATGAAAAATATATCAGTACACATATGCTTTGATAATAAAGTAAATTAACTGAAAATTTAAGGTGTCAAGTAAATGTTGTTTAATTAACTTATTCCAAAGAGATTTAATATCATCTTCCACTTAAAATTATTATTTATTTTATGCCACTTTTTATCTGAATAATTTTTATTTACTTTTAACTTTTTTGAAAACTCATACAATATTTTTTTCCTTTATAACTGAGATATTATTCAAGACATCAAACTTAAAAATTCAATTTACATCATTATATTATAATAGAAGTTTTTTATAAAATTCAAATTCTAGACTCAATATCACATGAGCTCTTTTGGCATATCTAATTTCATCATTAGGCATTAACTTTATCGGATATATTACCAGGCATTTGGAGCAAAAAGAAAAAGCATAACTCTGACAAAACTAAGTCCTTATGGGACCATATCAAAGTACCTATGTGGTCCTTTTCGACTGAGATTTTGCAATATCATTTCTGATCATTAACCACCTGAAATGATAATTTGACATTTCAATTGTAGCGCCAAATAGTCATACAACTTTCAACTCTTCAAAACTAAATAGGCCATCAATAAAATTTATAATATATCATTATTGGAAAAAATGGTTAAATAACTTCTACTTCTAAGAAAGAAAGAAAAAAACCATGAAATATCTTCTCTAATAGAAACTGTGATGGAAAATAATTAAATAATGATAAATATTAGATTATAAAAACTCAGCATCTAAGGAGTCAAATCAGCTTATGGATTGAAGTTAAGTGCAGACACTGAAATCACTGTGGCTTCCAATTCATACAACAAACAGGGAATTTTCATCAAAATCCGCTGTACAAATAAAAACCAAGCCCTGGGCACAAACCCAACTTGAAATTGAAAAAATCTCAAATAATGCAGTACATGATAATTAGGAGCGGATCACCCCTATCACAAGCATCACATGAATCATTTTTCTTTCTAAAATGTGTGATCTATATTCAACAGTCACTTCCTCAGGGCAATTATTCAGTAATTGGCCTCCCAGGAGAAAGGTCAATAAGAAATTTTGTACTTCTTGTAATGCATATAGCTGGAATTATTCACTCCATATGGAACCAGATAAAATAATTTAATACATCCCACAAAATAATAAGTATTATAGTAATAAAAAGATTTCATCTAGACTGTCAAAATGGTTCTTATGGATCACATCACATTAGAAACCATTGGCTAATCCTAACTCAATATACATGGAAATGCTATAAGAATGATAGAAAAATGAGGATAGAAATGAGAAACAAATTCACTGTCCACATATAAATTGTGAAAACTAAGATCCAATTTAGGAACACAGGATGAGACACAAATTATGTGTTAATAAACTAAATTGTAAGATTCTACCTAGACAAATTAGGTATACATCAATATACAAAATAACATGGGAAAATTACCTTTGAATCACTACTAGCATTTTAGTAAACTGTTTTAGAACGCGTGTCACATCTTACCCAAAATACAAATTAATATCCAAACACGTATATGAATTACACCTGAATTCTAGAGCAAAGAATGAAAGAACCACACGTTGCTACAAAGACAGAGAATGACACAGTGAAGGACAGTAAATTGAAAGGATTCAGGTTGAGAGTTTTTTAAATATCATACCACAGTTGGCTATCGAGTGCACCTGCCCACTACAGGGGCTGCTGTAGCATAGCAGTTTAGTGTAAAAGCCACAGCATACCAAAATAGTGGGCTGAATAACGGCCATTGCAGCACTGTTTTGATTAAAAAAACATCCAAACAGGGACATTAAGGATTTGTTGTATGGTATCCTAGTGGGATTCCAGATTCCAAAATTGAAATCTATAGATATAATAAAAGTGAAAATGGCGTAGAAGGATTTTGAAGATTACAATTGATGTAGGAAACTTGTATTTGACTTGTTGTTATTTACTCATGTTTTATTTAAGAGTTAGGACATCTATGACTTACTGTATTAATTATTAAATGCTAATACTTTTGTATCACTTTTAAGAATTTATATGCATATATACAGCATATAAACGACAAAAAATTCTACATAAGCAACTATCCTTCCATACACTCCCAAGGGTTTAAAAGATGGATATTAGGTCAATAACAGCTCACTTAGGTTGTGTATCATACATAGGCAAAGGTTACCCAGTTTAACCAATCCGCGTCACGGTTGCTACTCATGACAGATCACTGTTTCCTGTCATTTGACGAGCTTGCCTAGACATATCAAAAATATCCCACCAGAATATGATATTGAGAGTGAACAGGACTCGAAGGGAAGTGAGAAAATCGTGGGATCATTCCATCCCATGAGTAAACATGCAACAACTATAATCAAAGGGGAATATATCAAATGTCTATGATAAGAAAGATATCTGAGGTAGATCTAGCATTTCCAAATTGTATTTCGAACTCTTGGCTATATTTTAGTTGGCTGGAAGCAACTATTAAGTAAAATATCACTAGAAGTACGTTCAATTATATTCAAACAAGTTAAACTGCATTGTACTTCATCCACAAAAAACAGAATCAATGCGTTGGTGAAAGGCATAAACTCACATTCATCAGCAGCACCAGCAAAACACTTCATCAACCACTTGCTTCCAAATGAAATTTCTCAACATATATACCCAAATGGCTTCATCCAGTTCTACCCATCAATTCCTCTTTATCAGGCAGCATCAGTTAAATCCATTGAGTTTATAAACTCCAATAATTGAAATAAAACTACACTTCTCAGAGTAAAAATGCACCAATTTAATAGATTCAATTCTGTGTGACTCCAAACTCATAATAAACAAATAAAGCATCCAAGTGTTATTCATCCAAACCCATAAACACAACATCTTACCTTGTCAATCAAAACATGGATACCATCTCTCAAACTCCACGCACTATTCAATGAAGTTCACCTAAAAATTACAGACAAAACTATCTGAAGTGTACCAGAATCAGAACAAGTTTGATTTAATTATCGGAAGATTAATTAAGGGTATAGGCCAACTGCAGTTAAACAACTAAATAACATACTATTAATGTGGAAGCAGGGAAAGGAAGGAAGGCAATTGAGAAGGTATCTCTCAACACAGAATTGATAAAAACAAATTGAGATCCGATTCTTTACAAGGTAAATCGAAAGGTGAAAAGATTTTAATTTAAGAAAATAAAAGGAAAATGACAAGGAAAAAGAAAGGGGGAAACTAATCATACTTCTCCCTCCAAGAGTAAACAAGAAAGAAGACCCAGGAGAGGGCCAAGAGAAGATCACCGACAGTCTGGCGGAGCCAATCCCAGGCAAGATCCTCGACCTTGCGTTCGAAGTAGATCCTCCACATGGCCATGAAGAGGTGGAGAAGCGTGCAGCCCTTGGCGAAGAAGACCTGAAAATCGCGATCCCTGACGAAGGAGACCATGAAGAGGAGGAAGCCAATGGCGACGAGGAGAAGGCCGGAGAAGGAATCGGAGGTCTTGATGAGGAGCTGATCGTGTGGCGTGGATCCCAAGAGCTTGGTGGCGGTCTGGACTCCGTGGCCGAACGTGTAGACCTCCTTCATGTAGAACATCATCAGCGCCCCGCACGTGACCGCTATGAGGGAGTGCAGGATGCAGATCACCATGAACGCCGACGACGATGATGCCATTCGCATTCTCTCACTCTCACTCTCACTTCTTCTTCATCTTTCAAATCACCCTAACCTCATGCCTCTGTTCTTCTCATCCAAACAACGCTTAATTAAACTATTAATTATTTGGGGCAAAAGATTCTACCACTGTGACGTAAGTGGGAAACCTGCTAAGATAAGGATCCACTGGGACCCTCTGTTACTCCACTCTCAAGTCAGGATAATAAATAATCAATTTTCATCTTTTCATTTTTCTCATGCTTTTTTCCTTATCAAACCTCTTTCTTTCCAACAGATTCATACCATTTTCGTTTATATCATCTTTTCTCATTCACAAACTAATAAAACTGGATACACACATTTTTCATTACAATAATGTGGATTCAAATCGATCTTCACAGCCCAATATTATAACACATTGAAACTCTGTCAAATTCAGATAATTCTATTTGTCTTATGGTAATTTAGGGTAACACGTGCTTTCCCTAATTTTTATTGATTTATAACATTTTATTGTGATATTTAATAATAAGTTACATTATTTTTTAAAATATTCATAAAAACCATTGAACATTTTATCTAAGCAACACACGTTGAATAGGTTTACTTATTCTTATATATGTAAAACACAACAATCTAATGATATTTGGAAATTAATTGAAAGCAAATGAAAATGGTTTGACCAATGAAATAATATTTGTAGCCATAAACAGTAAAGAGGAAATTCATAACTTATAAGAAAAATAAATATATAGTACCTAAACCAAATATCTATTTAGTTTGTAACAGGATATCTAGCGGTATGACATTGTTGAGACCAAAATTTTAGTCTCTCGTGAAAAAGTGTGTAATAGTGTCTTTAAAAAAATAAGAAAATAAATTAATGTTCTAACCTGTCAAATGTTTCAGATAAATTAAACATGTAAATTACATTTTATATTTATGTCAAAAATTTATATTGCGATAGAAAGTTCATTTTGATAACATGTTTCTAAAAAATTGATTTTAAAATAACATATCGGTTTAAAAATGGCTTTAGAATACATAAATATATATATATAGCTTTAGAATACATTCATTAGTAGCAGTATTTCAGATAAAAATGGAGTTGAATGTCAGTTTCCACAAAGAAGCAAGAGAAGTACAGAAAGGTATGGTGGTGAGAAACTTTAGTTATTAAAGGGGTAACAAAAGACAGAGATGGAGTACAAATGGGAGCAACAGCTACACTTTATCCTATAGTGTAATGAAACAACAGAGAGGGTTGCCACAAGTCCTGAATTTGGTCGCAAGTGACAACCCTGAAATGATAATTGATAATTATTGAGGATTTTTTCTTTTTTTCTCTATATACAACAAAAAATTAATAACCATTAACGAATTGCATAAAGTAAAAAGAATGAGAGCACACAACACTCATCTTCCCTCCAGGGAATGACTTGCGTAGGTGGAATGTCAAATCCCAAATAATCAATCATATAGTCACACTTCCAAAACTGTATAATTTGCTTCTATGTTTGTGTGTCCCTGTCTCCGGCCACAACTTTCCGGTGGCGCCCACTACTCGGTCTCCGTTCTTTTCCGTGCTTTCCAGGGCCCCTCCTGGCAACCTTTTCCAATGATGTTTCATGCACACGTTGCAATGGAGGACTGAGAGCAAATGCCACCGGAGCAGCCAGACGTTCCAATATATCCCTATGGTATTTCTGTAACCAACAAACACAAATCATCAGTGACAATAAAGTTGACTTCACTATCAACATGTTTTCCTGAGTAATTATCAAACTATCCTTTTATTGAAAAAACAGACGAACTTATCATACATAATATAATTTGTAATTAAAAAACAATTCTTTCACGGTAAACACAATACATGTTGAGTATAAAGTTTATAACTTGATAGTGTGAAGCGAGCTTATCCAATCATGTATGATAAATGTACTGATTTAACAATAGTTACTTTAATAATTGTATTTATTAAAAAGTTTGTTCGCAGAGAGAGTTAAAAAAAAATAAAACATATATTGTTACAGATCAATTATATTGTGCTGTAAGAAGCCTCTGGTCTGAGATTGTTTTACACAAACGAAATAAAATCTTTACCTGAACTACAAAGTTGCGTCTTTCACAATCCAAGAACATGAGAAAATGAAAATCCACCCTGGACAAAAGTTTGTCCCTGACAGTTGAGAAACTAATCTGGTCTCTTGAAGTGAATCGGTCAACTTCGTTGAACCAAAGACAAGTAAAAAGGTTGCTAATGGGAACATGCTCTCTTATAATTACACATCCTTCAGGAACATCTGCAATTTAGCCATCAGGGTTGAGAAATGAAGCAGAAGCAGAAGCAGATGCATGTCATCCAACTGGGAAACAAAGTTTAGCTTACCACTTATTAGAGGAAGTTTGGCCTCTGTATATGGAGTCAGTCCCTCATTCTTGTAAAACTCAATCTGAAAGTCTATAGAGGCATTATCATACTTTCCAGCAGCTTTATTTGCCTCGGCCTCAGCAAATACATCGAAGCGTCTATAATGTTTAGATATTGCAAAAGTTGCATTCTTCCTCCACAAAAATCTAAACAGGGATTAGAGCAATAAGGTGATGAAAAATGTATTCTATCAAGACAATCCAATTAAACTAGCAAAAAGTATGCATATGAATGACGGTGGGTCTGTCACTTTGTTATTTCATATATAGTAGAAGATTCAATTATGTTATTCAGTTCCTTCATTTGCGGGTGCCCAGTGCATGTATAGGATCATCCCTTATATATTCACTGACATAAAGGAGAATAACAGACAATCAATTACTCAGAAATTCCTATTTTTCTATTGTTATTGGAGGCTTCCTCATGAATCCAAAGAATATTCGTGACTATAATTGTTGGTACTTGCAAGCAGATACTCATTATAAAACCCTCTACTGCTCAGAGGAGTGATCAAGCATCTCAGTCAAATTCAAGCCAATCTCTCTTCACATAAATCATACCCCAGAAACAATATATGAAAATCAAATAATCTCAACCCTAATTTTCGTTCCAGATACATTATACATAGTCTCGATCACAGAGAACTTGGATAACCGCCCAACCGAGATGGAGAACAATAGTTGGCATAGAGCATAAGGAAGATAAGGATCTAAAGAGGAAAAGCTAAAACCAATATATAAAGCAGTGAACATGCATGAGAAGGAGGAAAAAATAAATAAAGCAACAGAAGAAACTGATAATAATTAAACTTTTGTTTCCAAATAAGTTTTATATTCTAAAGTAGGCATTAAGCAAGATTCTAGTACTTCAAAGCAGACATTGAAGATAAAATCCTATAAAGTATGTCCTATTCACACGCTCTTAAAGGTGATAACTGAAAACTCTATTTATGCTAGCTGATGATGAGTACTAATGCTGGTGAAATAGCAATTTTGAACAAATGCCTAGGTAGCATAGAAACAATTTAATATACTAGTTCATAATAAGAGCAAGCAGCGATGAAGATCTCTGATCCAATGATATACACAGCATGTATTGATTTAACTACCCAGCTGTCCTGAGCGTATATATACTCTTTGTGTGGGCATAGCTTTGTTAGGCGAGATGGGAATTTCTAGATAGAGCTGTCTAAATGGTATTTTAGAACCTGGAAGTTAAGGAAGACAGTATATGTCACAAGCATAGTTTATTAGGAACATAATACTGTTCCTTTGTGGAGGATAAATTGGACCCGCACTTTAAAGACATTCAATTAGCATTTGTTCACTGAAATAGCCAATTCCATATCTTGAGTTTTAGCAACCATATTACAGGCAACAAACTCTATTTTGTCAGACCAGTTATAAGTTTTAATGAGAAAAACTCATACCAACATTCACCAAAACATCTCAACTAAAGACAAATATAGAAGCTTTTTTTGGTCTAGAAAGATTAAGATGCCATCTTGTGTGGGAAGGAAATAAAAAAGTTGAACTTCCAGAATTTTCAATGCCCAGTCACGAAAGAAGGAACCAAAAAGATATGTAAGGAGAAACAACTACACAGGACCATATGGTGCAATTGAGACATTCTATGAAAAATTCAGATATAACCATTCTTGGTAAAACCATGAAACATACTACTAGAATATATCAAGCCCCATATCTCCTAGTGCATCTGTAGTTGTAAGCTGTGTCATTAAGGTGAAATAGAATTGCGAGTGAATTCTGCACAAGCAGTATACTTCATATATCTTCAGAAGAATTAGAAAGGTGAATCTCATATAGGACAACATACAGACGTAAGACTGAAATGAGATCCCAACACAGTTGTCACGTGTAAAGTGAATCCGTATATAGCATTAAATTGCAATAATTACCTTTCAAGGATTTGATATGGATCAACAACAAGCTCGAGCTTCCCATCAAGCCATATAGAATAGCGGGCATTTGGAACCATTCTATGCAACAGAAGCTTTGGAATCTGCAGAAAAGGAAACTTATCTTTCAGGTACACAAAAATTACTACGATATGAGCAAGAAAATGCAAACATTGTCTGAGTGATGTGTGTGTATTTGTTATTTTCAATTCAAACCATAACGCTAAAATTATATTTGAAAGAAAAGAATTGTCCCAATGATGAATGCACGAGAGAATAAATATGCAATATTAGGTATTTTCATCTAAGTTTCTATTTTCTTTACCCTTCTCGGCTTCCATTTGTGTATCAGACGAGTCAGTGTAGCTTATTATTTCCTATAACAGATTCTACAAAGATGAATGCCCAGCCAACAATATTATATTTCTATAGAAATAACCAAATCTTAAAGAAAAACTCAACTTTCTAAAGCTTCAGCAACAAATATGACTAAAAACCAATATACTAATTTCATGGAGCTTGTTGACTTATAATTCTCACCTTCCCAGAGCGTCTTGCATCTGTATAAGGAAGATTATGAGCAACAATAATTCTCCACAAACCAATCTTCTTGCTGATTCCCAGCTTACCAGAACTCCTCAAATATTTTTCTGTTTCTTCATCAACGAACATAAGAAAGCACACTGTCTCCTTTGAATAATCACTTATATTTGCTGGCTCATTTATCTCATCAAAATTTCCTGAACATAGGATTTAATTCATCAGAAACATAACAAATTAAACATCTAAATGAAAGCCAAAATCACATAATACAAACCAAATATGGCCGATGCAACAACTATGCCATGACACTGCTCCATTTCGAGGAGGTCATCTTCATCCATGTCAAATCCTGTGTTGCGGCCAGGTTTAGTTCCTCTAACAAATCTGAATGACGTACACATGCAACATTGTAGATGCAGAATGCACAGAAGTAAGTAAAGGGATAGGAAAAATATCCTCTATTACTGAAACAAAAAAAATTATAACCACAAACAACCTTCTTCAGTACTCACAGATAAACAGAAAGGAAACATCGAACAAAATACAAAACATACCCACAGTGCACACTCATTGACTCTCGAATATCAAAAGATTCATTTCTCTGCCTCAAAGTAGGATATCCACCAAAGTCCGAACCACCAAATTCACCACCCCTGCTAAGAGTTTCCTCGTGGATAAATGCTAAGTTCTTAAGTACTGGAGAAGGAGACGGCAACTTTGGCATAAGTGCAATGGCTTCCTCCACGGGAAGGTAACATACCGGGCAGGCTGAAACACAAAAAAGCAAAAATATTAAGGATAATGTCACTAAAATATCCATATCCTCATAAACTACACAACTTCAAAAGAACCGACTGACTCTGTAACGATGAGGGATAATATTCCAATTACCATTTAACTAATATACGGCCTTTGTAGAAACAATAAGGTAAAAAAGAAAAAAAAAAAAAGAACTTACGCCGTGGCCCGGTTCGCTTTTTGTCTGCCGGTGGAGGAGGAAGTGTGAAACTATTACACGGATGACCAGGAGGAAGAGTGTAACCCAGAAAATAGCTTGGGGGAGGAGGAGGTAGAACTAAAATTGTGGATAATCCCAAGATTTTTGAAGCAGATATCACAGATGGAGAATCACCTATAGACGTACTTTCATTAACTTTAATGTTATTACGCACACCGTTTCCCTCCTGTGAATCTTCACCTGTAAGCAAGCCAAATCACAAAATCTAAATCATGTGAAACACAAAAACAGATTTCCTTCCTCCACCTTACCAAGACAAGTGGCATGCATGATGCATCCCTACAAGTCTATAACCAATCAATCAAATTCAAACTCACGTTTGATGTTTCCCATGCAGCTTAAAAGAATAACACAATCACATCATTATTAATTACCAAAAAGGAAGAAGAGAAAGTGGGGAACCTTTTCCAAGGTACAAAACCCAGATGAAAACGGCAGCGGAGATTGCAAAGAGAAAGAGCATTCCCACCTTCTTTCTGCCCGCAAACTTGAAGATCCAAAGGAAGAACCTGTCTTTCTCCTTCAGCGTCTTGGTAGGCTTTCGTGCTGATTGAATTGGAGACACGCCGTTGTGCTGCAGCAGCTGCAGCTGCTTCTCCAAAGAGCCATAACTCCCAGAACGAATACCCAATGACCCACCACTCATCTTAATCTCCCTGAACCCTCACACGCCCCTCTCATTGCCCTCTCATCAAAACTTCCTTTGTTTCAATGGAATTGCACTTTGGCAATGCCACTCTCACTTCCAACTCAGCAACGCACAGAAAACCAATTGTGGGATTTATTTTCTGCCTGAGACTGTTAGAACAGAAACGAAAAACAAAGTGGCAGGAGCAGGGAGAAATCAAATCGAAGAAGTGCACTTAGAAAAAGCCAACAGAAATTCGATTGTGCGGCACTGAAACAAAAACTGGGTCCCTAGGAAAATCCCCCCTTTCTTCAAAACTAAGACTGAATCAAGCTCTTTTTTTTTTCTAATTGACCCAGTAGGGTTTTTAGCAGAGAAAATCTGAGTTTTCTGGAATCTGAAACTAGGAAGAAATCTGGGATCAAAAATTTAAAGTCATATTTATACATAAATTTTGAATATATTTTATATATTGCTGTTGATTCTGAAAAGTGACTGATCCCGGAGTAGAATATTTACCAAATTATGACTTTGAGATGTGGAAAATTATATGATATAATAATTAATTAATTTTTAAATGTCGCTGTTGGTTAGTATTATTATTTTCTTTAAGGCTAACTGTGTGTTGTTAATAATGAATAATTTTCTACACATTATATGCATTAAAAAAAGTATAATAAAAATTAATAGCTCTAATAAGGCATTAATTTCTATTTTAATATTTTCAATATTGGGATTGAGAGAGTAAAAGAGCTAATGTCAAAATAATGTAAACACATATTTGTTTCAGATATAATATTTCTCAATTCACTCTATTTAAACTTTTTTTATTGGGATTTTCTTTTTATTGAAAAAGAAGTTTAAAGGGATTTAGCATTTTTCAAATAGTTAAAAATAACAGACGTAAAATTATTTTATAACTATGTAAAAAACAATTATTCTTTTCATAAAAAACAAAGGAGTTGATCTTGAAATAATGTGGTATATATAACCATTGGATAAAATAGGACCACTTTTTATCCATTTTTTTTTTCTCACCACCTCATTCGTAGGTTCCTCATTTTACATCCTATCTCCTCACTACAATTATCCTTTTTATATTACATTTGTTTTAAACTTAGACAGCAATTATATATATAAAATATAATATAAGGAAAAAAATTGGGTAAGAAAGTGGTCCTATTTTATCCTGTGGTTATTTATCCACTTTTTTTATTCAGCATATACTTTTTTTTCTGACTTAGGTTGTTTGACCAGGCCAAACTAGTTCACTTTTTTTCTTCTTAAACTAATATTTACTGTAAAAGGAAAAAATACCAGGTCTTACGAGCCCAGTAATATTGACTTATTAATGAAGAAAAAGACAATAAATAATCATAAGATAATGAGTATATTATTAATGAATGATATGTTTAGGTTAAGCAATAAAGCGATTTTTACTCTGATAATTACATATATGGGGAATTAATATTATCATTGAATTATTGATGTGTTGTTTGAATATTGATATAAGATATTCATATTTCAATGATATTGACTAATAGAGAAAAAGTATGACGTGATGAAAATCAACAAATATTATTTCAGAGTTAATAATATTTGATGAGATTAGTGAAAAATCATTTTATCATAAAAGGAAGGTTGTTAGATGAGCTGTTGTAAGTTAAATGTGTGATTATACATGTTTTTGTATTAATTATTATAAATAAAATAAAATGTTAATTAACTCCTCCTTTTATTTTATGTGGTTGTAATTTTGATATGAAAGTTTATTTACATGTAAACATATGATTCTACAACTATAAATCAGTGAGAGGGTAATTGAAATAGTAAGAATTTTTTGAATGATTAATTTTTTTAACTATGAAGTAAAAGTTTAAATTGAGCTAAAAAGAGCTAAAATTGTATAAATATTTTATTTTAAAAAATTAATCTCATTCTAAAAGTAAGTACATAGCAATCTTTAAGACTTTACTAGCATTGTGTTATGTAAAAAAAGGTTATAAGTTTTTAGTATGCATGTAAAATAATTTTGAAGCATAATTTATGAAAGTGATGGTCCCATATTTTGAACCGTTATCTTATGGTTTTGAATTTAAGTGTGATTTATTGGATGGATTATAGAAAGTAATTCTCTTATTTGGTAAAACTTATAGTCAATATTGTTGCTTCCTTATGCAGAATAGTTTTGTTGTCTTCTCCTTTCTTCAAAACGTCACTCTTTAACACCCTAAACAAAATGACAAAAAAAACCCTAATTTTGATTTTACTCGATAGCATGTCAAAGAATTCACGAGATTGATGTTCTACATAACCGTTATTAACAATTTTCTTGGAATTATGTAATTAATTGCTTTCATGAACACTGAATCAACATTTAGTAATTTTTTTTTATATAAATATACAAGAATTAATGACAAATAAAATGAAGCATGTGTCATGATTGAATACACATTGATTTATTAAGTTTGCAGTAATCAAATCTGATATAACTATATAACTATGAAATACACATCATTATATTCTCTGGAAAAATAAATACAGTAATAGAGAGTGTCCTTTTAGTATTGAGAAAAATTGTTTTGTCAATGACAAAAGATATAAAATTATTTTCGTTTGGTAATAAAACAAAACACTTGTAAGGATAAAGACAGTTTTCTTTTTCAAATAATTATATAAGGTAAACGTAATTTGATAATATTACTTAACGAACTAATTTTATAATTTTGAAATTAAATTAAATTTTATAAAATGAAAATATATAAATGCATTTTTTAGAAAGGTTTTTCATTTAGGAAATAGCTAGTCCCCACAACCATTAATTCCATATGATTTTGTGAATTTTTTGGATGTGTTTCACAACCATGCAATTGTTGAAATAGCTTTCTACATTATTTTTAATACACAATCAACTTGCATGTTATGCCAAATTCGCAAATAAACTACCTCAAGTGTGCATACGACACCATGTCTTACGTTTTCAATATGAATAACACAAAAATGTTTATACTATAATATTTGAAGCAAAATTATTATCTGGAACATCTAAATTTTTTTACATTTATTTGACACTATCCTTTCTTATTTTTTATTATTATTTTTTTTTTAAAATACAAAAATTTACACTTTTATAATTATTTTTATTTTTATACTGTGTCAAAAATAAATATAAAAGTATGTCATGGTTCATTACTTTGTTTAAATTATAATTACATCTTTATTTCTTTCATGTATTTTTATTTTTCCTTTTTCTCTTTCATTAGGGATTTTCCAACACAATTACGTGAACTAACTACTAAAAGTAAGACTCCCCCACATCTCACATGATCCATTGTTCTTTATTTGTATGAGAATCACTTCTATACTAAGCTTTTATTGATGTTTTTAGTTTGGTTTCATCAATATAAATACATGAACAAAGAAGATTGATAAAAAAACAAACCAAAGTCACTACAGATTTTGATAATAAATAGTATTCTCACATTTATTATTTTAAATTTAATAACAACAAAACCAAGTTAATGCTCACATGCAAATAATCTAGCATATATAACTTACGTCATAATCGGATAAAAATGACAGAAAAAAATGTCAGAAATATTTTTATAAATAAGTATAACTTGTTTATGTCAGAATTCAAACCATAACGTAAAATTGTTTAAATCATTGATTATAAATTTTAAAATTGTTTAAATCAAGGTTTCAAAGTTTTTTCTTCCTTGTATTTTTTTTTTCTTATTGTTTTCTTTCTTGGGCAAATATATCATAATTGTTGATGGACATTTTACATGTCATTTTTTGTGATATGAAATGGTGGTTGTGGGTGTTTCATGGTGATAGGTGTTTTTCTCATATTAGATTGGAGTTTTTGTAGGTTTAAGTGCGCAAGCAATTTCATATTTTTATTGTATTATTGAAATTGAAACAATGGTTATTTTTAAGAATTTAAATGAATGTTTCCACTAAATTTGGATGTTGGTGTAATTTTTTTTTTTTTACAAATTACTTACATACTAGAAAACTAACTATTTACTACATTTTTTTTGTGTTTTTACTATTTATTGTATGTTATAAAAATTATTAAAATTAGCTAAAAAAAATTGTAGTAACTTCATAGTTATAAAAAATAGCTATTTATTGTATGTTATAAAAATTATTAAAATTATTTTATTGTAGTAACTTCTTTTATTATATATTTGTTAGAAGAATCCTTTAGTAATATATGTTGATGTCTAAAATTTGAGATGCATTCTAAATAAAAAATTGCTTGCAATGAGGAGGGGAATCTCCTAACCAATAGTAGTGAATTTGGGAATCAAAATTCCTTTATTTACTAAACCATTTTTATATTTTTAGTTTTTTTTTAGGAATTTTTATAGATTTTAGGTATTTAGTTTATTTGATATTTTTATTTGAAAATGTAGATTTTAGACATTTTTATTTGTCATAAAAAAATTAAAAACTTTTATGGTGTTGTTTACTTATATCAAATAGAAATACATACATTTAATTCCAAATAAAGAAATAGCTTAAATACAAAATGATAAATTTTTCAAGAATCTAATTTCATCAAATTAATTTTTTTTCAAATACGGGTTACTTAGTGCACTAATTTTTCAAGAATGAATTTAGATAATTATGCATAATATAATCTTTTAAAAGAGTATGTGGTTTTGAAATCATTCTTAATATAGGGTATTAAAGAGTCACCCATATCTTATCCTGTTATGTGAGTCCCGTCTATTTTAAAAACTTCAATTTATGCATTTAAATAAGGGTGGACCTCCACATTATACTTACATTTCAACGGTCTCCTGTGTATATATATACAGTGACATACTCGTAATCAAAGTATTAATTAAAAAAGTTTAAATGACTTGAATAAAGTAGAACATTATCGAATCAATATTTTAAAATTAAATTATTTAATTTTGACTCATTTGTTAATCTGACTAAATCATAACTATAACAAAGATTATTCTCAATGCCAAACTATCGTAGAAGGTGAAATTAAACCAATAAACCGTTAAAGCATTTAATGTTTGCTTTTCTAATACTGTATTTTAATGACTTCTTAAAGAACTTTGAAAAACAAAGAAATATCTTTTTTCATAAATTAAAAATAATTAATAAAGTCTAATAGAACTGGTCTTGATATCAAATCAAGTTTAAACTTAGAAATGTTTGATAGCAGAAAATCAAAACCAAAATTATTAAATAAATCAACGATCAATTCATCGGAGTTTTGTGAAAAAGCACTATTGACATAAACAAACAATATCTTCATGTGGAACTGCTGTCGCAAAAAATCTATTACTTTAACGAATTTATCAGTTCCTGCTATCTTGAACTTGGATTGCTTGAGAATAGGAGCATCACCGGTGGCTCTGAGATGAACAACCACTTTACGAACAGAACTTGGCGATTCAACAGACATTGTCCTTAGTTCACTGTTATGTGATGGGCTTCCTTCACAATTATCCCTTCTTTTTCCTGTTTTTTTTTTCTTTTTTCAGCGTTTCACCATATAATCAGTGCATCTACCTCTCTCTCCCTTGCCGTTTTCTTTTGGTTTCCTCTGTCTTTGTTTTAGGTGTCATTTTCTTCCCTTGGACTTCCAACTACTAACAAATAGCAATTTCATTATGTGAGGTATTGAAATCACATAAATCTTGCTAGCAAAATAGCACTTATGCAATTTATTATCTATCTCTTCGATCAAAGAAACAAAAAAATTCCCAATTTTTTGTGTGTTTCAGTTGCATAGACAGCCTTTAAATTTTTTTTATCTTTCCATCTTTGCCCTTCCTTCAATCTGATATCTCCTCTCTTTTTAAAATTTTTTTAAAACAAAACTCAATTTTAATGCCACATCATCAAACATTAAACGGTTGTTAGGTGAATTTGACGGCACACCTTTAATTGAATCAAATTTACAATAATAGGGACCAAATAGATTCGCCAAAAAGAAAAAGGACCTATTTAAGATTTCGGATAAAAATAGGAACTTCTGATAAGATTAAACCTTAAAGAAATAAAAACTCTATCTTAAATAGTTCAATCCTTCTTCGTTCAAACATACTACGCGAAATTTAAACAAATTGAGATTTAAATTCAACACTTCTTCATTCAAGCTAATAACACTAACCCTACCAAACTCAACCAAAATTGCACCAACAAAATAAATCAGAAAGCCTAAGATTCCTTCAATTCAACGAACAAAACACACCACTATTCAAACCACCACCAAATAAGAAATCTCAAATAAGTGAAAATATAAAACAAAACAAAAAATGCTTTGTTCTCTCTTAGGTTGGTGAATATCATCAAAACTTAAACCACACCAATAAAAATTGAAAGAGAGAGGGAGAAATAGGACGTCGTAGGTGCTAATTGCGATGGGGGGAAACGATTCTCGTTGACGCAACAGTGAGAGGATGCAAAACTCCAATGAAAGTCTAACGATGGAAGGTAAGTGCAAGGAATACTCATGATGGTGGACAAAGTGAAATAGGTTGCACAACAAAGTCGTTGTCGTTGCCATTGGACCCCTTCCTAGCACTACCAGAGAAATCGCTATTGATAGTGTCGATACTGAATGACAACGGAGGCTCTGACAAATAGTGTCGAGGCGACGACTGATCCGTGGCGAAGGTTCTCTGCTTTGCCTCTATGTGTTTATGGGTATGGAGGTGAGAAATGAGGAGGCTTGAGAATGGTAAAGAAAAGTCTAAGGAATGACTATAGTTTTGTGAGGAATGGGAAGAAAACACATTTTCATTTAAATGAAACTTAATGTATGTAAAGTCTTATCTATTATTACAAAAGTGTCACCGCGTTACCTTTTACACAGGTTTTAAGTCTAACTAGTATACAAAATTTTTATAATTAATTACAATTTTGTTATTGTACCACTTTCTATACTAATTTTAGGTTTAATCAATATAAAAAAGTTTTATAATTTATTACAGTTTTACCATTATGTCACTTTTTATACCGATTATCGATCTAATTGTTATAATTTTCTTTTCATGTTTACTAAAATGTCATAACACATTATCTATATCTAAGTAAATTATAACTAGTATAAAAATAGGCTATAATATTTTTTATTTATTTATTATGGTTGGGTAAACATCTAAAACCCACCATTTTGAGTTAAAACTCATTAAAAGGTAAATATAGAAATGGCATTTTTAATATATAATTTTATTTTTTTAATATTTTTGTCACTTAGTAAATAGTTTTATCCAACGGTATTTGCAACCACATTATATCCCATTTTTTATGACTTTTCTTCTTATGAGTGATACAAAATATTCGTTTTCAACCAAGATTTGTAATATTAAAAAAACTCAAACTTAACGTATTAGGAAAACCAAATATAAGTATCTCTTCAAACATCCACTTAATGATAATAAGGTATACTTAGAGGACTTGCATGTGATGATTTAATATTTGACATGATTAGTTAGCAACCAATTAAGGACCACACTAATTTACAGGTTACTATATACAAACCTTATTTATCTTTACCATAACACTTTTTCTATGCATGGTTAGTCTTTGTCATAACAACCATCTATTGGAGTTTTGTTTTTTTAAGTCCAATACTTGTTTTATTTGAAGACGTGAGAGTATTGAAAGCATGAAGAAGACTAAGAAAAAGACGCAACCCTTTTCGAAAGCAACACCTAAGCCTCTTTCTTACACCATAATCAAATCAAATTATATAAATTCCAACCATCCTTCATTTCATGTCTAATCATAACCAATTCCTACATTGAGTGATTATCAAAACTTACAATGGCTTAAGCAATCTCATCTATTCATTCGCATTTTCTAATTTCGTTTGATTGCAACACAAACTTTTGAAACGGAAACAAACATTATAATATATTTAAATAAATAAATACGGTTAATATATAATTAATACCTTTCTTGAATCATAATCTAGAATAAATGTATTGGTAATTTTATTGATGGATACAATAATATGAAACTTAGAATTAAAGGAGTGAAGGGTTGTGATGACAGCTATGGATGATGAATCCAAACTCTGTTGACATTTGATTCAAATGAAATGGCCTCAACACAACATAGCTATAAAAATAATTGGCCATGAAATGTTTGCAAAAAAAAATGAAAAGGAAAATAATTACAGATAAATTGGTCCTCGGAGGAAAAAAAAAAGAGATTACATAACGGATATTAGAGCCCACAATTATGTTTATTTAAGGCTATTACTGAAATTTGACGTTAATGATAGGTGCAGGAAGAAAAATGAGGAGGTGCAGGAAGCAATATATTTATCTAAGCCCGCCTTGCAGATACAAAGCTATCAATGGCCTGCATTTCAAAATTAAGCCCTTGGAAACATAGATTCTACAGAAAGGGATTGAAAGCCCACTTCCAATTTTTAACAGTATTTAATCAAAATCAAATTTATTATTTTTCAGATTGCATTTATATATTTATAAGCAACATATTCTTGTAATTTTCTTGTAATAACGTTAAAATTATTAAATTATTGATTAAATATATTTATAAAATAAAATTTAGAGGAGGAAAAATAGACGTGCATCCCATTCAGTCAAATTGATAGGTCTGAAGATCGCACATTTTGTCATCAGATGCCACAATTTGATTGCATATATGATACATACAGATATGAAAGAATTGATAGAGATAAGATACTATGGCTGGGAAAGAAATAAAAAGAAACCAAAAGGTTGACAAAAGTTTATGCTAACATTCATACACAAACACAAAGTCAACGGATTATTTCGTTCACATGGTCCTTTATTATTCATGACCCTTTTGGGTTGTATTCAATAGAAATTAAAAAATTAGAGGAGTAAAAAAGAAATAAAATAAACAGAGTGAATGTTTGATTTATGAAACTTTTTTTAACCAAGTTTATTTTTTAATTGTATTTTCTTCCTCCTGTTATGTTTATCTCTTCTAATAAAATTGATTAAGAATTAATTATTAAATATATGAATTTGAGTTTTATGTTAATTAGTTGGTGTTGTTGTGTGTCACCAATTTATAGGCGCAAACCGATTTAAATAAAAAAATAAGGTATTTTTCTTTACAAACTTTTAGTCTATTATGTAATTTAAAAATTATATAAAATTTTACATCAGATTTTAGGAGGAAAACAAAGTGGAAAACACGTAAAGAAGGTCTATAGTGAGAAAAGAAAAGAAGTTACACAAGAGTGAAATATCTATTAAGATTTTCTTGTGTTCATATACTTTGTTGGTAAAATTATTATTTTTTATTGGTTTTTGAAAGTTTCAAGATAATTTTTAATGTATTTATTAATTATTATTAGTAAAAGATTTTATTGGACTAGGTTACATATGCTTTTCTTTCATATCAAGATTTTTCTCATTAAAAATTTCTGTACGCTGATTTCTCTTTTATTTATTTTGTATATTTCATTGTTTTATATATTATTTATATAAAAAAAATTATTTGGTTTTTTGTTGCGCTTGTTATATGGATTACCTTTTTAATCTTTTCAACATGTTATTCTTTAATATCTTTAATATGTATTAATTTTGTTGTTTTAAAATATATTAAAAAATGTAATATAATTTGCGTATAGTTTTAAAATACAGGAAAGTAACAACATAAAACACAAAAAATTAGCAAGTAATGTATAATCCAAATATGTCAACCAATTAACGTATAACGAACATATTTATGTGAGTGGTGATTTGGTAAAGCACTTTCAATTTAGTTTAAACTGAGTTAGTAAAGACCAACAACCAAAGCTCTTGTATTTATTGCAACCATTGCCCATTCTTGTTGTGTACTAATTTTCATTGGATTTAATTTAGTTTGACTTTTTTGTTATTAAAGTCAAGTTAAGGTGTTTTAAAAAAAAATAATGATAGTTTGATAATATATTTTGGATAACATTTTAACATCATTTACATGTCATGATTGGTTCATGTTGATGTTTATGATTATTATTATTAATTGTGAAGTATTTTTGAACCAATCACGTAAATGATATTAAAATGTTATAAGTATCATTATCTTTTAAAAAATCTATTTAAATAAATATTTTTATTTTCAAATTTTGTAGAGAAAAGTCTATTAAACCTGTCAAAGTATAAACACTTGTTATGGAATGAAATCCCAAAACCGTCTTAACTGAGTATAAAAAATAAGATTGAACTGAAGGCTGTGCAAGCGTGCAAGCTTCTTGTATATAATAAAAAAATGGCCCATACATGTTATTGACAGGGTCAAAGAGGGTAAGCAGAAAATGTTTTTGAAAAATATATTTTTATACAAATTTTTTTTACGACATTTTAATATAACATGTTACTTTTTTATTAATTTATTATTTATTTATTATTATGTTAACATATTCTAAATTTAATAAAAAAAAATAACATAGATAACGTATCAAAATGTTATCAACAAAATTTATGTTAACCTATAATTGGCCTTTTAAGAAAAATATGTAATTTATTTTAGTACTAGAGAACGATGTGGTACGAAGAAAAAATGCCATACAAATAATGTCATTTATTACTGCAATAGGAACTGTGTCTTTACAACGTCTGAATAAAGACACGAGAGATATTAGAGTAACCAAAAATTCAAATTCACACAAATACTAGTATATCTATCCGTTGACCTATTATCATCCTAAATTTATATGAAAGTAAAAGAAAGAAATATAATTTGAGATAATTTTTATGCTGTTTAACGAGGGAAAAATGAAAAAGTTATTTTATATTTTTGTTTTAAAAGACAGGCTTTTTTTACTATAAATATAATACATATTTTCAGAAATTTAGAAAAATATTATATCTCTTACAAATCAAGATTAAAAGTAATCTATAAACATGTTTCTATATCTACAAAGACAATATTTTTAAAACAAAATCATCGACAAAAATACTAAACTGATGCAATTTTGACTTTAAAATTATCAGAACAGTATAATTTTAGAATTTATGTTACTTTGATCCAATTATATTTTAAAAAATTGTGTCAATATATATGAATTCAGTTGTATTAGTTTGAGTTTGATATGATTATAAAATCAACATAGTTTTAAGATTATATTATTTGGATAATTTTGATAATAAAATTATATCATTAAATATTTTTGCCTGAAATCATTGTGATATTAGTGTCTTTAAAACATTAGTGAAATCGATGACATAAAATATAATCTACATAAGTGTTTTTACCATTTTTCATTAATGTCAAATTAAATAAACAATATAATGATACTAAAAAACAATATAGGAGGCATTAACAATATTCTCCATTAAAATAAATGCGAGAACTAATTTTTAGATGAAAATTATTTTGAATTTTCATAATAGAGAATAACTGGATGATTGGCAGTTTTCGCAGCAGTATTCAGTTTGACCTTTATATTATGCATTCATTCTAATTTTCAGGTGGTCAAGAAAGGCGGTGGAAAAATATTTTCTACATATAATAAAATATCATTTTCTCTTTTCTTTAGTACACACGACTGTATAATGATTTATGTTGTTACTATTTTGAAAACAGTGAAAGGAAAATTAAATTATTTGTTTTAAGAGTTTTAGATGAATGAAAGTAAATAAATTTAAAGAAATTTTTATGAAAAGTTGTAATAATGTTGTAGATAAAATATAATTGTTTTAATAGATTAAAAGGTAAGATTATAATTTGTATTTATGATCAAAACTAATATAAAATAAAGTTTAATTAGTTAAAAATGATTTAAAGTTAACAGAAAACAAAATTTATTTAATTAGAATAAAATTTTAATAGATGCAATTAATTTAAAATAAAATGTAATCGGTTGACAATAATTATAATTAAATATCGAATTATAAAAAAGTTAATAATATTATTAAATATTTATGTTTTTTATCATTAAATAGTGAAATCTATCCTACATTCAAAAATGATTTTCTAAAATGATATTTGAAATAATTTAGATGAAAAAAATAAATAAAAGTGGAAGCTACAGATGTCTTAAACAGAACTTCAAGCGGGAGTATTCTCATTTGAATATCACTTTCTCATCCCAAAAAGCAATTACTTTATTGAAAAGTAACCACACTGGAAAATGAAAGAATTTAAGAATACTACATGTAAAAGTTTGTAACAAATATGAGATTATTATATTTTTATAAAATAATTTTAAATTCGTGAAACAAATATCATCACGTTATGCATAATTATATATAGTAATAATAAAATATCACTTTTTTATTTTATTTTATTTTATTATTCTTACGTGAGAAAGATGACAGCCGTATTGAAGGAGACATTCGTAAATTGATAAATTGGTATGAATAGGAGAGAGAAGAATCGCCGACAACTTGTTTGCTCAATCGTACCAATAATAGACACTTTTATTAACTTAGCTCCAATATTTTTTTTTTTTATTTTTAACTTTTAATACTTTCAATTAATTAAAAATATTATTTATATAATGTTTAAAAAAAGTAATTGACTATTTTGGCTGCCGACCTGCTTATGCTTTATGCACATGTCATGCCACAAACTTTCAAAGGGATAAAAGATATTTGTTAGTTCTCACTGTAAATCTTTTGCTCTTACTTCTCAGAGTGCATTTTAATGACCTAAGAAAAATATTATTCTATTTCACTAAAAAAAGGTGAGATTTAAGGAAAATGGTTTCATGTGATTTGTAGGGAACTTGTCTACGCCACCATATAAATAAATATGTTTTTTTAAAAGAGATGTTTTAAAGTGTTATTTATATATAATTAATTACAAAACAATGATAATTGGTTATGTGTGAGTATAATTAAACTAAGGATATTTTTATCACAATAATAATTTTCTTTAAATAAATAAATAATTTATAATATGGAATTAAATTATTTTATCTTTTGTTTATGTCAATTCCTTCCACTTTTTTAAATATATTTTTTTCCTTCTCCATTCTCGCATTTTCTTATTTATGAGTTAAATCTACAAATACCATTAAAAAAACAAACCTTTTTCTTTATACTTAGATAATTGCTTATTTATAAAAACGTTTTAATTTTAATGTTAAACTTAATTCCTTCAAAGAATCAACACCTCTTATCATGAGACGAAGTGGGGATACGGTTGTCTTTCATTTGATTTGGTCTAAAGAAGAAATTTGGATTACTTCTTCAGTTTTAACACCGATTCGGTCGTACGGTTTGAAATATATGAATACGGAGTAATGATGGATGTCTTTAGAAGTAGAAGAATTTGGATTTAGAATTCTTGGTTTTGGATCTTTTCTTTCTTTATTGTCATTTGTCAAAATTAATAACATTAATTTTAATTAACTTGTAAATGTTGTGATCAATGAGTTCAAATAGTTGACTCCAGAATTTTCCAACGCCACCATTGTTCGTCTAATCTAATCCCATGTTTTCATACATTCTCAAGGTGCTCTCTTTCTCTCTCTCGCACAACCACACCTGCTTCAGTTTAAGTGTTCAAAAACTTAATCACTCTTCCATCTTTCCATTCATGACACGAGCCTGTGCTTCTTCATGCTAAAAAACATGACCAAACACAAGCTGAAACACGCACACCCTCTTGCACCACTTCTAATGATTCTTCTCTTTTTCAACTCCACATGTGCCATTGATTTCGTCTTCAACGGCTTCAACTCCTCTGAAGTATTGCTCTTTGGAAACGCCACCATCGATTCTCGAATTCTAACTCTAACACATCATCAAACTTTCTCCATCGGTCGTGCCTTGTACAAGGAAAAAATTCCCACCAAGAAACCAAACTCTTCTTTTGTCTACCCTTTCTCCACCTCTTTCATCTTTGCCATGGCACCTTATGAAGACACTCTTCCAGGGCATGGCTTGGTTTTCATCTTTACACCTGTCACGGGCATCCAAGGCACAAGTTCTGCACAACACCTTGGTCTGTTCAACCTCACCAACAACGGAAACTCAAGCAACCATGTGCTTGGTGTTGAGTTCGATGTGTTCATGAACCAAGAGTTCGATGACATCAACGCCAATCATGTGGGGATTGACATAAACTCTCTCAAGTCTTCTGTTTCCAATGATTCTGGATATTGGCAAGATGACGGTGACAAGTCCTTTAAGGAATTGACGCTTAACAGCGGTGAGAATTACCAAGTTTGGATTGACTACGAAGATTCTTGGATGAATGTTACCATGGCACCGGTGGGTAGGAAAAGGCCTAGTAGGCCTTTGTTGAATGTTTCTCTCAACTTATCTCAGGTTTTTGAGGATGAAATGTTTGTTGGGTTTACTAGTGCCACTGGTCAATTAGTTGAGAGTCACAAGATTTTGGGGTGGAGTTTCAGCAATGAGAATATTTCGTTGAGT
Organism: Vigna reflexopilosa; assembly: GCA_027742785.1. Taxonomy (NCBI): domain Eukaryota; kingdom Viridiplantae; phylum Streptophyta; class Magnoliopsida; order Fabales; family Fabaceae; genus Vigna; species Vigna reflexopilosa. The sequence goes on along the minus strand of CM050926.1, from coordinate 32,485,339 downwards.
GATGAACTTATTACTACCGGGTTACCGTCTTTTGTTCTTCCAAAGGACTCAATTTTTAAGTCCAAGGGGTTTGTTGCAGGTTTCACTGTTGGAGCTTTCTTAGTTATTTGTGTCTTGGTTTTGTTGGCACTGGTTTTGATCGAGAGGAAGCGTTTGAGAGAAAGGAAGAGGCAGGAAATGGAAGATTGGGAGTTGGAGTTTTGGCCACACAGAATGGTGTATGAGGAAATTGAGGCAGCAACAAAGGGGTTCTCTGAGGAGAATGTGATTGGGGTTGGTGGGAATGGGAAAGTCTACAAGGGTGTTCTAAGAGGAGGGGTGGAGATTGCTGTGAAGCGCATTTCTCATGAAAATGATGGCCTGCGAGAATTTCTTGCTGAAGTTTCAAGCCTTGGGAGACTGAAGCAAAGGAATTTGGTGGGATTGAGAGGTTGGTGCAAGAAAGATGTTGGGAGTTTCTTGTTAGTCTACGACTACATGGAAAATGGTAGCTTGGACAAGAGGGTGTTTGATTGTGATGAGAGGAAGATGTTGAGTTATGAGGATAGGATAAGGATTATCAAAGATGTGGCTTTTGCAGTTTTGTACTTGCACGAGGGGTGGGAAGCTAAGGTTCTGCATAGGGACATCAAGGCCAGCAATGTTTTGCTTGATAAGGATATGAATGGAAGGCTTGGGGATTTTGGGTTAGCCAGAATGCACAGCCATGGTCAAGTTGCTAGCACCACAAAATTGGTTGGAACAGTGGGGTACATGGCTCCCGAAGTGTTCAAGACTGGAAGAGCTTCCACTCAGACAGATGTTTACATGTTTGGGATCTTGATTTTAGAGGTTTTGTGTGGAAGGAGACCTCTAGAAGAAGGTAAGTCACCTTTGGTGGAGTGGGTTTGGCAACTAATGGTACAAGGGCAACTTGTTTTTGCACTTGATGAAAGATTAAGGACTAAGGGAGAGTTCAGTGAGCAAGAAGTGGAGAGGTTAATGCACTTGGGTTTGCTGTGTGCCTACCCTGAACCAAAGCTCAGGCCCACAATGAGACAAGTGATGAATGTTCTGGAGGGGAAGAACGATGAAGATGATTCAGAAATTGAGAATATGGATAGTTATTTGCTCCAACAATTGAAATCAAGGGATATATTGTCTGAGTATTCCCAATACTTTAACTATGCTTCACACCCAACTTTTCAAGATATTGGTAACTCTTCCTCAATGTCTCTCACTTGGTCCGAATCTGTAGTTGAGGGTAGGTGAACCTCTGTCATGAAAGACAACACCGGATTTGTTCATTAGCTTATTGCTGTGTGAAACATAGGATTCATTTTCTGACACCAAGAGTTGGATACTTTTTACTACAGAGTCCAAATTTATAGTTTTGATTTTTTATTGTACAGAATGTACCATTTTAGATTTTGATCTGATATGGTATGCTTTACATCTATTATATATCAGTATAAGTTTATACTCTGACACAACTCTTGGCGAAACCAAACTGTATCCTGTTTTTATAATTCATGACATTATTATAGAAGGAATCTGCCTGTTAATTCCTCAAAAGCTATCATAAGACCTTTTAGCTTTTTGGTAACGTAAGGAAGCAAATAAGAAGATTGAATTTTGCCATCACATGATTATAGTTAGGTGGGAATTTTGGCAGCAGTTGCTGAATCAGCACCTAATAAGCAAAGCTATGTTACATCACCAAGAAACTTGGCATTTTCACTTGTAAGCTGAGAACTCAAATCACAATAATGTAGTGATTTGTCAACAAACAGGCGTCGCGTAATCTTAGACTTGCCATAACCTCAAGAGTTTTGAAGTAGTCATGTATCATTTGCAAATCACATTAAATTACAACCGACAATTTTATAAACTTTACCATCCATCACCCTTTATCTCATTTTTTAAGGAAACACGCCATAAACTAAATTTAAGATGACACATTTAACGTTGTCATGTTATAGCTTGGTTTCCACCGAATCAAGTAGATAAAGGGTGCAGCATGATATTAGTTTTATGAGTTGAATGACCAAATTTTCCACCTCAGTGGTCCTGTACCAGAAAATGTCAACATCCCTCTTTCTCATTTCATGTGGGACATTATCCAAGCAGCAATCTTTTGCTTTTGGGAAACGTATGATAATTCCTTTTTCAGAAAACTGGCCAAAGATTTATCTGGGGCTGGAAATTGAATGATTTCATGGTACTCTCACTAATGAATTGTTTACAAGTATCAGTTGTTTTTGAACATGCAGGTTATTGAATTGACTTGTACAAGTAATACTACTCACTAATTTTATTTATAAATTACAGAAAATGAGTAAATTAGATGGAAGTCATGTGGTCCACTTTCATTGGCAAATCATTGAATTGGTTTTGAGGAATGAAAGAATCCAGCTCAAATAAGAGAAAGAAAGAGGTAAAACAGTGGGCGGAAATGGCAAAGCATGTAGCCCCTAGAAATAGCGTGGGTTGGTTTTCTTAAATGCCCTTTATTTCATAGTACCGTGGGCACCTTCATCAAGTAAGAATTAAAAACAAGTGAAAAGCATTTGAAGACCGTAGGGATCTAAAAAATTTGCTAGACAATAATATTGTAATGGCTTGTATGTTAATGGTATGATAAAGTAGGTCAGTGTAAAACAGAGACCAGAGGAATGCCGAAACAGAAAATGAGAAGATTAAAGAAAACTGTAACTTTATCCACTTTGCATCAAAGAGTGACAAGTGGCAGAGGGGTCAAATGTGGTTACTTTAATTACTACAATCTAACTTTTCACCTCCTAAAAGTTTGGAATATCCTTTTCTTACATGTTTAACGGTTCAATATATTGTTCTAATCAAACGATTTCTCAAACATCCTCCAGAAAATAAGAAACAAAAAGGATTACATAAAATGTGTAGGAGTATTTTTCTTTAGATTAGAGACACAGATTGAATTGAAGTGTATTTGGCATAAAATATTATTATGGGATAAAGTTATAGTTGAATTACATATTATATTAGATTGTAAACAAGACGGGATTAAGAGGTTGAATACCAAACATACCTAACTTGTTAATTCATGAATTACATCATGTTTGATCCTCCTTCGCTAGTGTGAGAAGTAGAAACTTAAAATGAACGAGTATTATAGCATATTACAGATAATTATTTATGTTGCAAAATACATATTTTTTAAATGAATTGTCAACATGCAAACGAAAAAGCAATATCCTGTTACCTTCTACAAAATATACGTTAGCTTCCATCCAAACAGAATACCTAATACATATGAATTTGGTCATGTTTTTTAAAGAAAAAACATTATTATGTTTGAATTGGCAACCTAGTTTCTTTTTCTTTTCCAACATTGAAGATGCTGCATAATTTTTAATCAATGTGGCATTTTGGGCTCTTGTCTCTGGTAATTTGTCTTATATTTTGTCTGTTATCTGCAACATTTCAAAAGGTAGGATTAAATTACAACTAAAAGACTGAACTTTTTTAGCCAGTCAATTAAGTATATCATCATGGCAAGAAACAACATTAATTTGTTTAATCCAATGTAACACTGAATCCCGTTTTTTTCCATTTTGAATTGTTTCACACATTAATAACTGTAAAACAGATTCCTTTAAAAGTATTCGGTTGTTCATTTTTTCCTCCTTCATCTAAGCCAAGTCATTGAAAGTGAATGAAAATATTTTAGCTGAAACAATATTATATACAGTGCAGAATGTTTATGCTGCTCCCAAGTTGACCAATGGAGTTTTGACTACTAAAAAAGAGGATAAAAATTTACATGCTTTCTTGCATGCAATTTCAATGGTGCTGTAAATCTGCTGCTCAAACGCATTCATGCACAATGTGCCTATTCAGTTTGCATTCTCCGTAAAATCCTTAGCATCATTTACCATCCCAAAGAGTCTGTGTTTCTCCAACTAAATGGTGCTCAGAGAGAACACTATTCCTATATATTTATATCCCATCTAGCTGCTTGTGTTGTAACATTTTTCTGTTTACTTTTTCACTTCAATTCACTGTGAGCATCCCCTTCCTGCTACATACATTTTTTCCACCCCTTTTTTCTTCAACCAATACACTCATCTTACTGTAACATAACTCTTCCTTCTCCCATGTCAAAAGAAAGTGAGGATTTTTCCACTGAGATTGTGCAGAGAGGTCTTGAGAACTCTGGCCCAAATGCTGGTTCTATTTCTTTCTCTGTGAGAGTACGGCCTAGGCTGCCAGATTTTCTCAGTTCAGTTAATCTAAAATATGTGAAATTGGGTTATGGCTACCTCATTAGCCATCGCTTGTACTTATTGCTGGCACCACCTCTGCTTGCAGTCTTTATTGCTCGTATTGCAAAGTTCACTTGGCACGATCTCTATGAGAAATATGGCCTCATTGAGATTCTATTTATGTCATCCCTTTTGTTCTTACTGCTGTATTTTTATACTGACTTGACACCTGGCTCTACCTATTTGCTTGATTTCTCATGCTTTCGCCCCTCGAACGAATACAAGGTTTAGAAAAACGCACTCCTTTTCTTAACTAGTACTCACACTTCACACACCAACAGAGTGGATGAGTTTTAACTTCTAATGCCACCATTAGTCTCTCATCAAAGATAAAACTTAGATACATTTACTTGAGTGTTTTTTGCTGTTATTGTCGAATCAAATTTGTAGTTTTACATTGAGCTTTAATGTAAATCTTCCTTTTTTTCACTAATAAATTACTGAGCTGAAACTCCAATTTTGATGTGGTAAGCCTATTTTCTATACATTCAACCTTTACATGTTTTTACTAATGGGATATTTATGCAGATCTCAAAAGCAGAGTTTATTGAGCTAGCAAAAAAATCTGGGAATTTCAATGATACTACTATTGAGTTTCAAGAACGGGTTCTCAAGAAATCCGGAATAGGTGATGAAACCTACCTGCCAAAAGGAGTTTTTCGGCCTGGTTACAGAAACTCGCTGAAAGATGGCAGACAAGAGGTATCCATGGTGATGTTTGGGGCAATTAATGATGTTCTTGCTGCCACAAAAGTAAAACCGAAGGACATCACAATCCTGATAGTGAACTGTGGAATACTAAACACCACGCCATCACTCTCCTCAATGATAGTAAATCATTTCAAGCTCAGGCATGACATCCACAGCTTCAACCTTGGTGGGATGGGTTGTGGTGCCGGAATCACTGCTATTGATCTTGCTAAAGACCTTCTGGATGCCTATCCAAGAACTTATGCACTTGTAGTTAGCACAGAAGCTGTGAGCTCCACCTGGTACAGTGGCAATGACATTGAAATGCAGCTTCCCAATTGCTTCTTCAGAATGGGGGCTGCAGCCATTGTGCTCTCAAATTTCCGCCTAGATAGATGGCGCGCCAAATATGAACTCAAACAGGTATGTCTTCCAAAGTCAGAATGTAATTATTACTTTCTGGTATTGTTTTTCTACCGAATTTTATTTTGATAATCAGCTTGACAAAAGGTTAAGCTATTGAGGTGAAACTATGCATAAACTTTTTGAGGTATCACTCATGCATGTGGCAGCTGGTGCGAATTCACAAAGGGATGGACAACAGAAGCTACAAAAGCATACATCAAAAGGAAGATAGCGAAGGAAGGAAGGGGATTTATGTGAGCAAAGATATCATAGAGGTTGGAGGCCATGCACTAAAAGCCAACATAACGACACTAGGGCCACTAGTGCTACCTGTTTCAGAGCAGCTTCACTTCTTCACCAACTTGATCTTCAAGAAAAAGAAAACAAAGCCATACATTCCGGATTACAAGCTTGCATTCGAGCACATGTGCATTCTGGCAACGAGCAAGAAAGTGCTGGATGAGATTCAGAAGAACTTGGAGCTGACAAAGGAGTACATGGAAGCATCAAGGAAGACATTGGAGCGATTCGGCAACACATCAAGCAGCAGTATTTGGTATGAACTGGCTTACCTTGAGTTTAACTCAAGGATCAAAAGGGGTGATCGCGTTTGCCAAATAGCTTCTGGGGCAGGGTTCATGTGTAACAGTGTTGTTTGGAAGGCCCTTAGAAATGTTAGGAAACCCAACCACAGTCCTTGGATTGAGGACCAAAGCTGAAATAGCCAAAGAACTTCATTGCATGCATGCTTCCATCAAAGAACTTAGCTCATCTTAACAACAATGGAAAAAACATAAATTTAATAAATAAAATCTCTCAAGCAACCATATACTTCAATTCGTCTTGTGTTAACTTAACTCGGAATGATTTTAAATCTTTTATTTCAACAATATACCACAAATGTGATTTTAACTTATATCTGCATATTTTCCCTAATTTTTTTGGATAGTGTGGGTTCGGATATAATAATATATCAATCTAAGTACTATAATGATCAATAATCCATTGATTAATATGTAAACGCTGTCAGATGGTGATTCCAAAATTCCAAACATAGCGGTATAACGTCTGTTTATCCAAATTTGAACACTTTCACAATAAATCAATGTAATGAAGTTTTATTTTTTATTATCCGTGAAAACTATATTCATTTAGACTAAACTCCGATATGAAACAACCAAAAGAGTATTTTTTTTTTTTTAAAAAAAATCATCTATATATAGTTGAGGAAAATTCATGAAATCAATCCTAAATAATATAAAATTGGCTTTAATATGAAATAATTTGTATATTAAACGTATGGGCTCTCTTATCATGGACTTACCGTTAAAGGCCTGCCATTTTATCCATATAAATGATAGTGGGGTGTTTAAAGTTTATTATCGAATAATCAAATATTAATCGGATTGAGTCAATCTAATTATTGTTTAACTACTGAATTCATATTGCATGGTCTTCGATGCTACGAAGATTCAATGAAATAATTTTAAAAATTAAATAAAAATAATAAGAAAAAAGTTCAAATTTATCGTAAAAAGATAGAAAGATTTTCTAAATATTAAATTCTTATATTGGCGTACCGTTTCCATATAAATGCAAAATGTACAAAACATGATTTGAATATCACTTTTTCAACTTTAAACTCGTTCTCCGATCAGGACTAAATAAAATGCATAAATTAAATTAAATTATTAAATTAAATAAAAGTGATTTGATATATTTAAATTAAACTTTAAATTGAATTAAATTGAGTTACGACGTCATACTTCAAAAAAACTTAACCAAATTAAAATACTCTAATTGTTTGATTAGTTAAACTATTTGAATTTTAAATCATTATCGATAAACGTTTTATTTAAAATATATTCTAACGTTCCTTAAGTTATAATCTAATTCAGTTTAAATAGTGCTAAAAATCCAAGGAACACCTTTTGGTATGTTGATATATATAATTGGGAAACGACTTTTTTCGCTCAACTTATAAACAGATATTATTCACGTCATTTTAAGTTAATTTAAGTTTAAGTCTAAAGAAAAGAGAGTTAAAATTCGAAAATTCTTCAAAGATTTTTAAATGAAGATTCAGTCTGAAGCTTTAACGGCCATTTTGTTTTTCTTTTTCTTTAAATTGTTATTTTCAATAATTTTGTTTCAATAATTAATGGTTCAATTGTTATTTTAATACTGTAATTTGTTCACTAATTCCATATTTTATGATTTAATTTCACTTTCTCTATTTTAATTTGGTGAAAATAAGTTAACTTTAAATATATAAAAAACACTATTTTAATAATCCATTTCAATTGCTATGTGTAAACTTTATTCTAAAAGCAAAATGTAATAGAGGCTATACTTAATAATGTATTTATTAAAACATCTTATCCACAACCTCAAAATCAATATTATTATTATTCCTTCGGATCAACGCATGATAACTAACTTCAAATTTGTTAAATGCAAGTAATTAGTTACTAACGAGTTAATTAATGTGATCACTCCCTCTTGTGATAAATGTGAGGTTAGGTTTTGATTATAAAAAACAATCATTCATTATTTTAATAATATCATTTCAAGCTCAAATTAAAACAACCATCCTTCATCCTAATCTAAATATTAAAAAACCTAAAAAAATTGAAATGATTAGAACCGTGGGCACCTGTGAATGGATATATATCAGAACCCTTTGGTTTATTCAGTTTTCTTCGATTTTACCATAGCTAACGAAATTAAAATACTGTAGATTTTTGTTTTTTTGTGGTACAATTTGACATATTTTTAAATACAGCAAACAAAAGTATAACTTAATACGTTGTTACACCAAACACTACATAATAATATATATCTTCTGGATCTCATTGAAACAAGAGATTGTGACATAATTGGCATTCTTAATTTTGTTTGACTCTTTCCTTATACAGATACAAGTGCTCCAAACAAATTACACCTTCAAGCCCGACAGAATTTGCTATTGAAAATGGGTATGTTCTTGCATTATTGCACTATTGAAAACGTCTCGCATCTACTATTGTTGCAATTATTCTCATCAAATAAAGGCTGTTCTAATTTGAATTTAAAAATATTTTCATTTTATTTTAATTGGAATTTTTCAATATACTACTCTAATGGCTATTGAAAATTTAAAAAACAAATACCAAAAAGATTGTCTCCAAATTGTATATTCCGATTTTTAATTCCTTTTGCTTATGAGAATTTTTAGACTGATCTGATTCTCGTACTCATGAAATAATAATAAATAAGATTTTGCTGTGTTGTGTAATGTTTTATAAGATTTCATTCAATTTTGTGAGATGATAACTCTTATTATTATATATGTAACTTTTTGTTGTTCTCACAAAGCATTCACATTTTAATCTTTAGAATGTGAGGTTATAAAAAAAAAAAAAAATATATATATATATATATATATATTTTTTTTTTTTCTTACAGCTATTATAAACAAGTTTTTTTTTTTCTAATTTGAAAGCTTTCGTTTACAAAAAAAAAATGTATTTTAGTGCAACGTCTTGTGAAAAATAAATCTTATATATAAGATATCAAAGAAATCTGATCCTAAATGCGTTTTTAGAGTTAATCATGTCTTATAAATACATTAAAAAAATTACCTAAAATTGTACTTCCATTTTAAATAGTCAGTTCCCACTTGGACATTGTAAAATATTTGAATAAACTATATTGCTTTATCTTTAAATTAAATTGAATAATGACATTTTTTATTTTATCTATATTTATTATTTTATTTTTCTCATCACATCATATATATTATATAAAATATTATTTTTATTTTCACTAAATATATATTAATTGATGTGTTTTTTTTTTCGGTGATGGAGACACGCCTTGAAAAATTTGTAAAAGAAATTCAAATTTCAACGTGAAAAAAAAAAGACATAAAACGAGAGTATTTTTCTTTTGAAACATTCTTCGCATTCATGCAGATTTTTGAAGAAATGATAAATATACATATATTATATGTTTATATAATTATTTTTTATTATATTTTATAATAAATAATGATAAAAATAAATATTAATATCAATATTAATAATGAATAAATAAATAATAATAATATAATTTTATTAATTAAAATATTTTAGAATTTATTAAAACTATACTCAAATATTTTTATACTTTATTATTTTTCTCTTAATTCAAACAATTTCATCGTGATATGTATCTCAAGTGCATGTGCCCACCCGTGTGTAATAGGAAGCAACACTGTCATGATTTAGTTTGAATATTTTGTTCGGAGAAATAATTTGAAAGTGGTAAAAAGCAATTTCTCACATAAACTTATACGTCTCTCTCACTCGCTTTCTCATAACTAATAAAAAAACCTAACAATTTCAATAGAGACATTCTTATGTTAGGTTCCATCCATGTATCTATCTATCAAACTTCAAATACCATACATACTTTGACATTGCCAACACACCATACACATCCTAAACCACCATAGGACAACATGTAGCGTGCACCGATGTACCTCTATGATAGGTATATATATATACCTAATTTCATTAATTTTTTAATGTTCTATAATACCTAAAAATTCAATTCAATTTATATCTGAAAATAAATTTATTTTAAATTTAACAAAATCAAATCTAATTGGAGATAAATTATTTTAGATGCGTTTGAATTTGTTTCCATACTACTTGAGATCAATTTCTCACCTTGATTGTTTTTTTTATAATAATTATAATATTTTTAACCACTCAGCAACTGATTCAATTTTAAAATTGACTTTAACTAAATTTAAGAAACCAATTTCAAACTTATAAACAAAATGAAAGACTGATAGTGTGATTTAGCTAAATTATTTTTAAAATAAATATTTGAAAACATTGAATTGAAGATAAATTTTCTTATAGGGTGCGATTAGATAGTTAATTAAAAGTATTTGACACTAGACCTCTCCCAAAAGTACAATTAAGCTTTTTTATTAATTAAAAAATTGGTTCTGGTTATGTATAGTTTGTCAAGTATAGGACAATTTTTTAAAGCAATTATTGGCATTGAAGATGAAAGAGAAATGGGTGAGAAAGGGATAGAAACTTAAAAAGAGTACATAAATAGCAATAATTTTTTTTATTTTGACCTTTTGTGTATTTATTAGGTATTCTTTTATTGACCACGGTATATATAGGTTTGGAATTCTAATATAGACAATGCTTTCAACAACACAACACAATCAATCAATTTTTGTTGTTGTTAATAATATTGTAACAGACAACGCACACCTTCTTCATTTTTTATTATTATTCTTTAACATGTTTAATTCGTGTCTGTCGAGAGAGAAAAGGCAGTTTATTAATAATTTTATTTTTTTATGTTTCTGTTTCCATATATATATACTTTTTCAAATTTTCTCACATATATAATTCTTTTAAATATAAAACCTTTTAAATTATTTATACTTTAAATCTATAATAAGAAATAACTTTAGTAAGTTTCGAATATTTAAACAAGGGAGACATAATAAACTAAGTTTAAGAAAAGAAAAGCTAATAAAAAATATTTTTACTTAGTTTTAAACTAATTGATTATTTTTAAAATTAAAATTACATAACATGAAAATTTTTTTAAAAAAAAATAGCAAATCTAAAAAAAAGTAAAAGTCTTATTTATTTATTTGTATGAAGGAAATAAGAAATAAGATGCCATCTCGTTTCATTGTGCCGAGTATTGTAACGTGGCTGCTATACACACACAAACCTATTATCTGAATTTATAGCTTTATATCTTGCCATATCGTGTATAATCATATGATAGTATATATTACATTATTTTCTTATTTATATATCCAATTGCATATATCAAAATGAAGAATAATGAATTTATTTATAAATCATATTTTTTGTTTTTATCAATGATTTATTAATTTCATAAATTATAATCAAACTCGTGACTCGATGACATTTTAAACATATCAACTCGTAATTAACACGTAACTCAATAAAAATATGTTTATACTTCACAAAAAATCAAGACAACTTATATGATACCTAATATAATAACTAGGAACGTAAGAATTTCATAAGCTTCTCAACTATAATATTTTAATCTACATAACTTCAAAACTATGGTAAAATTTAAATATATTTCTAATGATATATTATATTCAAATGCATTACATTTTCATCTAGCATTATTACACGTAGATCAATATCTCTCATATTATTCGAATTCAATTTTATACAAAATTTCATAACATGATTACTAGTACAAGTCACTAATCACATTAACCTAGTATTTAAAACATATTTAAATTATTAAAAATATAAAATCATTCAAAATGAGTAAGCAAATACTACAATTTAATTTCTTTAAGAAAAGTTCTGAATAAAAAAAATGTTTAAGTAAAATATCATTTATATTTTTTGAATTTATCTCAATTTTAATAAAAAAATTACATTAATCAGACATAAATATAATTTTTATTTTGATATGAGAACAATGATAGACATATTGACCCTGTTTTATTTTAAAATTATAAAAACACTTTTGGTTTTGTCTAGAAATATCTCAACATTCATTTTCATCATTTGAGACAATGTAGGAATCATAATTCAAGCAATGATCACAATGTTAAATTCCAAATTTCTCCCAACCCACAGATCTGATCAATACCACATTATATAATCTGACATGGGATCCAACATAAGGCTGAATTAGCCATTGAAGACCCTTTACTTCTAATCTGGGATTATCCAAATTTGTTTGCCTTAATTTGAAATCTTTAACTCTAGAAAACTCCCTTAAAAAAGTTATAATTATCATAATTTTTTTTTATAAAAAAGTCCTATTAAACAACTAAATCAAGTGTTTATTCAGCCACATTATTTTTTTTATCAAATCAGAAATGCAATAATAAAAAAAATCCTATTCCTGCTTACAACATGATCCAAAAACAAGCAACTCAAAATATAAGATTGATATGCTAATGTTGATGTATACATAAAAGGAATAAGTTAACGATAGGTATTTTCTATGATAATATATAACATAATATTTAAATAACTTTTTTCGTCATGTTTGTATATTGTGTTTTAAATTTTGTTTCTTCTAGATATATGATTTAAAAATTTAGTTAAATCTGTCGAATTGTGTACTTTTAACTGTTGTACAACTGGGGAGTGGGGCATAAAATAATTGTAGACTGGACGCAGAATTACGGAGATGCCCTCAAACTTGTCCCACCACAGCCTTGGATGGGTCTCCAATGTCGCACAATTAATCATTAATCATTGTCATTAATTGTTAACGATGATGAAGAGAAGGAAAGAAAAGAATTGAGAATCTTTTTGTTTTTGCAGTGTCTGGACCCTAAAACCATTCACAAGACGCCGCGTATTTGACTCGCTTTACCAAATATACTTCCTCATTCGTATGGGCCCCGCCCATAATTGCATCGGATAAGATCTACTATCGACGTTCCTGATTCTGCAACGTTGAGTCCATCTTCTGATCGTTGTCCAGTGATCCCATCCATCCAAAAATTGGGTTCAGATGAGAGGTACACGTACAATTTCACTTTTTCATTCTTTAGATCTTTGTATCATTTTTAGTTAAACATTTTATTACTTTTTTTTTTAATTTAAAACAATTATTTTTTTAAAAAAAATATTTTCATTTTTAGTTCGACATAGAGTGAGCAAGTGTTCTAAAATAAAAAGAAAATAAACTCACAATTTACATAAATGTAAAATTACATTAAAAACCTCTCAACGATTTCGAAATTGTGTTTAGAGAAGGCACTGAACTAATAATCCAGAAGTGGCAACTCACCGGTAGATGCCCTTCCCCTTATTTTCTTTTTCCAAATTTGGTTTCTGTTTTCTTTTAATCCTGATTTCTATTTCTTGTTATTTTAATTGTACATTTTTACAAGTAAGTAACGGTTTTATTTAAAATTAAATTTATTAACTATTCCAAAATTCAAATTGTTATATATATATATATATATATATATATATATATATATATATATATATATATATATATATAAAATCGTGTGAGTCTAAGTCTTAGATAAAGATAAGAAATTAGTTGAATCCTTAATAAGAAATATAATTAATTAATAAACTTATTGTCTTGAGTTTTTTTTTATTAAGGATTGTGTTTATTTATTATGAGTTTGGTTCTCTCAACATCAAATTAAATAAGTATAAATATATGAATGAAGAATTCTATATGTGATAATTTATTGTATTGAAAGTTTTTCTAAAAATTATGATAAAATGGTGGTATGAGATTATCATTCAGTTTATGATGGAAATGTTTTGCTTAAAGGAAATTTTATTAATATGAAAGGAATTCGCCTAAAAGGAAAAATTGTTAAAGATTTAAATGTAATTTGTTTTTTATGTTAGGTATATAAAAAAGTTAAACACTTTATAAAAAATAATTCTTATACAAGATTAATTCGAAATCTTATTAACGCATGTCTTTGGAAAACTTACTTTTAAAGACATAGCATATATTTATATACATGTCAAACGTTATATTATTTAATACTTTTTAAAATTTACTATTTAAAATTTACTATCATATATTTTTTTGCAATAGTAAGGTATAGATTCTTTGACAGGTTGTTAATTTTAAATAAGTCTAATATAAATAATAGAAAAACAACTTTTAGATAAATAACATTTAGTAGAAGCTACATGATCTAATTAGATTATTCTCTAAATTTGTAAAAATAAGAAAAGTGTACAAATATAATCCAACAAATTTCGAGTCACTTTTTTAAATATTCACATCAAAATATTTTTAATATTCAATAATTTAATTAAAGTTTTCAAAAGCATTAATAGTAAATGACGCCACTCAGTGACAACCTAGTATTAATATAAATTGATTGATTTTGTAACAATAAATTTGAATTAACGTAAACTTTTACTTTTTTTCCATTAATACTGAATAAAATCGATTAAACTCTCAGATATGTATTTGGATTAACATGCAAACACAACACATATAATTAATTAAAACGTATAGTATATCTTCAAGTCTGATAAAATGAATTTATTATTGTTATTTAAGTATGTTTTATTAAAAAACATGCGGATAGAATAAAATAATCCTGGGAATAATAACATAATAGTAATTTGATTTGATATATCCGAATATTCAAACGAGAAGTGATGATAAATGTAATTTAGTGTGAGAGAATATGAAGGAATATGGAAGGATATCCCTATGAAGAGTGTATTGTTTGTTATGATTTAGCAGTTTCATAACGATAAAAAAATGCATGGCAGATGGCAGAAGAACAATGAAGAATGAATGAATGAATATTCGTATATATCTGAATGATTAGGATAAAGGGTATAGATTGGAAAAATGAAATTATTGAGTGATCTGACGTGGATCCATGCTGTATCAACCCATCCCAACCCATCTACGTCATTCGTCAGATCCAAATCACCCAATCCTCACCATCAAAAATCATCCACCCTAATCACATTCATGTGCGCCGCGGGCAGAGAGTAGCTGGGGCCCACCCCCAACACCAATCCTCATATAAAACCCCTCTCAGAACCTCCATCCAAAACTAAGTCAAATAACACAACTTCATACACACCACGCCACATACACACATCCCATAACCATGGCTGGATCCTCCATGGCCACCGCAAGGGTCACCAGGTTTCTGGCCAGCCACCACCTCCACGACCACCGTGACACATGTGTCCCTGATGTTGAATTCGAATTTCTCCATGACGGGGAAACGCTGTTGGCTCACAGCGCCTCAAGTGACGACTGTCATAACCCCAACGAAATCGAGTTCGACGAAGATGAGGATCACCGAGACACCGTCGAACAAAACAGAACCTTCTGGGACAACCAACACCAGATTTTGCAGGTAGGTTAAACTCATAATCAACACAGCCGTGACTTCTTTAGATTAAGTTAATTTCATACCACACGTACAGCTACTACTGTACTACCTAAATGTATATATTCTGTTAAATTTTTTTATTTATTTTAATGGAAAATTTATCGTTTTATCCAAAAGGTTTTTTTTTTTTTTTTTTTTTCAGTTTCATTGTGGCTATGTAAAAATGTTACTCTAACATCTCAACTGCTTGACAGAGTTTTAATTTGGTGGACACCATGTAATGTGATATCTTTTGATCTCATGTCAATTAGTTGTGGAAAAATAAAAATAAAATCAAAGTACTTCTAAAAAAAGGAAAAAAAATAAATCTTAGCTTCTACTGTATGCATTTATTTACCTTGATCAAGTGATTGAGATGTTGACAGAGGAAAATCTTTATAGATAAAATCGGTTGATGTTATAAGGTTGTTTGTTTTGGGCGTTTTCGACTCAGTGGGTTTAATTTTGTGCAGGCGAACGTGTACAGAACAAGTTCTCTGGAATCAGGGATAAGAAATGCGACCAAAGAAGCGCTTCAGAATATACAAAGCACAGAAACGGTGTGCGGTTGCGGAAGACAGATACCTCTCACCACTTGCAGAAACTGCTTGATGAGAGAAGTTTCTGGGCGGCTTCAGAAAGCAGGTTATAACAGTGCTGTCTGCAAAACAAAATGGAGAAGCTCACCAGAAATTCCATCAGGTGAATACATTAATTCTAATTAATTAGCGCTTTTGATCTTAAAAAAGTGAAAAGCGATCTTGAATGGTGGTTTTTAAGATAAGATCCTTTTACTAAACTATATTATCCATGTTGGCAATGTCCCTGTCAAATAGTAATCAAACTGTGTAAGAATATTATTCTGAATAAACTATGATTTGTCGGCACTTGGTTAAGGAAGTCAGTATTCACCAGATTCCCACAAGTGGATATACGTTGTCTGTCAAATGGATTATATAAAATTATTAAAAGATGTGAAAACTATGTGCAGGGGAACACAGTTTTTTGGATGTAATAGAGAAGACAAAGAGGGGGGAGATGAGGGTGATTGTGGAGCTGAATTTCAGAGGAGAGTTTGAGATGGCAAGGGGAAGTGAAGAGTATAATAGACTTGTTGGGAAGCTGCCGGAGGTGTTTGTGGGGAAGGTGGAGAGATTGAGCAACCTGATAAAGATAGTGTGTGTAGCAGGGAAAAGGTGTATGAAGGAAAAGAAAATGCACATGGGCCCATGGAGGAAGCATAGGTACATGCAAGCTAAGTGGTTAGGTCCATGTGATAGGAACACTTCCACAACCTCACTCTCAATGGGATATTCTCAGAGAATACCAAAGCCAAGGCAAAAGGCATCCTTGTTGACTGTTGATCTGCTAGACAAACTTCCTAATATGCATTGCACTGCTGTTGAGGTTGTCTAATTTGTAAAGAGAGAGAGACAACCTTAGTTTAATTTCTTTCTTTTTTCTTCTTTTTGTTTTCTTTACTTATTCATTCTCCCACCCTTTACTTTGTCAGTATAATGAGTGATTGGTAAATGTACCATACCCGTGTACATCGAAATAAATGGTGGAAATGAGTGTGCATTTCAAAGCTACTCTTCAAGTTCATATATCATACACTAATTTTCAACACAAAACAGTTTGCCTTGCATGATTTTTATTTTTTATGTTTTTCACATGTAAACTGTCAAACTTTTTGAAAAAGTGTCAAAAGTAACTTTTTTAAAATTGGTTTTATATACAGGAATCATATAAATTAATAAGAGTATCTGAAATGATTGCATTAAAACAAAGAGATATGATTACAGTTTATTGGAGCAGTTAAGTAAAATAGTCCCTTTCAGACCTGCTAATCCTTTTTTTTTTTCTCCTTTTCTTTCCCAAGCAGCAACATAAGAGTATCCTAAGTATAAACAAATGTAATAACATAAGCTACGATATTGAAATCTGGGTTACTCAACCAAATCATTTTCTAAACCAAAGTGGAGATTGTTTTTGCGTGGACATGTGAAATTTGTCCAAACTATGGTTTGTTTATTAGCTGGGTGTTTCACCTTACACCTCCAAACACTTTATCGCGTAACTCCAATTTTCTAAAATATCCTTAATTAATTAATAAGCTGTTTATATATTAATTTTATATTTGTTGACAATTTCTGTGCCATTACTACACCCCCATTTTCTTCCTATCATACACTTCCTGCACCCCATTTTTCATGTATTCAAATGAAACCTACGCCTCATTTGAATTACACCTGTGATAATATCTTGTTTTCTTTAATATTTTTAAATTTATGTATGAATTTATGTGTTTATATTGTAATTATATAATTTTTAATTGTTATAGGCAATTGCTTCCTGCACACGAAGAAAACAATTTCTTTACGCACCCCATCAACTTTTCAAAATGGCCGTTCTACCCTCATAAAAGTCACTCCCAGCTAAACAGGATTTTTAGAATTTCCAAATAATATATTTCGAACGAAATTTTCTGAAACAGAATTTCTAAAACAAAATTTCTTAAATAAGATTTTCGATGGGAGCTGTAACAGTGGCAATGAAGAGTATTTGAGTATTTTATTGTAGGGTGCACGAAGAAATTTGATGAGGTGCAGAAAATAATTGTATGAGTGATATAGGACATTTTATTTTTGTGGCTGAAGATTTTGATCTGCAGCTAAAAAATAGTTAAATGATTAAAGTATCTATAGGTGTTTTTCAAATGATGCATCTCAAGTAATTTAATAATATATATAGAAGAAGAAGAAAACATTCCAGAAATTTTGCAATAAAATTTCTTATTATAGAAATATTTTCATAATATTTCTAAAGTGATATTTTCTAAGACGACTTTGTATAATTATAGATTGTTATTTTCGAAATAGTTCTATTAAATAAATTTTGTTGTTAATTGTTGCTTTCTGATATGAAGGTGCAATGGGAAAACTCTACTATTGTTAATTTGACTGTGCTTCGGATAACACTTTGATAACCTAAAAAAATCAATTTAACTATAAATAAATAAAACTTTATGATTTTTTTAGAGCAACCTTTTAGTTTGATGAATTTTCAGTTCAAATGATTAAAATAATTTTAAAAATAGAAGAAACGAAATCATAACATATATTGAATATGTTGAAAATTGAATAAAAATTTTCATATGAAAACAATAATAATCGGACATGAAAAAAAAAACTAAAATTTTCTTAAAAGATATTTAAAAACAAAAAGTTTGAAAAAACGTATTTACGAAAAAGGTATAAACAAATAAGAGGTAACATCAAATATAAAGGTAAAGTAAAATATAAAGTAAGAAAAATAAAACTATGTGACAATTAAAGTAAACAGAAAATGTAAATAACGAAATAAATCAATTTTCAAAGATAGAAACAAAATTAAATAGAGGACCTTTTGTAAGCATGCACATAACTACCGTTCCTTTCATCATTTTCAATTTTTTTTCATTTTTAGAAATTCGGTACACGTTATTTTGTCGTTCTCGAAATCACTCAGAACCGTAAGATAATTAATGAAAGACATCTTCATTAATTAGCTCCCTATATGTTAAAAAAGTGTTGTTAAAAAATTATTAAATAATAATCAAATTTCAAGTTAAAAATAATTAATTATTATATTAACTAAATTAAATATTATTTAATAAATTAAAAATGATTGAATATGTTTTTAATTTTTAAATTTAAATACAAATTTTAATTTGTTCTGATTTCTTATTTTTGTCTTCAAATTTTAAAAATAATTGATATGAATCTTTTAGTCAAACTATATTAAATGTTATTAATATGTGAAATGTGTTTTAAGGTAATTATTGAGTTCTTTATATTATTTTAACATATTTAAGTTCAAATATTAATTTAAAATACCATTCAATAAGTTTAATAGAATTAATGTAATTAGATTAAAAAATATATATTAATTTATTTTTAAAGTTTGAAAATAAAAATTATTAAAATTTATATATTAACTAATTCTAATTTCACTTCTAATTTTATTTTCAAGTTTAAAGTTTAAAGACTAAAATCATATTTAATTCAATTAAATATTATTAAAATCTAAAATAGTATCTATTATTAATAAAAATAAATCATAATTGACATGTGAATTATAATATAAACTATTTTTTAAGTTATTGATATCTTTGTTACTTATTTGATTTTAAATTAATCTATAATTTTAAATTACATACTACTTAATCAATAATAATAATTAGCTAAAATTTTGGTTATTAGTGTAATATATTAATTAGATTTCAATTTAGACAAATTATAATTCTTCTATTAATAACATGAACTAGATACTGAATTTCAATTTATAAAATAGTTTCCCATTTTATTCAATATAATGACTTTTTTTTTTTGCTAAAATTGATTATTATTGAATGATTGTTCATTTGAGTTATTAGACATTTGTAACAACAACTTCGAAAAGTCTAAAGTTTACTTTTGTTTTTCAAAAATAATATTTCGAAATGCATTATAATATTTTAATAACATTTATATAAATTGGTCCTTCAAAAAATAATAAGTTTTTGGGATAAAATGAAAGTAAGGACAATATCGTCTTTTCATATTTTTCTTAGGTTTATATATTACATTGTTATTTATTTTTGTTCAATTTTTTTTATTATGGTTCTAGTTTCTTCTTTTTTGTCAAAATTTTTGGATGGTCTTTATATTTATACATCAGTGATTGAATGTTGTCAACATTTGATGAGTTTTATTTTGTGGTTGATCGACAACTATTATTGGAGATTTTAGCAGAGGAGGTAACTCTAAAGGAACGTTGGTAACCAATAATAGTTGCAGGAAGCGTACATGTATCAAGAGACAATGGACCACATCCAAACGTATATAGGGTTAAGACCATCCAATAACTTGTCTACCTTAAGTTCATCATAATTGACTTTGGGAAAATAGTACGGTTGTCAAACTGGATCACAATTCGCGGGTCAATTCGATTCATTATGGATTCGGATTGGGTTGAGTTTGAAAAAATTGTATTTTTTTTATGTATCTCAGATTTCAACTCGGCTCATTTAAATCTAGTTCATGCGTGTTAAACTCGTAGTGGGTCGGATTGACTCACCAACCCACCTACATAATTTTATTTTGTTAAAATTTAATTTTAATTTTATAAAAAGATATTTTTTATTTTTTTTGCTTGAAAAAATTATTTAAGTTTTCTATTTTTAAGATTAATTAAACACCTAAGAGTGAAATTTGAGAGAAAATTTTGTTTAGATTTGAATTATAAAAAGTTTGTAATTTTTTTATTTAAAAAGAATTGTAATTAAATGAATCAGTGAAACAACCCGTTTATCCACCAACCCATGGTAGGTCGGGTTGAATTCAAATTTTTCTAACTCGCTAATAAATGAGCCGAGTTAGATTAATTCACTAAGTGACCAATCCGTGATGGACTGGACCAGGTCGAACCGGATTACCGATAGCTCTAAAACATAGTATCTTTCTTTCTTGTAGATTTCAAATTTGCCAATGATTAACTTGTCCAATAATTAGAAGCAATGTTTGGGGAATCCTCACAAAATTATAAGAAGGTGTTGGCAAAAGTTTAGAAGAGTTATCGCTTTTCTTATACATATTTTTGTTTTATTGTACTAAAGAACTTCATAGCTTGTATCCATGTATAAGGAAACAAAGTTGCCAGACCTCCAAATTATATAAAGAAAAAGAAAAAAGAAAAAAGCAAAGGGTGGTTACAATGGCTTCTAGGAATGAATTTAGGACCGATATGGGTTCACCGACTTTTTTCACTATTTAAGTGAAATTAACTTAAAGAGTCTATTTATTACACATTTAAAGAATGATCCAACTGATACTACTTAAAATCCGATGACCGAATTAAAATTAAAATACGAATAACAAATTATTAGAAGATTTTAACCTTTTCTTTTATTATTTAATTAAAAATTGATGTTCATTAATTTTGTTTAATATTGTTATTTTTGCCAATAAATTTTAAATAATTAATAGGGTCTGAAAAGTGAACATCACATGTCATTTAATGTTTTGTTTATATTAATGTTTTACTTTTTGTGATTTTTTGATTAAAAAAAGATATCTACATAGTATCACGCCATTTCATAATATCACATATCAATGTTATCAATGTTTTGTATTTCATTAAGTTCTTATATTTCTCATTTTGATTTATTTAATCTTATTTTTCTTAAATGAAGCAATTTAGTCAATCTAAATTAAAACAATTCCTTTTATATAAATGTTATATTTATATTTTTATTAAAGTTTAAAATTTTACTAAATATTTTTAAATTACTTTTTAAACTAACTTTGATTATGAATTTATTTTTATATTATAATCCTATTTTTAGCATGTATAAAAATTCAAACCTTATTTTTTTTCTAACCATGGTTAACCTGTTTTAAATCAATTATAATCTTATTTTATGCTGATAGTAAAAATCAAATATAAATCTAGAAATTATATTTTAATACTATACTTAAAGTTAATTCAAAAGTATTTTAAGAAATATTTAATAAAATAACTACATAAAATTTATATAAAAATTAAATTTGGTTTTAACAAAAAAAGGCAAAATTACTATTTTTTAAAAAATAGAACTAAATTAAATTAAAATAAAAATATAAAAAATAAATTAAATAAAGACATTAAAAGTATATTGACACTTGAACAACTTTTTAAAAAAATAAAACTAAAATTAATATTAAAAGACTTAAAAATAAGAATTGAATTAAATAAATAATAAAAAAAACGTGGCATTCATTATTCACATTTACTATTTAAACAATAACAATGTTGACTATTTTAACATCAATAATAAAAGGCACAAAATTAAATAAAATTAATATAAATTTGAAACTTAATTTAAGAAGAAAAAGACCTATAAGCAAATCGAAAAAATTGAACAATAATTTAAACCTATTAATAGAATACGGGACCAAATATTTGCAGTTAAGAAAGAAAAAACCCACCATAGCTCGTCTGGGTCAAAGTCTAACCTATATATATATATTTTTTTTTTAACAGCCCAACATATTTATCTGCTTATTAGGCTCAAGATTCAATCAATATCACCCTCCGAATTTTGGCAACTTTCTGCTTCACTTCCGTAGTCTCAATTTGCACTTCCATAAAATTTTGTATTTCAAATTATAAAATTTCGAATATATTTTTTCATTTTATATTTTAAAATATAAATTTTTGTATTTCAAAATACACAAAAATCATAATTACATATTTCAAAATACAAATGTATTATGAATTATATAATTTAAAATACATTTTTATTATTTTATTTAAATATATAATCCAAAATACAAACAATTATATTGTAAATTATACATTTGAGAATACGTAAATTTGTGAGACTGCAATAAGAAGCTGGCCCAAATTTTGGTGGCTTTTGTAACCCAGGCCCAACTACAGAGTATTTCTTTGTTTTGCAAATTGCACCAACCGAATAGAGATGGTCTTCTTAATTATTTTTTTATGACAAACAAAATTAATAAAAAAATTATTTTGTACAAAAAAAATAAAAATATGTTCTAGATTACACATCTTGGAATACAAAAATTTGTGGGTCTGCAGCAAGAAGCTGCCCCAAATTTGTTTGGGCTTTTGTATGCCAGGCCCGCCTACAGTTTTTTGTTTTTTTTTTCATTTTGTATCAACCAAACAAAGGATGGACTCCCTTATTATTTCTTTTTGTATGGTCAGAAAAACGAAATCAACAAAAAAATAATAATAATGAAACATGATTTTCGTTGATTCTTTTATACTTGCAGTTGTATCCTCTTGAACTAAATCAATTTAAAGTGACCCAGTCTCTGTATAAAATATATAAAATGTTTTAAATGAACACCGAACATATAAATCAAATTCTAGATTTACAGTAATCAGATTATATTACAATACAAGGTATTTTTATCGGCTGACATTTAAAAAAATATATTAAAATTCACTCTGAAAAAGAGACTGAAAAGAGGCGTTTAGTTAAATTTAAATTATTAAAAATATTATTGTTAAACATTTTCCTAAAAATAATCATTGTAATTTATACAACTTGATATAAAAATATGCCAACTCTTTATGAATTTAGTTAATAACAAATTTCTTTATACTGTTTTTAATGAATCTATTACGGTAACGTATAAGTTATAAATCTAGTTCTTCCATTGAAAGCAATTTATTGATGCATGAATTTAATAAGAGTTGGGCCTGTGAATTTGTATTTCCTAAACTGAAATGAAAGAGAGAATTAATAATAGAACAATATTTTTACAATATTTTTTTAACAATATTTTAACATATTATTATATGATTGATGTAAAATTATTCTATAATTAATAATAATTATAAATACCCTACCAATCATGAAATAACATATAAAAAATAAAAAAATGTTGTCAACTTATCGTCATCGAGATATTAATTTTGGTTGGAGCTTGAAAGCAAACTGAAACGATGCATGATGCAGATGCAGTCTTAGGCTTCCGTGCGAACCGTACCTTAAAACCTTTGCTCCATTTGATGCCTTAAGTATACTAAAAAGTAGATGGGAGTGTGAATTTAGCAACAGTAACTGGGAAGTGTTGCTAAAAATAAATACGAAAGGCTTACACGTAACCACGCATCCGTACGAATACCCTTAACAGTGACACTTGGATTCCTCCACTCACCACATTTCAACCATTTTTTTTCTCTTTCTCTTCTCCATCATTCATTCTATTCATTCCAAAACCAAAACAGAACAAACAAATTTATGTCCCTCTCAGTCTTCTCTGACTTTCTCCTGTGGTCCCCACACCCCACCACCCCACTATAACCTAACCCATCACACTATGTCTCTCCACACATGCATCACTGTTCATATTTTCAGAACACATCTATTCAAAACCATTTCTCATAAACCACCATTATCACAAATATCATGGTTGATGTTTTGTGTTATGTAAAAAATAAAATAATTATAATTATATGATGTCGTAATTCCTTGACGGTGACAAGGAGGAGATGAATGAGGTTTGGAAATTGTAAAACCGACAGACACACACTACAACCTTGAAATGAAATTTATGGTCTATTTTCTCCGGGTATCTTACGTAACGTATGACAAGATCCTTCCATGACCCTACTAAATATTACACTGCTAATTTCTAAAATTGAATATTTAACGAAAAAAAAGAAAGATATGCTCTGTAGTCTCCACCTGTCTTTCTCTTTCCTTACGGAAAAAAAATGGTATTAGGTGCACCATTTCTCTCCATCCTTCCAAACGTAAAAAGGCAAACAGAAACTCCATTTCTGCTTTAGCACCTATTTCATCTTCTCACCTCGGTGAAAGCCCTTCAGGTAATGCATGCTTTACTATTACTCTATATCTTTCTTTTTCATAAATCTTGTTTACCCTTCTCTGCTATTGGTTTGATACGGATTTTCCCACCCTCTGTGGCCGTTGGGGAGGTAATCAAGGCTGTTTCTTCGTTATCAACACAAATGACTTATTTTCTTTTACTTTTTGTATATTTTCATGCTTCTGTGATCATTTTATCTTTTTGTTGGATGGATTAATTTGTTGAGATATTTGTGTGGATTTTTTTTTCAGGCTTTTACGGAAGGTGGGTTTTGGCTAGAAGGGGGTGCTTGGATGTTGAGTTTATGGATGCTCATGTTCTTTTTTGTTGAATAATATCTTGTTTTGCCTCTTTCTTCAGCTTTTAATGGAACCAATCCTGCCCTCTTTTTTTCAAATGTAAAGATCGGGTTTTTGGTCATTCCTCCCCTCATTCTGGTCAAAGGGTCTCAACCTGGTTTTGAGATTTCTCAGGTAGGGGTGGAGGAGTTTCAGTTTTGTAAGTACAAGATCTTGATAAAAAAGTTTTTTTGTAGAAAGGAAAAGTTGAGAATAAGATGGGCGAACATAGTAATTCTTGGATTAGGAGGACAAAGTTTTCACACACAGTGTGCCATCGTTTGGATCCATCTAGATTAGGTCATGTTCCTATCGGCATTCAGTCAGAGCAAAAATCAAGCCCTGCCTCAGAGGTTCAGAGGCACCCCATAACGAACAAGCAGAGATCTTCGTCACCATTGCCTGTGACTTTTCTTTCTGAGGCCTTCAGGGAAGCTAGACATGATCAGAAGAGGTTCTCCACACCGAATCCCCAGAGAGAAAATAGGACTACGGGGAAGGAGTTGAACAAGGATTCTCCGGAGACTAAGGAATCAAGTTCAAAGTTTCCTTCCCGTAGTCCAAGTAAGAAGGTGAAGTCAAAGCACAGCAAGGATGCAGCATGGACCAAGTTTTTGGATAATGGTGGAAGCAAGATTACTGCTGTCGAAACAGCCGAAGAATGGAATATTGACATGTCTCAGCTGTTTTTTGGCCTAAAGTTTGCTCATGGAGCACATAGCCGACTTTACCATGGTGTTTATAAGGATGAATCAGTTGCAGTTAAACTCATTATGGAACCCGAAGACGATGAAAGTGGAGATTTGGCTTCTCGATTAGAAAAACAGTTCGTTAGAGAAGTTACCCTCTTATCTCGTCTTCACCATCAAAATGTTATAAAGGTGATGGCATTTTGTTTCTTATTTTGTATATGCTATTTACAAAGTATAAATGCATAGTCCTGATGCTGTCTTCAATGCCTTTTGAGTAAGGTTAGTGTATCTGTTGTTTTGCTCTGGTTACCATGTTCAATTTGAACCTTTAATCATGTTTGAAATATCAAGTTTTAAAAGTATGCATACTGCCAGTTTATTTGGGTTTAATTGTGTTCATCGCATGATGTTGGGATTATTTATGAGGATGCTGATCTGTACCATTTTCCTGGTGTGTTTTGATGTGAGTACAGTTCTCAGCAGCGTGCAGAAAGCCACCTGTTTATTGTATCATAACAGAATATCTTTCGGAAGGTTCCTTGAGGGCATATTTGCATAAGTTGGAGCACCAAACTATTTCTCTACAAAAGCTTTTAACTTTTGCCCTTGATATTGCTCGGGGTATGGAATATATACATTCTCAAGGTGTGATTCATCGAGACCTTAAGCCAGAGAATATCCTCATAGGCGAAGGTTGTCGCCTTAAAATTGCTGATTTTGGCATTGCATGCGAGGAAGCCTCTTGTGACATACTGGCCGATGACCCAGGCACCTACCGTTGGATGGCACCCGAGATGATCAAACGTAAATCCTACGGGAGAAAGGTTGATGTCTACAGTTTTGGGCTTATATTATCGGAGATGTTGACTGGAACTATTCCATATGAGGATATGAATCCAATACAAGCTGCTTTTGCCGTTGTAAACAAGGTATCACTCCTTTGTAATTGAAGTCATCAAACCTTGTAATCGACATCTCAGTCATTGCCTAATGTTTGTGTTATGTGGTGTTGTGATTGTTCAGAATTCAAGGCCAGTTATTCCATCAGACTGTCCACCTGCAATGAGAGCTTTGGTTGAGCAGTGTTGGAGCTTGCAACCAGATAAGAGGCCTGAGTTCTGGCAGATTGTGAAGATATTAGAGCAATTTCAATCTTCACTTGGCCGTGATGGAACCCTTACTCTGCTGCCAAACCCTTGTTGGGATAATAAAAAAGGGCTTCTTCATTGGATTCAAAAGCTTGGCCCTGTGCATCAGAATAGTGGCCCTGTGCCTAAACCCAAGTTCACATGAATCTTTCAAGTGTCCTGGCTTTTATCTACACCAGGTCCGTTGTAATTATAAATCAAAGCTTTGTTTTTTAAGTTCTCTGATTGTAGTCACGTTATGACATTCATGTGATAGTAAATTGATTTTTAGGCTTGCACATAAAGCTGAAAGTTTTCTTTTTTCTTTCTTTTTACCTGTGTGCCTACACAACATATGAAACTCTTGCTTCGTGTGTCAATCTAGAGACTTCATACCAAGAAATCTCCACCCCCTTCCTTCTTATGAATGTTCATAATTGTGTGTAGATGTGTTTTGGTGGTGCAAAATTCATTACAACCAAGTTTGAAATGAATTGTAGTTTTGCTAAGAGTTCAGTATGAAATAAAAATGAGTATTATATAAGTAGAAAGACTAATAAGGTTTTGAGTTAGAAATGGAATTTTAATATCTTATATAGGTTTATTCATAACTTATTCCTATCTAATCTTCCTATGTATATTAAAAGACTGGGAGGGAGAGGTAGAGGTAGAAGAGATGAAGGCAAGTTCGATCCATAATATTATTATTGGTTTGGATCTGGGCTCGGATTAGGCCCGTGTATACTAAGCACTCTCTCCATGGGCCCGATAATTCTTTTACACACTTGTTAATGAGTAATATAAAAAAATTAATTATTTCATATCATTTACTTATCTTAACTCGGTTTTTGGTTGTTATACATAATAAATATTTTTTAACCACTTTAAATACATTTGAAATTAAAAAAAAAAAAAACTGACAAAAAAAAAATCTAAGATACTAAAATTAAATTTTAAAAAGATTAGAGGATTAAAGACACTTTTCAACCATTATTAAGTCATGAGTGTTACATTCTTGATAATCCAACAAATGTAACACACTCTCAAATTATGTCAGTCTTTTTACAGCTTCCCATGTAGAAAATCAAGATATACTAAAATCAAGTTTGCACAAACATTCAAACATAATCAGTATAACCAAGTCAGACAAGAAAGGGTGTGTTTAACTTAGTTTTCGAAATTTATTTTATACAATATTTTCCAAAAGCTAATTTTTAATAAAAAGGAGTCGGAAAAGAAAAGGTGAAAGCGTGAGAAATAATAAATACAAACAAAGCAACTGAAGAACAGTTATATTTTTTTCTTTTAGGAACTAAAAGAAGCTTACTTCGCTTTTAGTTTTTCAAATATTGTAAAAGAATTATCTTAAAAAACTACTACAAAAAGAATAATGGTGTATTTTCTAATAAACGAGTAAGTATTTGTTTTGAACTATTTGGGTATATATGTGTACACCTAAGAAAATGAAATATAGTTGTTTTATAAAATAAAAAATAATTACTTTTTATTTAGACTTTTTTATTACTTAAAACTGGGTAAATATATATATATATATATATATATATATATATATTATGTGAAACTAATATTTAGAATATTTTTTATTCTCCTTTGTTACTTGTATTTGAGTTAAAGTAATTTAAATAACTTAAAATTATTGTATTTTGATTTGGTTTTACATTACACCCTGACTTCGGTCTCATCCAACTAGAAACAGGCTTTAATATATTTTTATTTGTATAAATATTTATACAATTTTATCTATTTACTTTAATTTTCTGTTTATCATTCAAATAAGTAAAAATAAAACTTCACTTTTTTTATTTTTTTATTCAAACCACATATCTATGTTTTTCTTGTTCTGATTTATTTTTCTCTTATGTTTTTCTCTATACTTCATTTCTATACATGTAACTAACACTTATTTAACAATTATTATTTTTAATTTAATAAAATGATATAACATTTTTTTTAAAGTAGTAGGACCAATGTCATGATTATATATATAAAAAGGATCAATCAGTGATATAAAAAAGAACGACCCATATTAAAGGAATTTGACTCTTGAAATATGCAACGAGCTTTAAAAAATAAAAGGTAGAAATAAAAACTGTTAAGGTTACAAGTATTTTAAAATTTATATAATTTTTAATTTTACACTCTTAAATTAGGTTTTAAGGAACTCAAAATCTATTACGGAGAAACCCTAAATACAAATGATTTTCTATTTCCTTGGGTCAAAGAATGACGTATAAAGATGACGTCATATTCATGACTTCATCGACCGATATAACTGATAACAGTAAAAGTTAAATGCTAGTTGATATCTTTAAAGTTAAAACTCAATCAAGAAATACAAAATATTATGAATAATTTATAAGATATTCTTAACCTACTTTCTAATAAAATATTTTATCATTGAAATTTTATAATTTCTTTAACATATTAATCAGCAAAAATCGTACTAAAATTATGAGTAGATGTAGAAGGAGAAATTTGAAGTTAATTTAACTCTTTTATTTCCGCATTACATTATATGGAGCTCTTCGTTTAAATAAAAAATGTTAGTTTTATATGAAATATTTTTAAAATCTGAAATAATATTGAGATCAAACGAAAATTTCATCTGTACCATATATTCAAATTTGTAGACTGAACATAAAACTTCTCAACATAGATGAGTTTGGTCTCTTCCATTTCAATTGTGGATTGATTTTATTATTTAAATCTGTCAATTAACGATTTTTTGCTATTTTTAAGTCGTATTTTTTAATTGTAAATTATTTTATCGCTGAATTGGATCAGCATACTACATGTCGTGAAAATATATTTTGTGTTCATGTTTTTTAATGGGAAAACAAATTTTGATATGATTTTTCAAAATAATATTTTATTTTTGTAAAAATTTAACACAAAATTAAAAAGATAAATTATTATTTTTAAATATATTATTTATCAATTCAGAGATTGAGATTATTTGAGAATAAACAGCAGAGATGACAAGTGAGATGTTTCAATTGAGAATTAAGTTAGTGTAGATAGAAGCATAGAAAATAGTTTGAATTTTAACATTTTTAAATTTATAAGGAATTAATTAAATTTATAAGGAATTAATTAAATTTATAAGTTGTTTTTATCAGACTTCGACATCATTTAAGAAAGATAGTTAATATATATATATATATATTTATTTTGTTGAGAATGCAACTGCAAATTCAAGTCTTACATTTGATAAAAATGAGAAAATGAAGCATTATATAAAGATGAAAGACCTATTAACCCATTGTCTTAAGGTTTTGGGTAGAGAGTGGTGTCAATTCCTTGTATGGTTGGACTCAGATCTCATTGGTGTTTGTGTCTCCTCGGTGAACCTCCTCCTTAATAGATCCAACAATGGTATCAGAGCCGATGGTTAATCTTGTTGACCGGCTCAGACGAGTATATAAAATTGTAGCGAAATATTCATATTGTAAAGTAGATAATATTCATATTGTATATAATTGATCCTATTGATGTTATTTGATAAACTTGAAAATAATCATGTTAAAAAATATCTTTTTAAAAACCAAACTTAAAGATGAAAATACAAAATGTTACAATTTTTTCAATTTTTTTTACAACAATCATAATGCGAAAAATAAAGGAGTCTCCAATTTCAAAAATAAATTATAATATAATCAAATAATAAATTTTTAATCACACAATTTTATTAATTTTAAAAAATCCAAAACAATTTGATTAAAGAACCTTAAAAAAGTTTCAAATAAAAATAACCTTTTGTTCCTCCTCGCTTCATTCGTTGAATACGCATACTAAAATGTATTTGCACATCGAAGTTTTAGGTTTTTCTAGATACCATGATTGA
Organism: Vigna reflexopilosa; assembly: GCA_027742785.1. Lineage (NCBI taxonomy): Eukaryota > Viridiplantae > Streptophyta > Magnoliopsida > Fabales > Fabaceae > Vigna > Vigna reflexopilosa. Next base: position 32,454,664 of record CM050926.1, on the reverse strand, counting down.
AGATAGTTCTTTTTACCCTTCTTTAATTAGTCTGATACAATGTATCTATTTTCGGAGATTGATTAAAGTTAATGAATGTTGTAAGAAAAAAGTTAATTATTATGTTTTGGAAAAGTGATTAATCAAGAACGTTATAGAATCAACTTTAAATTTAATTGAATTTTATAAAATTCAGTTTTTAAATATTATTTACATTTATTTATATATTATAAATTTCATTTATATTTAAATAATATAAATTTTTTAATATATTTTTATTTATTTTTATATTAAAAAATATATATTAAGTGTTAAACTAAATATTAATAAATATCGAATCATAAATAACATCGTATATTTAATCTTTAATAAGTTTTAACCTATAATTTTAATATTATATTAAAATATAAATTTAATATATAATTTAATTTTATAAAATCAATTTATAAAATAAAATTTACAACCAATTATATTTTTACATGACTTTATTTCTATTTGATTTAGAATTTTCAACAAAGAAAATATTTGAAATAAAACAAATTCATTTAAGCCATCTAGTAATATTGATTTGACTATATTTGAATTGGAAAAAGTTGTTTTAACAATTTTTTTTACAACACGTTTATGATTTCGTCTATTTCAAATATTTTTTTAAATATAAATTCAAATAAATCAATAAAATAATCACACTTGTCAAAATATCAGTATCCATTTTAATTATTGGTTTTGGTGTAATGCATCTTCTCTTGTAAAGAGTTAGCATCTGACAACCACAACTTTATTTTCAAGTAAAAAAGATGTTCGGTTTCCAACCACATAATCTTATGGAAAACATAAGAAGATGACCCATTGAAAGTCTCACAAAATTGAAAAAAAGTTTTTTTACCAACTTTTCTTTTACAATTTTTTTGATAACCTAATAGCTTGTGATTGGTGCTGTTTCAAATATTTTTTTTAAATATAAATTCACACAGAGTAATAAAGTAATAACACATGTTCTATTGTAAAAAACTTATTAAAAAATATTGTCAAAATACCAGGATCCCAACAAATTCCCTCGTGTTTCCCTTATATAGTCCCAACCGTCAATCTATACACAATTTTGCAACTAAAAAAGTCTTCTAATTTGAACTAAAGTTGTTCACCAAGACTCTACTTTTGTAACCCTTCATGCACTTATCACGCCAAAATGTGAAACTTGTATTTCAGATGCCAAATCGAAGCATTGTGGTTAATGTTACGGAGTTAACTCTCTCAACATTCATCACTTCTTTTTAACATTCAATTTTAAAACTAATTCACGATTATATATATATATATATACATATATATATATATATATATATATATATATATATATATATATATATATATATAACTTAGCTTTCCCAAAGTGTAAATAGTTGCAAACTTTTTAAAAACCGTATTTTAAGTGTAACTTAATATTATACAAAAATTTATACTTCAGTATTATAAATTAGTCTTCTTTATAATAGACTTAAGATTTATAATAAATATTTAAAAAAGTTTGAAAAACATTGTTGCATACACTTGAATTATTTTTTTTTAAGATTTAGAATATCTAGCTTGATGACACTTATAAATAGAAATGATAAAAGGTTGGATTATGAATAATGCCTAATTTCATCTGAAAAAACATGTCTTATTACTCGTTCTATTACTCTTGTGTTATAGGTGAAAATGTAAAGTTTTTTTATACCTACAAATATCCATAGATATTTACATATATTTTTATATTTTATTTTTAAAAAATTTAAAGTCAAATCTTTAAAATATAAACTGAAATGAAAAATAAATTCAAATAAAATAATTTATTTTATAAAATTAATTGAGTTGTGCCAAAGTATAAAGTATAAAAAAATAATATTTAACAAAATAACTTTAATATCATTGTTCTAATAATAAAAAATATAAATATATAAAATCAAATTTTAAATGATTATTCCATAATTAATATATTTTTAACTAATAATTTTATTTCAATAATTTGAATTTTTTTAAACAAATTAATTAAAATTTACTGAAATAATTATTAGCCAATATCATGTCTTCTTCTCTGGATACCATAATATCCTCACCCGCCTCATCAAGGCAATTAAATATTCATATTCATTATGACAAATATTCATTAATGATTTTCATGTGGGTACATGTTATTTTATCATTCCTACTTATAGCTTTTAAATATTATAAATGTTAAATATTATAAAGATTAAATATTAATGCAATGTTAATTAACTTATATAATAGAGAATTACATTATTTTAAAAAGAAAGAGAGAAGAATGAGAAAGATAAATACATTATAAAAAATGAATAATCATATACTTTTTTGTCGGACTTCTTTAATTATAAGTTTAACCGGTATATATTAAAAAAAATTAAGAAATTTTGAACATGATGATAAAAAAAACTCATAACTCTATTTTTTAAGTTTTTAAATTAGAGATAATGATAGTGACTTATATGGACTGAGTTCATATTTCATCCAAACTTAAAAGGAAGTGTCCCCAAAGATCCATGATTTTCTACTCTAAAGTCAACCTAAATTTAGAATTATACTTCCTAAAAGAAAATCTACTTACAAGTAACGTCACTAAATCATTTAACATATTGTTCAAAGACTCAAGTGTGTATAGTGTATACATACATTTGATAGAAGGAAAATGTGGTTCACCATGTGATGAATTTCTTTAGGTAGGGACCAACGTGTTCCATGATCCAATCGTGTTTGCGTGACAAATAATGCAAGTGTTGAAGAAACAAAATTTCATTATTAAGGAAAAGAACAGTGAAACTTAAGACATAGCCAAAGCTAGCTGGGTCCACCACAAAGAGTCCTCAGCTCCATCTCAATCTCTGAACTTTGATCAGCAGCATCTAATAATATTATCTTGCTTTTCAAAAAGACATTAACGATTCCAAACAATTCACATCATTATATCAGAAGCGTTCTCCTTTTTCATGGGAATGACCATTTGAAATTACCACACCAATCTGCTGCTTGCACGAATAACACTGACATGGAGAACAACCCTAGTCCATCTGGAGTTGATAGAAAATTCATTGAGAGGAACAGAAGAAATCAAATGAAGGCTCTCTTCCGCAAACTCAACTCACTTGTGCCTCATCAAACATCAAAGGTTTTCCATCTTTCACTCCACTCCTTCTCTGAGCTCCTTCCATACATTTTATTCAATCAAATATATCATGCGTTAGAACCAATTTTGTAGAGTTAATTAGGCCTACATTCCACTTCTTAATATTATGCGGGAAACGGTTGCCTTCTTATTTTCTCATTTCTCTTCAAATATTAAAGAATTATATTCCTTTTTCCATAGATATTACTCTTTTTGTTTAAATCTGTTGTAGGCTGTTTCACTGCCGGATCAGCTGGAAGAAGCAACAAGCTACATAAAAAAATTACAGATGAATATGGAGAAAATGGAGAAGAAGAAGAACAGGCTACTAGGAATGGAAAGAGCAAATGTGAGCATGAATGGAGGAGAAGAGAGAGTAGGGTTTAAATCTCCACGGATTGAGATCCAACAGATGGGTTCAGCCACAGAAGTTATTCTAATAACTGGGTTGGATTCTCAGTTCATGTTCAGAGAAACCATTCGTGTTCTTCATGAAGAAGGATTAGATGTTGTTAACGCTAGTTATAATGTTATCGAAGATGCAGATTTCCATTCAATACACTGTCATCAGGTGAGCTCAAATTTCATCTTTCCTTTCCATATATGCAACCGGGGAGATTCTTATGAATATAGTCTAAGACCGTAAACCATAAATCGTATGATATATAAAATAATAATGATGAAAACATGTCGAATCATATAATAATTTTTCCAATAACTGAGTCTGTGAAAGCATTGTTCAGGACGAGAATTTTGACAACGGAGCTGCTAGGATATCTGAGAAGCTAAAGAACTTCATCCACGAGTCTAGCCACTGTGCTTTTTGAATTTTCATTATTATATATTCAGTTTTTCGTCTGTTTCATTTGTATGTAGTTTTTTTTTAATTCTTTCTCGTTGTTTTTATTTATTTATGTTTTATGTGTTTTATTTTTCTGTCTGTCTTTTTGCTCCATCTGTTCAACCCAAAGATGGAAGGCGCAGCTTTAACTTTTACCAATTTTAAGATGCGCAAATTTGGTATGCCAGCTGTAATTTTAATTAAAATTAAAAAAAAATCCAATTTAGTTCTGAACGAATGTCTTGGTGATGAACCATCGATTGAAAACTTTCGTAAGTTATTAACAAACTAATCTATGTATATGTATTTTCAAGACGAATATAAATTTGTAATGCCATCTGTAATTTGAATTAAGATTGAAAAAAAAATCTAAATTGGTTCTCAAAGAATGTCTTGGTGATGAACCATATTGAAAACTTTCGTAAGTTATGAACAAACCAATCTATATATATATATATATATATATATATTCATGTCGAATATAAAAGAAATGTATTTTCATATCAAATTTTCATAAAAGAAATATAATATCTAACTGGTCATTCATATAAAAAAATTAATAAAAAATACTAATAATTAGGAATGAATATAGATATTTACTCCACAATTAAATAAGAGAATTAAAGAGAATACAAAATAGAGTTGCAATTTACCAGCTAGCTAGTGAGCAAATCCATATGGTCTGCTTCTTGTCTCCTTGTTTTAGGGAAAGTAGTCTTATTTTAGTGTGTCAGGCAAACCTTGTGAACTGGAGTTACAATAATACTGTAATATTTTTCTAAGGAAGAAAAACAAATAATACTTTTACCAGTTTTTATAATTAATTTTTGCGTTAAATTATTTTTTCATATTATTAATTTGCTTAAATAAATTCCAATCTCACGCATTTTTATTTATAAAAAGTGAATATGCTATGTTTTCCGTTGGAGTGAATTCAGAATTTTCTCTACAAAGATCTGAAGACTCAATTTTGAAAGTACTATTTTTTTTTAAGTTTGTATCTATTGCCTAAAAAAACACTCTCTCTTTTTTTTTTTATTAATATATGTTTGAATTTTTTTACGGATTTTTTGTATGCGTCATGGTTAATGGGATTCTTAATAAGTGTACACTAGGTATTGAGATACAAAATACTCATATCTCAGTACATAAATCTGGCACGAGTAATAAGTAAATACTTCATACAGGTATTCCTAAATAATAAATTATTTAATATTTATATATAAATGGATTGGTTACTGGTAAATCTTAAACTTTATTAAAGATGAAACACATACTTACGAAGGATAAACATGTATAGAAGGCAAACATCTCCATCTTCTTTCTTTTATGGGGTTCAGTTAATTTGTGATAACAATCTTCGTATTTCAAAACTTTTGATATTTTAATGTTCAGTAAAGATTTTTTTAGAGTTTTTTTAATCACCATAACATCATATTTACTAAATTTTAAAACAGGTCTTTATCACTTATGGATATTATAATACTCCTACCAAGTATCAATTACTTGTAAAAAATTTAAATTATTTAATTTAAATTTTATATCTATATTAAATTTATATTTACTTTAATTTTTTTATATTTAATTCAATTTACATTATATTTAATATTTTTAATTTTATTTAGATATTTTTAAATTATAAAATATTATTTTTAAAATATTTATAGATATCTACATATACCAACAAATTTTAAAATATTAGACGAGTAAGATATCATTTTAAATAAAGCGTCCAACACTAGTATTAATTAAATATGATATAAAACATACATAATAATAATAAGAAAAGATTCAAAGATCTAAATTACACCCTGCAATACCACTGCAAGATTTTGCCACGGTCATTATTGCCACCGCCACTACCTCATTGCTACTGCAGAGGAAAAAGAAAAAAATATATATTTTAAAACACATTTCATACAGAGGTGATCCGAAAATTTGTTTCAAAGATATGTATTTTGAAAATTTTATTTCAAAAACTTTATTTATATCATACATTTAAGAAATTATGTTCTGAAAAATTCATTCCAAAAATTCTATTAAGAAAATATAATTATAATTTTTTTTGGAAAGCATGTTTAGGAAAATTTCCAAAATATGTAGTTCAAAAGTCATTTTAATGGAAAACAAAATTGTTATTTCAAAAATTTGAGGAGATGTAAGAAATTGGGGGATTCAGAAAGTAAAAGCCGAAAACCTAAGGATATATTAGTTCTGAGCCCAGCCCACGCATAATATAAGTAAATAAAAGAATTGATAAGGGCAAACACGTAACAAAAACGTTGTATAAAAGCTGCTTTCGAAACTAGGGTTTTTCACTCGTCTTCTGCTCTCTGAACACACTTCCTCAGATTCAACTCTTCGCATTGACCCAATGGGAAAAGCCTTCGATGTGGGAGCTGTTCCGTTTAACTCCGACGGGTGGGGACCACCGGAAACAGCGGCCGCCGGCGGTAGCAGCAACCTTCCTCTCAACGTCCCCTTTGCCCCCTTCTCCCGTTCTGACAAATTGGGCCGCATCGCGGACTGGACCCGCAATTTCAACAACCCGACACGCTCCAAGAACCCCGCAGATTCCGTCTTCGACTTTACCAACGATGACTCCTTCCCGGCCTCCGCTGATGACGACGCCTCATTCCGCCTCGTTGATGGCAAGCCTCCACCGCGCCCCAAATTCGGCCCTAAGTGGCGTTTCCAGCAGCAGCGTCAGCTTCCGCAGCGCCGCGACGAGGAGGTCGAAGCCCGAAAACGCGAACAGGAGAAGGAACGCGCACGTCGCGATAGGCTATACCACATGAACCGCTCAAACCCTAATGTGCCGCGCCGTGAAGCCGCTGTTTTCAAATCCTCTGTGGATATCCAACCGGAATGGAACATGCACGACCAGATCCCCTTCTCCACGTTCTCTAAACTGTCCTTTACCGTTCCCGAGCCTGAAGACCTTCTCCTCTGTGGTGCTCTCGAATACTACGATCGTACCTACGATCGCATCACACCCAAAAACGAACGCCGCCTGGAACGTTTCAAGAATCGGAACTTCTTCAAGGTCACCACTACTGACGACCCTGTTATACGCAGACTCGCGAACGAGGACAAAGCCACGGTTTTTGCCACCGACACTATTCTCTCCACTCTCATGTGTGCCCCAAGATCTGTATATTCGTGGGATATTGTCGTTCAGCGCGTTGGGAACAAGCTTTTCTTTGATAAGCGTGATGGGTCGCAGCTTGATTTGCTTTCCGTTCACGAGACCTCTCAGGAGCCACTGCCTGAGGCTAAGGATGATATTAACTCTGCCCATTCGTTGAGCGTTGAGGCTGCCTATATTAACCAGAATTTCTCCCAGCAGGTTCTGATCAGGGATGGGAACAAGGTTACTTTTGATGAGGCTAATCCTTTTGCTAATGAGGGTGAGGAGGTTGCTTCTGTTGCTTATAGGTATAGGAGGTGGAAGCTTGATGATGATATGTATCTTGTTGCGAGGTGTGAGGTGCACAGTGTTGTTGATGTGAATAAGCAGCGGTCGTTCCTTACTTTGAATGCTTTAAATGAGTTTGATCCTAAGTATTCGGGTGTGGATTGGAGGCAGAAGTTAGAGACTCAGAGGGGTGCCGTGTTGGCCACTGAGCTTAAAAACAATGCGAATAAGTTGGCTAAGTGGACTGCTCAAGCTCTTTTGGCTAGCGCAGATATGATGAAGTTGGGGTATGTGTCTAGGATTCATCCCCGTGATCATTTTAATCATGTGATTTTGGCTGTGGTAGGGTACAAGCCCAGGGACTTTGCTGCACAGATCAATTTGAATACCGCTAATATGTGGGGTATTGTGAAGTCTATAGTTGATTTGTGCATGAAATTGAACGAGGGAAAATATGTCCTTGTGAAGGATCCGTCCAAGCCTCAAGTTAGGATTTATGAGGTTCCGGCTGATGCGTTTGAAAATGACTATGTGGAGGAGCCACTTCCGGAGGATGAGCAAGCTCAGCCTCCGGCGGAGGGTACTGAGGAGGCAGAAACTGGTACCACCAACGATGTGGAAGATAAGCAGATAGACGTTCAAGCTTGAGAGGTAATTGAATTTACTTCATACCCTATTTTTGGGGGTTAAGAAGTTGCGTACTCTGTTCTCCGACTGTTCTATCAAGTTCAGATTTTTGTTTTCTTGGTTAATTGCTTATTACGAGGATATATGGCCTTTTTGGAGTTGTGCATGCTGGTTTCAGTTCGTAACTTTTTATAATAGAGTTTTCTAGTCATTGCTATTATTCCTTATCATTATTTATGTGATATTATTGATGATCGAAGTATCTATTGCCTGATTTCCTTGTGATGTATTAGTATATTATAGTCACATTGCTAGTATTAGTATCGGACTGCTGCGTTTAAGTTGGTTGAGTATTGGAAATACCTTTCTCGTGTAAACAAGAAAATTTCATGAATCCCTACTGATTAAAATTCTAAATCTTTGTTAGGTACGGGTCATTTGGGATTCTACTGGTAGGAGCTTTCTATGCATCTTTGCTTATTCGATTTAATCTCTTGAAAATGCATCTTTGCTTATTCGATTTAATCTCTTGAAATGAGGATAACGGTTCGGCAATCTGCTATACATTTAAGACGTTGTCAAGACTATCCCTTAGACTGACATTATTTTTTACTGAAGTTTCTGCGGCCATCTTAGTGATTGTTTGTATCAAAGTTGTCAAATTTAAGTTTCAATCGATTTCATTTTATAAACTGAGTTTGGAAAAGCAAATTGTGTGTTGCTTTCGAGTGAAACTTAATTATTAGGAAAGTGGTAATTGGAGTATCATATGTTACATTCTTATTTCGTTGTCATTTTGTATTCGGCTTTAGTATATTAAATGGTTTTAGATCGATAATCAATGCTTGCAGTTTGAAGTCGTTAGATGTTGCAGAAGTCTTATTTTCAATCTTGTATTCGGTTAATATTATTTTCTCATGGATGAGGTGTGATTCTTGGGGTCGTGCAGGTCATGGATGAGATGTGGTTCTTGGGGTCGGTGCATGTCAGATGTGTATCGGAGGTGATGGCCGTTCATTTGGGATCAGATCACGCTCAGAATAACACTTTCTTTGTCGGCCAAAATTTTGCAATTAACTTCTTTGAACCAAAAGTTACAATCCGAACTGAGTTTTTTTTTCCTATGCTACTGCGGTTTATGAGTAACAAACCTTAACATTTTAAATGGAATCACCAAATATTGGGCTCTAAATTATTGTGGTTTACAAGTTTAGTGTGTCATCGTGCGTCTAAAGTCGACCAATTTAGTATGAAAAACATGCTTTATATCTGATAATTTGTTTGATACCATTATACATTTGTTTGATACAATTATTCATGCTTTGTATCTGGTAATTTGTTTGATACATTTATACATTCCCTCTAATATTGATCATGTCTACTCAAAAACCAAACTTATTGTATTGTGTTATAAATGGATTTGAACACTAATCATAACCAAGCCATGTTTTTCTTCCGTCTCAATTTTGTTAGTACATCCAAACAGCATTATATTTTTGCAATGTACAAATTTTCCGGTAGCAAATTTTATATTTCTAAATATATATAGCTCTTTATATCAGGTAAACATTTTTCATTTTGTAACATCTTTATTTTAATGACTATTAAAATAAAATTTTACATATATTATAATAGAACTATAGATGAAATCAAACAAAATATGTACAAACAATACAAAAACAAGTAAGTTATAATAAAAATAATTAATGATATATATGAATATATGAATATTTTAAATATTATATATATGATACACAAATCAAACAAAAGTATGATAATACTTTAACTGAACTATTCGGTTTTAAAATGAATGTTGAGTTATGACAGATTGTATTAAAAAGTAGTGTTTTGTAAAGATATTGTTAACGAGTTTCATTCTATCGTAATCATAAGGTTAGTTTGGTACACACATGGAATCGTACTGAAAATTGAACTTATTAGAACTTAAAATGTAATAGCTTTAAGGTAATTAATTATATAAAAAATATTTTTTGAGACTAAATTATTGTAAAAGACAATAAATATATATATATATATATATATATAAATGATGAATTATAATTTTTTATTTAATTTTTAGTTAAATTAGAATTAATAACTTTTCAAAATTTTAGTCCAATTTAATTTTCCAACTTAAAAAATATATATAATTAGTTCTTTTAACCACATTATATTAAGTTTATTTGATATTTTAAACATGTTTTATAATAATATTGGAATTGTATGTAGTGTTTGACTTTTTTATTTCAATATTTATCGAGAAACGCAATTGAAACTTTAAATAAATTTAACAAAATTTTATTAAAAAAACTAAATTAATTTTCATTAAAAGTTAAGAAAAAAAACATATTTAATTATAATTTCAACATGAGATAATATACTTTATACTAAAACCTTTTTATTATCAAATTAAAAAGTTAAAGTTATATAACTAGAATTCCATTTTTATATTTATAAATGATATTTATATATTTTGTTATTAAAAAGTTAAAGTTATTATAGAATTTCATTTAAACAGTTTTTATTTTATAAAAACATTAATCACTTAGTTTTTTCTTTTTCTAAAACTTCTAAAACTCATTTACCTCCTATCTAAAAATTTAATCTCCTTTTTTATCTTTTTAAATATATAAGTACATATTAAGACTTTTGGTATGAAGAAAAGTAAATACGTCGTCTATATTTATTTGTGGAGAAAGTTCTCTTTTTATTTTTATTTTTTCTTGAGTCAATCATACATTATTAATGTTGCATGTGACTTTGGAGGACATTGCATATGATCTTGGTAGCTTTGTTTGTTTCCCAATTATTTTACGGTCACGTGTTTTGATCATTCATATGTTATTTTTACGTGTAGTTAGAGTTAGAGGTAGAGTTTTTATCTCTGTAAGTATAAACTCTTAATTTAAAATAAGGGAAACAGATTTATTTATGATAAATGTTTTTGAATTAATGTACATTGGGATTGATTGCTTAAACTATTGCTTTATGGTTTGATTGGTAGTAATGGGAAAGGTTATTTTCTCCGGATTGATTGACTCATCTGTGAGGATAAATGAATTTTTTAAAATCCGGACGATGCTCTTGGGCTTCATAACAGCTGCAAACAAATAATAATCTCTACATGTTAATGTTTTTAATTTTCTTATAATAGTTTCAATATAGTTAGACTAAATGAAAATTGAACATGAGATAATATACTTTATACTAAAACATTTTATGTTTTGATTTTGATCCTAATATATTTTAATTAAAATGCATAGCTAAAAGGGTTATTATGTTTGTTATATTGAGAAAAAGGAGGAGGTGGGTGTTGATATCATGAAGGTAGAAAGATGAATGAAATGTGAGTGATTATTAAGATTATTTTTATTGGTTTATATTAGTCAATGCCAAATATTAAACACCTTTTTGACTCTTTTTTACTTTATGTGTCACGGCATTGGCCCCCATATTCAATCCTTTATCCCTCAAATGCAACTCACACTGTACACGCGTGTCTTTACTTTCTCTACCTTTCTACCTTCTTATCAATTAATTTAGACAGTATAGTCCTGTTTATAAAAAAAAAAGGAATATTATAGATTTTATTAGGTTCAGTTTTATTAAAATTGTTATTTGCTAAAATATTTTCACTTATATTTATTCTACTTTTATGTTAAATTGAAATCAAACTAATCTGATCAGCACTGAATTAGACTGGATTTATTCAATCAATGAGAAATGGAAAATAAGATCGTTAGGATGGATTTGTTGTAATGTTCCTATCACGTTTTTATTTTAATAATTTTTATGTTAAGATAAATGTTTAATAGATTTTTAGATATTAACATTAATGTTTAGTATGAATTTGTTTAAAATTTGTGAAGTGTTAATAAATTGACTAAAACAAGAGTTTTTTAAATTATATTCATATATTTTATTATTAAAAAGTTAAAACTCTTAATAGTATTTCATTTAAACAATTTTCATTTTATAAAAAAATTTATTTTTCTAAAACTTTGTTCTCTAAAATATTTAAAACTTATTTATCCTTTTCTTAATCTAAAATATTTAAAACTCATTTATCTTTTTTTTAAGAACTTAATCTCTTTTCTCATGTATTTGAAAATTCGAACTTATATTAAGATTTCTTGTGTTAAAGAAAAGTTAATATATTCAATCATATTTGTCTAATAAATTTATTTTTTTTTGTTTTTAAGTGAATTTTACATTATGTTGTATGTAACATTTATATGATTACATGTGACTTTCGACACTTTTATTTGTTTTTGTATTGTTTTGTGATCACGAGAGTGTGTTTTGATCATTATTTTAAGTTTTTTATGTGTAGTTAGAATTATATTAGGAGTTTGGTTCATGTGGAGTCTTTATGAGTAAGAATTCTTCATTTGAGGTAAGAGAACCAAGTTTATTTATAATAATTGTTTTGTTGTTTGAATTGATGAATTGATAATGATTGTACTTTGAATTGGGAATGATTGCTTGAACTATTGTTTTATGGTTTGATGGGTATTGTTGTCTCCAAAGTTGGTTTGAATGGGTTATGATTGTTCAATTTGATATATCTGATGGTTATTTTGAACTAAAATAAGATATTTAAAATTAAGAAGGAATTAAAGTTACATAAATAGTCAAGTTGAATAAACTATTCAGGTCAAATTGGGAGTTAAAAAGTTGGTACAACGTAAGACAATACCACATAACCGTTGGACGTCATTTGCAAAAACCAAGACAGTAAGCTTCAATGGTCAATAACATCGGGTGTTACCTTGATACCATTAGGCACTCACAGATGAATGAGCTCTATGGGTGTCCAGATGTTGAGCGTCATGCTAGTATCGCTAATCGTACTAGACTCAAGGAGCTATAAGGAGTTTAACATTAAGTGTGAGAAGCCAACCATTATGTACAATAGATTTTTATTAGTTGGGTCATATCTTATGTTGGGCGACAACTGGAATTCAATTCTAAGGGTCCCTAAGACTTATGGCACCAAGTGCTTAAGTTCTTGTCACACCCACTTTCCATTCTTGTTGGATTTCCTTTTCATGCCCCACAGACACAAACGCAAACACAAACACAGACACAGACACACACACACACACAGACACAAACACAGACACACACACACAAACACACACACACACACACACACACAAACACACACACACACACACAAACACACACACATACACACACAAATACACACAGACACAGACAAACACACACACACACACAGACATTAACACAAAGACACACACACAGACATACACACACAGACACACACACACATACACACAAACACACACACACACACATAGACACACACAGACACACAGACAGACACACACAGACACACACAAACACACACAGACACACACACACACACACAAACACACAAACACAGACACACACACACACACAGACACACACACAAACACACACACACAGACACAGACACACACACACATACACAGAGAGAGAGACATGGGGCCAAGGCTCTCCTTAGTCGTCATTAGGGTTTGTCATTATGTATGTATATGTTTCAATAATGTAATTAGTTGTTGAGTTTGAAATAAAATATTTGTATGTTTGATTGGAATGGATGGTGATAGTGTAGAAATTTTTAAAGAGGAAATGTTACACTAGTTTAGTATATTAAATGTTGATTTTGGAAGACTTTGGTAGAATCCTATTAATTAAAAGATGGCTAGTTGTGAAGATTAAAGGAGATTCATATTTGTAGTTTTGGTGGGTGACAAAAATTGTAGATAGAGAATTTAATTTGTTATATTCTTTGAAATTGATGTTTTTCAAATTTGTGTTTTATATAACTATAGCTTATATGAGATGTGACAAGACATGAAAGGTGCATGATTTTTTAGTCTACATAATACACATGCCTTTGAGAATTATATTTTATTGTTAAGGTTGTATGAACCATCATGAGCATTTAATTAATAACTTGTATGATATTTAATGACTACGTTAATGGATATGAATTAGATTATTATTTTTTTATTTTGAATAATATCAATTGTTATAATTACATTTACTTATGTATTTTTATTGTTGACATGTGATTTATTCAACTGTTATAATTGTATGACATATATGTGAATATGTGAATAAGTCAAAATATAATGTTATATATATATATATATATATATATATATATATATATATATATATATATATATTTATATGATGTTTGGAGATAATTCATTTTCTCTTAATAGTATATTTTAAAAAGCAACTGTGTATGTATTTGGTGTTTAATACCAATATATTTATATATTTTTATTTGATTGTGTTTTATATTTTAATATGGATGCATATACTAGTACTTTGTTTATACTAACATAAGATATCACATTGATAAATGTCTCTCAAAAATAATATTATTGATATTAAGAGTCACCGCGACATTTCGTATATTTGTGAATCAAAATCAGAGAAAAAAAATATTAGAAGTGAAATCAAACATTTTCTGCACCAAAATTATATATAAGTTTTAAAAATTAAAAATACTGTTCTTATTAATTTAGAATGTGATTTTAATGTATGAATGATTATTATTATTTGAAGATAAAATGGTACATTTGACCCAATGATATTTAAAGTCCAAAACAATCTTCTAATATGTTTTAATTCAAGAATAATATTTTCTTTGCAGCCATAATAGAATAAGGCCGTTAACTTTAAAATTGGTGAAATAATTTAAGTGGTCCCAAAAGAAACACTGCTAAAAAAATAGATCCAAAGTCACTCAACAATTTTTTTTTATAAAAATATTTTTAAATGTTATTTTCATTTTAAAAAAAATAAAAAAGTAAAACATTTCTCACATTCTTTTCAAAAACCTTTATATTTTCAATGAAGAGTATTATGCGTTAGTTAACCTCAATCCTAAATATTATCATTCATATATTTGAATTTTATATGCATTTTATAGGATAGAAACGTATAAAATATTTTATTTTTACTTTTAGTATTATTAAGTTATAATATCATATTGGTTAGACGAATAAATCCTAAAACGATGATTTCAAGGGTTCAATTATTGGTTCAGTTCAAAGCATAACAATTTTATTTTATAATATCTTTTTTTCATTTCATTAGTCATGTTTTAAGAAAAAATATAGTTCGATAAATTATACAAATAATGCGTGGAGGATGTTTGAAATCTATAAATATTAAATTTTAAATGAGATTTGTTTTTCTATAAATGATTAGATGAAATATAATTTAAAATATAATATTTATTTTTAACTTCTTAATTTACTTTTAGTTATAATAAAAACAAAATTCGATGTTCTTAAAAAAAATACTAGTTATATACATTTGTCTTCCTTTTTTACTACTAAGTTAACTTTTACAGTACACTCACATTCCTTATAATATACTAATTCATTTTATTGTTCAAAGCATATTTTTTACTGTGTATTTCTATGAGAAAATTTATATCATTTCACGAAATTCTTAACGTAATTTATCGAGTGTATTTTTAGTTATCTCTTTCAAACATAAAAAAAAGTGCATTAATTATTTATTTTTAAGTTACTTTTTCATGTTGGATTTTATAGTCACTAATGAGAAAATAAACCATTTTAATTGAAAGCAATTCAAATATAAATATATTATTTTAAGTATAATAATATAAAAATATCAAAGTGATATTTTGATACTCAAGAAACGTTTCTTTTAGGCAATAATTCAAAAATATCATCTAGTAACCCAATTCTTCATAAATTATACAATAATTTGTTTCAAATTACTTATAAGTAAAAAAATGATGACAAAAAAATTAGTAACTCCAAAATGAGTTTCGTGTTCATAGTTGACCTTCATGTGCAAAAACTTCACCCCTGGAGTATCCACTTGTTTTGCCTTTGGTACTGGTTATGTTCCTGCACAATGACTTTTACTAAATAGGGTTCCTTTGCCACTAATTTCTTCATAAATTGTATAATAATTTGTTCTAAAATACTTATAAGTGAAAAAAATGATGACAAAGAAATTAGGAACTCCAAAATGAGTTTCATGTTCATAGTTGACCTTCATGTGTAAAAACTTCACCTGAAGTACCCACTTGTTTTGTCTTTGGTACCGGTTATGTTCCTACACCATGACTTTTACTAAATAGGATTCTTTTGCCATCAATTTCTTCATAAATTGTATAATAATTGATTCCAAATTACTTATAAATAAAAAAAAAATGATGACAAAGAAATTAGGAAACCCAATTCCGTTGGTTAAAAATCCAATTCCAATATATTTTTTCTATAAATACTTAAAGAGTAAAAGTTTTTATAAAAAAAATATTAAAATATATAATTCTAACATAAAATTATAAAATAAAATTAAATTATAAATACTTAAAAAAATAAAAATCTTTATAAAAAAATAATATTAAAATATAAAATTCTATCTAACATTATAAAAAAATATAAATATAAATGTTTAAAAAATAAAAAACTTTATAAAAAAATATTAAAACATAAAAAATAAACTTAAAATTATAAAAAAAATTAAAATAATTCAGAATTCAGTTTTTTAGAAATCGAATTCTAAGTTAAGATTGTATAAAAAATAGTTAGAATTTGGTTATTCAAAAATCGAATTCTAACTTTAAATAAAAAACGTACTAGTCTGATAAATATATTGCATAGTATGCTATTTTCGTCATAAAAATACTTTTCGTGTTATGTCAGAAAAAAAAAATCTACAGTTTGTAACATAAGAAGGTTTGATATATCAAAGTCTTTGGTCAGTTTGAAACTTTTCCATTATCTTCAGAAAAAATTCTCAACAATGAAAAATGTAACTCATTTAAAATTTATAAATTTAATTAAAAGCATATATTAACATTTAAAATTTATTTTAAAAGGGCATTGTAAGATGACAACCCGAAAAAACATTGGGTGGAGAGGATTCATGTCAGTGTTTCGTATGAAAAAAGATCAGAAAAGTAAAGAAATTTATATTTAATTTATTTGGTATCTATTATTCATTCGATTCCATTAAAGTATAAAAAAACTTAATATATCCGAGAAGAATACAAGGAAAAATGAGAGAGGACATATTTTTTTCCTCCATTTATTTCCTTTATTTTCACTGTCCTCTTTATACCAAACAATGAATGGTGTATTTTAATAATAAATATATAAAAGTAAAAAGACAACTACTGATGCATGCTTCATAAATATTTTCTTTACCAAAAACAGAGACACAGAGCGACAAGAATACTTTTATTTAAATTTTATTAAATTGAATTAAAATACAAAGGCAATTAATGCTCACAAAATTGTTTTAAAATTAAGTAAATTCAATTTCAACTTATCAAATATAGTTGATATGTGATAAAAAATAGTTTCAGTTAGAGTTCCTACAATAAATTGTACAATAACCAGACAAATTAACTCTGAAAATTTGTCTTAACGTAGATATAACATTAAACATAATTTAATATAAATGTATAATTTACCATAAAAGTCTTTCTACTATTAAATGTTCCTTTGTAGTCAAATGTAATAAAATATGTTAATGTTTGAACAGAAGCTTCGATAAAACTATAGGATAGAAGGAAAGAAGTTTAGGAAATATAATTTTTGATGAGTGCAATAAAAAAACAGTAAATGAATTTAATAATAGTCTTAATGAATATAAAATAAAATAGTTTAGTTTGGTGAATTGAAATTTAGAAGAAAAGGAGATGATAATAATATGTAATTGAATACACAGATGTATTAATTATTGTGAAGGAAAAGAAAGAGTTTCCAATAGGGTAATGATACTTTGACATTCAAGTTTGACAAATTTTTGACACCGGACACGTGTCGTTCTCCTATTGGTCCATGTAGAAAATGTTTTAAAAAATTGAAAATGAGGTGGAAATTGAAAGAGTGAAGGGTTTTGCTTTTCGGGGCATTCATTTGGAGGTCTGAAAAAAGAGAAGGTGACTTGCAGAAGAGCATTCTAGAGAATCCTCCTTCCTCTCACCCACCCACTCACGTCTGTCTCCCCCACAAGCGTGGTCGTCGTTGACGGTGTTTGAAGTTCGCCGGAGTGCTGCCATTAACAACAATGTTGTACGCATCGCCGTTCCGCCATTTGCAACCAACGAATCCCGAAACCGCCATTGAAGGTAGTTTTTGAAACTTTTCTGCGTTCCTTTCGGTAATGCATTGTTTTTGTTCGGTGGGTTTAATATGTTAAAACCTAATAAGTGATGAGTTGGTTATGATTTGTGAGTTGTTGTGAACGATCAGGAAGGATCACGAATAAAGGTTGATTACGAAGTTAGTTGGGACAAAGTCAAAATTTTCCAGAATTTATAATACAGGTCGAGAGAAAAAGAATAACACGGTGTCCACAAAGCCAGAAAATGTGTGAGCAAGGAGATTTAAGGTTAGATTTTGATATCTCATGTGGCTCTCTTATTGTTCCAAATCTTGGCTTTTGTAAAGTCTGCAAATATTGACTACAAACCCCATTACTCAATGCAGGAATGAAGGACTGAAAGGCTTTTTGATTTTTAGATACAAATTCACAACACTTTAATTTTGGACTATCTCAAGACAACTTATTTTTGGAGGCTCTGACTTGGGTCAAATTCCATCTTATGACGTGGAATAATGGGGATAATATTTGGTGATCAATTTCTTGTTCTGACTTTAGAATTCTTTGTTCCAAATTAAAACACTTGTACAAAAAAACTGGGAGTTTTTTTCTTCTAGAAATTATAAGGTCATATTCTTATTTAATGAGTTTATATGAAGAAATATATAAATTAGACTACATCAACATTGATTCATAGTAGACCAAATGAGGTCTTTTCTTATTAGTAAGGTTTCGTTACTTTCAAGATTAATGAAACTGATCTCCAGAAAATGTGTTCTTAAGTTAATTTTAATCATAAATTTATATTAAGTTATTATTTTGTTAGAAATCAAGTGTTAGTTTTCTAAGTTTCAATTCCAATAAGAAAAGGATTAAGGTGAGGACAAGAACGTGGATTAAGACTAACAACAAATGTTGGATGTTTTCAGATACAAGAATGTTAGGTAAGGATGACGATTTAACAAGATTAAATGTAACCCCAATATTCTATAACAAGATAGGTTAACCTAACAATACTATAACAATTCATATAAATAATTTTCATTATTTAATGGTAATAATCGGACGCATTCCTAATCTATAAAAGATATCAAAAGTATTAATCAAATAAAAAACTAAAAGACTGATGGGAATTTTTATTGAATATTTCAAACTATACATGTATAATAATTTTCAATACACAACTATCACAATAATATATTTTTTTAAGTATGTCCAATAAGTCTTAAAAAAAAGTGGTTCAGTTAAAAATGAATGTCATTTTAACATATGACTCCTGTGTGCAGAAACTTTGCCTGAACTCCCCATTTATTTGGCCTTTGCTCCTAGTATTGTTTATGCACAATAAGTTTTACAAAGGATGATTTCTTGGCCATGAAGTTGTAGATAAATGTGATAATCAATGCTTGAAGATCACTTGCATGTCCAATAAGTCTTAAAAAAAATTGGTTCACTTAAAAAATTAATGTCATTTTAACAGATGACCCCTGTGTGCAGAAACTTTGCCTGAACTCCCCACTTATTTGGCCTTTGCTCTTAATGTTGTTTTTGCACAATGAGTTTTACAAAGAATGGTTCATTGGCCATGAAGTTGGATATAAATGTGATAATTAATGCCTGAAGATCACTTGTATGTCAAATAAGTCTTAAAAAAATTGGTTCACTTAAAAATTAATCTCATTTTCACAAATGATCGCTATGTGCAAAAAGTTTGCCTGAACTCCCCACTTATTTGACCTTTGCTCCCAGTGTTATTTCTGCACAATGAGTTTTACAAAGAATGATTCCTTGGCCATGAAGTTGGATATAAATGTGATAATCAATGCATGAATATCACTTGTATGTCCAATAAGTCTTAAGAAAATTTTGGTTCACTTAAAAATTAATGTCATTTTAACATATGACCCCTATGTGCAGAAACTTTGCCTAAACTCCCCACTTATTTGGCCTTTGCTCCCTGTGTTGTTTTTGCACAATGAGTTTTACAAAGAATTCTTTCTTGGCCATGGAGTTGGATATAAATCTGATAATCAATGCCTGAAAAATCACTTGTATGTTCCAATAAGTCTAAAAAAAATTTGGTTCACTTAAAAATGAATGGCATTTTAACAAATGACCCTTGTGTGCAAAAACTTTTCTTGAACTCCCCACTTATTTGGATTATGCTCCTAGTGTTGTTTCTGCACAATGAGTTTTACAAAGAATGATTCATTGGCCATGAAGTTGGATATAAATGTGATAATCAATGCATGAATATCACTTGTATGTCCAATAAGTCTTAAGAAAAATTTTGTTCACTTAAAAATTAATGTCATTTTAACATATGACCCCTATGTGCAGAAACTTTGCCTAAACTCCCCACTTATTTGGCCTTTGCTCCCTGTGTTGTTTTTGCACAATGAGTTTTACAAAGAATTATTTCTTGCCCATGGGGTTGGATATAAATCTGATAATCAATGCCTGAAAAATCACTTTGTATGTTCCAATAAGTCTAAAAAAAATTTGGTTCACTTAAAAATCAATGGCATTTTAACAAATGACCCTTGTGTGCAAAAACTTTTCTTGAACTCCCCACTTATTTGGATTATGCTCCTAGTGTTGTTTCTGCACAATGAGTTTTACAAAGAATTGTTCCTTGGCCATGGAGTTGGATATAAATGTGATAATCAATGCCTTAAAATCACTTGTATGTCCAATAAGTCATAAAATGTTTTTGGTTCACTTAAAAATCAATGTCATTTCAAAAGATGACCCTTGTATGCAGAAATTTTCTCTGAACTCTCCACTTTTTTGGCCTTTGCTCCAATGTTGTTTCTGCATAATAAGTTTTACAAAGAATGGTTCCTTGGGGATGAAGTTCGATATAAATGTCATGATGAATGCTTGAACATAAATTGTATGTCAATTAAGTCTTAAAAAAATTGTTCACTTCAAAATCAATGACATTTTAAAAGTTGACATGTCTGTGCAAAATCTTTGCCTAAACTCCCCACTTATTTGACCTTTGCTACCAATGCAGTTTTTGAACCATGAGTTTTAAAAAGAATGATTCCTTGGGGATGAATTTTAATATAAATGTCATAATGAATTCCTGAACATCAATTGTATGTCTAATAAGACTTAAAATAAATTGTTCACTTCAAAACCAATGGAATTTTCAAAATTGACCTGTCTATGCAAAAAATTTGATTAAACTCCCCACTTATTTGGCCTTTGGTACAAAGGCAGTTTCTGCACCATGAGTTTTACAAATAATGGTTATTTGAGGATGGAGTTCGATATAAATATTATAATTAATGCCTGAACATAAAGAATTATTCACTGACATTTTCAAAATTGACATGAGATAACTTTTAAAATAATATAAAATCTATGATTATACATCATTAATATGTAAATAAATATTTTTTTAAATCTGTCATAATTACTTCTCCTGTCTATTATAAGTTTATTTTCATTGTTCCTATCTTTTAATATTTTATTATTTTTTACATCAATATTTTATTATATATTTTGTATTATAACTTTTAAATATTATTAAAGGCAAAACAAGATTTCTATACTCTTTCCTATCAACAATTTTCAAGAGATAACATTACCCTTTTAAAAGTAATTTAAATACATTATACTTCTTATTTATAGAAACATACTTGAGAAATCAATATATTGCTGCCCTAGTCATAATTAGTGCTTCTCAAAAAGCCTAATGTAATAATAACTTCTAAATGTTCGACACAATTGACTTAATGGCTTCTAGATATTGCACATCCTCTAAGTAAACATCAGTGACCATTGGTGATCAAATCATTTCCACTACTTTTCTTTGCATAGAATCTCCTATACATGTAGTCAACTTCAATTAGATAGAATGTTCCTGGAGATAAAAGGCTTGTGTCCTTGCTTGTTACAAACTCCTTCGCACCATACCTACGTTCCGTTAGCTTCATGGATTCAACAAATTTCTCTGACGAAAACTACATAAAAACCCACAAAGGTTATGTGTTCGCGAGCATTGAAACAAGATGGTGAAAAAGAAATTCTAGACTATTCCAACTTAGTAAAATTTCTAACTCAATACAATTTCTAGAGACACAACTAAAAGATGAATAAAAAAACCAAATTTTTTCACAAAAATGGTGTATTTGTATCAACTTGGGAACTAGTTACTCGATTATTTTATATAAAATCAAATGTTTCTTTTTTATGTGAAAAAATTGACGCATTAATGTATTACAGAAGCAGACAGTAATATATTCAAAGTAAATCTTAAATATGGTAGGCACCGTGCAATACTTCCATTTTCTTTAGACTCTCAAAAGCTAAAATACTTCATGCATTGACTTCAATTTTCCATCAAAATCCATCACTTTGACAATGTTTGACAAGCTAAATGGAGATTGACCTTCACGTAGTTGCAAGGAGAACATTGTGGAATTTAAACCACTTCCATATGAGAACAATATCACCCTCTTATTGTCCTGCAAATTGTAAAATGTAAATCTTAATCAGAAGACCAAACCTTTGTTGAAAAGATACTTACATTTAACTAAGGTAGTGTGTGGAACATTCACCAATGTGCTATGTTTGTTGTGAATAAGTGAAATATAAGCTGCATAAAGTGACGAAATATACCCTTCCAAAACAATAACAACACCAATCAATCCAACTTTTCCATTAAAGAAATTCAGTTCTTGTGGTATTTATCTGCGACAACTTTTGCTACAACAAACCTCTACCTCAAAATCATATGAATCTTTAATAGAGACGATATTGCTCGTTGTTCGAGTATAATGTTGCAACCAATACTTTCATAAAGTAAAATAAAAAATCTCTTTTTAATGTCAAATTTCTCTTATTCTGAATGAAGCAAAAATGAAACAAAAATATAGCATGTAATATACACATGTACAAAGATCAGGACAAATATAAATAATGAAATTAGAAATAACAAAAATCTACAGTAATTAAGAAAATAATTCTAAATTTAATTATAGAAGGACTAAAAGTAGAATAATGGAGAATTTTGTTCAATACATAACTCATAATTAAAACATCACAAAAGAATATTCACTTAATTAGATATGAATACAACATAAAATGACAGTAATATAAAATTATAATAACACCCAAAAAATAAAATAGGAGAACGATACGTGTCCGGTGTCAAAAATTTGTCAAACTTAGGTGTCAAATAATCATTACCTTTCCAATATTGCATGTCACATATTTAGTAGAGTACAAAGTGCAGACAATGTATTATGAGTAATCACTGTCAGTGCAGTGAAGCACACAAGAAGTAGATAGCGCGTAGGGACCGAAGTTCAAGAATCTAAGGTCTCTACGACACATTTCATATTTTTTCTTAAACGAAATAAAACAAACTTAAAAAAGTCTCATCTAGTCTTCACTTTTGTCTACTCACTCATCTATTTCTTTTTCGTCTTCCTTTTGTTTTTCTCTCATTTCAGCCATGGATTCCAATCATTCCATATCCCCGAGACAGCAAGACAATCACAAACCATGGCAGGGACTGCAATCTCCCAAAGCCGTCGCTAGATCCGAACCCGGAAGCCCGTACCCGACAACGTTCGTCCAAGCGGACACGTCGTCGTTCAAGCAAGTAGTCCAAATGCTGACAGGCTCCTCGGAGACAGCGAAACAAGCTTCCTCGAAACCCGCGGCCAACCCGACCCACAGCATCCCGCCCATGAAATCCGTTCCGAACAAGAAGCAGCAGCAGTTCAAGCTGTACGAGCGGAGGACGAACTCCCTCAAGAACAACCTCAACATCAACCCCCTCACCTCGTTTTTCTCGCCTCGCAAACCCGACATGCTCTCCCCCAGCATCCTCGACTTCCCCGCACTCGTCCTGAGCCCCGTCACACCCCTCATACCCGACCCGTTCGACCGATCCAACGCGCCCCCTTCCCTGGACTCCGAGGCCGAAGATAAAGCCATAAAGGAGAAGGGTTTCTTCTTACACCCTTCTCCCGCTTCTACTCCCAGAGACGCCGAACCTCGCTTGCTCCCTCTCTTCCCCACCACCTCTCCCAGAGCCTCAGGTCCTTCTCCTTCTTCTACCGCTGCTTCTTGAATCGCTTCTCTTTCTTTTCTTTATTATTGCCCCTTTTCGGATTTTCTGTAAGATTCTTATATAATTTCTGTTTTATTATTGCCATTCATGCCGGTTAGAGAGATCCGTTCAGAATTTGTAATGCTTATTGAGAGAAGGGAATAATCCTGCTTTAATTGTATGTATAAATTATGCCGTTTTCCCCAAATCTCCACTGTTTCTCCTTCGTTTGCAACAAGAATGTGAATTTTGGTTGACTTTAACGCGGTTATACTTTTATCCGTGGTAGTAATGAGCTACGGTTCTGGGATGTAATTCGTGTACTGTCTAGCTTGTTCTCGTTTACTTTAGCTGCATTTTTTCCCCAGAGTCAAATCCTTTAATTATTGTTGGCACAGTTAAACTTTAATGGTTGTTAAAGGTGAGTAAAACCGTAATTAATGAAATTAATTTGAAATTATTGATTTGAATTGAAATGTGGGTGAAGTGAATTTTAGCTAGAGAGTAAAAGTGTATTTTATTAATTGTGGGAAAAATTAGATGTTTATTGAAAGAAGGTGTGACAGTGTGTTTGTTTGAAGAAGAGATGCATTTATAAATAGAGGTGAGGTGATATTGATAATTAGGAAAATTAATAATGCAGTGTGTACTGAGTAGGGTGTTGATAGAGATGGTAGGGAAGAAAGTAGAATGAGAAAAGGAAAGGTGTTGGTTTGAAAATGTAATCGCAAAGGCAGGTTTGGGTTAGCTGTCACAGAAAGCGTGGAAGAATGGGGAAGGAATCTGGAGGCGTGTGATGTGTTTCTGAATGAGGGAAAAGATCCCAATAGTTTTGAAGCTTCTGTGCCCCCAAACATCACATGCCATGACGTTGGTTTCAACTTTCAACAGAAAAATATAATAATAAATCGAAACATGCTTGAAGATAATTAGATGGAGTTTAAGGCATTAATTAATTATTTGTTTGGTTTATGCAGTAGTGTTGAAAGATGGGTAGGGACCCCATTGGTTTGAACGTAAAGCGTTGGAGAGGCGTAAAAGCAATGATGAGAAGAGAGTGTGGGTTTCTCAGGTTGAATATTTTTTAATTAAGGTTTTTGACTGAAAGGAGACCAGAATTGAAAGTGGAGGTTGTGATCATGTCAGGGAAGAAGAAAAGAAGCTTTGAACCCATGGTTGCTGCTGCATTTATTCAATGTTTGAAACTTAACATGTGCACTGCCACCACCAATCCCTTTTTGCTTTCCTTACTTACCCTTTATCAATCTCATCTTCCATTTCTATTTCCCTCTCGCAATCAATTTGGGGCAAAAAATATAAAACAACTCACATGTGCCACGTTTTGATTTGACGTATTATTCATCGTCATCCTTCAAACATCCATCCATCACAAAACTTCAACCATGACATCTTTGACTATATCTCCGCTGCCTTTGGTCCACCTCCTCTCCTCTTTAATGTTAATAATAGCTACACACTCACTTCAATATAACATTTTACTCAATTTAATTCATATTTACTTATCAACTTTGGGTAATTTTTAAAGCACTACTACCTTTTTTTAAAATAAATAATTAAAAAATAACCATGAATATGTTTAATGATTTTCTTAATATATTTAAGGTAATAATTAACAATGTTCACAATGCATTCGCTTAGTATTTATTATTTAAGTAATACGTGTTCGTTGTCTTAACGTTACGCTTAAACGTTCAAAATGACGTTTGGATCATAAGATGTATTGTTTTATAAGCAAGTGGAATTGTTTATTAATCGACAATTGTAGTATGTGATTTACACGTATAGTAGTAATTATTTTCCAAAGGATGTGTCATTGTAAAAAGGTTTGAAAAAGTATGCATAGTCGTTAAATCATAATATCTTGTGTTAAATATCTATAATGTTGAAAAGCCTTATTGGAATCCATGATAAGTGTGATTAGATTATAATATGTTGTTTGGTGTGAAACAAAGTTTATATGGGTATCTGAACCTTGATATCGGTCGGGGCCTTCAGGAGTCATGCTGCCCAGGTCTTATTAAGCAAAGGGATATTGGTTATTATCTCAATATTAGTGAGTTAATGATCTCGATAGTAATGCTCATTATTAAATTGAGTTAATCAGAACTCCCAATTTGAGAGAATCAATTTTTTTATTAGGGATGTTGTTTTGATGAAGAAGGATGAAAGTAAATTTAAGTGGAAAAACTGCAGTGGAGATTATTTATGTGTTTAAAAACATTATTTTTTTTTTCTTTAATAATATTTCATTAAATGTTTATTTTATTATAACAAATAGAAACATAAATACTAATAAATAATTAACTATCATGTCTTATTCCACTCCAATCTTTTATTCTGAAAAGAAAGACGGCGTTATTTGATTATTGAATCCCATATTTATTCTTTTTGTTTCTCTTGTGTTTTCTGTTCTTCTTATGCAATAAATTTGCGTCTTATCATCTTCACAAATCCAAACATATCAGAAGTCTTTTCATTGTGTTTTTTCCCTTACCCAGTTTCTTTGTTTAGTACAAAAAATAATACTTTCCTAGAATTTTAAATATAATTAAGAAATGTTTATTTGCAATGCATATTTTATTTTATAAATGGAATTCCTACATATTTTTAAAGTTTTGTTTTGCTTATATTTCTCATAAAATTATTTAAACAAGAAAGGTAAAACTCCATTTTTCTATTCAGAGCTGAGAAGAAAAAAAAGGGCCTACTGTATATACTCAAGAAGAATGTTCTAGAAATAGTATAAATCTAACACACTCTAATTGAATTGAATGTGGGACTATATTTTTGTTTTCTACTATACGTAACTGTTCTTACAAGAGCAAATTGGTCCTGGAACACACCTAGTTCTTATTACTAAAGTTTTTTTTTTTTTTTTAAGTTCTCGGTCTTCTCAATCCACATATTCTCAATACTTTCAACTATATCGTGTTTTTGGTTTTCTTTGTGAGCCGGTTACTTGCAAAAACACTTTACGTTTAAATAAGTTTTCGATCTTACAAGATTTTATGATTAAATAAATTATCGGTCTTACGAGATTTTAGATATTTGGTATTGAATTTATTAACCACCTTACTCATACCCAATTATCTATATTTAGTAATGATGATGAACCTTGTTTTTTTTTTTTTTTGGTGGAGGTCCAGTCTTCTTTTAATATGGTTTTGGTTTTAGAATGATGATGTGTTTAATTGTTGACTATGTTTTTGACTCATATTATTAAGATTTGGCCTTGTTGTTTCTAAATAGAGGTTTATGAGATCTTTTTGTATTGCCAAAGGTTTAAAATATGAGGGAAATGCTACTGAGTCTCATTTTTGAATCTATACCCTTCGTCCTCATAATTCATATTATATATTCAATTACTTGACATTGATTTTGTAAAAGTTGTTATATCATCTTTGGTGTTAACGCCTTATAGTAGGGCACCTATCTTGATTTAGTGTTATGATATAATTATGCAATTTTGATTTGGTTTATTCAGTTAAGAGTATTAAACCAATCAAATAAGTTTTTGTATTAATTTTTTGGTTTAATTAGTAATTTAGTCTATTTATTTTTATCATTTATTAATTTAAGAATGAATTCAATCGAGTCTCTATTAAAAAAAATACTTAATTGAGTTTTTGTTTTTGTTTTTCAAAAAAAGACTTAATATGGTTCATTTCATTAAATTTGGATAAGATTGTTTGAAATGTATCACTTAAAAAAATTGGATCTATCAATTCAAATTTTGAGTCACCTTCTACCTTCAAACACTCAAAATTTAATATTTGACACATTCTAAGATAGACACCTTCTATCACATTTTCCTTTATATATATATATATATATATATATATATATATATATATATATATATATATATATATATATATATATATATGGTACATATATAATATTGTAAATAAAAGAAAATGGCATACTTTTTCATCATTTAATTATATAGAAATTAAATAGCACTTGTATTAAAAATACTTATTTTGTTTTATTGATGTTCAAGCTTAAGAAACATTAATATATAATATAAACTATATGAAGGTCTTATAATTGGGAAATAATTTAATCATTAATTTTTTATTTAATTAAGTCTCTTAGTTAAATAGAATGAATGTCATCTCTATTGTTAAATTGATATTAACTTTAAAGTGGAAATATAAAAACTAAATTATTAATTAATCTTAAATATTATAAAAGAAAATACATATGAATTACTTAATATTATGATTTGTTGGTTAAGTTGGATTTTATATTTTTACAAATGTATTAATTTTTTTATCGGCAAAGATGAATGAAACGTAGAAATTGAAAAGAAAATGTTTTACCCAGAGAATCTCGTGAGGATTAGTTCTTTAGTAGAAACTTCAAGTTGCCGAACTAGTCAATTTAATCAGGATTGATATATTCTATTAAGATCTTTACATATCAAATTTAGGATGATTTTGAAGACTTATATAAAATTATTTATATAACTTTTTTACTTTGAAAAGTAAATGAATGGGTTATTCCTACTTTTTATAGTGTGTCGTAGTTTTGTCTATTCGTCAACACTTATTCTTCGATCCACTCAAAATCACCCGACAGACAGGTACACAGTTAAGATGACTTAGGATTCCCATAATGGTAGAAAACCTAACGATGCAAGTGAAGCAAATACAGTGAAAAAGTGTATTCTGTTACATCATTACATCATGTCACTGCTAATTAATAATATATAGTTACCGTTTAATACAATTCATAACACACAATGCAACTGTTAATAATAATTCTCCAACGTTATCTGCAACCAAGTCACCAACGTTATCTGCAACCAAGTCACTTTATGGTTGTAAGATTATTGTGTTCACATTAGTTTCTTAGATTGCACCAACTTTTGTAACTGTTGAAAACAAGAATTGAATTCGTGTCTGTGTGTGAATTTAGAGTTAAAAGTTCTTCAGCTGAGACGATGACCTCAATTATAAGCCGTTACTGTAGGATGGAGACGACAGAAGTGGGACCTGTAACATGTTTAATGAATAATATCAACTTTGAATTTTGCTCTAAAACAAATACCAAATCACTGACCAAACAACAACTACGTTAGCCCCACGCCAACCCCTACTTCTAACAACCAATATTTTTATTATGTAAAATGTTTATTATAATATAAGTTGCTAATCTTTGATCATTTTCTGTCTCTATCATCTTAACCCAACTCGTGACTCTGGAATTCGGATTGGGATGTTAACTAACTCCAAATTGCTGAGATGATTCTGCTCATCGTCACCGTCATCAACATACATGCATGCAAAAAATCTCATATCTCTATAACAGCTTCTGGAAATATATAGAGTCTCCAAAGTTTTAAATACTGTAAAATTTATTTTTAAAATAGTTTTTTTTTCGGATTTGATTTTTTTTTAACTCAAAGTGTAGTGTAAGTCAACGTTTTCTTTTACTCCTTACTTACTGTTACCTATAAAAAGTATTTTCAGCATAAAGTTATAAATTTTAGAATAAGTGTCGGATTAACATGACTCTAATTACAATCCAATTAGTAATGAAAATATTTAAATTTAACCTAATTATCTTTAGCATTAATCCTCGTTTAAAGTCAATAATTTGATTTAACCTTTCCACTGACCGGTTTTCTGGATATCCATACTGGTGAAACGGTAATTTTTAAACTAATTGGACTATCATATTATACAATTTTAATTTGCAAATTTTTTAATAAAAATGTTTTTTATCTGTCAGTTTTTTTAATTTTAAGATAATATATATTTTTATAATGACATTTAATTTTAATTAACACTGAAGAGAAAAAGTTAGCTATTACAATAGAGAGAAAAATAATTAATAATACATAAATATGCATTTCAATAAACTATATCAAGTAATTACTTGAAGTTGTATTAAATTGAATAAAAAGTAAATAATTTTCTTTATTTATGAGACAAAAATTCTTAAATAACTAATACGAATGAAGAGAGGAAATATAAACTTGTAATGTACATCTGAGTTTGGTAGTTTTCTTGGATTTATTGACACAGTTAAGTAAGACAAAGCGTGCAAGTTTTCACTTCGCGTGTTTTTTTTTTTTTTCGGTACTAAAAAAATGTATAGGAGTCAAAAGATTATGTTTATCCGATATCTTAATTAAATGCGAAGATAGGTGGCATTTCTACAAAAAGGAATTAAAATCACGTGAGGAAATTTTGGCATTTATAATTCTCCTTTTGGATTTTGATATGATAATGATAAGCTTTAATTAACCTTTTTTTTTCTTGACATAAGAATTTTTTAGCTTAATTTAATAATGATGGTATTATTATAAGTTATGAAAATATCGTCACAGAAGAGTGACATTTCCAACAAAATTATCAAATTGTATGTTAATATATGATGTGGTTAATCACTAAAATAAAACGGTATACTTGTAAGAATGAGTATATATCGACTTTTTATTTTTATAAAACACTACAAATTTCACAAGTAAAATAAAAAGTGCTGTATTAATAAAATATATTTAAACATGTTTAATATCTTAACCATACTTATGTTAATTCCTTTAATTATTATAAATACTTGTTACATAAATTATTTTTGATATTAACATAATTTATTAATTTCTCATTTTATTTAATTATGATAATGTTTATTGTTTCAATTATATTAATTATTATTTGGTGATATATATTAGTAGTTTGGAGATTACACTCTTAAATAAGATTTATTTTTTATTTCAATCCTTATAAACACGTCAGTTATATATATATAAATTAACGTGACCCTTTTTATTATGTCAAAAATACTATATTGACAATTTTACTTGTTATGTTATATGACGTTACCTTTACATTCCATCAAAGAGTTAATGAAAAATGCAAACTAATAATGAAAAATAAAATATAAATATTGAAATTAAAAATACTATAACATAGGAGTAAACAATTAATAAAGCACACATAGTAACTTTCATTTTTGTTACAAAGAAGCAACAAGCAAAACTACAATATCAAATGAACGAGTCAATGAGGTTGAAGACTTTTAAAAAAGTTTAAATATATAAGAAACTCTCAATTATTTAAGTTGCATATATAGATTGGACAACATTTTTCAAGATTTTAAAATTTATATTATCATATAATTAAAAGTATACCTTGTAATTAATTATTACAAAGTCTACGAATTTATCACCTGTATACATAATTATAAATTTTTTTATGATCAATGTACTGATCAAATATTCACTTCCCACAATGCATTTTTTTCATAAATTATTTAAAAAAAAAAATACACTAGAAGAGTTATAATATCACACTTTCAACAGAGAGTGTTCACACTGCATGCTTAAACAAATTGTTTAACTTAATTTTTGTGAATTTTATAATATGGATTAAATTTAAAAACTGTATGATGATGAAATTAAAGTTGTCAAGAGTGGTTGCTTAATCTAATCTCGTAGATTAAACATTGGCAATTCAAATTAATCAACCCTTTCCAATTGGCACAACTCAAAACAGTTGTTTGCAATGGAAGCTCAATAACAAATCTTTCATTTTTATCAATCCCAGTAGAATCAACTTTAAATAATAAATTTCTTGATTGAAACAAAAAATAATCATAATACTCTATTTATGTGTCTTTTAAGGTTTTTTTCATAAAAGCAGAAAAAAAAAAGATAAATATTCTTATTCAAATAAGATGGCCATATAGTTTCGGTTTTACCAATTTCTCGCTCTGTGTATAAATTATTTAAATTTTATTAGGAAGACTGAGAATATAATAGATAATAATAATAAAAATAAAATAATAATAGTAAAAAAATGTTTTTTTTTTCAAAATGGAGACAGATAAAAAGTAAAGGGGGCAGTATTTTATTGATATTTTGTTTAGTAATTTTGTTTTATATCACTAATAATTTAATCAAACCTTTTTAACGCAACATTATGCTAAGTTTTTTTTTTTTGCATCTTAAAAAATTAGAATAAAAATTTAAATATAAAGATATTTAGGTTATATTTTATTTTAAAATTGTATTTATTACTTTTAAGAAAGAAAAAACGCTATTTTGAGAAGCAAGACTGTCTTGCAAAAACTTATTCTCCTAAATTAAACTTTTTGTTTCTTCCTCAGAATTGCTTCTGCATCTCATTCTCATTACTCTAACATAACACGTATTTCAATATTTTATTAAAAATTATGAGATTTAATAAATTTCAACCAATAAATAAGATATGAAATTGACCAAAACTTGTTTTTGTGATGTGAGACTGAGCCAGTGGCATAAAGACATTGTTCAGTTTTTGAGAGGTTCTGAACATTTAATTGAATGCATGACCTCCCAACTACCCTTCACTACACCCAATCCATCATGCACACCTGTGCAGTCAAAAGCAAACTTCGAAAATCAGATCATTCAAACTCTCACAATAAAATATAAAACTTTCAAAATGATTGAGTAATTAACAAAAGAATTGCTGAAATATCCCTATATGAAATTTTAATACCAAATTTTGCAAACGTTTTGCAGTGAAGTAATTATTCATAGATTGGGTTTAGGAAATTAAAATTTCGAAAGTAAAATTGATTAAATCAGGATGATTGTACCGTAGTTTTTTAACGCTTTCATGAGACTGTATCAGCCGCTTTTAGATATAAATCCAAATAGTGATGTGTTATAGTTCCAGAGCCTTCTCTGTCACTTGGTTTCAGCATCGTAGAAAGTTTGTCAGCGAAGATATCGAGATTTTAAAGTAATTATCACTGTGTCGAAAATTTTCTAATTGAATTTTTGAAGTGCTGCAAAGATATTTAGTTATTTTAATTAAATTATTCAAACGAATTTTTTTATTCAATTTACTCTTAGACTGTAGAGGCGCTGAATTACTGTTCTGATTAAATTCTGTATTAAGAAAGTGCGATGGGTTAATTTGTGTTATTGACCCTAGACAAGTCGTTGTGATGTGTCCCTAGGCACACACGCAGATGATTTGTCCTCGTTCAGACAGTGATCCTTCATATTTTAGTCATAAAGATGGATGATGATGATGATGATGATGATGATGATAAAACACTTTATTTTATTCGTTTTACATATTTATTTACCATTAGAAAAAAGCTATATCAAAATCCTGAATATGGTTAAGATTGTTGTCTTGTATTCAGTCTCCTCATCATAATCCCACCTTTTACTTTGTCTGTTTCACAACAGAAACCCCTACTAGTGGTCCAATTCTTCTTGCTTCTTCCTTTCTCCGCTTACATCTTCCTCTCTTTCTCTTTCTTGCTTTCGTTGATTTCGAATCGCTTTCTGCTTCATTTCATGCCGCTAGCTTACCCCAGTTACAAATGTTCACTAATGACTTTCCTCTTCCATTGGTAATCTTTGTTTTTCTCTAAATTCTTATACTTCATTTTCATACTTTCTTATCACCTTAAACAATAGCAAAATCTGTATTTTTTTTCTTTCGTTTTGGTCTTGTCTATGCTGTGTCTATTTTTGTCGATGTGGGTTTTATTTCTTGGTCTTTTTTCTTTCTTTTTTGCGTTATTTAGGGTTGTGGTGGCAACCCTTGCTTGCCCCTTGTGTTGCGTGTTGATGCGTTGTTTGGATATTGAGATGTTAGCAAACTGCTACGCTAGTCTGATTGATACTTCACTCCTAAAAAAAAGCTCATATTGAGTTATTTGGTTTTCTCTATGTCCTCTTATCTCAAACATGGTTATATCGCTTCCTGAATTATTTCATATGTACTTATCCACAAAGATGATGATGATATTTCTCAAATAAGGTCACTGTCGTTCCTCCCTTAAGAAGTCGTTTGCATAGATCATAGCACAACTTTTGAGTTAGATATTTTATTTAGGGATGCGTGTTTTCCATGAATGGAAAAGGTGCTTGGGCTCTTGGTATCATGTGCTTAATTGTCTGTTATTCTTTTTGTCGATTTGGTATCCCTTAAATTATGGGGTGAAAAATTCAAGGGCTAGTCCCTTTTTCTTTTCCTTTCATTCTTATTGCGCAACCTTGAATTTTTCTCTTACTCATAAAAAGATGCAAAACCAACCTCTGTCTTGAGACTGCCGTCGTTGTGGCTGCTTATTCAAATACTCGAATATTTTTGCTTGCTGTTGAAATGAGAGAATTTTAGGGGACAAGATATTAGTTCAGAAATACAAAATCCATTTTTCTGTTAAAAGGACTGTCAAATAAGATAAAGGAAAGATATTTCTGCTAATTAGTGGTATTGAAATCAACTGCCCTTTGTTTTCACGATTTAAAGAACTTGCTATGTACTAACATTAGAATTTTATCAAAATTACATGACAAAAGTATGCTTCATGTAATGGTGGTCATAGTATTGCATTAAACAACGGGGAGCAATTGTGTCTATGCGGTCATTCCCTTATTGGTTGCATTGACCACTCATTCATCTCAAAAGTTCATCCATGTTTTGACTTTCATGTTAGTTGTAGAATCCATTAAAAGTTTCCTTCGATTCGTTGAAAAGAGCATCAAAAGCCCTCTTCTCTGTGCAGACACCACTCAACTGGGAATTGAAATTTTAGTCTTGGAATTAAATTTCATAGTGTGATTCTGGTGGTGGTAACTATATTTCGAGTATAAACTGTTTAGTATGTTGAAATCAAATATTAAGATTTTTAGACTCATTTTTTCGTGAGTTTTTAAAATTTCCCCCTATCCTTGTACCAAGAATGACACAACTGATGGGCCCTGTTTGTGCTACAAGCAGATGCATCAACTTTGAAGAAATTTTTTAGTTTGAACCATGACAAGCAATCTATCCCTTTCTCCTGGAATTCATAAAGAAGAAGAAAAGGTTCTCTCAGAGGTGACTTTCCAAAACTACGATTCTTTGTTATGTTTTGGGCTTGGGAAATGTGATTTAATTGATATCAGTTAACTTTTGTTCAGATTGGGAATTATGAAAAGCAGTTGTGGGCATTCATGCATTCTAAAGGACTTTTGCACTCTGATACTCAAGACTTGTACCGCAAGGTTCGATCTGGTTATGAGATAAGAATCTTGAGTGATCTCATGCTTTCAGAACTTCAGGATGTTGAATATTCTTTGTGGAAGCTGCACTATAAGCATATAGATGAGTTTCGTAAACTAATAAAGAAAAGCTCTGGTAACGTGGAAAGCAAAATATCAGGAACGCCTCAAAATCATGTTGTGCATAGAGACAATGACAGTCATTTAAAGCTATTTAAGATATTTCTGACAGAAGCTGTTGAATTTTACCAAACTCTGATTGTCAAAATTAGAAAAAAATTTGGAGTCCCCGTGGAGGCTTTGTTTTATAAAAAGGGTTGGAATTATGCTTCTGTCGAACCAGATGTCATGCAGAAGTGCCAGTATTTGTGTCATCGCTGCCTAGTTTGTATGGGGGATCTCTCCAGGTATAAGCAACAATGTGAAAACCCAGACATTCAACATCATAATTGGTCGGTTGCTGCCACACATTATTTGGAAGCGACAAGGATTTGGCCAGACAGTGGTAACCCACAAAATCAGGTAATGATTGTTACCTATTGCAGTGTTGCATGAGAAACTTTGCCTTCTATTTGTTAGTCTTTTTTATCAAATGGTGGTAATCTTTTTCATTTGCAGTTGGCTGTACTGGCAACATATATTGGTGATGAATTTCTTGCTCTCTACCACTGTATAAGAAGTTTAGCAGTTAAACAACCTTTTCCCGATGCCTGGAACAACCTTATCTTGTTGTTTGAAAAGGTAATACGACATTTAGGCTCTTCAATGCACTGCTATTTATCCGTATGCTTAATGTTTCTAAGCATCTTATACTTTCATCTCCTCAAGTGTCTCTATTGATATTGCAGAATAGATCATCTCCTCTGGAGTTTGTTTCCAGCGAAGTCTCTGTACATTTCATGAAACCTTTTTGCAGAATTGGTGAAGAGACCAAGGTGCAAGGCAAAGACGATAGCTCAAACTGCAACAAGTTTGAAGGCAAAAATAACCATTTCACAAAAGTATGGTCACTTGTCGTCAGAACAATGAGTTTCTTCTTCGTATCGTCAAGGTATATCTTGGATTCTTTTTATTTGGTTTACAACTTTTCTTGGCATGTTATTTTACCCTTTCACTGTTTCAATTTTCCTATTTTTGTCAATGAATCGTGCATATTTTCCATATCCTTCACTAGTGTCTCTTCTTGAACAAGTCTGCCGAGTTCACAGTTAATAAATAATTCATCGTGGACACTCTTTATGTTGTTTGTGAAGATCATATTTGACGTTTTCAACGTCAAAAGGAATATACCGATGATAAGTTTTTAAATACACTGATAATAGCTGCATGCATTAAAATTATAATTAAAAGGGAGAGAATAAAATAAAAGTAATTTCATAGTCGGCTGTAGAAAATATCTAGAAATCTAGATGCTCTTCTGAATTATGTGTTGGGTCAGAGGTTTAATATAGATTCATTGGACATTTAGTTCCTTTTGTGTGTGTTTTTCTGTTGTTTACCGTTATTTACTTAATCAGTTTGGAGGAATTCTCTATTGCATTGGCTTCCACAATTGGAGGATTGGATCAAATGATGGAGCTAGAAGACAGGGAACTAAAGACCACGTTGGAATCCTATAGTCAAATGGACTTAGCCAGAAGAGGTCCTTTCCGAGCCATACAAGCAGTTTCTATTATCATATTCTCCCTCACAAATCTACTTGAAAAAAATGAATCTGAAGACACAAATGAAAGGCAGTTGAGGCAACTGGCATTAGCTGCTGCATTTAGCTTGATGGGACGTTTCACTGAAAGATGCATAAAGGCGAGTTCTTTGAATCATTGCCCTCTGTTGCCTTCAGTGCTTGTCTTTGTGGAGTGGTGTTCAAGCATACATGACATAAGTGCAACCGATCAAAATTGTACAGGAGCTATTTCCTATTTTTTTTATGTGTTTGTTGAACTTCTGAATCAACTAAAGGATGATAGGAAGGAAACCAAAAAGCATCTTGATAGATTTCCTCTGTGGGAGGATTATGAGTTGAGGGGCTTTATACCTATAGCTCGTTCACATGTCTCATTGGATTTCTGTGGTAATTGGGAACACTTAGACAACTTTGAAAGTGGAATTGATTTGCGCACTGAGCGCATCAGAGAAGCAGCGATAAAGATGGCCACCAGATCAAATACTTGGCAGAAGTGGATTACATATGATAAATTAGGAAATAAATTTCATGCGGCTAGACCAGATGAAGATCATGACAAGGAAGAAACAAAAAATGTGGAGTCCAATAGCAATAACACAATATTGGAAGAGCATTATCGACAATCTGAAGAAGACACGGAAGGGTATGGCAAATGGATGAGAGAGGATAATCCAAGTAGATCCAGCACCATTGGAAAATCTTATGTAGTGGAAGAGGAAGAAGTTATTCTCTTCAGGCCCCTCACAAGGTATAATTCAGCACCATCACACCCCTCTAAGTCCACTGTTGACCAGATGTCACCAAAACACAAGGACAACCAAAGCGTTCAGTCTAATGATTGTTTGCGCCGTGCTAGTTCTCTGCTTATGGCACAAAACCCAGCTCAAACTCACAGTGATCCATGGGAATTCCATGACAGAATTTTGGATTTAAGGAGTGACAGATCATTTAAACAACAAGAATCTTCAACAAAGGAATCAAATGCACACACTTTTCCTGAAGCCCTAATCTCTGCAGGCCCTCCTTCTCTCAATGCTTGGGTGCTTGGTAGAGGAAGCTTGAGCGATTACAAAAATAATGGAACAAATGACCTTGGTGGGCAAAGGCTGCAGCCAATTGAGGAAATAGCCTCTTCATCTTTGGTCAGTCTTTCCATCAATAAAACTGAAAATTCGGTCGCAAGTTCAGTGGATGAGTCTTCAATCTACCATTATTCCCCTTCTGCTACATATTCCCTTCCAGTGCCATCTGCTCCATTACTTCCTGATAATGCTACATGGTATACGGATGCACAGTCTTGTTTATCTCCTCCAATGTTTCCAGACAACTCAGATTGGAGTTCTACTTATGGACCACGTGGATATGATCCTAGATTTTCTGTTCTTTCTAATGGATACCCATCACTTGGAAGAATGACTTCTTCAGAATGGCTGCGTTGGTATAGAGAGAACTACAAACCTGAAACGACCAACAATTACATGCTACCTACTCATTTGAATACTCCTGCTCCTGTAAACTTCCTCTATCATGATACTTACAGGTTTGATCAATTTGATAGTTGGAACAACAACAACCCTTTGTCTTCTAACCAGTGACTTAAATGGAGCCCCCAAGGCCCCCACTATTGCAGCCTGGTTTTTTATCTGTTTTTGGTGTTGACAAAACTAGTGTCTACAACAATTTTCAAAGACCAAGCCAGTGTGGATGTGGTGCAGTGACAAACCTGAGGAATGAGCCACAGTCTCTGCTAGAGTGTCTGAAGGAGAAGGAATGGTGACTCCAGCTAGATCCTAATGTCAGAGATACATTCATGGGAAATTGGAACTTCTATCTGAAACTTTTGTTCCGGGAACCATTTCAGAGGTGAAAAACTTTTTGTGTAGTTTGTTTCTTTACCAAGCATATGTAAGTATATCATTCATGCATAGAGATGTTTCGGTCATTTGCTTAACAAATTGAGGAATCTTATACAGTGGATGAAATATCCAACATTCCAGCTTTTATCTCGTGCAAATTCACACTTGTATTTGAATTAATCTTTGCTAAGATATGCTTGCAAAATATGTAGGGTTAGAAGAGGAATTTCTCATTCTCAGAAGTGGGACCCATGATTTCTGAAAACAAGTTTACTAACCTTGTTTGCTGATATATATGAGATTATGTACAGTGAGATGTAAATTGTAGGTAGATGTATGGTATTATGATGACAAATTTATGGTTGAGTATGTTATATCCAAAAATTATTGCTGAGGAAACCCAAGTAAAAGGGGTTGCTATTCAAATTTAGTCATTTTTGTGGTGTAACCTTAACATGTTCCCACGTTTTATTTGGAATAAAAAATGTATGCTAAATCTTTAGAATCTAGTACTTCCACCTATCATAATTCAAACTAGTAATCCTGTGACCTTTAGCTAATGATGTGAATGCAAACGCACCATCATTTTGATGACAAAGCTCTTTTGGATAAGACATCTTAGTACATTAAATATTTACATATTTAGTTTTTACTAAAAAAAATATAAAGTTTAAGTTGTCTTATAAAATTTTTAATTTCATTGAATTTATTTGAAGTTTAATATTTTTTAGGTAATTTAACATGTTTTTAATCTTTATAATTATACGTGTACGTTTATTAAAAAATAAATATTTTTAATATGTAAGTGAAATCATTTGCATGATTTCATATTAATGTTAAATTTTTCTTTAATAAATATGTGACAAATATTAAAAACTAATCACATAATTATATTAAACATTTATGAAATTAAAATAAAATTAACAAAAATTAAAATTATTATATTAAGAAAATAATTTTTTTTATAATACTTGTTGCAGTGAATTGCGACTCACTTAGGAGTTCCTAAAGGTCTATGATTTATGTGTTACATAAGTATTTCACTATACAACTTTTTTGGCACACAGGTGTTTGTACACTTTCTCGTTCTGTTGACGTCTCATCTTGTGTGACAACTCTGGACCCAAATATTATGATTCCTAGTCCATCGAGTAACATTATTAGGGTCAATCACCCTTCATTTGAGTTATTGTACGATTTGGAGATTGTGCCCCATTACCATTTTGTCCTTAAAAGACGTCTAGTTGAAAACAATATTTAAACTGTCTTAGACCTCAACTCTCAAGCTATATGAGACTATTGGGTGTGGTAGGAACATAAGTTCCCCAATCAAGGTTTAAGGGGTATGATTATTCATCCCTAATAGAGAGCTTTAGGGATCAGTGGTTTGTCTTAAAACCTTGTTATCGGTCCCGCGATGGATGTCAAAGTTTTGATCCCAAGTTTATCAAATGACATCGTTATAGTCAATCATCCTCATCTGATATATTATCCTCTTTGTCACAAGTTTGTCCTTGAAAGGCTTCTCAGATGGTGGAATGAAGAAAGAGTATCTAAATTGTTTTAGGCCTTAACTTCTAAGCGATGTGAGATCATTGGACATGACATCCGTATTAGAGAGTTCATGAGACTGATGGTTTGTCTTAAAACCTCATTACCGACCCCACGGTGAACATCATACCGAATCCACCAAGTAACATAGTTTAAAAATCTTATATTTTTTATATATTTTCATATTTTAACAATTCTTAAAATACAATTTATATTATTATAATAATTATATTAAGAAATTAAAATAAAAAATAATCAAAATAAAAATAGTAATAATAAAAATGAAAAAACAAAAAAAAATGAAAAGAAAAATAATAATATAAAATTAATTTAAAATATTTAAATATATTAAAGTATTAAATTAAATTAAATAATTAATAAATTTTAAATAAAAGACAAATTTAAAAGAAAATTGCTCGGGGTTTGATTATTGGCTAATATATGTTAACCGATTTCCGACTAATGTTTTTAAAATTTAATTTTTATTTTTAATTTAATAATTATTTAATTTAATTTAAAATTTTTATATAATATTTTCATATTAAAATATAATTTATATAATTGTAATAGTTTATTAAAAAAATTAAAATGAAAATAATAATTTAAAATTTTATTTAATATATTTAAATATATTAAATTATAATAAAATATTAAAAAATGCAGGATGATTTTAATAAAAAAGAGAAAGAATTAAAAAATATTTATTAAGATTAAATGAGCAATTTTAAAAAAAATTGGAGATGTAAAATAAAATTTGGAAACAAGGGTGAGATACCAAAAAGTAAATGTTAGATTTCGGGTCATGGGCTGGTCAGGCCCAATTATTTGATTAAGAAAACTAAAGTCACGCGCTCATAAGCCAAAAACCCTAGTTTCTTTTATCCTTTCACTTAGTTGCTGCGACGCTAACAGGCAGACTCGGGGCCAGATTTCAAGATGAAGGTTTATCTCTGAAACCCTAACTTGTTTGCTGATTTGATTTCTTGATTGGGCTAAATTTTACGATCATAACTGTTTTTGCAGTTCAACGTTGCGAATCCCACCACCGGTTGTCAGAAGAAGCTGGAGATCGATGACGACCAGAAGCTGTAATTCATTCATTACCGTTTTTTATTTTCCATTGCTTGCGATGTTAGGAACAAAGAAAGGATAGATGTCATAATTTTAATTAATGTTATGGTAATTTGGTTTTTAATCGCAGACGAGCATTTTGGGACAAGAGGATCTCTCAAGAGGTTCTTGGTGATGCTTTGGGCGAGGTAAGGTTTTTGACTGAAATCCTTCCTTCGATTGGCTGTCTGCTGAAATTTCCTGATGAACATTGATCAATTATTGGCCTTTTTTTTTGCTACTTTTAGGAATTCAAAGGCTATGTGTTCAAAATCACTGGAGGTTGTGACAAGCAAGGATTTCCAATGAAGCAAGGAGTGTTGACCCCTGGCCGTGTACGTCTCCTGCTGCACAGAGGTCTGATCATTTAAAAATTCTTTTGTTTTGTTTTATTATAAATATGTCGGAACTATTAGTCTGAAGCATTCTTTCATCTCATGTTCTATATATGGATATGGTCTTGAAATTTTGTAAGTGACTCCTTTGTGTGTGACATCATACATTTTTTGTTTAATAACCTGTGTTGTTTGATTATCTTTCAAGTAAGATCCTATATACTTGTTTCGGAGATACTGATATATTTGCAACATTCATTTGTGGTCTGATGTCAAATTTCATTTCATTGCTGACACGAGCAGGAACTCCTTGTTTCCGGGGATATGGAAGGCGCAATGGAGAGCGAAGGAGGAAGTCTGTTCGTGGGTGCATTGTCAGCCCAGACCTCTCTGTTCTGAATTTGGTAATTGTAAAGAAGGGTGAAAGTGATTTACCAGGCCTGACCGATGTTGAAAAGCCAAGGATGAGGGGCCCAAAGAGAGCTTCCAAAATTCGCAAGCTGTTCAACTTGTCTAAGGATGATGATGTGAGGAAGTATGTCAACACATATAGGAGAACTTTTACAACTAAAGCTGGTAATGTGTATTCTCTCTGCAACTGTTCTCCGTAGCTTTATGTTGTTCTTGCGAATAAATTTCAAGCTTAACCCGTTTATAACTTGTAATCTTTATTGCTGCCTTTTTTGTGCATCTAAGTTTGAATTTATCAAATTTGTTAGCTTGATGGTTACTACATTAACAGAGCTATTCTGGCTATATTACTATTTAATTTGTACCTGAATGTTGTTTGTATTTTTGTTTGCTGCAAGAATTTATCTAAATAATCTATTCATGGAGCTGTGTATAGAATTGTTTTCTTGACATCATTCTTTTTGAAAAATCTAAAAAAATTAACGCGAACTTAAGAGATTAACTGCTATGAGTTGGCACTTCTCATTCTTTTTAAACCTCTGGCTTTTGCATATTTTGGTAGATTAATTTTGGACAGAGGGCCGATTAATTTTGGTAGATTAAACCTCTGGCTTTTGCATATAGGAGATTTTTTTTTGAAAAGATATATAAGTTGTGGTTATAAGTGGTTTACATATTTTGGTTACAGGGAAAAAGGTGAGCAAGGCTCCCAAAATCCAACGACTGGTCACTCCCCTGACCCTCCAAAGAAAGAGAGCAAGGATCGCTGATAAGAAGAAGAGGATTGCCAAAGCAAAATCAGAGGCAGCGGAGTACCAGAAACTTCTCGCCTCCAGATTGAAGGAGCAGAGAGAACGCCGGAGTGAGAGCTTGGCTAAGAGAAGATCAAGACTTTCCAGTGCTACTAAACAAGCTGCCACAGCATAAGCTTCTTTGAGACAGATGAAGTTTAACCTTCGCTCTAGCTTTTTGATAGTGTCATTTCATGATTCCTTTTTTTGGTATGTTACGATTTTGCTATTCAAATACTTTTCTATTA
Organism: Vigna reflexopilosa; assembly: GCA_027742785.1. Taxonomy (NCBI): domain Eukaryota; kingdom Viridiplantae; phylum Streptophyta; class Magnoliopsida; order Fabales; family Fabaceae; genus Vigna; species Vigna reflexopilosa. The sequence goes on along the minus strand of CM050926.1, from coordinate 32,411,429 downwards.
ATATTTCTTTTATGCTTTGTTCGACAGTTTAATGGAGTTGATTTTTTGTTCCGGTGGAATTAGTAACCTTTTGTAGTTGATATTTATATTGTCATTTTTACCCTCCCAACCAAATGTTTGTCATTATGGTTTATTGCCTTAATGAAGATAAGAAGCTGCAAAAGGACTATAGGGTTTGAAAGTTTCTCTCAACATTAGACTCTGTTGTGCAAATATTAGTTTTCTTTTGTGATCTTGTCATGCAAGCACTTTATTTAGGTCGAGCATGTTAGTTTAGTGGCAATAGCAAGTCTAATGGATCTTATGATTTTTTGGAGGAAGTCGTGGAGTCTGCTATATTACTGAGAAAGGTAGTCTAGAAAAACCGTTTTAATTATGTCAACTCGTAAATTAGATTGTGTAGGAAAGCTATTAAAATCATGAATTCGAGTGAACTCGTTAGATTTTATATTAATGGACGGTCTCACTGTGAACTTTGTATTGAATTGGTATTTTTGAATTTTTTATAATTTTTGATCATTTTAGCTCTTAACTCTTTGATTGTACGGTAGCTCTCATGAAATTGAAATAAACAGTTACTGTTTGTTTTTAGACAAGGCTAGTTAACAATTTTATTCCAGTGTCGAGAATTGAATAAACTCGTCCCACACTTTTTGTAAGCCCAAGTTGAAGCTGGTTGATAAACTTTGGCATTGTAAATATTTGACATGATTTCAGGGAGCAGAATAGTGATAACTTATTTATATTCCTTATTACCCAAACAAAGGAGCGATTTTACAAAACTTATGTTCGAGGCTTAATCATATTTACTCAATTTAAAAAATAATGATTTTCTCCTTGGTGTTAAACATCAGTGTTTGCGAAATATGTATGGAATTGATTGCTATTCTCCTCACGCAACCTATACGAACATTATCAACATTATAGTCTTAATCACCATCTTCATTTTGTTGTAATGAATCTATGGTATATATTTGGTTATCTCATGCATCATTGTATTTATTGTTATCTTTTAGGATCGTTGTAGCATTATCACTTCATAATTATTTTTCTACTCAACCCACCGTTATTACGTAAAAGGTTGCCTTCTCAAGTTAATCCTTATTGATATCATCGACACGGTCACTAAACAGTCAAATGCGAAAATGAAAGTAAATTGTATGATCCAGAATTGATATTATTATCTTATGAAAGATTTAAAATTATAGAAAATGGTAAAATGAAATGATTTAATTAAGATTTTTTTTTTGGGTAAGACATTTGGTACTGAATTAGTGCTGAAGTAGTTCGTAACTAGGTAACATTTTGATTTAGTTTTCTGAATTGAATAAATTGAATCAAAAGTCATCAATATCACAATTCATACCCACATATTTATTCAATAAACAGAATTTATATATTGTGTGTATGTTTATCCTTACTTAATTCAAGAATCAAACAAACTAAATTATATTTAACTAAAATTGGGCCCATCTATGTACGAAGATTACTTATAATTTAAATTTAGCTTTTTTTTTTTACTTATAGACTGAACTCGTCAACCTAAACAGTTAGCCAAATCTAAAAATAATTTACAGGTTGTGATTCTACTGGATAAGATGATAGGATCAAGAATGAGTGAGAGAGTTCCTATCCGTCTTTGTTGTGACCCTAGAATTGTTATTGTCAAGATCAATATAGTGGCTTTGAGTGATCCTAAATTTATGTGAACATATGAAGTCGGCCAATAGGTTTGATTCCCATTGTAAACGGTGGTGCTACTTTGGTCAACAAAAGATTGGCTCATTGGAGTTACTCACTGAACTACTTACTTTCTTCTCGTCACTTTTCAAACCAGCAACTAAAAACGTGGCAAGTTTCCAAGAACCGTGGCAGGAAAGAACACACATGGCAACCCTCTTCTTCGCCACCTTTTCTTTCCAACATGCAGGTTTCCCAAAAAGGTGTCAAACCATTCCATTTTTAAGCGGATCAAATTCTAGTGGAAATGAAACCGAAGCAAGTAACAAAACTTTCTGAGAAAAACAAAGGAAAAAAGGATATGGCAGCCATGTTCATAACCAGAAGTACCCTCTTTCGCTTCTCAAAGTCTCTCCCTCACGCTCCTTACCTCTCCCTCAAACCCTCTAGGGTCACCTTCGCTTCCTCTCCTAACTCCTCAGAGGTAAGTCCATCACAATCGCATTCTGCTATTTATGTTAGAAACTTTACTTTCATATATAACCAAGGTGTAATATTTTACGTTAATGTAATATAGGTTATATTATTTTTGTTGTCGATGTATCTATTAGGTACTATTAGCTCGCTTGATTTGTGAATATTGTTACATAATTTGATACTTTTTGGTGTTAAACAAAATCTTATAACATATAACTGAGTTGTACAGATATTTTCTTAAAACTCGAATTTGTGCATCATGGGGTAGTTAAGTTAGTTTGAAAGACAAATTTTACGTTTATACATTTGCAGTGGAGAAATGCGGCAGATGGAACGAGAGACGCAAGACGCAATTGGACATATGATTCTGCAGAGCCAAAGCGCAACACAGATGATCAAGCGCGAGAAGCGAAAGACAGAGCCAAAGAATACGCACAAGACGCGAAGGAGAAGACGAAGTACGCAGCGGGGGCAGTGAGGGATAGTGCGGAGAGCGCGAAAGAGAAGGCGAAAGAGTATGCGTACGAGACCAAAGAAAGTGCAAAGGACGCAGCGGGAACAGTGGCGGAGAAGGGTAAGGAGGGGGCGGAGAGGACGAAGCAGAAGACGGAGGAGGTGGCGGAATCGGCCGGAGAGACGCTGAAGAACGTGGGGGAGAAGGCGAAGCAGGGCGTGCAAGGGGCGTGGGATGCGGCGAAGGACACCACACACAAGATTAAGGAAACCTTGGTTGGGAAGGATGATGATGATAATGATGGTCATGGTTATGGTGATGGTGTTCTGAAGGATGATGACGATGATGTTGCAGAGTTGAAGAGAAGAGTTAGGAAGAGTTATGGTGAGAAGGGCTATTATTAGAGAATGTTTAATTATGGTGCTGTATATGTTTTATCAATATTAGTATGTTTGTTTGTAGTGCTGATATATCCTCTTGGAATAAAACTTTTACACGCATTCCACTTTCTATTGCTATGATCTTATGTTCTTAGCTTTGCTTTCTCCCCCAGCCATTAAAGGATATTTCTCCAATAATTCTAAGTTTGTCATTCAGTTAATTTTTTCGCTACAGGTCACTAGTATAAAGTGTCTCAGATCGAATTATAGAATTATAGAAATTGAGTCTCAAGTTTTAAAAATCATTGACAAAAAAGTATTGAGGAAGGAAAGGTATCGAAAACAGAGTGAGAAAGAAGAGTTGTGACAAACCACCATTTTATTCACCATTGATTCAAACTACTATTATTCTTATACATCGAGAAAAAGTATAAACCCAAGTAGAAAAGTCTCAAATATTTGAGTGAGATTATCCTTTAAGAATATTTATACTTAAAAATAAAGAAGTGGGACTAAGTCCATACAATCTAATGAACCAAATGATCTATTAAAATTTACATGATTTTGTATGAGAACAAAGTTTTCTAGTCTTTTGGGAGAAATATAGATTCAAAATTGGTTAAGTATACCACTGTCTTAAATAATTAAAGATGAATTTTGCTACTAGCAGCGATTCAAAAAAATTCAAACGTGATTCCTAATCATGCAACTATATATGTAGTCACAAGGAGAAAAGAAAAGAGCCAGAAACAAATATTGAATCTTGGAAACCTCACACTCCATCTGTGTGTAAACTTTTGGGATGTAGTAAGTTTAAAATCAATTTGTAAGAATTAATCTATGCTTTTGCAGAGTAGAAATGCATGCGAAGAGGAATAGGAGACAGAAGAGCTGTTAGAACACATGATTCTGCAGAGACAAGACACGCATGGCAGAAGAAATGTCGGAGAGCAACAGAGGATGCTACAGAATCAACGGCTCGGTTTATAGTCTTCACTTCTAAATCTTAAGTGTGTTTGGAAGGAAACTTTTGGTGAAGAACTTCTTTTTGGCGGCCCACGAAGATAATTGATTCCATAATTCCTTATTTGATCCACGTTTACGTTATCAGACTTTAAAAAGAAAAGTTAACTAACTGTGTATAGAAAACGTAAGAACGAATCATGAAAAAGCAAAAGTGTTTATGCTTTTAATAAAAGCGCGGAGATTAAAAGTGAAAATTTGACTTCTTAATGTTATACTTTTGCGGTGATTATTTTCTAATACAAAGCTCCAAGGTGGGTTAAAATCACAATCCGACACAATTTTTTATCCTTTTAGGCCCATTGAAAGTGGCAGACACTTGAGCATCTGTAACCTGTACCAACACCTAGCAAAGACTTGGGCCAAATTATAAGTCCATGGCCCACATGGTCCTTCGTTTGAAGGACATGATACTGCAAAACTTCACCTTCTCCGTAAGGCCTAATACAACATCTGAAAACAAATAGTTGTACCTACGAAACTCAAATTTTGAAATAAGCTGAGAATCGTTTTAACCACTCTCATCATAAAAAGAATGATGGCGTAGTATATGGTAGGTTATCTGGGACCACGAATTCAAGATCTAAGAATTTACAGATTAGTTAAAGAAAAAAGCAAGATAAATGTATGGGGAAAATGATTTTATTATTTTTTGAGAAAGAAAAATAGAAGAAAGTGAAGTAGTAGGGTGTAGGAGCAGTTGTAACCCCTCTATCATGCATCGTCACCACCATCTTCCTTCATTGCATCATCACGTGACTCATTGCACCATTAAGCTCAGTTAAATCATAAATTAATTATTTATAAGGTAAGAAGTAACAACATCTTCCCACTGCCCACCCATCTCATGTCACCACACTACGCCTTTTGCTCTTCAATCATATGGTCCCTCCTTATATATTATATTTCATCTTTTTTTTATTTATTTTTTATATCAACATAGAATATGTATAAATAACATTATCAGATTAATGTTCTTAATAACATAAAATTAAAACAGAGGAAAACAATGAATTTTAAAAAGGCTAAAAATATAGTTGATTGATAAATAAACATAATTCAATTGATTTTGAAAAAAGAAATTAATTAATAAAAAAATTAAAAAGTTTCATTGATTTTGTTTGAGAAGGAAGAATATCACAATCCTCAAGTTGAAGTGGAGAGAACACATAAAGAGACCTAAAAATGTTGTAGGAACATGTTCCTCGGAAATAGTCAAATATATGGGTGTCAAAGGTTTGCCTACGGAACACGAAATGATATCATAAAGTAAATCAAAACAGTACGGTATTTTACTATTGAAATCTCAGTTTTATTTATTATCTTCTTCGTTGTTATGTAGCTATTATAAATATAAGCTATTCTATATTTGTAAAAGTTAAAATAAAAAACACTAAAAAAATATATGAACCAAAACTTATAATGTTTGTAAAAGTATAAATATTTATCGCTGATGACATTTTTAAAACTTTTATTAAATCTGATGAATTCACTTTTCAGTGTGACTTAAATGAGGAAACTATATATGATTTTTTTGCTTGATAAAAATAAAAAAAATCTTTTTGAAATGATAAAACTCGAGTTTATTATAGTCTTAATCTTCAGGAGAACTTTGCATGAAAAGGAAAACGAAAATACGACTTAGTAACGTTTTCTTTTCTAAAATATGAATTTAGATATATTTTTTTTTAAACGATTTCAATTTATCTAAATTATGAAATCAAGGTTAATAATCATTAAATAAGAAGTCTATTCTATACATTATTTTATTTTTAATATTTTTTACATAATAACATAAGATATTTGAATGCTTTGATATAATTTAGACTTAACTCAACCTTATTAATCTAGTTTAATTAGTTATAATTGTCTCGTCTTAAATAATATAAATTAATTTTATTTATAATCAAGACTAATCCAAATAAATGTGTAAGAGAATTCATTTTTATTTTTTTTAAAACGAAAACAATTTATATATTAAAATTTAAAAGAATGTAAAAACTAAAAAATCGCTATATGATAACCTTAAACAGGATTTGTTTGGGAAAATTTCTTTCTAAATGTACAAGAGATAGATAAAATACAATTGAATTAAAAGTTTTATGCATGAGTTAATTATTACATTAATTAAAATTTGATTGAAAAAAAATTTAAAAAATTAATTTATGTATAAATTAAATTAAATCATAAAGAAATTAATTTTATTTATTGATTTTATTTTTAAAAAATACTTATAGAAAATTTTATTATTAAACCAATTTTTATTATATTCAAATAATTAAACAAATAAAGATAAATTAGACATATAGTTAAAGGATAATGATACTTTGACTATTTTTGTGACATTTTAACACCATCTATGTGTCATTATGTGATTGGTCTATGATGATTTTTATAATTATTATTATTGATTGTAAAATAATTTTGGATCAATAAAAAAATGACATGTAAATAATGTTAAAATGTTGTCAAAAAAAATTATAAGTTTCATTATCCATAGGTAAACTATATATAAATGATTGTTCTTCGTAAATGGTTTTTTTATAATATCGAGTTACATAAAATTTAAAAGCATGCATATTACTTTTATGTTTATCATATCGATTACATTTTGTATTTCTTACTTTTGACTTTTAATTTCTAGACAGTGATACAACGCAAACATGTTTTTCTAACTGTTACCGTACAGTATTTATTATGTTATATTATATTATGATTATACAGCAATGTTATTTAAGAAAATGAGTATTTGACCTCTTTTTTCTAAACAATTATTTGACGAAGTTTTTAATAATAATAATACACTATATTCAGATGATAAAAATAAAAATAAAGATTGTAGAAAGTTGAAGATATTATTGATATATTAATTTAGAATTAAAAATGAATGGAAGAGTAAAAAGCTGTGGGAGTGGGGTGGAAGTGAATGAAAGGAAAGAGAGAGAGAGAGAGAGAAGAGAGATACATAGCCACCATTTCATAAACAACTCACTGCAATTACTCTCTTTCTTTCATCTTCTTCTTCTTCTTGGTCTTGATCTTAACTTTCCTCTTCAGCCGCCTCATCCCTCAACCTTCTTCTTGGTCCTTACTCTAACCCTATTCTACTCCTATTTCTTTTTCTCTCTCTTTCCTTTTAAGTTCCTTCAAAAATCTCACTGCACTTCACTTCTCAAGGGTTCTCCACTTACATCCATCTCTCTTTCTCATCCGATTGAGACCCTTCCTTTTTGGACTTTCTACACGTTGCACATCAATACACGAATCTCCCAATTTTCCACACCTCTCCTACTCTTTTTCCTTATACTCACCACTTCAAAACATCAAATTTTCTTCTCTTTCAAGATCCTTAGATTTCTCAGAATCGATCCTATTCAATTAATACCATTTACACACTCGTTACCTTTTCTTCAAAGTTTTTTTATGAAACTTTGAGATTCCCGGTTAGTTAGGAACTCATGCACAAGGTAAGTTGCCACAGTTTTAGCCATTCTAGATTCTCAGATACATTTTGCAGACACGTACCACTCAAATACAACCCCTCAAATCTCAAACCCCCCCCACACTTTTCAATCGTACGTCCCCATATTAACTGCATGCTCCTCCAAGCCGCCACCAACTCCTACTATAGTTTCTAGAATATAAATACAAAACAACACATCTCAAAAACACACACATACTCCAAAGTCAAAAGGGTCGAGAAAAAGATACAGGAGATGGAACAAGGAGGTGGAGAAGGAGGTGACATGAACAAACTACCTCAGGATTCGAGTCTGAAGGAGATGCAACAAGGGGATGCACAGCCTCAGGTTCAGGCCCCTCAACAACCCCAAAAGTGTCCTCGATGCGACTCTCTCAACACCAAATTTTGCTATTACAACAACTATAGCTTGTCACAGCCTCGTTACTTTTGCAAAACATGCAGGAGGTACTGGACTCAAGGTGGAACCTTAAGGAACGTTCCCGTCGGTGGTGGTTGCCGCAAGGGGAAGCGCGCCAAGAGTTCTAATCCATCATCGTCGGAGAATTCCTCTTCTCGGTCGCTGCCGCAACAACAACAATCACAGGACGTGGTGGTTCAAACCCAACCACCACCTTTAACAACGGTGGTGAGGGCTAAAGACCCTTCTTCGGTTCTGGCTTCACCTTTCTACCAAAGTGGTGGGTACTTGTCTTCTCTGGCTGCTATGCATTCGCTCAATCCATCATTACATCCTTTTGATCACTCTCTGAACAGTGACGCCTTGCGTTCTTCCAATTTGGGCCTTCTATCTGGTTTCAATGTTCAGCGGCCGACTGGATCGATTGGGATAATTCGTCCGTCGCAATTGTATCAAATGGGCAGTGGTCAGAGGGAGGTGGCGTCTCTCTATGATCAAGGTTTGGTTAATCCATCCTCCAGCATGGCTAATACCAATACCAATAGCAGTGGCGTTTCTCACCATGATTGGTCTCAGAGCTTCATCAGTAATAATACTAATGCCAGCAACAGAGCCTCTGATGCCTCTTTGTGGAGCACCATCAGTACCACTATTGGTGGTAACTCCGAGAGGACTGGTGCTGGTGCTGGTACTGTTTCTGGGTCGTCTTTGGTCCAAAATCAATGGCCTGATATTCCAGGGTATGGCCCTCCACCGTGATTTCATTCGCCTGTTTCACCTTGAAAATCCTGAAAGCTAAGGCACGGTTCTGAGCAATTGATTTGTCTTTTCATCAGCTTCATCTGTTTGATGACTTTTCTTAGGTATATGATCTTGTAGCATAGGTTCATAGCAGGTGTATTGGTCTTAGTTGATTGTGCAAACATTGGACTCTAGAGAAATTTTGTGCTGTTGGTGTAGTTGCTGTAAACGGTGATCAACCGTAACATTTTATTTCTTCCTTTGTCATAGATAGTTGAATAGAGAATTTCTGGGTTGGGTCAGGTTGTTTCGGAACTTTTACATATAATATATTTCTAATTATACACAGTTATACCAGGCGAAGTCTTTTTTGTTTTTGTTACCATTAGCATCGATTATCCTCTGCCTTTTTAAGTTATTGTCTTGCTCAAAGCAAAGCATGATTTGTTAGTTTAACCAAAGTCTAAAAGGAATGTAAAATTCCAAATTAACGAGGCAACTTTGCTAAATACATGCACAAAGGGAATGATGTCTTTGGTGAAAAAGTTGATGGAACGGTTCCATATTGGGCATGTGGGTGACTGAAGATCCAAATTCTCTTTCGCTTTAAAGAGTCCCGTTTGTTTTATTTGCAACTATGCTTTGTGCGCTTTGCTGTTACGCTTTAACTTCGTCCTGGCTTATTAGAATCAGATTCGCTGTTTGATCATTAGAAAAAAGATAATGTTCATAATTTTTCATTTTGGTCCTTTTCTCTGGTATAATTAACACTGTGTTAGAAAATACTTTGAAATGTAGAAAATAACGTTACATTATCTAATAAATACGTGTGTTAAAAAAGCTTCTCTTTCCGTACTATGTATTAGGGAATGTCAGTCAATCTTACTAACTCACCTAGCTAATAATGCATGCAAACTGTTACTTGTCCTTGTATTTCGACGTTGCCAACTGCAAATCAAAAGGCACATGTGAGCTGCATGGGTTTCCCTGAATATCTGATCATTAACTAACCCACTCTCCACATTTCGCCTTTTCTTTTGGCCGAACTATACATCGTTTAACTGTTCCATAAGATAAATAGGAGCAGGCTTACCAAAACTATAGAAATTAAATTATATGTTAGATGGAAATGATCTCGTCAATTGTTAATTATTATTATGCGTACAAGTGCATGTTTTTAAACATAGTAATCATATATGAATTCAAAAGAAAAATGATACGTAATTGGGATGAAATTGCACGTGAAATGATGATATGTTGAGGCTGGCAAGGCAATAGCAAAAGCAATGTCCATAACATTAGTATTATTGTACAGGAGCTGAACTGGTGTTGTGGAAAAGTGGCCTAGGAACGAAGTGACCAAAATGTGTACGAAATGGCGGGGTTGGTGGGGTGTGTGAGTCGTGGCTTTCGATTAAAGCATATCTTTGGTCTGCCATAAGGAGATCTCCAAGCACAGAGAATATAAAAGCAGTGAAACATCTCGAGATAACTCCCCACTCTGCCGCATCGTTTGTCACACGAATGTGCAACTTCTGACACCATAAAATGCATCACCAATCACTATGTAAAATCGAAAACACCACCACCCTCCTGTGCTCACCAAAATCACTTTTAGCATTTCATTAGGGCTCCCAATGTAACAAATTTCCTAGGTATTATACTAGTGATATTGTAAAACTTTTTCACAAGATGAACCTGCTTCGAATTCATCTAGTATCAGTGATAGGTGTTGAAGAGCCATGTTAAGGGGTTCAACTGATGACATTGTAATGAGATTTAAGGGAGGACTCGTTTGGATTGGAAAATATTTCCACTTAGGCTTCATCACATTGCTATGCATCCAAAGTTGGGAGAAAAATCACATCAGATGCTTCCAAAGTGCAAGCCCAAATCTTTAGTCAAAAGAGCTTGAGTGCATTAAAGACAAGGTAGAAAGTCATGTTTCATGGAAATAAGTTCTGTTGTCCCAGTCTTGTCTCCTATTTGTTGTATTTCAATTAAGTTGAGTTTGAGTTCACAAAATTAGACTTGTCAAAAATTTGAATCACTTATGAGTACAAACTTCATATGAAGAATGTTAATAGGGGAAGAAAGATTAGGAGATCAAGAAAAAAAAAACAATGACATTCTATTAAGTGTACAGATTAAGAACTAATGTCCTTGAAAAAAATAGATTTGAATTATTTAATGTTGATTTGGCTAGCCTATGAGTCTTTCTGATAGTGGGATATTACACTAATAGTGAAATGACTATTAACGTGACATGTGTGTGATTGTTACTATCATTTCTGTTATATGTTACTAATAGATGGAAGAAGTTTAATGATGTTTTTGTTGATCCTTATATAATAGAATTTCTTGCCAATTTTACTCATGAATTTTGGTTCATTGTGTTGATGCTGAAGAAAAATCGTTTGTGGCTTTGGAGATAATAAAGAAAATGTTGGAAAGGTAAAGATGTAAAAATTGGTTTCATGGGTCATCCTAATTTGTTATTTGAATTGGGTTGAGTTGAAAAAATATTTAACTTTTTTAATTATAAATTAAATTGGATTCGACTCATTTAATTTACGGATTAAATAGATTGAGTCTAGTTAAAGGTGTTATGTAGAATTTATAGCCAATTTTTCATTAATACTTTATTATGTTTAAATTTTTTTATTATAATTATTTATTATTTTAAATTGATAATTTTAACTTTTTAAATACTTATTTTTTTTTTAATAATGTTTGAATAATTTAGATTATTATTTTTCACGAATATTTTACTATAATTATTTATTATTTTAGATTGACAATTTCATCTTTTTAAATATTAGAGTGTTTTTCAATATTAATGTTAGAATGGTTTTAAAAGGTTTAATTTATTTTTTTCAAATTATATAAATTAACACTTTAGTATTTAACTATTAATTTTTAATAATATTTAATGAAATAGACACTTTTATAAAGTAATAATTCCAATCAATCTATTTTGATTATATTTTGAATGTACTACAATAAATATTATATAATAAATAAAAAGAGCAATACATTAAGTTAATCTTCAGTTACCAAATTTTTAACCCAAAAAAAAAAACAATTAGATTGATCAGCTGATAAGTCAATCTGTCCAAATAAAAACCAAAGTATCTTAAATTTAGAATTGAGGCCTAATGATTTGTATAAAGTGAAATAAAAAAAAAATGATAAAGATTTAATTTTATTTGTAAAAATATTTCAAAAGTAGAAAACTTAGACGCAACACAGTGAATTATTCAAATATATATATATATATACATATATTATTGTCATATATTTAAGTCTCATTATTGGGGATACATGAGGTATGTACTAAGAAACTAGTCAATGTCCTATTTAGTGGTTGATGTGGATTTCTATTAACAATTTCACTAACAAATGTTAATTAAAGTTAGAAGAAAAATGAAAAAAAAAAAAACCATCAAAAACGGAAATGCATGATGATTATCTAACAATCAACACGCCAATATTTGAAAAAAAAAAGTTGGGTATTTATTCCTAAAAAGAATTCAAAACTAATAAATTTAGAATTAAACAAGAATATTTCATAAGGAGAGTCTTGTCAATTTCAAATATCATAATTAGCACAAGCCATAGTTAACGCCAGTTCAAAACTAACTTTTTTTTTTTTTGTTTTTCCTCTAACATTAAAAATTATTGTCTTACGGATTTTTTTTAAATATACTTTTTAGTATAAATCAACGCAAGCGATAACTTTTACTCTATTTTTTTCCCCATCAAATTAAGTGTTAAAATTATTATTTGTGTGGATCATGGTCAATGCTGATGGTATTCTCTAATTTAACATATTAAACAAAAAAATAAATAAATAAATAGTATTCACAAGGTTACATTACATATGTGTTGAGGCTATAGTGTTATTGTCATGGCTGATGCAATATTGTACTCTATTATTTGTGTTTCTTGTAAGGATGATACAAACACAAATTATCTTGTCATGGATAATTATAAAAGGTTTTAAAAATATATAAAAGAATAAAATTAAAAAGAGAGAGCAATAAATAGGAAAGAAAATAAGTATTGGAAGATAATTTATTTCAAAAGAAATGAATAAATAAAATTAAAGTTGACTAGTCAAAAGTTAACTTATATAAAATACATTCTTTTATAGTTAGATAAAATATATTATAATAATTTTATTAAAAATTAAATATATTTTTAGTCTCTGAATTTAAATATAAAATTAAAATTTATTTGTCTTTTGATATATTTTTATCTTTTAACCTAACAAAGTTAATTTGTGTTTAAGTATTAAATGATATTTGAGCAAAACATGTCAAAGAATCATATTCACTATTTTTTTGTATGGTTAAGAATAAAAAATATATTAAATTTTAAAATTAAGATAAATTCTAATTTTACATTTAATTTAAGAACTAAAATATTGAGATTACTTTCTACCAGTGTATTTAACTATTTCTGTTTAGTAAAAGAAATTAAATTTGGTGAAATTGGATTCGAAACAAAAACTCTAAAAAAAGAATGGAACTTTATCGCAATATTATTAGATTTTATTGTAATACATGTGCAAACACATTAATGCATATTTTTTAATCATTTGTGTTATTTTGGATTTATCATTTCACTCTATTCAATTATTGACCTGATTAGTGACCCAATAATTCACTATCTCGAATGAGTCAATAATGAATCCAGTTTGCATTAGACCAATATGTTTTTATTTATTGTTGTTAATGTGAAAGGGGAACATATAAGTTTTAATATTATTTTTGTGTAAGTCCATCATATTTTCTTGTTCACGTAAACACAAATATTAAGATTAGTCTAATTAATCCAAATCCATATGTTACTTTAGAATTATCATAATATATATCTTTCTCTGAAATTGTATTTCGTGTTTTAGAAAGTAACAAAACTAAAACCTTAAATTGGAGATCAAAGTTAATAGACAGTTCAGATTTTATCTTCTTTTATTTCTAGATCAAAAAGGCGAAACTAGTGACATTCAAATCACATTTTATGCTTAGATGAATTACTTTTTCGTCATCCTAATTAATATAGTTGATCTTACGTAAGTTTTTACTAACTTGAATACGTGAATCTTTACAACCATCACAACCTCGTTCATTGTACTTAACCAAAAGCATTGAAATAATTACCAAAAAGAAGTCCAAGAGTACAAGTTTGACCCTCATACATATCCAGCTCGAATCAGGCAAAAAACATGTTTAGATAACAATAGCGTAACCATGATACTTTTGTTATTACAACTTTAATCATAATTACCTCACTGTCTTTTTAAATTTTTTATTTTATTTTATAATGTATTATTTAAAATTATTTTTACTGTTATTTTATTTATTTATTTATTTTTAATAAAGTGAACAATATGACATGATATTATAGTGGACATAATACTTAATTAACGCATTATAACACATTTTTATATTCATTTAATATAAAATATAAAGATAAATTAATTATAAAATATAAAATATTATATTTAAGAAAAAACAGAATAAAAAATAAGTAAGAATAATATTATATGAACCTAAAAGATTTAGGTGTGTGAAACATCAATCATTATTTCATAATACTTAGATTGTGTTTTTTAATGACACGGGTTGAGAGTGCGTGGTGCACGACCATCTGATGACTTGCGTTGTTGGTCCTTGAAGTGTAGAAATGGTGGTCTAGCGTAGCAGTGTTTGGTTAAAGGTGTTAGTGACAGATGCATGGAGGAAGAATCCAGTGTCTGGCTTTATCACCACAATCTGATCCATTATGATTTAGATGTTCTGGTGCTCTTTGAGAGAATGTATGATGAGGTAGTAGTGGTGGACCCTATGCCATCAAATATATATATATATATATATATATATATATATATATATGATGGGACTCCTTATCCTTCTTCATCTTCATCTCTAATAATCCTATTGCTTCACTCACATCAACACAACTTAAACACCATTATTTTTCTAAGCTCACCATTTCTCAATTTTACATTTAGGATATCTTGGACACAAATCTCATATCAGGAAATAAGAGATGGAAATAAGTATATATACACATAAGATATTTTTATTGATAAGAGGCCTTTTGAAATGATACCAAAAATAAACTTGTAAAAACGGACAATATCTTATTATGTGAAAATATACGTGTGTATTATAAAAGTTAATTTTGACTGCTTTTCACCAAACCAAAATATATCTCACTTTATGTGCCCACAAAACTAATTTTATACATCTTTCATTACTACCTTTCCATTATTACATATACAACTTTAAAGCTCTTCTTTTCTTTCATATAATCAATGCTTCCATCTCACAGAATTTTCATCTTTGCCATTCCCCAGAATCAGATATCCCAAGTTCTCGTTGCTATATAGAGATTTTTTTTGTTAGATTATATTTAAATTATAAGATTATTAAATAAGATATCTGCTTTATAATTTAATTTGTTTAGTAAATGTTATGTTATTGTAATTTTTTTTCTTTATATAAACTTTTATTTAAACTAAATGCTAGCTTGATTTAGATTTATTAAACTTCTCTTCAAAATATACTTTTTATTCATTTCTGAATATTTACTATATCTGTGAGAAAATAAATTAGAATGATATACTTATTTCTTTCAAGGGATTGGTAAATAATCCAGTAAGAGTATTTGAGGGATAGAGATGATATTCTGTCTTTCCTATGATGAGATGATACGAAAAGATAAAGAATGAAATTAACAAATGACTCTTGACTTTTTCCAAAATTTACAGTCCATTAATAATAATTATAAATATGAAATATAAAATATTTAAACATAATATTAATGAAAAAATATACAACATTTAAATAAAATATTAATAAAATTTATAATGACAAAAATTATTAATTAACAATAGTATTATTTTTTATAATTTAATTTTAATTAAAATTATTTTTAATCAATTACATTTTATTTTAAATTAGTTACACCAGTTAATTGTTTTTATATAAAAAAATTCATTTAGGTTTTATTTTAAATTAATTTTAATTGATTATTTTTAATTTTTTTATTAATTTTAATCATAAAGATATATGTAATCTTACTTTTTATTCTATTAAAATATTTTTTATCTCAAATTTAGAAAATCATTCAAAATCTTTTATAAATTTTATTTTCAAATATCTTCGCTTTCACTTTTAAAGTCCTTTCAATGAAACATCACTTTATCATCTTTTTTTTTTCAAATTCCTCCCTTCACTCTTTCTCAAATCATCTTTCCAAAAAAATCAAATAGTTTCTATTTTAACAATATAGTTTCCATTTTCAACTTTTTACGGTTTAAAAACTCCTTTGGCTTGACTTTATGATTTAATTTTCAAATAAATAAAAATAAAAATAAATTATTTAAGTTAATAGAATATTTTTATAAAAAAATTATTAAATATATTTATATCTTGACGAGTGAATATTTACTACATGGAGGAAATACTTATTTATCTTTTTCCTTTGCTAGCAAACAACCTGTAATAATAAGCATTTGTGTTCTAAAATATATTATTGAAAGAAGCTTGAACAAAAAGTCTATTATTTGAATGTTAAAACTCGATTATAAGAGCGAAGTTCCTTCCCTATTAAACCAACAAACATGAGTTGTTTTCAATTTTGTCAAATAATTACGAATTTACCCCATCTAATCCCCTCCTATATATTTGTATTTACCATGTTAAATATCTTCTTAATCCGAGAGGAATTTATCAGAGTTATTCTAAATGAAATTTATTAAAAAATTAAATATGTTCAAAAAATTAACTTGAACACATTAATTTTATGGCTAGTAATTAGTACCATTGCATTTAATATTTTGAGAAAAAAAACTGAAAATGATGATTTTTACTGAAACTCACTTTTACTTTTATCGAGGCTAATAAACAAAGAAATGGTATGGAATATACACTTCTATGAGTTTTGAAACCTTTTAACAGGACAAAAAGTTTCTTCTTATTGCCAATTTATTCACCCTTCCTCCTCTTTTTATCACTTTTGAATTTTAGCATAAAACAAAATTACTTTTGAAAAAAATTCAAATTATTTAATGATTTTAGTTATAGAAGAAGGTTTTGTATTCTCAATATATCCTTAGAAAAAGGTTTCATAAGTCAAATTTACTCACCATTTGAAAATACATGTTATCTTAATCAATGATTAACTTTGACCTTATTTTTCTACTTATTATAATAGTATTTAGTTCTATTGCCACACAAAAATTATCACATTTTATTTTTAAGAGTTTACAACTGATAAAATAAATCATTACAAAATTAATAAAACAAAACATATTTATCTTAAATATAGTTATAAAAAAACAACCTCAAGAATAAAATAAATTTAAGGTAATTAATAAAATTCATTAGACTACTAAAAAAAATAATTCTAATATTATTATCTTTCACTATAGATGTTTCAATATTTACTCCTTATCTGTCACACAAGAAACAAATAAACACATAAGAAATAATAAAGTAAGTTAATATACAATTTCATAACACAAACATAAATATTATCATACATTACTCATTCATAAAAATAACTAGATCACATATAAAAACTCATTATAGATTGAATTATCCAGATAAAGCATTGATGTGAAATCTAGGGGAGTCTTGTACCAATGATTATCTCAACTCATTTGCAAAGTTATGCCAATAAGTTTCATCCTATCACACACAAGGTTAATCTGTTAATATCTTTGGCCAAGATAAAGCCCCTAGAGTAGGACTTCTTGCACTTCTCACCACATACATCATTATACTCTATTTAAACTTGAATGATTATTAGAACGACAGGATAACCTCTAACGTCTGGACTCCCACATCAATGCTTACACTAATGAAATTACACCAAATAAATATACAATATCATGCACAAATAAATGTCATGATACTCTTAAACATATATTAGGTACATTGTATTCTATCTGAAACAATAAAAAAAGAAGAAAATTTCAAACATACACACTAGCATTCAGAGGTGACGCCCAATGTCAGAACTTTTAGCAAAAGATGGCGCTCAAGGCCTTAGAGTTAAAGTGCTCCACGCTCAAGACAATGACACTTAGTGGCACCTTGGCACCGCCCAACGTGTTGGAAGTCCCACATCGAATAGAGATAAGGGCAATTCATAATATATAAGTAGGTGCAAACCTCACCTTACAAGTCAATTTTATGGGGTTGAGTTAGGCTTAAAGTCCACTTTTAACATGGTATCAGAGTCATCATTAAAGCCTATCCTAGCGATGTTTGTTGTTTGTTGGGCATGTTGTTCCACCCACTACCGGGTCACTATCAAACCACCCATTTCTACTATCACGCCATGGTTGGAGCCTATCCTAGCGATATTTCTTGTTTCTTGGACATTTTTATTCCACCTGTTGTCGAGCCGTTATCGGACCACCCATTTATACTATCATGCTTGAGATGTCTATACCTCGGTGTGAAGGGGGTGTGTTGGAAGTCTCACATCGACTATAAAAGGTCAATTTATAATATATAAGTAGGGTGCAAACCTTACCAAACAAGCCGGTTTTGTGGGATTGGGTTAGGCATAAAAACTCACTTCTTAACATGGTATCAGAGTCATGGTTAAAGCCTATCCTAGCGATATTTCTTATTTCTTGGGCATGTTTATTCCACCCGTTGTCGGACCTTTATCGGACCACCCAATTTCTACTATTACATTCGAGATGTTTATACCTCAACATGAAGGGGGGGTGTTGGAAGTTCCATATCGACTAGAGATAAAGCCAATTTATAATATATAAGTGTGTGCAAACCTTGTCTTTCAAGCCGATTTTATGGGATTGAGTTAGACTTAAAACTCACTTCTTAATACAACGTCAAATCATTCCCAAAACTGAACATTCAGTGTCACCCTAATGTTGCTCAACGCTATCCCATTCACAAAATAGGACGCTTAACATCATCCTAATTGAAAGAATCAATTTTATGATTTCGATTTTTTCAATCAAACGAGTAGAAAAAAGTACTCTTAAAAAAAGTCAAATAATTCTAGAAAAATAATACCTAAAGAGATAATGTCTTTTAAAATAATAAAACCTATTTATAAGAAAACTATTTATATTAAAATAATCAAATCTTAATATTTTTAAAACATTATCACTTTTAAAATGTCATTTTTTATGATTTTATAAAAATATGAAAAATATTTATAATGAAAATAATTTCTTGACTTGATAAATGTCTTCACTGTAAGTTTTAGTTCACCATCTTATCATTAGAATATGGAGAGCTTCAACCAATTTTTTGGAGAACATTCCTCAATATTTTTTCTGTTATTTTAGTTAAATAACCTATGCTTAGAAATTAGTAATTAGTATGGACAAACACATCATTTCTCCATCAAAATACTTTTATCTAAAATATAATTCCAACTTACATTAACAATTACAAGTGTCTATTTAATGTACATCTCTATTACAAAGTTATAATAACAACAATATGTTAGATTAATATTCGTTATCATTATGTAACTACAAAGACAAATACAAAATCTGCTCTTAGCAATTTAGAAATGAACAAGCAAGAGATATAAGAGTATATACTGATTTAATAATAAAATTGAAAAAAAAAAATATAAAGGTCAGGAAAAATTCAACTTCTTTTAACTAATACTTGAAAGTTTATAAAATTAATTTGATGAGTTTGAAAGAAAAAGTAAGAAATTATAAGTTCAACTTTTTTTATTAACAAAATAATAAGCTTAATATTTGTTAATATAAAGAACAACAGAATATGTAAGATATAGAAAGTTCGAGATTCCCCAAATTAAACTCAATGTCTGTATAATCTTTCCCTAATCCTATACCATACACCGATAATAACAATAACTCAAAGAAGAATATTAAATAGTTGATCGGTTTTTATTATATATGATATATTTTAATTAGTTTATCTGTAGAGAGCATGATCATACTCCACCCAAGTGGAAATTAACAATAGTAAGCATTGACTTAGAAAAGTGAAGGCATAAAAAAGTAGAAGCAGAGAAGAAAAAAGTTAAGTGGTGGTGGTGATGGAATTTATTCGATTCTTTTCTTTAGTCCCAAGAAGAAGAAGAAGAAGGCACATTATTCCCTAACACGCATTTCAACCTAGTTTTGACTTGGTTCTGTTAAATTATATTAATATTTTACATTGGTTCATGTAATTTAAAGTATAACTTTAATGTAAGGATTCTAATGTGATGATTATTAGAATATTAAAGTATTAAAGTTATTGGGATTATTTTAGAGTTATTAAAATTAATCCCTCTCTTCTCACTCCAAAAGGGCATTTTGGTATTTTATTAAAGTTAATTAAAATATCATAAAAGAGGAAAACGTTTTTTTTTCTGTGGACACATTAAGTTTCTGAAGAGATATAGAGAACGGAACGTTCTCAGGAAAGAATAGAAACTAACAGAGAAAACCATCCTACAACTTCTATATCATCCAGAAGGCATTAAGGAGGAGTAAGAGGAGAGAGAACATTTGACAGGAAGAAACAGGAAGAAGTGCACAATGGATCCAGGTTAGTTCTCTTTTACTCTGTATTGTGGGAATTGTGAGTATCATGAAAATTCAAGATCCTGTGTGTGTTGTTTTCATTTAATTGAAAATTAAAGATTTGCTTACAAGTGGTATCAGAGCACGGTTCTGAATTTTATGATTCTCCATGAATGGTAATTTTCTCAATTTTGAAACCCCTAATTTGAAACCCTAATTTTGAATTATGAAATTTAGGGATTTTAAATTTTCAGATGTTTAATTATTTTATTGGCATGAAAGAAAATCGATTCTCTGGAACGTGAATTTCGTTTATTATGGAAGCCGCAAATTTTTTATCCTTGATTGTTGTTTTTTTACTGTTACACGTCTAGTGCAATGTGAATATGGCAAATTAAATTCTGCATGGTTGTTTCAATTCACTGTAACACGTGAATTTCATCCAGGAAGCTTTTCATTATTATTTGATTATTGCATTAAATTTTTTTTATATGTGCACAATTAAAGTTTCAAAATTGAAAGCCGTGCATATAAATGTTTTAATTTGGTTGTTAAAGCATAAAAGCAACTTTATTGTTGCATGACTGTAACGTGCACATGTTTCACAATAATGCAATTTACTTTTTTGCAATTTATGTTATTATTATATTGTAAACAAATAATTGTTACTGCATTGAATGGAAATTCTAATATGGAAATTCAAATATGGAATTCTATTTTCCATTTTGGAAGCAACTTTATTGTTGCGGCAGTGTTCTTGTGCTCATGTACAATTTTAATATTGTTATGCATTTAATGCAAATTAATTGTGAATTAAAAGTTTAAAGTTTCAAATACTTTTAATTTGAAAAGTAAATTTATTGACATATATGATATAATTTTGTTTTATGAATTATATGTATTTGGAAGAAGAAAATTCAATTAAGTTGAATTTCGGAGAGTAATTAGTCATTGATGTAAGGATGTTATGGATTACCCAAAGGTGAACCATGGTTTATAATTGATGACATTAAAGTGAAACATTTCATGTACTTAGTATATGTTTGTATATCCAAAGATAGCATACATATAGTCTCAAGTATGATTGATTGTTTATTAAAGTATATATATGGAATTTGTCAGTTTAAGAATCACCCAAAGGTGAACTTAAATGAATGACTTTATTGACTACCTATCAGTTTAAGTGTCACCCAAAGGTGAACTTAAATGTATGACTAGTGTAGTAATTTGTTTGAATCCATTAATTTTATCAAAGCATTAATGTATGAGCTTCTGTATTATTTCCAGCTTACATGAATTTAGCAGGTTTGAGCAACAATGTCGTCAAGTTTAATGGACTCAATTATGCCGATTGGTCAGAACAAATCCAGTTCCAACTGGGTGTTCTAGACTTGGATATGGCTATTGTGATGGATGAAATGCCCGCAGCCATTACAGAGACCAGTACAAGTGATGAAAAGTCTCTTTATGAGACTTGGCATAGGTCTAACAGGTTGTCATTAAACTTGATGCGCATGTCTATGGCAGAGAACGTAAAGTCTTCCATGCCCAAAACGGAAAACGCAAAGGAATTCATGAAAATGATCAAGGAGTATTCACAATCAGACATAACTGACAAGTCTATTGTGGGAACTCTTATGAGTGAGCTGACTACCAAAAAGTTTGACTGGTCACAGCCCATACATGAACATGTAACTGGAATGGCTAATATAGCAGCAAGATTGAAGTCAATGGGAATGGAGGTGAATGAGTCTTTTCTAGTACAGTTCATCATGAACTCTCTTCCTCCTGAATTTGGCCAGTTCCAAGTGAATTATAACACTATTAAGGATAAGTGGAACTTCCAAGAAATCAAAGCCATGTTGGTTCAAGAGGAAGGGAGATTAAAGAAAATGAGAGATCATTCTATCCATCTCACAACTCATGAAGGTGCTAGCTTCAGTAAAGGTAAATCAGGAAAGAAGAACAAGAAGGACAAAGCCCCAATGAAAGTGAATAAGGGCGGTATCCAGAAGGACCAGAAATGTTTCTTTTGCAAGAAAGTAGGTCACTTCAAGAAAGATTGTCCGAAAAGAAAATCTTGGTTCGAAAAGAAAGGTACTTTTTATGTTTCTGTAAGTTTTGAAGTAAATATAGTTGAAGTGCCTAATAATACCTGGTGGTTGGATACTGGAGCTACTACTCATGTTTCTAATATTATGCAGGGATTCCTTTCAATCCAGCCCATAAAAGGAACTGAAAAATATTTATATATGGGGAACAGAATGAAGGCACGAATAGAAGGAATTGGGACTTACAGATTGATTCTAGACACTGGCTATTGTCTGAATCTTGAAAAGTGTCTCTATGTTCCTGGTTGTGCTAGAAATTTGATTTCTGTTGCAAAGTTGGATTGTTTAGGTTTTAACTTTAGGATTGAAAATGGTATTTTTCATTTGTATAAACTTTCGTACTATTATGGTTCTGGTACATTATTGGATGGTTTATACCGTTTAAATCTTGATGTTAATTTTTCTGAATCCCTGTTTAATGTTGAACATGTTGTTGATAGAAATTCTAGTGCAGGAAAAGAATGTTCTGCTTTCTTATGGCATAAAAGATTGGGTCACATATCCAAAGAAAGGATGTTGAGGTTAGTAAAAAGTGAAATTTTACCTCAATTGGATTTTGATGATTGGGATGTATGTATTGATTGTATTAAGGGTAAACAAACAAAACACATATCAAAGAATCCCGCCACAAGAAGCAGTCAACTTCTTGAGTTAATACACACTGATATTTGTGGTCCTTTTGACACTAAATCTTGGAATGGTGAAAAATATTTTATCTCCTTTATTGATGATTTCTCACGTTATTGTTATATATATCTATTGCATGAAAAATCTCAATCAGTGAATGCCCTTGAGGTGTTCATAAATGAGGTGGAAAGGCAATTAGATAGAAAAGTAAAAGTGGTGAGATCTGATAGAGGTGGTGAATATTATGGTAAAACTGATGAGAGTGGACAATGTCCAGGTCCATTTGCAAAGTATCTTGAAAGTCGGGGTATATGTGCACAGTATACAATGCCTGGTACACCACAACAAAATGGTGTAGCAGAAAGGCGGAATCGTACTCTTATGGATATGGTTAGGAGTATGTTAAGTCATAGTAATATCCCTTTATCTTTGTGGATGTATTCATTAAAGACTGCTGTATATCTGGTTAACAGGGTTCCTAGCAAAGCAGTTTCTAAAACTCCTTATGAACTATGGACCGGAAGGAAACCCAGTTTAAGACATCTTCATGTTTGGGGTTGTCCAGCAGAAGTAAGGTTATACAATCCACATGAAAAGAAACTTGATGCAAGAACCATTAGTGGTTACTTTATCGGTTATCCTGAAAAGTCAAAGGGATATAGATTTTATTGCCCTAACCATAGTACAAGAATAGTTGAGTCTGGAAATGCTTGGTTCATTGAAAATAGTCAATTTAGTGGGAGTGAGGAATCACGAATAGTGGACATTCAAGAGCATACTGATAGGGTTTCTTCTGAAGTTGTTATCCCTCTTGTTGTATCACAGTCACACAACAAGCAGAGACAACAAATTAATGTTCCAATCCCACAAAATGAACATATAAATGTTGAGCCAGTTGACAATGAGCAAGTCATAAATGAGCAATTGATAGAGGAACCACAAGAAGCAGCATTAAGAAGGTCTGTAAGGGAGAAAAGACCTGCTATTTCGAATGATTATGTGATTTACTCTGTTGAACATGAATGTGACTTAAGCATTGATGAGGATCCAGTCTCTTTCAGACAAGCCATGGAAAGTAATAATTCAGAGAATTGGTTGAATGCTATGAAAGAAGAGTTGAAATCAATGGATGACAATAAAGTATGGGATCTAGTTGAATTGCCTAAGGGTTCAAAAAGAGTCGATTGTAAATGGGTCTTTAAGACTAAACGTGACTCAAAAGGCAATATTGAAAGGTATAAAGCTAGATTAGTCGCCAAAGGTTTCACTCAAAAGGAAGGCATTGACTACAAAGAGACCTTCTCTCCTGTTTCTAAGAAGGACTCTTTGAGAATTGTTTTGGCTTTGGTGGCTCATTATGATTTAGAGCTTCACCAAATGGATGTAAAGACCGCCTTTCTGAATGGTGACTTAGAAGAGGAAGTATATATGGATCAACCAGAAGGTTTCACCATAACAGGAAAAGAAAATCTAGTGTGTAAATTAAAGAAATCAATATATGGACTAAAACAAGCTTCCCGTCAATGGTATCTAAAATTTAATGATATCATAACTTCATATGGTTTTGTAGAGAACACCGTTGACCGGTGTATATATATGAAGATCAGTGGGAGTAAGTTTGTAATATTGGTTCTATATGTTGATGACATTCTTCTTGCTGCTAATGATATTGGTATGTTACATGATGTAAAGAAGTTTCTCTCTAACAACTTTGAAATGAAAGATATGAATGAGGCATCTTATGTGATAGGAATAGAAATATTCCGTGATAGATCACAAGGATTGTTAAGTTTGTCTCAAAAAGGCTATATTAATAAAGTGTTAGAGAGATTCAGAATGGAAAAATGTTCTCTTGGAATAGTTCCAATTCAGAAAGGAGACAAGTTTAGTCAAATGCAATGTCCCAAGAATGATTTGGAACGAAAGGCCATGGAGTCTATTCCTTATGCGTCAATGGTTGGGAGTTTGATGTATGCTCAAACTTGTACTCGGCCAGATATCAGTTTTGCTGTTGGAATGTTAGGCCGATATCAAAGTAATCCCGGAATGGATCACTGGAAAGCTGCAAAGAAAGTTCTTAGGTACTTACAAGGTACCAAAGAATACATGCTCACTTATAGAAAGTCAGATCATCTCGAAGTGATTGGCTATTCGGATTCAGACTATGCTGGATGTGTGGATTCAAGAAAATCCACATTTGGGTATGTCTATCTTTTGGCTGGAGGAGCAATTTCTTGGAAAAGTGCAAAACAATCAGTCATTGCTACTTCCACCATGGAGGCTGAATTCGTGGCATGCTTTGAGGCCACAGTTCATGCTTTGTGGTTGCGGAACTTTGTATCGAGGCTTGGTATTATTGACAGTATAGCTAGGCCGATAAGGATTTATTGTGATAATTCCGCAGCCGTCTTCTTCTCTAAAAATGATAAGTACTCAAAGGGTGCTAAACACATGGATTTGAAGTACTTGTCGGTCAAAGAAGAAGTGCAGAAACATAGAGTGTTGATTGAGCATATTGGTACGGATTTGATGATAGCAGATCCGTTAACTAAAGGACTATCGCCCAAAACTTTTATTGGCCATGTTGAAAGTATGGGCATTATGGATAAGTCAATGTTAACATGATATTGTTATCTATCTATATAGATATGTATAGTTATATGCTTGTACTGTCATGACACTTGTGAATTCAATTAAAGTTATGTTTCTCTTTATTCTATTGTTATCCACATTAAATTATATACATGTATTATTGATTGTGGTGACATGATAGGTCTCCTTTAGAGACATAAAAGTCATAAGATTGATTAAAGTTATGTTGAGTTGTTTTGATTATGTGATACATGGAAGGAATCTTGTCGATCATGACTTTTGCCCGCCATGATCCGATCATTTCAATTCATATAAGGAAGATGACTTGATAATTCTAATGAATGGTGCGCACTTAAAGTTTATTTTAGATCTTCAAGTCATCACATGAACCAAGTGGGAGAATGTTAAATTATATTAATATTTTACATTGGTTCATGTAATTTAAAGTATAACTTTAATGTAAGGATTCTAATGTGATGATTATTAGAATATTAAAGTATTAAAGTTATTGGGATTATTTTAGAGTTATTAAAATTAATCCCTCTCTTCTCACTCCAAAAGGGCATTTTGGTATTTTATTAAAGTTAATTAAAATATCATAAAAGAGGAAAACGTTTTTTTTTCTGTGGACACATTAAGTTTCTGAAGAGATATAGAGAACGGAACGTTCTCAGGAAAGAATAGAAACTGACAGAGAAAACCATCCTACAACTTCTATATCATCCAGAAGGCATTAAGGAGGAGTAAGAGGAGAGAGAACATTTGACAGGAAGAAACAGGAAGAAGTGCACAATGGATCCAGGTTAGTTCTCTTTTACTCTGTATTGTGGGAATTGTGAGTATCATGAAAATTCAAGATCCTGTGTGTGTTGTTTTCATTTAATTGAAAATTAAAGATTTGCTTACAGGTTCCACCAAAACATTTTCGAACATTTCTATATATATTTTTTTTTCTCTTTTTTATTTGGGGGTTCCGTGTGACTAAAGTTTTGAGAGTTTGACGCTATCAGAGGAAGAAATTGAAGCCTTGACATCAGACGCATATTTTGTTGTTGTGTTCCACAGAAAAAGGTTGTGGGTGACGACATGTGTGCACTCATGCCATACAACTGCTCGTGTCTGGTTTGTGACCATTTGTCGTGTTTTTACTTGGCTGCCATCGAGAATGATTTTCGTGGAGCCTCTCTTTCTCTAAAATAATATTTAACCAAAATCAATTTATTATTATTTTATACTCTGCTTTTCAATGCTAATAAAATACAATATATTAATAGTCTTGCATTATCACCTTAGTTTTTATTCGTTGAAAACAATGGAAAATCAGTTTTGGGTCTATAATAAGTCAACGCAGGGTTTGGGTCAAATACGATCACTTATTCATAAGTGTTATTTAAGATTTTTATAAAAAATAATTATTTCGGATTCAATTTTGAGTGCAAAAGTTTAAATACTATTAGTACAAGATGATATAGATATTAGGAAATAAACTTAACTGTAACTTTCTCTGAAAAAAAAATATAAATAATGATTTGTATAAAGAAATTATGATTCAATTACATACTGATTTCATCTTTAGTTAAAGATATGAGATCTTCAATATGTTTTTTATACTAAAACATAAATATAATCACGTGTATGAAACTAATATTTATGAATAATTCAATAACAAATGATATGACAAAGTCATTATATCTATAAAATAAATTTTTATATCATATTAAAAAATGAATTTAAATCAAACTTTACATCACAAAATCATATAAGATGAAATTTATACTCACTTTAATATAATTTTGATAAAAGCCAATTAAAGTTAAATTCACTTCTTAATAATTAACTCTATTTAGAATAATTAAACTTAAAAATAAATTTTCTAAATTTATTTTTATATATACTCTACAATAAATGCATAATAACTTATTTTTGTTTTCATTATAATAGACTAGTATTTTTTTATGATTACAAAAAATAATAAGATTATTATTATATTTATAGAAATAATTATAAATTATAAATAATTATTTTAGTTTAAAAGAGTAGCTAAATTTTAGAAGAAAAAAGTGATAAGATAAAAAAAATAGTTAAATTAAAATAATCACATAAATATATAATAGATAAAATAATTGTTTTGATTTTGAAAAAAAATATTTAAAATGTAACATTGTAAACAAAATATGTATTACTGAATAGGTAATCTCTTCTTATATAATAGTATCATGTATAAATTAATTAGATTTTAAGTAAAGTATAATTAAGAAATAGTTAATGTTATTTACAATTTAAAATAATAATAGATTAACAAAACCATCTTTTTAAAAAATAAAATAAAATCAACACTTAAAAAATATCAAGAGAATATAATTTCATACTAGGGTTAAATATGTTTTTAGTCTCTTAATTATTACACAATTTTGGACTTAGTTCCTATTTGAAAGTTTTGTTCTTTTTAGTGCTCTTAGTTTTGAAATTATTATAATTAGTTCCTAAAATTGAATGGCGTTAACTTTTGTTTGATATGGCAAACGAGGAGTCCACTTTTGATGCTAGCTTCCCTCGTTACTTCGTTACTATGTGCCACATTGTTTATTTTTTACTTTTTTCAAATGAAATTAAGTTTGTGCTTGTGCTCTCTTAGGAAGACTTCAAGGATGACCCTGGCGTCGAACCTGATTCCTCCGTCGAATGGGACGAGCTCGGTGATGGAGATGCCCACAAATCCGAGGAGGACCTCGGCCTTGGTTCATTGCGCCCCATCTTTGAGACTCCTCCAGAGACCCCAACCTTTATCGGAATCCGACGACGTCTACTACTCCGTCGTTGAAAAGTTTATGTTCGGTAACCCCGCCCTCATTGAGGTCGTTGCCGCAACTGAGACCGGCCATCCCGCCACACAATTTGTTATAGGGTTTTTGTGGGAAATGGGGTTTTTGATCTATATGCTGAATTAGCTGAAGTGATAGTGATTAATTTTTTGATTTCGAAAGATTCTCTTTTGATAGAAAACAACTGTAAGACTCTAAAGTTGGGCATCAGACGTGGCTCGCCGTTTGTCATATCAAATAAAAGTTAACCCCGTTCAATTTTAAGGACTAATTATAATAGTTTCAAAATTAAGAGGACTAAAAGGAATAAAACTTTCGAATAGAGACTAAACCAAAAATCGTGTAGTAGTTAAAGAACTAAAAACATATTTAACCTTTCATACTAAAAAAAATGAAAAATATACTTGAATATTTATTCACAGACAAATTATTATATGATAAAGTTGGCCGCTTTTATTGTTTTTAAATTTATGTAAAATATGTTTTTTATTGATAATATAAAACTTGTATGTCATTATTATTGAACTTTATCCAAAAAAATATCCTTATATATATATTCTGAAAAATTGTTACTGTATGAATAAAATTATCCCCTATGATATTTATAACGTTTGAAGAAGTAAAAAAAAAATCCCATTTTAGCAAAGCAACTAAATTTAGCATTTAGGTTATTTGAGTAAATATAAATATATATTGAAATATTACATACAAACAAATTGTTGATTTAAGTTTTTAATAATAAGGTGAAAATTATATTACCAGCGTAACAATGGTGCACATGCATGATTTGCAAATATCACGTGTTTTTTACTATTTTAAAATAGTTTAATAAATTTGAAGAGATTAATAGTTTGAATAAATTTGTTGTACATCAGGCTGGAAGCCCATTTGGGCCTGGAACAGGCCATAGGTCTTAAAACTCAAAACCCATACATAAAAAAAATAGAAGAGTAATGTATCAATTTGTGGGTCTAATTATTAGCGTATTTGGTTGAAAAGTTACTACCACTAATATTACCAAGTAATTAAAGTGATAATTCTCACCTAATCCTTCCTAATCTGCTAATCAAGATAAGTGTTTGACTATAGACATATGTGGTAGACAAATGAGTACTTCTTTTACATAATCTTATAGCTGTACAATTGTCGATAAACTAAATGAATGCATTGCCCATTCAAATTAATGGCAGTTTAAAGTCCCTAAGAGATATTAATTACTTGACTTTTATATATTAAGGTTGGGGCTGCTTCTAGACAAATCAAGCTTTCTAAAGCTTTTACTATTTTTAATTTTTTACTAAATTTTTATTATTACTTTAAATAGTTAAATAACAGTTTTACTCAGATAATAATAATGTCTTTTTATGTTATTTTCAAATAATATCATTATTATCAATTAGTAAATTTTCTTAATTAGTTAAATCTCATATTAGATAAAAATAAAAAAATTGAACACTTATAAAAAAAATCATAAAACTTATTATTTTTAAATTTTGGATTAAAAATGATGTTATTATCTTAAGCGAATTTGACTCAAATTTTCTTTTGTTAGATCTCGTTGATGAATACCTCTCGGAAAGATTTCTTATATAATTATCTTTATTTCTTTTTCTTTTTCATTTTTTTTTCTTCTTTATCTTTTTTGACAACGCATTTTATTTACTATGTATGTTTATTTCTCCAGCATAATATTGATTATAGTTATTTATTGTAATTTTGAAGCTATTAAAATAAGTTTTAACAAAAGAAATTAAGTTAATTATGAATATTAAACTCGGCCATAACATTATAATTTAAAAGAAAAAAAATACATGTTTATATTGGTTATAAAATAATACTAATAATTTTTTTCATCTTAATATTCTTGAAATTCAAATAACTAATAATTTTCTGTTAAAAATATAGATAAAATAAATTAAAATAAAAAGTCAAAATTACGTCATTGGAATATACATATATGGAGAGAGAGAGAGAGAGAGAGAGAGAGAAAAAGAGATGGATAGATTATTTTTCTATATGAATCCCTAACTTTATTATGATTTAAAAAAAATTAAATAAATATTTATTTATTGTAAAAAAAAATCAATAATTAGTTTATACAATAGGTGAAATAAGTTGAAAAGAATAACGTAATTTAAAATAAAAAAAAATTAGATTAAAAATTTACTTATTTTTAATTTGTATTTAATAAACTCGAATAACTCATTTTAATATGTGTTATATAATTATAATATCCTTAAGAGTTACTTATATAGGTTATAATGTCTCAAAAGGACTCCAAACATAACCAAATTATTTAAAATGACAAAAAATGATTAAGTTGAATCGTGATAATCTCTTTTAAGCTGTGAGTTGTGTAGCTAGCCATGAATAAACATTTTTGTGGGTTAATTTAAATGTGAGGTTATGAACATGTTTGGGTTAATTTGAATATCAAACGTGAGGTACGAGTTGCCATGTATTTTCTTAAAGCAATTCCATTCAATAATGAATATGTTGGACCACGATAACATTTTGGTAACGTGTATAGAATTGCCCTACTAATTAGATTGGTCATTTATTTCAATTATTGAGTTAGGTTGGGGTAATTTATGGATGATTAGACTAGAATTTAAGTGTGAATTTAATACCATATATGAAAAAAAAAATTATCTTGTTATCAATTTCTTATACCAGTCAAAGAAATTCTATTTGGTTTTGTACATAAGCATATCCAAACTCTTTTACATAAATCATTGAAAATTATTTTTATTAACTTTTCGAGGGAAAAAAAATATGAGTAGGATCCTTCACTAATATTTATATTTTGTTTTGTGAACAAAGAAAATAGTAAGTATATTAATAAATTAGTACTAGGGTAAAAACCCTTCTAACAGAAAAGGAATTTAGAAAATATAATTCTCCTATTCACTATTTTCCTCTGATACTTAACCTTAAATTCTCTACTAGGTTAATAACACATACATATTTACCATTTTAATTATGATTCAAGAAAAAAAATTACTGAGAAGATACAACAGTATTGCTATCTACAACAGTAATATGGATGTAGTTTCAACTAATTCTAACTTCTTTTGCAAATTTTTATTAAAAAACAAAGTACAAGTAATACTATAACATAAAATTTTTACCAAACTAATTCTTAGTTAAAAAAAGGACCAATGACAAAAAGATTAAAAAAAAAACATCATCAGTATAGGTCTTAAATTATGTCTATGATTTGACCTATCTTATATATATATATGTGTGTCCTTCTAACAAACAGAGTTAACGTAGACATAACAAATATATGTATATATCATTAACCTAAACCTTCTAAAGTTAAAGTTTAGCATGTTTGCATTCCAAATCTTGTGGAGTTGAGTTAACTTATTTTGAATAAATCGTTAAAAATATTGCAAACACTTTAAAAAGTATATATATTACTCCCCTTTTTTAGTATCAGAATTAAAGAACGTGTACTCCTAGCAACAATTGGCCAACTCTTTTAATCATTAAGAAAATCAAATGATAGATTATCTTATTAAAAAAGGGATGACTATTTTCGAAGAGTGTTTAAAACCGAAACAATTCACATAACTAAAAATCGATCTAAAAAATTGAAATGAATTAAAATAAAGTTAATAGCTAACAAATACACATAAGAGTGTTTATTAAAAATCATTTCAAGGTTTGATTATATTATCCATACAATATATTATAATTATCAAAATATGATAATTTTTTTTATTGCAGAAATTCTAGTTGTAAAATTTGTAATTTGTTTATGAATATAAGAAATTGAAATTATAAATATGATCATAATTATATATAAAAAAAACCAGCATATCTCTTTATTTAACAAATATACATTTTAAAAAAAAAAATCAATAATTATAATAAAAAACCATACAAATATATTGAAACCAAGCCACAAAAGATTTGGTTAATTTGATTCGAATTTTATATTAAACCAAAATCAAACCAATTAAACTACATTAATTTTTTATATTTAGTTTTAGTAATTTTTTAATAGAAGAAACAAACTAAACCAACCAACGATACTCGTACTATTTTCATCAAGAAGAAGCAAAAACGCACAAAATATATTGTGCACCTAAATAAAACACTTATTTGCACAATTTAACTCAAGCTATAGTAACCTATTCATATTAACTCGTCAAGATAGCACAAACACTTTGTCAAACATTTGAGAGAAGAATGTATGGTTCTTAAGCATGGTTGGTTTTTTTGGAAAGGTGTTGATTTAGTAGTAAAAAATCTATATGAATCCTTCTTCCATGCTCGTGGAATAAGATAATGAGAATAATTGGTTTTTAATAAACTTGAAGAAGATAGTTAGAGAATTTCGATTGTATGTAGATAAAGTTTGACATTTTTTCTACCCTTCACTATGTTTTTTTTTCTACGAATTTTGTTTTGATTTTTTTTTTATCAATTGCATTGTAAATCTTAAAAATATTGTTCGTTATAAATATTGAATTTTAAACATATATAATTAAAAAATATAATAAAATTTTAACATATATACACTTTTAACATACACAGGCTTATACATTACCGTAAAATTGGTCTTTTATATCTGATTATTTATGTTAAAGTCAAAACAAATTTATGAAAAGAATATATGAAATTTTTGAAAATAAGTAAAACTTGTTAGGTAAAATTTTTCAAGATGGGACTATTTGACATTTACATCTGATTGTAAGTGAATTCAATGTAAATGTCAAGTTTTACGTTAAACTTTAAATAGTTTTACA
Source organism: Vigna reflexopilosa (assembly GCA_027742785.1). NCBI lineage: Eukaryota > Viridiplantae > Streptophyta > Magnoliopsida > Fabales > Fabaceae > Vigna > Vigna reflexopilosa. The sequence continues at coordinate 32,378,330 of CM050926.1, read as the reverse complement.
TAAAATTGTTTAAGATATGACTTATAACTTTCTTCTTCCTTGCGATTTCTCTAGAATCACGTTTTCTTTCTCCTAGAGCAATTACATGACTGTTGATGGATTTTGAATGTTACTTTTGTGATTTGAATTGATGGTTGTAGATGTTTCATGGTGAATGGATGCTTTTTCCGATTAGGTTGAAGTTCTTTTATTCAATTGTATCATTGATGTAGTACTTTATATATTTATTGTTGAAATTGAAATAATTGTTGTTTTTTAGCATCTTAATCATGACGATGCATAAATATTTTCATTTAATTTATTTGTTGGTGTAATTTTTACCAGTTTTGAACTTTTTGTTTTGGTAACTTCTTTTGTGTAAATTTGTTAGTAGACTTCTCACATTTGATAAAATAGTTATAGATTTTGAAAAAGAAAAAAAAAAAAAAACTTAAGGTGCGTTCTAATAAATGTTGCTTGAAATGAGATGAAGAATATGCTAATGAATAATTAAAGAGGATTGGAAGACCAAAATTTCCAAACAAACTCCCATTTACTAAACATTTTTAAATCTTTTAGTATTTTGAGGCATTTTCTAGAGTTTATCCTATTAGTTTACCTATTCATTAGAAAATTCTAAAAATTCTTATGATTTTTCCTTATATTAAATTGAGATTTATCAAACCTTTATATCTTAAATATTACATATATTTTGCATGTTAAAATTTTTTGATTGCGATCGTTTCTATTTTGCATACGGTCTCGTCTTTTATGTTTGATGTATGACTAGGTCTTATTGACATACTACATCCCTTTTGTTCCATAGAAACCAAATATTAGATGGTTATTTTCATGGCATATTAGTTAGTGATTTTGTTTCTGTTAGTGATAGTAGTGATTCTCCTCCAACAGGCACTAGCTCGCTCTTCAATTTATTTCTTATTTTGTGTAGTAAGATTCTGACCAAATATATAATAAGACCAGACAGTACATTACCTAAGATAATAATGGTATATCATGCGTATCACCTGAGTCCAGATCTATGGTTACACATTCTAGACAACATAAGAGGCTGTGAAACTCCGGATTAATTAAATTATCTTCCGAGTGGTTTTAAATCCTTAAGAAAGAATGGTCCTTTTACCGATAAAACTGTCCTGATTTTTAACTAGTTAAGAAAAATAGGGTAAAAGTAAAGGTGTGAGAATTTCGAGACCGTTGTTATGTATCTCTAGGATTGAATATTATTGACGAAATGTCCCCTCTCACCATAAGACAGCATGAGTCCAAACCTGCTTAAGTTTCTATCGTGTGCTAGAGATTAGCTAGATTCCCTAGGCCATCTTGCGGACACATACCATTTCAGCATGCTCATTTGTTTTCAGTGTGAAATATACGGGTGGTTATGGTTTCCAATGTCAAGTATCTGAAAAGATATATACATGCATAACTCAAAGCAGCAATATTCTGTGCATGGACCAAAGTTTCTCGGAAGAACCAATACATATAAAAAGGTTGAACAATATAAGCACCAAACCACCCACATACATTAAATCATTAATCACTTAAAACCAAGTAAATAATCCCCCTCTCTTCTATACCACATTATACCAAATGTACCCAATATATTCCCATTCTCCCTATCCAAAACAAAAATCATCTCAAAGTTAACAAAATTTAAACCAATACTACTTCCTTTCTTCAAGGACAGCATCACGCAGTAAATCCCCTACCCAACCTAACTACAACAGCTAATTAATACAATACAAAATAAGAAAAAGTAGATGTCATTGCGTATATACATATAACAAAATGAAAGACCAACTTGCATTGCTCAACTATGGAGAACACTGCTTGACGAGGTGGCAGCAACTGTGAGATGATGAGAGAAGAGGATCCGAGGTTCCTCTCAGAGCAATTTGTGCAATTTTTCTTCCCAACCTTGACATGTAAAACTAACTGGCTGAAGAGTAACTATATATATATATATATATATATATATATATATATATATATATATATATATATATATATATATTTGCAGGATGCAGCTGACATGATCGCTCCGATCCAAACTCCTCTCACCTTTAGCTTTCCCATTTTCTTACAAGTATCACTTTCCCTCCTTGTTCAGTAACTTTTTATGTAATTAAGTAAACCAACCCCATTTGCCCCAAGAGAAGAAAAAAGAAAAGAAGAAAAAAGTAGCAGTAGCAACACATGTAGGGGGAGACAAACATTGAAAAACATGTTTCTTCATTTGATTGGATGGTATTTTCTAGATCAGAGAAGTGACTTAAGAACCGATATTCGCAGCTTGATCGTTCCAAACACCCAAAGCTGTTGCTGAATTATTCCAATAAAGCGACGGATCGTACATGCCCACATGCTGGATCTGGTTTTGACAAGCACCATTCCACTCCAACCTGCTGTTTTGTCCTAATTCTACTTTCACATCTTTTAAAGACACCATCCCTGCCTCACTGTTATCACTCGGCGTTTGCAACTGCTCTAGTGGGGTTAAGCCTAAGCCATGCTGGAAAGTGTTGCTATCAGCACCATCTTTCAACCCACTGCCGATAAACTTCTGTTGAAGCAAAGTAGAGCTCAACAGTGAAGACAAAGCTGGAGTAGTGGATGTAGAACTTGAAGAAGAACCAAAGATGGAATTATAACTTGAAAGAATCGCGTTATTAGAACCAAACCCGTTTCTAAAGCTATTATTCTCACTCGGTTCATTTGACACAACCCCGGATGAAAAACCTAATCCAAGGGCATTATTCAGCTGAAGATCAAACCCGGAACTGGAGATTCTGGAGCCAAACCTAGGGAACAGCGGAAGATTCACATCGCTGGAGCAACTAGGCAACCCATAAAACAAAGGGTTGATGTGATTCGAGGTTGAAGCAGTGTCGATCTGTGGTTGCGAAGCGGCGGTGAGAGCAGAAGAAGAATTAGAAGAAGAAGCAGTGTCAATGGCAGCAGAAGAAGAGCTTGTCATTGGACGCTTAACACGCTTGTTTTTTCTGCACCCACCACCAACAGGAACGTTCCTGAGGGTTCCACCTCTTGTCCAGTAGCGCTTGCAGGCTTTGCAGAAGTGTCGTGGCTGAGACAAACTGTAATTGTTGTAGTAGCAGAACTTAGTGTTTGATGAGTCACAACGAGGGCACTTGAGGGTTTGTTGTTGCAGCTGCTGCTGCTGCACAAGCTCTTGATCTGGTTTTTCCATTACCTTACTATTGTTACTTCCACCGAAGGAACCCATCAAGACCTTGTGATCATCCACCTGATAACATATTACTAGAGGTTAAGGAAAATTGATAAAATAAAATGTGAAGAAAAAGAAAAGGGAGATCCAGTTTAAGGTGGCGTTCTAGGGTATGTATGATAACAGCACAGTGTGATATTCTATTCCAAAAGCAAAGCAACAAAATTGCACTGGTCATGTATTCGTCTAGCAAGTGTGATTGTGTGTGTGGGAAGAAGAGAGAGAAATGAACCTGTGGCCATTGGTTGGTCGTTGAAGGGATGACTACCATTTTCTCACAGTTACCTGACATTTTGCTGGTTCCAAGGAATCCTTGAAAACAAAGAGTAAACAGACAAAGAACAGATATGAGACTCGCTTCAAGGTTTCAAATAGTAATGTAGTGCGAGTTTTAGAAGGGACTCGGAACCTCAAAATTTGAAGTTGTCGATCACCACATGCCAACATCAACCTAATTATTTATCTACCAATATATATGAATTAAATTGCTTTTCCACTTTTACTAACCATTTTATAAAAAATAATTATCCAGGTTTTTTTTCTTTATTAAAAACCACCGCATGCAACGCATTAATATTATTAAATATTATACTTTTAATAATCGTTTCATTTTTAATTTTCAATCGTGACCCTAAAGGATAATGCTCAGGTTGCAAAATTCATACTAGAATTATATTAATGGCTTTGATGTAAAAAGAAAATTTGTATAGTTGCATGTCACGTCCTAATTTCACGTGACGAATTTGATTTATATTAGAACTCAAATAGGATTATTATTGCAGTTAAATAGTTATATATTTTTTTTACATTTTTTAATTTTTGTATCATCTTGCCTTCGTTTCGTTTCTTTTTATTCTTTATCTATCCACTTTTCTTTTCTTCTCTTCTGTCCCTCTGGACGTGAATAGCCATTTTTAGACCACAATTAGAAAAGAGAAGTATTGTTTATATATCTATAATAAATGATGTGATAAATAAACATTAAACAAAAAAAATAAGATACCGAGGTAAAAATCTTATGAATATGAAAATTAAGATTCAGTTTGAGAAGGAAATCTAAAATCCAAGACAACAAAATTTAACAAATGATTGATTTCAATTGATGTTTGTTTGACTTTTGAATCTAGTTTCATTACAATTTCTTTTTTCAAAAAAATCTAATTAATGTCACCCTCCTGTAAAATTTATCTACTTGAACAAAATTAAATTTAATGAATGATTAGCATATTAGTTATTTAAATGCTATAATTGAAAGTCGAAAGTTGAAAAACAGCATGATAGTTTATTTGTCATTATAAATATTTTGTTGGATAATTAGAAAATTGAAAAAAAGATATAAAATGGTATATTTATCTATTTATAAATAGAATATATTTTTATTAGAAATAAATAGCTTTTAAGGTAAACTTATTGCTATTTTTTTTTCAAACATTTTGAAAATTTCCACTTTTTATAAAGATATAAAGATAAAATGTTATTAAAAATTGAAATAACACGTGTTATAACCAGAATAAATATATAAGTCAATAAAGTAATAACTAAATACTTTATCTTATTCTATTGCTCATATATATATTATATATATATAATAATAATAATAATAATAATAATAATATTTTGTGCTTACGTTCTTGATTAATATTCCATCAAACCTCAATATGGGGCTTTGATGTGTATATATATATATATATATAAACAAATTTTGCGATGGTATATTTTATTACACTATTAAATTAAATAGTATAAAATGTGTAGTAATAATTATAATCATTAGTTATCCTAAAATAAATAAGTATTTAAATTTTGTACATTCTATTCCATTATTATCCTAAAATAAATAAACAAAACATCTCATTTTTCTAATTTTTGAGTACAAATTGACAAGATCGAGAGACTTCTTCTGAGTTTAGAAATGATAAGAAAATTTAATCCAGATAAAGAAGATAAACTTAAAAATAATAAAAGAAAAATTGTTAAAAAAAAGTCAATTAGTTACCACAAGAATATTGTCTGTACCGTCCAGTCAATATTAAATTAGATAATTCAGATAAATAGGTGTATGTCACAAATACAATTACACACTGTTCTTGAGAGTGCACGACTATGATCTATAAATTCAACCCGATTCAAAACTCATTCTAAAATTTATAAATATAAAATTTACATAAAAAAATAGATAATTATATTTATTACAAATTAACTACTTAAATAATTAAATTTTTTTAATTTTAATATTAGAATATCTTCTACGTATTACCTTCAAGTGTAAACGGATAAATAAATGATGTAAAAATAAGTATTCAAACCTTCAATAACTCTGGAAAATAATAAATTTTTAACCTGGACTACACATCCTATTACTTCTACACATTACACAGAATCTCATAAACCAATGAGAAAAAAAAATCTCACCTTCCAAATACATATCCACGTGTTAAATACTTCTATTATTGGTCGACAATATTAATGTCAAACCTCAACTTCACCTAAATGTGAGAAAACATGCAATTTGTATTAGCCAAATCATAGAGAGTTAATTGGAGGAAAAACTGTCTTTTAAACTAGGATTGAAATTGTGGTTTTAATTTTCACAGCATTAAATAAACTAAACAAATTATTGTCTGTAGCTTTATGTAACTTAGTTTGAATTACTGATTATAATAATATGCAGCAAAGGTGATTTTAAAGAAAGAAAAATGGAAAAGTGAGAAGTAAATACTTGCATTATGATGGAGTAAAAGGTTCCAAATGAAAGGGACAAAAAGCCATGACGTTAAAGAACATAAGAAGGCCACGCTTTGGCCTCAAGAGCCTCTAAGATCCTTCTTTCCTCTCTCCCACATGAGTATAGAAAATTAAAATGTGAGAGAGAAGAGAAATTGTTGTAATTAAAATTTAGAATGAAAGGGTTAATGGGGTTGTCAGATATATAGAGAGAGAGAGAGAGAAGTTGAGAAGGTGCAGAATCATGTGGTGGCAGCTCAGCTTCTAAGGAAAAGGAATTAAAGTGAAATAAAGCAAAGCAGAGATGGGGAACAAATGGATTTTGTAGTCTCCCAAGGGATTTCCTACTCTTCTCAATTCTATTTTATTATTAAATATTCACTTTATTCTTTTTTTTATTTTTCAAGTTAATTGATATTGAAATGTATACTAAAGTGGGACCTAGCTACTCACTACTCACTACTCACTACTCACTATGGGGACCCCATCCCATGAAGAGATTCCAATTTGACAAGCAAGGATGAAAGAAACCGAACGCGCACGTTAAAGCCAACCCTCTAATTCTGCAAACAGATAGAGAGAGAAACAACATAGTAAAAAGCTAAGGGGACCAAACCCAACCCATCAAAACCTGACACCAATGCACCCTAAACTACGTCCAGACAAAGATCTCACTCTCCTCCATTTCAGATTCTTTTTTTTTTTATTATTATTATCTCCTCTATTTACCCTTCTGCCCTTCCTCTCTTTTGTCTTCTTCCTTCCAACACTCACTCTGCTACTCTCCATCTAACAGTTACGCTTTTGTCCCACCCTGCCCCCAATAATTCTTCATTTTCTCTCTGCACAATGTTTACTCTAAAATGGATAAAAACGAATGCATTTTCTTCCACTCACATATTTCTCTGCCACCAATCAATTCCTTTACTCTATTCTATACATTCTACAAACTTTAACAAATCTGAAATATATAATCTTATCAAAACTCTTGAATGGATAGTCTAATTCACACAACCATGTTAGGTCATAGTGGGAAGCGCCTGCTATAAGCATGTTATATATATATATAATGATACTTAGATTTTACAATCTATTTACACATACATACATTGAATAAGTTGATAACCCGCTTAGATGAGGGGTATAATTCATGAATCACATGATTGCTTTGTACGCCTTTAATGTTGGAGCTTCGTAGAAAATAATGGATGCCATGAAGTTAGTGTATGACTTTAGGATGATAAACCAGCATTTTGCCATGCACGTCACGCCCCAGACCCAATTCCAATGAACCATATTTAAACACAATGTCCTGGCCTATTCAAGATACAATAATGTTAAAATATCAACGATGTCCACTTTGATATTACAATCAATAACAGAAAACAAAACTGGTTGAAAATTAACAACTTAGCTCTTGCATTGAATCCTTCTCATATCGAGTTTTTTTTATTTATTGCATTAGGGTATCTCCATTTCTGAATGGCTAATTAATAAGTATTTAAGGGATTCAACTCTCTTAATACATATTTTTTCATAGACACGCTAATTTGAAGTCATAAAAAAGGAGGAGAAAAATTGGTGATAGAAGGAATCACTGTGACAGCAACACTTTGAACGAAGAGAGAGGAAGATGAATCGACTCCAAGAAAGAGTAAGATGAATCATTGAACACGATTTCAACTTGAGAAAGAGAAAATGAAGTAACAACAACGTTAGAAGTGCTTACCAGAGAACAAAATAGTAACAGTAATAACTATTTTTAAGAAAGATAAGAGAAACATAATCGATGATATGAGAGAATGTAAAGGAGGAGAATTTGACTGTTAGATAGTGAGAGAGAAAATAAGAGATTTTAACTTTTGGTTTGAAAAAAAATATAAAATATTTAAATATTTATATCAGTTGTTGCATGTCGAAAATTATGATATTATACTTTTTGAAACCTCATTCTTTTAACCGATGAAATGGTATTTCCCAGTGGTAGCTAGTAGTTTTGTTGGAAAAGTCGTGTTACTTGGATCCTGCTTTTTGTACTGTTAATTGCTTCTAAAACAAAGTGTGGCAATATAAAATGAGCCACTTGATAATAGTGGACTGTAAATTAACAGAGAAAAGTGAATAGTGACACCAGAAAATGGACCACAGGCATGCATCAAGCATATACAATTCCTGTATACGGTCTTTTGATACAGATTCTATCACTAATATCAACTCACTTTGTCTTCGACTGTTTCCTTAACAAAGTTTCAACTCCCTTCAATCCCGTGCTGTTTCAGAATGTTGGCTTTTACACTATATTATTATACTGTTATGTCCTACATAACTATTTTAATCTTTTCCTCGGAATTCATTTGTTTGAATATTCTTCCACTTTCACAATATTAAGAGACTAATTGGTATTATTGAAAGGGTGAAAATAATACTAAGAAAATCGAAAGGATAATGATCGCATGAAACCTGTCAACAGGTCTTATTTGCAATATAAAATTTCTGTATCAGCATTATTATATGATTAATGACTATTTAAAATGATCACCCCCTTTGTAATTATGTGTTTACTCAAATTCCCTTCTTTTGTATTCTTCTTCTTGTCTGTTATACACAGTTACTGTGAGGCATGATATATGGAGAGAAAGTAATTCAGTGTGTGATAAATTTAGTGTCAATGGGTCCTGACTATGATTTTCATAGAAATTCTATTCAAGTTAGGTCACAAACCTTACACTACAACGTTTCCTAGAAAAGTCCAATGCAAGCTGTAAGTGTAATCCTTTCTAAACCAGTATGTATATATATATATATATATATATATATATGTGTGTATGTATATATATATATATATATATATATATATAATTTTGTGATTATCATTGACCTGATTTTAGTATCTGAACTTAGTAGTTTGGACTTTAGCTATTATAATTTCATTCCGTTTAAGTTCTGGTTCTTCTGCCACCTGCAATAAGCCACATATGTACTCTAGGACAGAAAAACATCAAAACTGATGTTGAATAAATTATAAGGACTCAAATCAAAATGAAATTTCTACAAGAATCCAATTTAGCTAATCTTCTAGAATATAGAAACAAATAAGAACCAAACTAATTAAATCACAAAATAAAAAATATATTTGGTCCAAAAATATAATAATGAACCACCAAGAGTGCGCTTAGATTATGTGAATCTGCTGAAAACTTGGGGTGCTAAAAGCCAAAATTTGTGACAACTGATAACTACAGGGACAGAATAGTAAACTTGTTTTAATTAACGGGAAATATGATGTTCTAGATCTGTTGATGGCGCTAGTTAAGTAAAATTTTATAGTACAGACACGAAGGTAAAAGCTGTAATAATTAACTGGAGAACTAAGAATGAGTGAATTATAATATTATGGAATTTGTTTAACTTCTATGAATATATATGTATTTACACAACTCCAATCCTCTTTACAATGCACAATTTGGAGTTTTTATAAACACATCTTGCACAAACCTCAAATTTGGTTTACACAATGAAGAAACTTGTGTAATCGAGTTCATGATATCTGACATAAACCAAGAGTTACTATGATTGGTTTCGTACCCTTTAAGAAAATCCACATCCTAGATTCACATGCTCCCTACTTTCCATTTAACATTATGCAAACACATTGCATCCTCTTTCTTTATCATTCCCATCATCAAATAACTTCACAGTCATCATGTTTCTAATTAAACTTAGGATCAGCCAATTGAGACATGCCATTTTTTCTACCTTCATCATTGAATAAATTTTCCCATCTCAAGGGTTTGATGAAATAAAATCTCCAACGACTCCACCATTTCAGGGGTTTGAACAAGTGTATAGTTTGAATGTTTCTGTTTTACATAACAACTAAAGGAAAACAATCTGAAGTTCTTTGTCCTATTTACCTATTAGTAGAAATGAATAATTCCAATGAGATTTAGCATCATCAGAGTATAACATTATGCGTTACATATTATATAAGCTACCACTTCCTTTTCGTCTTCGAATTAATTATTTATTTATTTACTTTCTGTGCCAGAGAATCATTTTCGGATCATAATGTAGGACTATGATTAATATCTTACAAAAAGTATCTGTAGAGGAATGATTAAACACGATAAAATCCCACCACCTTTCCCTCCTACTGTGTAATCGTTACAGCTATTCCTCACTACCACTGCTACTGTTTCACCACCAATTCTTCTTGTACCTTCTACTACATTCTTACTTATTTCAAACTTATACATATGATCAATTCAACATCTCGATTCATTTATATGTTCATTACCTGATGTGTCCGTTAATTAGTTTTGACTTTTCTACGAACTGAGTCATATATAAACCTATTCTCTGATAATAATTACGTTACATTTTAGCATATATAATTGCTGGTTTCTCGTATGGGACAGTTTTGGAATGGGTTTCTCAATCACCCACCAACTTCTGCATTTAATAAGTACACAATTTGACAATTGTCTCATCATGATAATGATAGTGAAAATATTGTATATATCTTTTCTCTCCATAGTTGCCCTATTCAAATAAGTCCCACTTGCTATATAGCAGGTAGCCCTTCCACAATTTGAAAAATAGGGTAACGGCAAAGTGACAATTATGCACTAAATAAAATAAGCAATGCTGGAAGAAACAATTTTCCATGCTTGGGTTTTAAGAAATCAGAGAATGTTGGGCAAATAATATATTCGTCTATGTTAAAAGCTATTCATGATTTACATATAGGTGTCTGATTATTGTGAACCAAATATGGAACGCCATTTTTGATCAAGAGAAAGCCATCAATCAAGCAGTGTTAAGCTAGCTATTTCAAACATAATAATACTATATTATCACTAAAGGGGTCAGCAAGCCAACACCTTCATCAAAGCCCACAACAAATACAAAATTTTCTTATTATTTTTTTACTTTTGAGAATCCTTGATGAACTATCCAGACATCTAGTTCCTTTGCTTAAAGTTTTTCTCTCTCTTTTTTTTTCATTAAACAAATCTGATTTGAAATTTGCTTTCATTCCAACACATAATTTGTATCCAGTAATTCATATTTGATTGGATTTTATTTTCAGAAACAAAGTTCCCTTACCTTTCCTCCCATCTTACTTTCGATCAATTGTTACTTTATTATACCATTATTCAATTATATAAAAAAGAAAGTTGCATTGATTTTAAAGATAATCTGACTCGAACCGATAGCTTCCGACACAGAAACAAATGTCCTCATACTTAATCATCAAATTGTTAGTTCTTGTGAAGTTGAATTCCAGAAGTGAGATTTTAATTTCAAATTTATATACATTAAAAAAAACTATTGAGGGAATGTTTTAAATAATTTATGCATGTTTTATTGTGTGGGTGAAGAAATAAAAAAATAAAATATATAAAACTGTATAGCTATTTTAATAAAATCAATAAAACTTGTATTTATTTAATTTTGCAAATAAACCTTACAAGATATATAATAACAAATGGAAGGGAAATAAATAAAATAAAAAATGCATTATGTAGCACACAAACAAGTTTTCAGATTTTTTTTGTTTTTGGGCCTTCACATCTGTTTTGTAGTTTAACCAACATAATTCGGCTACTTCATCATTTTCATAAAATTTGGGCCACTTCAATGTTGTACCAATAAATGGTAGTTTGTTCCTTTATTTATACAAATTTCTTTCTGCACCCCATATTATTGTATTTCAGATTATATAAAAATTATATAATTCAGAATGTAATGTAAAAGACATTTTTTATTTTATATTTTGAAATTTGCAATGAAAAATATAATTTTTTATTCTGAAATACATAATGCAGAATATAAACCTTCCTATAATGTTGGATGAATGGAAACAAGTTTGGTCTTATTCATTAGCATGTGTTTTTATGCACGACGTGTGGAACAATGACAACATTGGTATCAACATTGGTTGGACTGAACCTCAGCCCATATGCCATTAGACAAAGTTAATATATGGGCCTTTTATATAATGATTTTTTGTTTTTCAGGTCAGAAGATGGAATTGTTTCTAACAACTTCGATCATCTTCAAAACATTAAAACATCTAGACATCAAAAACAAAAGTTAATATTGACGAAACTTTCTCTTTTTAACTCATAAAACTTATGAAATTGCAAAACACTTACAGCAAAATCTAGAAAACAAGTAAAGAAAAAAAATTATAAACGAGAAATAGATTTAACAAAATAGATATAAATCTTTCTCACATTTAGACCATATATAATAATAAAAAAAACACGATCTTTTTTTACAATATTGTTTTTATACCCTCAAACATTATGTTTTAAGTTTTATATTTTATCTTTGCTGATAAAAATTTGCATGTATGCATTATAATGAAGTATGCATTATGAAATGAAAAGTACTGTAAGTGTTTTTTTATATGTTTACATACTTTTTTTTTTTTTTTAAATTGGCTTATTGAATGTGGCGTGGATGCAATGTAATTGTAATATTTTTAAGAAAAAAACTTCATTGACAGATAGAAAATATTCCTAAAATAGTTGTAATTAATATTGATATTGTAAACACGGATATAAAAAAGTGATTTCCTAACTTATTTTTAAAGTGGAAGTAAGGAGTTTATTAAGAGAAAAGGTAGATCAGGTGAATATATTGTTTTTAAAATTAAATGACGAGGTTAAGGTGATAGATTACCCTAAATAAGTGGTAGACTAAATGGTTTAAAATAAAATAAGAATGATAGTTATTATTTTAAGAAAATAATAATCAGAAATTATAAAAATTTAGAAAATGGTATTTTAGAAGTGATAATGGTTTAAAATTAGTAAGACTCAATTATTTTAAAGATTAAATGATCAATATAAATAGTTTTAAAATGAGTTTCATAATTTAAAACACATCGTATCTCTAAAGAGTTCTTTGATTTCTTTTTAGAAGTTTTGAAACTGTCTAAGTGATCTTTGAAGTGGGATCTTCATGTTCATATCATCACTTTATCAGATAGAGAACAAATAGGGGCTTTTGTGCATTTGGCACTCTTTTGAACATTTTAGAGTGGTTTGATCATTTATAAGGTAAAAGAAGCTAAATACGTGTTTTCTTGTGGTTTCATTATTCTTTGACCATAGGTGGTAAACGGACTAACCTTGTGTGGTAGCTTGGGTGGACAAGTTGTTTCACCATTACAAATGCAAAACATGTCATAGACTGACATTAATATAAATTTTTGGATGATCAAGTCTTGTGTTGGAAGTCTCACATCGACTAGAGATAAGACCAATTTGTAATATATAAGTGGGTGCAAACCTCACCTTAGAAGCCGGTTTTGTGGGGTTGAGTTACACTTAAAGTCGACTTTCTAACATGGTATCAGAACCTGGTTAGAGCCTATCCTAGTGATATTTGTTGTTTGTTGGATATATTGTTCCACCTGCTATCGGACTGCTATCGGATCACCCATAATGTCTAGTCTCATGCTCGAGATGTATATACCTCGGCGTGAGGGGAGGTGTTGGAAGTCTCATATCAACTAGAGATAAGACCAATTTATAAGTGAGTACAAACCTCACTTTATAAGTCAATTTTATTCATTGATATGGATGTTTACGTGTATTAAAACCTATATAAATGTTATGAAACCTCTTTTGGTACATTAGCTTACAATTTCTTCTTTGTTTGTTTGTATGTTATTTTTTCTTGTTTGGGATTATCACCTTAATTGTGTGAGCAGATAAATGTGTTCCAATTGGTCTAGTGTAGACAGGAGTGGTGTTGAAACTTAGAAATAAACAATTTTATTTTCTATTTTATTTGTATTAGAAATAAGTATTTTGCTTTAGTATTTAATGTAATAGAATCCTTATAAGATCCTTGTATGAATATATATATATATATATATATATATATATATATATGATTTTATAATTATGTATAAGATAACTATAATAATTTTATGTACATATTCTATTTTAAGATTTTTTTGTTTATTTATTTTTTTGTATTTGTCGTCTCTTCTTCTAGTAGTTATATATTATTAAAATAAGATGTTATATAAATAGTTGATAGATAATTACAAAGTATAAAATAGAAAATTAGAAAACGTGATAAAAGGAAAGACAAGAAACTTTTAACTTACATGTAACTAGCTAGGGAGGGATAAAATTCTATAAAGATGTAGTTTTCACTCTTTGGGATGTGAGATGCTAAAAATAGGAATAAAATCATATGGAGGATATATAAGGATTTCACTCATATGAGTAAAAATAAATAAAGTGAGAGAGCAAACGTTATTTTTTATTATTAAAACATGACAAGGTACTCTTAGTTGAAATATTTGTAAACTAATTAACCATTAATTTGTTCACTTTGCATAAAAATATATTTATCTTTTAGCACAAGTTTAGTTAATGTTAATCTATTTTAAACAAGTGAAACATTAAAAAAAAAATATTAAATGGTATTAATCTAAAGAGGAGAGAAAGGTATAATAGCCATGAGGTTTGAGTGGTCGATCACATGTGAGGATTCCACTAGCTTTTGAATCCATGCTATCTTTGGTGGGGAACATATTCTGTGTCAATTCCATTGATGATACCACAAAACAGCATAAGAAACAATAATGTGCTCATCAAATGCTTATGGCTTCCTCTCATCCAATTCAAAGTTTCAGAATTTGATTCCATTACATCCTTAACATTGGATGCAAATACATTAACTGTATATGCATGTTTATGTCAGCAATCTCTCTCATCTATATATTCATTTCATTTTACATTTATATTCTAACAACCATACAAAACCACACAAATCATTTATATTTTACTATAATTTTAACAAATATATAACATCTTCATTTTTTAATATTCAAGAAATAACAAATCATTTTAAATTCACTTTTATTTTAATCATAAATAAAACTTTCTATTCATCAATTTCTATTATAACTGAATTCTTATAAAGAATTGTCATCCATAATATTATATTCGAGTCTACTCAGTTAACTATCCAATATATTAGCTATTCGTGAAAAGTGAAGCCAGTAATAATGCACTTTTTCATTTTTCTTTTCCTAAAATTATAAGACTAATTCGACAATGCTAATTGTGTAGTTGTACTTGCGTAAAATGTCATTTTGTCAATATATTTCGATGGTGTTTAAATAATATTTACAGTTAATTTTAAAAAATAATATTTTAGTTAATAATATTAAAACACTTTAAAAATAAATACAATTATACAATGCAAACAAATATATTTTTGCCATTATTTTAACTATATATCAAAATACCCGTTCTTTCCTAGTGAATACAGTTCTATATAATCCATAAACTTTATCGAGGTAACATAACATTGCATTGTACTTGATATTAAGTTTAATATAATTTAAGTGATAAATTATGACCTCCCAAAATAAAGCAATAGAATCATGGAAGAAAAATGTATCATAATGAATAACTGATTATATTATTTAATAGATATATAAGTTATTTTTTTAGTTATGAAATTTTATCTTTAAATTATTTTAGAATTAGTTATTTAAATATTTTATCTTTAGATTATATAATAATTATTTATTTAAATATTTTATTTTTAGATTATCTTAGAAGTACAAGATTTTGTTAGTTTGTCTCTTTATAAATAAATTTATTATATAACATTCAAAATATAAATGAAAAATTAATTTAAGAGATTGTCTTTTTGTGAAACTTATGAGTTTGATTCGAAAGAAGCTCGATTCGAAAGAAGCTCGTGACAATAATATTTCTTACTTTTCCATTTGTTGTGATTGGTCGTTAGCATGTTTAGTTCACCACTTGGCCAATCGAATTATATCTTTTCTCATATTCATGTCTCATTGTGAATAAAAAAATCCTATAAATATCCAATATCACAGCATCTTCAAATAAATTGCATATTTTTTCAGAAACTCAAATTCTAGAAATATTGTATACGATTTACTTTCGAAATTTAAATTAAAAAAATATATACAAACATAAAATAAGATCCCATTATACCAATGACCAAGATATAAAAATAATTTATTCCTATGTATTTGAATAACTTATTACTTTTATTATTTGATTTAATAATATATATATATATATATATATATATATAATACTAACATTATATTATGTTTAATGATTATTTTTAGAATAAAAATTATAATTAATAGACGAAATATATTTGTTTTAATTTTAAAATTAAAAAAGTCAAAATTTTATAATTTTGATTGTGATTTTGGCAATTTATTCTGTTATGAGACTCAAGGGTTAGGTGAAGCTCGGATAGTATTTAGTGTTACTTAGATAATTGTTTAAAAGATATTTTGTTAATTTTAAAATAAAATTAAAAAAATATAAAATATAATATAAATTAAATTTAATATAAATTAAAATTTATTTTAATTAAATTTAATCTAATAAAATATAAATTAATTTAATTTTAATTAAATTAAATTTAATAATATATAATTTTTATTTTATTTTTTTACAAGTAATAAATATCCACAAATACTAATAATATAGTACATATATACTCCATCATATCCGTTTATAAATAAATATTAAAATATTTACTATTTATTATCTATAAATAATAAATATATTCGGATATTAATTATTCGTGGCAAAATTTGCAGCAATGACAAAAATATTTGTCATTCTATGTGAGACAATTAATCCATTAGTTAAAATTCATTTGAAGGAATTTTATTTAAAGAGTAGCAATTTAAATAAGAAAATTCGATAGTAATATAACATTTTTCGTAAAAAAAATATCTAATAATTAAGCAACTTGCCATTTTTAAAACCGTATTGTAACTCATTTTTCATTTAACATCATTTTTCATTTAACATCATGCATGCTAAAAAAAGGTAAACCAATTGTTTTTTAAGTGTAAAAGATTCTACTTTGTAGTAAGAAAAGAATACATTGTTAAAAAAGAAAGGTACATTTAATGACGGAATGAGTGATGTGTGTGATGAGTAGATTAGAAAATCCAGTGGTTGTAATTGGAGGAGTTGCTTTCACTTCTTCAAAATGTAGTTTAAAGGAAACACACCATGTTGTAATGTTGAAATCAGGTGACCTATATCCATATGGTATGAATCTAGGTTTTCCCATAAGTTTATTTTTTCTATAAGTTACATAATTTGTGTATGAACTATACTATTATAGGATTTTATTTATTTATTTATTTACATTAATTCTTTTCACAATTCTATGTCACCTTTTACTAACAACTTAACTCAAATTGACTTAATTGTAATTAGATTTATTTTCATTACATTATTTAGTGAAGAAACAATAATTTTTATAATTAACATAAATAAAAACAATAATTCTTAATATTTCAGTTTGAAAATAATAATTATAAACTTACTTTACAACCCACTTAATGTAATTGGGTTGTGGTAATTGAGTTTGAAACTCATTCCTGTTATCCAACCTGATTTTAATTGCTGTGTATTAAATGAAATTCAAAATAACTCAATGATCCAAGTTTACATAAAAGATACAATTGAATAGGATTTTACTTATAATACTATTTACATATTTGTATTATGAATAATCTTAATCAGTATCCTGGAATAATTAATAATATAATTTTACATTTTTCAAATTTTTATAATTAACTGTGACATCAAATGAATTCTGATATCAATAATTATTAATACAGTTTTATTTTATTTATGGACAAAAATACTTATAAGTGTTATAAAGTTATAATTGATAATTTATTTTATGGACACCAAAATTTATAATTTTATTTATCATTCACACATGTTCAAAATAAATAAAAAATATTAATTTAAAGGATTGGTAGAAAATAATATGAAAAAAAGGAAATTTTTTTATAAAAAAATGCAATTTGTCCATCATAGAAGAATTTGAAAAGACTGTAAATTTTAAAGAGACTTTTTTCTTTTGCAAAAATTAAAAATTATATATTTCAAGCCTTCACATTTTAAGTTTTGACTAAATTTTTACTGAGAGAGAGTCTCCAAGGTGAGGAGAATATTTACTTGCTTCTTGGTGCAGACACTAAAAATGCTAAAACACTTATATGTATTTAGAAAAAAAAAATTGTAGAAACAAAGAAAACTCATTATATAAATTTATATTATTTTAATTAATGAAGTTAATTATTTTATATTTCAACACAAAATCAATTATCATTAATTATACCTTAAATATGTCTTATTTTAATTAGTAAAACTAGTTATTTCATATTTTAATATAAATTTAGTTAAATCAAAGGCATTGATATTATTTTGTTATATAGTCTAACTTGTTAATAATTC
This sequence comes from Vigna reflexopilosa, assembly GCA_027742785.1. Lineage (NCBI taxonomy): Eukaryota > Viridiplantae > Streptophyta > Magnoliopsida > Fabales > Fabaceae > Vigna > Vigna reflexopilosa. The sequence continues at coordinate 32,360,051 of CM050926.1, read as the reverse complement.
ATTGCACTCTCTCTCTCGTTCATATATATATATATATATATATATATATATATATATATAAAAGAGAGAGAACAAAGATGTAAATTAGATAAACAAAAAATTAGATAATCCTATTTTGGTTGGAGTTTTTGATTAAACATGTGTTGATTTCTGAATTCATAAAATTGCTGTAACATACTATAACCCATTAACTTAGAATATAAATTTATTTATTTTATGGACCCACGCATACACATAAGTATATGAATACAGTATAAATTTAATATCTCAATATATCTATAAATATAGTTTGAATTTTTTACAAAACATAATGAATTTTCATATATTTATTTCTGAAAAGGAAGGTGCTATTAGCTCTCAAAAAGTACATTCAGGTGAAAGTATAAGAGTAGAATAATATTAATATTTGAATGTGAGATTTCAAATTAAAAAAAAAAGGAGAGAAAAATATTTGAGTTTAGTAAAGTGTAGATATGTGGAGGAATGGGCTGAAATGGGTATTGGAATTGAGATAAAGGAGTAAAGAAAAAGCTGGGGCAGTAGGACAGAGGAAAACCAGGTTATAGAGAGAGTGGTTTCCAGTTATTATCTCCCTCCTCCTTGAAATTGAAAGCATTGAATATTCTATAGAAGAAACAAAATAGTTCACTTTCAGAGATGTTTCCCTCGTACCAATGGGGACCAATTAATGCGCAGATACAATAAACGATAATAATGAATAAAAGTGGTCCTAGCTAGCTACGAAGGAGATAATGGCCAATTTGTTGCACTCTACTTCCCTCTTCTGCACCAAAATGCAAACTCACATCCAACACCATGCAATTCTTCCTATTCGTACATCCTCACATACGCCAAAACTTCTTTTCTCATTTCCTTTCAATAATTCACATGCATGCTTTCTTCATCTCCCCCCACACCTATCTCTTCATTTCTCTTTTTTATTATCAAAATTTTAAAAAATCTTTTTTTCTTTTACTAATCAAAATAGTATAAATATGGAGACAACTTACTTAAGTAAAAACATTATGATGGAATATATATTATATCTGGGCACAGAGAGAAAGAGAGGGGACCCCACTTTCTTTTCTTCAAAAATTTGAGCATGCTCTTCTGTTGTCTTCTATAATTACCACTGCTTTGTGGCTAGATGACAGAAAATTTTTTGTCCACCCAGACGACAACCTACTTAAACCATGCATTGGTATTGCTGTTTTTTTTTTCTTTTCATTTGTTGGATTTTATGTCTTCAACCTGATTGGATGATTCTTACCTGTAGAAAAGAACACGATTGGATGACGCTGTATCAAACTTAGTTTTAGTAAAAATAAATCTGTTTTTTCCAACTTGACCTGGCACAGCCGCCATAAAAGGCAAAAACTTTTCAGTTTTTAATAATAGTGTTTTCTAGCAAACTATTATTAAAAATTATAGTAAATACATTTTACTTATTTTATTTACATCATATTTTCCTCAAATTATTTTTCTACCCCTCTCCCTTATGCTCTCTACTTTATTTTACTTTTATACTTATTTACTTTAAAATTATGGAAAACAAGTTCGCATGGATTAATTATTTATTGAATTTCACAAACTTGATTAAATTAAAGTCCCCCCTTCTTCTTTTTCCTTTTTTTTTTCTGAATTCCCCACTTCTCTCTTGAATGTTGACTATAATTATTTCTCTGCTGTGGTAAGACAATTCCTGATTCTTCTACTACTCACAAGAGAAATAAAGTAGATGGAAACAAAAAAAATGAGTAAAGATATGTAAAAGTAAAGTTCAAATTATATGTGCTTGGTTGAAAAAATAAAATAAAAAGTAAAATAGGTGAAAAACAATAAATCTGACTATTTTAAAATCAAGTATGTTATCTTTGTGGCACACCACACCATCTAAATTAATTTCATCCTCTCTTTTATTTTTCTTTATATTTAACCAAACACATCTCAAAAGAATCTGGTTGGATGACTGAGAGCCACTTAAAATGGAAACGAGTTTTTTTTATCAAATAAAAAGGAATCAATGTAGTCCATGTAGATTCTCTAACTAGGCCATCAGCATGTATTATCTAGATAAAATTCTTTTCAAACAACACAAACACTCAAGTCTTCACTGGGTCTTGCACCCTAGTTCACTTTATCTCCGTTTAATTCAGAAGAAAAAGAAAAGAGCACAAAATAAAAAAGAATAGAAGAAATAAGTGGAAAAAAAAATTATTTGCTTTTGAAGAAAACAGTGAGTGGAAAGAACAATTCCATTTAAATCTTGTTTACTGATAAAAAGTAAAAATCAAAAATTTTAAAAATCCTAATAATTTTGACTGATCATAATCTATTGGTTTCGTTGATTGCGTTTGTAGTTATGCAAAAAAACTTTTTTTTTCTCCTACAACAATCACTTATATTGTAATGTTTTGTTATTTATACATACATTTTTTTTTGCTTAACTTCTCATTTTTTTTTCTTCATACATCAATTCTCTCTTATTTTCCCAGCTTGCCCCAAACAGAAAAACTTCTTTAGCGTCAGTGGTCACTTGTTTGTTTGTATTTGATTTAATAAGAGAGAAATAGAAATAAAGAAAATGAAGTCAAAATAATAAATGCGTGTAAATAAGAAGAAAAGTTGTATGACAAAAAATTTCTGCGCCAGTTTAATATTTAATATATCAATGAAAACTAAAACGAAAACAAATAAGCTATAAAAATATTTAATATTCAATAAAGAAAATAAAAGTTATGTTGTTTTTAAAATATATACTTTTTTGAAAGTAAAATTAAAAATTACAAAAAAGTAGAAAAAAAAAACCGACATGGTAAAAGTATTAGATGTGATGGATGAGAGAGAATAGAAGGAAGATTAGAAAATGTTGAATGTTGTTTCACTATTACCCTGGAGGTGTGAGGTGGCAATCAATAAATGAAGACCCTAAGTGGTCCACACTCATTCTCTCATTCTATTTACCTTTCTAGTTTTTCTATTTATATCAAGTAGTTGTAGACTACTCCTTGACTTCTCCGTAACCTTTTCCAGACAGATCATCATCATCAATCTCCCTTAGTTTCCAAAATTTCCCTGAACTTATGGATGAAAGTTGGAGTGAGGGGAAAAGGAGAATGAATTACAAGGAGGAAGAAGATGATGATTACGAGGAGGAGGAAGAGGAGGAAGGAAGTGAGTACGGAGAGGACGGTAGGAAGAAGAGGGTAGTGACTAACAAGAGAGGCTCCAAAGCTGGAGGCTCAATGCCACCTTCATGTCAAGTTGATGGTTGTAATGCTGATCTCAGTGATGCTAAGCCCTACCACAGGCGTCACAAGGTTTGTGAGTACCATGCCAAGGCTCCTGCAGTGCTCATTGCAGAGCAGCATCAACGGTTTTGCCAACAATGCAGTAGGTAGGTCGACAACCTTAATCAATCTTTTCTATTCAATTTAACTGTTCCTTTATGCTGTGTCTGTGGATCCAGCTATATGTGTATTTCAAGAGGTTTCTTTAGAACTGTTTATGTATATACCCTTTGCCCTTTCCAATCAACCCTAGCCAGGGACAAAACTCTTAGGGTATACTTGCTTCAAGTGTCAAAACAAACAGTATATGAAATGTGTCTGAGGTTCTTTTTCATTTCCTACCTAGCATAGAGCTTATGGAGAACGTTAACTGACAGTTTCTAACTGTATTGCTTTAGTATAAGAAAAAGGATTAACTCCTCCTGAACATTAATATTATGCATTAAGGTGCATTTTTATGGAATGTGTTCAAATCGAAAATCGATTACCCCCAACATTTTGTGCAAAGGTATGATACATTCTTGATGGCAAACTGTTTGTGCTAAAACAGGGACATTGTCTGCGTTCCAGAATAACATAGAATCATCCTAAATGGCACTTACCATTCCGTGGATAGAATGAATAGCATTTTGACTTAAGGTTTCACTTAATTTTTGGTGCCATTGTTTTTAATCCATGAAGTTGACAAGACAACATCAGATTGGACTATCTTCCATGAAGAGGGAAAATTGGGATGATCTGAACACAATATGATTATCAATCATTTTGATTTAGGCATATGATTTAGGGTAATACAAACCCATCAATAAATGGAACATTCATCCATTTAAAAAGAAAACTGCAAATATGTCGATCAAGAACCACCTATTTTTGGAATTTCAAGCTACTTGAATTCACAAAACCATTTCAAATAAAATATTATTTCTTTTCTCTTCTGGGAAAATGTAGGTTCAAAGATGTCATTCTATAAGGTACGTTTAAATCATTTTTTCTACAAGTGTTTACTAAAGAAAAAAAAATCACAGATGAAATCACCTCGTTCAATTTGAATTTTGTAAAATAATTGTCCTATCATACTTTCACAAAAGCTGCTAATTTTACTTTATCTTTTAAATAATATCAATATCGAATTAAGTTAACTTAGATATTTGAAGGTGTCCTTTTATAATGTGTCCTTTGATGTTGTTAAAATTTCCTACGAGTTGAGTAAGTAGTGTTTTGATTTTCCAGGTTTCATGAGCTATCAGAATTTGATGAATCAAAAAGGAGTTGTAGAAGGCGTTTGGCTGGACATAACGAGAGGCGTCGCAAAAATGCATCTGAATATGGGCATTGATGAATTGGAGAAGAAAGAATATTGAGGCAAGATAGTATAAAAATAACAACAAAAGAGCCTTTTGCCATCAGGTGTGCAAGAAAAGGCAAAGCAAGCAAGAACAAATAATTTAAATAATGTCTCCCATGTTATTGGCCTATGAGAAAGCTCTCTATCTTCTATCAATTTTTTTCCTATATATATATATATATATATATATATATATCATATGCTAAAATTGCTGTGCTGGTTATGTCCATGAGAATATTATAAAATATCTTTTTGAAATATGCATATGTTTGCTCAATCTTTTTACCATACGTCTTTCTCTACTATCTTGTACTTTAAACAGTAACAAGTATCCCAAAACTAGAACAAAAATATTGCCCAAAAGATGAATTTAAGAATTCAACCAGATGCTCTTTTGAGAAAAAAACAGTTATTTGTCACTTGATCAGACAAATACTGATCTTTCAACCAACAACTATTGGTGGCGGCATTCTAACTCTAAGTAAATATTGTAACATTATTACTTTTAAGAATAAATTATTTACACTATGTTTTCCAATAAAAAAAATTACTTACAGTCATGTATGTTTGTTTCTATATCACTCTTTTTTTATGACCTTCAATGTAATATATTTTGAAACACAGGCACTTATATGACTCTCCATTTAGGAAATTTACTTACAAAAGAAAATATTTGGGAATGAAGCAAGTATGGAATATGTTTTTATCTTAACTAAATAAAATAAATCAAATCATGTTTAATATATATATTAATTTGTTTCCTTTATAGGGATTACAACACAAAATAAATATGTATGCATTACAATTTATAAAAATATAGACATCTTCTAGTTATGCTCTAGAGATTTCTCTGCAAATGCATCCATATAAATTTAATCACATTTTAATTAAAATATATAAACTTGTCTACTTTCATAATTAAGGTATTAAGTTTTATTGAGAATATAAAAGGTGTAGTTATATCTTATATATGTCTCACAATAACATTTATTTAGATATAGATTTCATCTAGTAATCTTATACAAGGTGATCTCATCGAATAGATAACTCTTCATCTAATTAGATGGTAAAAAGTTATCATAAGCTCTCACCAGATCATATCTTTATGATTTTGACTTGAGCTATCAAATAAAAAATTAATATCTCATCAAATCCTGCACAATTTCACCAATTACAAAATTATTCTCATTTACCATTCATAAAAATAATAATAATAAAAACATATAATTATCCAATAAGGCATATATACATGATGCATCATTTAGAAAAAAAATTAAGCACATAACTACAAAAAGAATATAATTTGATGAGTAGTTCTTCCATAAAAGCTAAAATTAAAACTGACTCTCCCTTATTCAAGTTATAAACTAACATTTGAATGTTGGTTCTCAAATTAATATGCATTAAAGTCTCATATTTACTAATATATTATTTGTGTTATTTTTGCTTTTATTATTAAATGAAGATAACTTTCCTTTATCACTCTAAATCAATATAAACAAGAATTCATTTTTCATTAGGAAAACTTTACATATAACAAAAATTAAAATATACAAATAAATATTAAAAAAAATGTTCAAATCAAAATTATGATCTTCCAATGAACTCTCAATTGATAAAACATGATAAAGGAAAATAAATTATGATCTAACTTAAAAAGAGAATAAAAGTTGAAAAGATAATAATTTTGTAAAATAAACAATAACATATGTGATTTAATATTTCTATCTTGAATATATGAAATAAATATAATGAATCTTCAACTTAAGAAAATAGCACATAGCACGTGTAATTTAAATAGTGATTGTTATAAGATTATGTTAATTATTAAATTTAAAAAAAAATATTATACCAACAACAAAATTTAAAATATATCTACAAATTTATAAATGTTAAGAAATAATTCCCATAGGATGGAATATCTATAAAATTTTAATATTAGTTATTCATACTCAACTTTACTTAATTTAATTTATTTAATATTATCCACTTTATTTATATGTAATCAAATCAATTTTCAAATTTTGTTGAGTTGGATAATATATGGATTTTATTTTTCTTGAGACTAGTTCAAGGTGATGGTTAGCACGACAACTAATCTAAGAAAGAAAAGTAAACATGTAAATATCCAAACTTTTAATAGAAAGGTAAAATGAAAAAACACATGAAAATTCTCAACTTTGGTTAACAAGAAAATAAAGATGATGAGTGAATTCCGTGCTTATTCGATCATAAATGTTTGAGGCAAATGTTGACCATACTAGGGCAAATTAATCATTAAAGGTATTAGGAAAATCTTTAACATCAAATCAATTTTGTTTAATCACAATATTTTTATATACACAATAAAGTTCAATAAAAGTTAAGGCAAAAATTGTATATAAACATATGTGTTCATTAGGGTGATGAATCAAATTATTTATTTATTTATATTCTTAGTATGATTATTCATTCAAAAATATTATTTAATTAATCTGTACAAAAACATAATAAATATAGATGAGATCACTTTCATTAATATAATTTTATGTATAATTAGTGATTTATTTTTCTTTTTAAGATTCAATTGATCTTCCCATTAATACTAAACTGGTGAAAATTAATGTAGTCAAAATTTTAAAACTAATTTTATTTTTATTTTAAATAATTAAAAAAAACAATTTTGAATTTTTTTTAGAATTTTTTTGTTTTTCAGAATATAATTTTAAATTTAATTTAATGTAATTTCTTTAAAAATGCTATTAGCATGGGTGGATGAGATATTTTTCAATAAAAATAATGCATTAAAATGAATTTATGATTTTTTTTTTATCTAGTTCAATAATTTAAAATGAATTTCATTTTGTAATCCAATTTGTCATGCTCACAATTCTTCAAAAATATATATTTTAAAACAAAATTTGTATGCAAATAATTTTCAATTTAAATCGTAGGGGAAAAGTTCCAGCAAATTTTTTGATAGTAAGTAATTATCAAATTTTATTTTTTGTGGGAAATATCCACAAATATGTATGTGGGAAATAACAGCAAATATTTCCTATTTCATTAGTACTATAACTTTTTACTGATGTTTTCATGAATTTGATTGATTACTATAGTTTTCCCGGGATTGGGCAACTATGACTTTTCAGTAGTGCTCCCTACAAATATGAGTTGGTTAATAAGTTGTTTTAAAATGATGTTTTAATAAGTTATTTTCCATGGATTTTTTTTAAATGACTTGTTTCAAATTCACATTACCTAAGAATTTTTCTTTTGAAAGTTATTATTTTTTGCAAACTGTATTTCAAATAATTAAATCTATTATGCATTTTCTTTGCTATCATTAGACCTACTAAATAAGGAAAAGTTAAAAACAAAAAATACACCATGAAATTTAATAAATTTTAAATTTAATATTCAACCAGGCAATATCAATAGTTATAAAAAAATTCAGTTTAAACAAACTCGATGTCCATCTTGTTGTGTCCTTATTAATGGTTATGTTGTTTTTATTATCCTACAAGGAATATATGAAATAAAAATATCAACAAATGTCTCAAATTAATAATTGACAGTTATTTGGTTAATAAGGTTTTTTTTATTACAATATTTTTGTCTGTTATTTAAAATTACTCACATGTAGGAAATATTTGGTTATAATAAAGTTTTCTTTTAATTGTATATAATCCATACACATGGTTAAAATCAATCCTGAAACAACTTGATAAAGATTTTTGTTAAGGGATCTCTACATGCAATGATAGAATAAATGTGCAAGTGAGTAAAAAGGTGTTACTGACAATGAACAAGAACAAAAGAACTAGATATATATATATGAGATCATTTCTTGTGAAAAAATCAGATTTTTTTTTATTTTCTTCCTTTAAATCACCTCATAAATTATTAACTTTTTAAATTTCTAATTATATTATTCTTTGTCACATCGAACATTTGGAGAAGCTATTGTCGAGTGGCATCGTGAAAGAAACAAGCAAATTGGAACAGAAAAATATACTATTCGAAATGTTGCACATTTTTTGTAAGTAAATATAAAACCTGGCACTTGCTTATTCTGAAAATGACTTTACTTTGTGATGAAGCTTGTTTATTAATACTGACAAATTCCTCCAATTCCTTTCACAACTCCACAGAATCTACTTGAAAATATCACTTTATTCTTAACCACTCAATCACTCATCACAAAACTTTTAACACCACTCACTTTAAGTGCTGCAAATCAACAAAATGGTCAGAAAAAAAAAACATATATATATATATATATATATAATTTTATTTTTCTGCTCTGTCTGGTCTCTATTAGAACACCAAACAGTTTAATTTTAAAAAAATAAAATAAAATGTCTATCTTCACTCTGCTTAAATTTCCTCAGCAAGCTTTTGAGGAGCATAGCAACGTTGCATAATCAAGGAATTAATATAAAATAATTTCTTAAACCCATGAAAAATTGAGTGGATGACATTTGAATTGCGTATATGTTATTAAATAAGTAAAATCAATTTTGTGTTTGAAAATCATAGTTTAAAATAATTAATGACACAAATCAATTTAAAATTAGTGTAATTTTAATTAATTTCACACAAAATTTTAAGCAAAATAAGTTTCTATATTTTTTTAAATTAAGTTAGTTATTTATTAAAAAAAATCTACCTTAACATGACAATGTGTTTTTATATCTAAAGAAAAACATATTAAATCTATGGTAAGATAAAAATTGAACCAATAGTTCTGATCACCCGATTCGATTCAATTATTTGCATCAATTTAACTTTCAAATGGATACTTTATAACTTTATCGAGTTCAAAGTATGGGTATCATATGATTAGATTGATATGATTTTTTTTGTTTAAATTTAATTAATGGTTTAAAATTTTAAATTTAATTGCATAGTTGTTTTTAATATCTATAAGAAGATGCTTTTTATTTATGATAATGAACTAATTTTTCAATACACTTGGTTAATCGGGCCCATTCGGGTCTATACCCATTTTTTTGCCACAAGTATTGAATGCTGTAAAGAAAATGATGGACGATAGTTTAACAATATCAAGAATTTATTTTGAAGGAAATTAAGTATCTGCGCAGAGAAAATTAAAAATATTAAATTTATCTTTGGTCTTTACAATTTTATGAATTTGTAATTTAGTTTTTATAGAATTTTAATTGTACATTTGCTCTTCTAGTTTTCTAAAATTAAATTATTTTAAATTTTATTAATATAACATTATTACTAATATAAAATGTTATGTGTTTGTTATAGGTTAATATTGAACCAAGATTGCTTAATTTTAGAAATTGGAGACTAAATTTTTTTGAGAAAAAAAGATGCACAATTGCAAGCCTATAGGATAAAAATATTTAAGTTAAAATAAATTTAACTTTTTCATAGACTAAAATTTGTTTGTATACGAATTAAAAATTAGGTTTAAGAGAAATTATAACAAAAAAATAACTTTTACGGATTAACTCTTACTTAAAACTAATTTGAAGTTATGAAAATATGATTTTAGTTTTATTTTCTTTTTCTTAGACATACTTATGAAAAAGCCTTAATAAAGAGAGATTAAATAAATAGAAAGATAAAAATAGTATACTTTTATCTCTTATTATAAAAGTGTCTGAAGCTCCATTATACTTTTTCATTTTCATTTGAGTTAATGCTAATGATAATAAGGACAGTACATCTTGCATTTTACAAAAGATATAAATAGGTTCTTTAAGGTTTAATAGATTTTTTTTTCAATATTTAAAGGATTTATTTAGTATTATTTTTAAAAAGAACATATTAGTTCCTTTTATTAAATTCGCACTCACACCGTTTGAAATGTGATTTGTGTTAATGATTTTAGATTTTTCCAATTTTTTAGTCTTTCTATTATTATGGTATTGACATCTTATCATCTTTCAAATGTTGTCAATGTTAATTTAATGAAAGAAATTATATTAAACTTTTTTTAAATAAAATAAGAATTAAATTAAAGACAAAAAAAATTGAAAGATAACATTAAATGAATCTTCGGATATTATGAAAAAAATATATTAATTTCTTTTAAGAAAATAAATATACATGAAAGTATATCATAACATATTGCATTAAAGAGAAAAAGGTGTGAAGGTGTCAATGAACATCATTTTGGTGACCACAAAACACAAGTAGGCTTCAACTGGCTTCCATTGAACGCTATTTCTTATCATAAAAGAGACCAATTTTCAATTCATGTTTTTGAGACAACTATTGGCCCTGCGATAGCCCTGAATCCAATCTGTTAAGTTGATTTGATTTAAATCAATAAAGGAGAAAATACTTTTTTTTCTTCATATAATAACTATAATATATTTTATTTCTAGTATAATTATTTTTTATTGGAATTTATATACTACTAATTATTTCATTAATTTTCTTTTATGACAAGTGAGTAAGAGCTTTATACACATTATTAAATGTTAAAAAAATAATATTATATATGATGAGTCTTTTTTGAGAAAACATCACTTGAATTTTTGTGTTTTTTTATTTAGTCTTTTTTTTTATTTAATATGAAATTTAGACTTATAAATTTGGATTATTTTCAATAATTTATTTATCATTAAGATGAATCATAATATAGAAAAAAAAATTATTAAGGAAAGATTTTATAAATATGACTTGAGGTCAACTCACATAAAAATTAACAACACTTTTAATTCAAACCTCATTTTATTAGTCTTTTTACATAACAAATGAAGTGGTCAATATTTGATAAATTTTAAAATTCAAGTAAGAAATTATCTAATTGTTCAACAATAATAATAATAATATTTAAATTTATTGCATTTATTCTTAAGGGTAAAATATAATTGTCTAATTTTATCTATTAAAACATTTTTTAAAAATTATTACACCTATCACACCATACATAAACTTTTATTTTAAATTCACTTAAGTCACACCATCTTCCCCTTAATCCAAATTCAAACAACATAACTTGAGTTCTGATTCATTTTAAAAAATCTTTGAAACTTATAATGAAAGACTCTTGAATTAGATTTGACTAAAAATACTTTAAGATTCAACTTTACAATTCTGTTTAATGCATTAAATCAGAAATCACAGCGAAACTAGATTACTTATATGTATTGACAATAATTGCAGATTTTAAATCTTGATTAAAATGCAAAAACAAAACGAAAGAAAGATTTAATCAATTTTCTTAACAAGAATTTAAAGATTAGAGAAGGGAAAGAATGTATATATATATAAATTGAACAAAAAGGTCTATCAACACTACAAAAAAACCTAATTTTACCGGGGTTTTTTTTTACGTTACCGGAGTTTTAACCCCCTAAATATGTTTCCCGCGGTTTACGGAAACCACTGGAAAATCTGGCGTCACAATTACCGGCAATTGTGGAAACCCTGGTAATTACCGGGGTTTTCAAAAACCGCCGGTAAATCAGTTTTTTTTTTTACAAAAATAAAAATGTGAGATATAGGAAGAAAACTGTGTGATATGAGAAGAAACCCCCTTTATAATACTTTTGGGCTGACGACCAAAAGGCTCAATTCATGGACCTATTCATTCTAAAACATTGAATTGCCAAACGTTTCAGTAATAAAAAAATAGAATGGAACATGAGTTTAAAATTTTTATATTAACATTCAAGAATATGACCAATATCTTATTTTTTTTAGTGCAAAACATAATAGGTAGAAAAGTTATAATAATACCTATTTCTTTAACAGGACTTACAAAAGCAACATTTTTGTGTGCGTCGTAAGCTCAAAAATGGAAAATATATTCTCACCACATCAAAACAGAGTTTCTCGGTGACATTGCAAAAGGTAAAGTGCTCACATCTAGCTCTTCAAGAACTTGTTGGCATTGTAATTTATTTGCCCTAGATATTGCAGCGCCAAAATCTACAAGCCTTGGATAAGTAAAATCATCTTTATGCTGCACAATTTAAGCAAAAGTAAATATAATAATGACAATATAGAAGTATCGAATGATATTTTTGTAGTGTATCTAGCAAAGCTTAATTTCCCTTACATTAATTTCCATTTGTCTGATAGTAGCAATTGAAGGCATAGGAAGCATGAGAAACAAGTGTGTATGGTTCAAAACATGGTCCACCTTGCTGGATGGCTTTGCAATTTGCCATTCCAAGTCCACAAGCCCAATCAATAACATTCTGCAAGTCATTTTGAGAAGCACCAGGACGAGCCACACACTAAGTGTGTCTGTTGTACCACGATTTCCCTTGCCATGGCTAAATATTTTTTTCCAAAGTCATGGAATTAAGAAAGACATAATAGTATTAGTTATTAAATAAATAAATTAGCAATGACCAAATATAGTGAAAACCCATTTTCTTAAACAGCCTTCAATGTTCTATCAATCTCACACTGCCTTGATTTTAGAATCAATCATACACAAGTTTTCAATAATGTTACTAAAGAAAATCTGATACAAAAGCAATCATTTATACAATATTATTTTTGGTCTATTTGTATATTGTTGCAGCATATTAATTGTACCCAACAAAGATATAGGTTCAGAGTTTCAATATCTCACCTACTATATCGTACACTACATCAAATTTTTCTTCCAACTTCCAAGATACATATGATGTTTTGCATGTAGATATTAATAACCTTGAATTTCAACTGTTTTGTTGTTTTGCATTACTTTTTTGTTTTTTTTTTAATAAAAAATGTGATCCTTTGTACCAGAACTGGATAAGATTCATACTTCAAAGTCACATCACACTCACATTCAATGTAACCTATGGTGAATAAAACAAGATGGTAGTATAAAAAATAGACAGTCTAAAAATTATTGTTAGTACTACTCTGTGACGGACTATAAAGTAATTAACTAAAGAATGGATAAAAGATGATACCTCCCAATATTCTTCATGGCTAGGTACGACCCTGTCAAGGTCCAGATGCATTTTGATGTCATCACGAAGCTCTTCCATTTCCTTTACTATCAAACCCTAAACCATATAATTCAAATTGTTATGTAAACTGTCCAACAAAAAGCAGTTCTCTATGGTGCCATCAGCATTAACAATGGCTTTAAGGTACCACCATCTTTCAAGAAAAGGATTGTCCTCGTTGCATAAGCCTTTGATGATGTACATTCATTTATCCTTCTTAAAAACGGCATGAATATGTCATGATGATCTAGTATGAATAATCTATCACACTAAATGGCCTGTTCCACAGATACAAAATGTTAACAACTCCAGTTTCATGATGCAGTAATGGATAACAACACTCCAAAAACAAAAAACATTCCAACAATGATGTTTTTCCAAGCGGAATCATTGCCTTATCTAGTGTGAGCCCTTCAAGGTTGATCTTCAAATGTTGTTCACTGATTTTACTTGTTTGATCACCATAGACTGAGCGATCCGACTTGCTTTGTGGTGGAAACTCCTGTCATTCACCATAGACTGAGCCAGATGAATAAGATGGTTATAGAGCCAAATGACAGATAAAATAACACTATTGTTTTCTATACCTGAGATCAAACCCAGGTTCATGTCTTTACCAATGAAGCTAGCTGCCACTATATTAAAAGACCATTGACAGCATATGACCCAAGTATCAGGTTCAGAAACATATGTTGGATCCATCACATTCAAGAAACTAAAAAATGTAATTCAATTTTCATGTTTCTAATAATTTATCAAAGTACAAGACAATTGATACAAAATGAGATATAAAACAGAACTTGAAATACAAAATATATGCGACCTCAAAACGCTGGTTTACAATTGGCAAAGAAACTTTGAGGTTCCATCCACCCGCTCCTCTTTTGGCTCCTCGAGTAACAATATCTGAAAGGATATGATATTCCTGCAGAATCAATGGTATATATTAATGCATGGGCAAATATCAATTATATTAGAGTATCTCATACCTTTAGCGTGCTTTCATTCTTTGCCCAACTTCTCTCCAGGAAAAGATATTCAGAAAACCACATTGACCAACCAATAACCTGCACATTTTAACTTAGCTGATAAATCAACATTGACACATATGCTGATATTATCAATGAAGCCAAAAAAAATGCAAGTAGGTTCTTCACAGTTAATTGGTGTAGCTTTTGACTTTACATTATGTGTATACAATTTCCCTTCTCTTTTCTCTCTAAAGAGAAAACTTTAGATCCAATAGTATTTAATTTGAACATGACATATTGATCAAGTCTAACCATAATGAAGCAATCCTAAGTAAACAAGTAGTTATTTGATCTTTAATCTCAAAAGAGTTTCAATGTCCAAAAGGTAGTCCTGTAGAAAGCACGAAAGAATAGTAAATTCAGTAATGATTAGTTGTATATAAACACATACACGTACCTTAGGTGTATGGTTATAGATATGATTAGTTGTCAATGAGAACCACTCTAAATTTCTACCACAGAGCTACAACCTCGCTCTGACTTCTGTATTGATGTTATTCCCGATCAAAGTAGTGGAGACTTCCAACTATTATAATAACTCAACAAGAACATATATCAGTGAAAACAAATCAAAAAACGATGTGCATGCATACTTAAAAAAAAATACATGAAAAGATGAAGAAGAAGAAGGAAGAAGATTACCCTGTAGACCCTGCCAGACAACCAGGAAGCAGCCACTGGTAGCCAGGTGATATGCGCGTGGGCGAGAACATTGTCACTTGATTTTGGACAAATTTTCCTTTGTTTTCTCCGAAAATGTTTCGTTATTCTTCCTCTTCCCCTCACCACCATGCCTTTGCTTCCCACACTCGCTCTCCATCTTCACCTTCACTCTCTCTCCCTCTCTTTCTCACAATAATTGCTTTTGCCTAACAGGAACTTTAACAACAGGAACGCCAACTTAGGGTTTTCAAAATGGGGAAATCCTGTGAAACGAAAGCCAACTTAGGGTTTTCCAAATGGGGAAATCCTGTGAACCGAACAATTGACGAAGGAGACTTCTCAGGGCTGTGAAGACAAAGTGAACAACAAAAAATTGACACACGAAGAGAAGCAATGAAGACGCGGACTCAAGTACAGAGGCAGTGGAGAATATGCAAAACCATTGAAGACGCGACGAAAGGAAAAAACCCCATGGAGACGCAAAGAGCACTAATGGAGACGCAAAAAACACCCATGGAGACGCAAAACCATTGACGCGCGAAGAGGAGAAGAAAACTTCTGCAAAAATAGGAGAGAGAAAATGAAAAACATTTGATTGATGAAAACGCGAAAAAATGAATTAGAGTTGAGAAATATGGAAATTTAGAATAAAAATAATAAGAAAATAATAAAAACTATACTTGCGGTTAAAACCGTCCAAATTTTCTGAGGTTTATAGAACCGTCGGAAAACAACCCCTAATAAAATATATTGTTTTTGTAGTGCAAGAGTTTCTCCTATAATTACTTGATCTGTCTCAAAGAACAAAACAGAAACAACTGTTTTGAGTAAAATCAGTTTTAAATTTCAATTAAGTACAAGTATAATCGTTTAGAGACTTTTAAAATTTATTTTCTTGATTTTCTTTTTGCTAACAATTCAAGGCATAAACTTTTTTTACAAGAAATGCAATCATTGGAATGTATCCATTGACAAGTCGTTTGCTGGCAATCCTTTGCCATGGCCATTCAGGTAAACTGTGACTTTATCAGACTATAACTTGCTAGGAATAACTTCCTTCGGAAGCACTCCACTCTTTTCAACATTGAAAACGTCCTTTCTTTCGGCAATAAACTTTGCAAACCGAGAACCCTTCTCTTTACTTTTATTGTCTGTAGCAGACTGAGGTGGATCATGCACAGAGTGGGGATTAGGATATGATGGCCGCATCAATGCCCATATAGATGAAAGGTATTCATTTGGCTCGTCTAGAATCTTTAGAAGTGATAAATCCTCCATGCCTGCAGTGGGAAAAGTAACATCATCAGATGTCAACATACTATGGGTACAGAGTACAAAATATTTAGCACTTTTGCCAAAGGTTATGACCATATTTGCTTGATTTCCTTAATTTCTGAATTCTAATTGTTGTCATTTAGATCGTGTTCCTTTTGGTACTAGTTAGACAAGGAGAGATGAGGTGGGAACACCATGAGTAACATTCACTGTCGGACCAAACAACTAGTTAAAAAAACATACCTTTTGAAAATTTGGAGATGGGTGCCAAAGCAGCAGATGGAATGCTAAAATTAAGATGAGGTATTACTGTTCCTCCTCCATGCCTTGCATTGCTGTGTCAAAAACGTTATATAATTAAAGATGGAAGTTTAATAATCTACAACCATTTAGGAACAATCAATAAAGAAAACTAATATCACAAAAGCTTATACTATACAGAGAAACAACTGGACCAGACAGAGCACCTATGAGTAAAAATAGGATCAAGAAATGACAATATTGTGCAGTCATGCTGTAGAGACAGGACGTCTCTAAGCTAAAGAATTTCATCAAAAAGAATCATATTGCCTTAAAAACATAGCTTCAGTAAAAGAGAAAGGCAATTTTGATTTGCAGATTATTGGTTTCCTGAGAGAAAAATCCTGCCGACAATCCAAAACAAACAATAGAACCACCTATTCTTATATATATTCTTATTTAAAGACTACGATCCTGAGCTACAATGCCAATAGAATCAATGTGACAAATGATTAGCAATTAAACAAACTCAAATCTAGTGGTTCGGCACACAATGACCAACAGGAATAGGAGAAGGTGGTATGGTGGTATTGAAAGTTGGTGGCAATACCTTGTAACTAGGCCAATCATGTGACCATCTGAATTGATAACAGCACCGCCACTAGCACCAGGATGAATAGCAGCAGTTGTTTCAAGCATTGCCGGGAAGTACTCGCGATTGTGCAGATGCTCAGGTTGAATGGGCAGATAAGATTGAGGAGTCTTTGCCTCAACCACTTTTGCTACCACACCAGAGCAAACAGATGGGAAGAATCCTAATGAAAATATATGACTTCCGAAGTTAGAAAAAAGAAATAGAAAAAAAACCCACCGCAATTGAATTGGTTGTTTATAAAATTAGATACAACACGTCAGACTAATCACCCGACTGACAAATTATCACAATAGAAACATATAGCATAACAAAAAAAAAAATTCAAGGATAACATCCAATGTATCATTTGCATTGATGCATATGACCTTTGATGGTTTTCACAAACAAGTTTGTTTTAAAAGGAATAAAAAATAAGCAAAGGCCTAATGATTAAAATACCTAAGTATTGGAGTTGATTGTAATATTCTCAGAACATACCTTAGATATAGGGTAGCTTATTAGGTTTACCGCCATACTATTGCAGTTAACTATATGTTGTTAATCCCTGTATACCATAGAAATTTTTATAATTAAATCGCAGCCCCATGTCTTGGGTTGTACCTAATCTTTTAAATTATCATCTAAGTATTATTGATGAGTTTGTTAATACTAGGAACTAGGAAATCTAAATCCTTATGAATTCATTACCCAATATTCTACAGACAAGTTTGTCAAGGACCAACAATCCTAAAAGCTTATGATTTTCAAAATGGTTTTATCCCTAACAAAGCTTAAGGTAAGCGAGAGAGGATGTAATGATTCTTCTTCATTACTCGATCAATTTTATGGTTCATTCAGTAACAAGGTTTGTTTTTTGGTTGATCTACTCAATGACATACAAAAGGGAACCGGTATCAACCAGAGGCAGGCCAACATAGCACTAGTTCATTTTTTGCATTAACAGAATTAAAATGAAGTTAAGGGAATTAAAGTTTTTGTACTATGACTATAACTTTTTTGTTCTTGTTGTACTCAAACCGGAATATATCAATACTTGTATTGAACCAACTATTTATTTACCCTTTTTTGCACAACTTTGTTGAAGTTCCAACTAAATATAGTTGGAGCTGCTGAAGCAAGAACATAAAATGACAAAAACATGAAAAATAGTAAAATTTTAAAGGAACTCCAGCGTTGCAGAAATGTAATCATAAGCAACATTAACGTTCATTTTATAGCAGGGCATCTAACCAAGAAAGAAACAGATCGATTGGATCAGCAAGGTCATACCACGCTTTGGGCCAAATAGTCCATGTCCAATTACAAATGCCTTTGATCCAGTGGATGGCCTGGAAAAATCCATTGTTATAGGCAAAAGATCACCTAGAACAGATTCAAGCTGCAATAAGGCAACATCCCATGGTCCTTTACAAACATACACTACTTTTGCATCACACCAAATCCAAGGTTTGATATGATCAAGACGTACACGTATGTTTCTATGGTTGTCATAAGTTGGATTCAACAACTTACATCCCCCCTGCTCATTGGCAGTGAAAGGATAAATAATTGGCATCTTTAACTGTGAAGTTTGACTAACTTGATTGCTTTCAACTCTGTTACCAAGATAGGCAGTTCCCTTGGACGTGGAAGAAGATTTTTCTGAATTGGTCCCATATCCTCTGCCGCTTACATGCTCTTTCCCAAATCTCCATGGTTCCAATAGATGAGCATTTGTAAGTATGAGACCTTGACTGTTAAGTAAAACACCAGATGCCCATACTCCATCACCAATAGTAACAAGACAGACAGAAGTCATTGCCTTCTCAATTGGTAATGGTGAGGAACTACCAAAATATAAATGCTCACGTTTAATCCTAGAGCATACATCCAACTTGTCAGTGTCAGAAAAAGACCCAGTTCCCGCAGCATAAAGGTCACCCCCCTGATTACATAACCCTTTCTCTGTATTCTCAGGCCTATTGCGCAGCAAACCACTAGAAGCATTCACAATGGCCTCCCATGGAACCACCAGCTGTTACCGAATACTAGAGTTTTGCATGATGTGTTAAATTGGAATGGGCTAAAATAATGTCAAATAAGGAGAACGTAATCAAGGTACCTGGATTTCCGCCCCATATGTCTTCTGTCTCAATGGTCTGAGCAGGACACCAGTAAGACATGCATGCTCACTGAAAACTGGACTGCCTTCCATTCCTGGTAGATAGAGTATCAAAATTGAGCCAGAACCACTTCCATAAATGACCAATGGATTATGCAACAGAGAAATGGCTCACACCAGGAAGACACCGTATGTCAGCCATCAGCAATGATCCATCAGATGAATGGGAAGGATAGCTGTTTGAAATGCATCCTACAGAGATGCTGATTCAAGCAATTAACCATAACATGTCAAAGGATTGAATGACACCAAATTCCCAAACATTGCCATCCAATTCACTGCAGTGACTACAGTAATAGGCCCAATAACTGCTTATACAAATCAACACATAGGCAATCCCAACAGCTCAAAAAATAAAAGCAACACAACATAAAGTGACAACGAACAAGCAAGAGAAAAGTTTAACCATTTTTGAAGTAACATACATTTTTTTTTTCTTTTATCGAAAAATATACACACATATACATACCTGTTAAAAAAGTGCATAGGTGACAGGACTCCAAAAGGAGACCCAACTGCCAGAAGAAAATCACCCCTTTTATTCATGGCAGATAACTTAGTATGCAGCAAATCCTGATAAAATCACCAACAACTTATTTTCAAGAGTCTAAATGGACCAACAAAGAATACTAACAGAAAAATAATTTCAGATGTAATTAGTACGTTAAATTAATAGTATATAAGGACTTCAACTAGAGAAAAAAAAAAGATAAATAACAATGAAAGATACCCTGAAAGATAAAGAAACACTCAAAATTGCCATTCTAGTAAGTGATTTGTATACAAGACTTGCACTGCCAGATCCTCCCGTGACCAATCTCTCCTGTAATATCAATAAAAAATCGTCATTCTTCTTCTGAAAATATTATGTTTCTTCTACATATCATTAGCCTAGAGATGTTATTCCAAAGGTGATTTACATAGTCAAGAAGAAGAATGATACTCTAAAAATTAGCAGGTTAAAAGTTTACAAGGATCAATTTAAGATAAGGTGTACATCCTTTTACAAATGAACAATTTGATATTTTGCAGTTGTACCAATAAATTTTATTACAAACATAGTTATGATAAGTGTGATAATTACTTATTATTCACACTTATTAGAACCTCTTATTTGCCTTTTTGTCCTTTATTTTGTGTTGATTTCCATGAAAAGATTCAAAACTTGTATATAGTTTTCATACATAGAGATAATTATCTACTTTAGTTTATTTTGCAAGAAAATAAAGGATTGGAGAAGATTAAAGAGATGCTGCCACTGCCAGAAGCAACTCGCCCAGCAAGTCACCAACACTTGCCCAGCAAGATCTTGGCGGCACTAGCCCAACCAAGAAGTCCAGCAAGTTGAACAAGCCAACATGTCAGAAATGCTACCTCTCACCAAGCGAGAGGATATTCTGGCCTAGCAAGAAAGCACTTTTTGGTGAATGGTTTAAAGTGTCGAGAGTGAAAGAAAAGTTTAGTTTTGGACATGGAAACGAACAAGAAGCTCAGGACACAAGTTGAGGCATTTCTAGGGCTCAAGAACTCCATCTTCCTCCATCCTTTTCATCATTCCAATCCCTTCTTATTTTCTAGATCTATAGGAGTAGCTAAACTCCATTTCATTGGGGTTCAATCTAATGTACCTAAACTCTTTGTAGTTCTTTCTATGCAATGGAATATCTTTCATATTTCTTAAGTTCTATCCTTTTTATTCACTAGCATGATGAAATATCTATGTTATTTTGGTGGTGTCTAATCATTGGAAAATGCATTGGAACCTAGACATGGATAGAACAACCAAGAGGTTTGGTTCTAGACATAGACCAAGGCTCTTGGTCATTCTAGACATCTTTTCTTAATGCAAATCTTGTGTTTAAATATCTAAGGGATTAGTATTTTCACATAAAGATTTAGAACATATCTCTAAAGGGTTAGGGCTTGTATACTTGTGATGTGAATGCTTGAATATGTTAGAGATATACTATATGTGGATGAGTGCATAGAGTTTGGGTCATGAAGTCCAACCCCGATCCCATACATTTTATAACTTTTATATTCAGTAACTTTATATGTTTGCAACTTATTTGAATCAATCAATGATTATATTCATTGTCTAAAATAGTAAGCAATCATAATTATTTAAACAAATACAAATCCCTTGGAAAAGGATACTTGAACTTACTATCTATATTACTCAAACGATTTGGTAAGTTTGCCAAGGAATCACAAGTTTATATATATATATATATATATATATATATATATATATATATATATATATACACACACACACACACACATATATATATATATGTGTGTGTGTGTGTGTGTGTGTGTGAATTATTCCCACTTAAATATTTCTTATTCTCATCTTCTAGGATGGGGGACAAGGTAAAACTTTTCTTTTACAAGCTTAGGGGTCAAGAGATAATTTACAAGGCTCAAAGGGTTCAATGTTGTGCATTAGGGGTAGGGATGGTCATTTGGCCAAGTAGCTTTATTTCACAAAACAACAAATGCCTTTCTCATAACCAACCAAGTGTGTGTATGCATTTATAAGAATCATGCAAAAATCAAATTCATATCAACAACAGCTTTCTTACTTGCTCTCTGCATTCTCATCACACTCAAATATTCAATCCTCTGGGTCATGATCAAACAAGATCAAGAATTAATCATATTGCAACCATGTCCATACATCTCAACACTTAAATTTGCAGGGATTTTCTCAAGATCACACAAGTTATCATGCAAGGAAATCAAAGCTCTAAATGCCCAAAAGCAAATAGAAAGGCATCCAAAAACAAGGCTGACCAAGAAAGATCAAATTAAACCACCACATGAAACTGTTTTAACATAAACTAAAGTACTGAATATAAAATATCTTTGCATAAAAAGTCCCTTTGCACTTGAAGCGTTAACAAAGTAAAGTCTCACTTTACCTTGTTCAGTCTATTCAACTCTCACTTAGAATGAAGCCTAAAGGGATCACTCCAGTAGACTACTACGTCATAGAAGGAATGATAATGTGTTGAGAAAAACATATAGATAGAAAAGATGAGCATATGCTGAAAATGTGTTTCAACTACACATATACCATAAAACTGTTTAATTTATAAATTTAATAAATACAAGATACAATTTTTCTACTACTTACAAACAATGAACCAAGACATTTACATAATAATACATACTTTTGTCAAAGGTAAATCCAAAATACAAGTGTATCTAATACAATGCTTATATTCAACCATAAACATATCATGGATATTAAACATATTTATCAATGCATGGCTGTCTAACCTTTACCCAGAGTCTTTTTCTGTTATATGATACCAGCTACATGGATATTCATTCTACCATAAATTAAGTATATAAAGAAATCATTGACCTCTAAATTTTTCTTACTGTCTGCTTATAATTTTCCTCTAGCAATTGAGTTTTCCGTTCAACTGATTTACTCTCTCTACAAGGCTCCAGTCTCCACACATCCACAAACCAGAGAAGACCAGTTTCTACCATCTTTTTTACAGTAAGTGCTATCCCAACGTTCTCCATAATGTATTTATTCGTTTATTCCTAATCCTGTCTTGGCTACTATGTTCGCTCACCCAATGCATCATTCTCCTTTGTCATATTGAGTGAAATTCTCTTGGTGGCTTTCTCCACCCAACATTTAGTTCCACACAACGTAGCAGACTAGCAGGTATTTAAAGGAGATATGAAGGAGGAAAACAGAGGAAAAAATTGCACGCATGCCAGAACTATATAAGTTAGAGAGCTTGAGTAGTGATTGGATTCAAAAGTACATGCCACATAGGCTCCTTCTTTTCCCGTTTTATCTTTTGAAAAGCTAAAATTTGAGCATAAAAAGATAAAGGGGAAATAGTGTTTGTTAGACACTTTAAGTGACATTACAAAACTCAGAAGACAAATGTCAATGAAATTCAGCAAATACCCAAAGTCTTGGCATGGATTCAATAAATTTCAGTCAACTCTCTTTTTATTACTATATTATTACATTCTTCGATCTCATGCCTAGAATAAAAAATCAAATTACAGACCAGCAAGAAAAGATTTCCAGGGTTTTAGATTCATTGTTTGCTCCCAGAAGCAACATACATACATGCACTACAATAATCCAATCCTGAGTTTAACTACCTTTTTTAAGCAAATATAATACAAATTGTGACATACATGTCACATCATATGTAATTGATGAATGCATAAATGAACTTAAGGCATTTCAAATTTGGTATGATACTTCCCGTTTCAGTACTCAACAGCGACATCTCTTCGCGTATAGGTACAAACTTTTAAGGTGAAGTAATTCATCACAACAGATAAAAGGAAACCTTTTTAAGAACAAACTAACCTGAGTTTGAAAAACATCTCTAGACCGTTGAGAATCATTATTGTAAGATGCCAAAGACCAACCAACTTCCCATTCAAACTCTGGTAAACCCAAAGATGCTTCGATAAGTGATTGGAGACAATCAGATGAAGTAGGAATATCAACCTGCATGGTGCAGAAATCTAATGAGCATTGAAATAGAAAATAGCGGTTAATTATAAAAGAAAAAATCATAGCTTATTGAGAAACAAATATTACAAATTTAAATTTAAATAAACGATGGTATAGAAGTCACACCACATGAATCCTAACATTGTTGTTTCTCAAAAAACACACGGGGCAACAGATCATTGACTATTTAGAAGATAGCACAATAAGAAACGAAATTGTTCAAAATGCTTACTAATGACAAAAGCTGCGCTATAAGCCAGCAAGGTGTTCCCTGATTGGAATCTCCATTGGTGTTCTCGGTCATAACATCAATCCGAACACCAGAAATCAAGTCTGGCCTGCCCTGAAAAGCACAACTTAGACAATTTAAAACACACACGCACAAAGCAACTTTAGAAAATATAAAAAAACAAATAAATGATTTTAATTTGATGTTGCAGTGGCAGTTTCATTGCGTTCACAGATAATGCACGAAATTGCAGACTGTGACGGCCATATTAACAACCCAAACACTTCGACGTTGCGGCCAAAATTGCTGTTGCGTTAACCTTTACAACTTAATTAATTATAATATCTACGGACACCAACCTGAGGAATATTTTCTCTATGTTGAGGGGACAGAAAAGGTTCAACAACCGAGGCAACTGTCACAACAAAAACCCTGTCCTCGCAGTTACCACCATAGAGACGCGTAGCTACTTGAGCATCATAAAGGGTATCAGGTACAAGCATCCCCGAAGCTGAAAGAGTTGTTTCACCAGAACTACGCATACCCAGAAGGAGAAAACCAAAACCCGCCACCATAAGTTCATAAAAAACGAAACTTCTAATAAACAAAAACAAAAATAAGATCACAGGTGGGGTTAGAAACCGGTATTGATGAAAAGCGTGTTTTCTCATCTTCAACCCTTTTGGGTCCTGAAAAGTTAATTGCAAGCTGAGTGAGAGGTGATAATAGAGTAAACGGCGGCGCGTTTGAGAAGATAGAAAAAGAGAAACTCACAGGGCCCCGAACTCTGACCATGACTGCGAAATTCCGAACACAGCTAACGGTTTCTAATGGAACCATTTGGAAGAGTAAGTAGGAAGATGAAAGCCTTCAATTTGAAGTTCAAGCTCAATATACTGCTTTGGGTTTATTGTTCCTAATATAACTATTGCTCTGGATTTTAAGTGAATTTATTTCGTAATAGAATATTTTTCTTAATTTTTATCTATTATAAATTACATTTTCTTAAAGATTGTCAATAATTGATCCGATTAATATAAGTATTAAAAAACTTTTACTTTTAAATTTGTTCATAAGCTTTCAACTATTTGATTAACATCAGATTTTACCCTTTTAAATTCACACACGAATATATATATATATTAATAATTTACTTCTAATATTTTTAGTAATGTGTCACTATTTTTTTTTATTTAATTATTTAATTGAGTTTCAACAGTTTTTAAATATAATTAATTTGATACTTACTTTAAATTGATATAAATCTATTAGGAATCTCACTTGTTTGTTATAATCTTAATCATTTTGTATTTTATAACTCTTATCTTTTTTTTTTCTTCGCCTTTTTTCAATTTCCTCTTCCTTCATTTAAAAGTTTGCCTTTTTTTTGGAGTAAATTCTTAAATGGGATGGAAAACTTTGATGGAAAACGAATATTTAATAGGAGGTGAAGAGAAGTGATAAGAGGTGAAGAAAAATAGAACATAATATAGAATGACACTTTTATATTGTTTTAGCGTCAATTTAATTAAAAATCAAATTAATTCTATTTAAATAACATTGATATTTAATTGAGTAAAAAATAGTATAGAGGTCAAAGCGAATTATAAATATAGATATAGAAAAAAAAATATTAATTAAGTCTCTGTATATAAACATGTTAAAAAAACTTATTTTCCTAAAACAATCATTGCTTTAATCTAATAAAGCCATAATAATGACCAAAGAAAATAATTGAAAAAACAAAAAATGGGTTTTAATAGAAGCTCTTAGAGATACGATAATTCTACAAACTCTCTACTTTCCTCTCCCAAACACCCTAAGAATCAAAATCCACACAGATTAGCGAGCTCTTTAGCCTTTGTGCAATGGGCCTTCAAGAGACCAACAATTTCTCTTACATTATACAATGATTAATTTTTCGTTTTGCAAACAAAGTTACTTCAAAAATTATTTACTTTTTCATACTACTTAATTGATGATAAAATATATTTTAACATTAAGTAAATCAATTAAGTTTTTGGGAATATAGAAGAAAGAAGATCACTTTATCATAATAAAATACCTGACTAAAAAAATATTACCGACGGTGATAATTTCTCAAAAACATTCAAAATCTGTTAATAATATCATTTTATAGACAAATTAACTACGGTCTATTGGTCATGTATCTATTGGTAAATTTGTTGATAATAATAATTACAAAAAAAAACTTTGCTTTTGGATAATTATAAAAAAAGAAAAGGCTGTCGATAATTATCAGAATTATCAAAATGATTATAAATGTAAGATTTAATGTACACTATTTTAATATTATCCTCTTTGCATTCAAATAATTCATTCTCTAACCATTTCAATTAAAAGTGCTTTAATAATAAAGTTATGTTCAATAACAATGTAATTAATATTATAATAAATATACAATAAAAAATTTAACAACTACAACTTTAGTTTATATTTATAGTTTTTTTTTATGAATTTCTATTAAAGTCGGCATAGGTTGCGATTCAATATCTTTAAATCTTATTATTAACTCGATTGAACTAATTAAATGTTTAATTAATTTTGATTGTGACAGATCGATTTTTTCTATATCAATCGTATTATTACTATATATATATATATATATATATAAGTAATAATAGTTGATTAGAGAAACTTAAATTTTGAGACATCACGAGCAAATGTTGATTAATCGTAGTTGTAGAAAAGTTTAATAAAAGTGAAGGGTACTCCATTATTCTATTTTATTTTATATATTGTACAATGATGACAAGAGTTTGATACCATTTTAATGAAGTTCTATTTTTTAATTTATTATTTGCTTCTTTTGCAGAATATACACAACCAAATCTAGATTTAAATGAATTTGATTGTTTTATGTTCGTAAATGTTTAGTAAGTCTCCTAGATGTTAACATAAAAACAAACCATCATTAAAAAGTACACGCATTAAAAAAACACTTTAACAAAATTAAGTTTCTTATATTACATGTTTTAAAATCAAATAATAACATACTAAACAGTATTACAATTTTTTAAGTGAAATTAAAACCAAATTTGTTAATAAAAGTCTTATAAATGAAAATTTAGTGAATTTTAACACTAGTAAAATTCTACTTAAAATTTGTTAATATCTGATTTTTTATGCACTGTTTATAAACCTGATCACACTGTCATGGACCATGATGATGCAGAATCATATTAATATTGCTATATCCAACTTCAAATAAATAGTTTCACTGAATTGCAAGTTTCTATCAACAGTATTCAGACATTAACAGATCTCCCACCTAAAATGTGACCCAAATAGTAAATAATTTTATTAAAAAACGATATTTCGAATCATTTGGCAATGAATTTCTATTTTATGTTTGTATCTGAAATCTAGGATAAGCTTTACTGGTAGGCCCCCTTTGGTTTGGATAAGAACAAGTAAGACAAAGGCAAGAAGAAAGAAACACAGGCAATAAATTAATTTCAACTTTTTTTCTTTCATTTTCATTTAATTTAAAAAGAATCAATGTGTAGAAGCTGAAATGAAAAGGAAAGGATATCTAATTTATTGTTTTCTTTTTCCTAAAAGTTAAATATCAAGACAGAAAAGTCAAGGTTTCCCGATATTAAATTTTCGATGTTCAAACTACAGATAAGATATCTCTGTCATTGTTACATCCTTCATTTGCTTAAAAAAATGTCAAGATCATGAACCTCAAAATCTTCAATTATTACTAAATAAACAGCCATCAATTTCGTACCATTTTTAAATTAATGGTGCGTTATTACCAGAAAACATTATATTCATCTCTATCTTTTAGCCAAGACAAATCTCACCCATTCTAGTGGTGTCATTACTATATAATCAATTTTATTTGAAGTAAAATATATCAAAAACTTATAAAGTTATAAAACATACTGTTTTAACACAATTTTATTATTTAATATTAATACTTAACAGAAGGGTAAAGAGATTAACCAGATGCCAAAGTTCAAGGCATATGTGGCTAATTAACAAAACTTAAAGAAAAAACAAAACATGCTAGTTATTTAGCATTTTACATTAACTTGCTCACGAAAACCAAACACACTGGTAACATTTTAGTTAGTAACAGACCAATAAATTCTCGACACATAATGATGGTAGCTGCAAACGTGGCATGCGATCAACGAAAAACGACAATATTTACATGCAACCCACGCGCCTCCTACACGCCTCAGCGGTGCCTGCTCCTGGTCTCTCCACTGTACAGCCTGCAATCAAATACAGCCACTTTCATCTCAACACACAACCTTTACAACAATAACCGTTTGATTTAAGTAATTTCAGATCAGCCGTTGATTTTCACTAGATCTATCAGTCTACATCACCCCAATCGTGGGTACTCAATAAAATGCATCCCACAAGCAAAAACAAGTACGTAACAGTACCCAAGACATAATAATGATCCAAACCTGTAAATATTAGCAAAGATAAACCGCACTATTTATTAAAAAAAAAAAAAAACTGTTGTCAAGTGATAAGTGAGAGTTAGATCTAATACATTTAACAGAAAAAAAATAGGTAAAAAAGAGAAAACATGACTAATCTTTTGGTATGATAATAAGAATCATCCTTGCTATCGTATGCAATATATATTTGAATTCATGCAAGGTTGATATGATAAAGAGAACGTAGAAACAATAACAAGGTATAAGAATACAAGATCTGGAGTACAAACTTTATTGTAAAGAAGAAAGAAAAAAGATATATATATATATATACCAATCGTAGACAGTGGGAGTGTTGGGAAGAGGTTTGTCAAACATCTGAGCACCGATGGTCTTGGTGGCAGAATTGCTCCCAGGATGGAACACGCTCCTCCAAACGTTGTCAGATTTACGCCCCGATCCCGGTGTCGTAGGTGTGGACGGAGTCAAAGGGGTTGTCGGAGATGTGGGCATGGACAAGCTCTTCTGCAACTTGCTACTTTCTCCTTCATCTACAACATCATGAGTTTGAGAAACGTTAAAAGCGGAACATCTAAAACATGTAATTTTATATTATGGTTAAGGATTGTTGTTGATTAGCAGAATGATGGATGTAAAAAAGGGTGCACCAGTTTTGAGGGTGGTGAGTTTTCTGAGCTTGCCAAGGCCACGGTCGGGTTGAGGGCCGGCGACAACATCATCCCAGAGCTTCTCTAGCAGAACCATGTTGGAAGAGTTGATGGAGGAAAAGTGAGTGAGTAATGGGGGATGTTAAAGTGGTTGTGGAGAGTGTATATATAGAGGATGATGATGTATAGACAGACATAAAATATCTATGTCCAAAATGGGAGAGAATGTTTTGGTGCATCCAAGTGTAAGTTATTTTTGTTAGGATGTGATGATGGGGAGTGGATGTAGTAAAAACATGAGGTGGAAAGAGTGAGAATAGAGGAGACAAAAGTGGATAAGGATGAAGACTTGGTAAAACTGTGGGAGATGAAAAATGAAGTATATATTTAGCAGTGTGGCTTGTCCTATTCTGAGATAATGTGGGGTACGTGGTGATGGGATAAGGACTTTAATTCATGGTGGGCCCCATTCCTTCATGATTCCTATAATCTATCTATCTATATATATATAAATATATATTCTTTTACTGGCAAAACAACATTAATCATGCAGTGGTCATGTGATGTTGGGGCATGGCTCTGGATAAATACTACATTGGAATCATCTAGATTTGGGAGAATTTGTTTGTTTTCCCACGGTAAATAA
This sequence comes from Vigna reflexopilosa, assembly GCA_027742785.1. NCBI lineage: Eukaryota > Viridiplantae > Streptophyta > Magnoliopsida > Fabales > Fabaceae > Vigna > Vigna reflexopilosa. The sequence continues at coordinate 32,329,987 of CM050926.1, read as the reverse complement.
ATAATGCATAATATTTATCAAATTAAAATAAGGTATAGTGTTACACTTGTATAGTTGAAATAAAAACTACAAAAGTTTAATTAAAATTTTCAATTTTTTTTAAATGTATGATCAAATTTGAAAAATTATGTTGATGTCTATAAATCAATTAATTTTTAACAATGACTCACAACTAAAACTTTTTATTATTGATTGGTACGGTAATAAATACAAGTAAAATTATATTGACATATTTTGAAAAAAAAAATCACTTTACAATTTCATTTTCATGATGTAATAATATATATTAATATTTTAAGTTAAAAATGTAAAAGTGGTATTGAAATATTAATATAGTCAGTTGTCGAATTTTTTTTTTTGGGTATGTCCTAAATAAAATCAAACAAGAACAAAGTTTTTATATCAGAAAAAGAAAAAATATACTAATTTTTAAGCCGTGGCTAATTAAAATTAGCATATAAATTTATGCTGTAACATTTTAAGCTTCGTTTCGGATATCTATAATTTATTTATTTATTTTTGGTTTTAAAATTTAAGTCAGAAAACAAGATAGGATGAGTGGCTGATACCATTTACTTTAACTTACTATTGAAAATAGAAGAAGAGGCAAAGTATAGTTTTAAGTTTTCTAAAGATGTTTAATCTCTTTTGACATTTTTCTTCACAGTTTTTTAGTTATTTCCATGAATCCACTCCTGTGGATGTAAGGCTTAAATTTGAACACAGATTAAACTTAGATTTACAAATGGAGAGCTTGAACATTACTCAAAACATTTTTATATATGGAGATTCACCATTAAATTTTCAACAACTTATAAAATTTTTAACTTCTGACCTAACACGAAACATATACCTCTGTACTATAAATATGGAAAAAGAAGTTCAAAATATCTTTATATTCTTTTATTTTTCCTTTTTTATTTTCATAAATTTTCGTGATAAATAATTGATAAGTCAACATAATTAAAATGTCAAAAGCCTAGCATAAATTTATTTTAAAATATTTTAATTGTATAATTTAAAAATCAATTTTGAACCATATATTTGAAATACATGATTTCAACTATATAATCTAAAAATATACTGTTTATTGTGAAGTACAAAATACATAATTGTCATTTTTCTTCACAAATGTTTGAAGCACATTAAGACCATCATAATATAAGCCAAATTTAGAGAATTTTTTTATCACATGGCTATAAGAATTACGATTGAGATGTTTCCTTTACCAAAAAGCATTATGTAAACTGAGTCTCTGGAAGCCATCAATTTCATTAATAGATATTGGAAGATGATCTTTTACTCTGTACACTAGATAATATCCCTTAAGGTGAAGATTCATCAACTTGCTCATTTTGGAGGCATAGGCTCAGTGAAGCTAACGAGACAGCGAATATGACAAAAACACAATCTTAGTGTTTGTTTTGCTCCATTCTCTAAACATTAAAAAAGGCACTGGTAATTTTCCATGTTTACACGTTTTATACGTCAAAATAAAGCCTCTAATTGATTAGGTTGACTTGCGTTACATACTTTAAAATTACAACCAAACAAATATTTCTTTAAACCACCTTTTATTTTTATTTTTTTAAAGCAATACGTCATCACCAACACGTTCAATGATGTTTCTTCGTCTTTCTCATAACATTATTGAACATTTCTCATTTATTCTTGAATGTACTTTTCCGAAATGTAAATATACATTCAACAAAGTCCATTTCTAAATGAGTTTGAGGATCCAAAATCTTTACGGAGATGCTGAAAGAAAAAGGCACACTTCTACTTTATTCCAACAAAGAAATATTTCAACAATGAACCCAATTAGAATAACACAGACTATTTGGATAGCATATTCAGTCGCCTCGGCATCATAAAGGACCTATTTGGATACTGGAAGTACTTCTATTACAAATACAATTTACAAGAAAATTAAAAACATTTTAAATTGAGGGTTGACTAAGCTTTGATATTTCAAGTCCACAAATTATAAAATACAAATAAGTAGAAAACTCAATTTTATCATGTTAAAACCCAATAATAGTAATCTGAATTCACCTTTTCCTCCGTTAGTTGTGTTAATATTAACATACTCCGACACCACCGACGTAGTAATCCTCATTATACCTCTTTACCATTCAACCTCTAAAAACATCAGTGTACTTCTATCCTATTATTAAAGACATGCATAATTGCAAAACTTGGATTCTTTCCTAATGCAAGGGTCGTGCAGTTTTACTTGTGATCTACTTGTTACCAAATGAAAATGACCAAATAAATTCAATAACTTGGACTAGTGTCCAATGCCAACCGTCGCACGTCGGTAATGTAACATACTAACCAGATTAGAAAACAACAGAGAAATGTATTAACTATGATCCCAGAGCAAAGAAGCAGTAAGAAATCACTTGTCCAATACTTGCCATCCTCGTCCGATTAGCCACATAAGAATGGCATTCGGAAAGATTATACATCTACACACACTATATCTCGGAAATATCCACCAATATAGGCAATTCAGACTCCTCAATGTATCCAACACCTGCCATCTATACGGGCCAACTGGATGTTACAAACCTCGAACTAAAGATGACAAACTTCATACACAAACTTAAGTTCAATTAGCAACTTATTGCATCAAAGAATGTTGATAAAAGATAATGTACAGATCATGCCCCCCGTGTAACGTTATCTGTGTTCACCAATTATGATTTATCATTCTTTCTTGATCCAACATGTTTAACTTCTCAGGAATTACCCCTAAAATTATATATGCGTATTGGCGTATCCCCAACGCCAAAAACAATAACAACTTCGACCCGGCATACCACATTCCAACTGAATTAAAGTGAGGTCCCAAAGTCTGGCGAGTTTCTGCATAAATATACAAGGTTTCAACCAACATAGCCGTCTAGGTTACAAATCAATGGAAGGAAACAAGGTCACCTCCAAGGTTGCGTATGATAGCATTACATATTCATTGGACTCGATCTCTTTTTGTAGCCTTGTTTCTTCTATTCAAGACCATCAACCAAAGCCCCTTCTCCTAACCGGGCTGATACTACGTGGTCAGCAAGCATGACCCCGAATTTGAATTTACAAGCACTATAGCAAACTTGAATTCTGCCGCCATTCAATCAAGATCACTCCAGCTGACAAGCTTATTTCCATTGGTCAACTTCGGCCACAAGAACTCGCCATCCAAACAAATCAGATTTTGATTACAAATCCACCCAGTTCCTCAAGCTCGTCACAAGCAACCCATAGTAGTAGTAAGATGTCATGCGGTAAAACAGGCAGCAATATGACATATCATGAACATCACAAAGCAAGAAAGAATACAAACAAGAAAAGGCCGGAACAGGGTTTGGCCAGAAAATGAAGTCTCGTCTATCACCATGTCGACAATGTCGATTTGTTAAGTAAGGTTCTGTTAAAGCACATACTATTCCAAGAGAAAATCTCAATTTACTGACGCAAGGTTTATTCTGTGTTCGTTCATGCAAGCCCAGAAAATGTAATCAGAAATCTATCATTTTATAGCTAAATTTTGTCTGAGGAGAATACATGTGACGTGCTTCATTTCAAGGTCAGTCAGTAACACCAAATGATCAACATTATAAACCTGTACTCTAGGGATACTATCTATCATTTTTTGTTTTATTCGGTTGATTAAAACTATAAAAGATTCAACTTCTATGCACTTGTTCAACCATTTGTTACAAGGTTGGCCATCAACTCTTTTACTGTCAGCTCACGATATTAATATGCTCAAATACAAATTTAAGATGCTGCTACCTTGAAGGTTTAAGTATCTACATGTTAGGCATTACTACAGAAATGGTGCAAGGATGCTCATGTTTTGAACGTGAATTGTAGAAGTTCACCAATAAAACTCAGAATCAGAACAGATGACACTCGAGCATAAAAATGGTTAAGCAACTGCACTATTCACATTTGAATGGCTAGGAATAGAATAAATGCTTAAGATTTCTATGCTTGTAAAACATTTTAGATGCATAGATAAGGTGTGCATGCATTTTGATACAAGCTTCACCAGCTTATGCGTAAGTCCATCAAATTTCATTCTAAAGTACGATTGATTGTTTATGTAAAATGTAAAAACTGAATACAGGAAAAATAAAGACTCAGTTACTGTAGCACGAGATAACAGTCTAATAATGAACAACAAACTTTATTGGATATTTGGCAAAAGTTCCGAGCTGGAGTGTAGATACCCATGTGCCACACGTACACATATGTATGAATTTCGATTCATAAAGTATAAACTTAATTTTAGCAGCATCACGTATAACTGATATAATTTTATCATATATTGAATCCTATAAACTATGGAGTATGTTTGGATTGAACTATATTTAGCGGTTTTGTTCCCATAAACTTTTTTTAATTTTACTCTCTCTTGTTTGGTAACATTAGTGAAAATAAGATTCTAATGGATTTTGTTTTCAAATACTCAAGACTATTATGATTAAAACCTAACAGATTATTTTCTAGCGAAGTTGTTTTCCTATTTTATCCCCAACAACTGATCAATTCAAATATAAAATAACTATTACAAATAACTTCAAATGCTTTTTTATAATGATACAAAATAAACTAATTTTAGACAATTTATCTTATAATCACTTGTCACATCGCATATGGACATAGGATTTTTATTTCCATTTTCTCAAACTCTTGGTAAATGTAATAGATTATTAAAGCACGCCGATTCCTTTTCCTCCTAAAAGAGTTCCTATTAGCTGAATATGGGTTTTCAAGATAAAGGAAAATGCTTATGGTTCTATAAACAAATGGTCTCAACAGCAGGGAGAAGCCAAGATTCCAATCAGCAGCAGGGAATTGACATTAATCAAACCTTTTCTCTAGTAATAAAGCATATTACTGTTTACAATTTATTTTATTTATAGTCACTTCCAAGTGATCGCTTCATCAATTTGAAGTGATCAATGTTTTTAATGGCTTTCTTGAAGAGGCTTATAAGACATGACCTCTAAGGCTTTGAAGCTCCTCACACCTCTTTGGCTAGTACATTGCATAATGCTATTTATGGGCTCTGTTAGATATATTATATTATTAGATATCTTAGATAGATATCTTATCTTTATCTTTTATCTTTAGTTAGTTTGTTATTATTTCTCATTTGTATTTTAGGATTAGTCCATATTTCTTCTATTATAAATATAGTATCCTATGTGTATATTTAACACAAGGGAGCTTAATCCCATATATAGTTTTCACTATATTCAACATGGTATCCAATGCCAGGTTCTTTTAGGAAAAACTTTTCGTCGCCTCTACCGGAGCTACCACCACCGTCTTCTTCCATCACTATTGTCAGAGTTCTAGTTTCGACTAGCAACCACACAGTTTTGATCGTCTTGGTCTAGCAACCACCGTGCCATCAACAACACATTCATTGAAGATCCTACACACTCTCACGAGCCTCTCGAAGTTGTCGATTTGGTCCTTTCTCCGTCAAGCGTGGCAAAGCACCCCATCTCCTTTTGAACAGTGATTCAAAGCGCTGAGGTCGCCTCTTACTCCTCCTTCAAGATCTGTGCTTAGAGCCCTGATTGGAGAGTCTTGAATTTTTAGGGTTTTTTCTATCGTGTTCGTCCATAGCTTCTTCCGTTACTGTCTCTTCTGATCTCTCTTTGTCATCGGTATGTTTGACCTATCCATATATGCTTTTTCTCCCGTGACAAAGATGACTTTTGTTAGTTTATTTATAGTTATGGTGGCTCTTCAACAATGACCTCTTTATCTATTAGATGTCAACAATGCATTCCTTAACAGGTATTTGCAAGAAGAAATTTATATGAAGCAACCTCCCAAATTTGTTGCTCAGGAGGAGTCTTCTAGATTGGTATTTTGTCTTCCATGTCATCTTCGCAAATCATTAACAATTTGATGTCATGCGAGTGCAGATGTGGATATTTTCACTAAGTTTTTATTGATTATATTAGTAACAAATTTGATACATACAATTTGTATGCACCAACTTGTGGGAGAGTGTTAGATATATCATATTATTAGATATCTTAGATAGATATCTTATCTTTATTTTTTATCTTTATTTAGTTTGTTATTATTCCTTATTTGTATTTTGGGCTTAGTCTATATTTCTTCTATTTTAAATATAGTACCTTATATGTATATTCAATACAAAGGAGATTAATTCCATACATAATTTTCACTATATTTAACAGGCTCAACCAAGCTCCTTGAACTTGGTTTTAGTGCCTAGAAACCACATCTATTAAATTTGGTTTCCAACGACAGCTAATGCAATCATTTCACTATTCATTTACAGCCAACACTTTTCACCTGCTATCTTTTGGTGTACATTGATGACAAAATTTATAACTAGAGGCCTTTTTTACCTTGGTTCAACATCTTATCACTTAGCTTCATTCCTCTTTCTCTCTTAAGCAGCTTGGAGCTCTCGATTATGTTTTTGTGGCTCTCATTATTACTCAAACCATGTGTATTAAGGACCTACTATCTAAGACAAACATGATCGAAGCTAAAGCATTTATATTACAACGCTAAGGACCTTTTGCTACAAGGTCTAAGCAAGGTTCTAATCTCATATCTGATCCCATTTAAGCAGTCCAAGGTCAATATCTCCACCGGTAGTTTCTCACCACCTTGAGCTTGGGTAGGGAGAAGCTTCTAACGGAATGCCCTTTCTTTGTATTTGTTAATAGTCCAAGCCTCTAAAGCTTACAGTATTACTGTAGAGCATGTAATTGGTGATCTTTTTAGAAGTTACAAACTCTTTTAGTATTGAGTAAGCACTATACAGTGTTTACTTCGCAAAGAGTCTATTCAGAGCCTCTTCTACAAATATGTACAATTCATTGCTTTCAGCAATAATAAAATTCTTTGGTTTTCTGTTTAGTTTATCCGAATATACAAAATGCATTAGTATTTATCCTTGTCAGTTATAGCAATCACTGTAAAACAGTCATAAACAATATCCATCCAACAAATTTCTATTGAGAGAGGGAGGGGGGACAATGTGCTAACTCACATGCTAAATCATAGTAGGCTGATTGCAACTTTTAGTAGATCAACAAATTTTCAAAACATACTAAAATCCTAGCGAAGTGTCCAAAAAACACTGGTTTCTTCCTCTCCACTGCAACGAATTAAGACACTTACTCTTTGCAGTCTGCTCTTGGTATTGATATCCCAAGACATAGCTATCACTGAATGTTGTCAACAGACACATTCTCTATTATGTTGCTTGCAGTCAGATTTCATAGATCTTCCCGGCTTGCAGTGTTCTTTGCCTGGCACATGTTTGGAAATTAATAGAAAACTCATACACTGATTTATTATTATGAAAAGGGTAAAAGATTCAAAATGAACGAGACTCTGTTAACAGCAGAATACATGCAGAACTCAGTTACAAGTTAGTTGTAACTGTCCAACAGAAAAGTTACAATAATCAACAGTCTAAGAGAAACCACTGCTGTAAGAGAAATGACAATTGTATAACTGAAACAACAACTGTTAGGTTTCTGGGTTTGAAACCTAACTAAGAACACTAACAGTAGGTAGAAACAGTAATGAAAGAATGGGTTTTTCTATTATTCACAGTAAAAGAACTCTTTTTACAAAGAATGGGTGGGAGCATAACCTCCCTGGTTGGGAACATAACCTCCCTCTTTTGGCCAAAGTTCAGACTTACAATGAATTCACTCAATAAGCTCCCCCTATACAGAACCCTCCCTATTTATAAAGTTTCTCTTCTCCTTCCCACCCACTAACTAACTATCTGTCAAATAACTCTTCCCTCCTAACTGTCCTTCTCATTTCCTCTTCCTTCTATCCTAAACCCCTTATAACGTATCACCCTATTTCCTATCAACAACACTGACAGACCCAATACATTTCAAACGGAGTATTACACTCACAGAAATTGGTTATTGTTCTTTGCTTGGTGTTGTTTGGTATGTGTTGTAAGGCAGCTGCTTGTTACATTGAAGTTGTTTTTGTATCATGGCTTGTTTGGGTGTTGTTCAGTTTGGGACTATTATTTTCTGTTCTTAATTTTTGTTGTTAGGTATTGTTCTCTTTGGGCCAACTAATTAGTTTTGTTTTTTTCTGTACATGCAATTTTGCATGTTAGGAAGAACCTTGTTGAGTGTTGATCTCTTTTTATTCTTAAGCTATGACATCCCCTCAAATTTGGAAACATTGATTTTAACTGACTTAGTCATGACAATATAAATAGGATTGAAAGTGTTTGTATCTTGTACACTTTGACAGTTGAATACAACTTTCATTTTCTATAAATCTACCATCTGCATGTGAGCCTATTTTCTAGCAACACCTACCCATCCACGCCTCTCAATCTCCCCATATTTGTTGAGTCCAATTGGCTTTCCCCAGTCGCAACATAGCATGTCAGATGTCTCCAAATCCAATTCCTCTTCTTATTGTTAGTTTAACAAATGTCCCTGTCATTCCTATGAAAAACTCATTGCATAAATAAATCATGACATCAGGGACCCCCTAGTGTCCAACTTTGCTTCAAGGCACAGTCAATCTGATCAGCTGTACAAAAATTTTAAAAACATCCCAACATAGATGACATTCTTTTGATATTTGGTTTCAGTTCCATGCCTTCAAGACACACGCTGAGGTTTGAAACAAAGGATTTATGTTAAGAAGTGGACTTTAAGTCTAATTCCACCCTACAAAATCGACTTGTAAAGTGAGGTTTGCACCCACTTATATACTATAAACTGATTTTATCTCTAGTTAATGTGGGAGTTCCAACATACTCACTCACGCCGAGATATATATATTCGAACGTGAAACTAGACATTAATGGATAGTCCTATAGGAATCTGATAGCGAATGGAATAATATACCCAACAAACAATAAATCTTGTTAGGATAGACTCTGATACCGTGTTAAATTTAGAAGAGAAGAATTTCTTTATTTCTCACTCACAATTATTAGGTCAGCTGACCTATATTTATACATGCGTTCTGAGATAAAAACATAAATTAAAAAATAAAACACTAAACAATCCTAGAGAGAATAAATCCCTATAATTATGGGATTTTAATCTTGTTACAATTTCCTAATATTAAATTCAAAATCAAATTTAACAAAACAAACAAAATAAAAGATAAATATAAATTTTCCTAAATAAAGCCTAAATTCACCGCGTGCTTCTTGACACTTCCACTCAAGCTGGTGAATAAATGTTTTTCATTCCCAACTTGGATACGATTCCTTCAAATGTAATACTATTTAGACCTTTAGTAATAATATCTGCATTTTGAGCTATACTAATGGCAGATTTACTGTCACGGTATAGCTTCATAAGTTTTTACCATCTTATCTTCAAATCATCTAATATAATCTTTAGCCATAGAAGTTCACATATTCCTTGGGCCATGGCTCTAAATTCTGCTTCAGCACTTGATCTAGCCACTACATTCTATTTCTTGCTTTTCCAACTCACTAAATTTCCATCAAGTAATGTGCAGTATCCCGTGGTTGATCTTCTATGCACAATTGACCCAGCATAGTCCGCATCCATTTATGATTCGATACTTAGACTCTTGTTTCTCTTGAACAATATCCCTTTCCCTGGTGTACCTTTTAAGTGCTGAATAATTCTGAAGACAGCCTGGAGATGTGTTTCCTTTGGTTGGTGCATAAATCAACTTTACATCACCCTTTTAATTATAGGAAATTATGAATATCCAAATTTAGAAAACACCTTTACATCACCCTTTGAAGCCTCTTTACCTGATGTAGGGAACGCCAACAATATCAAGGTCCCTCATGGACTACTTTTCATCAAGAACCCAAAGACAATCATTAAAATGTGGAAAATAGAGAAGCAAAGCATAAATGATGTTTGTCTCAAGGAAGTTAGAGCAAGAACTATATAATATAAAGATTCTAGGGTACAAATGGGATGAATTTATAGTATATAAATGAGTGCAAACCCACCTCACAGGTTAGTCTTATAAGATTGAGTTAAGCTTAAAGTTCACTCCTTAAAATGGTATTAAAGTCCTCCAAAGTCTGTCCTAACAAGATTTATTGTTTGTAGGACCTATCAAATCACTAGGGATGGCGAAAATATTCATGTCCACGAGTATTTGGGAATAAAATACACAGCAAATAGTTGGTATCTGCAGTTATTTATTAATACTCATTTATAAATAGGTCGAGTGCGAGTACCATACTACTCGTATTACGGGTATCCATTACCCACAAAAGATTAAAATAAAAATTAATTTATATTTTATTAAGTTAAATTTAATTAATATTAAAACTAATTTATATTTTATTAGGTTATATTTAATTAAAATTAAATTTTAATTTATATTTTATATTTTTTGTAATTTTATTTATATTTTATTTAAAAATTTATAAAATATCTTATTTTAAATATCCATGGATATCCAAGGATATCCGCAAGTTTTAAAATACTCGTGGGTTTTTTTAAAACGGTATTTGACGGATAACAGGGTGGGTAACGAGTTGATTTTTTTGTTATGGGTCAGGTAGCGAATAGGTACTATTCATGCCTGACCCAACCCGATGTCATTCCTATAAGTCACCGGCTATTGGGCCGTTATCAAACCACTCATATGTCTAGTCTCATGCTTGAGATGTATGTGTCACACATGGACTAAAGATAAAGCGAATTTACAATATATAAGTACACACAAACTTCACCTTACAAATCAGTTTAGTTAGGCTTAAAGTCCTCTTCTTAAGAAAGATTAATGTTTGTGAAGAATAGTGAAGCTTCTAGGGACATGAAGATCGAGAAGAAATTATTTGAACTCTTGCAATCATAGATAAAAGATGAGAAGTTCAACTCTACTATCCATTACATGTAACAATCTATTTTCTGAACCCAAGTTCTTGTACAAAAGTCAAAGAATGGGTCTTAATTCTAAAGCAATGCAAGGCATTAATGGTTTTATTCAAATGATTGCTAAAACCAAAGAAATGCTTGCTAAAGTCAAAGTGAGTTATTCAACAACAAAGAGGACAAAAGGTCTTCTTGGGTTGAAACTGCCAACTCTAATTGCTATATCAAAAGATTGTTTATACTTGTACATCTTGTACATACATTAACTCTTATATATAATGAAGAAGAGATACAATAGCAAGGAACAAAATCAATAACTAATAAAGGGAAATATTTGCTAAGATATTTCCCAATTTGATGCAATCAAATCATATCTTTAACACTCTTCCTCAAGCTTTTCATAAATGTCGTTAACACAACATTCCTTGAGACTTCATGAACATTTTAGTTAGTTGGTTGCTAGAGCTGACAAAACAATGACACAGTTTCACACATCGATTTGGTGTGCGTTTGTGAAGATGTAATCTCTAGGAACTAGCTAAGTTCCAAGCAACAATTTGGTGTAAATGTGTGACACGCAAAGAAATTGGGAGCACATGGTAGCAGTAGGCCATGAGTCAAGCAACATAGTGGTTACAAAGAAGGGTAGCTTGATTGTGAGGCTGGGCCATAGGTTTTGGAATACTACCAAAGAGCAAAATGCTTAAGGACATAACTTTTGTTGAAGAGAAAATAATGCTCGGAGAGCAAGATGACTATTGGAGAGCAAATGTACTTTCAGAGCTTGAAGACTACCAAAGAGAAAATATTCTCAAAGAGCACGACAACTACCATATAGAAAAAATGTAGCAGTGGTTGTTTACCCAAGACAAAAAGTTGGGGTGACAATGTCACTGCAAATGCTTATAGAGAAAAAAGTCAACAAACCATTCACAAAATAGGCCACGGAAGATGGTATCACTTTGAAAACATATTCAAAGGATTGTTTGTAATTGTATACCCAGTACACGCATGAGTATTCTAACTATAATGAAGAAAGATATTTGGTAGTACACGCGTGAGTAATCATACTATAGCTTTTTTGGAGCCGGCCAATACCCACCGCCATCTAGGATTTAAAGCACTGAACTATAAAGTACTGGACATCAATACATTTACAATAATTTCCAGATTTCAGACACATGAAAACGATAAAAAAAATAAAGCATCCCATCAGTCTTTCCAAGTTGCTGCTGAAGATCTTGAAATGCTTGAAAATTAGACCAACTGCTATTAAACAATTAAATGTAATCATGTAAATTAAGGAAAACAAGATATCCTCATAAACCATGCAATTCATGCAAGTTTACTCTAGAATGGAACAAACAAGAGAAGGCACGGATAAAAAGATGCATAAATATTTTGAAGAAAATTCAAAACCAAAACATTCCAAATCAACCTTCTTTATGAAAAAGAGAGCCTCAGACAGAACTTTTCATGAACTACGACCAGGCAATTGATCAGGAACTGTACAAAAAAGTGTTTTGGCTTGCATATCAAGATTTGCCATATTTGTTGACATATCCCTGCAAATCAAAGATATTTCTATTAAATGAATCACAATGAAACAACAATATCCATGTACATACATATTGGAAAATCACTATAACTGCAAGAAAAGAAAAGAGGCTTTACATTGACCAGCTTTGCAATTTTTGCCCGACTTGAAGAAACATATTGCTTGGCAGTATCTATGGTAGGAATCTGATGGGGCTCTATGGTGCTAACAACCTTGTCAACTGATTTTCTGACTATCATAATATGTGCATCCTTGCTAAGACGACCCTCCTGCCAAAATGGTTTTAACAACTCTTTTACATGATCAACAAGAGCTGCACGTAACATTTTTAGTGCCTTTGGTTCCTTCTGCATGCTGCCATCCATCTGAAAGTCAACATCTATTTCATGATTTTTCTTATCCCTGTCTCCTCTCTTTGTTTTGTGCCCTGATCCTTCACCATGTCGTCTAGCATCATGCTCAGTCATTTCTCTCTCCTTTATTGTACTATCTGCAACACCTAAGGTATTTTGTCCCGTGCCAATTTTACCATTTTGATAGTTTACATAAGTTCCTGACGTTATCTCTGTTTCAGTATTTTTTTCATGAGGAACAGAGTTTTTGTTTGGCTCATTTTCATAAAGTTTATTATGAGAAGATACAGAACTTTTGTCATCATTAACACTGGACGTGTATTTCCCAATCACAGCAGAATCACCATATATCGGAGCCTGTGATGAAGCCAGTACGTTAGATCCTTGAATTAAAAGGGAAGCCTTCAAAGACCCATCCCCTATATTAGGTATCTCAATGCTATCTCGAAGAGGGTCATAAAGATCTCCAGGAGATGATACATTCATGGGAGTAATAAAAAAGGATGGCCGGAAGGGCACAGAAGGTTCCCAATCATAAGAACAGATTTTTGATTTATATCCAGTGGGATAAGATGGAACGCTGGAAGAACTAACTAGACGAAAATCCTCCCGCCCTGAACTAGAGAAAGTGGACTTAGATGTGAGATATTCTTTATCAGTGCTCAAAAGCTTTTGGGAGTTCAGATTACCAGCCCCCAAAGATGAACTAAAAGGCAGTGAACATGCTGATTGAGAAGAAATCCGGTGAGAGAGTGACATACTTGAAGATGGAAATTGAGTAACCAGGCTTGAATTTGGTGAATGGTTCAAAAGAGTGGATGCGTATCCTTTGTATATATGTTGGTTCCGAAGAGTAGTCATTCCATCCTGATTTGGGTTGAAATAATTGCTTGTTGAACTAAATGCAAATCTATTCTCTGGAAACAAGTTGTCCCTCGGCGTAAAGTTTTGTTTTTCTTGAGATGGATGCCAACTAGGAGTTTGTTCTTGTTCATTCTGCGTCTCATATTTAAAGGAAATTCAGAAGAATGCAAAGATATGCTATCAAGTTAAGTATTAAATGAATCTAGAGTGCTAACCATCCTCATTCTCTGAACATTGTCCCTAACACCTGTTCCAGTACAATACCTTCGTTAGAAATATGATTACAGAACAAATTTCCTGAATAACTTGACCAAACGAGTTATATGATATACCTTCTTCCACTTTCAATTTTCTCTTCTGATGAGCAGTAACTAAGTCAGCTTCAGCCTCCTGATCTGTCTTATCCACAGTATCTTTTATATGAAGAAAGCTACAAGAACTACCTCTGATACACCATCCTTTAGCAAAAAAATCACATACAATTTTTGGTCGTTTGTTTGTGTTTTTAATCTCAGCACTGGGAGACATACTTCTAGTCCTGCTATTAGGAGTTATCAGTAAAACCTAATGGTTAGCATGTGAACCAATTTAAACACACTGGCAAAAGGCAGAAAACTACTTTCAGAAGAGACATCATCCTGTATGAATTGAAGTTTGGTAATATTACAATGTAAAAGAGCATACTGAACTAAAATGACCAGACCTTGACAGTGTTTGCTTCATATCATCCCTTGACTCCTCCCTCTCTAACTGCTTGATATTGTTCCTAGAATTCTGACCACCACTAGCATCCTCAACAATACAATCTTTTGGAAGCAGGCAAATGGCCATATCTTGTCCAGTATCACTAGATGACTTGGTGGCCCTGCCCCTGGAATCAATATCATTATCATCACATAAATTAGGCTTGCTATTGGAACCTAACTCACTGTATCCACCCTGTATTTCCTTCTGCAGAAGGGATCCAGCATTTTCAACATCAACTTCTAGTCCTTGACTTCTACAATTTTCAACATTAGTCAGATATTCTCTTGATTTCAAATGACTTGAAATGTCATATTTCAGATGAAGCTCTTCCTTTTTCAATGTCAGTATCTCACATGAAGGAATAGATATTTTGACTATCGCATCAGTCTCTTCAATGCAAAGCACACTAGATGGTGGAATTACTTCAGGGTTTTCAGCCACAGAATAATCTAGCCCCAAGTTTTTGTCTTGTTCCTTAGACTCCATATGTAGGCTCAAATCTAGAATGGAAGATAAAAAGTTAAATCAAAAAATGCATAGAGGAAAAGAAAGGAAACAAAATATACTGAGCGATTCAAGAGTGCCCAGACTCCCAAAAATCCCAGGACTATTCACACTCCATAACTTGGCCCAAATTTAGAATCGAAGATAAAAAGTAAATCAAGAATGAGGCATAAAGAAAAAGAAATGAGGAAATATTCTGGACAATTTAAGACTGCCGATTTTTCTCCTGAAAATCCCAGCCCTGTCCACCCTGTGCTCTCCTCTAAAAAGGTGATAAACCTGTTACAACAGAATCTCCTCTCTGATTCTACCCAATGCCAACTCGGCAGGTAGTTACTACATCTCTCTTGAAAATGATCTGTGCATTGACATTCTTTCTTTCTTTCTCATGCATAGACCTTAGTTATTTTGGGGTTCCTATTTAGTGAAACGGACTAATTTTGATGGGAATTTATGGAAGTCCCATATCGACTAGAGATAAGACTAATTTAGAGTATAGTATATAAGTAGGTGCAAATTTCCTCTTACAAATCAGTTTTATCGAATTGAGTAAGACTTAAAGTCCACTTCTTAACATGGAATCAGAGTCATTTTGAGAGTCTATCCTAGTAAGATTTGTTGTTTGTTGGACATATTGTTCCACTCACTATCGGACCACTCATTAATGTCTAGTCTCACGCATAATATGTAAATATCTCAGCGTGAGGGAGATGTGTTGAAAATCTCACATCGACTAGAGATAAGGTTAATTTAGAATATATATATATATATATATATATATATAAGTGGGTGCAAAAATCAACTTAGAATCGGTTTTGTGGAGTTGAGTTAGACTTAAAGTTCACTTCTTAACAAGAATTATCTCATTGGATGATTGGGTATGGCTGAGAAATTCTTTAAAATTCCAAATACCAAACCAGAATTCAAAGTGTCACTAAATTTTGTGTATTGACGGAGCAGTGGTGCACTGGTTCAAAAACTTGAGGAAGAGTGTGCCCACATTAATGACATAGAAAACCTGAAAACTGAGTGGTTGAAAAGATTTTCCTGAGTGGTGTGTTGCAAACCCATTATGAGCACCTTGCACCAAAAGGTTGTTGGCTTGAAGATTATGTTAAGAGAGTTTGAGATGTTGCTAGCACAACACCAGGAATTTCTGAAGAACAAGCATTGGGTTAGTTTAGTTCGTGAGTAGCTTGAGTGAGGGGATTCTTAGAAGCATCACACTCAATATAGCTAGAAAGTACCAGCCATTAGCTCAGCAAGATTAATAGAAGAGTAACCATGACAGATCTCTGATGTTTGGCCAAATTGGACATTTCATGGAGCAGTTATTGAATGGCAGGTCAAGCATTCTAATTATGGGTACAATTCCAATAATGGGTTCAGATCAATTGGCAGGTCAAGCATTCTAATACCACACTTCTCTGTGACACCCACAATGTCACCAACACCCCCACCCACATTCAGCAGTATTTCCAGTGGCACCCACCTATGTTCTGAAATTTAGCAATTCTTCCAAGTTTTAAGAATTTACGTCTCTATTCTACGTACAAAATTTCAGAATCGCAGTCATCCTCCGTGATATCCAATTAGAGAAGTTTTAGGGTAGGCTGCAATGCGCTTCTATCCTACCACGTGCTATCCTGCTAAAAGTGTCTTTAGGGCCAGCTGCAATGCGCTATTATAGATTAATAACCATGTCATATACAATTATAGATAACCATGCCACTAAAATCGATCCACGATCACTGGGTTTTTATCCTCAGCAGCATATCCTTCCTCCCTAGTCCCGCCATTTCCTCCTCTCCCCATCCCCAAACAAACAGTTCAATAAGAATGGAATGACAAAGTAAAAGAGAAACATCAATATGGAATTTGATATGTAAACACACAAAAAGTCAAAAACCACATAAACTCAATGCAACATGTGAGACGGTACCACGGAGAGCAAAGAGCAACACAGCATCAAACGAAGTTATAAAATTATGATTAGGGAAAAAAGAAGCGTGTAATTCACTTGTGTAGCGGATAAAAATAAGAATGACAATGACGACTAATTTATGAATTGAAAAACCTTTCCGACCCTTATCAGCATCGGGTGGAGAACCTTTCACCGCCACTCTGTCCTCCCCCACTGTTTCTTCTTTTCGCTGTCCCTCCTTCTCTTTCATTGCTTCTTGTTGCAATTGTTGTTCGTTATTCTTCTCCTCCATAGCTTTTTCTTGTTGTTGTTCTTGCTCTTTCTTCTTCTCCTCCACTGCTTCTTCTTGTTGCTGTCGTTGCTCTTCCTTCTTCTCCTCCGCTGCTTCTTCTTGTTGTTGTGGTTGCTCTTCCTTCTTCTCCTCCACTGCTTCTCTTTGTTTCTGTTGTTGGTCTTCTTTATTATCCTCCAGCGCTTCTTGTTCCTGTTTCTCTTCTTCTCCTTCATCCTCTTGGACTTCTTCCTCCACTTCTTCTACTTCTTGTTCTCCCTCTTCCTCTTCTTCTACCTCAACTTCTACTTCTTCTTCTTCTTCTTCTCCCTCTGTCTCTTCTTCCTCTACCTCCACTTCCTCTACTTCTGGTTCTCCCTCTCCCTCCTCGTCTTCCTCTTCTTCTAACTCCACCTCTTCCACTTCCTCTTCCTCCTCTACTTCCTCAACCTCTTCCTCGTCCACTTCCTCCTCATCTACTTCCTCCACCTCTTCCTCCTCTACCTCTTCTTCAAAATCTTCCTCTTCTACTTCTTCCTCAATCTCCTCCTCTTCCACTTCTTCAGCTTCCTCCTCCTCCTCTGTTTCCTCTTCCACTTCTTCCTCTTCTTCGGATGGATCGGTCTCGATATCATCGGGCACAGGAGAATCAGGGAGAGACATTGGATTGGATTTGAACGTGTAGAAAAATTAATGAGAAGAAAACCCCTAATTCGATCGAATAGGGAATCAAGCAGGGGTGGAGAGACACACAAAAACCCAAACTCACGATGATATATGACAACAGAATACAACCCAACGTTAAGGAACACACACGACACGACAATGGTTCAGGAATGCTTCGCTGACGTGTACGCCGGAGTCGTGCTACCAGAGGTGCATCCCACTCACCGCCACGTCTTTTCTCCGACGTGTCGCTCCGATAACCCTAGTCCCTTCCTTTCTCCAGTACAAACCCAATTTCATATGTACCTTTCTCAAAAAGTTTTGGGCCTAACACACCGCAAACATTACAACACTAAAAACTTTTACTCGTAATTTAACTATAAGTCCATTCTTTGGATGATTTATTGGATGTAGAATTTTGTTTTCTAGTTTAAAATGTATGCATATTAATATGTTTTTCTTAACTTTCTATTCCACTAATTTAATAAGATGAAATAATAGTTAGTTATTGGTGTTTTTTTACCAAATTGTATTGGAGATTACATAATTAGATATAAGTAATTTCAACTTAACCTTTCCGTTACAATTAATTTGATGATATGAAATTAAATATTTGTCAGCATATTTCACTTAATTTCTGGATATTACAGAATCAGAAACACGTAGTTTGTTGTTAATATATTTTGCTTAACCTTTGAACTGCTATTTAGATAAGATGACATACTTGTATATTAACATACTTACTAGTTAGCCGAGTCAAAAATGCATGTTCAGTAGAGTTTGGAGAGTCGATATTGGTCCAATAATCGGTTTATTAATTCGTTAAAATTTAATGGGTTGGTTTTAATTTTTTAATTCTCTAGTCTTTTTTTTCCCTGACGGACAAAGTAGGTTGGTCTATCAACTTGTTTTTTAAATAAAAAATTAATTGTGATGTATTATATTATATGAACAATGTATGTGTATAGTAGTATAATAATTTAAATTATTAATACTAACAATTTTAATTTTAATTATTTTATATAAAAAATAATTAATTATATTAATTAATTAAAAACTTAAAAAACAATTTATAATTAAATGTTTTAATATATGATAAATTTTAAAAATACAAAAAAAAATTATAAATTATCGTATTGACCCGCTTTATTCCAAGCCGGTCAATATTTTTAACACTATGTTATGATGGAGTGGTTTGTCTTCATTATTTTTTAAGGTCAACGATGAAGTGTAAATCAAATAAAAAATATCTGTTTTAAGACCTTAGTATTCGATTATAAGTAAATTCTATTGACTTTTTAAGTATTAGTAATCCTATTCTTAATTTCTTGCATTGTATTAATAAGGAGTTAACTGGAATATATAATATTCAAAAGAATAAAATTAATAAAGAAAAAATAGAAGTTGTACATACGAACTTCCCCGTTTGAAAAAAATAATATAAAAACTTCTTTAATATCCTGAAGTTTGAACCATTTGTAATATTCCTTTTGTGAATATTGTGTAAGTTTCTTTAAAATGAATGAGAGACAAAGAAATTAGACGATGACAAATATTTGATCAAAGGAATACCCATGATTATACGGATGTATTTTAAATCTAAAAAAAATATGACTAAAAATGTTGTCAACAAAATCTGTATTAATATATTATTGTTCTAAAATAAATTGGAGATTTTTTTGTCTCAAGTTTATATCTTTTAATCATCTTTCAATTTAATAGAAATTCTTTTAAGGTTTAAACTCTTGTCAAAAATATCAACAAGATCATCAAATTTTAATTGGTTTCAATTGAGTTTGATTTTTTAAAATTTTATGTAATTTCATCATATGTTAGTACACTACTAAAGATATTAACTTGTGTGTCATTAATTGGTTTTTGTGGTTTTTTTAATTTTTTTTTTAATTTTAATTAACTAATTAAATATCTATCAAAACAGATTAAAATAATCATTACTTTTTATATGTTAAATTATTTTATAATAATTAAAATTTAAATGGAAAGTATTAATACCTTACTATTATACATGTACATCATTCAAATAATACAATACATCACCGTTTTTTTTTTTTAATTTAAAGAATAAATTGATAGACCAATCTACTTTATTCCGGTCTT
Source organism: Vigna reflexopilosa (assembly GCA_027742785.1). NCBI lineage: Eukaryota > Viridiplantae > Streptophyta > Magnoliopsida > Fabales > Fabaceae > Vigna > Vigna reflexopilosa. The sequence goes on along the minus strand of CM050926.1, from coordinate 32,310,093 downwards.
TAGCCTCTAAGAAAATGGCCATTGAATTAAAAAATTCAACCCAGATCATTAAATTTGAACGAATTAATAAACCGATCATTGGACCAGATTCCACTCTGCAAACTCTGTTGAATATGTTAAAATATAAACACGTCATCTTATCTAAACAACAATTCAAAGGTTAAGAAAAATACATTGACAACTAACTACATGCCTCTGATTATGTAAAACGGTAGAAATATTTGATTACAAGTAGTAAAAAATAAAACAGTTTTACACAAACTTTAATAATTAATGTACCTAGATATAGGTCGAGAGATAATATTTTCATTATTTATAAATGCCTTAATATAATATGTTTTGAAAATGACTTGGACGTCACTAGGAGAGATTATATTAATTAGTGATTTGGTGAAATATTATTACTCAAAATAAAATTCATCAACCTTTTTTTATGAGCATTGGCTTATATTCTAACTTATACAGATTAAATATATATTTAGATTAAGTTGAGAAGAGAAATAAATAAAAGTAAACTCATTCTTCAACCAAGTTTTAGGTTAAAATTTATATTATTTATATAAAATTAAATGATTCATCTCATTATTGTAAGTAGTATATTATAAACTACGTTACTATGATATAATATCTAAATTGTTTTTATGGATTTGGGTTTTGTTGAGATTGATGGTAGGATAAAAGTTAGCGAAATAATGAAAAAACAATAGAAAGTGAGATTATTTGTGTTGAGGGAAAACGAGTGAAAGCTTGTATTCGATGTATTGAATTTTTTTAATAAAATCGATGAAAAGCTTGTTGATTTTGAAGATTTATAACACCTTTAAAAAATAAATGAAGATTCAAATGACAACTAAAAACATAAGTATAAATATCGCTTATTTAAAACCTAGTAACTTTTAACAACCTTAAACACATGTTTGAAATGCAAAATATAAATTACATTCTCTAAATGTTGAGAAATGAACAAATTCCACAATATTTAATGAAACAATGATAAAATTTGTGAATATGTAAATATTGTGATGGATGAGAACACTTGAAAGAAAACTCATGCAATGAAAAAATGTTTGTATTTTTTTTTTTTTTTGTGAACTTCTTTAAAGTCTCATTTAATAAAAGAACCAACGAAAGACTATTTCGTATATTATTGAGGATTTGAACGTGAAAATAAATAATGATAATAAATAAACTCACTATTTAATTTTTAAGTTTATTAAACTTTGCGATTTGACACTAAATTATGACGAAATATTATATAATCAATTTAAAAATAAATAAATGTCTTGTTGCCATTTCATAAAAATAAGAACTCGTTTTTTTATAGAATATAGTCTAAATAATCATTCAACTTAAACAAACTAAAATTATTGACTTTTAGAGATGAAAAATTAAGAAAATAAATAATTTTTAAATGGAACATTTGAAAATAAATTATATAATTTATACACGACTTTACAAAATCTTGTTTATAACTTAAAAAAATATACAAAAGATTCATTATTTTAAAAATCAAACAATAAATTAATGAAAGATGTGTCAATATTCTAAAAGAAGCATTCAAATATTAAACGACCATGTAAAAAATAAAACATTCCGAGAACAGTGTTAAAAAATGACAAGAAGATTTTTCTAAAAAGATATTAAAAATTAAAACATTTTGACCTGGTTTGAGAATATAATATTTAGTATTTATTGGTCAATTCATTCACGTTATAATCATTTGGACTAGTCCACACAATGGAAGTTTAGCACTTTATATTTTGTTTTTCACTTTTTTTTTTCTGAAAATCTTTCTCTCCACTTTACTCGTTTATTACAGCACTACAAACCTTGAAAAAAAATCATCCCTGCAAAAGTTCTTTTATTAAAACTTATTTCCACCATACTATTCATTTTTTACTAAAAAATTACATAAGCAACATTATACATCTTTTCACATGTATTAACTATTTTTTTATCTAGAAAAGGAAGAATATATATATTAGTCTAAAATATAAAAATAACTTTTCCTGGTAACAAAATGAAAAAATTAGACGGGAGATAAGTGACATAAGGATTCATTTCAAATTTGACCCTTTATCCAATGCGCTGCGTCCGCCGGGGGTGATGTTCGCCTATGATTGCGTCCTATTCAAATGTCAAAACACTTCAAAGTCTTCTCCACCGTCCTATGAAGAATGAAAAGATCATTCCTTATAAGGCCAATCACGTAATTTCCTTTCACTATCATATTTTAATAGTAATTATTTGACATGACATTTCTCCTCCATGAACCGTTATTCTTTGTGTGTACCTAAACTAACCTCTTTCTCTCTTTCTCTCTCTCTTCACTCACTCACTCACGTTGCTGTTGTCGTTTCATAGCAACATAAAAGCAGAATCCACCTCAAACAAGGAGCTATCAATGCATCAAATGAAACCCATTCATTTTTTTTTTGTTTCCTGAGATAAAATAAGTGGGGCTCACATGCATCTACAAAAATTAACTAGGCTTTTGATCAAAGGACCAAGCTACACCCACTCCCCCTAAACTCAAATCTAGCCGTTAAAAAAGTGGACCCACGAACAGTAACCACGCAGAGTTCAGACCTACCATACTCTCTCACACGTCATTTAATATTGAACCATTAATGACCATTAAAACCGTTGTGATGGTTCGCGCCTGCATTAATCGTGATATGGCTCAGTAACACCATAACAGCTGTTCCTTCATTAGTTCACGGGTCAACTAAACGAAGTAGTAGCTAGTGAATGTGAATTTGTGAATTTCTATTTCCAACTGCTGTGCAGTGTTGCTGCGAAGTGCAGACACGTTCGTGCGCTCTCTCTCTCTAGAAAAATTGGGATGTGAGAGAGAAGAGAAAAGAAGAAGAAAAGCGAAGATGGCGAACATAGCAACGTTTCGATTCCTTCTGCTGTGGACGCTTTTCCTCTGCTTTGTCTTTACTACGCGTGCAGCTCAACGAGGTGAGATTCTCTATTTTGCATTGAAGTTGAACGCTGAGTTGATAAGGATTCTGGCTTGGATGTGTTTGAATTTCGTTTTGGTTTGCTTTGAATTAAGTAATAGAGGTGAAAATGCGCGTGTGCGTCGTGGAATTGATATTTGAATCTGAGTGGTGTAGAATTTGATTTCATCTGGTGTGCCATAAATTGCTCATGGATTAGAGAAAGGCAAAATGATGCAGTTTTCCGCATCTTATGTTTTTTTAATGGGCTTTGGGGTTGAAGTCATAGTATGAGACAAAGCCAGTAGGCAACACAGAATGATTTAAAAGAGGGGGAAAATGGGAAAATTCAGTAACATGATCAAATTATTCTCGCAACTTAACATTTTGCTTACAGTATAGTATAGGCCGGACGCGTTGGTCAAGTTAGAATGGTTCATGACAGACATTTCTCCGTAGCGTAGTGCTTTGATCCTAAAAGCATAAAAACTGAGCATTTCCAAACCTTAAAACTAGCTAAGTTTATTTAACTCCTTTTTTGTTATTTTATGTTCTATTCTCAGTAAGAACTGGGGGAAACTGGGCATTTCCCTTGGGTTTGCTCTCTGCCAGTTTAATAAGTTATCATGGTTCACGAAAATGCTTTATTAGCGGTTGTATGGTGCACAAACTGTTGCATTTAATCGAACAGCATCGTAGAGATATGATTAATTTATGCTTTTGTGCGAGTGTGAGCGTGCAATCTTTTGACAAACTACAAAATGACTTAAATCAAGAGGTCGTTGCTGGCTGCACTTTAATTGCTACTGGGGAATTCCAGTGCCAACGAAACCAGCATGATAGCTAGCACATTCCAGAGGATTAGGACTTTGTTACTTTTAACAGTATATCCCCTTTGAGTTGATTTAAATTTCTGACACATTGTATTCGTTGCAGGGCCATATGGCATGCACATAAGCTGTGGGGCTCGTCATGATGTTCAAACAAAACCAACCACTACCCTTTGGTATAAAGACTTTGGTTATACAGGAGGTATTCCCACCAATGCATCTACGACAAGTTACATTGCCCCTCCTTTGAAGACTCTACGCTATTTCCCCTTTTCTGAAGGTCTTTCAAATTGCTACAACATTAACAGGGTGCCCAAAGGGCGCTACTCAATCAGGATCTTTTTTGGACTTGTTGCACACACTACAGTTACCGATGAACCTCTATTTGATATCTCAATTCAAGGAACACAAATATATTCTTTGAAATCAGGTTGGACCAATCAGGATGATCAAGCATTTACTGAAGCCCAAGTATTTCTTATGGATGGTTCAGTATCAATCTGTTTTCATGGCACAGGTCACGGAGATCCGGCAATTCTTTCAATCGAGATTCTTCAAATTGATGATAAAGCTTATTATTTTGGACCGGATTGGAGTCAAGGGGTAATGCTTAGAACAGTCAAAAGATTGAGTTGTGGATTTGGACAGTCAAAATTTGGTGTGGATTATGGTGCAGATCCCCGGGGAGGGGACAGATATTGGCAGCATATTAAAACTTTTGGTGGGGATTCTGATCAGCCGAGATCTGTTGAGACTAGAATCAAACAGGCTTCACATCCACCAAACTTTTATCCCGAAACTCTTTATCGATCAGCCCTTGTCAGCACTAGTAGCCAGCCTGATTTGACATATACATTGGATGTGGATCCCAACAAAAACTATTCTGTTTGGTTACATTTTGCTGAGATTGACAACTCGGTTTCTGCTGCAGGACAAAGAGTCTTTGACATTATGATAAATGGAGATGTTGCTTTTAGAAATGTCGACGTTGTGAAAATGAGTGGAGATCGTTATAGTGCTCTTGTGCTTAATAAAACTGTTACTGTTAATGGGAGAACTTTGACTGTAACTTTGAGCCCAATAAAAGGTAGTTTTGCCATAATAAGTGCCATTGAGATATTGGAGGTTATAACGGCTGAGTCAAAAACATTATCAGATGAAGGTACATGCAGTGCCCTATTTTTTCAACATGAATTTTTATAATAACCAAACACAATCTGGATTTTGTTCGGGTTCAAGCCAATAAATATAATAATTCCATTCTTAGGAACTTATATGTGATATAATTATACATTTTCTGGTCGTTTTTTCCCCTTATGTTACTTAACATTCTTCATGATACTCAATTATTTGGGACTTTGACCATGGTGAGTGCTACTCATTGCTACTTTTTGATGCATTATCATACTTCTTATGTTGCCTTGTCTTTTCATACTTTTCCTTAACCAATTACTGCTGTTGTTCTTACTTCCTCTTCCTCTTCCTCTTAAGGATGAAATTCAAGCCTGGTGTTGATTTGTTCCTTTATGATACTGCTGCATCTCGTTGCTGTCTGATTTATGTAGTGTTAGTCAATGTGATTTCTGTTAATCCAAATGCTTATAAAAGTTTGCTTCTTGACTATTGTTCTTTTACTCTAGTTATGGCTTTACAAACGTTGAAGAAGGCTTTGGGGCTTCCTCCCAGGTTTGGGTGGAATGGTGATCCATGTGTTCCCCAGCAACACCCGTGGACTGGAGCAGATTGCAGATTAGACAAAAGTAGCAGCAAATGGGTCATTGATGGACTGTAATTTCTTATTGTCCCTGGTCTTAGGCTTTTATTGTGTATTTAGTTGTGGTGGTGTCTTAATTCCATCTTCCTCGTGTTAATTCTTTGACCTTTTTTTTTTCTTATTATTTCTTTATTTTTGCGACGAAAGCAAGAACAAAAACCATTTCTTCAGCACGAAGCTTCGAAGTATGAATCCCATAAAAAAACAAAATGAAATTACAAGAATCTGTTTATAAGTATGTCTTTGTTCACATTGATAACTAAAATTTGAAGACCAATTCACACACACACACGAATAATCCTTTTTATATTTCCTTATTTGAGGGAGTGACCCTTACATTGACCCCCCCGCCCTCTTCCTCCTCTTTGTTAAATTTCTTTGTGCCCTGATTGTATTCATTAGTCAAAATGTACTTACAAATCCACTCTGCTTCATATTGGTAGCTTTGGGTTCCGAAACCATTGCATTTTTCTTTGAAAGCTGTATTTAATATTTAATCTCTAGCTTATTGACTTGGTGCCGTATCTGTGAACAGGGGTCTTGGCAATCAAGGTCTGAAGGGCTATTTGCCAAATGACATTTCCAGACTGCATAATCTACAAATCCTGTGAGTTTGAAATAGTTTTTTCTTTCACGAAAACATTATTATTTGTTTCATGGCAATTTGCATTGCATATATGTATGAATCATGCTCGATAGTTGATAACACAATAAAGCTCAGATAATTAAATAACAAGTTGCTTGAGAATTTCTGATATAGTGACATTGAATAATTGATCTCACTTTATTTATTTATTTATTTCTATTTCACTATTCCCCAAGATGTACTAACATTGAGCATGCTCATTTTCATACTCCTTATGTTTATTGTACTTGTGCATCACAGAAACTTGAGTGGAAACGGCATTCGTGGGGCTATTCCATCCCCACTTGGAAGAATAACTAGCTTGCAAGTGCTGTAAGTGATTTCTTGTTCTTAGCTTACTTGACCGATGGATTTATTTATCTTTGTTTCCCAGGTCATTCTATACATTGTACAATGTCAATATGTGATTTTCATCTTCAGGACAGATGTATTAGAAGTTTTATCAGCTTCTATCTAAACATTTCTGTGAGTTAAGCCTTGGAGCCATTAGTGGCGTGGCATAGTAAGACGTGTGGGACAAGATATACTTAGCATGAAGTATTGACTTGTATTTGTACTTTTTTCACAACAAACATTTGTGGTCCTCACCTACTCTCTATAATTCCTACTGACTACCGGGATTTCTTACTTAGACCAAGCCATGTGTTGTTCCAAAACCTCTAAAATAAATAACAAACAGAAATTGAAAAAGAAACTGTTCCTCTTATGTGATTTTTGTGACTCGGCCTCTTCATGCTTTGGTTTAAACCTCTTGGAGATTTTCTATTTAGCTTCACTGTTAAATTATGCCAAGGTTTGAATCTTTCCTTGACTATCATGGTGATATGATTTCTGAATGCATGTACACGTGCAGTGACCTATCCTACAACTTTTTCAATGGATCGATTCCTGAAAGCCTTGGACAATTAACATCACTACAGAGACTGTAAGATTTCTCAGTATTTAGCTTGAAAATATGAGAAATAATAAACGTTAAATCAGTATTAAGCAGTCTTCATGCAGGAACCTAAATGGGAACTTCCTGTCTGGAAGGGTACCAGCGACTCTAGGAGGAAGACTTCTACACGGGGCAAGCTTTAAGTATGTTGTCAAATGTTAAACTATATAAAGAATATTTGTATGTAATGGGAGAAGAGGCATATTTATTTGCCATTCCTCCACTTTCTCTGTGACTAAGGTTGCTAAATCTGCACTTGTGGATGGGTGCAGTTTTACTGATAATGCAGGTCTATGTGGCATACCTGGATTACCCACTTGTGGACCTCACCTTTCTGCCGGTGCTAAAGTTGGTATTGGCTTAGGTGCTTCTTTTACTTTCCTACTTCTTATTATTGGTTCAGTTTGCTGGTGGAAACGGCGGCAGAATATCCTCCGAGTTCAGCAAATAGCCGGTAAGAATGTTGATTTGTGGGTTATAGTTGTCCTAATAAAATGTGACTGGGTTGAGCCTGTGTTACAACAGTTCATGACCGATTATAACGGCTTCTGAAATTGTTGATTTTTTAACTGCACCAAAATCAGACCGGTTCTGGGTAAGATTGTTTGGGTTAGCAATCTTACCCAGATTGAGCTTTGAAAATTGTTATTAATATAAACGAGTGCAAGACCAGTGTCTTATTGTCTGTTTTGAAGTTTTCTAACCGCAAATTTGCATAGAGAACGAATTACTATAAGACTTTGAAATAAACACTACGAAACCATTATGAGATTTAGTAAATATTTTGCTGATCATTTCCTCCCAAAAGGGAATGGATAAAAAATTCATAATATTTTTTGTCTAGAAATAAATGTATTAATAATGTCACACTTCTGATCAAAATAATCATTTTTAATTTTCTAATCCTTGTCCTCGGAAAACAATGTGATGTGGAATTTTTGTCCGAGTTATTCCCTCACTATATGCAATCTTAACGTTTTCAAACAGATACGTTATTTTTCACAGTAGTTTTCCTGGATAAAGAAATTTGAATTTGAGGGAAATGTGTCGCTTCATATGTGACGTTGAATGAAAAATTTATACTCTTGATTTTCTTTTGTAGCAAGGGCAGCTCCATATGCGAAAGCTAGGACCCAATTTTCACGTGACATCCAGATGGCAAGGCATAATAACAATAATAATTATGGCAATGCTCACACTGCTTCGGAGAATGGGCCTATCTTGCTTTCACGATGATATCCCATTTTTCTGGTATATTTTAAGCATAATCATGGCTTCTTATTTTTTTCTATTTCCTATCTTAAATAGTTTCTTTTAATCAATAGTCCTATCTATGTGGCACTAATTGCAGAGTAATCCGATCTTCTGATGGTGTTTCCCATTGCGTGCTTCTCCAAATATTGACAACAGTTTTTTGAGCCCCCTTAAAAACTTCTTACAAGCTGGGAACCCTCTTAATTTGTAAATCAGAAATTTGTACATCATGCTTACATTTTAGTTTCCTACTTTGTTTGAACTTCTATACATGTTTTTTTCTTTTTTCTATTTAGTAGAGGATTTTGTAACAATTTAAAAGTTAATATACAAATAGAAATCATAATGTTCTATGAATTTAGGAAAATCAAGTTCCAATTTACATAATGCCTGTCACAGTTTTCATGTGTATCCTATTTATATTATCTGCAGATCATTTTAATAGGCGGTATGGTTGTTTGTGCCTTGATAAGGAAAAAAAAACCCCACCGAATTGACAATTTGCATCAGCTGAAAATTGGTTTCTGAATTGAAGTTGGTAAGAAAAACAAGTCACTGTACCAAATAAAACCCACACCTATCCCAGTCTGGTCTAGATTTCTTGATCTATGGTCCACACGCACACACACACACATATATATAGATTACTTATTGACAATGTTTTCTATGAAAACTAAATGTTGATCATTACATATTATCACATGTTAAGTTTTAAATCATATAAATTAAATAACTTTAAATAGTCGTAATTTTTCTAAAGCAACATAGTCATAACTTGAATGATTTTAATATATTTGGCTGTAGAGATTAAATGTATTTCCCTCATGAAGATAACTTTGTTGTTAACATTTACGTATTTCAGTATTTAGAAACAGGAAGCAAGCTAGCCGAGTTGATTTGGACGCGATGGGGGCATTCTTTTAGCAGCACTACAACAGAATTAAAGGCCAAAAGCCCAAGAGACTATATACCAGAGAGGTCCAACAAACAGTGCCCCTCAGCAAATCAATAGAATAGAATGCAAGACAACATGAAGAGATGACTCAATGTACTAATTCCATTTATCTGAATTTTATCCTTCAGTTTCCTAAATTCTCAGTTATGTTTCTCCTTATTTTCTTTTAAAACATAATATTGTAGCACACTTCTTCAAATTTATTTTTAAACCATTAAATTATGAAAAATACTAAACATACATTTTCATCTAGGACACACTCGTTATACACTCTTACATATGGGTTAAATAAGTGCAATGTTTTAGTTAAATTATTATAATTTTTAAATCAGTATATCAATTGCAATACTTCTAAACATTACATACACTATAATTTTTAAATCAGTATACTTTTGAAATTTTCATAAAAAAAATTCAATTTTCACTTTATGATGGAGCCACATAATATCTTATCATTATTATTTTATGATAGAGACACATGATATCCTATTATTATTGTTTTTTAAAATCATAACACTTTGGTTAATTCGGTACAATATTTTGATTAAATTTATATAATTATGGGTTAAAATCTTAACTAAATTGATATATACAATTTTAGAGGTGTCCAATTACCGACATTCTTAAATTGTATAACAGAAAGAAGTGAATAATTTGGGGCATGGACGAACTAAACAAGTATAGGAAGTTTGATGATGAAATAATAATAAAACTTAAAAATTAATAGAAAGAGAAATTTAAATTACTTACATGAATATGGTGTACAGTAGTGTAAAACGTAGGAGTACGTACCACGTTTCATTTTATTAAATTGTGCGCATGGACTCTGCAATAGTACGTCATTTCATTTCAGTCAACCTGATTCTCAAACTTTTGGAATCACTTCTTCTCCAATCGTAATTTGAAGACAGGGATGGTTGGTTCAATTCAGTTTTTTTTTTTTTAAAGTATCCTTATTTAATAAAAAAACAATTTATGCATTATTAACTTATATTGTTGATAATTTTTTTGTTCTGTAGGCTCATTAGCTCATTTTTACTCTTATTATGAGATCTTAATCACATGTGTAAAAGAAAATACTATGTTTGTAGAGAGTTTAACGTCAGGTCAAAATACATAAAATGATTTTGAAATAGAGTTCATATATCAGGCATTTATATAAGTTTTTTTATAGGATTAGATATGATTGTTGGATTTGTGATACAATGTTTATTTATCTCAGTAAGGAGAGTTGAATTATTGAGATGAGGACTAAATTATTAGGAGTATGTTTTGGTGGTGTTAGTTATTTTTGTCTTGGAAGACTCTTCTTCAACCTTCTAATAACTCTGCATGTCCTATCCCTATCTTAGGTCCACTGGTCCAAACTTTACCTAAAGTATGGCTGCCTCTAAATAATATTAAAGGTTAATACCATTTTATTTTGACTACTTTTGTAGATTTTTTTAAATTTTTTTTATCACAGTTGAGTAAATTTGAACACGATGCCGTTACAAAACATGATGTATGGTGTCCGTTGAAAGTGGGTTTTGAAGGGAAAGCAAAGACAGAGGTAGTAGGGTAGGGATGTTGTTTGATAGAGAGAAACAAGAAAATGAAGGGTAATGAAAAAAATGGGAGGGAGCACACAAAAAGGAGTCCTATCATATCATATCATATATCATATCATGATGATGATGATGAGAGTGATGGAGTGAGTATAGAAAGCGAAACGAAAAGGCAAAGTTAAAAAAGGAGAAAAAATGGTGGTGGTGGAAAGAGGAGGAGGAGCAGCGAATAACTGGATTCCCCATGATCGGCATTGTAGAAATGAAATGTAAGAGTAGTGTGATAATAGAAAAGGAAGGAAAGGAAAAAGAAAAAAGAAAGTAAATAGAAAAGGATTCACGTGAACATCCGTATCTGTTGTATGTGTAGGCATATAAACTGTGCCCTTCTGCTTGGTGCAGTGAGTCTGAAGTCTGCACACCCCACCCCTGGCATTCACCATTCACTCACTCACTCACTAACTCACACTTTATAATTTATTATTTATTATTTATTATTTATTATTTATTTTACAGTGGTAGTAAGATTGAAGAAAATAGTAAAGATAAAGAGTTATTAAAGTGAGAGAAAGGACAGAGCCCAACAGAGTCAAACACGCCAAATAGATATCAGAGAAGCCCATATAGAGAGAGAAAGAGTGGCCCAACACCACCTGTTCCCTGCAACTCAGACACTCTTCCACGTGGGAGTCTCTGTCACAGCACCAACCCCAACCCCACACTCTCTCTTCCCAATCCCACTCTCTCATCCTTTCCCTTTCATTACGTCAACTCAAATTCCCATTCACAATCTCAATCCCAAAAAACACTCTTTCATTTTTAATTAACCCCCTCTAGGGCTTACGTCACTCCTCCTTCCCACACGTCTCATCAGCCGCCGGCTCCACATTCTCAATCCTCAACCGTCCAATTCTCATCAACATCAACGGCTCCAATCTAAACTCCCCGTTTTATCCAAATTTGCGACTCTGTGCGTGTGTGTGTACGTCTATATATATAAACCAAAAGGCAAACCAAAGTGAGGAAAGAGAAGGGAAGTGTGGTGGTGCCGGCCAGCCGACAATTACGGGAGGTTATGTGGGTCCCTCCACTTTTATATACACACATACTCATTTCTCGTGTTTCTTCCCTTTTTCATTAACGTTTTTTTAGTTTGAGTTGGTACTTTCCTTTCCTTGCATGATGGCGTCTTCTTCTTCTTCGGGCTCTCGCGAGGGGCACTACAGAGGCGTCAGGAAGCGACCCTGGGGACGCTACGCCGCCGAAATACGTGACCCTTGGAAGAAGACACGTGTCTGGTTGGGCACATTCGATACTCCCGAGGAGGCCGCCCTCGCCTACGACGGCGCCGCCCGCTCTCTCCGCGGCGCCAAGGCCAAGACCAACTTTCCCCCGGCTCCCGCCCTCTGCCTTGACCTCAACGCCCCTTCTTCCGATCACCGCTGGCCCAACGTCCCCTCCCGCACCCTCGTCCTCACCGAGTTCCTCCACACCGCCGTTCTCAAAGACATCGAACCGCCACAGCCTCCTCCCCCCACCACCGCCCCTCTCCGCCGCCCCGACGGCGGCGTTCCACTCGGTGGCGGAGTTCAGGTGGTGGAAAGCTCCCAGACGGCGTCGTTTTTGGGACTGGTTCGGCGCGGGATCCCCATCGACTTGAACGAGCCTCCACCGCTGTGGCTATGAGTTGTTGGTCCGAGTTCTGACTAGGTTTTTTACGTCGTCGTTTTGGTTTCCCTCGTATCTAATTTATCTTGTATGTTTTTAAATTTTCCCTCACCTTGCTTAGGTTTTACTATGAGCCTCGTACGTTCATCGTATCTATCTGTCCATGTGAGTCTATCTAACATTAGGTTAATGGAAGAAAAACGCTATGATATTGTATATACATTTATTTTCCTTATCAATGACTACGAATTTTGTAGTAGCGGTACTATGTTAGTTCGCGGATCCAGTTAAAGTTGTTTATGTTGTTAGTAGAAGATATTCACCGTTTTTCCATGATTGTGTGGTCTGAAAGTTTTATGGTTTTGCAATGTTGGGTTGTCTTGGTAGCATGGTTAATTTATTTTGGTTTGGCGCTTTTGGAATGTTGGGCGGCGTAGTAGACAAGCGAGGAGGGATTGCCAACCGTTGATGCGCTTGGGACCACCTGGGAAAGTGAAAGGACGAGCGTGACAAGAGACGCGCGCGTGAGAGTGCTTTGTCTGGGGGGAGCGGGAACTGCGAAGCGAGCGTGTGGGTATCAGCATTATGGCATTCCTTTTCTAGTCAGACCTCTGCATCTTATCATTTTTGCAGCGTATATTTTCCACACCCCTTAGACCCATTCGCTTCCCAAAGCGCGTAACTCACCTCCTTCCTTCATATTCCTTTTTCACTTATTCTATATACTTTTCTGTACTTGTATTAGCATATGAAACTACTGTCAACAAATTCTGGAAATATCTTAATCAATGCGTCATGTGTGTTAGTTCAAAGTTTATATTATTATTTTTATTATAATATAAAGCATATGTATTAATAAAATACTAAATTATTATAAAATGTAAAGGTTATGTTGAAAAATGGGTAAGTTTTTTTATGTTTTGTTAATGATTGGAAGTAAACACGGTAATGGGCATGCAATGAGAGGGAAAGTGTTAGAGTTGGGGTTTGGCCCGCTCTACATAGGATGTTGATGAAAGCTGTACTAGGGATCACCGGACGATTAAGACGATTAGGACGGTCGATCATCCAGCGGTAAGGAGCGGACAATCTATAAGATCAAGATAGAGTAAGTTTAATTAAGTGATATATTAGGGTCACCGGACTATCTCATCATATCCTTCCACGGGCAAATAGTGGGTTTTGAGGGAGAAAGGGTGGACACCAGAGGGTATGTCGATTTACGTATGCGATTAGGCACCAGCAGGGAAGGTGAGGAGAAAAGGGTTAGATTCCTACTGGATGCAAACACGTCATATAATGTCTTGATTGGCCGACCATGCCTGAATGCATTCGGCGCGATCGTCTCTACCCCACACCTCACTCTCAAGTATCCAACCGGACAGGGACGGGTGATCACCGTTCAGGCTGACCAGAAGACGGCCAGAGAATGTTACACGGCTGGATTAAAGATGTATCCACAGGCATGTCGGGCGAAAGTGGCCAAATCTGAGGTTGCAATGGCTGACTTAGATCCGCGAAAGAATATCGATGATCGTATCGAACCACATGGGGAGCTGCGCCCAGTGAGAGTGGGACCAAACAAGGATCAAACCACTATGATCGCAAGCGGCTTAGATTCGGAGGCAGAGGAAGAATTGAAAACGATCCTATGGAAGAACCGAGATCTGTTCGCATGGACGGCGGCGGATATGCCTGGTATCCACCCGTCCATCATGACACACCGGCTAGCTTTGTTCAAAGAAGCAAAGCCTGTAGCGCAAAAGAAGCGTCGATTCGGAGCTGAGAAGGCGGTGGTCGTGAATGAAGAGGTTAAGAAACTCAAGGATGCAGGCTTCATCCACAAAATAACATATACGACATGGTTAGCAAACGTAGTCATGGTAAAGAAAAATAATGGCAAATGACGAATGTGTACCGATTACACCGACCTCAACAAGGCATGTCCAAAAGATTCGCACCCGTTGCCCAACATAGACAGCTTGGTCGATGGAGCATCTGGCCACAAGATGTTAAGTTTTTTAGACACCTACTCGGGGGTATAATCAGATACCAATGTACGAGCCGGACCGGGAAAAGACGGCTTTCATAATTGACAAGGGCAACTTTTGCTACAATGTGATGTCGTTCGGTCTCAAGAATGCGGGGGTTACATACCAGAGGTTGATGGACAAGATTTTCGCCCACCAAATTGGTTGGTGCATGGATGTATACGTCGATGACATAGTGGTCCGTTCGGCCACACCGGCCATTCACATCAAAGATCTGGAGGAAGTATTCCGACAGGTGAGGAGATACAATATGAGGCTCAATCCCGCGAAATGTACATTCGGAGTAGCTGCCGACAAATTTTTAGGTTTCATGCTTACCAACCGGGGTATAGAAGCAAACCCGGACAAGTGTGCGGCTATCCTAACATGAAGAGCCCTAGCAGCTTGAAAGAGATTCAGCGCCTAGTAGGGCGCCTGACCTCGCTTTATCCCTAAATTAGCGGAACGTATCCGGCCAATCCTGAGACAAATGAAGAAAGAGGCACGAACCAGCTCATGGGATACCGACTGTGAGCGCGCGTTCGATGAGGTAAAGTGTATACTCACTAACCCACCGGTTATGAACCGGCCCGTTCCCAATTTTGATTTGCAGATATATTTGGGGGTCTCGGCTGAGGCCATCAGCATCGCGCTAGTACAAGATTCGCCCAAGCCACGCCTCATGTACTTCGTGAGTAGAGTGTTGCAACCTGCAGAAACACGTTACCAACAGGTGGAGAAGGTAGCATTGGCTCTCCTAAATGACGTCCGAAGACTACACCCATACTTCCAAAGTCATCAAGTAGTCGTCCGGACTGATTACCCAATTTCGAAGATCTTTCGAAAACCCGATTTGGCCGACCGTATGCTCGGATGGGCTGTGGAGTTGTCCGAGTTTGGATTATGATATGAACCCCGAGGGTCCATCAAAGGCCAACTTCTGGCAGACTTCGCAGTAGAATTATCCCAACATGTGCCGACCGAACGATGGAACATATACGTAGATGGTGCAGCCGGTCAAACGGCAGCGGGAGCGAGGATAGATTAGAGGGACCTCGAGGTTTCCTGTTAGAACAATCCCTTATTTTCAAATTTAAAGCTTCGAACAATCAAGCCGAATATGAGGCCCTCATTACAGGCTTGCAATTAGCCAAAGACATGGGAGCGAGTTCGGTGATTGTCACACGGACTCCCAGTTAGTGGTGGGGCAAATGAACGGAGAGTTTCAGGTTAAAGACGACCAGCTGCTCTGGTATTTTCACAAGGCCCATACCCTGGTTGAAGACTTCCAACAATGCACTCTCAAACATATCCCTCGACAAGAAAACGCCAGGGCGGATTTACTTTCTAAGCTCGCCAACGGCAAGGAGAAGGGGCGATTAACGACCATAATCCGTCAAGTCTTAGCCGAACCCTCAGTAGAATGTTTGGCGATAAACGATCTCGAGGCACCCGACTGGCGAACAGAAATTAAAAGGTTAATGAAAGAGCAGGACGATGGTCGATCAGTCAAGCCGGCGGACGCCCGACGAGTTTCCCGATACGTCTCCATAGGAGGAGATCTATACCGGAGGGGTTTTCTATGCCTTTACTTAAGTGTATAGGCCCGCGGGAAGCTTCCTACGTAATGGACGAATTTCACAATGAGGTACGTGGTTTCAATACCGGAAGACGAACCTTGAAGGCTCGGGCCCTTCGGACCGGATACTTCTGGCTTACTATGGAAGAGGACGCCAAAATATTCGTACAGAAATGAAAAACCTGCCAAGCGCATGCTAACGTCCTGCACGCCCCTCCAAACGAATTGCACACCCTGGTCTCCCCGTGGCCCTTCGCCAAATGGGGAATGGATATAGTAGGACCACTCCCGGCCGACAGAGCGCAAAAAAAGTTTATCTTGGTGGCAGTGGACTATTTTACGAAGTGGGTGGAGGCTGAGGCCCTTGCTACCATCACCGCCCGCCAAGTACAAAATTTTTTCTAGAAAATCATTTGTAGGTTTGGTCTCCCCCGGATGGTGGTAACGGATAATGGTTGGCAGTTTGTAGATAAGAGGCTGAAGGCTTTTTACCAATATTTGGGCATTAAACACGTTACGAGTTCGGTTGAGCACCCCCAAACGAACGACCAGGCGGAGGCGGCTAACAAAGCAATAGTGGCGGAGCTAAAGTGGAGGCTGGGAGATAAGAAAGGGGCATGGGTAGAGGAACTTCCGGAGGTCCTTTGGGCCTACCGATGCACACCCCACGGTACTACTTGAGAATCCCCATTTAACTTGACATACGGGATAAACGTCATGTTACCTGTCGAATTGGGCGAACCCTCGTTAAGACGACAATTAGAAAACTTGCAAATCAATGACGAGGAGTTAAGGATCGAATTAGGTACACTGGACGAAAGGAGAGACCGCGTCGTTCTTCACGCTGAGGCCTGCAGAAGGATGGTGGAGAGGAAGTACAACACGAAAGTACAACCCAGAAATTTCCAAGAGGACGACCTAGTATGGAGAAGAACAGGTGATGCCCGCAAAGTGCCCGCCCATGGAATGCTTGCCGCCAAATGGGACGACCCCTTCAAGATAGCGGAGAACATGCAGAACGGAGCATATCGCCTATCTTTGCCGGACGGAAGACCCCTCTGAAACAAATGGAACGCCTCTCATTTAAAATTTTGTTTCAGCTAATTCCCTTTTTATGTACGAATGCCTATCACTTGATGAATGCAATACATGGAATTATCACCCAATTGAAGGAATGGACCCTCATCAACCAACTCATTATCCGGGCGGTGAAAGGTGAGTTCTAAAAAGAACCACTGCCGCCCGACCAGTTAACTCACTAGGTGGTGAACGGCGGATTCTCAGGAATCACTGCCACCCAGTCAACTCATTATCCGGGCGATGAACGGCGAGTTCTAAAAAGAACCACTGTCGCCCGACCAGTTAACTCACTGGGTGGTGAACGGCGGATTCTCAGGAATCACTGCCACCCAACAAACTCATTATTCGGGCGGTCAACGACGAGTTCTAAAAAGAACCACTGTCGCCCGGCTAGTTGACTCACTGCGTGGTGAACGACGAATTCTTAAAAGAATCACTGCCACCTAGCCAGCTTGCTTTCCGGGCGGTGAGCGGTGAGTTCCAAAGGAACCATTGCTACCCGGCCAGCCAACCTACTAGGTGGTGAATGGCGAATTCTTAAAAGAATCACTGCCACCCAACAAACTCATCAAACACCGGCCAGCCAACCTACTGGGTGGTGAATGGCGAACTCTTAAGAGAATCAATACAACGAATCAATTGACCGATTGTTCGATACGCCAATCGAATTACTAATCCTAGGAATCAATCGCACAATCAACCCTCGAATAACGAATAAAAACGCTAACTGGATAAGTATCGACGACCGGTATAAAATGACACGAATTGCGATAATTAAAAATGTTGATCATATTCAAGTTCTAAATCTTATTTGTACAATGTGTCAACGACCAAGAAAGGCTTCAAAATAAAACAAAATAATGAACCAGATGGTCCATAACAAAACACAACACATTATACCCCACCAAAAAATCTGTCCAAATTGAAATATCATTGTCCACCCTCGTTGGCGTCACCCTCGACATCTTGGGCGTTCTGATCAACATCCTCTCTGCCAGCGCTGGCAGCGCCAACATCCCCTTCAGCAGCATCCACGCCCTCAACATCTTCCTCGACAGGATTCTCTCCACCGGCAGGTACGGGAATAGGCATCAATTTACCATCATAGACGTCCAAGGAAAGGTTGAAACCGGAAGCAAGAAGGTCGACCTGGAAGAAGTAAGCAGCCTGTCGAATGGCTTTGTAAAAGCCCTCCTCGTGCTCGATTTGAACATCTTTGTTCAAAACTTCTATGGTCTCATTCGCCTTAATGAGCTTCCCCTGCAGTCGAATGTTCTCTGCATGAAGCTCGACTACCTCCTCTTCTTGTTGTTTGACCTTTTCCCCCGCCTGCCGCAAAGCCAGGGTTAACCGGCCGGTTTCCTTTCTCTCTCTGCTCAATTTCAGATGCAAGTCCCTCAGTTGTTGCGTAAGGGTCGCCACTTCCACACACGCATCTCAAGAGAAAGGGCCTCCAACTCGGCCTTACTATCCGCAGCAGCCTTTTTCTTTACGGCCAACTCCTTTTGAATCTCCTCTAACCCACGACGATCGGTGAATCCTTCGGCATACCACATTAACATGGCGCCGCGCGTGGTGAATTCTAGAGCGGATTTGACGATTTCCCTCTCCGATAGGTGCTCGACCGTCGCCCACTGAGTGGAGCTCATACGGAAGTCCACCCGATCACTCACACCGAACGACGGGTCGAGAAGACCGCCAGGGAAGGGACGCAAGGAGCTTTCCCGCCTACTTCTCTTGGAGGAGGACTTCTCTCCTTCCTTGGATCTTTTTTTCTTCTTCGAAGAACGAGAAGGAGGGCCCGCCGGAGCTTGAGTAGAAGCACCAACATTCGTTGCAAAGGGGTTGACGTTGGGAAACTCCACATTCACAACCGGTGGGTCAACACCTGTAGGAGTCCCCTCAACTAAAGGAGCAGTACCTTTCGGGGCCGGCTTCGTTCGGGATTGCGTCGGAGTGACCAAAGGAATGGCACCTTTCACAGCCGGCTTCACTTGAGCTTGGGCTGAGATCTCTTGATCGCCGCCAATCAATCGTGGATCCCTCTTACGAGAGGAGGGGATATAACTCGTTTTGCGGGGAGCCGGAATCGACATAGCACCTACAGAAAAAACAGAAATTTAGCCAAGTTAATGTCGACAAAAACATGTGAACAAATACTAATATCGTACCGAACGCCACATTAATAAAATCACTGTGGCAGAGGCAGTTGACCAACTGACGGGCGTGAAGACGGCGGGGAAGGTCGTTGATGGTTTTGACGGCCTCCACGTCAGCAGGGGTCATACTATCGGTCGACACGGGGTTTATTCTGGCAGGGTTCTCGGTCCAATAAAAGGGGAACAGAGTCTCACCAACCGCGTCGAGAAATTGGCTACGACCGGCCTCTTTTATTATAATCTTGAAATACTTGGTCTTGAAATCCTTCAAAGACTCCGAGTAGGGCTTGAACAAACAACAATCCTGGACGGACGTCAGCGAAACCCAACCCCGCTTAGCCAAAGGCCAAACGTTGTAATAATGGAAGAAAACCGAGACGGATGGCGTGATGCCTAGGGCTGAACACATCAATACGAATGCTTGGATACAAGCCCACCCGTTTGGATGTAATTGTGAGGGAGCGATATTCATCCTTTTGAGAACGACCGCCTGAAAACGGATGAAGGGCACACATCCGAACATCCTAGTAAAAATATAGGTATATACAAGCCCCTTTTCTGTGAAAAACTCGCTCATTGGGACAACTCACGCCCAAGCGAAAGAGTTGGGCGTCCGCCTCGTCACAAGCCAAGAACGATTGATTGGCCCACCGCAACAGATCACCTCGATTCTTGAACTCGGATTCATAGGACCCCACATTGTGGGACGCCCACTCGTAACCACCTATAGCCGGCCACCCGCCCACAAGCTCAACTCTCATGGCATCAACCTCAACATCGGCCTCCAGTAAAAACATGGGCTCCCCATAAAATACCCGGTCGGTGCTGGACCCCGAAGACCCAAGAGACCCTCTGGCCCCATCTGACCTTTCGGCCCGAGGCGATGACCCCAAGCTCCGAGAAGTCTTGCTGTCGCTAGAGGAACCCCCGTCGTCTCCACCCGCCGAACCAGTAAAAGAGGACAAAGAGACAGTTGCCATTTATTTACCTGAGGATGGTATACCCGAACAGCTGTAGTAAAGGTAAGGTAAAAGTGGGTCTGAGCCAATAAACACGCCTATTTATAGCCAATGTTTTGAAATTGTTGGTCGCATTTTCACCTTCAAACGAAAGCACGCTGAAGGGACCAGATTAAGACTTTTCCACTACTCAAAATCCTCGCCTATGGTCGTCTGACACGTGTTTTCCCGCTTAAAGTTCAAACTTCGAAAACACGAATCGCCAACGCCTGAAATTACAGCCTTGAGCACCTCAAGAGCCAGAGCCTCGGGCATCGAGCACGACAACAACCCTTACTCGAACCCTACGACGATGATACGTCTAGGGCTTGGGGCCTGATGTACTAGGGACCACCGGACGATTAAGACGATTAGGACGGTCAGTCACCCAGCGGTCAGGAGCGGACAACTCATAAGATCAAGATAGAGTAAGTTTAATTAAGTGATGTATTAAGACCACCGGACGATTAGGATGGTCGGTCACCCATAAAGTGGACAACCTAGCGGTCAGGAGCGGACAATCCAAAAGATCAAGATGGAGTAAGTTTAATTAAGCTAATTACGGTTTAAGGTCATTGGGCTGTAATTGGGCCCTGATTAAGACTACCCTAATACTAAGCCCATAACCAACACTGTAAATAGAGATCAAAGGCACCAGATAAGTAGGTTCATTTATTGCGTATTTAATACTGAACTCTGATAACCATTAGAACCTTTGAACTGAATTAAGCATCGAAGTGCCTTTAACAGGTATTCTTCCAGATAGACATTGAAAAGACAGACGGACCTAAAACGACGAAGGAGATAAATTGTGAAGGGTTTGTTTCGCTCAGCTTCACACAGGAACAAAAGCTAACATAGTGCATTTAACTTTAGTGTTTGGATGAGTAGCAGAACACAAGTAAGAAAGAGTGATTAATGGAGAAATCATTTATGAGGAAATGGTGATGTTGAAGAAGCAGTACTGTATTTTTGAGGAATCAGGCACCACCCCACTGTTAACATGCCGGCTTTTAAAACTCCACATTTCTCGATCTCTGTGCTAAACACTTTTTTCATCTTTTACATCTTCCTTCTTGACAATCCTCTGTGTCGATTCTTAGCAGCTTTCCATGTCCATATTTATTATTGCTTTAGTTTTTTTTTTTCTGTTTTTATATATCTTAATTTGTTTTCTTAGAATCTCAATAGCTTTCATTTTATGGAACATTAACCATACTTTCATTTTATTGACAACATAAAAATATAGTAATTAATTAGCCATACCTATCTTGCACTTATGGTGATGCGCTTTTAAGACATAATGAATCAGCATCTGGTGTTACTTGACCATCCACAGGCAACCATAAGGTATAAAAAAACTTAATATTCACCCTCACAAGGGATTAAATAATTTTCTCTACATATTGCAAAAAAATATTTTATGATCTCCAAAACCAATGGAAGTATGTTTTTCCTTTTCTATTTTCCTTTTAAATCCAATCATAGTCAATCGATGAATGAGTCCTTTTTTTTTTACTATATTTTGAACTGTATGTTGAAGAGTAAGCACTTAAAATAAACTGTGATAGAAAATATTATTCATGTGAAGTGTTGAAGAATATCATAGAAAATTGGTTCATATTTATAAACACAGACCACATGAATTGATGGGAGGCCACTCACGGGTTAATTGACTAGTATTAGATTGTTTTAGTAAAATAAATAATTTTGAATTGAAATTTAGAATATACATTTAAATTTAATATTGGATTGACTAAAGAAGAAACTAAAAAACTTAAGACGATTGAACAGTAGTGAAAGTATGGAAATTTCAATTAAAGAAATAAGATGACATCAAGCAATTAAATTTTAAATATTGTAACTCTTTCCCTTTTGACTTTAAAATCTCTAAAATAGTTTTTAAAACAACATCAATTTAACTTAATTAGTGTAATGAATAATTATTTTAATTTGTAAAATCGATTAGTATTTAATAATTTTCTTGAAGTAGGATTCTTTTTATTAAATCTATAACATGACATGTTGTCATGATATATATATATATATATATATATATATATATATATATATTTTGCTCATGCTACATAATATTTTCATTCAGTAAAATAATTTTGACCAGTGATGACTTATACATGTTATTTATTAAAAGTTATTTAAAATAATAATAAAATTTTAAAAAGTTATCATAATAAAAAACTTCAAAACTTGAATGATAAAATTAATATAGAATGACCTGCCTAGAAAACCAACTTAAAGAAGAAAAATAAATTTTGAAAGACCAATTTTTCATTTAAATAAAGTACTAAAGTGAGAAAAGACAATATAGAGTTTATTTAGGAATATGTGATAATTTTTTCTTAACAGTGGAATGAGTAAAAAGTTGATAAATATAAAATATTTTAAAAAATATAGTAAATAATGATGAGGAGAAGGAAAATGCAGTGTATGAGGTGGGTTACATTTATAGGATGAAACTATACAAAGATGCATATAAGGCTACGGATGTGACTGAAGGAAGTGAAGGAAGCCAATTGATTGTTCCTTCCTTCCTACTCTCTCTCTCGGGTGCCCAAAGGAATAGGATAATAAATAAATAAATAAATAAATAAAAAATAAAAAATTAGGTGAAAGTGATATTATTAGGAGAGTAATTAATGAAATGGAGAGAAGGGGTTAGCTTGGGTTTTTGTGAGGTGAAGGAGTGATATTATTATAGGGAGAATGTGACCTATTCAAACCCAGTTGTCAGAAAACTATTATGAGCACACAGTTGAGTGACAAAAAGACGCAAAACTGTAAAAGTGCAATACCCCACCATCCCCACACGCAACACCCCCACTATTCCTTCAACACCACCCATTACTATAATTACTTCTCTTTATTTAATATAAAATAAATAAATAAAACAGCACTGAAGCTGCTCCACCTGCACCCAGCCGGCCGTCATTTCACACCAACACAACACAACTCTCTATCTCTCTCTGCCCTGTCTGATTTGACCCTTCTTCCATGTGGTCCCTCTTTTTCCTCTTACTATGTTTTTTATTATTATTATGGGGCGGTGCCTTGTGGGACCCACATGCTAAGAGGAAAACGTGGCGTGTTTCTGGTGAGAAGCCCCATCACCACCGAATCTGTCGGCACCGCACACGTCACGCTGCTCTCTCTTACAATGTCACACGCAACACAACACAACACATCTCCTTTTGTTCTCTTTCCTCTACGCAAAAACACATTTTGCAGACATACACCACCACACACACCAAAACGTAATTCGGTCTTTTCTTTGGTTTTTTCTTCTCTACTTCTTCCTTTCTGTTTGTCATTTTCGCTATTACTCTGCTTTTGTCCTCTTTGTGGTGGCGCAGTCTACTCTCCATTGACTGCGGCTGCGCACCGATCTCATTTTTAACACCACTCATCCTTTCTTTTCTTTCTCTCTTTTTTTTTATTAATTAATTAACTACTCAATACATGTTAGAAACCAAGAATAAATGGCAAAACCTGTTCACATTTCATGCTATGCATGCATCATTGTGTATTCACACGTCATGCAACATGTGGACATGTTATGTCACCATGATCATAGTGGAGTTTGGTTGTTGACCGTGCCCTCATTCATCAAATATCTCAAAGGTGGAACGCCAGGTTTACACCAAACACTTATTTGTCACTTTATTCTTTTTTTTTATATTTCTTTCTAAATATTCGTCAAATACATCGCATATATATTATTTTCTCACGGATTACATATCATATACCATGAAATGTTATTTTTTTCTCACAGATTACATTAACTGTCATTATTTGTGTTTGTGTGCGAATACAACTTTGACATTTTGACATGAGTAAATTCATAATTTGGTTTTTCTAAGAATTGTAGAAAAAAAGTAAAAACATATTTTAAATGTAAAAAGTAACAATCTCTATTTCATAGATCCTAGCTTGGTTCATATATATTAAGAATTTATGTTATGAATTGACTCACTGAATTTATGTTAGTGTATAATCAGTATCACCTCATTTACAATAATTTTTTTTTCAATATTTATATATTGATTCAGGTACTAATTGTTATTGAATTGAATATTCACTACTAAATTCAAAGTTAAAATAAATAATTAGTTTATTTTGTTACTCGATAATTAACTTCAATATTTAGTGTAAAATTAAAAATTTGACTTTAATACTAATTGTATTATATACGTAATCATAAAATAAGATATTTCTTTATAAATCAAATTATTAGTAAATACTAAGATCAAGTTCGAGAACTAGAATCATAAATTATTAAAGTCAATAATAACAAGATGAAAATTTAAAATTATAAGCACGAATAGGAGAACTTGAACCATGAAACTTAATATGGTCATAAGTAACTCCAATCTAAATCAAAGGATATTTCAATTACAAACAATAGATTTTGACGAACTCTCAACAAAATTAAATATTGACAATATAATATTAAGAATATAATTATAACATTAATAATGTGATGATAAAACCAAACACGATTAGAAGAAAATTGGACCTTACACCAAATTCAAAAATAATCCAAAACCCACCATCATTCTAAATTCATGTAGTTCAAAAAGATGTAGGAGAATCATAAATATTATATTTATTGGTTACAACAAGTTGACTAGTCTATTACAAATATGTCTAACAAATTAGAAAAACAAAATAAAATTAAAAAATTTAATTATATAGAATTTAATAACGTAATAATCAAAATATTAGAATTTTAATTCAGTGTAACTTAATCTACTTAATTAATTTAGCCTATAAGACAAAAAGTGATATAAACATTTTCGTATACAATGAACGTTATGTTTATTAAATAAAACACGAACAAATCTATTAAATGGTATAAATAAAACTAGATTTCACCCATAATTTAAATGGTTTAAATAAAACTATTAAATAGTAAAAATTAAAAATCTATATATTAACAAATAAATAATTATAAAAAAACCAGGAGTTCCTCTAACGTACATATTATTTTGTACTATATTTAGTGGTGATCAAGTTTTTCAATATGTTGTATTTTATTTATATTATGTATGTTGGAATTGGTACATTAGTTATAGTAATACAAATTAAAATTTTAACCATTATATATATATATATATATATATATATATATATATATATATTCTAATATATGTATATATTTTTAACATAATGTTTATAAATACAATTGTCATTCTTAACAGAATGTGACAAAAATGACCTCATGAGTAATGACTCTCTTTTTTCTTTGGTTTTTTACAGATCTTTTAATTCGGTTCATCATATAAATATTTAATTTTGTTTTTGTGATAGTTAAAGCAATCTATATTTCATGTTATATTTGATAGATAAACTATTTTTTTCATAAAGTTAATAAAAAAATTTATCACATGGAAATGTTTATAATTATTGAAATTTAATTCCAGTCTGCTATCTTATCAAAAGTGAATGAAATCTTAGTTTTCCCATTTGAAGATGTGATAAATAATTCCATCTTGGAAATTACAGGTTACACGTCATGAGCCCATTGTTTCGAATATTTCTCAATCAATGCTCAAAACCGTTTTCCTTGTATCGATTACCAGCTTTCAATTACTGATTTCCTATTAATCATTCTAAATTGTTCTTTCTGCACATAATATTCTGGATTTCAAACGTCCTTGAATTATACCATTCTAGTATTTATCTTTTATTTTTTTTTCTATTTTAAATATTTTATTTATACTTTTTTATTTTATTTCAGTTGAACTTATAGTTACTGAATAACCTTCCATGATTCTCAATTCTTTTATAATATTTCACGGTTTTTACTGACCATTATCTTAATTTAGTTGTGCTAACTCATTATTATTGAGATTTTTTCTTAAACTAATATATATATATATATATATATATATATATATATTACACTTGTTTGATTATTTCTACATTCATCTTTTAGGTGGTTCCAGTTACCTATTGATGTGTATAATATTATTATTAGCAATAATCTGATTTAATCTATTTATAAATAACTATCAAATCTTAAACAATTATAGGGGTGAAATTTTATTTGAAAATAAAAAGAATCATCTTATTCAGATGAAAAAAATTGGCATATATAACCTTTTTACTACAGATGAAATTTTACAACTATATATTCAATTTCGGTGGTAGATAAATTTACTACAGGTTTTTTTTTAATCTCATGATGTAGTTCCAATTCCAATCTTAAATAGTGCTCCAGAGGTACTACGTCTATTGTCTAAGTCTCCAGCATAGCTATAATCACTATAAGTTGTGAGACTTGTCTTCTTTTCTTTTTGATAGAGAATGTCATATTCAATTATATCTTTTAAGTATCTTAAAATACATTTTGTTGCAATCTAATGTGACTTATTTAGATTGCTCGTGTATTAGTTAATTAGACTAATTTCAAACATCAAATTTGATTGAATAACTATGAGATAGTTGACACTCTCAACGTTTGAGTTTAATAATGTCTACTGTGTTAAAAAAACACAATTCTCTATGTATATTAACCTTTCACATGAACAATGTGAATGCAAATAAAAAAAATAATATTAAAACTAAAAAGAAGATATTTTGAACAAATTAGAAAATAACTATAATTAAAGAAAATAATTTATAAATTTTATATTTTTAAATAATATTATTTTAAATTACTTTTCATCACCTCATTCTCATTGTATATCGGCTATTTTAAATATAGTATTAAAGCATTGCACCTTTAATCTTTAATCTTCTTTGCATATACATTTTATAAAGTGTATAACTTGAACATTTTTATAAAAATTTTGAATATGATAAACACCTCATATTTTATCATTTATGTTTTAGAGAATTTCAATTTATATATATATATATATATATATATATATATATATATATATATATATATATATATATATAACAACATCATAAAAAATCACCGTAGATAAAATCAAAGTCCATGAAAATAAAGAAAACCTATATTTTGACAAACTAAATATCTTAGGAAGAAACTTTGTAAGATTCCAAGTGTATGTTTAGTGTCACCTTACATTAAAATAAAATAAATAAATAATATATAAAAAAAACTTACAAACTTATTATCTTCAAATTTTAGACTAAAAATATATTTTAATTTCTTATATATTTTAATTTATTATATATAATATTCTTATATATAATATCCAAAGAAAGAAGTTTTTCAAATGAAATTGAAAATATTATAAAATATTTAACACCCATGTAACAAGGGGATACACATGACTAGTTTTTAATAGATAAAATTAATTACATGGAAGAAAAAAAGTGCATTCAATACGTTTACATATGAACTAATTTAAAAAATTTGAAAAGACTAGATTTAGGTACTATTTTTTTCTTTTATTATTATTATTTTATATTTTATTAAATTTCTTTGGCATTCATTTAATACTTTCAATAATATTTATTATTATTTTATAAATATTGTATCGTATAACTATGCAATCATACATAGACAGAATGATTAACTGTTGATCAGATGAAACAAATAGAATTACGTGTTAGTAATCAGTCATGAAGTCGAATTGAATAGTCATGTCTTAGAGTTATTATCCATAATGCTAAACAATTTAGTAAAGTATAATTTTTTTCTACCTGGGTTATAATTAGGCTGCCACTAATTAAGGGGTCACACAAAAATTTATAAATATGGATAGTAAGAAAGTATGTAATTTTGTATTTATTGCACTATTAATGCTTGAGTTGCCAATTTTTTTTTACTGATTTTAACATGAGGTACCTTTTGCAGGTATCCTCTAAACGTAACGGACAAATAACAAGAATAAAAGTAGCGTAAAGATAAACATTTAAATTCTTTATAACCTATAAAACACTTGGACTGTTAACTCAATTTTACACCTAAAACAATTCTAATAAACTTTTTGGAAATTTATTAACATGAAAGTCTTAGTATATATTATAGAGTTAAATATATTTTTATTCTTTAAATTTCAGTGAAAATTGAAATTAGTTATTGTATTGATTTAGTCATTTTAACTAAATTTTGTTAAATTTATTTTATATTTTAAATGTATTTTGTGATAATATTCAAATTGTTTATAATGTTTGACTTTTTTTAAATATTAATTGAGAAATACATTTAAAATTTTAAATAAATTTAACATATTAAAAAAACTAAATTCACATAATTCTAAAAATAATCACTAAATTAATCTAAAATTAAAAGAAAAAATCACGAAAGTTAAGGACCTGCAAGATTCTTAACCCTAAATTAGAATACTTTTGATTGTGTTTATAATATTAGATAAAAAGAGTTGTTATTTAAAGACATTGTTGGATGAAGGCAATCCGAGGCAGAGATTCGTAGGACCCATGAACCAAAACGTGCAATGTTCATAGAAAAGTCAAGAACATACTATCTGCTTTTACGCGTACACCAAGTTTTTCATAGATTCTATTCCCATCTTTTTCTTTACAATTTAAATGACATTCATGTCTACACGTCATACTCCTCTTAATAATTATTGCAACCTTCCCTTCAGTTTACTTCGACTTCTAAACAAACCATCAAGTCAAATTTGTGAACAACTACAACTGTTAAACACCTGGGTCCACTTTCTCTTTTCTCATTTTCTTAACTTCCACAACTCTTCATTAAATCACCAATAACATTTATTTTTAACAAACTTTCTTTTATTTCTCACTTTCTTCTTATTATACATCTTATATGCTATAACATTAATTCAGGTTTTATCTTTTCAAATATTTTATTTACTTTTTACCTTTTTTTTTTAATTGAATAGGTTAGACACTAAAATATGGCCGATGAGACAATTTTTCGGACTGCAAGAGATAGTATGGATTTATCTCTATAAGAGTCATCCTTGCAACATAGTAGGGCAAAGTGCTTCATTGTACTTTTTGTTTCCCATTGAATTTATTAATAGTTACGCATTTTTCTTTTCGGGTGTTTAAATTAATTTTACGACTTCGTATTTGGACAAAATGGAAACTTTACAGAAATCAAAAGAGAAAAAAAAAACGAACCCATTGATTATTAGACAATAATATATATATATGGTTAAAATATAGTATTTCTAGAACTTAATAAGACTTTTTACAAATCATCTAGCCCCTACTGGCTAGACTAACCAAGTAGGTTACGTATTTCAAACATTTGGAAGATTTAAAAACAATAATATAAATCACTTAACTAGTTTTTGTAGTTTAATATTTACTAGATTTGACATTAGATAGATAATATTGTACCCACCTAAATATACAACCTACGGGAAAAAGTATTATGTGAATAAAAAATTACAGGGCATGAAATATTTGAAAAACCATACTTTTGTTTCACACTTTATATGATGGACGGCTAAATTGTTTAATAGACATGAAATATATACTATGGTCGTTATCGTGATTCATGTGATGAAGCAGAAGCATTGAATGATGGTGATGAATTTGGGTATGAAGTTGAAATGAAAAGCGGGGACCATTCATAGTTTTCTTCTAAGGCAGTGTTTTGAATTCAAAAGTTGTTTTGTTTGATGGGCCAGCAGGAGATCGTGTTAGTTTTTGTCTCATTCAGCCATGACCATGCAGCTGAACAGACATTCCTCAAAGGTCCTATAAAGAATTATCATTTGGCTTTTTTATAAAGTCAATTACTTCATCATTAAATCTTTGTTACATCACTTCCTCCATTTTCATTGCTTCCTCCAAATACACCCCTTATGCAGAAATAAAGTTACCTGAAAGTTGAACAAAAGGAACGCAAAACCACTCAACGGTCAAGCCTCACTTTCAGCTCATAGTGGAAACCATGATTGTAAAATATAAAGCAGCCCCACTAACATTTTCTACTGTCATATATACTATTAAACATAGTACTTTTTAATTCATATGCAAAACCATTCACCTTCAACAATACCACACTCTACAGCAACAGCGCTTCATTCATGCAAAGAATAAACTTTTGCACAAGCAGGTGGGGGGCAACAATTGTGTGCAGTTGCATTTGATTACAACAAGGCACACCAGCATGAGGTACGATATTATTATTATTATTATTATTATTATTATTATTATTATATTCTACAAAATAAAAAGCAAGAGTAATATTCACCTTCCAAGTGTTTTCTATAAACAACTTGTCCTTGACAGTGACAATGGTAATAATAACCCATGACCCCTCTCACTAGTAGATTGCTCAAATTTTCACAAGTAGAGACAAAGTCTTCTAAATAGGAAAGTCATCACTTACATGATGATAACAGTATCATCATCAGAAATGGTAACTATCAAACAATATATAGTTTATTCAAAAATATAAATCCAAATAACAAATCATAAATAGGGGTATTATTTTGGGCTCCCTTCACCATTAATATTTAAGAACTTGCAATTTTTCCGCGTCACTATACCATGGTTACACAGTCATTTGGTCAGACAAATTTCGTAATTCTGCAGAGCCATTTTTGAACTTTTGAGCTTACAACGTTTTTTCAAACATGAATAACGAAATGTTTCGGATTTGAGGATTGAATTAGTGATGGTATATTAAATACAAAATCATCTATCTTGTTATCTTATATTTATATTTATAATTTTTTGTGTAAACTTTTAATTAATGATGGTTTAATTACTATCCAATTAAAAATAATTCTATTTTACTTTAAATTGTTCAATATTAAAAATAACTTTTTTGTTCTATAATTGTTTTTATCTGATTTTATGACTACTTGATTGGAAGTATCTCATCTTAATTAACAATTAATCATTTTATCAGTATTTGACCAAACAATCACACTATACATATTATATAACACATTATATAAGTAAAAAAATGTAAAATTTATTAGATTCGTTGTACCATAAGAAATTATATTAAAAATTCGTATATTTAAACTAATTTTAATTTTAGCAGAACTCAAGACGATTTATTGAAACGAGTATTTTGCAAGGATTTATCAGAAAAATTTAATATGAATAACTTTGAGCCAAATTTATTAAACTAAAAATTTCACCTTTTTAATCAAAACTTGAAAATAATAAATTTATGAATTTTTATTCTTTAAAAGTTGATGAATTTTCTCATTTTAATTAATTAATAGGAGACTTGGATATTAAATGAAAGCACCAAATGAATCAGAAAATTGGGGGCAAGAAGTTCAGTACTTAACTCCGAGAGAAAGAGAAAGAGAAAGGAATAGTTGCATAATTCAGCGTGTGAAAGGTTTTTCTGTGCAGAATTTAGATGAATGAATGTTTGGGTAACCAAATAGCCAAGGTGTGGAAAACGTGTTGATTTTTAATGATGTTTCGCATTTAGTCACATATATATATATATAACTTCCACAAACGCAGCCTTATTTATATTTAATTTTGATCTTAGTTTGAATATAAAATGAGTAATTATTGTTTCCACCGCGTATTGGTGTTATTTTATGATAGAAGCCAAAATGCCTCATCATTCTCCATCTCAACACCAGAACCATATGCCACGTGCATCTCTCTCCTTACATTTTTTTAATTTAGATACTCAAAAACCTCTTGTGAACACCCACATCAACAATCAACTAATTATTCAAAACTTGTACTATTTTCTCTTTTTAACGAGATTTTCCTTCATTTTCTTATTATTTTTCCTTTCTATCCTCACTTATTTTATCTCATACTTCTGTTTTAATTGTTGAAAAATATTGTAAATTGGTAAAATTTCGTCCTTCAATGGTTTTGTCAAAAAGTAGTTATCATGGCAGTCTCCAAACAATTCACTTGTAAGTTTTAACAGCAATTCATTTGGCACGATAAGAACTATTTAGTTTTTTACGAACACTCAATAAATACGACATCTTATTTATATACAGGGTGCAGTATCTACGTTAAGTTAGATAAAAAATTAAACGAAATTTTTTGAAAAGTATTTGTTTGAGACCTACAAAAAATATTCCAATGTCAAACATATGAACATGTCTCATGAATGACTGATTATCTAGTTTGTGACTGTCCAGACCACAATACAATATTATTTTTTATTTCTTATAACAAATTATATTTTTTGTTTTTGTGATTACAAAAGTACAGGGTAGAATGGTCAAATATTCCAAATCCAGTACTTTTCAGACCACAGAAACTTGGTTTCGACATTGAACGCGCTGAGAAGGAAAGTGTGAGATGGAGGATTGAAAATAGCCTGCGCCTTTATATTTATGTATTTATGATATTTTTTCTTTTCCTTTTTCACAAAAGGTGTCACCTCAATGCACAACAAAAAAATTTAAAATTATAACCAACAAAATAAAAATAATATTATTATAAAGGACAGCAGCCGCCCACACCTAACCAATTTTTTTAACATTTCGTTTTTTCTTATGCGATTGATCTTCTAGTAATTATTTTTACATGGACTACGATAGTGGTGACTCTTATTTGCACACGCTAAAAATTTTGAATAGAGATATTTAAATATTTAAGCACTATAATATTTATTCTAGATTGGGGTGATATGATTAACCTTTGTGTCTTTCATTTTTGGTTGTGAGAGAGTGAGTGTTCCCCAGCGCTGCAGAAGATAATAGCCGCAATGGGTCCCACACCCACAAACATCTCCTTTTTCTTTTCTGCCCAAAATTGCCGACCCGCCGGCGTAGCTGTCTGTCTCTGTCCGACACGTCACCTTGATTCGTGCACCCTTTTCTCTTTCTTCCCATTTCACTCTATTCTTTTTATCATCATTTTATTATCTATTTCTTCTTCGTGCCCATCATTCACTATTTACTTTTCATTTTTTATCACAACAACCACACTACCATTCAAATTAAATAATTCCATACTTATCACCAACTTTTTTTATTGTAATAAATTCTATTTAATTATACACTGCAGGTTAAGTCCAATTCAACAAATGTGATCAATAAAGATTTTATCAAGAATCAGTCTTTAACTCATAATCGGGCAAATTTTTAATGTAAGACAAGAATGGAGGGTATAAAATACATAGTTATTATAAAACGAAAACAAGAGAATCATGAATTATTTGCCCCCACTTGTTGATCCTTGATCATAAAGCAGCATCTTCGTATATCAAATCTAATCAACACCTTATCAAATCGACAAACCAGACCATGAATCATGTTTATTTTAATTTGACATGTTGTCTATAATGTTACGAGCCGGAAGAAAGAGCTGCGCAGCATCCTTTACTTGGTGTTCGGGAGAATCAATCATTGCTAGTTACCTAATCTTGCCAACAATTACCCATTTTTCATCAATATTTTATTCTGCAACTACAATCTTCACCCAACTAATATTGATTTTATTAATTATAATATATCTATTTTACTTTAGCACAGATTTCTAAAATCAAAATCCGGGTAAAACGTGGGAGTTTCCAATTTCAATCTATATTTGTAACTAATAATAATAATGATTTAAATTGTTTCTAGATGCCAAATTTTAAGTCTATAAATTATGCATATCCTCTTTTACAACAGGTTTTTAATTTTTGTAGGAGTTATTCGCAATAGGTAACGATTTGTGAAAATTGATTTGGAAGAATTGGATCCATTTGATTTATGTTATTTGTGAAGATTTACAGAAAAAGTTTCTAAAAAAAGAAATGTGAAATGAGAAAAAAGGTTTCAATAATATTGCTTTTTTTATTGAAAATTAATAAGTACTATTTAATTTTTTATTTTTCAATTAATTTTTTATAACAAAATTTTTATATTTTAGAAAACTACACACACAAAAATAATTTTAATATTACAATTAAAATAACCTATTAGTCATATCTATCAATCAATTTTTTATTCAAATTCATTATTATCTTTCAATAAATTAAACAAACTTATTTTTCATTGTTTTTTTTTCTTCAGATCACTAGTTTTCATCTGCATCATCCTTTATCTTACCTGACTAATTATCGCGTTTCACATAATCCGAAACACATATGTATGGTAAGAAAGCTTTATTCTTCCTGACCAATATCAATTATGCACTAAACCAACGTTGCTTCTGGCTTCTGCAGTATTTTTTTTTTCTATTACATTTTTCCTCTTCTTCATTGCTTAGTTTTTCGTATTTTAGTATTTTTTTTTCTTCCTTTTATGAAAAAGTGTTTTTTGGATGGGAAGAAGGTCTGCATAACCATTAAATATTCATCTCATCTTATTTAATAGTCTTTGAACAGAAAAGGCCAGTATGCATCCCATGTCATGGATGCATGATGCATCGGCTACCATGTTAAAATTTGCTTTCTAAAGGAAAAGCAGAGAAATAAAGTCAATTATTATTATTATTATTTTGTTTTTAATGCATGCCTCATTCATACATGTGGAACCCTTTCAAAGTCTTCAATCAATAAGTTTTGCATCCTAACCAGAAGATCCTGACCCAACAAATGTCAGTAGAAGCACCACGCATAAGCTGCTTTACAATTAAATTAATTAAGCATATAATTAAATATTTTTGTAATTGTAAAAATTGCATATAGTACTCATGAGTCAAAGTCCAAAGTAGTTAAAGTAGAGAAGAATAAAGGATGGAGCAATGGAGAGATATTTTTAAGGCAGAGAAGGAGATGATAGAAAATGGGCGGTGATTGCAACATGTGAATTTTGAAGAACAGGACCACATTGAAGAGTGAAGTAAGAAAAGTGTTGTGTGTTGTGTATGAAAGGAAGAGAAGTACTTGAGTGGTTTGGTAGGCAAGGTACGCTAAAATGGGAATAACAAATGAAATGTTTGGTTACTACCAAACCAATTCGTGAACCACGCTGTAACGCTTACGTCTTTCTTCTCTCTGTCTCTTTCTCTTACAAGTCGGCAGCTACACACACAAAACAACCTTCATCTCATCATCATTTCCTTTGGATTACTCTTTTATATTAAGCTTAATCCATTTTATTCCCTTTATTGCCACTACTTTAATCAAAACCTCAAACTAAAGCACTCTACATATATATCAACAATTTTCAACTTCAACCTACCAGAAGCTTCCCAAACCATTCATTATGTCAAGTGTGTTCCACAATAAAAAAAAATAGTTTAGCTCAGATTATTCCATTAAATTATGGCACATACGAATTTCATGCTTCCGTTCTAGTCTCTTTCTTAAAGGAATCTCGGTGAGTTAAATAGAAAAAAAATGTATCGCAAAATAAGTCTCATCATCAACTATGAATTGTAACATTTAAAGTGTATGTTAAAACTACGTTTCTCAAAAAAAAATCATGACATTTTACAAAAATAAAAACATGTATTAGCCAAGTATCAAAATCTATGGAAAACATAAAAGATCAATGGATAATGACGAACATTCGATGAATTGAATTTTGTTGGTAAAATTTCAATCACTAATATTTACCCCAAAAAAATTATATTTATTGATAATTATTGAAAAAAAAAATTCATCAATAAATATCACAATAAATTATTTTTTTACTCAATTCTTTAAGTAATATCACACTTTTAAATACGTCATAACGAACCTTCTTATTTAGAGTTAAAGAACAAAAATAACTTGGAATGCTCTTATCTATTTTTATATATGAATGGTTCCACATGAACATTACTTAGACAATATCTTTAAAAGTTGAAAATCATTTATTATGTGATAAACTTTATTAATTTTGAAATTTGATGTTTTTGTTGTAATTTTATCCTTAAAATATTAGCGCAACAATGTCTGCTTCTAACCATCCTTCAACGTGGAATGCATCTTAAGAATTAGTAAATTTATGTTATTCCTTTTGTCAAAGTCCAAATAAAATAACGATAGGCCAATTTGTATTTTGGCGTAATTAGTTTAATAAGGTTATGATGAAAAGAGAGGAAAGAAAATAGAAAACGATAAAATGGGATTCAATGAACCAAAAGATCGCAAAGATGCACACCCCCATATTTCTTTTGTATCAGACGCATATTAAAGAATTGGTTGCGTATTCAATATAGCTAGCCGCGTTAATGTTGCTTTCTTTTTCTGCGTGGCTTTGTCAAGGAACCTTCGTCCTTTGTGGAATCAACTAATGTTTAATCATTCCTTCAGCCGCAAACTCATCTAATCAACCTAAAATCACATGCTCACTTTCGACCAGATAAAGAAATTCAAAATATTTAAACTCCAATCACTTGTGCAATTTCATCTCGCATAAAACTTCAGTAAAACGTAGTTTGGATTGCAAAGCTGACAATATTTTTATTTTTATTTTTAAAAAAACAAATGAAAAATAAATATTTAATGTGAATGGTTTTTGTTGTGTGTTACGAATGAACTGCATCAGGGTCTATTATAGAAGATTCCACCGTACCATCTTTTGTGTTGTGCCATTGGATAATGGAGCACGGGTTTATCTGTGTAGACTCCAAAAGCGAGTCAGAATTTTGAAGTCACGTTATCGTTGTGTAAGTTATGCATAGTTATTCCCTGTCGGGAGTTAATTTGAGAATGTCGATATTGTATTGGGTGGTTGAACTTGTCAATGGATTTCCAGAATTTTTTTCCTAGCTGCATGTCATTAGAATTGTCTTTCATGTCTGTGGTTATATATAAATATCCTAGATTATGAATAGTTTTAAAATTGAATAAATAATGAGTGAAAGAGTTATATATTAATTAATTTGATTTTTTGGTTTATTAAAATAATTAGTGGAATCGTATGCAGATATGGTTATGATATTGAAAGAGGAAAGTTAGTTTGGGATGTGGAAGGAGGAGGAAACGTGTGGTGTGACCTTAAACTTTTGAAGAGGAAACAGGGGCCAGCTGTCACGTGGCGGCAGGTCAATAAATCAACGCCACAACAACGACCACTACTACCAAGTACGCTTCACCCACACACACCTATCCATTTTCCCATTCTAAAACAACATCACAATCAACGTATAATCAAAACTTTGCTGTTAAATTCATTTAACCAACAACATTACACCTTACACAATACTACTCACCACTAATCAAAACCAAAATAATAATAACCGTTTCCTCGTTTAAGAAACGACAGCATCAAACCGACGGTTCGGTTCTTCATCTGTCGCAAAAAATACAGACAATCATATCGCCTACCTATTCACATAGTGCCATTCCTTTCCTTCCTGTTATTTTAGGTTATCGGACGCTGCTATTTTCTCTACTTATAAAAAAAACTAAAGAGAATTTCATAATCCGAAAAACAAAATTAAAAATTAAAAAAAAAAAAAAAACTCAACGGTGTGTCAGATTCCGGATCAGGCCATCTCCTGCGGAGGAGGGTTATTCAGGTCGAGATCGAAAATTCTGGAACCGCTCCCCTTCACATCGCCTTCGTTGTGGTTCAGATCGATCACGGAGGACGAGTCCGAGTCGCTGGTCGTCGCGTGGAACTCGCTCGCCGCAACGGGATGCTGATTGTAGCCAAACCCAAACCCACGCTGGCCGCCCAAACCGGCGCGCATGACAGCGTCGAAGTACAAAACCTGGTTGGCAGCCGCCGGAAAAGCGGCGAACTGGTGATGGAAGGGGAAGCGGGCAGCGGAAACGGCAGCGGAGACGGCAGCCGGGGCAAGGTTGAGGTCCAGAGGGGAGGAATCGGCGGCGACATCGCGGTCGCGACTGGAAGACTCGACGGTGCTGCTCTGGCTGGGGCTGGCGTTCTTGACATTACTATCGGATGGAGGAGGGAAATTGGTCTTGGCCTTGGGGCCGCGAAACTCCCGAGCAGCGGCGTCGTAGGCACGCGCCGCCTCCTCCGCCGTGTCGAAGGTGCCTAGCCAAACACGGCTCTTCTTGCCGGGATCTCTGATCTCGGCGGCGTATCTTCCCCACGGCCTCTTCCTGACTCCCCGAAAATGCACCTCCTTGACTCCGGCGGCGTTAGCGTTAACCTTAACGGCAGTGGTCTTGTCCCTGGGGGCCATGGAGTGAATTTAATTTGGGTTTGTGTTGAGAGTGGGAGAGGAAAGAGAGAAAAGGAAGAGCATAGATGATGGATGCAGGGGAGTGGGAGGGAGCAGGTGCGTTTTTTATAGATGGGGGATGGGATGGATGGGCCGTGCATGATGGATGATGAATACAGAGAGAGAAATAAAGAAAGAGAGAGAGTCAACTATGAATTTGACTGCGGTGTTGGACATGGAAATTACCATTGCAGTGTGGAAGTTACAGAGTTACGTGGCATGTGGGTTTTCCAGACAGACAGCAGACAAAGCAGTTGGTTTCGTCTGATGATCACATCATCCACCCCACTTATCCTATGCCTCCGGACAACCCTCTCTCATTAATATTTTATTATTTCATTTCTAAGTATTTATTCTGTGGTGGTCATTTGTCTGTTTTTTTTTTAATAATGTAAAAGATTTAATTTAATAAAGAAAAGTGTGTGGATTTGAAAATGG
Organism: Vigna reflexopilosa; assembly: GCA_027742785.1. Taxonomy (NCBI): domain Eukaryota; kingdom Viridiplantae; phylum Streptophyta; class Magnoliopsida; order Fabales; family Fabaceae; genus Vigna; species Vigna reflexopilosa. The sequence continues at coordinate 32,271,301 of CM050926.1, read as the reverse complement.
ATGGATATTGTAGTAGTACGTAGAAAAGTTGTCGGCGGAATCTTCTGTCTCGCCGCGTGACTTGATAGTTGGATCTATATCTGATGTTTTTTTATTTTTTTATTATTATTATTATTATTATTTGATTTGAGAATGATTTTGAAGGAAAGGATGGTGGCTGCTATTGTTTATGGGCATGGGAAACGCTCACTCGCTCCCTCTCCCAATGACATAACATATCAATCTGCGGCGGCTAATTATATTATTATTCTAAACCAATCAATCAATAACCTCACTCCACTGCTCTCTCTCTCTCTCTCTCTCTCTTACATATTCCCTTCCTACCCTCTACTTTTCTTTCACACCTATTATTATACTTCCTTTTTACATTTATAATCTACTTATTCCCCTAAGATTAATGTCTAATTAACTTAATTACTCAGCTCCCCCTCTCTTTTTAAATTTTGAGAATTCAATACTTTATTAAATTATGTAACTTTTCAGGAATAGGGGACTGCCCAACTTCCTCCCTTTCAGTTACAACTGATGTAAATATTTTATATTATAGTATCTGCGTTTGAGAGGAAAGAAGGAAAAAATGTTTAAACCCCTGCAATAATTATAATCTTCTTACATTTTATTTACTTCTATAAATAATTGTACCGTTTTCTTAGTCATTAATTCAAATAGATTTAAGAAGTATGTTTGTCTCTGCTTTACACAAATTTTACCTTGTAATACAAATTTTCAAATAACTATTATTTTAGAATTTAAAGTATTTTAATCCCAAATCAACATAAAAAACACTATATTTAGTAGTGTGTTGTTTTTTTATTTCAAATTTAAGCTAAAATATTTTAACTTCTTTTTATTTCAATCTTAAGTGAAAATGCTTAAGTCATTTATATTTGAAACTTAAATGAAAATGTTTTATTATTTTTCTATTTCAAAATTAAAGTGAAAATATTTTAATAACTTTGATTATATCAATAGTAGATTATATACCATGAACAAAATAATTATTTTTTATTTTCTTTTTTATATTATTAAAATAGGATACAATATTTTTAACCAATCCTTTTTAGTAAGACAATTTGTAATGGTATGAATGAGAAAAGGCTATTGGGCCCTAGTTGGAGACAACCAAGTCCATCAGACTAAGGGCACATAACTTTAGAATGGAATTTTTCAAAGTCAGATTCTTCATTTGCTAATTTTTCATTCTCTCTATAAAAACCCTTTTCCCTAAACATTTCTCTGTCTTCTCTCTAAGATACCACTCTGTTGAATCGTTCAATCTTTGGTTTGAAGGTATCTAAACGCTCCTGATGTCGAGGGCTTTATTTTGAACCGATTACTTTCTCCGTCTCCTTCCACTAAGTGGTTTTCCTGTTTCCTCCGCTATTTTCGAAACCTAGGGCTTGGGGTTTTACTGATTTCATGCAGTTAGAACCTTCCCTTTCTGATTTCTATTATATTTTAGCTCTAAGAATTGTTTTCCATCGCTTCTTTAGTGAGTTGTAGGGTGTTGTTGTGCTCCGCTGTGAGGGTACTGTCTTAGGGAACTCTTAGCAGGTGGTACTGTCAAGCTTTCCAGATAAGGGGAGCTAGTTATATTTTTTTATGAGCTGTATGATGTGCATGTTTGATAAATTCAAATTTGGTGTACTGTTATGTTATATTTATTGATGAGACTGTGAATTTGTGCTTTGGTGTTGAATTGGTACATGTGGAAATTTATGTTTGTAAGGGTCTTTATTGAAATTAAATCCGTTTTGGTTGAAATTGATCTTGTTTGAGAGTTTAGAGTAAGGGATCTGTGATAGTATGTATATGGGTATTAAACATGTGTACAAGTACTGTTTAAGGTTACTGTGAGGGGAAGAGAGATATATAAGATTGGGTATTGATGTCTAGAACACTTTAGGACAGTTCTAATAACTTAGATAATTAAATAATAACTTGTTGAGAGCATGTCTTTGTTGGTGGGATAGAGGGGACTTAAAAACTTGAGTTGGCACATCCCTGATCATAGAGCAACCCTGGCCTGGTCCAGTCAGTTGTGACTACTCATATGTGCTAGCGCTGAAGGTGAGTCTGATGCGTTCATACATCTGAACCCTCTCCGGTGACCAATTGGGTAGTGAGGTGAGGTTGGGAGTAAGCATTTTGTAGTGTTAAATAATTTAGCAGACAATTTCATAATTAAGGGAGCATTGTAAGCTATTTGGATGGTGATTTTGTGCATTTGGGGTAATGAGTGCATTTGGTCTATTTGGACAGTTTAGACAAGTCAGTTATGACTTGTTAGGTAGATAAAATTGAACAAAAAAAAACATTAAAAATGGCAGAATTGAATTAGAGTCCATAAATCATATGATGCGATGTTTTGAAGCTAAATTCAAGCCTAAGCAACTTTAGAAGCACTATATAATTGGTAAAATCTATCGAGATAAGTTTAAATAGGTGCCTATCACATATTTGGGGTGTTAGAAGTTGTAAAAGTATGATATATATATATATATATATATATATATATATATACTAATATAATATGGAAATATAAGTTAGGAAAGCATGATATATATTATATTAATATATTATATATAAGAGATGCAAGAGAGTAAATATGAAAATAAGTTATATTAAAATAATATTATTTTATAGAAAATTAGTAATAAAGATTACGTATGATATTAAATTTAACCAGTTGGGAATTTGTTATTTTACAAGAAATTGTAGAGTTTTGTAGTGTGATTGAGATAACATGACAGTATTGTTTATGTGAGATGATTGGAAGTGGATATGGAGCATGTTCTGGTACATATGACTTGATTTTTAAAGCTTAAACATGTGGTTTGATTATAATTCAAAGGTATATGAATTGGGAAAGAAATAAACATGGTTTCAAGGTTACTGGTGGTGGTTTAATTGTAAAATCTCTCGGTGAGATTCTTAGTGTTTTAGAATGAAAGTAGGAGTTCAGTCTTAGGGGTCTTCCTGACGCTCCAATGGCCTTTCTTCTCACATAGAGAGGATTGGACCATGTAGTGAGGAGTAGCAGGAGGTCTTAGTCTTGGAGGCTTCCATCATGCTCCAGGGCGCGGAACGGACTAACCTCGTGCGTGTGGCAGGGCGGGGGAGCCCAAGTATCACCAACCACCACGGGTGCATGGCCCGCCATAGCTCGACTATCATTCTAAAGTCCAGACGAGTCAAGTCTAGTATTTAACATGATAGGATGGATGTTTTATCTTGTTTGCTTTAAATTAATCTCTTGTATGTACATGCTCTTGATTGTATGCTTTTTATATAAATAGCTCACCCTTGCTTGCTTGTGTTTGTGCCATGTTTGCGTATGGTTTTCTTTTGCAATGATCATCCACTTGGATGTGAGCAGAGGATAATGAGGTTTCCTTTGAGACAACTTTGGAAGGAAACAAGATGCTGCAGCTTAGTTCTCTAGGCTTTATTTCATTTGAACTCAAGTTATTTTGATGACTCTTGTTATATATTTCAAGTTTTAAATTCCTACCATTTTATAGGAGGACTATGATACTCAAATTCTAAATTCCTGTACTGTTTAAGGATGACTGTAATCCTAATTATTCTCCAACTACTTTCAATTATTATTAATGATGACGTCTTTATAAATATATATTGTTATATATTTTGAATATCATACAATTTACTCTTTAATATATATATATATATATATATATATATTAAAATTAATTTTTGAAGATTATATTTTTAAAAAATGTGTTATTTAAATTAACATTAAAAAACCTGTCATGTATAATAATTTTGAGGACAATAAATATCCTATTTACATATATTTACAAATAAAGTTTATATAGGAATAAATAGAAAATATTTTAATATCCATTTATAAATAAATTTGAATGCTGATAGTATATTACTTATATTAGTGAATATTCATTATTCACACAAAATAAAGTAAAATTTAATTTATATTTTATTAAGTTAAATTTAATTAAAATTAAAATTAATTTATATTTTATTAGATTTAATTTAATTAAAATTAAATTAAATTTATATTTAATTTAATTTATATTATATTTTATAAATTTAAATATTAATTTTATTCTCTAAAGTTGAATTTAAAACTAGATACGAAAATTGATATTAACTTATTTTATATCTTCTTTATAATTTTAATAAGATTTTATTTTAAAAATTTATAAAATATTTTTTATTAAATATGTAGAGTATTAAAGCAGGAGTTTTAAAATATTCATAAATATTTTTTAAATAAATATTTGACTAATAACAAAATAGGTAATGGGTGAATAATTTTTGTTACATATTGGATAACATATATGTATTATCCGAGTATGTCCGAAATTATCTTTTTATTTTTATTAAAAAAAAAACTATTTAAAATCTTTATTTAGTATTTAATTTTAAATTATTTATCTATTATGCTTTTTATTTTTCTTATTTTAGGCTATGTAGAAATGTGATTATTTTTTTCATGATAATAAAAGATAAAAATTGAATAAAAAATAGTTATAAAATATTTTAATTTGTATTTAAAAGTTTATATAATAAAAACTCTTTCAACTTTTTTGGATTATTGTTTTAGATAATAAAAATAAAAAATAGTTTAATGAACAAAAAATAAAAGAAATTAATTAAATTGAAAATAAAATTAAAATAATATTATTATGTCGAAATTTCAAAATAAGAAATAATTGTTAAAGAATTGACAAAATAATTAAAAAAACAAATAATAGAAACATCACATCAGTGTGACTCTAGGTGTTGAAAAAACATGGCCATATGGTTCTTGGGCTGCAAGCATTAATGAAGGTTGATCCGTTAATATACGTTGAATTGATTGTTAGCGTGATTATAGGTATATGCGTGAGGGTTTACAACAACACATTGGAACGGAGCAGCACGTGTTAGCGTTCAAAGAAAGAGGTATTGAAAAAAAAGTAAGAATAGATAAGCATTTGGTTTGGTGTGAAAGCCCAATTATTTCTGTGTTCTCCACCAACTCAACACGCAAACAACTCACAGCCTAATAAGTTAAAAACCACACACTCCATTGTTTACCCACACATCTTCCATCCAACCCTAAATTCACAGGTATTCTTGTCGGATTAATTTTCCATTAATATTATCATCAAGTCTATGTTGATATTGAAATGAAATTTACTTTTAGAAAAAAAATTAAATATGTTATTTTACTAAATCTAGCAGATGAGATCATTTAAACCTTTCACATCTTTTTTTAATTTAGATTCTTGAAAAAGAAAATAAAAAGATATGAAGTATGTTAAGAAAAAGTCAAGTGGTCCATTATATTACCACTAAAAATCTTAACGAGTGAAGTCTGAGCTCTTCAAAATTTTTATAAATAGCTATCACCAAACTTTGATTTTTTTTTATAATATGTAAATTTAGTCTCGTTCTGAAATAGAAGTACTCTGTTATCCACAAGTCATACGACACGGATGGAGCGAAGTGCAGGTCCTACATAAAAAAATGACTTTAAATTTAGGTTTTGGTTTTATGTGAAATTCTTGCGTGTTCTGTTTGGTGTACAAGAATTTCCCTCATTGTCCATCTTTATCCGTACCACCTTGACACCTAGTAGCAGCAGCCATTGCGATATGTCCAACACGTGTCGACAAATGAGTGTGTGAACATTTTTCTAACGAAACACGACCCATTAACCATGCTTGGTGATTGGTCCCACAACATTTAACATGTGATTAACACGTGTTTCTTTCTTTTACCCATTTATGGACTCAACTTATTCTTAAGTAGTCAACCTTTGCATTCACATCATTCTTCTTTTGTGGCTACTAATTACTTCATCAGTCTAGCATAACACGTCTGCAAAACATTTAAATTAGTTTTCTACTAAACTTAACACAGACTTTTCTATTTGAAATGTAAAGGAGTTATCATTAAAAAAAGAAAAAAAAAGCATCTAAACTGGCTACTAACTGTGCTAATATGTGTCTGCTGCCGTCCTGGACTCAATAAACGTGTTGACCGATGGATTTGACTCCAATGTTTTTATTGGGCTAATTTAAAGTTGAAATTTCAGTTAAAAGGTTACTGAAATAACGTGACAAGGTTCATAAATGATTTAAACATTCTTTTAATGACCATTACACAATTCAATATATTAAAAATATTACTCCATACCTTTCTCGTATAAAAATACATACTAATATAATTTGTTTTTACGGATCAAAATCAACCGTAAAGTAAGAACTTGTACAAAAATAGATTTTTTTTATCGAAAGATATATATAGAAAATATTTGGATGTGAAAGTTAATTTAATTCTAACATATAATATTTAATGCAGTAGGTAAATGTAGGTAACATATTTCAAATTTTTAGTTTTTATTAATGTACGCTACAATTGTGAATTGTTATATTATACTCCTAATTAGATAATTTTTAAAGTTAATATACTTTTGTTCGGTTTATCTTGATCAATCCAATTCATGATCAGACTTTTTATTGTGTTGACCGAGTAATGATTAGCTTTTCAGGCTGATATATAGCTAATTTTGACGACTGACTAATCTCCTTGGTTTGTGATCCAAACAGTAAGACATTCATCCAGATTGATATATATGATCATGCAGTCTGATTAATGTTCAAACATACTCACTTCACTCCAGATCAGTAGACAACCGACAAACCATTTGTCGATGATTGGACAAGTTTATTAGTTGACAGTATAGTTAACTTTTTGGATTTTAACTATCATACAATACACTGATAAATTAAACTAAATTTATTAATTTTTAAAAATAATATGTTGAATTATCAAATTTGAACTAATTATTCAATAGTTATAATATTTAATAAATAACAAAATTATATAAGATACAGTAATTGGCTAAATTTATTTTAATGTTTTAACAATGAGTTACTTAAAACCTTACAACATCCACTGAAAAAGTAAAAAGTTGTATTGAAGAGCGTTACAATAAAGTCAATAAATGTTACAAAAATAAAACATTGTTTGTTGTGAGGTATGCATGGAGTAGTAAGCAAGATAGACTAAAATTCATCTAAATTTAAGAGGGACATGATTCACGAACTTCTTGCGAAATTAAGAATACCAAATTAAGTATATTTTCCATTATAACACGCTTGTGGCCAAGTTAGGTCATTCAACTCGTACGTTGTACTTTTCCTGATCTCGCAGTTGGGTTTTCATATTCCTAAATTCTGTCCCCATTTGCTAAATTTTTTTTTTCCCATTTTGTTCCTCAAACCAAGGACATAATCCACTGCATTAGTATTATTGTAAATTTAGGACTAAACCGAACTCTACCCAAATATTGACACTATAGATATTTTCCCCTAATTTGTTGATACTGACCAATGATAATTTATAGCCAGAATTCCTTTGGAGCGACTGGATGAAGGGAGCACCACAAATCTTAATATCTTAGCCTGTCTTAATAATTAATTATATTTTTAGCTATTTTGCAAATAATACACATCACGATAAAATAATGACAAACTTACCTGAAAGACATATGAACCAAAAATTTAATTGGTTCTTTCTTTGATTGGTTAAAGGAGCCCACCTCAATTGAAAAAAAAAAGGTAAGTACACAGTTCCCTGTTTCATTTTATCTAATTCGCTCTCTAGAATTATTATTTTTTTCTATAAAAACTTTCTGTGAACTAGACGTCAAATACACCCTAGAAGGCTTTTTACGGGTAATCTAGACAGACAAAAATATTATTTTATTACTTGATAAATAGTTTATCACTCTTTTAAATTGTTTTAATCAAAATTAATAGTTTTGAATAAGATTTTTTTATATATATTTGTTTTGAATAGAATAAATTATTTGTAGGACTTGTCTTAAAATATAAATGATATAGATAAAGTGAAGTCTGAGTAATTTATTAGTTTAATTAAAAAGTATAAAAAAATAAAGAATTTAAAATACTCTTACTTCTTCTTTATGATAGCGTGTATTTAAATTGTATATGAAGGAAGAGACCATATTATTGGAAACAAATCACGGACAAAGAGGTCAAAGTGAAGAAAATATAGAGGGAAAATTACTTGTAAAAAAGTGAGTTCAATCAAGAAGAAAACAACAAAAATAAACGTATAACTAAATTATACCTACAAAAGAAATATAAAATGACGTGAAACTTCAGATTTTTGAAATTACAAATCCAATTAATACAAAAGAGGATAAAGGAAAAATAAAAGTAGACACCAATAAAATGGAAAATATAAGACTTTTAAAAATTTATAAAAGAAAAAAAAAGACATACCTCTTTCATTTTAATTTTTTTTCATATAATAAAATTTGTAGTGCTGTTTCATTGCCAAAAAAATGAAAAAAAATAATCAAAAGCAGTGTATAGTTGAAATATACATATACAAATAACTATGTTCCTAGTTTAGGTGTTAAATTTAATGAAAAACAAAAAGAAAATAGACATCGTTTATAAATATAAACTTTTATTATATTAATTAAAACTAAAAGATTTAATTTTTATTTAATATGTGTTAACCGTGGATCAAGGAAAATAGTTACATACGAGAAAAAATAATTATAATAACTCAATGATTTGCTGTAAAAGACAAGAAAACGGATTTAAAAAAAAAATCATAAACTTTGTGTAATATTTTGAAATTTTAATATTTAAAAAACGCCTTTCCATAAAAAGATTATTAAAGGATAATAAAATTGAGAAGTGTATTACAAGGGCAACAAGAAGGTATGGTGTTGCGAGTTTCATTAATTCCGTCAAACTTCACTTTCCATTCATTAAATTGTGGGTTTTCGGTCTTTTTGGGCTTCATAGTAAAACCAAAAGTTAGAGAGATCTTCTTCCTGTACCACCACGTCCTTCTTCCTGCACTACCACATCTCCAATTTACCATTCACAGATGTTTAAAGTTGGCGGTTAAAAAATTTTGTTTTTTTTATCAATATATAAACATGCACCCCTACCCCACGGAAATGGAACATCAGTTATGCTGTATCATGGATATGGGCATCCGTTCATTTATGCTTGCAACCATTTTTATTTTATTTTGGTTTTTTAAACAGTTTTTACTCTATATAAAAAAATTAACAAAAATAAATCTAACAAAATAATATATTCTGAATATAATTTTAATAAATCTAACAAAAATAATAATAATACACAACTTGAAGGTCAAAATGAGAATGAAAGATCCGCCTTCAAAGATATTCCATTTCTGTTTTAACCTTCCGATTTCACTCATTTCATGAACACAACAAAGAACATATAATACAACAACACACAACATACCAAAATCACAACACATACAAAATCTAAATAACAAACCAAATAGACAAAAAGTTCACCGTTGAAAAGAAGAGGAAGTGAAGAGAGTAGAAAGAAGAGAATGAGATTATGTGAGGTGTGGGGCTGTGGGGTAAGCGGAAGAGTGAAAGGGAGAGAAGAGAAAATTAGGGTTTTAGATTAAACAAGGTAAAGGTAAAAAGAAATTACTTAAGCTTACTTTTGGAATATAAAAAAATTGGAAAGAAGGGTGTAATGGTGTAGGGAGTAGCTCTCAAACTAAGAACAAAATTAGGTCTAACTAGTTTAATTTTAATGAACTCGGGCCTCGTGTAAAAAACCAACGAATTCTTTATGGGTGTTTCTCCCTCCACTACCACATTTCTTTCCTTCATCTCCCAAACTTTCTGCAATTTTTTTTTAATTACAAAAATAACCTTTTTTAACCTTTTAACTTTTTTACTTTTTTACTTTTAATGTTATTTACCAACCCCACCCCCCAAAACGTACCAAATGCAACTGGAAGAAGTGTTCTGCCAATGGTGAAGTGTCATCCTCGAAGGCTCTAAGTCATATTCAATGAGCCTAAAACCCTTGCCAATCCCATCAATAACTGCCCTCACTCCAAGATGCACACAAAAGTGCTCTATCCCTGTCTTCAAATTCAATCCCCCTCCCAACACATTAACATCCGTCTTTTTCTTGCCAAGTATCAGCCCAACGAAAAAGGCTACCATCTCCCTCTTCTTAATCTCAAATATACCTTACAGAGACAAAAAAAAGAACCTTATCATTCCCACACTAGTAGAATCTTCGGTGCCGTCGCTTGAAGGTTCACCGTAAAGGCTTGAGTAGCACTCTTCTTGACAAGACTCTCGGTGACGCGATGACCCAAATACCCATGCTCGTCTTCCACATGTATACAACAGTTGTAAGCGTCGTCATCAACACTGTATTGGGTCCTCTCGATGTGCTTCACTTTCAATATTGAACGGATATCAGCATCTGTCAGCGGATGTCAACATTCGTTTAAGGTGAAACGAATGTCGACATCCGTTTTACCTTAAATGGATGTTGACATCCACCGACGGATGCTGATATTCGTTTAAGGTTTTACATGTTAATTTAAAGGTTAATTTAGGGTAGACTACCTACCTAGACATGCACTTTGCACCTTCAAGTATCATAGAGACCTTCAAACACCACTAAGATAAATTCGCAACAATTCCTTCCATCAGCAATCTCTCACTCACCAGAATCTCACCCCACAATGAAAAAAAAAGAAGACAAAAAATGAACGTAAAACAAAAAGAAAAAAAGCATAGTGAAACAAAAACTGAGAGGACGAAGTAGAACGTAGGAAAAAGAGATTGTGTGCCACACATAAGAGATTGGAGTTAAAAAATATTAACCTAAAAAGAAAAACTTTACTTAAAGATAAAATAGGAATAAAGATATTAAATGAGGGATAAAAGTGGAATAAGGAGGTGAAAGGAGAAAAGGATGGTAGTGGTGGAGGTAACAACCCATTCTTTATTCAATTTTGGACTTGGGCCATCTTTCACAGTACGAACTCAACGAGCATTTTAGTGAAAATATATTTTCAATATAAAAATGAAAAAGAATTGCGAAGGAAGCAATAACCATGAGACTCGAATTTATTTTTCTACAGACAGATATTGCGTTTATTTTCTTTCCCCAACAAGATTTACAAATTAATTAATCTGGCCTTGTATAAGTATTTTGTACCTCATATAAATTTATTTTGTATTTTGTATTGCGTTTAGAAGCATTCAAAATCTTTCCGGAACTTATTACTAAAGAAAACAACGCAGATTAACACTATACATTATTTTCCTTGTTTTTTAAGCCGAAGATATCATTATAGTTTATGAAAGCACGTTAGAGAAACAAGTAGTCAAAAATATATTTCTTATAAAAGTTTACAAGGTTAAAGTTTTGTGTATATTTCACATATTGATATTATTTTCCTTTTTTTTAAGTCAAAGATATTACTATAATTTATGAGAGCCCGTTGGAGAAGCATAAGTCATTAAATATTTGCATGGTTAACGTTTTATATATCGTTTCATATGTGGATTCTTCCCAATATATATCACAATTAATATAATACATATAGATATTGAAATAGAAAAATTTATATAAAAATGTCACTAATTTCACATTATCAAATTCAATCATAACATAACATGAATTCAAGAAAAAAATAATAATTTTATTATAATAAAATGTTTTCTTTATATTGTATTTATATAATATTTTTATTTTAGGATTGGTATACCATTTTATCAAGTATCTTTAATTTAACTCAACATTTTGATTGATTTCTAGTTCAACTTTATTGTTTAAAAATCCTTAATTCAGTTTCATACCTTAACTATCTTTTGCTCAGCGTTATGTTTTGAAAATATTTAGGTGTACTTTATGTTTTAAACATCTCAAATTTAGTTGCACACGTTAAAAATCTTCAACTCAACTTTAAAATTTAAGGATTTTTAACTTAAAATTACACTTCGAATATCTTGAAGTCATTGTTTCACTATGAGAAAAATGTTGAAATATTACTATTATAAAAAAGAATTGCATTATTTGAAAACACAATTGAAATACTCTTGAAAAAACATTAAAAATTATTGTTAAAAATGTCATCACTGCGATCTTTCAATCAAAAAAGAAAGAGGTGAATTGATTATTTTGAAAATTTGATTCTTTTTAATTATTGAAATATTTTTTAAACACATTTTTAATTTATTAATAAGATGAATGTATGCATAAATCTTAATTAGGATGCATTTTCTATCACTTAGATTCAAATATATAAGAAAAGAATAGAGAACAATTGTTATACTAGTTCACATACAGTTTATTTAGCAATTTTAACTAAATTTCCACTATTACAATTAAGACTTAAAGATTACAAGATGCACCTATAATCTCTACTTCATACAAAGAATCTTGAAATAACTCTCAAGAAATACAACCAAAAGCAATGTTTCACATATTTGTTCTGAACCTATCACTTACACAGTAAAAAGAATGCAAAAGATTAATTAGCAAAAAACAAAATCAGGAAAGAATACACTTGATTGATATCACAATATCACTTAGTGCCAAGCAAGAAACTCTTAGAAACTCTCCACTCCCACTTTCTAATGTGTTTGATTTGAAAAATCTGTCCAACATAAAAAAGAAAGAATGATAGATTTTAAAGATAAAACAAAGTCTAAGAATATATTAATAAGCTACGTGAGTTGTCTAATTGATTAAAATGATTCATACTTAAATTTCATAAACAAGAGTTTGTTGTTTATTGATTATATAAGTAAACTAATCAATTAAAAGAGAGTTTCAGCTTTTTAGCCTTCAGATGGAATAATGAATTATGTTGTACACTAAATCAATTAAAACTCAGAAAAACAGTTTTATTGTTTTTGAATTAACCTCATCGATTACATTATTAACTTAACCAATTTAAAAGATAATTATTAAAGTTATATATTTAAAAATGATTCAATTTGCACCATAACTAATCTTAATAAATTATATTAAGATTAAAATGGTTTTTAAGAATTTCTAACTTGTCTTATAATATTTCTATTAACAAATTCCGCCAAATATATATATATATATATATATATATATATATATATATATATATTTCAAAATCTTTACTATGCTAAGCTTGGAGATCATAAAAAAGTTGAAACTTAGGCCATTGGAGCAAAAATAACGTGTTGGAGTTATAGAAAAATCATACATTTTTTCTACGCACTGATAATATAAAAATATTTTAATGAAAAAATAATATCATATCTCAGGGTACATAAAAGAAATTAAAAAATATAGACATTTTCATTTTACATAACAAATAAAAAACATAAATATTCTTAATGAAACATTAAGACTTAAGTGTGGATTTACATAGAAAATGAAAGTAGCAATGTGCTTTGTGAACTTGTTTGCTTCCACCTATTTTACAAATGTGAGGAAAGCAACTTGAATATGTAAATATGATACAATTGATTGTTGCGGATTTTTCATTGCAAAGACGATGGGAATTGAATGAAAGCCACGTTGGGTTATGATTTGTATATGCAAATATAATACAATTGATTAAGTTACACCCATATTTGACTATGGATATTCTTTTACCTTTGTATTATAATAATAATAATAGTAATAATAATAATTCAATTAATTAATTAACGAAAATATAATATTGAAAATAATAACTCATAATAATAATTTATTAATGACGGTAGGAACTTAAGTTAAAAATCTTGTTCTATTATTTCTGTTTTTTCAGTTTTGTTGTACTGTTACGTTGGCTAGCTATATAGTTGATATAGCTGCTACTGATGTGTTAAAACATTCACGTTTCTGTACATGTGTTTCTGTATCTTCTCTCTTCCTAAAAAAGTTGATATAGAAGATAGGGTGGTGGTGGTAACTGAATCAAGAGGATCTTGTATTGAGTTAGAGGCTATCTTGATAATCCAAGAATGAGTGCATTGATGTCAAGAGTGGTGAGATCCCTGTGAAGATTCAATCAAAGAAGGAAAGGAGGATGACTGGAAATGGAAGAATCATCCAAGGAGCTCTACCTGTTTTTGATGGGAAGATGTTTGACGATTTCGAATCAAGATGATGACCATTTTTGGTTTTCAAGATGTATCAGATGTGATTGTGAGTGGTCTTGAAGACCTTGGGTGGAAGGCAAAAGAGGAAGACAAGAAGTATTTCAAGAAACAGCAAAAGCTTGTCAACAGGGCTAGGTTCCTTCTTTATTAATGTGTTAGTTAGCTATAAGATTTTTAACAAAATCTCAAAGGCTTCAACAGCTAAAGGGGCGTGGGAAATTCTTGTCAAGACCCATGGTGATGGTAACAAGAATAAGTAAGTGAAATTACAGACGTTGCGGCGACATTTTGAGTTTCTGAGCATGTAAGAAAATGAGTCCATAGCTGACTACTTTATAAAATGCAGGAGCACGTTAATGCTATGCGAGCCTACAAGGACATCATCACTGACCAACAAGTTGTAGACAAAATCTTGAGGACTTTGCCTCCAAGATTCGACCATGTGGTAGTGGCTATTGAAGAAACGAGAGATCTTTAGGCAATGGAGATAGAAGATTTGCAGCACTCACTCGAAGCTCATGAGTATATAATTAATGAGAGGAAAAGAGTTCAAGGATGATGATATCAGCAGGAAAACATGGGTTTATGCTCTGAAAAGGAAGAATGAAGTGTTTGATGCGTTTAGAAGGTTCAAAAGATTGGTTGAAAAACAAAGTGGCATGAGGATTAAAGTGTTGAGAACAGATGGCGGTGGAGAGTATGTCTGTAGTGAATTTGCGAAATTCTGTGAAGAGGAAGGGTTGATACATGAGATTACTCCTCCTTACACACCCCAACATAATGGTATAGTGGAGAGGAAGAATAGGAGTTTTCTGAACATGGTAAGATGCATGCTGAGATGCAAGAATCTTCCACTGCTTTTATGGGGAGAAGCTATCAGCACCACATCATACGTGTTGAACAAATGTCCAACCAAGAAATTGGATGACTTAACACATGAAGAAGTGTGGACAGGTGTCAAACCAAATGTATCACAACTCAGGATTTTTGGTTCTCTTTGCTGGAAACATGTCCCGGATCAGTTGAGACAGAAACTTGATGATAAGGGAGTTCCACAAGTGTCGGTCGGTTACCATTCAATTGGAGGCTACAAACTCTTTGATCCTCAAACTAACCAAGTCTCTTTTAGTAGAGATGTGGTGATTGATGAAGCATCAGAATGGAATTGGAAGCAGTATGCTTCAAGTTCAACTCAATCTAAGGTAACATTTAATGAGTCAGGACCTGATATAGCAGAAAAAAGTGATCAAAAGTACAAAATGTGCAGAACATAAACCATGCACATAAAGGAGGATAAATGATATATATGACTTTCAAGGCGTTTGAATAGAATGATGCATTTTAATTAGACCATGAAAATTATATGTACAGATGCCACACATTCTTCATAAATTTTGTGCTAGTTTACCTCATCACTACTTTCTTTGTTCTGACGAAATTACATAGAATCTGGAAAATAAACTGGGACAGAGAGGAAAACAAAGGTAACATGTTTTCTCTCAATGATTGTGTAGAGAAATACAATTTGAATAATGCCTTGTGTTGTGTCAATCTGATTCACAGAACCTGCATATAATATCTATTAACAAATCTTGTAATCACACTTGGTCACTCTTCTTGCTCAGAACAATGCTCTATAATTGTCTGCAAAGTTAGAAATATTGAGAAATTCAATTCTTTCTACAATTGCAGAAATGACTTTATGCCATTTGGGTATCAGTAATCATGAGTAAGAAATAATAAGCTTCTAACAAGTGTGCTATTCATACTCTTAATAATACATTTGTATGTAAGTTTAAGTGCCACATTAAATAAAGATTATAAAGTTAAATAAGATTTACGGTGTCAATTTTTTATAATTGATCTCAGATATTTTCTTTCTCGAAAGACCCATGATATAAAGTAGCTCTTATTTCCACATTTATTTCAATGCATTGTCCCGATTGTAAAGTAGCAACAGGTAGCTACTGCAGCAGAATGAAACACAGCTCCATCACAGTTTACCATAGAAATTTGCCAACACCTTCTATGAAATAATTTATGCATAAAACAAGTTAGCTAATGGAGTCTTTCCATTTTCTTTGTTCTTATTTTCCTTTAATAGACATGCTTGTAAACTAGTTTGTCTGACATCTATATGAAATAATTAGAATACAGCTTAAAAAGTTTCACTAAAGATATTGCAATGAAAAACAAAACATGTTTACATTAAACGTGTTTTATTTTTCTCAATTTTGTATTCTAAGTCGTAACTAATCTTAATCTCTGTATTTAAAAATGATGATTTTGGATCTTATACTTTTACAATTTGTGAATTTGTAGAATGAGCGAAATTGAGAATTATAAAAAATGTAAAAAAGGGAGATTATTATTGTAATGCATAGAAAGAAAATAAAAGTAAAATGCATAAAAGAAAAATGGGAAAGTGAAGTCACGTGAGGTTTAGAGGATGGGAGTGGAAACGACGTGTCGCTTGATTTAGAAGGGAAGTGCAATGGAAGGTGCGAAAGAAATGCATAAAACTGGTTGGTTTTAAGGTAGGGCTTGTGTTTGGTAGAAGAGTGTTAGAGAGAAGAGTGAGTGAGCGAGGAGTGAGTGTGTCTGTGAGTGATTTTATTCGGATCGATCGAGTTTTCAATTCCAATGGCATCATCCAATTCCACTCAGCAAGATGTCAACAAACCTGCCAAGAGAAAACCCGTCTTCACCAAAGTCGATCAGCTCAAACCCGGAACCAACGGTCACACTTTAGTGGCTAAGGTCTTGTCCTCCGACACCGTCGTACACAAACCGCGACCTTCCTCTGCCCATAACATCAAACCCACTGTCATCGCCGAGTGCCTCATCGGCGACGACACCGGCACCATCATCTTCACCGCTCGCAACGAACAAGGTACTCCAATTTCGCCTACCCATCCTTGTAAAACTTATTCTTTTTTACTTATTTTAATTCCCCTTTTATCAAAACGGAAACTTTCCACACGGGCACTGTTTTATTTGTCTCAATTTTGAGTTTTTATTTTCATTTTGGGGTTTTCCTTTTGCGATCCGCATTGTTCTTGGGTTTGTGAGATTGCGCGTGTTTGGTGCCCTGGTTTCAATAAAGCATCTGGGCCTATGATGGTGGTGAGTGGATCATGAGTGTCTGATTCCATAGATAAGATAAGCCTTTCTTATCATATATTATATTGGTTTGATTGCGTGATACCTTAATCCTTTTTAATCCGGCTGAAATCTCCTTCTTTTTCTTTACTGATCTTACTCCAAGAGGTTTGATTGCGTAGATTTGGTAAATTTTCGTGTTTCTTGCTCTGCTCTTGTGATGAAGACTGTATTTCCTCTTCCTTAAAGTTTTGATACTAATTACGAATATGATTTGATATGCTGGGCGAATTTTTTGTGGGAATGAAAGTCTGATTAAATATTGTTCCTTTTTTTTTTTGTGTTTTGCCATTACAAAGCAAGTTTTGCTTAGAAGGTGATAGTAACGAGCTTAGGTGTCTTCTTTTTAACTTTATATTGTTAACTCAAATTAGTTTTATCAGAGTGTTTTAGTTGATGCTTGTCTGCATCTAGTTAATTATATTTTTCCTGGTCCAACATTTTTTTTGTTAATATTTCTCTTGCTTTTTCTTTATCTCTATGGGAGTGCTTAACCAGGAATGCCCCTTCCGTTACCTTAGTATTTTTTGATTAATCTTGGCTTCTTTCAAATTTATGGGTTTTGACTTAAATGTTACCATGTCTTTTCTGATGAACAACATCTTGATTTTATACTTTCCAGATCCACGTTCTTGAATAACATCAGTGCCTTATGTTTTTATACTTCGTCAGTAAGAAAATAGGGGTTGGATTATGAAAATTCTATGTATATAAACAGAATATTGATATGACATTACTTATTTTTCCTCTTTTCTCCTTCTTTCTATTTTGAACAGACAAAACCTTGAGTGATGGGTTTAATTTTTATTTGAGCAGTTCATACTATGCAAGTCTGCATGTATGAGCATTTGCATTTGCATAGAGTTTCAGTTGATTTCGTTTAGTGAAAGTAACCTTGATGTACTTCCTTGGTAGGTAATCAACCTACAGGTATTGATAATTCATTTAAATGTAGGCAGAGATCAAGGAACTAATATATGTTATATGTTTAAGTTATTAGATGACCTTTTCTTCTGTGCAGTTGATTTGATGAAGGCTGGTTCAACTGTAATTCTTCGTAATGCAAAGATTGACATGTTCAAGGGATCAATGAGGCTGGCTGTTGACAAATGGGGGCGTGTTGAGGTAACTGAACCTGCAGATTTTGAAGTTAAAGAGGATAATAACCTATCCCTGGTTGAATATGAATTGGTGAACGTGGTTGAAGAATAATCCCATCGAAGAGTGCAAGAACAGCTTTATGATTGGATACCCCCAAGGTAAAACTTAACTGGTGATGGATGGTTGGTAAACGTCTCACTTTAATTAGCTTGTATTTCCCCTTTAACATGCTTGACATGATTTTGGGTTAAGTTGATGTCACTTGAACAACCTTGTGTCAAGCGAACAAGATTTGCTATTATCTTCATCAGCAACTGTATTCAATGAACATATAGTATTATGTTAATATAGTTATCCGTATCACATGTTTCTTTGCAGTTTCCTGTGCATCGATATACATAAGTATGCCTGTGTTTGAGTTAATGAAGCAGCGCAATCATTATTCATAGCTTTGGCTTAATGAAGCAGCGCATTCATTATTCGTATCTTTGGCTCAAATAAGAGAAGACAGTGCTTTAAAAATGGGTTAAAGTCAACAGTCCATAATTTATGTTTCTTCTGCTAATGAAATTCCATGACCACAGTGTCATTCATGCTCACAGTATGTTTTTTTTTTTTGGTTGTGTACGTCACAACTTTTTTCCATGATAAAGAATTTTGTTCACTATTAGTGCATTGATTATGAAACTTAAGAGGCGATTGAAAATTTAAATTCTCATAAGTTTTTTTTTCCATGATAAGGAATTTTGTTCCCTAGTGGTGTCTTGAATTATTAAAGTTACGATGCAATTGAAAACTTAAATTCTCATAACATCCTATGCAGTCTTTTTGAATGAATTAGAAGCCATTCCAGAATGTTAAAAATATTGTTGTCTGAAAAGTCACGTATATATATGTCCATTCAAATCTATTGGATTGATAGAGTGGAAGCTTCTATTTCTTTTCTAAATGTTTATTGTTAATTCATCTTTGTATTTTCTTCAGAAGGCACGCTGTCTATTGTTTGTCCATTGTATGATAATTCTTAAATTTCAAAGGTTATGTCAACCTATAATTCGCATCGAACATGGAAAATTTTAATGAATTAAACATCTAAATTTAACTTTACACTGTTTATAATTTATGAAAATCCACCATCCCCGGGTACTGAACCGAATCTGATATTTTCCATCTCCTCGACCTCTTCTCTACCGCACTGCCCTCATTGTATGAAAATGGGCGTGTAATTAATGTAGTTTGGTAAACGAGAGAGCTTTGGGAAGACGTTAAAAAAGGTGATGTTGCCACCACAATTGGGAATGTGCGGGTGGAGCCTTAAAGGAATCACCATTGGAAATGAGTGATGATAGCGATATATGACACTGTAATTGCATTTCCGATGTTGAGGTCAAGGAGGTGAGTCTACGGTAATAAATGAAAATACAATTTTAACTGTTTCTATATTTCATTAATTTACATCTATCTGCGTTATTGATTCAGATTATGTATTTCAACCTTTAATTGAAGCCCTCTACCTTATTTCAAAAAATTAACGGTACGTACATGAGGTAATTTGGTTCAATAAAAGGTTATTTTCATTCTCTTTTTGTTTTTGTTTTCTGTGTTTTAGAAAACTCTTCTAAGGCAAAAAGTTCGGTATTTTATCCTTTTCTGATCCGGAATTGTTATTTATAATCAGTTATTCTTCTTAAGGTTATAATTAAAGTTTTTAAACTTGTGTCTACAATTCTTGTTTATTTTTTTTTTCTATTATTTAATTTGTGAATTATCTTCCCGTCGATTTGGCTGCTTTTGTATAGAATTTAATATTTCGAGTGAATATCACTCAGTGAAATATCAACCGTATAATGTTATTTGGTAAATTGATTAGAAGCGGGACACATTATTCCTCGACTAACTCTGTCGACAATTTTTTCACCTTCAACTTTCCAAATGCTTCTAAAATATGAAAAGCCGTGAGTGGGAGCATTAAAATCAATTAATAGAACCAGCTATATCCTGATGATAAAGCGTTCAACTTAATAACGGATATCAATCCTACTTATTCAGTTATTGAAAACGTAAAAGATAGGTTGTATTTTTCATCAATCAAAAGTAATGGTGACGTAAAATAAAATGTGAAACTTTTGACAATAGGATGAAAGATTGGTCTAGCAAGGTAGGCAATGGATTTGGATTCTTTGCTGGCCTCCAATTAAAATGCTCGTTTGCTTTTATATTTATCATATCTGATGTTTGACACTTCGTTCGCGAGCATAATTCAACTCCGCCAGAAGAAAAATCACACTGGAAAAAGTTCCAGTTAATGAATTCTTAACGGACATGCTTGTTCGTGTAAAATTTTAAAACAAGGGTGAGAGTAACGTTTGCAAGCACTGGGAATAAATCCCATTTCCAATTACAGGGTGAATTATCGTAAATCGCAGGTAAATAAATGTTGCAATAATGTTCTAAAGAGTAATCATACCTAAGCATGGTACCAGCTCCGGTGCTTGTACAATTCAAGTCTTGGAGGTTTCATATTCGACCAAGGACAAAAAATCTCTAACAAGGCCTAACTAAGTAAACTGAAATCCACGGAAAGTAGGAGCAGATGCACCGCACCCACAGACAGCAATCATCATCCATCTAGAATTAAAAAAGAAAATATCTTTGAGAAAACTAAATTTTACGTACTACCATACAAAATCAGAATCAAAAGGTCAAGGTAATCTAATAGTCATATATAGTATATTAGTAAATTTAAAATGCAAATCATTTAGATACAGAACAGGAATACATCGAAGTAAGGGAAAGCAATGCAGAATGGAAATGACGAAACATTACATTGCTAGTCCTCAAGCCTAAAAGCCAAAGTGCAAATGATCACGACCCTAGACAAGGAAACAGCCAAGTCAAAATAAAGAGTTGCAAAGAGCATGTATAAAAACACTTTGGAGCGGCAGCATATTAAAAAGAAGTCATTTCAACACATTGCTCCTTTTACACAGAAGTGTTAAATGTTATACATTCCAAATCACGTGCTGACAGACCAGCATCTGGAATCATTCCGGAGATTAACAATTTCCAAAACAACAAGAACTGCAATTCTAAAATTACAGTTAGCAAAATCTCCAGTTTGTCTCAGTGACACTCTAACATCGCAATAATGGCTTTTTGCACCAGCAAACTATATAAGAAATAGCTGATTTCTGTATTCAGGTTGATTTAAAATTCTATGTATTATTAGTGACTGGTAGTTTGCATAAGTTTGGTTGTTAAGGGATGACGGTAAACTCCATGCATGAACAAAAATCATTCCCATACATAAACTCAACATCTTAGAGTAAGAAAGCAAAATGCAGAGTATGCACCCAAATAGTATCCATAAATCGATATCAAAAAGCAATTTTAAAGTGGAAACTAATTATTGCTAAGTTTGAGTCATTTATACACTTTCAGCAAATGCTTGTTTGACGTTAAGGTGTACAGTAACAATTAAAAATCCCAAACGAAAAATTTACTTGACCACCTTTTTTCAAGCGCATCTAGATAAAACTTGTGCTCGAACCCTCTGTCATTCATCATACATCATCATTGAAATCTGAGTGAATACAATCAATCAGTATGATCTTCATGTGATTATCTCTTAAGTGAATGTTAGCTAATATATAAGTCTAGACATTATAAAACATTGTATGCACTAAATGCGACAATCCATAACACTTTTTTTAAGAGAAAGAAAGAGGAGAATTTCCCAATAACTCAAAATGAAAAATCTATCACGAGCAGTTGTTGCAGATAAATTAAACATAATAATTAGGGAACTTCTAAGAAATACCATTGAATAGCACCATAGCCCCCATATTAGTTTTCATGAGATATGGTGTTCATTTTTACATTCAACTAAGAAATTGCATGCTCTCCCTAATCTACAGAAGTCAAGTTCTCAATTCTTCAAAAACCAAAATTTGAAACAAATCCATGTGACACCATCTCTGATGCTTGATCTTCATCTAGTCTTCTCTTGCCCTACAAAGAGGAAAAAATATACATCCTTTCATTGTGAGAGCAAGAGAGAGAACCTAACCCAAAAAATGAAATGTTTGAACAGCAAAATAGTTGCCCATATGCACCCAACACTTTCATTTAACACAGTCTGTTCACACAAACCTTAGCTACCACAAAGAAAGGGGACAACGACAAGAAAACACTTTTTATTTAGCAAAAAATTTAGATCCTATTTTTATGCAACCCAAGAAAAAAGGAAGAAAGAAGTATTTCACTAAGGCATTGCGTAGTAATGAAAGTAATGCGTCAGACTTTCGCAGGGTATAAATAAATTTTCTTGGAAACCTAGAAACTTTGACAATTCGCATAACGCAGCATGTATAACCATGGAGTTTAGCTAACAGATATGATTTTTGTTACAGAAGTCAAAATGGCGTAGAGAAAAAATTTCACTCCTTGATTCCAGACCAAATAACAAATTAGAATATATAATTCACAAGCCAAGTAGAATGAGCATGTTTGCAGTCAATCGGGTAGGTCCAGTAAGTTACAATAACATTTAATTTCATTTCATTTCAGAATCCAATGTTGGCATTTCATAAACTTAGCTCTTCTATCTTATGTATCACATACACATCCAACAAACTACGTTGAAGATAATGGGAGGAAAGTGTTTGGAGGGAATACCTTCAGGGGTCCAACCATAGGAGTGGCGAGACACAGAGAGCATCGAATTCAACAATGCGGAAGCAGTAGCACTGTGATAAGGAAGCATCGATTCCAAGCAGAAACTCGCTTCTACCGGTAACCTGTCCCAAACAAATAATGTTTTAATCAAATTGAAAATGTTTGGAAAATGCGATCGAGAGGAGCACTGTTACCTGAAAACCCGATTCGAGGTTGAGGTTTGCTTTGGGAGACGAAATTGAGATCGTGCCGGTCTCGTTCTAGCTCCGGCTGCGAGATTGGCCACACCGGCAGCGCGGGACGTGGCGGAGCGCAGCAAACACCTGGCGGCGGACATCGTGAAGAATCAACAGAAAGGGGTTTTGGCCTTCTGGGGTTTTGATATTTCCATTTTACTATTTATTTTTGTTCCTATTTTGTTAAAGAGCCATGACATGGGTCACAAGTGTCTGGATTTCTTTCTGTACCCATACTATCCTTTTGCACCTACATAAATATAATTTTTTTTACTATGTCTATCTAGTTTAACGTTTTTTTTTATGGTTTTGTATTTAAGAAAGTCAAAATTGATTTTGATTTGGAAGTTATTATTTTGCATAAAGAAGTTTCTATATTGTATATTTCAAAAGATATTTTTGAATTTTAAATTACATAATTTGAAAAATATTTACTATTTTTAAATTATATAATTTGAAAATTAAAAATGACCTATAAATTACATAATTCAGAATTTATTTATTTATTTATTTCTAATGTCTTGTTTTCATAAAATAAAAAATCTGGATTGTGTAATATGGAAATGTCTTTCTCATATGGTTTCCAGTCATATGGTTGTGGAAAGTAGAAAGGGCAACAGGGAATGGTGCGTTCAGATTGTAGCGAATATATCTCTACTCCTAAGTGGGATACGCACGCTGCATGTACACTTTCTCCTATGGTTCCAGCTTTCATGTACTTTGCCTTCAGTGTCCATCATATGACTAATATTACATATATAACCTTCTAAACTTCAAATATTTTCCTTTCATTTTTCTTTTCATATTATTTCTTCTAAAATTATCACTAGGTCCTAGATCAAAGATTTTAATTTAAAGTAAGACGTACTTGATTAGTTCATAAGAATAATAAAATATGTTGTTCAATGAGTTTTATATTTTTGTTAATGTAATCAAATAAACGAAATGTCCATCAATACATAAGTGTAATAAAAAAAATGCTAAAATTTAGTCGATAAAATATTGATAAGTACATCTCTAAGCGAAAATATTTTCAATTATGTTAATAAAAAATGTATACAATCTATCATATAAAAAAATGTATATTGATAAAATTGTACCTAATATATTATTGTATCAAACTATATGGATTACTAATTGATAATTTTTTGGATAGACATTTAACTATTTATGTCATCAAATTGTAAAACTGTAATTTATACTAAGTTGTACATAATTTGGTATTGAAATATACGTATCGCCAGCTTATAAAGTTAAAAAAATTATAGATCAAATTGAATAGCGTCTTTCTTATTTTTGTCGCACTACCATTACCAAAGACCGTAAAAGAACACAAAAATTATACAAAAATAAAATAAATAATATAATTTCAATGTTATTTAAACTATCAAATTATGAATGACTCAACAATCATGTAGAAAATGACCCAACAACCATATAATAACAACTCAATTTGTCATATAAAATAATAACTTTCATGCTCATATAAAATAATAACTTGCATAAAGGAATGATTTCAATATTGATATAAATGAATGACTTGCATGCTTATCATATAAAAATAATAACTCTTTTTTATTGATCACTATTTTTTAAATATATAATGATAAAAATTATTTATAATTTACTGATATTGAAAAGAAAATAATGGTGGAACACATGAGAAAAATAAGAAAACGCAGTTTATAGTAGCTCAAAGGTCAAGAGTAAATGCAAATAAACTTGATTTCCATAAGAAAATACAAGTAACATTCTTTTATTATTTTGGTATGGTATGAAATGGAAAACGACAGAACAAACTTGAGAAAGTTAAAACGGGTGAGGTAAATTGACTGAAATAACTGGTTATCGTCACTTGGGCAACAACAAATTTATGAATTGGCTTTGTGTTCTAATTGCTTGAACTCTTCTTACTCTTCCTAATTTTTAGCAAGGGTATGCAAATGACGCGAGACATATCCATTTTAGAGCCCTGAGAAGCAGGAACCTTGGCTAATTTCTTTTTTCTTTCTTCAAACCGTCCTCTTTCTCCTGCTCTAACTCCGATTAGCTGCGCAAGGGATACACTGTTGTCTTGGAAGAAGGAAGCCGTCGACTTATTGTTGCAAAACAAAAGCATAAAAAGAGTCATAATACTTATTTAAACAATTTATGAAATAGTAGCACTGAATGACGGAGTTAAAACAAATTTTGCAACCAACACTGACAAAGGAGTAAGAATAGAGTACCTCTGTATCTAGGTTAGAGGATGAAAATGAAGAGAAACTGGTGGATGGCACGTGCAATTGGTATGGTGCCATTGAAGCTGTAGGGAAGGATTCCCCAACTCTAAGTCTCATGTTCAAGAAGCCAAGTCCAAATGGCCAACCAATTGGCATGTCATCATTCTGAGAACATATGATTGTAGAATTTACCAACATTAGAAAAACATCTGTGCATGTCCTAAAAATTCGGTGCCTTAATTACAACAACATGCAAAAGAACAAGCCCAAAATTTAAGTTTCTGATGAATAACATGATATCTATGTTACCATGGATGTAGTTGATCCAGTAAATATCTGCTTATCACATTCTCATAACCGAAGTTTGGAAGAGTAAACAAAATGGTAGTAAATTGTCAAACATAGCCTCTTTATAAATATGAATTGGGTGGTGTCGGTTTCTTCTAATTATGTAAAAAAAAAAAAAAAAGCAATTGATCTAAGAAAAAAAGGAAAAGAAGGGGGTGAGATTGTACTGAATTGGAGAAATTGTAGTGATGTTTCTATTTAATAGATAGTGAACTAAAAACAAAGTAGAACAATATGGAAGGTACCATTGTTGCCACTTTTTCAGTAAGGGTAAAGAGTGAAAGAGAAACAGTGTCACATTCTTCACATTGTTGGTGTTCTATTACTATCCTCCTCGTGGTAGAACAATATATTACACAGACCTAGTTCATATGACACCGCAACTCTTTCCTACCAGACTGGGTCAAGCCTTAAAATTATTTTTCTAAAGCCCATAAGCTTTTGTAGTAATAAAGAATATCCATAAAAATAATCACATAGAGGGATCAAGTCGGCAAGATATTTGATTCTGTCTATAGATTCCAAGGTTCAGACTATTCATTCTAATCAACTGGGTGGGTAAGTTCCATCACAGTAAATTCTAAACATACTAATCCTTGTTTATACACTTATTTAAGAATTAGAGTTTTACTATGTTAACCTTAATTACGCAGATTACCAAAGTGAACTCTAATGTGACAGGTGAATAGTACTAAGTTAAAAACACCTAAGTAACCGAACATGAGATAAATAATACTAACAAGTCACAACCAAAGCATCAAGTGTTTGCTTGTTCCTTCTGGTTTTTGTATCTGCATTATACCTAACTGAGGCTTTGTAATCATCTGTGAAATGGTAAAAGAAAAATTTACTAGAATTATTAAGGGAAAAATTGAGAGATTGAACTGTCGGCATAATTAGTAATTGACCCGTGTTCAGCTTAATTATGGGTTGATTTCTCCTGATATTTGAAATATATTTCTCACTCCTGTACATCTTAAATTAAACTATTCCTTATTTTGTTATCTCTTGCTTTTAGATTTGGCCCACTTCATGTGCAACTCACTCAACCCTTTTTACTTATCAATATAAAATATAAAAAATAGTCACTCAAAATAAGATGGATGGTTGCACGTATAATTTTTACATTGAGACAGACACTTCGGTGAAACTACTCCTACACCATGTAATTATGACATGTTATGCTTAAAATGAACATTTTTATCTGCCTCTCTCCTTGCTATAACTCTTAGCTACTAAAATGATCCAATTATTATTAACATCCTGATAGGGGACCTCTTTTTCACCTCTCTTTTTTCTGTACTGCATTAAAATGAGGACTGATGCATCAGTTCAAGTTACATTCCTAACATTAAGTTCGGACAGCAAACTTTGATGGTTTTAATGAAACGTTAATCCATGTGTCTACTGAATTGACAACTACTAGCATTATGGCGGTAACCAAATACACTAATGGGATCTTTTCTGAGTGTCATTCCAATCGCAAAATTCAATTTTTCTGCAACTTGGTGGATACATTTATCTTCTTTTCCAAATCAATCTATTCAGAAAATACAAACTATGCATCTCGGTTGACATGCAGTATCAATTTCACAAAATTGTTCCCAAAGCATGTCAAATCCTAGAAGAACCTACGACAAACTCACACAATAGCAGAAATTCAATTCTCAATTCATAAATTCTAACAATCAAGAATACTAACAATCTAACAAGATCAAATCTGTGTCCCGAGAACTGATTCTTATCTACTGCAGGAAATGGACTAAGCATTCACAGAGAACAAAACCAGAGGCTGTTCAGTTTCATTCCAGTTTAAACACTCCACAGAGCAGCTTTGTGGATCGAGTTGCATTAAACAGACCCCAAAAAATGTATTGATATTTCGCTGACAAAACAGTGAAACAGCTGATAAACCAGTTGAAAAGGAAGTATATGGTGACAAGAGATGCTGAATGCCAGAAGAAAATGAAGAAAAAAGGCATAATGTGAGAAAATCTTTGTTCTTATTTATGCAAAAGATACAAGGAAAGCACAGAATTGGTACCTCTGCAAGCATGGTGTCTCTGCCTGCCCGAGAGAAGTTTATGGGAAAATGATGATCGCAGAGAGAACTCAGAGCAAAGTAAAAAAATGTATTGGAAAACCAATGGTGAATTTACGTGTCTCCTAACTAGTATTCTTCCTTAGACATCAGACATTTAAGAACCTGGTCCCACTGGACCTGCACAACATTACTTGAGCCAAGCTTATTTTTTGAGAAACTGTATCTATATAATTTGACTGTAAAGTAAAATACACGGTAAAACTGAGAGAAATAAATGTATCATAGAGGATCTATCTAATAGAAAGAGGTGAATAAAAAACAATACTATAAAGAGGTATGAAATGAATCATAGAACCCTTTTATTTTATCCTACCAATTCAAATTTTCATAAGTTCAATGAAAGTAGAGAATTTACATAATAAACAATTATAACTAATACTAATAATAATAATAATAATAATAATAAGTAGAGCAACATATGGTTGGAATAAACCTTTAATTTAGTGCCATTTTAGAAATCTCTAAGGACTTAACACTGTTAACAGGTTTCAGTGAAGAAAAATTAAAAGGGGTGTAGTAATTGATAAGTGATTGAAGAGAATGGGTGCTAATTTTTTACGGGGTATTTTTAGGTTTTGAGTTTGGTGGAGAAGTAGACATCAAAACGGTTGGGAAGATATGTCTGATCTATCCGTGGCGTGGCTTAATTAGCAAAAGTGTTGGATTTTTAAACATTTATTGTCACCATTGATTGGTAAAAAATCGCTTAAGTAGTTGGTCAACAACGATGAACAAGTTACTTCACAGTTTATAATCAGTGGTTGCTTATCGCAACACGCAACTGAAATTTATGTTCAACGTTACACGACACTGAAATTTGTTTACCCAGAATTCTGTTTGGCACAGTCTGATCTTCCTATTATTGGTTACTTGCATTTTAAATTTCTATAAACTGTAGGTTAAATTAAAATATAATTCTATATTTTATCTTGGTTTAATAGATCAGTGGTCTCTATTTATGTAGATTTGTGTCAAATAGGTTCCGTATTTTCAAATGACTCAATTGAGTCTTTATTTATGAAAAATTGAATTAATCAAATTTTTAATTACTGTTAAATTATGCAAACGAAGTTAACACCCTTGCTTAATGGCTAGGTGAGGTATCATTTTTTAGAGACGTGCACACAGATATTAATAAGTGGACTTAATAATTTATCAAATAAATCAAAATACTTAAAAAATTTCCAATGGTCATCCCAAGAGTAAATCAACACCATGACATCAGACAAAATCTAAAATATGTTTCAGTGTAAAATCTTAGGCCAAAATCAATATACCAAGCTACGAACCATAACAACACAAGTTAACCAAAATAATCAAACACAAATGAATTAGTCCCAGTGGATCAAAACATTCACATAATAAAGCAGAAATCAAATATACAACTCAGAATGCCAAACCCTATCCTTGCTCCTCCCAAATTTAAAAACGTCTTCATCACTCAAATCAAAATAAAATCCCTGCAACACGCGGCGCTGAAGTAAACCCATAATCAGCGACACCATAGAGGCGTCGAACTGAGGCCACGAAACACACAGGCTCGCTCTCACGTTCATCACCTGGCACTAGCCGGTCAACAACCCTTCCGGAAGGATAATACTCCAAATCCGGCAAGAGCTTCTCTTTCTCTCAGTGGCGGTGTCCAGCTTAAATGCCACGGCTTCATCGGAGGATAGCTTGCCGCCGAAGTTGCACGACTCAAGGGAGTCCAGGATAAGGACGGAGTCGGGGCGGATGCGGCTGTCGAGAAGGGCCTTGACGATGACGTAGGTGCGGGAACGGGATGGCGGCGAGGAGGGCGGAAGGGGAAAGGGGAGAATTTGGGCGGCATGATCGGGGAGAGAGAGGGAGAGTTCATGGAGGAGGAGTAAGGCGGCAGGGGAGGCGGTGCGGTGGCGGTGGAAGAGGGCGACGGAGGAAGGGGAGAGGGCGACAATGAGGAGGGAGGGTTTGAGGGGTTGGGGTTGTTGGGTATAGGGGAAGATGAGGAAAGGTGAAGGAAGGGGTGACAATGGAGTTGTGAAGATGTTTAGGTCTTCTTCCAAGAACATTGAAGTAGTCAAATGTCTGTTTGTTATGTGCCACGTTTGTCAAAGCATACACATTATTAAGTCCACCTATTAACATATCGTGAGCCACGTCTGTAAAAAATGACATCTCACCTAGTCATCAGGCAAGAGTTTTAATGCCGTTTGCAGAATTTAACGATAAGGACTTAATTAATTCAATTTTTCATAAACAGTGACTCAATTGAGTCATTTGAAAATACGAAGACCTATTTGACGTAAATCTGCATAAATAGAAACCACTAAATCTATTAAACATTTTATCTTTACACTACTGATAATTTATTACATGAATATATATATATATATATATATATATATATATATATATAAATTCTTTAAGATTGAAAGAAAGTATGACTTCAGAAGACATTCTTATGTTCTAATTAGCTAAATAGCCTTAGATAACATTAAATATTATAATAATGATTATGTCACTAATTATCAATATTTATACTAAATTTATGAGATTGGACTTGGACCTACAAACAATTATCATAATTAATTTTAGTTAGCGACTTGTGTAATTTTCTTTAACTCTACGTCATATTTTTAATTGACTAAAATGATACGAGTTATTTTAGGTTAAGAACATTTAGGTCATTATACACTAAGATATTCTAAGTTGTAATAGGTCAAGATGTACTCAACCATTATAGGTTGAGATGTTCCAAACCATCTTAAGTCATGATGTTCCAGGCCATTATAGACTAAAATGTTTCAAGTTATCATAGGCTAAGATGTATCATATTTTCATAGACTAAAATATATCAAGCTAACATAAGTAAGACGAATCAAATCAACATAAACTAAAACGTATCAGGTTGAGATGTATAAATCAACATAGATTGAGATATATCAAGTCAACATAGTCCAAGATGTATCACGCTAATATAGGTCAAGATGTATCATGCCACAATATACTTGAGATGTATGAGGTCAACATAAACCGATATGTATAAGATCAACACGAATAAAGATGTATCAAAACTCTATAAACTCGTACCAACATAGATCAAAATAATCTAAGATATATAGCTAAGATTAATTCAAATATATATATATATATATATATATATATATATATATAACATTAAATATGTCTTTTCATATGGTTTACGTCTCTTTTTTTTTCAATATTTTTACTACCTGAGTTGATGTTTCAAAACAAACTTGTTAAAAATGAAACGACTTACAAATTTTCTGTTTTATTAAGATTTTAGATATTGGAAAGGACTTATTAATAATTATCTTTATAAGAATCATACATTACTTTTAATTTGGTGGTAATCTATGTATCTTACGCATAAAGAATGAAATAAATAATACAGTGCAGGCAAAAAAAAAATAAAAAATAATGGAGCAGCCATATGGATCCAGGACGATAACTAAGCAAGGATTTGGGCAGCTATCTAAATATCTTCGTGGGTTTTCTTGCATAAATTAGTTTGGAATACCATTTCTTCCTGAACCCCCATTTTTCTTCTGCAACACCCTAACTTTTAAAATACCTCTTTTACCTTCACTCAAATTAAAAATCCTAATTACTCCATCTTTCTCTTTCTTCTCCCCGTCGTCACACTGCACCTCCATCGCAAATAAAGGAGATCCATCACGCACCTCTAAATAATACTTCCCATCCAAATAGGGTTCTGAGTTAAACAATTCATAATAGACTTTTGGATCTGACAATGCATCACGAATTGATAAATCCAAAATATATTAATGTGTTATAGAATTGCCAATTGAGAATACACTATTGAATTTGATACTATATTTCGGATTGGTGATTTCAGATATCACGGCTGAGTATCGAATTGAACAATCTTGAATAAATCCCATATCTAGTAATTAATACATTATGGATTGGTCATTCTAGAAAGTGTTTTTCAATTAAAAAAATGAAAAAACAGTTAAATTTTAAGAAATGAAGTAAAAATTAAAATTAGTAAGTCATTTATAATCTTCAATAATCAAATCTCTTTTATAATATATAGATTTCCCATAAAAGATAAAATGAAAAAAATAAAAAAGTTGTACACCAAATAAGAATAGCTTATATATAGATAACTGAACTTAAATTAGCACTTATTTCAATATAAAATCTTAATGTTCCCTTCCATGATACAAATGGTGAAAAATACTAATAACATAAATGAATAAGAAAATTTGATTTAATAATGAGAAAAAAAATACACAATTTGACGCATTTTCTTCTAGAAGTAAAATTCATTTTGAGACATCTTGACATCGTAAATCCCTTTTTTCACTCACGAAAATATGACAATATTTATTCTTATGTTTTTCACAAGGTTATAAAAAAATTGATTGTAAATAATTTATTTTAAAAAAGTTGCATTCCCTTGTATTGTTTTTTTCTTCTTCTTACTTTAATATAAGGCGGGTAAGAAAGTTATAATTTCATCAGAAAGAAAAAAGCTATTTTGTTAACCCTAATGCAACTTTATTGTTTAGAACTCTAATGTAACTTTATGTTTTACGTATTTAAGAGACTATCGAAATTTAACCACACATATTTTTAAATATGTCTAATAATATCATTCTGATTATAATGTTTACAGATATATCATTCATCATATTTTTTGAAACAAATGTTCCCTGACCTATATCAATATAATGAAGAAGTTCGTTGTTTCACAAAAAGAGTACATGAATAAAGAAACATACAACAAAATTATGTTTTTTTAGAAAGACAGTATTGTTAGAGTAGAACAAAATCACAATTTCTTTAACTTCTATTCAGCATAATGGATAAAATCATTTTTCCTTTCTTAATATGTACGTTTTAAAAACATACCGTTAAAGTGCAATACTTTTCAGAATTTGAAAAAAAAAACAAATATCTTTTTAAAATAATAATGATATCTTCTGAAAAGTACCAAATTGAGGGAGACAAAAATAGACTAAAGCCCATTCTTTAGATTTATAATGAGTAAGTATATGATGTGTTTCAGAGTCATGAAGCCTATAGTTATGATTTACGACTTATACGAATGAACAAAGTCTTCTTTCATAAAACAAAAAACATGTTTTTTCCTTACCGTAACCAGCGGAGGAACTACTGACCGGTCGATTTGTTTGAATTCAACGTCATAAATGAATAACTTGTGCTTACTATCCTCGTCTGTAAGGAACCTTTTCTTTGTGAATTATTTTGTCAAATGGTTGGCCAATACAGTTCAATTTATGAGCCAGAAGATAAAGACAGACACCAAACCAAGCAATATATAGCCGCACTCAATAATTAATCTGCTACCCATACCTTTTCTATTTCTTTGTTTCCTTGCCACACCAATTAACCATTCATCAATAAATAATACACTACTTCCACAAAATTATTCTCACTAATTATGCACCTATATGTAAGCAATTTGCATCAACCCCTACAAAGATTACCTCAATTTAGTGGAATATATTGTTTACTTTCTATAAAGATGCTCAAATTTCTAGCTATTGCTGCTAAAATTAAACTGACCAGTTCAGAAGTCAAAGAAAGGGGGAAATCTTTCGGTGAATGAATTTTCTTACTGGGAATCGAGTGTGAGATCCCAAGTCTTATATGGAATAGAAATGAAAAAATAAAAAACTACTATATAAAAACAGTAAAAAAACTGGTTAACTCATTCTCTTAAAATTTTAAATAAAAAATGCTAACTAGATTCATATCTCGTTGCTATTGTGTTTCTGAGATATCTTATGTCTCAGAAATAACTTGTGACACTCCACTTCACTATCGACTGTTTAAAGTAAGAATGATATATATCCGAATTGCAGGGCAGGTAGAGTAGGTCAGGCGAAATGGGAATTTTTGAAACTTTCATAACTTGCAATTGATCTTTGTCTGTGTACAACTTTTCCAGCATTCCATCCTCGTGTTTCTCTGGTTCGAAAGACAGAGACAAAAGGAAGAACAATTGTGTAACTAAACAAAAAAGGGAACATAACAGGGTAAGAAAAAAAAAATGAGAAAGTAACATGCAAGCTTAGGTAACATTATACAACTTATTAATAGGTGATAAGCAAAAAAGTTGCTTATGTTCTTGCACTTGACGCGATATTTCCAGATCATGATGACAGAGACAATGCAATTCGTGAAACAGGACTTAATAGAAGTACTACTAAGTAAAAAAATAAAATAAAAGTTCCCCATAATTAACGTAAACTGTTACTTTGTGTTTTCTTGAATCTAAAGCACAATAGAAACATAAAACACCCACAGTGGTACTCAAAAGTACAGTGAGCTCTTTACTTAGACAGTGATCGAAGCTCATGGCTCAAAGTTCTCATGTTCATCTTCAAACTCCGCCTCGTTCTGGTACCCATTGTAATTGCCACCTCTGTTGTTGTACCAGTTGTTATTGTTCACTTCCCTGGATGAATCATCGTAGTTAGTAGGATGGTTCTGTTCCGCGTAAATATCATGAAAATACCTTCCACCTTCCAAAAACCTTGTGTCACTCATACCTTGCTTCTCACCAATGTACCTGTTAGCGTTACCATTATAATTATTGTTGCTGTTCTGGTATTTCTGACTAGCAGCATCGTTGTTGTAGTACTTCTGATTGTTGTTGTTGTCGTAGGATTTGTAATTGGCAGCATCGTTGTTGTAGTATTTCTGGTTGTTGCCGTAGGATTTGTAACTGGCAGCATCGTTGTTGTAGTACTGCTGGTTGTTGTTCTGATAGTTATTGTTGTAACCTTGTTCAGCGTACTTTGTGTTGCTTAACTCATCTTGGTCACCCCCATAAGAATTCTTGTTGTTGTTCGTTTCCGCGAACCTATTGTTGTATGCATCGTTATTAAAGTACTTGTTGTTCTGAAACTCGGTCTTGTAGGGGTGGTAAGAAGTTGGGGTGGTGTAAGAATCGGCATTTTTTGTTGTGGTGGTGGAAGGAACCTGGTTAGACTCATCGTGACCATATAGGCCATAGCTGTTTTCAGTCTCGGGAACGAAAGCTGGTTGTTGATCTACCTTGCTTACTTCTGGTGATTCTTTGTTGGGAAGTTCTGTCTCTTTGACATTGTTGTTGTCGAAATGGGAGACTTTACTGAAGAGCCGGCTGTCTCTGGCAGAGATTTGAAGAGCCAAGAAAAGGGTGGTGCAGAGAAGGAAAGAAATGTAGTTTGAGGAATGAGCCATTAGTTACACAACAGAAAGAAGATGGTCTATGCTGATGAGAAGTTGTGGTTTCATAAGTATCTTTATATAGAGGTTCTTAAACCTTTTCTTTTCTCTCTCTATAAATTTTTTTCGCACTTATTAGGTGTAAATGGTGCAAAGTTGGATGGCTGTGGACCCTCTAAATGAAACTTTAGCTGATTAACATTTGGATCCCAACCATTTAGGATGTGGTCATGGAGTAACTATTTGATGTTGTTAGTACATTTTTGACGCGATCACATTACGTTATTATTTTGTTAATAATCGTATTATGTATGTAAGATTTTGAAGACTGAGGATGTGGTTATGGAAAAACAGCATCATTTCAAGGGCAAAAGGCCAGTTGTCAGATTTACAGGGCATCCTTAAGAGAGCTTATCATTTAATTAGCCTCTTTCAGATTTCCTTTAGTGTAAGCTAACTCTTTATTAATTAGTAGTTGTGCCATCTATTATGACGCAACCATTACATTCATAGGTGGTAGCTTTCACACCGTTGGATTCCAGCCTAATAAAAAGGTTCCATATTTGATTTTCATTTATATCCAGAGAGGTCCATAAAGTGTATTGATGATGCTATCAGTTGTAAGAAAAAAAAAAAGTATGGCAAAAACGATGCAACCCAACTCTATCCACTTGATTAAGATTTTGGTCCTAAATCGTGGTATTTTCTTCGTAGATTATGTAGAGACAAGATACAAGTAAAATATATAATACATTATTCTTATGAACTAGTTGTTATAACATTATGTTGAGAAAATACATCTCATTTTTAAGGAGTCAAATTAATGTTCACTGAACTCGTATTTAAAGGAAATAAATGTGGTGATTAATTAAATGGTTACGCGTGGTAGACCTGACGTATTGATTAATGTTAAATAGATTCCGTTGTTAGCTTTCACATTTAGTCTTTTTGGACATTATTCATGATGGATCATAGTATTCCTGCAACGAAAATACGGTGATTGATTACGCTTGAGTCCAAAAATAAAAGCCATTTGTAAAATGAATATTGTTGTAAAAGAGTTAAACTTTGGAAGAAGAAGGAGACAAAGGAAGGCCTGGGCGAGTAATTATGCGTGGATTGAGGAGTTGGTAGGACATGAAAGTAATAACATTTGGTGCACACTGCATGTGCCTTCCATGCTTTGTCTATGTTGAGAGTGACGCTCCAAAAATAAGCTTTCTTCAATCTTTCTCTGTGAATGTGCATACACACTCAAAGTCAGTGCAGCGTCTCTAACTCAGTTAGACTTTTATTTCTTTTGGTTTTGGCCTTTTAAAAATTACAACTGAGTTAGACTTACACTTCCCAATTTTTAATTGAATGGTTTAAATATTTGAAGAAGACTACTACCGACTAGCTTCAAAGTTTCTCTAGAAAGAGTGCACTAGGTGCTGAAATCTAAGTTGCTCAATCAAACTTTGCCAGATTTCAGACCACTGCGTAAGAAGAAAGAATTCTTAATACAAAATGAGAGTAACAAATCCTCACATCGTAACTACTAATTAGGATGCTGTTAAGTGATACCTTAAAATTGATGATTTTGCTTAATATGAGGAATGAAGACCCTTTTGATGAATGAAATAAGGGTGAATTCACTTTCAAGTATTATTGTATTATTACTCCAAACTGTGACAAAAGCAAAATGGGTTCCTTAGCCTAAAAAAGCATACTTTTGGATTGTACTATTTCAGATCATTCTTCAAAACCAAGTGAAGTTGATAAGATAAAGGGCACTTTGTGACTGTGTTGGATGTAAGATGTGATGGAGTAGAATTTATCGTTTTTGTTCTGTTAGGTTTGTTGAGTTACTAACCTGCTCTGATACATTTTTAGGGTGCAATTGTGTGTGAAGCATGCCAACAACTATTTTGGGGGCACCCATATGAAATAATTAAGGAGGGTGATGTTGCTGAATTTTCTTCACGTAGGTAAATGTAATGAAGGGATGGGGCCAAGGTGGGATCTACATGTAACTGAAATGGTTGCATTAACCTGAAACAAGAAACAAAAGTCTTGAATAGGTTGCCAAAATCTTGCGGGTGCAAGTCTCCACATAAGGGAGTAGATTCCAAATCAGAGGTTTTTTATTTTATTTTATTTTATGGGTGAAAGCGTGGGTGTGGGTGTGAATACTTCATTATGTTCAGATATTTCATTTGTGGTAAATAGTTAAAGCAATTAGGAGAGCCATCACAACAAGCAAAGAAAGAGTGGGATGAACAGTCTGAAAGTGAGAAAATTATGGCATAAGTTTCTTAGGATTTGTTTTTTATTTGGTTATTAGATACCCCACAATGGTGGGGAGAAGAAGACGCACCTACAACTTCATGGATTTTAATTTTACGATGGAAAAACAGAAGTAAGGTGGCTAGATCCTTAAATACTGTAAAAAAAACTGGTTTGATTGGGGTCAGTTACTGTATGGATATTATTAAAATATTGAAGGTGTGTAAAAAATGATAAACTCTTGTTTAATCCGCAAGCTAATTCAATCCAACTCTATGAAGGAAAAGAAAGCTGGGACCAGGACTTGGTTAGTGAAAGGATTAAAGATTCCAACTTGATTGAATAACCCTTTCTCTTGGAATTTTTCCTTTCCTTCGTATGAAATGGTCCTGAAATTGATTGCGTAATTGGCGGAAGCATACGAGTCTTTCTAGCCAGTTTTTCCAGAAGAAAATATATAAAAAAAAGAAGAAAAAGAGTGAAAAAGGACAAAGTTGACGAAGGGAAACACGTTCCATTTTCAAAGAACTTGAAGTTTCATCATTTTTCTCATAAATACAGCAACGAAAACATATAGGACACTTCCAAACTCAACTTCTATGCACATTTTTATACTCAAGTCCAAATCTGAATATGAGAAGGAAGTGTTTGTTTTGTGTTAAGGTACCGGAATGTATGAGAACATCATTAAGCTCCTTTGACATAGCTTGCCATCATGTTGCAATGAGTTTGGAGGCTACTTGTCTCCCCTACATTTGAGGGGAGTAGTATGAGGACATGTCTCCATACACTGTCAAATGACAATACCTATAAGACACACGCTTCTCTATGAACCAATTTTGTTTA
Source organism: Vigna reflexopilosa (assembly GCA_027742785.1). Taxonomy (NCBI): domain Eukaryota; kingdom Viridiplantae; phylum Streptophyta; class Magnoliopsida; order Fabales; family Fabaceae; genus Vigna; species Vigna reflexopilosa. The sequence goes on along the minus strand of CM050926.1, from coordinate 32,233,174 downwards.
GTTCTTTATATTAACCAACTACTCGACCCAACAATTTAATTATGCAGAGATATAGTAAACTATGTGAAAATCACAATTTTTTCAAAGTTAGATGACTGATTTCACCAATTTAAAAGTATAAATACTAAAATAAAGTTTGACTTAAATACAAGAAGTAGTTATTTTCCTAAAAAATGATGGTGAGGGAATATTATAACAAGAGTTTGGCAAAAGCCCGAAATTAGAGGAGGAAAGTGGTGTGAATCAATCTAGAGATCGAAAGGGGTTCCAAATCATAAGCGACAACAAGAAAAGATTTGGTATTACAATGTGTAAAACGGGGTTAACATTTTTGCGAAGTTTCCGAGCCATTCTCTTCCTAACATAAGCTCTTCTCTGTTGGGGTTCCCAGTTGGGCTGGTGGAGTCCTTGTGCGAGAATCAAGGGTTGGGGTTGATGGAAGGGGCACTTGGATCGCCAAGAGGTCTGAGGAGGTGCGATTCCCAAGAGCCTTTTGAGGAAGAATGAGCGGAGCCATGTTCTGATAATGTTGGGGTTGGAGCAGAGAAAGGGAGGGTAGTCCCAGTTGATGTAGCAGGGGATTTGGGTGGCGATGAAGAACTGGGAGTGGAGGGATGGAGTGGTTGTGGGGCTCGTAAGGATATGGGTTAAGGCTTGTAGCCTCTGCTCCCATGGTGCTTCTTCCATGGCCCTCCTGGTTCACACAAGGTTGAGGATGAACCTAAGATCAGATAAGGTTTTCTTCAAACATAGATTAACAACACACTACACACTTTCTACAATAGTTCGCCACACCCAGAAACAAAATGTGTCTTTTAATTTTTTGTAACATTTAGTGAAAATCCTACAGGCAGGTTTTTTTTTTTTTTTATAATAAAAGTACCCATATTATAATTGTATTTTTTTTTTGGCAAGATTTTTATTTATAAATAATTATTTCAATTAATAAAATAGTTAAATTTAAAAAAGTCAAATAAAAACCAATTGGATAAAATTAATAAAATAATTTTTTAGTTTAAATAAGTTATTACTTATTAAAAAATAAAATTAAATACACACACACACATATATATATATATATATATATATATATCTTTTCCTTTAGCATAAATAATTATTTTAATTTAAAAAATAATTAAATTTAAATTATTGATCATTTAAAAGATAAAAATCAAATGTACTTATTTTAATTTAAAATAAAAATTACTTGAAAGGTAATATTGAAAAAAAAATGTACAAAAAAAAAGAAAATTTTTCTTTATATATTAGTATGGGTAAATAAACGTAATATAGATAATTAAATTTGATCAAATGATTTCTCTCTAATTCTTAATAAGGAATACTTCAGATTTGCAATAAAATAAAGTAAAATTAAACACTGACATCATCCACATAAAAATATGTAAGTATATGTAAGTAAAATTGACATGTGTCCCAAGAGGGAAGTTATACATATATAATTTAAAGAGAGAATTCGAAATTAGAAAAGTGATATTTCAGTGGTATACATTGTATAATTATTAAATTGAAGTAATGTAATTTATATTTGAATGTTTTATTATAAAGACAAATTAATTAGAACATTCAATAAAAAAATCATGTAATAGAGAAATTATGTAAAGTTGTTTCAATTCAGAAGTAATTCTTCAACATAAAATCGATTATGTGAAAAATTACATAAGGTTATAATATTCGGTATTTCAACATGATTTAAAAAAAAAAAATCCAACGAAAAGCTAAAACTACAAGCTTACTAAAGCTATTATTCATTGTAACTTCCACTACTAGTTGTATTTGGAAACACGGGTAATTCATCCACCTCTTTAGATTTACTTTCCAGAGGGATGTGTATAAGAAATAAAGTTGCACGTAATGCTACTATTATCGGCTATTTGCAACCATACACCGATACAATATCAAAACTACACTAATCTACCATCACTGTAGAGAAAAGCGTTGGAAGAAAGTTCAGTAGTCGCTGTAGAAAGCGGTATTCCTGTTCAGTTAAAAAGAAAAACCTTGCCAGCATGGCAATTACGAAGAGAGCAACATCCAAGCACTCATTAATGGAAAGATGATTAGAGCAGAAGCCTGAAAACATGTAATATTGGTCAAAGAATTGCACATGTTATAAAGAATTTATTCATCTAAGTTTTGTACTTGATAAGTAAACTGAAAGAAATAAGCATACCAGGAAGAAGACTAATTCATCATTTGCAAGAGATGCAGTCAATTCATTTTTCTCCATCTGATCTTTGATATAACCTTGAAGCTACACATGTTGAAATTTTTGCAGCGACTTAGAAATTTAACTTCTTGAAAGAGGAAAGCCTTAAAATGCAAGACAATTAAAACTCTACAGGCTTCAAAGTTTCCCCACAGACACATTAAATAAAAAAATTTAAGTTCAAAAATTTGAAATTCAGAATGCACATGCCGGAATAACGTGATCCCGAAAGCACTGAATGAACTTCCCATCCTCGGAAAAAAATATTTGATCACTTTCATCCACAAATTTGAAACATGTATCTAATATTATTAACTAAAGGCTTATAGAAGTTCCATGCAAACCTGATGGTGATACATTTTTGTTAGTGCAAAACATCTCTTCAACTTATCCATAGCCTGTGAGATGAGTGAACTGGCTGCAGTCCTTTCCCCAAATACATATGAATAAAGTGTCCGAAGATCATCAAGAAGGATGTTGAAAAACTACGGAACAAACAATGATAAAGAAAGGAAGATGAGAAATGATGGCTAATGGAATATATAGATGTGCTTATTGCTAGGAAGCTTTAGGAATTTCTCACATCTCTTTAAACAATAAATACCACCCTGAACGATTGTACTAAATCCCATTGCAGACTTGATAAAGTGCTAATTATCTTTACACTAAAAAATTAGTGAAGCGCTTAAACTAGATACTCAAAACACGTAAAACTTACCTTCAAGAATGTGCATCTTGTAACGCTTGTTAGCCTTCGAGCCCTTAGAGTCCTCATCTTTGCACATACAAACACAAGTGTGCAAATAGAAATAAATGAAAATCTCAAAAAACAAATGATGTAATCCTGCTAAGGTTTCCCAAAATATATAAACTAGAAAATAAACTGTACATACTTTGGTAATGTGAAGAGCCTGCTCGAGATGCTGAACTTGAATCCACTGTTCATTCACAATGGCATCCATCTGAAATGGAAAAGACGAATAACCTCAACTAATACTAGGACCCGTAATCTATCGCAACCAAGTCTCATTGACGTATAGGAAAATGTTAAATTGCAAACGAATTATGCAAATTCATAATGAGCATTATATTCGTTGAAATCCTTGACTAAAATGCCTTATACTTTGAATTAGAATTGATTATATGTTTTCCAAAACTGACTTTCGTGCCACATGCTTATACCTTCAATTTGATGATGCATGCCGACCACTACCAGACTGTCCGGACTTAGGATCCCAGATATAAGGAGATTAGAGTAAGAGAGCAGAGAACTGGTAGAATGGCGAAAGTTTTGAAAATAAAAGGGAGTCTCTCCAGGGGTTTCCCCTTAAAACCAAAGACGGTTCTGTCATTCAATTATCAGAAAATGAATCTAACTTTAAGAAAAGTGAGTCCCCTATTTAACTGCCCAATCTCCAGTAACCATCTGAGTCATCTAACTGCCTAAACGATAGCTAGCCACTGACGAGCTTTCTTAGATACCTCTAATTCCTGTGAGGTATATCATTCAAACCCCAGCCCCATCAGCGTTGGGCCTTAATATCCACACTAAAGAGCTTACTACTTGGAAGTTCAGTAGAAAAGGTCAAGTCAATTTAAGCTCAAACAATGTTTTCCCTTTTGGTCATCATTAGCTTGAAATTCCTACCAAAAGAATAGAGAATCAACAACATGCAACATAAATTCCCTATGACAAAATAATACAATTTACAAGTCTGAAACAAAATTAATTTTGGAGCATTGGCAATAATATCTTACAATAATGAATGATCAAGCATTTCAGAAAATAGAAATTGACTTCCTCTATAGAATATTTGCAGTTGCCCTCGATACTAAAGGCCTTTTCCAGGCGCCCACAATCAATAGTTCTTTTTATATATGAAAAATTACATGACTATATGTATGTTTTTAAATATACGATTCGGTGAGTATTAAGGATAAAATATAGTGAATATTTACAAAATGCTTGGAAATCTTTCATTTCTTTATATGCACAAGAAAGAAGTCTCACACTGACCGGAGCATATTAAGTTCTTAACCACTAAAACCAGAAGGTCTAAAATAGGACAAATCATACCTGAAATAAAATAAAATAGAACATAACGCACAAACCTTTTCAACTTTTGAAGTGACCTCCTCTACTCTCTCCTCAGTTTCTTGTGCTTTAGATTTCAAAATATGAAGATCAAAGTTGTTCCTTCTCAAGGTATGCCAAAGAAGTTGTACCTATGCATTTTGAATCCTATTTCTCAAATCAGTCGAACTTTAAATTAAATCCATGAGTAAAAGCTATACATTATTTTCGGCTGGGGGGGGTGTGGGGGGGGGGGGGGGGGGGGGGGGGGAGTGGGGAGGGAGAGGAGCCTTGGATTGGAGGAAAATACCTCTTCCTCCAGAGCTTTATTCTGTGTTTCGACAAGCAATGAATCAGCCTGCAAGAATCATATATAAAAAAACAAATAAAAAATAAGTAGGCATCGATATGATGAATAAATTGAATCATATATTTCCGATTATCCGACAAAAATAATAATTAATAAATTATCAAAATAAGGAACAAAGAGGAACTTGATTGGTGACACATACATTGGATAAATAAGGTCGAATTAAGAGAATAAGGTCTAGCAAAAGACCTATAATCTAATAATAAGATAATGAACGTTTTGCTCTTTTCCCCCATTCTAGAGAATGGAGTCAAACCTTCATTGTAGAGAGAGTAGATTGCAGATGGTGGATTTGATCCAACAATTCACTCATTCGCTTATCACACTCCTCCATGTACACGTCGCTTTCCTTCAATCTTTTATTGGTTTCCTCGAGAACCGATTCTGCATTGAAATTATTCCTCAGAATGAAATGCAAAAAGAAGCATAAAATGATACGCAGAACATAACTATAGTGATGCAGATTATATGAAGTATAAAGTTGAATGAAAATGACCTAAGTGAGAGATTTTGACGTTGATTTGGTTGATTTCGTGGTGGATTGGTTGGGCAGAAGCAGAAAGCGAAGCGTGAAGAAGAAGAAGGGCGGTAATGGAAGTAAGAAGGTATGGCAGCGCCATCGCCATAGTGACGCAGTGCAGCTGCTTCTCTTCTCTTCCTTTCTTAATTCTAGAATCATCGAAATTTACAAAATCTCAAACTTTAATCCATCCCTCACTTTTTGACCAATTTAAATCTACAGATTAAAGTAATTTCATAAATAAAATTCGCATTGACTCTATAAATATATATTATGCAACAAATTAAATAAGCCTTCGTTTTTCATATAAGTTTTATACAGAGTATGCATATGTAAAGATATTTCCAGTTTTTAAATGCAAATAAAATGCTCCTTTATAAGATGAAATCTATAAAAAAATTGAAATTGCTATTTTTCGGTTTAATATAAAACTTAAAAAGAAAACTTCTTTTACTTGAACAATTGTTTACGAAAAAGTCTTTCTTTAAGCATAAAAACTCTTCAAAAATATAAATTTAATTCTCATATAAAGCATAAAATCTGTGATTAACAAACTCAGTAAAACTTTACTTACTTTATATACACACTGTATATAAAAATTATGTATATGATACTGATATAAAATCCTTTTATATATCGAAAACATTCAAGTTTAATTAAAAAAATGCTTTTATTGTGGGTAGAGTTTTTTATATTTAAAGACAATTTATAAAATCAGCTGAAATTTTAAATATGTACTAAAATACCATCAAGCATCTTGTTTCCAAAGGTAGAGCTAATTTCCAATTTTCTATCAAACTAATGTTTCTGTTCGAAATTCTTTCTTTGGGAATTTTCAATATCTATTTTATACATTTTTCTTATAAATTATGTTGAGAACATCATGATACGCTTTAAGTAATAAAAATTGAAAAAATAAAGTTTATTCGTTAAGCGTATTTTGTCATTAAGCGTATTTTATTCATCAAGTTTATTCAATAATGTCTTGTACATCCAGATTTAGTAACAACCATTTTATTGAAGAAAAAAAGTTCTTGATTGTATAATTGTCACAGATGCAAGCATTTTAACTAGTGAACATTATAAAAAAAACTGAGCTCTCAAATGTTTCAGCTGGATCGACGTCCAAAAGCAATTGTAGCTGGGACATCATTTGTATCTAGTATTGATCTTCAATTTTACATTCCAAGAAACATGTTACAGTACAATACATTTCTTTCTACACTTAAAAATATGAAGGTGGGTGAAAAAGTTAGAATTATGCGTTATTGTTTATAAAATAAAAGGGTATTTCAATGTCTCGTTTCATCTGGCCTCTCCCCAAAAAAAAACTAAAACGCGTAGTAAACACTTTAATCTATATATACAGATACCAATTATTCATCATTATTAGTTTCGTCTAGTGGTACATTAGTGATCAGAGAGGGCATCGGCTTGGAACAATTTTCCATGTCCTCTCTGCATACTCTTGAATGGTCCTGTCACTGCTAAATCTCCCAGAACCAGCAACGCTAAGGATACTCATCTTGATCCACTTCTCTGGTTCAACAAATGCTTTATCTGCAGCAGCCTGTTACGTATTTAATCAAGGTTAGATTCTTATATTAAATAAAAACTGACGGTATTATAAAGGGTTTGGATACTAAATGAAAAATGAAAGTACCTGTGCCTCGAGGTAACTACCAAAATCAGCGCCAAGGAGATAGAAATCTTTACCGATTTCCACCGTGTCACATAGGGATTTGAAGTATTCTTTATAACCAAAATATCCATCTCGAACCATCCTAATGGTATTATCATATTAACATCAGTTATGTATTAGGAAAAAAAGAACAATTAAGAGTAACATTCCCTATTTTAGTATGCACAATTTTCGTCAGTGTAATATATTAATAGTTAACAAAATAACAATTGAACCCTGACCAGAAATTTTATCTGTAATTGTTAATAATCCACTTATTCTTTGAAGATGGAAGTTATGTACCCATTTATTTACCTTAACACGCGAGCAAATTGTAGAGGTATTTTTAAAGTAGATCCTTTTTCACGCAGTTCTGCAACTTCTTGCACTTTTGCACCAAAGAGAAACTGAAACAAGTGTAGACATTTTGAATTGAGTTATGAACCTTAGTCTCCAAAAATGATCTAAGAAAGCCTCCATTATTATATTACAATTATTCATAAAGCGCGAGCATGAAATATATTTCCTCTTTGATCAATTTTTGGCAGGCAATTACGAAGCCAAGGCTGGGTCTAGTCAAGCCAACTATTCTATCCCTTCTAGGAAGCAGAGTAGAATACGTCAGCATTTAAAAGCATCATCTGATTACAGACCAACACATCTCCCTAGCAGATTTACAGACAGAAAATTTATACACGAAAAGAACCTAGGAAATATGCCAAAGCAACTTGATTTCTAAATTTAAAAATCTTCCCTAATTTTCTTAAGAGCACTATTTGATTGTGTTGAGAAACATGAAAACATCATCTATGTTATAACTCACCAAGTTATCAGACCCTATTTCTTCAATTATTTCTACCGTAGATCCATCTGCCGTAGCTAAAAGTAAAGAACCATTCATCAAAAATTTCATGCTCCCAGTTCCTGAAGCTTCATGTCCTGCAGTGCTACAAGATAATAATTGCTGTCAATATGTAAGAAACTTTTATCGCATTTCTCACAACTAAATTTGAAAAACTAAGAGGGGAGGCAGGGCGAAGGTATGGAAAGTATAAATTGCACAACGTTGAGCAAGAATAAGATTGGCTAGCACACAGCCTAATTTGTCATTTGATAACTGGTGCAAGTGAATATATTAATGCAACATTACAAAAACTTCGAAGGTTGGTTGCATTTGCTAAACGATGAAGGATTGAATAGCATCAAAATACTTTGGCATGTTTGGTTTAAAAAATGAAGAGACTTGATAAAACAAAAAAGGAAGCGGAGGTCTAAATATCTTTAACCCAAAAGATAGAGGATATTTTCTAGTAAACATCAAAACAATGGGAAACAACTAGCAAGATCAAGTGGGCTATATCCTATCTAACTCATACCCAGCACAACCACCTGCTCCAACTCTAAAATTGCTTGGGCTGTGTATCAACTACCAAAGAACAGACCAGAAATAAAAAAATAGTGCTGAATCAACTTCTTGTCCTATTTTGTTCTGCGTGTCCTCATGTTGTCGTCAATAAACGTCAAATGCATAAAAATCAGAGAGAATATGAAGACCATGCCCAGTTTCGAAACAATGGGTGGACTATACAGGTTGTTGCTCAAGCTGGCTGCAATATACTGATTATAAATTAAACTCAACTCTTTCAAAAGAGGAATCCTTCAAAACAGATATTCCATTTGTGTAGTATCCCCGCATCATTCTCCATATCTCTTTTATTTGAAACTTAGTGCTCGTTCTTGATCATTATGAGCATGGCAAATATCAATCATGATGAGAAATGAGGATGAAGGCTAATATATTATGAGAATGAAAAGGGAACTAAGATGAACGCTAAATTAGGAGACCTTAAATGTTGAGAAAGGTCAGCCCCTGGTATTACCAATTCAGCAACAGAGACATTATAATCAGGGATAAAAACCTACAAAATAATAGAGACTGGATCAGCAAGAGATATGCCAACAAAAATACAGTATACTTAACAGGTCCATCTTGAGTTGTACTACATAGAGAGAAATGCTAACAAAACGAAAGAAAAAGGATAACAAAAAGAATCACAAATGAACAGTAGAAACTAGATAACAACCAATTTCAGAAGATCTCCTATATCAGCGTCATTATTGATTTTTTCAGCCACAGAATGACAAAGCTTGATAATCTTCTTAGCAATTTCATAACCAGGAGCAGCTTTCCCACCAATTATGCAAACGCGGGGTACAACTTTCCTTCGGTCATTCTTGTCCATATTCTGCAAGAAACCAAGGAATAAATGCAAAAAAAAATAGTTGATGTCTCAGTATAACTCCAAGTGAAAAGTCATGATCAGTATATATGAGTGTGTGATCAATTTGTATGTAGACGAGAAAGAATTTAAACCATAGCTGGGGGGAATATCAGATTCTAGGTGCTAGGCTTTCTTGCTCAAGTGCAGAAAGAACAAAGAGCATCATAAATAGTGGAAAAAGATTACCATACAAAGAAACATGTTTTTATTTTAATGGAAACTGTTAGAGATATTATATTGTGTTTATGTTAATTAGGGAAACATAGTCCTATATGTTTATTAGGGAAACATTGTTCGTATTTTATTTTATTTTATTCTTACAATCCATTTGTATTTGGGCTTAGCCCATATTTCTTCTATTATAAAAAAAAAAAGAAAAAAACACAATATAATATCTCTAACCCTCCCCCTCAAGCTGGAGCATACAGATTGTATGTACCAAGCTTGTTACTAATTAACATAAACACAATATAATATCTCTAACAGAAACAAATATTTTGCTATTTAAAATTATTATTTATAAGATCTTTTGGCACCAATGGAACATACATTTACCTTGAGACAATCATATCTATGGATTATTCCAAGTATGTTAAGAAATTGTCTTTTGTATTCATGTATCCGCTTCACTTGAACATCAAACATTGCATCCAAACTGACCTGCAATTGTGAAAGATATCGGAAAAAATAACTTCTATTGTAGTAATGAAAAAGAAAAGAAAAGTTCAAGTAAACCTATGTCACTTAAACCTTCACACCACTCATTGCTTCAATGTATTCAGCAAGCCTCATTTTATTGATCCTTTTAACCTACAATATCAAAAGGATAGAAAGAGATATAAAGCAGATCATATGATGCGTATTGGATATTAATCCTCCGCAAAGTACGAAGAAATAGGGAAAATAAAAGAAAATGCACAAAAGAGTAATGAGAGAAATGTTCCCCCAAGACAGAGAAAGGTTCTCTACTCTCCCAGTTCCCATTCAAAATCTCCTCCTCTGTAACATTTCCTCTCTTCTAACTAACTTCCAGAATCTCCCCACAGATAAAGATCTTGTTAGTAGCTCCCTCCCCTACTATTTTGGGAGGCCTTCTTGGATACATCTTAAAAGGCTTATCCCACTCAGAAATTACTTTCCTATTAATTCGACCCACTACAGAAGCTGCCCTGTCCTTAAGGCAGAAATAGGGGAATTTTTCCTGGATGGAAGCAGTGTCTCCCAGGTTTCCTCCTCTATTGGTTAAGACTTCCAAAGGATGATTGCCTTCAGGGGCGACTAGCACAGCCTCTGGACAAGGGGTTTTGGATTCTTCAATCTCCAATGCAGTCGGTAGGACAATCACAGCAGAACCACTCTTTAGACAGAGCCACTCTTTAGAGATCATTTAAGTGAGAAACAAGGAAGACCAGGTGAATGCAGGCAGAACTTGGCAATTAGAACTTGTAAGCAACCTCTCACCTTGAGAGAATCTGGGAAGAGCCAAAGCATTGAGGAGACAACTAGGGGTTAATCTGTCAGGCAACAGATTGCTGCCTATTGGGTCGAAGTTAGCATACACCTAATCACCCGCATCATAAGTTACATGACAACGTGAACATCAGTGTAGTTCTTCACTGTTTTGCCCAAGCTGCAATTGGAATTTGAGCTGCCAATGGGTCATTATCTAACAGTACTGTAGTCACAGAATGAACATGGGTTTCCCCAAGTAAAAATCACAGACGGGGATGTTGACAAACAATTTCAAAAGATGATTTTCCTGTGGAACGGATGACGTATTCTACCAGAATTCTGCTGTTCCATATAATAAGTAATAGATAAAGCTTGAAAAATTACCATTTTCCATTCTTGATGGAAATTAGTGTTGTCAACATGATCTCTCAATCCTGTCAGAAGGTCAGCATTACGTATCCAGGCTTCAGTTCCAAGCCACTTTGATATAAGAGCACATAAACTGGGATTGCTCACCACAATCCACCGACGCTGACAAAATATCAATTCATTGACTTATTAGTTGTTTCACAGTGCATACATAATCACACATTTTTTTAATGAAGAATAGTTGCAATTGTCAAGAACCACAAACAAAATTTACTCTAAAGAGAAATATGAACAAATAATTGTAAATCAAACATCTTAAACTTACTTGGCCAATGGACAACACTATTTAAAATGTAATCAAGATACACACAAGTCTACCGACATCAGTGTTCACAAGGAGCTAACAAAATTTCATATAGCAAAAACTAGATTTGTGTATTTCAATTGAGTGTTGACAGCCTTTGTAGTCAGAAAAAGCGATTCTACATGTAGAAAGATAACTTTTCCAGCATATACAACTCCATTTGAGAGTAAGCCACATGAGCCATTTCATATAACTATACATTCATAGCAGGAGAACAGTTGCATTATACATATGCTGTAATAGTAACTAATTTTCTACCTGGGTTACGCCATTTGTCTTAAATTGAAATTTTTCAGGCCATAGCTCATAGAAGTCCTGCAAAGTCGAACCAATAATTTATTGCTTTATGATTTCACCAACAGCCAAGGTGATAAGAACAGTGAAGTGATTTGGCACAATTAATTCATACCTTAAATGTTGTCATTTTCAGTGTATCTAAATGTAATTTTGAAACACCATTCACAATATGGGAGCCAACAATGGCCAAGTTGGCCATCCTAATGTTCTGGGAAAGCAATACATAATCAGAAAAACTATACATTAAACAAACCCTTCCTTGAATAACATATCAAGAAAACAAGCATCACAATTAAAAATTTCTACAACTTCGAAACAATTTTTCAATATGCTGCAATTACTATCCCTCAGTGCACAAGAATACAGAGTCATACATCTTTTGTTCAGGATAGAAGCTAATTAGTGAAATAGCTTATAGGGAAAAAGACATTCCTAAGTTGTATTGTATGATCGTAAATTACCTCAAACTCCTATCCTAACTCATTTCTTGTTACGACCTAAGGTAGGGGTAATAATAAGGGTTAGAAAGTATATGAGCAGAGAGAATATTTAGTATAAGTTAATTAGAGTAAATAAATATAATATAAGTTAATTAGAGTAAATAAATATAGTATAAGTTAATTAGAGTAAATAAATATATATTTAGGGAAATATTCAATATAAGATATTTATAATTAAGGATATATGCTAGGATAATATACGGAGAGATATTTATATTAAATATAGAGATATTTATATTAAATATAGGGATATTTATATTAAATATAAGGATATTTATATTAAATGCAGATAGAGGAATATTTAATAAGAGATGGGCTGGAAATAATTAATATAAATAAAGTTAGAGTCTAGGGTTAAAGGGATGCTTTTGATTATTGAGTTTTGTGATAGACATTATTGTCTTGTGAGGGAGGTTATGCTCTCGAAGTAATTGAAGGAGGTTATGCTCCCAATTATTGTTTACCTTTGTTTATTCAGATATTATCATCAATAAAAGAGATTCATTTATCCAATATCATTCGTTTATTGTTTTGTTACGTGTGAGAGAGTGTGAAAGGTTATATTTGGTTAGTTTACGTACTCAGGTACGTAACAATTGGTCCGACCTGCCGGATCGTCAAGGGAGGAAACTGCCGGATCGTCAAGGGAGGAAACTGCCGGATCCTAATAGAGACGAGTGAAAGACATCATGGAGGGAAGAATAAATGCAGTTGAAGGGAAACTGGAGAGCATGGAGCAGAGAATAAAGAACATGGAGTTCTCCCTAAGGAGGTTGAAGGCAGAGTTGAGTGGAATACGCCATGAAGTCCAAGCTCCAAATGGGAAGGGACTGCTGGAACCAAATGATAGTGGACTAACGGATCCGAACGTGAGCGAACGGCCAAAACCGAACGATAGCAGACTGCTGGATCCGAACGTGAAAGAACGGACGGAACCTATAGAGAGAGGACTTACCGAGCCGAACGGGAGGAGACGGCCAGAACCGAGCGTGAGAAAACTACCTGAACCAAACGGACTAGTATTGGAAGGAAGGATGAAGGCTTTGGAAGGAAGGGCAAATGGAAGAATCAATACCCTGGAGAGAACAATGGAGTCTGTGAAAAGATGGGCCGACAAAAAGAACAGGGGGCTTGCAGTGTTTGGTACACTAGCAAAAGGAAGAGCGCGACGTGAGGTACTGAAAGACATTGAAAACCATTCCCTCAGGGCTTATGATTTAGGAGAAGTGGTAACCAGAATGCTGGATGAAGAATGGAAGACATTAGAGAAGGTTTTACCACCACCCGAACCTCCAGACATGAATTGATGAGGAGCCATGAGGTCCAGCTCCTTGTTTCCAACCTTGAGGACAAGGTTGTTTTGCAGCGGGGTGTAATGTTACGACCTAAGGTAGGGGTAATAATAAGGGTTAGAAAGTATATGAGCAGAGAGAATATTTAGTATAAGTTAATTAGAGTAAATAAATATAATATAAGTTAATTAGAGTAAATAAATATAGTATAAGTTAATTAGAGTAAATAAATATATATTTAGGGAAATATTCAATATAAGATATTTATAATTAAGGATATATGCTAGGATAATATACGGAGAGATATTTATATTAAATATAGGGATATTTATATTAAATATAAGGATATTTATATTAAATGCAGATAGAGGAATATTTAATAAGAGATGGGCTGGAAATAATTAATATAAATAAAGTTAGAGTCTAGGGTTAAAGGGATGCTTTTGATTATTGAGTTTTGTGACAGACATTATTGTCTTGTGAGGGAGGTTATGCTCTCGAAGTAATTGAAGGAGGTTATGCTCCCAATTATTGTTTACCTTTGTTTATTCAGATATTATCATCAATAAAAGAGATTCATTTATCCAATATCATTCGTTTATTGTTTTGTTACGTGTGAGAGAGTGTGAAAGGTTATATTTGGTTAGTTTACGTACTCAGGTACGTAACATTTCTTGCATATGTTTTTGATTTCTATCCCATCTAAATCAGGAGCCACATGCACTGCAGTCATTTTAACTCAATGCTTAAATGGTTGTTGAATTGAATCTAAACTTTATATGTATTCAGGAGTTCAAAAGCATGAAAATATTAAGGGTGGAATGAATCATGATTAAAGCTGTATAGCTAGCTAATGAACGCAACTTTTGGAGAGACAAGAGGGACACCTCAAGGTAAGAATGGCTACTAGCTAGAATGCTTCAAGAAAGTGAGAACAAACAAAGCTGAATGGATACAGGTGGTAACAATCTACTCCAAGCAATAAATTAAAATATAAGAAGATACTTAAGATTATCTTCTAGAATTAGTTTTCTTATTTCCTTGTTAACACTTATAATTGGTTACCATATTTCCTTCTTTTTTAGTCTCACAATAGTTGAGTTGGGTGATCTTGACTAGTTTCTGGACATCGAAGTCTAAAGGCAACCTTGTGGCACCCTCTTGCTCACTCAAAGCAAGTATTGCAAGGACCTTTTGAGCAAAACCAATATGCCTGAAGCCAAGTCTATTTCCTCTCCGTTGGCACCAGGCTTAAATTGTCAAAGTTTGCTGCCAGATCCACTTAAGTACTGGTCAAGTCGGTGGTGGACTAACAATAAGCGTCACTAGACCGAGATGGGTTTTGCAGTCAACAAGGCTTACAAATTTAAGGCAAATCCCCTGCAGTCACATTGGATTGCAGTTAAATAGATCCTAAGGTACTTAAATTAGTTCTACGGTTTGTTCCTGCTTCTCTAGATCAGTACTTGTCAATAATGGCATATTGTGATGCTAACAGGCACTGTACCTGATGAATGCAAGTTGACATCAGAAGCAACCATCTAGTTTGCTCCAAACCTTATTTCATGTTACTCCCATAAATAACAAGTTTTTTCCAAATCCAGCACTAAGGCTGAATATGGCAGCCTAGTCCAAGTTAAAGCAGATTTGTGGGTAGGTTAATCCTTGTATAATGTCGTATTTGTAACCAAACCACTGGATTTCAGTCATTCATTAAGCTTTTGTTTTAAGAATTAATATACATAACACTAGACGTTATCTGATAGTTAAAATAAATAACTCAAAATATATTGCACTACAAGGGATAAGCACACGCAGAAAGAAATTGTAGCCTACCAAATTTACCAGATTAAGCATTGACAAATTGTTCTAGAATACCTTCACAGCACCTTCTTCAACAATTGACATCCGGGACAGACGGTTGTAATCTAAACCAATCTTTTTCTTCAACTCCTCCATAAAATTAAAATTTATTTCATATAAAATCTGAAAAGAACATTTACAATATTTATAAATATAATCACACTACAATAAATAATTAAGAAAAAGGAAGTATTTTTATGAGAACAAGAACAAAACAAAAATGTAGATTCCTCAACATTTGCATTCCAAATTACTGAAATTTATGGTGTAACATGGAAAACTCCCTAGAAAATGAGTGGACAATGCAGTCAAATGTTCCCGTGCTTTAGCTAAACATAAAAGATGAAAAAAGAATCAAACATACCTGTTTGGTGTCATTTAATTTGCTGGTAAAATACATATGTAAGGTAAAATACAAAATAAAATGCAGAAACTCAAAGCATGTCTTGATGAATATACTTCTAAATGACGAGGGAGAAGGCTGCCAAGCAGATCAACAGGGATTTTCTCTAGTCCTTCGGCTACAACTGTGTGAGTTGTAAAAGAGAAAACTTCGCATGCAATGTCCCATGCTTTATTCCAGCCCAGATGTTCTTCATCTACCAATATTCGCATAATTTCAGCAATTGAAAGGGATGGATGGGTGTCATTTAGATGGAGAGCAACCTAATACAATAAAGGAAGAACATAAGTTGCAAGACAGTAGTGGGAACATAATTATGTCACTAGTGATAATCTAATGCATAAAATAAGTTTAACTCAGTCCACTTTCACATATACTGAAGCAACAAACAGAAATCTGGCATGGTGGGATGGTTATTTAGGAATTATAATAGTTAGCAAATAAAGTTGTAGAGACAGGAGCATGACGGGAGAAGAGTGGGAATTCTGTTTGTTATCATGTGGGAACTGAGCATTATCTTGGGTTTAGAAAGGAGAGAAACCATTTATGAAAGGGAAACCCTTTGAAGGACAACCCTCTCCTTAGATCTTTGAAATTCAGTGAACGCTGGATGCTGCCAAAGCATTCTTCTTCCTTTTCTTTTTCCGATTTTCATGTCTCCCTCCTAAAAACTCTAAAGAACCCATTTCTAACCCGGGTTAACCTGAAAACTCCCTCAATCCTAATGAAATAAAAGCACTAAAACAACCAAAAAGGTTAAATTACTCATTTCGTTGCTATAGATACAAAAAAAACTTAATTGTACTTAAAACATTCTCTTTCGGCCCTGAACATACCATTTTTAATCTCTTTTAGTCCTAACACTATTTTAATCCATTTTAGTTCCCACAGCAAAGACAAAAAGAGATTAAAAATTATGTGTAGAGACTAAAAGGGAACTTTTTTAAGTTCAGGGACCAAGAAAAAAAATATATAATTGCAGGGACCAAATGAATAATTAAACAAAAAAAAAGGAAGTGCCATCAAGAAATGACCATGTGATAACCTGGAACTTTGATTGGTCAATTGATTTTGGGAACCTTCTCACCATAGGAAAGAGGAACATTTAAAAAATATGTAAAGTACTTGTTATTGATAGTATTGCAATAGTGATTAATTAGTAGTAATCACCATACCAATTAACAGCCAATGTGCATGTACAAAATATTTGACAATGAACCTTATCAGGCAACTCATCAAAGTTATTATGTGCTTCTTTGAACCTACGGATGATATCTTGCAAAGATGCCGAGACAAAGAAATATTGTTGCTTCAATCTCAGCTCCTTCCCCTGAAAAATACACTAAAAGTGTCAGTGGTGGACCGACAGAACTCCAGGATGGGCAGTTGCACCCTCTCAATTTTGTAAAATTACAATTAAATGTATTAAATTGTTATGTTTTATCATCACAAATTTGAAATATTGACCCTACAACCAAGTGACAGACCCATAAGCTAATGTAGGAATGTGTAATTATACTATTTGTCGTTGCTAGTTTGGGTCTTGGATCCGCCACTCCTAAGTGGTAATGTGATAAGAGTGATCGAATACTCCTCATCTTTTTGAATGGGGCAAAATGATTACAAAGCCATAATTTATCATATTCATGAAAAATTATAAACTTCCTAATGCAGTGTTTCTAGACCAACTGGTATGCCCAACGAGACAGTCAATATTGTGTGGGCGACTACTAAAATAAGCTAAAATAGAATGTGGGGAATCTTACACTGAAAGCTTGAGAAACATAAGAAACTAATGCACAAATTGACGAATGAAAACTTTGAGAACAAAAGCAAAAGATAGAACAAAATATTTGCTCATTCAACAATTGGTACCAAGTTCCTTCAGTGAGCTTTAACCATAAACTTTTGCAGATAATAAATTCTATAAACAAATATGTTAATTCAATAAAAAAGAGAGATAATTTTCAATATAAAAGATCATTTTAAAACAACTGCAGAAGACACAGAAAATCAATGCAAGAATCCATTACCAAAGTAAAGCCTTATACGTAAATTATCTAATGCAACTAGGAAACGATGAAACTATAGTAAGTAATCTTAAATGAAATCAATGTTGGTATCTCAGTTTCTTACAATTATAAATCCACAACCGAACATATGGCCCAGCTAGCTTTTATTATCAATAACAGAGACAGGGTAGAAGTTTTGAACAGTTAAAAGAAACAACTACATCAGAACTTAAAAATAATAATAAAGCCATACCTGATGATTACGGTCATCAGGGTACAAAACATTACTTATAGTTTCTGCCCTTTGTCTGTTAACAACAGAATTAATGTAGTCTCCAGTGTTATAAGCCTCCTACATAAGGAATAGGAAAAAAGGGTTCAATAGTTCACTCTAAGCCCAAATAAAGTAAAATATATGCCAAATTAAACAGAGAATAATGAACTGCAGCAGACCACTTTTCATCGTATTCCATGCTTAGTCAGTCTTGGTAAAGGTATGATCATATTTAATTAATGACCTAAATTGAATAATTTATGCAAAAGCCACATAAGCCGCACAACCACTCTTAGTTTATTTCTTATTTGCTTAAAGCTATATTATGATACCATCATGCCTATAATTTATTCTCAAATTTAGAACAGAAGCTTATTCATAAGAAAATAATTACCAAATCAAATTTATTACTAGGTTTCGCAGCCCATAGTCGAAGGTTGAGGGTATTTCTTGTCCCGTAACCAGGTATTGGGTTGTCATAAGCCACAGCTTCAACCTGCAGTTCGGAAAGGACAAGTTTGTCATCAACATTATGCACTATCAAAGAGTCTAAAAGAAATGTAACACAGGTAGCAGTAGAAATAAATCTAAAATATTAGAAAGAAGTGTCATTACAAACCAAATTAAAAATATTATTCTTACCGTCTCTCCAGGGACCCAAACTCGATGTTTTTCTCCATTCACATCAACCTCTTCAACTGTCCCATAGAACTAATCCATCCAGTATAACAAAGAGATGCAGTCAATTTGTAATTTTGAGGTGATAAAGTGAAAAAAGAGAGGCAATAATATGAACAGAAACCATAAAATGATTAAAAAAGACATGAAAGATGGAAGATGCACAAACCTTCACTTCATATGTAACATGAATCCGCTCTATCTCCCAAGGATTTCCAAAGTTCAGCCAATAATCAGGCTGCTCATGTTGAAAGCCATCCACTATGACCTGACGAAACAACCCATATTCGTATCGCAGCCCATATCTGCATAGTTAAGATCAAGCCCACAAACTCAGCTGACAGCAGCCTGTCATTGTATAATAGGCATATTTGTTTTCCATACAACAAAAAGCAAAATATATACACTTCTCTTTTCTGCACAGTTCCAGAATCAGCAAGTAGGTTGGAACTTGAAAGAAGTATATTAATAACTCTCCAAAAATAACTGATCAATTGGATGTAAACATTTATGGTACTCAAGATTTTATAGGTACAATCAGTACAGAAAGTGGTAAAAAGTATTGATGACAATAAGCACAATAACTTCCAAATTCATAGTTTTAGGACAAGACACTCACTCCGAATGTGAACTAAATTTTAGGCACTAAGCTATTCAGACACAAATTCATTCTTATTTGACAATAACTACACATGATGTACAAACTTCTGACACTTGGAAAACTTTTCCCTTGTGCTGGATACAAAATTTCACAATTAAGGCATCCAAACATAAAATTTAAATTAATCTCATTTTTAATTATATCATTTTCTAGATGTTTTGTTTGAATAAAGTAATTCAAATTTATTGAATTTTAATTTTCTTGTTTGGATAAAGTGTTTCAATTACCACTAAATGCAAAAATTATTTAAATGTCAGATAATTGCTAATAATTAAAAAAAATATCAATATTAAAGATTTTTGTTAGTTGATCCTGGATGATTCTATTTTTCAGCCCAACTTCATCAAGATTTTTTCAACTGATTGATAAAGTTTTTTTTCAGTTGACGTTGTCCATGATTGTATGGCTTCTAACAACCACAATTATTTAGATTAGCATCAATTAAGATTATTTTTACAACACTGCCGGTTGGGGTTTCTTTCCAGACCTTTCAAACAATGTTTATTGAAAAATTTCCATTACCAACATTGACAAAAGAAATCCTAGTTAATGTTGAACGAAAGTTCTCTCAATCAACATTATTGTCTTAAGCAGGGCCCTCATCAGTGGTTTCACAGATTACAGCACACACTTCATCAGCTTGGATTTGCCAGCAGTACCTGTGACTCCTCTTTATTCATTTACCGAAATCAGTCACAAGTGGTGTATTTTCTAGTTTATGTCAATGATATAATCATCACTGGAACCTCTACTGCTCTTATTCAGTTCATTACACAGAAACTTCATGCTGCTTTTTCATTAAAAGAACTGGGAGAGTTAGATTATTTTCTGGGTCTTGAAGTCAAATATTTACCTGATTCTTCTCTTATCATGACTCAAACCAAATACATCAGAGATTTGCTATCCAAAACGCATATGATCGAGGCTCATCCTATTTCTTCACCAATGGTTAGTAATTGCAAGGTTTCTAAACATGGTGCTGATTTGTTTTCTGATCCAACATTATATATATCAGTTGGGGGTGCTCTCCAATATGTCACTCTAACTCGTCCTGAAATCAGCTTTTCTGTGAACAAAGACTGCCAATTCATGGCCTCCCCTCTTGAATCTCACTGGACTATAGTGAAGTGAATTTTGCAGTATCTTAAGGGTTACTATCTTTCACGAACTTCATTTTCAAGTTGCTTCTCCACACTGCTCTTTTTCTTTAAAAGCCTACTGTGATGCGGATTGGGCTTCTGATGTCGATGATAGAAGGTCTACATCCAAGGCAGCTATTTTCCTTGGTCCAAATCTCATCTCTTGGGGGCCTAGAAAGCAACGGGTTGTTGCACGCTCCAGTACGGACGCGGAGTAGAGAAGTATGGCTCAAACTTCTGCTGAATTATCCTGGATCTCTGCCCTTCTTACAGAGTTACATGTTCAGATTTCTACTCCTGTTCTGTTGTGAGATAATCAGAGTGCAGTCTCTATTGTTCACAATCCAGTTTTCCACAACCGTACCAAGCATATGGAGATTGGTGTTTTTTTTTTTGAGAGATAAAGTCATGACCAAACAATTAAAGATTTGTCATATTCTTGCTCTTGATCAATGGGCAGATGTTTTAACTAAACCCCTTTCCTCCACTCAGCTTTACTATGTGCCAAACTCAATGTCAAGAGTTTCTCTGTTGATAACTCTTCACCTTGAGTTTAAGGGGGGTTGTTAGTGTACACAGTTAATAGTTGATTTGTATCTAATAGTTAGGGGTTAACTATACTATGGTCAATGGTCAACTATAGTCAATAGTTGACCATATTAGACAGTTGTACTCTACATCTTGTAGTATAAATACATACATGTACAGAACTTTGTAATCTGTTAAGTTGCAATTAAATCAGTCTTGTTAAACATGTCTCTACTTCTCTCTCTCTCTCTCTCTCTCTCACTGAGATTAACATGGTGAAAACATTACCATTTCAAACCTGCTAGAAAAATTTTACAACAAATATGAAGATCACACCATACCCCCATGCAGGATAATCCAAAGTTGCCAAAGAATCCATTTGGCATGCTGAAAGACGAGCAAGGCCACCATTCCCTAAGGCTGCATCTCCTTCCTGGTCAGGGATGTTACATACAAGAGATAAGGATAACCACATTGAATTCTCACTGAGATAACAAATCTACAACGGTAGACTGGGAAATACAAAATGATTAAATTAAAAACATTAATAACACCTGCTCGGCCAAAACTTCAAACTCGAATCCAAGTTGGCTTAGGGCCTCTGCATATTGATCCTGGATGCCAAGATTTATTACACTATTTGACAAGGAACGACCTGATATCAAAAAGGCCACGTGTTCTTAAGAATTGGATACAAGAAAAGCAGTAATTGTACACTTTCTCAAGCACAACCATTGATTAATCATTCATCAAATGAATGAAAAGAATGAGGTATCAATTTATTTAATTGTCTGACTTTGCTATAACAAATCTAAGAAGAAATTTTGGACTGCTGCAGTTTCCTTCGTATTTAAACCACCAGAGTAGTAAATCGTATATATACTTATATCAGAACACAATATATAATAAAAATCTTATTCACAGTGATCACACATCAAAACCTTAAACAGGAATTAGTTCGTGCTTTTGCTTCTCTTTCAAAATAATAAACATTTCTTATATTATTTATCTTTTGGTTATTGACTAGGGT
Organism: Vigna reflexopilosa; assembly: GCA_027742785.1. NCBI lineage: Eukaryota > Viridiplantae > Streptophyta > Magnoliopsida > Fabales > Fabaceae > Vigna > Vigna reflexopilosa. Next base: position 32,211,158 of record CM050926.1, on the reverse strand, counting down.
GTCCCCAATGGAATTACTGTCAGACTAACCCCTTAATTAGGAGCCCCTTCCAGATATGGAATTTGGTCCACCCACTCAATTCAAGTGTCTTGCTCATTGCAGCTCAAACCATTACAGGTAAATATATATTCTATTGTGAGTTCATTTGGTTACGTAGAATTTCATAACTAATTAATAACTAACAAGTAAAGAAAGACTTGAAAAGGAAGAAAGATTTCTGAATCACTTTAGGTAATTCTCAGTGTAATTGCATAAAAAATTATGACTAATATTCACTAATTTGAGGAAACTTAGAGAGGAAAATAAGTCAGAAAATACAGCCCCTAAACAGGAGAGACACTACCCAAGAGAACGTTTATTATACTTTTTTATCATAGATAACTGATTAAACTTATACATGGAACTTGCACATAAATAGTAAATAATGGCTGATGTGCCAAACAAAATTTAGGGCATCACTTTAACTACCCATGAGAAACTCAAGAGAAAGGAAGTAGAGGCGCTTAGGTTTTGTTCTTTTGAAGTAACTGTGAGTATCATGCCAGCGTTCAATCAACCGATCTCTGACACTGTGTGACAAAGCCTACAAATATCATCACACAAAAATCAACTTTTGTATAATAGCCATTAAGAATATGGAGAGCAGTAGGTCAAAACACTTTAATATATTATTTGATGCCCTTTATAACATACAGAATTGAATCTCAAGATGTCAAACAGATAACAGTGGAATAAGCTTTTAATGTTCCATAAATGAAGACTGAGTTCCTTCTACAACAAGGTTTGCTGGATAAAATGAAAACATGAATAACAATATGCGATGTATTCCTTCAAGGGCAATACAAAAAACTCCTATAAACATATCATAATGACACATCTATCATCAAAATTACTTAGTCACCCACTCATCCTCTCAACATCCTTCAGTCAAAGAAAGGGTCCAACGAAAACTCAAAAGAGTGTTGGTTCAGGAGTACTAAATATATCATATTAAATAACAATATGCCATGTATTCCTTCAAGGTCAATACAAAAAACTCCTATAAACAGATCATTGTGACACATCTATCATCAAAATTACTTAGTCACGCACTCATTCTCTCAACATCATTTAGTCAAAGAAAGGGTCCAACGAACACTCAAAAGAGTGTTCGTTTAGGAGTACTAAATATATCATATTAAATACTCATTACAATTACATGAAAAAAACATGCACAAAATAATATTGGTGTTTTTTATATAATAAATGTTTTCTTTCCAAATAAATACTTTCAATTTCTGCTTGCTAACAATCGACTGGGTAGTGTTAGTTCTTTTTCCATGTAGAAAACCTTGAATTCGCTGTAAACTTCTTCATTTGGGTTGTTCAGATCCAAACCGATACAAAAGAAAATAACTGAAAAACTGATCCAAAAAACAAATAACCGATCAAAAACGATTTTCTTTATCGATTAGGATATTTTTTCCAGAACCAAGCAGTTTGAATCAATTTGCAGTTTGAAATTTCGGAACCAATCCAAATCGAACTGAAATCAATTATCTAAAATTATCATATTACCAATTATTTCACTTATATATCAGAGATGTCTACTGGAGACAAAAATCTAATGTACCTATTGCCCATAAATATGCACTGGAGTAGTAACAATATGTTTAATATATGAATGAGGTGGAAGAAGGGTTACCCTGCTAGTCTAAAAGTTACATTATTAATCTAGGAAGAGAAAAATTCTAAAACAACATAAAATATAATTGAAAGGAAACAAAATAGAAGACCGAATTTTAATGTTTATGTTTTGAATTTTGTGCAATATTAGATTTGATAGGCTTATAAGAGATATATTGAATGGTTATCTAGTATTTATGTCACTATATATATATATATATATATATATATATATATATATATATATATATTTATTATTTCCTTTTTTAACTTCTAAATCTATTTTAATAAACACAAACAAAACAAATACCAATCCATCTTAAAGCTAGTTTTTAACTAAAGCAAACCAAGCCAAACGGAACCGCAAACATCCCTAATGATTTTAATGAAGTTTAAACAAGATGGATTTCAAACTTGAACTCGAAAAGAAAGGATTCTGAAAACCATTTTCTTGCCCTAATTAATGATTGAGGAATTAAAGAGAGGAAATTTCGTTTACAACATAAGAGAAAACATTTTATCAATAAATTTTATAGTTAAGTCATCAATGTATCTCTGTCATAATTTCTAAGTAAAATAAAACTTTTCATTTATTTATTCAATAACTATTGTCCAGTGCTTAGCAAATTTGATAAAATAGTCTAATGTATATATAACAAATCGTTGCCACAGTTGACTTAGGGCTAACAAGGTTTATTAAAAAACTTTTCCTAAAATGATGGTTCGAAACTTGAGGAGTAACTTAAATCCTTCTGACATATAGCCTCCATTGACAATGAAATACCCTTTTACTCTCGAATTATATTACTCATTTTACAGTTCTGTTTAATATTCTTTTTCTCTTTCTCTAACTATCACTTTGTAGATCTTATCATTGTTTCTGCACAGCTGTTTTAGATACTCGAATAAAAAGAAAGAAAAAAACCCACTGTGGTCTTACCTGATTCGTCTAGAATAGTAACACAGACTCTAGACACGACACGGACACTTCATCACGTATAGTCTCTAAAAAAATGTAGGACAGGGACACGGATCTATATATTAGATCTATAGTCTTTAAAACGTAGGACAGGGACACGGATCTATATATTAGATCTATAGTCTTTAAAACGTAGGACAGGGACACGGATCAATATATTAGATCATTATGTATTTACATCTTCAAAATCATCTATAAACAAAATTAGTCAAATATAATAATATAAACACATAGTGAGCTAACACAAAAATGAATTTAATTTATCTATCTAATATCTAAAAAGCAGTAGTCATCATATAAGATTTATTCCTTATTATAAGATTTGTTCCTTATTACTTATGCAATAAGTTTACTAGTTTATGGATTTTTTAGAAAATCAACATGGTTATTAGCATTGTGTTTAAATCATGTTAAAATTATGTCGGAAACAAAAAATATCTTTCAAATTAGACACTTCATCAATACGTGTAGTACCGAAAAAAATTCCTACCCCTTACTCTTTGTTATGCCTCTATCTGCCTTTCAAATAAAATGCACAAATACAAATTCTCCTTTTCCCTCTTTCTTTTCGGATAACCACGCTACACACACACGAAAATGTACCATACCAGAGCAAATCATAAAGAAGCACAGCCATGAACCAAAAGCAATGGAATTGAAAGGCAGCGTACCTGATACGCTTCGAAATCGTCAAAACTAAACCGTGACCTGGCCACAGTGTACTCAACATGATTCAGAATATCCTTTTGAAGACTGAGAGGGTCGTTCTTCAGAAACCCATCCATTAAGGTAAACATTCTCTCCGCTTTCGCGCGACGGTCGCCAACGCCATCCACCAGCCCAGGCCTCCTCACTACAACCCCCGGGTTCGCCACTGCCGGTCTCGTCACCGAGACCGTTCCTTCGCCGTCCCCGCCGACCGCCTCGGCCAACGCTCGCTTAATCCTCTCCAGGCTGTCGGAGTCCTCAATTTTGTTGCCATGAGAATCGGTGACGAAAAACTTCTTCACGAAGAAGTCGCCCTCGAATTCGACGGTAGCGCGGTCGACGGTGAGGCCCAGGACCTTGAAAACCCTGGTGATGACCTGGAGGAGGCCGATTCGGCTGCGGGCGCGGATCACAAAGGCAGTGGAGTCATCGGCGTCGGAGTTGTCGACAGCAATGGTGGAGGAGGAGGCGAAAACGGAGTCGCTGGCGGAAGCTTGCAACTGGATGCTCCGGCGAGCGGTGGCGTAGGGCTCGGAAAGCGAGGATAAGTATTTGAGAGAAGGGAATGGAGAGAGTGGATTGATCGGAAATGAGAGTGAGGGAGTGAAGAGAGGAAATGAAAGTGTTTGCATTTTGGGAAAGAGCTTAGAATTAGTGAAATGGTAACATGAGTGAATGTTGTATGAGTGAAATGGAAAATGACAGTGAGAAAAAGAAAAGAATAGCGGGAATCGTGATGTGTTGCAAGTTTCAACTAACTTACTTTTAAAAGGAGTTTGCCTTTCCGATAAGAGGAGGCAAGAAGCTTATGATATGCAACTCGTGCCCATGTCACTGCTCAGTGCTCACACGTCGAACCCAAACTTATTTTTCGGAATATGCAATACAATAAACACAAAAATAAATAAATATTAGGACCACATCCTTTCACCTCTTTTAAATATATTTTCCTATCGGTTAAATATTTTATGTAATTTTTAAAACAAATCCGTAATTATAAAGTCAAATATTACTTTTATGTGTCCTCACCTGCCTATAAAAAGGGTATCCAAAGGTGTTTATGAATTTTTTATATTATATTAATATAATAAATTCATCGAACAAATTTATTTAAGGAAAAAATAAAGAATATTTTAGTTTTAATAAAGTGTGTAAAATTAAAAGAAACAAATGAGATGTATTTTACTAATGTTTATATTTTCTTTTATTAGAACAAAACTTTTTACAAAATTACTTTATCTAAATATATGCTTCTGTTTACAACTTCAAATTAGGATAACTAATTGTGTCTGACTCGTTGTATTTTTCGAGTTTATAATTTATTTATCGTTTTATCTTTAAGGTCTTTTTTACTTAAATGGATTTGAGAAAGAATAATGGAGTAGATTTGAATATAATTTTTTTGTGTTTTTTATTTGAGTAAATTTGGAGGTAAACGAGAATGAATTTGAAAGTAAAGTGGATTTGGAAGTAAAGTTTATAAGAATTAGTGTATGATTTAATTTATATGACAAATTAAAAAAATTTACTTCAAAATCCACTATTTCTTGTCTCCAAATCTATTCAAATAAACAATAAAAAAATTTATCTTCAAATTCTTTCAAATCCTCTCAATTAATATCTCCTAAATTCACTCAAGTGAACAAAACCTAAAAGTTAGTTAAAAGATAATGGTATATAAATTATGTTTTTCTTTTGCTAAACAATGTGGAACATCGAATATATGAAAATAAGTTTCAAAATTGAGATTTAAGAGAAACTAGGATTCATTTTTAAATCTCGTGTACATCCTTACATACATATGTTTAATAATGTCATATTACTTAAAAATATAATAATTTAAATATATTTTTCTCTTTTAACTGTGTTTTAATCATAAAATTGTAATAGATTTGTATATTTAAAACAAACAGATGTGGTTAATTTTAAAATTATTATCTGAATGGACTCAAAAGTCTGAAATATTAGTGCAATAGTAATGGAAAATTTAAGAGTTGAAGTTAAAAAAAATCTAAATAGACACTTTTTCCTATACTCTTTCAAATGCATTTTAAAGATAAAATTGTGATGAATTTCCACATTATGATGCAAATTATAGCTCAAATGTGGTAATTTTGTAACAATGTCTACGTCAAAAAAACTTGAGGTCGAAACAATTGTCATTTTAAATTTAAATGTTTTTAGAGTACTTTAACGAAAAATTCTTAAAAATGTTATCGTTAATTTTTTAGAGAATTATTTCTTCACCATTGTTTATGAAATAGCGACACATATTAGGCGCCCAGGTCTACATATGCATCCTTAAATAAAATGATTAAGCTTTAGATGTTATTATATTTATTGAATCTATGCATCCTAAAATGATTTAAGTTTTAAACGTTATTGTATGTATTGAATCTAGGTATATACCTGTAGGTGTACATGTATATTGTATGTTTGGTCTATTTGTCCTTTATTTTAATGAGTTTTTTCCTTTTGTTGATTTAAAAAAAAAAATGAATGATTCCAAGAGAAACCATTTATGATCAACATGGAGAAAAAGGGCAAGAGCATATATTATTACACTTAAAATTTGGCGGATATTGTATATTCTTAAAATATGTTGACAAAGAACATTGCTTGAAGATCATTTTTTTCCTCCAACGTTACACAATCCTAAGGGAAATTGGTGACTCGATCTTCGTAATTTACCTTTATCTCTCATTTCAATATAATAATGAGAATGTCAGGAACACGTCTAAAGAAATTAACTGTCATCAATTAAAATTATCTTATGCACAAACTAAAATTAAATTCTAAAGCTTTAGCTTATAGGAAAAAAAAATCTTAGTTTTCTTTCCTACCTTTCTTCAAACAGATCCTATAAGCTAAATTTCATTATTTATGTCGGTGGATTTGATTAAAGTTTTAATACCTCCATGACTTATATGCTCTAAACCCAAAAAAATGAGACAAATATTTCGTTAGAACTATTATATAAACTATAAAAAGATTACCTAAATGACTCAGGGGACATATATCAAATACAGTGGTGCAACTCGCGGCTATGAATATCGTATATTAAGTTGGTATTGAGGATAAATGTAATGTCTCATCTGTATAGGGTGTGTTACTATAGAACAGGTGTTTAAGCAAATTGGAAATTAGCAAAATCGATGGATACAAAAGAGTTACTTACCGAGCTGATGTTAAACGAGATCAAATCAGTCACAACATGACAAATGTGACACTCGTTTTGGTCTCAGAAAACCTACCATAACAGGATTAAAGTTACTCAGGTAGATTAAAAACTAACACATTACTAAATAAATAGATGTTTTTTTTCAGGTTTTCTGTAAACAAAATTTCTCTCTGCTGAAGTTGTATGCTTGTTTAAACTAAACATTTACAAGGAGGTAGACAAATTAGCAGAAAAATATAAGCCAGATAAGGCTAACGTACAATTTGAACTCCCAACCTGTTAAGATTACAGAAGCTATAGCCTGTCACGGGAGGGGCAGAACTTTCTCCATACTGCTATTTAATAGATAGGTTCGTCTGCAATAACAGAAAATATTTATGCAAAGTGATTACAATAAAACATGTTATAATTGAATTTATTAACATTATTAAAATGAATGTAACTGATAAATGCAATGAGAAAGTAATGTGACAATACCATCCCCGTCATCTACATCATTGAAATCATCGTCGTCGTCGTCAAAATCTATATTCTGCAAGATTTTATTTGAGTTAGATACTTCAATTTTTTAATTGTTCTTTTTAACATGGAAACCGAAAACACAGCCTAGCAACCGTATGCTAAATAAGATAAGACAAAAACATACAGGCATATTAAGAAAGAAGAGGGAAATCAGTGAAATAAATACTCTTCAAACTACTACCACCAGAGCCCCCCAACCGCTAAAAATTTACATGAAGTAATAGATCATTCCCTATGCCGCCACCATGTCAAATTAAGCAATTTCCAAAATCTAATTTTAGTAACAGTTCATTGAATGCTGAAAAAAGTCTATACCACCACCTGTTGTGGATGGAAGAAAGTGCAATAGGTGAAAGCAAACTACACATTCATAGAATTCACTTCTATAATTTAAAAGAAACCTCAAAAATTGGAAAGGAAGAACAAGATAGCCCAAACCAAACATCGCAGTTCTCACCATCTAATTGTCTTTTTCCTTCAAAGGTCAAACTATTTTCTATTGTTTACTTTCCAACTGCGTGAAGAGCATATTATGTGTAACATTTAAACAGGGCAATTTTGATATACAATGCACTTAAAATTTCAAAGAAACTTCACATAGTACTGAGCAAGCACAAGATAGACTAAATCCTTGAGATTCCTATTTTCTAATTCTCTTTTCCAATCCTACTATTTTCTCCTTTTCAATGTTATATTTATGTATGCGGTCTTCTCCTATTTAATTTTGTATTTACCAGTGTTATTTATGCAAACGAGAGATAGTTAGACTCTCCTACCAAGGAGGGGGAAATATCAAAGATGATAGGCTGACACAGCTAAAAACTTGCTTCCATCATCATCTTACTGTTTTCAGTATATCTAGTTAAAAAATTAAGGTAACCTTGACTCAATTCAACAATAAGGTTTTAACTTAGACACATGAAACCATGTAAATGCAAGTTTTTCATGGTCGAGAGCTGCGCAGGTTTAGTTTTTTCCCTATTTACCTTTGTCCTCAATTTGAAAATATTTCTGGGTAAGTTTTTGTGACTTAAATGTATTATTACAACATAGAGACAAATGGAAAAATTAACACATCAAAATAAAGGCTACAGTGAAACCTGATTATAATCATCATCACTCATATCTTCTTCATCCTCCTCTTCTGCATTTCCATCTCCATCTTCATCTTCTCCCTCTTTCTTTTCGGCTTCATTGGTTTCCTCTTTTCCCTGCAAGTGAAACCATCATCAACATATTTCACTGGAAAAGAAATGGTAGTCTAACACTGGAATAAAAGAATAAATACAATATTCATGTGGACCAAATGCAATCTTACTCCCAAAATTAATGATCTAGCGGTCAACATTCCTTTAACTTAGCCAATGGAGAGTTGCAGCAGTGGGAGTAGATGTGATGGTGGCAGTAAAAGTGATGGTGGATGTAGAGATAAAAAAATTGATGAAAACAGTGAAGGAAGCAATATTAATGGGATAGCAACGTGGTGACAACAATTATGGTGTTGGTGTTGAGTGGCAAAGGTTGCGACACTGTTTGCAATGATGGTGGCAATTATAGAGGCAACGTGAAAGTAGCAGGAGTGTATATCAAGGCAGAAATAAAAAACTGTAGATTCCTATTACCTTCCAAAGGCCACAAAAAAAACATAATGTGTACTGAAAGTGATAAGCATCCAAGCACACGGGGAATCTACCCTCAAAAGCTAGTTATTACAGGAAAAACCTTAAATACTTTATCGAGCATCTTATAATAACCAAATATTATTCAACATGAACTTAGATACCCCTCAATACCCAAATCCCAATAATTGGTGTGTTCTGCGATGAAATGAATGAAAGTGTTAGGTGTCTTTTTATCACACATACATACACAGGAAGTTGTTTTAAACATAGGTGCTTTACCTGGTTTGCTTTCTCTTGTTGTTCAAAGAAATCCATTTTCTTCATCTCTGTCACACAAACATCTTTATCAGTCTAAAGAGAAACCTAGTGCTTACTATCATTGTTATAAGTAAACAATGATCCATTTTATAGATGTGGATAATATCCCAAGTTCCATAAAATGTTTCTATCAAATAAATAATAGTTTCTACAGCATAAACTATCAAGCTTTTATACAACGATATTACAATCTAAAATAGAATGTTGCATCCATAGTACATACAACAATCAGAAGAAGAACATGAGAATTTTCATAAATTTCTCTAAAGAGAGTGAAAGCCTTTTACAAAGATTAAGCTTATTTTGAGCTAATCTCAAATTAAAAATGTACATGCAATATTGATTTAACCAATTGATAATACTGCATAAAAGGCAAAAAGGTCATATGAAATCACTAAACCTGACTCTGGGTTCCATCGAAACTTTTTTCTTCTTGACATTCGCTTGGATTTACCTGAAAACACCAATTTAAGTTGATATTATTTGCTAGCATGAACCTTAAATGCATATAAGAAAAACAGAATGGTTTTTCATATAAAATATAACCATTGCCTTGACAGTCCATTCCATTATTCATACCTTGAACCAACTCATGAGGAAAACCATTGAACATTAACACTTGTGACAGAGAGTCACGGGTAAAATCGTTCGTCTTCTTATCAGAAAACCTTTCTATGTGCATGCTTTGCCTCTCTGTTGGTAAAAGAAGAAAATTATTATCTTCCAATGAAAGTTAACACAAGAAAAGAAAGTATGCCCGTCAGTGAATGAAGGAAGCAGATATTTAGGATAAATATGGTTCAGTGAAAGCATAAAACATGTTTTAGAAATAGTATGTCAGGCTGTATACTGGTGTAAACCTGCTCATTCCAGGAACCATTTCAATACCAGCTGCTGATATGGGAAGCATAATTTGGTATTATAAGCCTATCAGTTTGTTGCAAGACTTTCTCTGGTTCAGTTTCTTTTACACAAAGATATAATGATGCACTACAGTAAAAGATTTAGCTAAGCCCATGTAATAATGCATAGGTAAAGACAACTAAATGCATACTCTTTGAGGTTGTCTCCTCCAAAAGATAAGGAGAGGCTTTCCAGTAATTTTGTAACTTGTTACTCCAATTGAGCAACTTTTTGGTATTAACATCTATATCACCAATTTTAAACTCAGGCAAAGTAACATCCTGCAAAATCAGAAAGATGGTGACAAGCAATAAGCATAGGTAGTTGATTATGCAGGCAAAAAAGAAACATCGAGACATACCACCCACCCTCTTTATTTATCAGTTTCGAGTAAGGAGATAATGTTGATGTTTCAATAAACAAGAACTGAAAAGCTACAAATCATTTATAGTAGAGGGCCTTAGATTTGGAGATCCACAAAAAAGAAAAAAAAAATTGGAGAATTATTAAACTGAGACCATCTTTTTTTCCCATTGGGAAAGAATCATCAACAGAGAATGAAGAATAAAGGGAAGTAGGGTATGAATGAATTAATATAAACAAAGGAAACAAAACATACCTCAGGAAAAAGATCAAACGGCACTTGAGAAGCAAATGTAGTAAATCCACCTCCTCGTCCCCATCCCCGTCCTCCTCTTCCTCGCCCTCTGCCTGCCATCTCCACTCAAAATCCAATTTCGAGTGCAACTGTATCCACAACAAAGGAACAGTTTGCAAAACAACCAACTCTGTTTCGACGACGACCGACAGTGGAAAAAACCAAGGAAGGTGGTGGTGGGTGGTGGTGACGCAACCTGTGATGCTGATTGTCTAATGAGTAATGTTGTGTGAATTTAAGGAATAATTTGTATTTCGATATTGAATAGTTAACAAGGTAAGTTGAGTACTAATTTTAAAATAATTTTGTTTTTATCTACCTTTGGAGAGTTCAAAAACAATACTCATTAGTTTATAATTTTACTTGTTATTATAATGTAGAAAATAAATTAAATTTAATTTAAAAATTGTATAAATGTTTTATTAAAACAACAATTTATTACATTTCTTAATTCTGAAAAAAAAACGAAATTTTAATTAAGTTTTATCGACTTCAAAAAGATTTTATACTTTTAAATAAATTATTTGTCATTTAAATTTTTTTGAATGGATAAATTGATTATTATTTTTTTTCGTAAATCTTGGTTTTATAATTTTACGATGGTTTGATTTTATAATTTTGTAATTTTATAATTACAAAATTTAATTAAGTTTTATTGACTTCTAAAAGATTTTATACTTTTAAAAGAACATTTGTCATTTAATATATTTTTATTAAATTGATAATGTGATTATTATTATTGTAATATTTTATTTTTTATTTTTTTAATTTTATCATTTTAAAATGTATGATTTTTTAATTTAAAAACTTTATAATTTTATAATTTTATCATTTCATAATCTTGTAATTTTGTAAATGTTATACAAACATAACTTATCTATATATGGTAATTTAAAAAAAATTGGCAATGCAATGGATTATTTTCTTTATTCGGAGTCATGGTTCGATTTTATAGTCATTTAAGTGCGTCGTGCTTTCTTTCTTTATTTTCTTTCACCATAATTGATTTGTATTTTCTTATTTCACATCTTTAAAGAGATTATAAATATAACAAACATATATTAACTAAAACATATTAAATTTAGAGACAAAATAAGTTCAAAATTATAAATTAGTTTAATATATGTAATTACCGACGAATTTTAAAATCTGTCAATAATTATATATCGTAAAATTTGTCTGAAAATTTATATTATTTACGAATTTGTACGTTTGTAATTACATACCTTAAAATTAGTAAAATTTGTTGATAATTAAATATTGTTATCATAAGTTGATTTATGTATCAATAATTTTACATTTTAAAATCTATCCATCCAATTAAGTTGGTAGGTTAGATGAAGAAGAGAATAAAAAAAAGGTAAAGAAGAAGTAAAAAGAAAGTGAGAAGGTGGAGAAGATGTGTGGAACGCAGTGGTAGTGCTCGTGGCCTGCATTATCGATATATGTTTAAGACATGGTGGTGCAATAAGGTTTCACATGATTTGCGTGCAGTGATTGTAGTCCATATGTGTCGTTGTGTTGTTGCACGTATGGATGGAGTTTTGGTCTATAATGGTTGAGAAATGCTCAAACGATCTCTAACGAAACTAATGGCGAGGAAGAAACTGATTCTGATGCGTAGAAATTTTTATATGTCATGTATGGTAGTGTAATTTCGTGTCGTTAAACACAGATATTTTATCAACAATGAGAGGTAAATTCATGATATTTACCGATAGATTTTTTTCATCTGTAATTATTAATAAAATAATTATTTCATCAATAAAATTTAATGATAAAAGTTTTAGTTATGAATTTTTGTTGTGATTTGACAAATTTTTATTATTCATAATATCAATTTTCATATTTATATTTTTGTAATTTTATTTATTTTACTTGTAGTGTTTTGAATATTATATAATAACTTCTTTAAAAAATTAAAATTTATAATAATTGTTAAAATAAAAATGAAAATACATAATAAGATGAATTTTGTGCTGAATAAGTAGATTTATCCATTTATAAATAAAAAATGGACTTTAAGATGATCACATTTAAAATTAACTTAAAATATATAATAATATTCTAACCATATTTAAGAAGTTTTTAAACTTCTTATAAATATAATTAATTATAAGTTTTGGATAAAAGCTCAGTAAAAATAGGTAATAATTGACAACTGAGTCAACTAACTCAATGTCTCGAAGTATAATATTTTCTCCAATAAAGTAATAAATAGTTTTATAAAATACATAATTAAATATAATACGAAGAACAATCTGATTTTCTGATTTATGTATTTAAAAATAGAAAATTAATAAAAAAGAGAGTCTAAATCACTTGCATTCAAAACAACACATAATATCTTGTCCATTTCTAATAATAATGTATATTTAATTACATAAATTTAAAATAAACTACCACAGAATAATTACATGCATATAAAATAATAAACAAAAGAAACCACTAACAACAATTTATTTAATTTACGTTTTAAGAGCAAAAAAAGTTAAGTACATAAATAATTTTTAGAAGGCTTACGTCACACGAAATTCACCATACATCTGCCAACAATTTTAAAATAAAACGTGATTAAAAAATATATATAAACGTAACATTAAAATGTCAGTATAAACTTAAAAGAAATTTACTACTTCACCTCATTACAGATTTAAACAATTATAGTTATTAGCAACGTGTAAAATATAAAATTATTTAACTAAATTGAGTAAAAAAAATTATATATATGTATATATAAGTTAATATATATTTATTTTAGTTGTACGAAAGAAATAAAAAAAATGTGATATTTGAAATAAAAGAAAATCTGATGGATTTATTTTCTTTATTATGCTCTGTTACAAAGTGATACTAAAATATTCACTCAACATTATAATAACTCTTTATCTAAAACCTTTATTACGATTTTATCCTTGGTGCATCACTGTATACTCATCTTTATTCTCTATTCAGTGTGTACCATTTTGTAAATCAATCCCAAGAGATCTTTTCGGCGGCTCGTGTATCGCAAGGAGATATATTATAAAAATAAAATATAAACAGACATAATATGATTAAGTAAATTTCATAAGAAAATAGAAACAAACAAACATTTTTAAACAGAGTTGACATATATTGATACATTGATCAAAAGTCAAAAATACAAACATTTGTTACACAACCTCAAAATTTTTCACCAGAATTGTTGTTCATAAGATAGGTTGAGGCTGAAGAAAGAGAAAAGTGAAAAAGAGGGAGTGAATCGGATGGACTACTATGGGATTTTGGAAGTTGACAAGAATGCCTCAGAAGAAGAATTGAAGAAAGCCTACAGAAAGCTTGCAATGAAATGGCACCCCGATAAGAACCCAACCAATAAAAAGGAGGCTGAGATTAGATTCAAACAGATATCTGAAGCCTACGAGGTAACACCATCCATTGTCTTTGATTTGCTGTGTCGGTGTGCTAAAGATGTTAGTTTTAGATCCTATGTTTGATTTTAGTCATTACTATTCTCCCTTTTTCCAATTCCTTATCATGATGTTGATCCTCCCTTTTACTTAGTGACAAACGTTAGAAGTTGATTTTATGGTTAAACCTGGATCATACTTTAACTGCACCTCGATGACACTGTTCCTAGTTTGACTTCAGTTCCTGTTCATTTGTTTCTAATTAGGTCACGATTCAATTTTCTTGCCAAATTTATTTTGTTGTATTTTTCACTTGGTGATGGTTGATCGATCATCTGAATTGTATTTATTTTTTTTTCATGCTTTTATGCACCCTCTAGATTGCAGGGGCTCTTGCAATATTGTATGATTAAAGTGTTTTTTTATCAGATAAACTACTTGTTAGGTAAGTTTGGTGACTCGGTTAATTGTTTGTCACACAGTTACTTTTGTTTGCTCTGCATAACTCACATGGTTGCTTGGGTGCATGTTTGTTGACATACTAAGTTGTGGAATCCTTATGTGAAATGAATATGGAATGTGAATTGGTATATCTGTTTGGTTTAATTGGTTTGATGCAGGTTCTGAGTGATCCTCAGAAGAGAGAAATTTATGATAGGTATGGAGAAGGTGGGCTTAAAGGTGAAATACCAACAAGGGATGAAGGTATGGCTTCCTTCTTCCGAACTGGGGATGGCCCACAACCATTTAATTTCAATCCCAGAAATGCAAACAACATTTTTGCAGAAGTGTTTGGGAGTTCATCCCCATTTGGAGGAGTGGGAATGGGAGGGGGTTTGAGTGTGGTGGTAGAGGCATGGGCATGAGGGGGAGATCGTGGGTATCAAGATCCTTTGGTGGAATGTTTGGCAATGACATGTTCAGAGAAGGCGGGCCAATGAATGAAGCTCCACGCCGCAAGGCTCCTCCTATCCAAAATACACTGCTTTGCAGCCTTGAGGAACTCTACAAGGGGAGTACCAGAAAGATGAAAATCTCAAGGCAAATTACACTTGCAAGCGGGTAAGTGTTCTTTGACTGTCATTTCAATTTACAACAATTTGTACTTAAGCCTTCTCTTAAAAAATGTCTTGAACAGAATGAGTTCAATTGTTGAATGTGTCAACTAAAGTTTTACGTTTTTGACATTTTTATCTAAGCAAAAAAAAATATGTGATTGCAACTTTAGATAGTTGTCTGTTAGATGTCTTGATTTGCTATATTTCCCTTTCTTCTAAAATAATTGCTTCAGAGATAGTTAGTTGATGCTACAAATTTAGCAATCTGTTAACTTTTCCCCTCCTTTTCATTGGGTCAATGAGTTCTTGTGGTTGGGTAAGGATTGGTGTACAAACTCATTGCTACAATCCTGATATGGTCATTGCATTTGTGCCATTACTCATTGTTGGCTCCGAAGTGTGATTTATTGAATATTAGTTGGGAGAAACTTAGGAATGGAAATAGCTAAGCGAGGTCTTGCCAAGCTTGGCTTGACCTGCTTTATAATCTCCTGACCCAATTTTGGTCAAGTCCATACTCATTTGGCAACACCTTTTCAGGTTGGAATTTCGGGCTGAGTATGCCACTATAAAATTCTTAAATACACTTAAAGGTTGAAGATATGCATGAAAGTAATAGGTGGTCAGTGATGTTGACTTTTAATTTATCACTCAACTGTGCAAAGGGTGCATACCCGACTCCCTCAGCTACCCTTTCTTCTATTTGAGCTCTGCAAATTTTGTCTCAATGATAAGAAACAAAAGCTTATTCTTTCACTTGTGTCTGCCTATATAAGCATAGTCACATTGATATAATACATTTATGTTTGCAGGAGAGTTTTTCCTGTGGAGGAAATATTGAACATTGAAATCCAACCGGGATGGAAGAAGGGAACCAAAATCACTTTCCCAGAGAAAGGAAATGAGCAGCCAAATGTCATTGCAGCTGATCTTGTGTTTATAATTGATGAGAAACCTCACGGTATATTTACAAGAGTTGGTAATGATTTGGTTGTGACACAAAAGATATCACTTACAGAAGCTGAAGCTCTACCAGGCTACACCATCCAACTTACAACTCTTGATGGCAGGGATCTGAACATCGCAATAAACAACGCCACTGAACCAGATTACGAAGAAGTCGTCACCGGGGAAGGCATGCCAATTGCGAAAGATCCTTCAAAGAAGGGTAACCTTAGGATCAAATTCAACATCGAAATCCCAGATGTAGTCGGTGCCTGAGTGGAAAGCCAGAATTAAGAATCTTCTGGCACCATGAGAGCCAACTGTGGCAGAGTATCTAGTATATAATAATAGTAGTCTTTTGTATTCACATTTTTTTTCCTTCTTTTTTCCCCTCTTCATTTAGATGGTATGTTACTGGTGAAGTTTCTGAGTTGCGTTAACAATGTCATCCACGTAATTATCGACCGGCATATTAAGTTTAATATTTTTTAAATTATGGGTGACAGAGTAGTTCAACTGTGTGGCATCATCATCAATGCCTCTTAAATTAATTCTAAATAGCAGTGATTCGAAAAATCATTAAGAAATAAGGTGTTACCACAGATGTTTGATATACTTTAGATTTGATTTTTAATTTCTTCGTATTTCGAAGTAAATAATCATTTCAGTTCAAAATAGTCCAAACAGTAAGATATAATAAAAATTTATTAATTAATGAGTATCTATTACAAAGAGGGGAGAAAAAAATTACAAAAACAAAATGAGGTTGGCTACTACTATGCCCTCTGCTTCAAGACTTTTAGAATACAAGGCTCCATTTTGCATGGATAATATACACTAAATCTACTCTACCATAAACTCATCAAAGCCATGACATGACTTGGAGGTCAGGTGTTTGTAAAGCTGCAATATAAAAAATGTAACGCAGCCTTCAGGTGCGAATCCCTTCATTGACAAATTAAAATCGGATGTTCTAATCTGAAGAATCTTCAGACAAAGCTGAGTATGAGCCTCCAACGTTTAATACCCTATTTCCCATCCCATCTGAACCCTCACTCATAACATCCGCTTCTGAATCCTCATCTTCATTCTCTTCAATGCCATTGTCATTGTCGTCTTCAGAAGCATCCACATCTTCGTCACTCATTCCAACCAAATCCCCACTCCATCTGTTGGGGGAACACCGTTAAAACCTACCTCCCAGTTTCCTTGATCATATTCCACAGCTTGAGCATGGTCATAATCAGATTCTACCTCTTCAGCACTATTACTATTGTCAGCAGCAACGCCAATGTGCACCGGAGTCATGGGACTTGCCTTTTCTCCATCCCATTCCTCATCCAAGTTTTTCAGTGGTTCTCTATCAATCTTGGAGCTATGGCTCGCTGTTGTATGGCCCAGCAACAAATCTTCAACAGCTCGCTTTCCCACTCTCCGCTTTCTTACAGTTCGGCGACCTCGCCCAGCACCTTGTCCTTGTGTTCCTCGTGCCTGCTGTTTTAATTTGTGACTTAGATTGACAGTAACCTTAGCATTCTTCCGACCACCGTCTCGTTTGGAATTGTACACTCTTTTAGCCAGTTTTTTGCCCCGTCCCTGTTCATTAGTCCCTCGACTACGTTTATTGCCACTTCGTACAATTTTCTTAGGAACAGATTTATCTTTAGCGAATTCATCGTGGTCGAATTCTGCTGGTTCAACCTCCCTATTAGATTTCAAGTGAGTATATCTTGATGGAAACCTCTGCAAAAAAGGTAAGTTAAATGTTAATTTGTCATCACAATATCATGAAAATTTTACAGATAAAAAGATCCAGACACGGGAAATATGTCAAAAGGAACATAATAAATTCAGGGGAACTTGACACCCAATCTGTTTCTAGTCTGTCGGACACATTAGCTCAGCCTGAGTTCAGATTAAAATGAAAAGCTGCGGCAGAGCTTATGCATAGAAAAAATTTCATGATGACATCAATCCTATCACACTAAAAGCAATACACCATAAAGGAAAAATTGAGACTCACTATGTATTCTCTTGCTTCTTTTTCCTCAGAAGGCTCAAGTCTCTCGGGTTTTACATAGCTGATGGATGAATCAATCTCAAAAAGTCTGAGAGACAAAGCTGCAGTTGTTAGTGGAACCCAAGGAAGCACAGGAACAGTTTCCGGATCAGTTGAAGCCTGCCCAGAACATTCTAACATACTGCTTGATCCCAACAATTCATCTGTTGTACAGAAGTTAGATGACAGAAAATCTCGCCGTAATGCTTTCTCAAATAGGGTCAATATCTGCAGAATGAATTGGTTAATTCACACATGTCTGAGTAGGCATATAATTCAGATCAACAGAAGCTAGAACTTTAAGAATTGAAATGGAACCTGTATAAGTTCCTCAACAGAAGATGATTTGCTCAACTTTACAGCCCAGTGCTTCCTAATATCATCGGTCCAATTTGTTCCAAATGCTTCAGATAGAACAGATACCTGTAAACGAAAAGAGTACAATATACTCCTCAAAGTCAAACTAACAGGACAAAATAACAGCTTAAAATTTAATAGAAAACAGGGTTCAAGGTGAAAGCAGAGTTACCATTAACTCACCTCCATACAAGCCAACAGGATCTTAAGCAATCTTGTCCGCAAGGGAAGAGAGTATTCCAAAATACAATTATCTTTGGATAATTTGTCCCGACATTGAAATGCATGCTTAGAAAAATTAAATCCATTATTTGAGGTAAAAGTCCGGTGGCAGGAACTGCAATGGGAGTCTTCAACAAAATGAAGATCGAGACAGATATCACAAATGTCCATCTGAGGTTTGCATCTCTTTATCCCATATTTCATTGCACATAAAACTGATGAATTATAGCATTCTTTCCACAACCACTTCTGAAAATCATGATACCTTCTCAAGGCAGCTTTCTTCTCACTCTCACTTTTCCCAAGCTCAATTTTGAAGGACGATGAAACTTCAGATGTATCAGTGTTCAAGTCATAGAGGATACTGCTAGGACTGTCAGATCCAGCATTGTGGTCAGGGATGGAAAATGGTTCATTAGCTTCAACTTTAATAGAAACTTCACCTCTGCTTTCATTTTTGGCACAATGTGCATTCCTCTTACGAACATTTTCTTTAAAGGAATTCTCAATCCTTTGCAACATTAAGCGCAAATGAGATTCCCTGAGCCCACGTGAATCCAATGATGTCAAAAGAGAATCAAAGGCCTGCATTTTAACAGTAGAATAAATAACATGGAAACTAAAACAAAGGATAATAAAGGCATCATATTTTCAACAAATTTGGCCCCTCGTGATTTAAACGAATCACACATTTAAATAACTTTCATGGCAGTGTCAACAAATTGATAATAACGAAAAATGAAACTTACATAAAAGACATACAAAATAGTTACCATGAATAAAACAACAGGCAAGCAAATGTTTAAATTTCAAAGGCTATCCTCATTATTCCATTTGCTATTGATCAGATATTGATGGGGGGAAATATAAATTTAGAGAGAATGTCTTGTTGGATATCTAAAAGGAGACTTGCTGTGTCCTAATATAATAAACATGTTAAAATCAATAATTTAGTCTATCAGCAAAGCAGAGATCATCTCGAGGAAAATAGAGTTTACGCAAAATACCTCTTCAGAATCAATGAGCCACCACTTGCCATCATCATGACATTCAACAAAGATCCTGCCAGAACCAGGATCACTGCTAGAAGCAGATGCAACAAACTGCCAATATCGATTACGTCTGCGATCTTGGCCAAGGGGTAAAGACCTGTAGACATACATCTCCTCAGCTAGGTGGGCAAAATAAGATTTCAACTGTGAACGTGACCTTTTGGAATATTGTACATGTACTTGAGTCTGAGGGATGTCAGCACCAGTACCACTGCCAAAATCTTGAATTGATGAGGACTTCTCCATAGGCATGCTCAGTGGAACAGGAGCTCCCTTTTGGTTTTCTGCAGTGCTGGGTGATGCTTCATTATTGTTAATATTAATGTCAAGCATTATTGGGCTTTGGTGTCCCTCCGCAGCTGGATATGTGTATTGTGTTTCAACTTTATTTCCAGTAAGAGATGGAAAATCTAATTTACTAATATTATCATCTTTCAGACGAACTTTGTCAATCTGTGCATCTGCCCACATTTGTTTCTTCAGAGCATTTGCTGATTCCAGTCGATCCTAGAAAACTCATCATGTCAACTTAAAAACTATAAAAAATTAAACTTACAGTACCCTTTAGACAGAAAAGATATTACCTCAAGGACAACACGGATTGAATTTCCTTCATTTGCCACACCAACCAAAGCAACAAGAGCATTTAGACGCTCCTCTACACTGAGATCGGAATATTCTCCTTCTGCAAGTCCTAGAATCCAGGACTCTCCAGATATGCTTTCATCAATTTCCATATTATCTTGATCAAGATTGCCAGCATTTAAATCTCCAGAAGCAACAGGTCTGGTGACAGAACTGGGACAATCAGCACCTGTTGAACCATTCTTAGGAAGACAGGGTAAATCTGTATCAAACTCATTTTGAATAAGATCTATGTTGTGACTCAAATTTTCTTTTCCATTTGATGAGCAAATGTTTGTGTCATCATACTGTTCAGAATTTTGGTTTGCACTCAAAGGATTCACTAAATCATCATCTTCAGGATCCTCATCAACTTCATCACTTTCTGACTCCTCTTCTCTTTCAACATCATCAGCATCTTCACCAGCTAGAAACCCATTTTCAAATATCTGAATTTTCTTTCTTGCTTCTGAAAGAATGGAGTCAGCATCAGCAGGATCTTTTCTGAATGCATCTCGTACACAATATGTTGATGGAGCTATTCTTTCAAACAATTTAGTGTCTCTTGTCAAAGCAACAGAAATTGATGCTTCAGGAGTCTTGCTGGTCGTTAGGTCTCGGAGACCAGATTTCTGACAGGAAAAGAAATATAAGAAATTTGAAAATTTTAGAAAGATCAACTGATAAGAAGATAGGCATTTCACCTGAATTTTTTCTGCAAGCTCCAGCACTGTCAAGCCCTTACTACCCTCCAATGAGAGAACATGAAATGCTGCAAATTTAACTGTTCCAGGAGTTAACCGGTGCCTTGATCTTCGGGGAGCTAATAGACCTCTCTCTTGCATTTTGGCCACAGCACTTTCAGCAGCTGAACCATTACGAAGTGTAGAAATGATATCTACACAACTTTTTCCCTGGAATACATACATTTTGAACCACTTAATCATAGTAAGGACATAAATCTATGGCCTAAAACAATTGCAAAAAAACCACTGCTCAGTGAACTGAAATGATAACACATGTTTCAGCCTATGGGCACTAAAATATCGCAGCATCCATTTAACATAAGATCTTGATCTAAATATTTATACGCAAATAAAGAAAGTGAACCTCGTCTTTATCAATTGTGTATGACCATGCAATACTTCTTTTCTTCAGGTGTGGTCCTAATCCTGCAGACAGTGCTAACTGTCGGAAAATTTCTGGCCATGTCAACTGATTCAAGTTCTTCTGCCAATTTCGTATGTCAAAGCCCCATGCATATGCCTAAACCATAATGAAGACAAATTTGTCTGAGTCAAAAGTCTCAGGAAAAACTATTATGTCTCAAGGAAAAATAAAATTTAAGATATATTTCAACTTACTCCTTCCACGATCTCTGGATGGCCACCTCCAGGATTAGCAGCTCCGTTCTGATTCATCCCCAATCCTGTAGAAGGTGTCCTAGCAACATCTTCAATGTCCTTTATTATCACCTTGAGAAGAGCAACATGTATCTCGCCCAACAATCTAGAATCCTGCAATCAAATGGTTTGAACGGAACACACATAATAAGCAAGGAGTGCACAAAATTCAGTTCATCTGCAGTACAAAATCAATAGCAAAGGTCAGATTTACTCACATAGTCATGAAATGCCTGTACAAACTCATCAAGAGTAAAAGGCCATAAATCAAGAACATCAGCAAAAGTAATCAAGAATCTCCAAACCTGAAACAGAGCAGTCGAACACAGCTTTCAAACTTTAAATTCAGAATCCTCAACTTTTAAGCTTAAGAATAATAAAGAACAATATGAATTATCTCAGAATTACATATACGAGCTAAACAGAAATAACCTTCACTATCATATACAGGTAGATGAGCAAATTTAACCAAACATTTCAAATCATGGACTGATATAAACCAATGTCGAAAACCAAGAAAGAGTAAATTTCCCCTTCCCCGTTTGGGCAGTACCAGAGCAAGAATTAACTGGTTCAGAGCAACATTAACATACACTTACATATAATGGTGAAAGAGAGGAAATACAAACATACCATGAGAAGGTTGCCTACATTCTGTTCTGAGTTGCTCCAGGGTTGGATAGCAAATGGTTTTCTCAGCTTTACACTTTTGGGGGGGAATACACACAACGAATCTGCAGTTCAACATGAATTAGTAATAGAAGCTAATTATGTAACATTATAAAGAGCAACATCATGATAATTGCTCACCCCTAAATGATTCAAGGTTCTGCAAAGTATCAAGATCAATATGAATAATAGAGGAAAGCCCCTTGCTTGCAGCAGCCAACTCCATCAATTCAAGTTGTTCATCCTCAATAAGCTCCATAGATTCTTTAGCTATTCTTCGAGCATTTGCCTTCTCAAGTGCAGCTTTCCTCCTCTCTTCCTCTTTCTCTTTGCGGATCTCTTCTTTTTGCCTCCTTTTCTCAGCCTTTTTTTCCAAAAGACAGAAAGAAAAAGGAGCAATGTACATTAAAAATCCAGATGTTTAAATATTTGCAAATGGATTATAACCAAATAGGGTTTGGAAAATTACTCTCAAATGTTCTTTCAACAAAAACTTTTCCCTTCGCTCCATTTCCCGCCTTTGCTCCCGTTTTGATCTTTCCTCTTCTCGTTGTTTCTCACGCAACAACCTCTCTTCTTCCTTCCTTCTCTCACGATCTTGCCTTTCCATTTCCTTCTTCAATCTCTCTTCACTCTGAAAGGGAGAGGGATGTAGAGGGTTAGCTATAGAGAAGGGGATGTCTTTTAAGATCTATAACATGCACCGTGGCAAGGTGGCTAGCAAAAAATCTGTTTTAATAAACATTAAAACCTTTCGTCTGAGGTTATCTTTTTTCTCAAGCTCTTTCCGCATCCTCATTTCATAGGCTTCAACTTCCTTTGCAACTCTGGCTTCATCAATCTACATAAACAATGTCAAAAATATACATCATCCTCCGCACGTAATATTGTTTTAACATAGCCAAGGAAAATGACAAAATACTTGACAAAAAATTACAAAATTCAAGAAATACCTTCCGTTTCCTCTCCATCCTCAATACTGCATCATTATGGGATACTTGCCCACCAGGTAAAGCATATGGAATTTCTTGTCCAACAATTGGGTGATCAGTAGCATAGTGGGAGTTCATTCCAGTATTAGTTATGTTTATGTGAGGTTCCCTTTTGGGTACAACATCATTTTCTCGAGGGGGAGACTGATAGGGAATCACTTGCTTGTCCTGTGGTTGAGACAAAAGACGAACTCGAGAAGAATGACTTTGAGGAGCATGAATTCTAGGTTGTTCATTTCCAAGGGGAAAAGGTGTTCTTGCCGGACCCTCCATTGGTTCATGTAAATGGGGCAGGTTTAGTTGTCCAAAAACATCAGATCTAATGCCAGACTGGGTTGGAAGAAAGGGATATTCGTGGAATGTCCTTGCTATTGCCTGTAATGGATTCCATTTAAAACCCAAATATCATATTAACAACGAAGAGAAAGGATTGACAATAAATATGATCAAAATATGAAAAGATAAAAGCCATTTTTTCTCAAACAAGTAAACTGAGGATAGACTATTAAGAGCATTTAAAAACATTGTGAATGAAAGCATTTAAATAAATATACCCCTGACCAAAATAAAGAATAAACAGCTTACAAAGGGAATGCTTAACAACACATGTGCATTAAATTTATTTATTCTTTATCACAAATAAAATCCTAATAAATGATAGAGGCTAAAGTACTAATATGCCTGATATCACAATTCAAGCTTATAGTACCACTATGCCATTAGGAAAAACGGTAAAAAACTAAACACCAAATAATGCATCAAATAAAAGAATACCCTAAACCCTAAATAAAAGAATACCATTATATACAGACATGAAGGACCGATATTTTAAAAGTGTGCCAATCTTGATAACTAAATCACACAATCACGATTAAAAAAGGGTTTTCTTTTGACAAGCATCTCAATCATAGTTATCAACTTTAGACAGCAGTGTGTAACTTACACCAAAAATGCTCTAGGATAGAGCACAGCAGGATGAAAGCTATTTAAAAAATTTATAAATATATTTTTATATGTATAATCGACACTAAGTACTGTACATAGTTAACTATAAAATGCTCCAAAAATTCCCAAATTTAATGGCATATTAAGAATTGTCTAAAAAATTCATAGATCTTAAACAAAACGTGCAAGTAAATAACACAAGTTAACAAAAGGTAACACTAGGTACAGATAAGTAAACAGACTTACAGAGAACAGACATGGCCTACTCTTTTTC
Source organism: Vigna reflexopilosa (assembly GCA_027742785.1). Lineage (NCBI taxonomy): Eukaryota > Viridiplantae > Streptophyta > Magnoliopsida > Fabales > Fabaceae > Vigna > Vigna reflexopilosa. The sequence continues at coordinate 32,186,610 of CM050926.1, read as the reverse complement.
AGAAAAGAAGGCTGGACTGCACTGGCAGTGGCCTGAGATGCAGTGGTCTATGGCAGAGATGAAAGGGGGAATTAGGGTTTTACCTTTCTAGGTCTGACCAATGTTAGATGTCATTTATATCCTAGAGCACGGGCAACATTGGGTTTCATCCCCCGTCAAGATTGCACCACTGTTGTGTGCAACAGAACCACAATTTGGATGGCATGACCATAACAACAAACACACTTTGAAATGGCCACTCCACGCAAATATTACACATGATTAATACCAGAGATCAATACAAGACTAATTTATGGGATACTGAATTTTGGGCTTAAGCCCAATCACTGAGATGAAAAGGACAAGGACTGATTATTGAATTCAAGTCCAGTGAAATCAATGATCTGGAAGGTTTATTCCAGAAGCCAGAAAAAAGATAGACTGAGAGGAAGTTAGGAAGAACACTGAGGTGCCAAGTTTGCCACCCGAAGGAGGATTATAGGGTGTTGAACGGACTGTATCATTTTAGAGCAATTGTTATTTGAGAGCCTTGAACTCTGGATGATGACAGATGAGCTTGAAGTGAACTTTGATTTTCAGTCAACTCCAGTGGTAATATACAGTTGCTTTCTTTTCTGAATATTCTGTGTCCTACCATAATTTTACAGACAAAGACACTAGAAAGTTATAGCATAACGAAAACCAACCTTATTTGTCCTAACATCATGTCTTTCATACATTTTATTGTCATAGGCAAGACTAGGCCGCTTTTGAGGATCTGTAACAGCTGCACCAAAAGAAAATACTAGAACTATAAGTAGTTAATCAAGGCACATGCACGTATCACAAACAATTATTCATCAAGTAAACCCTCACTTCGGTATCTTAAATTATTGCATGCATTAGTCCTTCTAGTCGCGTTTGCAAAACTTCACATTGGTCCCAAAATTTGGAAACATTCATAGTTGTCCGTAAAAATGTATAGTCCAATGTGAAGGGTGTACCACAAATATAGCAACAAAAGTGGAGATTAAGCAAATTTATCAACTAGAATGATCAACAGATACTTATCAGATTAAAATGAGAGTTCATTCATTAATCATCACCAACTTATAACACAAAAGTAATGCTTTTTAAAATTCTTTAAGGTTGAAAAACAGCCAGAAAGATGACAAGAAAAGAAAAATAAGAACATTACAACCCTTTCTGATGATACACTTAAACTGAACACCCTAGACACTAGTTGATCCCATTACTGCTTCACAAAATAAAAGCCACATTCAAATAAAAAATTGAAAGTCCCTAGTTCACATCAATACCATGAAACCTATGTACTAACATACAAAGAAAAGTCGTTAAACAAAGCATGGAAGACAAGTTCGGTAAACAGTTGAATTGCATATCCCATAAAACCCCAATAAATTAAAAAAAGAAAAAACATATAAACAGGAATTAAAAAGAAAACACACTATGATACATTGATAACGGTCACTAAATTCAACCGAAATACACAACCATCCACCTAGTCAAAGAACAAAAGACCATACCTAATGGTGCCCCAAATGCATCTGGAGGCAACGGATCAAACTCCACTCCAAGAATAGGTCCATCTTCTCTTAAAGGCTCCCCCAACTGAGCCTCCACACAAGCAATTGCTCTAAGCTCCATTATAGTCTGTGGCGACTCATAGTACCCCCTAGGCACCACATTCCTCAACTCCGAACGGGTAAACGGACTGGACCCTGAACCCGACCCGGATCCGTATTCAGCACCCACTTCAGAAGCCAGCTTGGGCTCCTCAACCGGAGAATCAGTTAACGCCGCAGCCTTACGCAGCTTTTTCGACGGCAAGTCCTTCTTGTCCTTCAACCGCCGGTGACAGAACCACATCTGCAACTGCCGATCCGACAACCCCAACTTCTCAGACAACTCTGCTCTCATCATCTCGGACGGGTAATTCTCCACTGACCAAAAGTACAAAAATTAAAAAATAAAATAAAAATCAGTGAACAATAAACCTATAAATTGAACAAGAAATAAAGGTTAAAAACCACAAACCAGCGTAAGCTTTCTCGAGCGTTTCAAGCTGAAACGGTGTCTTCATCTGGCGCTTGGGCTTGCTCTGACCCTCACTAGAATTTCCAAATTTGCTGTTACTTTCATTGTTGTTGTTGTTGTCGTCATTGCTGTTTTCTTCCCTCTTCACCTGGTTGTTCTCTGGCTCCGCCTCCATGGATCGAGATCGAACCACTTTTCCCCTTCAAACCCTAAGAATCCACAACGAAGCCACCAAAAGAAACACAACGACGCAGCAAAGAGAGGAAAGGGAAAAAATAATTAGGGCAACTGAATGGAATCGATTTTAGTGTTTCTTTGTTTTTATTTATTTTTGTCATCTCTTTTTCTCTTTGGAAATCAAAAATTCCGTGATAGTCAAGGAATGGAAAGGCACAGAATTATTATCCTTTGATGAAAAATAAATAAATGGCAACACGATAATTTAAATGGAAAAGATAAAAAGAAAAGCAGCGTGTAATAAGAGATTGAAAAGATAGAACAATGAAGATGAAGAATAAAAGAACAAAATCCAAAACAAAATAATAAACCAATATTAATAAAAAGGGTGATAATCCGAAAGCAGCAAAAATAATAACCAAACAACAACAGTTCCTCTTCTTGACTACTATAACTCCTCTGCCACCTTTCATAATAATTTCTTCTAATTATTAATTACAATTACGATAATAATAATCTCAATCTGTTTTTCTTCTTTTCTTTTATTTTATGAACGAACGGTGTGATCATCTGATGATCGTGTCAAACAGGAGGGCCAGCTAAAAAACAAAACCAAACCCGAAGAAAGAAGGGTGTCCTTTTTTTCTCTTTTCTTTTACGTTTCTAAATTTCATGTGTTTTTTTATTAACCAAAATGAGATTGTTTCTCTCACTGCGTGTGTTTGTGTGCATCACTTTCTCTCCCCCACGTTGTTTTAATTCCATGAACTTTTTATTCTGAGCTTCTTTCTTGTCTCGGCTTTGATTTTTCTTTCGTTGAATTTTCCTTTGCCTTTTTTTTTCATATTACTTTAGTTTCGGACGTAACTTTGGTCAATTGGAGAGAGAAGAATTACTGAATGTGTTTTTGTTCAAGTTGGTGCGTTGGATTGGTTCTTTACAGAGATGATTTTGTTTCCAAGGCTCAGTTTTGGTGATTCGGTATCTTCGGCGTGCTATGATCGAATCGATGTTTAAGGTTTGTGTTTTTGTGGGGCCCGTTCTCGTTCCTGTGGCTGCCTCACATCATTCAGTTGGGCTTCTTTTTGGACTTCCAGTGTTTTTGGGCCTCAGATCAAGATTCTGCACTCTTCAAACGCTGCTCTCTTCCATTGACCAAAACAAACCATTTCTTTTTTCTTCTTACAGGAAAATCAAAAAAAAAAAATTCATTTACACTGAGTTCAATCTTGAACCCAAATAGTAATTTAAGTAAACAATCAGATACAGTTTCCGAATGTGTGTACTTCTACAACATTTAATGGTTTGCAGTTCAAAATTATATTCTTTTAGTCTTGAAATTTGTTGAATTGATTAATGGCATTACGTTGTATAAATGTCATTCAACTAATGGTCAAAGAGATTCATAAAAGAAACAGAAACTAATGGTCAAAGGCAGGAAAGGGTTCAACTAACAAAAGTTTGACGATGATTGTCAGTGTGGCCGATCAAGTCAAAACCTTGCAATTAATAGTGAGTGAAAAAAATGTCCTTTTTATATTTTGATAATCATTGGTACAATATAAACGACATCCTTAATCTTACCGAATAACCAACATTTGATTGCTTTAATTAGTATATGCGTGGTTCTCTTCGATAAGCATCTTTAGTTTAAATTTTATTTGTGAATAAAGGAAAACAAATCATAGTTATAGGTTTTTAATTTTGTTTAATCAAGATCAATCATTTCATAATTAACATCAAGTTGGTTTATTTCTAGTTATTATTGACTAAATATTAATTTAACAATTATTTTGTAATTAATCTGTTAGGATGGATGACTTATAGATAATAAATTCAAGAATGATCAGTCTAAGATAATCGATTTGAGAATGATTGATCCAAAAATAATTGGTCTAGATAGTCAATAAAAAATAATTAGACATAAAAATGATTAATTTAATAAATGATTAACTCGAAAATAAGTTAAAAAAAATAATCAATCTAATTAATCTGGTAATCATCCTAGCTTATTAATATATATATATATATATATATATATATATATATATATGTGTATATGTATGTATGTATAATTCTTTAATTTTCTAAAATGAAGTAATTTTAGTCTGGCGTTGTTCAGCTTGTTAAAACAAAATTCTAGTAAGCATGTTAAATAGTATTTAGGAAATTTTGTTCCTAATGGATATGTGTTTTTCTAGTACCGTTTAAATTTATTTTGAGGAAACTAATAAATTTTATTAACTTTATTAATATATATATATATATATATATATATATATATATATATATATATATAAATTCTCTATTTTATCTTCATCTGCAGTATAATAAATACATATATAATATAATTAATGTTATCTTAAATTTTGAAAATAACAGTTAAACAGAAATAAAATAGATAAAAAAAAAAATTAATAAGCGTGATCGTAATACTAATTGCAGACAGGATAATAAATTATGTTTGTATGTTTATGCAAATCAAAAATACACATTCACAAAATGATAGAGATTAAAACTGAATTTATTTTGTGATTGATAATTAATGATTATAGTTATAATCATGATTATATGTCAGACATAACAAATTACAGTAACTCATTCATTTGACAGCTAAATGAATTAAACAAATTATATGTAGTATATGTAGATAACAACAACTTCAGTAGTTTACCATCTCTTTAATATAACTATTGATTCATTTAATTACATAATAAATGTTTAATGGTAGTTAAATTTCTTTTACATTTTCAACGTTCATGCGGAATGAGACACACCTACATATTGACACATTACTGAGGAAAGACATAATTTATACAAGGCAATGAATCCCTGTCGTGAGATATAAAACTATTGAGGAAAGACATACTTTATACAAGGCAAGATTCAATTCATTGAACAGCTGTTCCAATAATATATGTAATTCATCCCGTTAAATTACAGAAATCGGTGACAAAGAAACACAAAGTACATGCTGTGTAAGAACGTAAAAGATTATTAATTTGTTGAAAGGGGGAAGCCAATTCCATGTCTCTGTGTAGGAAACACAACAAAGAACATGCTGCCGAAAACGCCAATTCCCACTGGCAATGCCGTGAGGATTTCCTGTATCTCAGTTGAGGGTGCTGGAAAGAAGCAATTCAACACATTTTGATCGAACAACGCAATTGCTGCAAAAACCAAAACTGACATAACCGCATGCATGATATCTATGAACTTTAGGCAATATTTTGCAGCAAGTTGAGGTGGAAGGGTGGTTGATCCGTCAATGACCCACAAGCCCCTGAGGGTGGCAAACCCATAGCAGATGTTCCCCTTGTTGTCTCTGAAGCTATCAGTTAAACATAACAGGAAGCAGGAAGCAGCACAGAGAGATACAAGTGCAGCAGTCATGGCCTTGCTGACAGAGTCACAGTTGCCAACGTTTGAGAAGATCGGGGAGAGAAGTTGGAAAGCAAGGACTGTGCCAGTTGGTAAAAGGTTGGCCAAATGAGCAGTGCTCTGAAATGTCTGACTAATGGCTTTCTGAATCAAGTTCCTCTCTGCTTCTGGCACCTCACTATTTCTCAGCAGTGGTACCCTTTCTTCATCCTTCTCATTCCTACGATCATCACTTTCTATCTTGATGTCCATCGCTCGTTGAACCTTTTCACAGCCTCTGTGTAATGGTGTGTATCTATATAGCTCAGCATATTTGAGTGGCGCTAAAGGGAAGGAAGGTTTGTGATTACTTGCAAGAAACACAAACTAAACTTGATAAACCACCTTTCCCGAGATTCCTGTTAGAGTTAGTAAGAAATATACTCATGCTTATTAATACAACCTTTGTAGAAATAAAAACTAGGATAAGATCACTGTTTCATCGGATCTTCTTAACACACTTCCCCCAGTTACACGTTAGTTGCAATCTCTTCCCACAATTCATATACTTCAAGAATCCAACACTTACACGGTACATTATACTCACACTTGGTTTGCATGCTCTTCTTTTCAATCATTAAGACTCAGTCATATACTCAATTAATAATCATTAATCAATAAAATGATTTTGTTCATTTTTACCTTACATAATCATTTTCTCAGAAAGAAAATGTTTAAACAGACAGTTTAATTTTGCAAGAAAGAAATCTTCTACTCTCACTTTATTTTTTCTCTTCCAACAGCTACTCTGCTTTTTTTTTTTAATTGACATTGATTTTCCTAGTATTTTTCTATACCCAGTTGGTAGCTTTCTCCGAACTGAACTCTAAACTCACCGGCCTAAAAGAAAAAACAGATTGAGCTCCCATGTAAAGGTCCACCTAAGAAAACAGGCTTTGTTGAACTCCTTTAGTCTTTCTTTTACTGCGCCCCTATGATTACTACTGGCACCTCATACTAATACTAAAAAGACTAAAATATTCTTCTGGCTGCGCCACTTCATTGCCGCTACCACTATCATTATGTCTTATTCTCTGCTGCACCTCCAACCCCCGGTAGCAAATTTAAAGAAAATATTTTTGGTATGGTAATTTTTTTTTGTGTATACAAATATATAAAATAAACTAAAATTTTAAAAAAATAGTTTCTATATAATAAAAATAAAAATTTAGGGGGACCAAGGCCCCTCACTCACTATTAAACTCTATCACTAATTAGACTCTCTAAGAAAAGAAGAAAGCCAGGAAAAGAGAGTAAACACAAGTGTGTTGAAAAAATTGTTTCAAAAACTTTATTCTTAAAAAGCATCTAATATAATCATCTATATGATTTAAAAAAATTATTCCGAAAAGGCGTTCTAGAAAATATGTCATATGTTTCAAAATCTTGTTCTAAAAAAGTTTCAGAATTGGTAATATAAAATCACTACTTTAAATTTAAAATAGGGGTGCAGTTAGTAATTATGACATGCAGGGAGTAAGGTCCCTCTTTTTAACCGTCAATGTTCGTTTCTCTACATAAGGTTTTCCAAAGTAAGTCACACTAATTAAAAAAGTTAATTAATTTATTAGTAACATTAAACTCGTTAACTAACTCTAAACTTGAATAAATTGCCGCTGTCTTATGAGTCACACATATGTATGACGTACCTCCGTGTCTTTCACAGTTGGTCTTATTCTTTCACTTCACTGTGCTGCTTCCTTTGCAAGGCTAACATGATGTAAAAGACATAATTTTGAAAACAATTATATAAGGATGAAGTTTTTCTAATTTAATGAATAATATTTTATTTAAACAATTTAACTATGACAACGTTAAAATTGATATACTGTGTATAATATTCTAATAACAGTGATATTATCGGTACGCAATAATAATTTTAATTGATTGGTAATTAATAATTATAATAACGATAGTATTAAAAATAATATTAATATATAAAAGTATTTGAAGTAAATAACTTATAGTGAATTGTATTTAGTTAACATTTTAGTTTATTAGAATGTGACAAGGTTTTATATAATATAACATAATTTTTTTTATATTAATTTGATATTATTTTTTATTTATTTTTTATTTTTATTTTTTTTCGAAAAATTATAAAAATTTATTGTTTTAAAATTATTTTATTTTTGTTAAATGTGTAAAATGAATGTAAATATCATGGTATCCTTACATAATATAGATTAGTCTGATATGTGACATTTTTAATGTCATGTTAATGTCATATATAAACATTAGATATGTACTCCTAATAAAGCTTCAATGTTCCACTTGGACGTTTTGGATTAATTTGTAATCATGGACATTTTTAAGACCCTGAAGAATGCTAGATTAGATTATGACGCTAATGGTTGGAGTGATTAGGAATATATTGTAAAATAAATGATACGATAAATATAGCACTATTTTAAAACTACTTCCATGACCCTTTTTTTTTTCCTAGACGGATTAACTTTATATGGTTGACGCAGCTACGCACCTACAACTCTGTTATTATATGGTAAAATTTCATATCGTTATGAAAAAAAAAATCAATTAAGGAACTAAAGGATTTGTTTCGTTAATCAGTGCCTAACTTAAAAAAGTACGTTAATCCAAGTGGACTGTGACTGGGTTTTGTGCAACATATAAGAATTGAGATTCATTATAAAGCAACGTTATCATCCAAAGTGATATGAATTTCTCAGAATCAACCAAGACCATCTTCTTTTTTCAAGAAATAGAATTTGTACTTTATTTCTGGTGGTTAGTTGATGAAAGATGGACAATAGAATCAAAACATCATGATGATTACAATCCTTAAAAACTACTCTAAAATTATTTATAATTTTTTATGTCTTGAAGATTATGAAAGTCATGACAGAAGTGGACCCTTAGGAATTGTTGGACTAACTGAGTCAATAACAGCAGTAAACACTGATTTGAATGACAGGGAAGGAACTAGCATGTAAATCACTCTGATAAAGATGTCATCAATCACTTTATAAGCCACGTTTCAACTTCAATTCTTTTAATCATAAAGAGAGAGAGAGACAGAGAAAGTGATGATGAGTTGCATGGACTGTGAAAGTTCACCACTCTTTTACGCCACAGACCATAAATAAAGAAACAAATAGGTCTTCAGCGCAAACAAGTATGTTGATAGCGCAATAGCTCATGGAAATCATGAAGGGAAAATCTTTTCCCCTCCCTAATAATTGACTCCCAGAGCTTTCAGCTTTCTGTTTCTACCACTAATCGATTTCTTTATGACCTTTTCCCCTCAATTTTAGGATACTGGTGGCCTAACATATCCACATTGATAATCATCCATGATAATATATGGTGCATGGAATGCAGCACTGCTTATGACGATTGATGATATCAACCTCTTGCAATAAATTGGTTTTTCTTTTTGTCTTTCTATCGATATATGTATCTCACAGAAATCAATTTTCACTGACAAAATATAATGAGGAAAATATAAGTTGATCACATGCTGTGCTCTTACACCTTTTTAGTCTACTCAATTATAGCAGTGTATGGAGTACTGAGTTTGTGTATATGAAGGGTCTACAGAAGCACAGCACTGCATTATAATCTGAAGAAGTTGTCCAAAATGTGGGGACCCATCTACTGGTGTATGTCAAAAAGAAATGACATGAAGGAATCAATCCCATAACACTTTGAAGGTCTTCCGTTTGTCTGTGTTTCCTCCATCGGTTACTTTGTTTGAATTTTCTTTAAAAAAAAAGTTGCTTATTTTGACAATCATTTGACATGTAAAATATGATAAAAAAAAAGAGAGTAAATTTTTGTTTTTATATAAAAAAAAAAGTGAAAAGTATCGAAGATATTGTTAAATAAGAATAAAAGAAAATTGGGTGTGAAAATAGTCGTTTTCTTTTATACTGAAATAAGTAAGACATTAAACCTTGGGTTATGGCATTTGATGAAAAGTTCCAACAAGATGGTTTTGTAGTGTAGTGGTTCGAAACACATGTGAGTGGATGGATACGTTACATAGTTGCAATTCGCAAGGAATCAGACACATGCCTGGGGTATCCCTCCACCAGTCACTTCCCCATCTTGGGATGTTGTCTCTTATTCAATCTTCCTCCCATCATAAAATTATCACCACTACTTCTAATAGTCTGTCCAAGATAGTAATTTGGGATAATAAAAGAGAGAGGATAAAGGAAAAACTGATCAATACGATCACTCATATTTTTTTCGACTGAACTTAGATTCGTTTTTAATCGTCTTTCGATGCTGGAGTTCAACACTTCAAAGTTTAATGTGTTGAGGTTTGAAAGCTGATTTCAAATCTAAATTTTTGTGTTATCCTTCATTTAAAATGTTTAGAGAATACTTTCAGCTTAAAATATTAAGAGTACAATAAATAAATAATAGTTTATTTATTTATTTCAAACATTTATTTACTTATTTTTTATTTTAAATATTTATTTATAAATTTTAAAGTAAGTGATTTAATCAGAGTTTAATTATGAATAATCATATTTTATATCTAAATTGTTTAACACTAAAATTAATTATTTTTATTTATAATCAATCCGTTTACTTTCTTGACTTTCCAATCTTAAAGATTGTTCGCATAGATTGAAATAAAAAATAACCATATAATTTGTGATTATCCAACGGTTATATAATATAATTTTATTAATATATTAATTATCCAAAAAAAGCTTAAATCTTTTAATCAATATGTTTTTACACACACAAATTTAGAATTGAATATATGGTAACACGCTAAGAAAAATTGGTCTTTCAATTATATCATATCGATCTTATAGAAAGGTTTGAAAATAAAGATATGACAGATTTTGGATTCAACATTTTTCATTAGAAAAAATTAATAAAAAATATATTGAAATATATATATATATATATATATATATATATATATATATATAAGAAAATAAAAGAAAAAATATAAGAGAGTGTGGGTCTAAAAGGTAAATATTTTTCTAAGATTATATGTTTAATTAAGTGTCTTTTATGGTAGGTTTATACTATTTAAGTCGAAGTGACGCCGTTTAGAAATTTACAATTTTTCTCTTCTATTGGTAAGTATTAATTCGATTTGAGTTCTTTGATCCAAGAAAATGTGCAATGTGATTTTTTTATTTTATTTTTTATTTGTTTATTCGAAAAGTGCAGCAAACTATATTAAATTTTTTTAAAACCATAAGTGTATGGTTATTATGCTTAGGGAGATAAGTTACTACGTACCTCCTTTTACTTTACTATACAAATACAATTTTATTATTTAATATAATTAATTTTCAATCACAACAATTGAAGTTACAAGATTAAATTATTTAAAAACTTAACTATGCAGTACTTATGTTTGTTTCTTATTATCTTTTTTGTTGTCTTCTAAATTTTTCACGTAATAATTATAATTATATAAATAAATTATTTTTTATTAAAAAAATAGATATGAAGTGTTTCGAATATTAACTTTTCGGATTTGTACAGAATAATAAAATAGCAGATAAATATTTGTTTCACATATTACACACACACACACTAGGAATTTTTGTTTTTTTCGTGTAAAATAAACATTAATTAACAAAATGAACTATAATTATATAAATATATAAGTTATATTGGGAATTTAATTAATCTTTAAATCCATATATTTTTATGGAGTATTATCAAATTTGATTTCAGTTTTATATCACTCTTATTAAAATTACATAAAAAGTACTTTTATACTTTATTATATTATTTAATTATTTCCTTTCGATCATGTAAAGTAAACCTACTATAATTATTATTTTTTACTTATTTTAATACACTTTTCCTTTATTTAAACAATTTTACTTTTGGGGATTATTCCCCGTTATTTCTTGTCCTACCATACCAGGCAGGCCTATCCAAAGAGCATTAATGTCAGGTTACCCTCAACGCTCGTTGGCCTTTTCGGGTAGAAGGAAGGGAAAACCTACAGACCTGCCATGGTTATCGTTTTCTGGAGTGTCCCTATATATGTATGTGCTATGTTTAGGCCAATGCTATCATATTTAATGATTCAAATTTGGATTTAATGAAAGAGTTGCATTGTTTTCTTGAGTGGTAATTTGACTTCCCAAGTGGCAAGTGGTGTTTTTGTTCAGATTCTAATCGTAAATACGATTCTACATGTTAATGCTATAATGAATGGAGGTGATGGTGAGAGATTTCTTTCCATTCATTTATCATTATTCCTAAACAACCAAACAAAATCACGTGATCCAACAACATTACAAGAGATGAGAAATGTACAATATTAATAAAACTAAACCCTAGAATTTTATACTAGGTAAGCAGTTCCGTTATGAACCAATGCATGACCCTGACACTCACCCATCACTTTGACATCAAAAATGGCATCGACATCACCACCACTTACAGATTTGACACCTCTATCAAAAATGTAATTCGATAAATTTCAAAATTAAAGAGGTTAATATATATATATATATATATATATATATATATATATTAAGAATACTGACATTATTAAGAAATTGACTTAATTAACTTTCAATTTCTTTGTATTTGTATATGTTTAATTGAATTTTGTTAAATTTTATTCGTTTATTGAATGCGTCCATATTCGAATGTGCAGCAAATTCCAACGAGACAATTGAAATTGTTTTCTTCATTTCGCACTTTGTAAAAAATATTCCAAACTGATTGATGCATGATAAGAGAAGGAATCATGACTCGTGAAAAGGAAGCATAAACTTATAAGTGATTGAGGGTTGGTGTGAGTTCAATTTTGATGGCGTAACCTTTCGGTTTTATAAGTGGTAGGGGCGGTTTATAGAATATGCAGTATGCATATGTTTTTCTTTCCATGAACCCTCATTTTCAAACCAGCACACAGAGAGATCATGCTTGGAATATATATACATATATATACAGCTAACATTGTACTTATATTCTACAAAGAATGCTTTAAACATGTGTTGTATGTTAAACAATGTGGATAAAAGGAAGAAACATCCACAAGGATCTTCTCCAAATCTCCTCTAATGCACTAATCATGCACAGGAGTTGGCAACAAGAGGTTTCGTACGAAAAGAAGAGAAAGGCACACCAAAATGGGGGGAAAAAGAATTCCCAACAGTGGTTGCAAAGTAGCACTATTAGAGAGAGAAAGAAAGTGTGAAAATAGTGGTAGTAGAGTTGAAATATAAGACGACAATAATGTATGTATGTGTCTGGAACAGGCTAAAATGGGTTGGAACCATTACCTTTTACTGCTATACTAGGCTTTTGTAACTTTGTCTAGCTTAATATAATGAACAAGGGCCATGAGCATGCCTCAAAGTTTGTAAAAGCTTTATTATAGACCCCACAGATTTTCCCCTGGCTGCGCTGTACTCTTCTAAAAGGTTTTGCCTTTAAAGTGTCTCATTATTGTTGTTTTCTTAATGGATGATAATAGTGAGAGTGTGTGACATCTTGGGATCAAGAAAATATTTAGATGGGTTTCTGTTTGTTGGACCACTAAATTCTTTTGCATCCGACAAACAAAACAACATGAGAAACCTGTTACTATGTTTTCTATTTCTGATTTTATTATAAGAAAGCAGATTTTAAGTCGTTATGGACGACAACAAAGTCCTTTAATAGTCCACTTAATTAGCCTGGACCACGACCTAGATTATTAATTTACACTATTATTGTGTATTTTGTTCATAAAGTTAAAATAAAGGAGTGAATAATTAATTGATGCTCTTTCTTTCGCAACTGTTTGTCTTTGTTAAAAGTTGTGTAGTAAAATCTTACATAACGCATTACTATACACATTCACCCTTTTCACTGTTTTCTTTTTCCTTTACAATTTTTTTGAAGCATTTGAATTCATCTTTTCTTAAATACAAAGCAGAAATATATATATATAGATTCAAATTTTAAAATGATTGTATAATGATTGATATTTTTTTCACTATTACTTTTATTTTGGTCATTTGAATATTAAAAATAATAACGTAAATAAAATTTATTAATAATTATTAGTGATTAATGAGTTGTAACAAATTTTTACGGATGTCATTATATTTGTACCAAATTCATTAGTAAGTATATAATTAAATACTCCAACTCATTATTTGCCAAAATCTATTAATATATATTTAGTACTCGTTGTATATTTTATCCAAAGGTATTGATGGATAGAAATTTTTTTGTCATTCCTAATAATGCTAATGCTATTTGTGTAAAAGAGAAAATTCACAAACCATGAAAGTATAATGTAAAACGCTTTTAAATATGCTGTAATGTGTTAAAAATGACTTGCACTGTGTATAAAGAAAGACTCTCTCGAATGTAACTTCCCAAATTGTGCAAGGTAATCGCTTTTTTGTATGATTTTGTATACATACATAGATATGAGAAGCAATGGTATAAAGTGTAAAAAGGCACATTTACAATCAGTGATTATTCGTTGCTCTTCCCCAGTACAAAATCATACCATATGTTTGTTATACCATCTACCAAACCAAAGGAGAAAAAGTGGCTCAAGAGGTTTCACTCACAAAAAGTGTCTAACAGAAAGGTGCACGACAAGCACCATCACCTGTAATATCAATAAAGCACACTCATAAGAAAACAAAAATAGTGACTTTAGGTTGTTTAGTATTGAGTTTTCCATAATTAGAGGTGAATATTGTTATGAAATAAGATGAGTTAAAAGTCTCAAATTAAATAAAAACATTTTTATCATTTAAGTGCCTTTTGTTTCTTGGTTTTTATTAAACAATCTTAAACAGACATTTTTTTTGAATTATTCAAAACTTAAAGTATAACCTCGTTAATAAATCCCGAAAGATCTTACAAATTGAAGATGAAGACACCATATGTGATACGCGGATACTTGAAATTAAATGCTCCAAGTTCAATGAATTAAATTTTGTGATAAATGAACATGGCTCGTTTACGGTGCATCATTATTTTATAGGCTACTAAGCTATCTCTGTAATCAACGCGATCTTCTTCCCCGAAACAAAATGTGCAAACTCAACAACACCTTCATTTGACTACATACTGAGTTTCCAAACACAAGACCTTAATTTGAACGCCAAGGTTTCATCCACAGTTACTACTACCCAACAACTTCTTAAGTTTGAAACTACTTGTCACATTGGAATAGGATCGACCATTGTGAGTATCCTAAGATCCTCGTAACTTGTGTCAGACAGTCAAAGTTGAGGAAATAGATGGGAGACTTAAAAACAAAATTCTTTAACATCCTAATGTGTTTTATTTTAAAATAAAATATTTGCTGCATATGCTTTTAATGTGTTTTTAAAGAAGATGAAAAGGAGTAACCTTTCTTTAAATTTCATTTATTTATTTTAGTTATTTTAATTTGTTTAGTATAGTGTATTGATGTTTTCACAGTAAATATACGTTGTATTTAAGAAACAAAAAAATATAGAGTATAATATACTTTTAACAAATATTTTAAGCATAAAATGTTATTTACGAGTTTTATACTAAAGAGAGGAATAAGATATTCATCACGAAGCATAAGTTTTTCTGAAAAAGCTCTCAAATGTCCTAAATAATATGTTATTCTATTTTAAATTATCTACCATTACTAAAAAAAATTATTATGCGAATTACAAAATTTTAAGAAGTGCTAGTAGGACTTGTTTTGTGAATATTTGGATGAAGTGACTTTTTAATTTATTTAGATTGTGTTTATTTTAGAGATTGATTTGGAAGAAAGTGGGTGGAAGCATTTGAGGGAATTTGACAGTGAATTGATTGTTATTTTTTGGAGAGGATTTGAAAATGAGTAAGAGTAGATTTGAAAATAAAGTTTGTGAAAATTAGTTTAAGATTTAACCGATGTAATAGATAAAAAAAATGTTTAATTGATAGAAATTGAAGATTATCAAAATATCACTAATTATAAAAATAATATAAAATAATAATGGTTATGTTATATATAATTGTAAAAATGTTTATAAGAAAAAAAAATAAAAATTAATTTTTAAAATGTAAAAAAATGGTAATTTAGTAAATTAAATAAAAATAATGATAATAATAATTAAATAGAGGTAATATTGTAAAATGCTTTTTTACCTTGCAAATCTCTTCTCTTGGACGAGATAGGTGATTAAACTGATTCCGCAAATCTTTGCTTTAATTTAATATGAAGTCTTTATAAGTAAACACGTTTTTCCTTTCCAAATAAGTCTTTTTCAATCTTTTTGAATAATAAATCCTTTGAAGCGAATAAAATCTTAATGATGAATAAAACATTATATTTAAAAAAATCAAAATTCAATAAAATTACCAATAAAATATTTAAAACATTAAACAATTTATTTAAAAAAATAAATTAATATAATAAGTGAGTGAAAATGGAGAGAATAATTAAGATGACAAAATGTAGATTCAGTAAATCAAATTCATAAAAAATAATAAAAAATGGCGGGTTTTTCCGACATTTGACTGAGATTGACGATATTGCTGTTTCATTGAAACATGAGACGCTTAAGAAGTGTCCATTTGCGTTAAGCTCTGTCCTCCCTCTTCTCTCAGCCTAAGATATGTTCTTCAATCTCATCCACTGTTGCCCTTCCCAATCCAATATTTTACAACCATTCTCTTCATTCTTCCATCCCCTTTTCACTTCTTTCACGCTTACAATTTTGTCCTTTCCTTCTGTCTCTTTTTTCTTTATTCATTCACTCCCCCAATAATACTTTGCCAAATTATTGCACTAATTGGAAGCTTCCCAAAAGATAAGAACAATATACATCTTTCAATCATATATAACAATATCAAGCACTGCTATATAATTTATAACCCTGGCCTCTTCATATTTCCTTTGTCACACACACACACTATAATATTAACGGAAAATAAATCCCAACCTATCAGATCTTATGTGTTTGATTTTGATGTCCCAATAACATAATACAAACAATAATCTTTGTTTCCAATTATTCGAGTCCAAATAGCCTTTTTTCTTTGACAATGATAGATATGTTTTAAGAGAAGATTATTTGAAAGATATAAAATCTATAAAATATGAATCCAACCTATATATATAAAAGATTGATATTACATTCAATTCAAAATTTTAAAATAATTCAACTTTTTTAGATTTTACATTTTTACTTATGAAACTTAAACTCAATTTTGAACCTAACAAATACATACTGAAAAAAAAATTGTTTGGCTATAAGAATGCTTTGAGACTCTTAACCTTTACGTGTTGAATAAAACAAACAGACATGAATGCAAAGAATTCCATTTCTTTAATAAATACCACGAACTAGAGTCACAGACACAATTATACATATTCGCAAAAAATGTAGCTTTTTGAAACCATTAGACAACTTGAGCGTAGTGTTTGATGCCATTAAAACATTACTCAAAATTTTGTTTTGTAGAACCTCCTTCGTAATTAATATGCAATAGCATACAAGAATCTGCACTGTTGTTTGTTTTTCTTACGCAATTCTAGGTCTAGAAACCATCATGATGTGTTTGTTGTAACTGGCACGGGTAATGCATCTTTTTCCCAGCGGTTCGGTCTCCAAATTCATGTTCATTGCACAAACACTCCAGTGTTCCACTAACATTGCTTTTTCCTTTGTGGAGTGACTACAGTTACTATTTCACTGCACTTTATGAAAGTAAACGGTTGTTGCTGTTTGTTACTACATCCTTTTCTCTCTCCTTGTAGCCTGATGATAGTCACGCGTCATTATTTTCTGATTGTTTGATGCGAGATACATTATGAGAAATACAACCCTTTTCTTCATATATAGCACAATACTTGTTATGTGTTATTTTTGTCTTCTCTGACCAGACACTAATGATCAGTATAGATTACTTAAAACATCATTTTGTTAACCCAAAGAGAACATTTTTCTACAAAAGCACTTGCACATGGTGCATCTACCTCTAACTACTAGCTCAATCAGTTTTCTTAAATATAGGCAATTAATTAGTTGACATCATTATGATGTACTAACGAGCTTGGTAGATCTCAAAAATCACATATTGGGGATTGCAACCTTGAACTCCAGGGTAATATATATAGTATTTTGAGGACTGCCTAGTATGCCATAATTAAATTGGTACTACAAGATTTATCTTCAGGATCAAATCTAGTAATCCCTCGGCCGTAGACTTCACAAAACAAACGCTACACGGCTTTTTCTCAATCGAAAACATCAGTATTCTTTTAGACAGTTTCCCCGTATAGAGGTAATAATTAGTTTTAATATCTCCAACCAAATTTGTAGAACTAAATGCTGCTTTGGTTTAGTACCTCTTTGAAAGAAAATGGAATACTTCTTTTAATGTATATTTGTATAAAAAAAATATTTTTTAAAGAGTCTTATATAATGGGTACATTGATGCTAGGTTGGTTATAGAGAGAGAAGAGGCAAAATGGTCCCTGGGAGCTGAAGGAAAGGAAAGGAAAGGAAAGATAGTGAGCAGCAGTAGTAGGAACCACAAAGGAGTTGAGTTGGAAGTTGCATTAGCAGCAGTGCAAGGAGAAGAAGACGAAAGCAGCATTGTAAGTGTTGGTGAACTGAAAACAAAACCAAACAACAAAATGTCTCTGCTTCCTCTGTTCTTTCTCTTCACCGTGCTTCTCCTCCAAAATCACTTCTTCATCTCTGCTCTCAACCAAGACGGTTTATATCTGTACCAATGGAAGCAATCCCTCGACGACCCTGACTCGTCTCTGGCGTCCTGGAACAACCGCGACACCACCCCATGCAACTGGGCCGGCGTCACATGCGGCCCGAATAGCAGCGCCGTCACTTCACTCGACCTCTCCAACTTCAACGTTGCAGGCCCATTCTCCGCCAACTTCCTCTGCCGCCTCCCCAACCTCACCTCCATCATCCTCTTCAACAACTCCATCAACCAAACCCTCCCTCTCCAAATATCCCTCTGCACCCCTCTCCTCCACCTTGACCTTTCCCAGAACCTCCTCACCGGCACCCTCCCCCATACACTCCCCCTCCTCCCCAGCCTCCGCTACCTTGACCTCACCGGCAACAACTTCTCCGGCCCCATTCCCCTCTCCTTTGGAACCTTCCAGAACCTCCAAACCCTCTCCCTCGTATTCAACCTCCTTGACGACGTCTTTCCGCCTTCTCTCTTCAATATCACCTCCCTTAAAACTCTCAACCTGTCCTATAACCCCTTCCACCCTTCCCCCATTCCTCACTCCATCGGCAACCTCACCAATCTTGAGACGCTCTGGCTCAGCGCCTGCAATCTCGTGGGCCCCATTCCCGACTCCGTCGGGAACCTCAAAAGCCTTCGCGTCTTGGATTTGACCTTCAACAACCTCTATGGACCCATTCCTAGTTCGCTCACTCGCGTCACCACTCTCAAGCAGATTGAGTTGTACAACAACTCGCTCTCCGGTGAATTGCCTAGAGGAATCTCCAACCTCACTTCGTTGCGGCTCTTTGATGTTTCCATGAACCATTTGAGCGGGAGCATTCCCGATGAGCTGTGTCGTCTACCTCTCGAGAGTCTCAACCTCTATGAGAACGGTTTCACCGGGGAGTTGCCGCCGAGTATTGCTGACTCGCCCAACCTCTATGAGCTGAGGTTGTTCGGGAACAAACTCACCGGGTCATTGCCGGACAGTTTAGGGAAGTCCGGTCCTTTGAGGTGGCTTGACGTTTCCACCAACCGTTTCTCCGGTGGGATTCCGGCGAGCCTCTGTGATCACGGCGAGTTGGAGGAGATGTTGATGCTCGGGAACCAGTTCTCTGGGGAGATACCGGCGAGTTTGGGCTCGTGTCGGAGCTTGACGCGTGTGAGGTTGGGTAAGAACCGGTTGTCCGGCGAGGTTCCGGCGGGTATGTGGGGCCTTCCGCATGTGTATTTTCTTGAACTGATGGGTAACTCGTTTAGTGGCTCGATTGCGAGGACCATTGGTGGGGCGAGGAATTTGTCGTCGTTGATTCTGACGAAGAACAATTTCTCGGGTGTGATCCCCGAGGAGATTGGGTGGTTGGAGAATCTTCAAGAGTTTTCTGGTGGTGATAACAGGCTCAGTGGGTCGTTGCCTGGGAGTATTGTGAATCTCGGGCAGCTTGGCACTCTTGATCTTCACAACAATATGTTATCCGGGGAGCTCCCCAAGGAGATTCAGTCGTGGAAGAAACTGAATGACTTGAATTTGGCTAATAATGTGATTGGTGGGGAGATTCCTGATGGAATAGGCAGTTTGACTGTGTTGAATTTTCTTGATCTTTCCAACAATCAATTTTCTGGGAATGTTCCTACGGCGTTGCAGAATTTGAAGCTCAATCAGCTCAATTTGTCTTATAATAGGCTTTCTGGAAAGCTTCCCCCACTGCTGGCCAAGGATATGTACAGGGCTAGTTTTATTGGCAATCCTGGCTTGTGCGGGGATTTCAAAGGTTTGTGTGATGGCAAAAATGGGGATAAGAGTAAGGGTTTTGTGTGGATTCTGCGAGCTATTTTTATAGTTGCCACTTTGGTGTTTGTCGTCGGTGTTGTCTGGTTTTACTTAAGGTACAAGAATTTCAAGAATGCCGAGAGATCTGTTGATAAATCAAAGTGGACTTTGATGTCGTTTCATAAACTGGGTTTCAGCGAAGATGAGATCTTGAATTGCCTGGATGAAGATAATGTGATAGGAAGTGGGTCTTCCGGGAAGGTTTACAAGGTTGTGTTGACCAGCGGGGAAGTGGTTGCTGTGAAGAAGATATGGGGCGGCGTCAAGAAGGAAATAGACAGTGGAGATGTGGAGAGGGGTCAATTTCATCAAGACAGTGCTTTTGACGCAGAGGTTGAAACTTTGGGCAAAATTAGGCACAAGAACATTGTCAAACTGTGGTGTTGCTGCACTACTAGGGATAGCAAGCTATTGGTCTATGAGTATATGCCGAATGGTAGCCTGGGTGATTTACTGCATAGCAATAAAGGAGGGTTGTTGGACTGGCCAACTAGGTATAAGATAGCTGTTGATGCTGCAGAAGGCCTCTCTTATTTGCATCACGACTGTGTTCCTTCAATTGTTCATAGAGATGTGAAATCTAATAACATCTTGTTAGATGGGGACTTCGGTGCAAGGGTGGCAGATTTTGGAGTAGCTAAGGTAGTTGATGCCACCGGGAAAGGAACTAAATCCATGTCTGTTATAGCTGGGTCTTGTGGATACATAGCACCAGGTTTGCAGAATTTTTATCATTTATTTCCAGTTTTTCTTGAAGTTCAATCATATTTTGATAGATATGTGATACAATTAAGTATGGTGCCAGTTCTGCTTAACACACACTAATCACTGCTATCATATATTAATCTGAGAAACCTTTAAATAAAGCTAAGTCTATAAGTATACGGAGAATATTTATGCCCACAGAAATAATGTGAATGAATTATACCAGTTTTAATCGGAAAATTATGCTTTGTATCAAATGGTTTCTTTTGCTTAGGAAGTTGTCATTTCGTTATTTTATTTTTTACAATAATGATCAGTTTCATAGTCTTAATGGAGTCAAACTGATATGATTCTTTCCTTCTGCAGAATATGCGTACACACTCAGAGTGAATGAGAAGAGTGATATATATAGCTTTGGTGTTGTCGTACTTGAGTTGGTTACTGGAAGGAGACCCATTGACCCTGAATTTGGGGAAAAAGACTTGGTTATGTGGGCCTGCACCACCTTGGATCAGAAAGGCGTGGAACATGTGATTGACTCGAGGCTTGATTCTTGTTTCAAAGAAGAAATTTGCAAGGTCCTCAACATTGGCCTCATGTGCACCAGTCCTCTTCCAATCAACCGGCCTGCGATGAGAAGAGTGGTGAAAATGTTACAAGAGGTGGGCACAGAGAACCTAACGAAACCAGCCAAGAAAGAAGGAAAGTTGTCCCCATATTACTATGACGATGGGTCTGATCATGGAAGTCTTGCTTAGTTCAAGTTCTTGGAGGGGGAACGGAAAGGTCTAATCTTTTCTTTAACTTAACAGAGCCAATTCCCCCCTGGTGTTTTTTCGGCCATGGTTTGCTTCACAACGTTGGCTAAAAACATGTCAATCCTAAAAACGAAAGGGGACATAAATTTTTTGGGGGTTGAAAGAAGAAAGTTCAAGTTTTTGCCCTCTGAAGTTGTTTGACATCGAGGCTCGTCCCTACAAGGTTCAAATTGGTGTCTGCATTAATTTCTCTTGTATATTCAAAAACCATATTCTGACTGTTAAAGATTAGAATAGACGTGACCGGTCTCTGGTGTGGGTCAGGTGAATGTTTGAATGGTAAAATCAGTAGTGGATCAAAATTGTAATAGAAAATCAGCTCTATAGTAATTTGGGTTAACTTCAATCATGTGATGGAAAAATTATCACCGGATTGGGGGAATCTGTATCTAAATCATTCTTAAATGCTTGTAATTCTGTGGATGTTCCCGCATAAAGATTTACTTGTGGTGGCAGTGGTGTGAAATATGAGCAGGGTACAGCTATGGGAGTTGAGTTAATGAGGTGGCTGGACAGACCTTGTCCTTTCGTGGGCCATCTTGTTTAATTGCAGGTTCCATCTATTTGTCATGCCTACTACTACCAGTACATAAGATAAATGATGATGGGCTATGAATGTAGCAGAAGGGTACCAATTTGTATAATCATCACTGCATTACAATACTGATCTTTTAGCTCATCAATTCAGCAGCATTGGGTACTACCCTCTTCACTTGTCTGTAAAAAGTAGTTGTACTAACCTACACTAAGATACAACGCTGGATAACTCAGTTTTTAAGCCTTTCCGATTATGCGTTTCCATTGTATGCAGGCCTTTTGTTTCTTTTCAGTTGTGCGGAAGTTCGTGCCAAATGCAACGCCATTCTCATAAAAATTTACTGATAATAATTTATGATTCATTCGTTTTAAATATACGAATTAATAAAATAATAATATATAATTTATAATTTATTGTTAAAAAAAAATTATTAAAATATCATGTCTAAGTATAATGAAATAAAGAATTAAAAAAATTAAAATGATAAGTTAAATTAGTTAACTTAAAGTATTTCATGTTAATTATTATTATTTTATATAATAATCCTCCGAACAGAGCATGAGTTGAGTGGCTCCTCAAAGCTGCGACTGCTTTGTGTTGACCGTGGGTAATACTAATAAATGAGTGGTAAATGCAAGACAAGTGATGAGTCATAAATGGTTGGCCTAGAAGAAAGCCACCTGTCCAATCAAGGTCCAAGTGAAGCTGTTATTTTAAATTTTATTTGGCTACTCATTGTTTATCCTCTGTTTCCATTCCACAAAGGATGAAAAGAAAATTCATTACGCAATAATTTATCAAAATGCAAATTAAGAAAGTATATAAATTCATTTTGGAAAGTAATTAGTTAACAAGCAATTAATGAATGGAATAGAAACTAATTTTTTAAAAAATAATAAATTTTTTGAAAGTGTTAAAATGTTTATTTTTTACTTCAGAATTTAGCAATGTTAGAGACTATTAAAAAATAGAAATAATTAAAATTGGATTCGCACATAAGATAATACTATTTTAATATATTTATTAATATCTTTAGGTATTGTTAGTTTACAAATAATGCAAATATTTACATCATTCCCAAAGGGTAAAATGGGAAATTACTTTTTATATGGGTGTAGAAAGAAATGTATGGAGGTGGTCTAGTGAAAAGACATTTTTGTCTTTATTGAAAATTAATCATAATCCTACTTCTCCTTCTTCTCACCGACACGGTTCTCCTGTAGTAGTAGCCACACACCCCATACACCCCATCTATCCCTATACACTTTGATTTAGTTGTTTTTCAATGGAAAAGTAGAAATACGTTATGGAATGTTTAAAAAAAATTAACATATTCCTGATTTTTCTTTTGTCATGGCTAAGAAGGGGCAGAATCGTGATTGTGAAATTCAACAACTATTTTTTGTTAGCAAATATTAATTATTCGTATTTTGTTAGTGAAAATAATTGAATCTTTCATTTTTTTTTCAAAATTTTCAAACTAATATTATATCTTTTACATATTAATGAAAGAATTGAATCTGCAACTTTTCTCTAATTTTTTTACTTTTACAATTAATTCAATGTTATAACCTTTGTAAAATTAAACAAGTGAACAGCTCAAGCTAAGTAGTAAGATCAGGACCAAACGTCACAATACCAAACCTAAATACTTTGATGACTATGATTGCTGTGTTAAAAACATAATGAAGTAAATGATGATAGGTATAAGGGCAAAGTAGTATTTTCTCATGTTATTAGAATTTCTCTAAGATCTGCTTCTCAGTTGTGTGACGTATCCCTTAGGACTATTGACATTACTATTCTTACAAGAGTCTCTTCATAAAATAAAGGGAAGAATTATCCAACATCTGTTATCTTTGCTTCTTCTTTTTCTGTTGGAGGAAGCCTGTAAAATAGGCATTGCACATTTCAGAATATACTTTCAGGATATGAAAATACATCCCGAGTTCCGAAATGCATAGTCCAGAATCTATACTTTTAAACAGCAGCCACAAGGGTGCAAGGGATGCGGCTGCTGCCATGGGAGAGGAAGGAGAATTCGGATACAATAATTGAAGAAGAAAGATAATGTTTAGTTGTATTTGGTTTAGAAAATATTATAATTTCATTTCCAATGTATTTGGTTTATAGAAAAAGGGATAAAAGAAAAGATTTAAATTTAATTTTGTTTAATTACAAATTTAGAGGAAATTAAAAATCTTCTTACTTCTGTCCCCCTTCCAATATTAAAAAAGAAAATCTAAAGAGAAGATAAATTATTTATAGTTTTAAAACCGTGCTAACTATTTTACTCTAAAATGTTATTTTAATTCTGATCGTCTTCTTTATTTCTTCCACTGAAAAGGAGAATATATGCTAATTAGATATTTAATGCATTCTAACTATAAAACATCACAACATTATTCTGGCTGCTATTCCTAATTCTGCAAGCTCAAAACTCTAATATAAAGTGTTATCTTAAAAGAGTAAAGGGAAAAGTGTTCAGTTTTTTACTCTCAGCATACTGTATACAGCTACATAAAGACAATGTCCAAACATGAAATTCTCACGCAATAGAAATGAGCAAATCAATCAATAGTGACAAGTCTTTTGCACTTTGCTGAAGCAATGTAAATATGTTACGAAACTTGGATCCATCTAAATATTTGTAAAGAATATGAAGAAGCACAAATTAGCCACTAATGATTGCTAATCTGCAAAGAGGTAGGCCTTACTTGTAGCAAGGCATGGGATGATAAGCATACCGAATTATAACGAACGAAAACAATCCCTGCATGAGGCTCTATATGAAAGGAGATACAAAATTGTGATGGACATGACAACACTCTTCATGAGAAGCATTTGACTCTTGCAAATGTCAAATAGCCTGTGTGACCTCGAGCGTCACCACAAGGTCTGGCCATGACAGAAGAAATAGAAGGACTGTCGCTGAGTACATAGCTTCCATCAGAGCATTGTCTCCTCTTCTTAGGAAGAGAGCCATTAGAACCATCACCATCCCCACTTAGGCTTTGCATTTTCTCTTCCCGAACTTCATACGTGCGTAAAAGCACCTCAAATGTCCTTATGTCTTTGTACACAGGCAAAAATTTACATGGGTATTCTATCAGTCTAATTCAAGCACACAAAGATAATGAACTTAGGAAAATATAGAGGGCCACAGAGAGAAGAAAATGCAAAACTACCTGTGAAGCGGGTTCGGAGTGTTTCGCATGTTCGTTGTACTTGCTCGATACAAGGAGAGAAAGAGCATAATGTGCCATCATGTCTCAACACTTTTGCAGCTGAAGGAATGGTAAGCCAAGGTTGAGGTAGATCCAAAAATACAGAGTCAGCCATGCCTGTAAAATCATCAGGGAATCCTTCACCCTGAATGTCCCTAACCTTCACCGTGACTAAGCTGCTTAGACCTGTTTTCTCAAAATCAGCCCTACCAGGATGCCAAAATTAAGTGAATATATTATGATACAGGAAATATTCAACATAACCTCTAGAATAAAAAAAAGAGTAATTTACAGGGCAAAATTATAGATTGGTTTCTAGGTAGGGATCCTACAAAGCTAGATCCTGCAGACAAGAATCATTGTAAGATCTAAGAGCATACCAGAGTACCGAAATATCAAGTAGAATCAGAAGATAGAACTTTGAATTACGAACTATAGAGTCTCTAAGCATCGAATATCTTGCCCACGATTTCAAAAGAATAATAAAACCACGGTGCAAAGCTAATAAAACAAGTTTAAATTTCATCCACGGCCAAAGTAATGTTTTAATTGCTATCATCTTATTACATGTCAGCATACCATTTTGGATGATAGTGAAAATAGATCCATAGAAGAAAGCCAGAAGAAGCAGGAGAAAGGAACACACAAATATGCTAATACCAAACATCATATTATGTCAATTTCTATATAGAAAATCACATTATTTCTTTCTTATTTTTTTACCTAGCTGATTCGGCCCTTTGTTCATGGAAATCAAAGGTATTGACGTGTCCTGAAGGAGCAACAGCTCTTGCAAGTGAAGTAGTCAAAGATCCGCTACCAGTCCCAGATTCAAGAACCACACAACCAGGAACAATCTCCAAGTATGTGATAACAAAACTAATATCCGCAATATAGAGAATTTGAGTCCTGTGGTTTAATACCAGAGTCCACAATTCTGGTGTGGGAGCTAACAAGTACACAAAACCACCCTTACTACTGAATACTTTAGACCCAAACTGTTTTCCTATCCAATCCGAATGTTTAAAAACACCAAAACGATTCTGCAGGACCGAACCTTCACACACAGTAACAGCCTTCATGCTTTCATGTTTTTCATAAACAATAACCAAATCGCCATCACTAATTGATCGGTTAAATGATAACTTTTTTGCAGGATGGCAGGCCAACATCTTAGAAGTCTTCAATTCTTGAAGTGGTCAAAAAACACAATTATCTGATAACCAAAAAGAGAGAACCAAAAAAAAACACATGTCATCTGTAGTGAAAGTTTTAGCACTCAAATCAATGTCGAAGACAACATCAACGAAAATCCTATGCATTCTATTAGGCCCAAAACAATACACAGAAAAGAATACTGCAGCACAAAACTTATTAAAAGTAAAAGACAACGATGAAAGCTTGACCAACCCTGAACAAAAAAATAAATAAAAATCTGTGTTTTCCAAACATAACTTTGACATAGAGAAATTTAGGATAAAAGAAGAGACAAATATAAGTGACAAGAATTGCGACACATTGTTTGGCATGTAGCAAGTAGAAACAGCGAGAATGAATGGGGGCTGGAACGAACCAGGTATGTGAGTTCAGGAAGGTTTAAGCTTTGTTCGCAAAGTAGAAAACTTGTGCGTCCTTCTTAGTGTTGAAGAAATTGGTTACGCCACCGATGACAGTTTCGAAGCTTTCCCTGTGTTTCGTGAGCCGATAACGCCACTGAGTTATACCAAGGGTTTTAATTTAACCTAAGGGCCCAATCATCAAAATAATAAAACCTATTGCTGTTCCTCTGATGGCACAGACATCATAATAAACCCTCCCATCCAATTCAATTTAAACAGCCTACAATTTATTTGATTAATATTTTAATTTTAGTTTAAATTCTACCAAAACGAAAGTGTTTTAGTTTTCTTTTTACAAAATAAAATGTCAATTTCGGCCCGGCCCGGCCCATATTTGGTTTATAAAAATGATCGAATCTCTGTTGTCTTGCATAATGTATAATAATATCTAAAGTGATTCATAGGAGCATGAATCCGAGGTTCCATGTATAGCCACTTGTTGCACACTACAGATTCCTCCTTGAACTTTGATGATACATGTCTGATCTGACCTTATATCATGCACTCATTATTGAACATGTTGGATTTTAGTTTCGAAGATAGACCATGATGTGATGACAGCTACAAGGGCAATACTAATACTGTTACTATTGATATTATTACTACCACTTTATCGCTTCTTTCTTTCTCATAACCTCACTCAACATATCCATCCTTCCACCAAATCCAGCAACCAGATTCTGGGTTGTCTGATTACAAAAATAATACAAGTTGAACAAGAAGCATCATCAGAGATTCATTACATCTCACACCATTAATTGGTGGGCCTTCTCGGAGCTACGAGCCAAGCCCAATATCATCATGAAGACACAATGGGCCCCAACCTAGGTTTCTCACCAATTTTGTGGTTTCCATTACTGGCCTGTAGCCTTATAGCTATGTTTATGGCGGGAAATCGCTTCATTCCACTGCACTTCTTAATTTTCTTTGCTTCACTTCATACCATTCTTTCTCTTATTATTGTTATTCTATTATTATCACTTTCTTTCAATTATACCTTTTGATAAAGTATCTTCTTTTGTTGTTATTTTTTTTTACTATTATCTCTGTCAATTGTTATTACTGTTCAATTTGAAAGAGAGTTCAGATATTTCATTGTGTATAATAATAATAATAATAATAATAATAATAATAATAATACAGATCCTTGTTCTCGAAAGTGAAAAGATTTTTCTAATATACTGTTTTTCTAATAATGAAAAACACTACATTGAATGTATATGTGTTTTTTTAAATGAATTTCTTAAAGTATTTTGTCTCCTCGAAAATAAAACATGTCATTAGTTTCTCTATTTTTGAATTTAAAATGTTTAGTTTTAAACGAGAACACTACTTTAATGTTTTAAATTAACAATTTTCTAAACTTGTACCTACCCAAATAGAAACACACAATTGTGTACGCTATCTCTAATTGGATTGTCTTCAGATATTGCTCTACGCACCACACGACCAAACCTCCTATTTTCCAGGGGAATAACAATCTCCGTACACAAAAAGGTATAAACAATACGTAGTAGGAGACAAAATGTAAAACAAAAGAGAAGAAATTTGTATGCAATGAATATAATTTAAAAGCATTACACAGCCCATGGATTGTCCCACGTACACAGAAAATCGGTAAGATAAAAATAACATTAGGTTGTCTTAATAATCGAACGGTTTTAATTGAGCATTTAAAGACTATTCCTCACACACATTAAGTTATCTTAAGAGTTTTACAATGTTGTTATTTTTTATGTTTGTGTATTTGATTAAGTTGATGTTGTAGGTTAGTTAGTTAAAAAATTATACAAATTGTTGATAATATGAGAGGTAGGGTTGCCAGCTATCAACTACCACAACTAATCCGACCGATCCATCTATCCATCCACCCATTTTGTCAAGCATATTCTCTCTTTTTTCCTTTTCAACTTATCTTTCAACTGTTTGATATCTCCCCATCAAACTCACATGTATATAAGCTTCTTTTCACACACACGAACCATCCAATCTCACCTTCTTCCTTCAACCACCAATAACCCATCACTTCCAATCACAAACCAGATATCCATACCCTTCAAAACATTCAAAATGAACGCTGCGGAGCATGTCGCTTATGACATGGTCATGATCACTCTATCCATATCTCTCATCGTTCTTGCCATCATCCTCTTCCTAGCTTGCAAGAAGAAACCCGTTGAATCCGAAGAAACACTTCCCGTGAAGTTGTGTGCTCGTGCATACCCCTTGACGGAAGTTGATGCCGCCACCGATGGCTTCAACCACAGGAGAATCATCGGGCAGGGTCGCTTGGGAACCGTGTATGCGGGGACTCTGGAGAAAGAAGAGCTCGTAGCCGTTAAAAGGATTCACCCCGTTCTTGTGTTGAGCAATGCAGGTTTTGGCTTCTCATCCGTGTTGAAATGGCTCTCCTTGGCTCAACACCCGAACGTAGTTCCGATCATAGGGTTCTCAGAAGCACCGGGTGAGAGAGTAATTCTGATGGAGTTTGTACACATGGCGAGCTTGGACTTCTACTTGCATAAAAACCAAGATGGGGCTTCACTTTTGGATTGGAACAAGAGGTTCAGGATTGCAGCTGGAGCAGCCAGAGGGCTTCAATACCTGCATGAAGTGGTGGCACCAAACATTGTACATGGGTGTGTTAAGTCGTCTAATATCCTGATCGATGTGAACTTCTGTGCTAGGATTTGTGATTATGGGCTTAACTTTTTGGCACCTTTGGAAAAGAGAGGAGTGGTGGGGTATGTGGATGATGAATATTGGAGTGAAAGAAGGGGTGGTGGAGCTACCAAGGAGAATGATGTTTATGGGTTAGGAGTAGTCCTGCTGGAGCTTTTAACAGGGAAAGGGTGTGAGGGAGGGTTGTTGGTGAAGTGGGCATTGCCTTTAATTAGAGAAACCAGTTTTAGTGAACTTTTAGATCCTAGGTTGGTGATTCCTTCTGACACCAAGCCTCTGGTTAGATTAGCCAAAGTTGCTTCAGCATGTGTCGGTAACTCACGGAAATGTAGGCCTTCTGTCGCTCAAGTGGCTACCATTTTGAACAATTTAGAGACTGAAGTGTGCCTCTGATCCCCATGATCATGATTGACCAATTTGCCTTCAGTTTTGTACCAAAAAATGGGTTCTGACCAATTGCCAGGAATTGGAATGCAAACGGCATTAAAAAAATCTTAGTCTTCTCTTATGATTAGTTAATGAATTTATTGAAATAAAGAGGAGAAAAAGTGTGATGAGTTTGGTGAGGTTGAGATTCATCGGATGCGAGTAATTGGTGAGAAAATTGGTGGAATTTTGAGGAGGGAAGAGGGTCATATCGAATAATTTTTTGAAATAGAAAGGTGGGACGGTGCCGTTGTCCTTAGGGCGGTGAGTATTAATCTCTGCTTCCGTGTAGCATGGGGATCCTTTTGGTCATGAAAGTGACATATTTTTGTATTTATTTAATTCTTAGTTTCTCCAAACTTTTAATGTCTGCATATCTACCTATTTTTTCCAGCTTGTAATTAGGTACCCATATATATGCAACGTTCTAGGTTTTTATAAATTAATATCGCTGTTTTCTTTTAGTTTAAACACAGCCAGTACCAATAAAGAAAATAATAGGAAACAAATAGTACAGTGTATGAAAGATAAGTGATAATAATATAATAACAATCCTCTGCGTAACGCATGTTTTGATTTAAATAAATTGAGTTGTAACTATAGAGAGATAGACGGAATATCAATATTTATTTTAAAATAATATCTATTTTACATGCAGTTTTTATTAAAAATACTCATATCCACATCTTGATTTATAATATCTGTTATAATTGTTAAGTAGGGATTTCTTTACCCTGAGAAAAAGAATATGAATTTAAAATATAATTACCAGGTTGCTTCGCACATGCTTCTGATTAGGTTAATGATGGCAGGAGTAGTTAGATACAACTAGTCTGGGCCCAACAATATCAGTCATTGGGTCTTCCACCTCGAAAGTTAAAATGAGACCCTATGTTTTGGGCCTTGGCTATATGTTTGACCCAACATAGTTTAAGCAACGACAATCAACCATGGGGTTGAGGAAACACTTTATAAATACTACAAATACTCATGAAAACATGCATATATGTATTAAATTTTTATATGATAAGGAAAATTAACATATAATTCAATTTTATAATTTAATTGCAGATAATTTTATTTATTCAGCAGATTTTTTTTATTATAAATAGTTATTTTAATTTAAAAAATGATAAAACTAAACAATTTATTTAAAAGATAAACGTGGTAAAATTGATTCAAAATAATATTACTTAAAGACTCGGAATCGTAGAGACTACGTACAGAAGAAGCAAATCTGGAATCCCGGTACGATTAAATTCTCTCTTTCACATTTGATTCAGAATCAACTGGCTTTACCTTTCTTAACTCTTCTTCATCTCGTTTTTTTAGGGAGCTGATATTGTAAGAGGGTTTCGAAGAAAATTAAAAGGCGTGTTAAATAAATCACGCCAACTATGACTATTACTGAAAAGACTAGTGTCACTGACACAAAACTCACGGAAGAAATTCGAACTGTAACATTGAATTCAAAGATCAGGTATTACCATATACTTCAATGTTTCATCTATTAAACTTGTTTTTTTAAGCACTGCCTTTAATTACTTTTGTATTTAGGGCACGTGGTGGTTACCTGCTGGACTGAAATTTGACCCAAATGACCAAGAAATACTAGAGTATTTAGAGGTAAAACTTGGGTATTATGCATCCAGTCTTCATCCCCTTATTGATGAGCTTATACCTACTATTGAATACGATAGGATTTGGAATACGCACCCAGAAAAACTACTTTTGCTTTATTTTATTTTTAATTAATATAATTTTTTCTCTAATTAGTAGTAAAGTATTGTAGTGTTTTAAAATACCTATTGAATATATGTTGTTTATGCATCAGTGAAATTCTCATATATTGAGAGACAAAAGTGTTGCTGAACACGATACCGCATGCATGAAATTAATTGCTTTAGCAATGAAATGATTTTTTCTTTGAAAGAAGTTCTCAAATCATAAGGCGGTTGAATATGACAGCAGAACATTTTATGTTCTCAGGATGAAATCAGATCTAACATATTAACATTGTAATTTTTTTTTGTTTTAAAAATGCTTTTATGAACATTCATCCTATTTAAAGATATGTACTAAAAAAATGCTATTCAGTGAAGATTTTTTTTCCTAATTTGTGAGAATTTTTTAAACTTTTATAATTAGATTCGCCACAATGAATTTGCTAAAGTTAATTTTTTATATCAAATTTATATTGTAGAATTTTTTTGGAAAATTTTAATCTTTTTATCAGTGATTGTAGAAATTTGAAACTTTTTTTATTTATAATTATCTATCTACCTTCATAATTTCTCAATTTAATAATTTTTTATAATAATAAATAATTAAATATAGAATTGTAAAGTATACAAAAATTAATTAAAACTAATTTTATTAATGATTTAAGATAAAATACATTCATTTTCATTTTGATAATTACAATGTAAATATAAAAAAAATACATAATATTTAAATAACAATAAGATTGACTAAAAAATTTAACGTGATAAAAAATAATTTAGTCAATTGAAAATATATTAAACTAATGTTGATAATCTAAACAAAATCACTTAAAAAAATCAATTTCACAAACCAATATATATTAGTCTCTTTGAGATGGTTGAACTTTGTTATGTTTTTACTATATTTGGTAAGTGCTTCCTGAACTCCATTAATTATTTTGGGAGCATCTCCTAATTCCGGACTGCAATAAAACCAGCAAACAAGTAAAAGCCTTTTTTATTTGTTGCATCAAGAATGTAATGACAATTCGTTGCATCAAGAATCAACACCACAAAATGACATACATACGTACCTTCCTATTCAACTAACAAGAGAGACAAACAATTCCAATTCAATCATAGAAGAAAGGTAATAAAACCTAAAGCCTCACAAGAGGTCCAATAATCTACCGCCGTTCCCTTCACGATCTAACAAACATTCATAATAAATCTTTCCTGAGCCCAAAAGAAGTAATGGAGAATAATTAAGAAAACAATAAACACTAAAAAATTGAGAAAAAAAATACTCTCACAACTAGAGATACATATAACTTGTGTCTCCATCAAATTCAGAAACTCGCCAAATAAATTAATTCTTTAATTGTAAGGTGCAAAGATGCTACCTAGTTGAATATCATGATTAGATCCAATATTCAAAGCGAAAGAGAATTCCTAAACGAAGACTCTGCTTGCTGCAAACGAAAATAATAGTACACCCCCACAATAGCAAAATGTAAAATTGAAACCCTTACTATTTGTTTGTACCTTGTGAATGGAAAAAACCAAAACCAATAATAGTAGGAGCTGCAACAGACATTTCATAATCCATGGCTCAACCCAAACCTATGCTAATCTCTGCTGGATCTATATGGCAGTTGGGCTTACAAATAAAGTTTATGAGAAAGAACAAAGAGGTTAAGGGTATATTTGTAGTGCTACGTAATTGGGAAAATCTTATCAGTTAGTAACTTTATAGTTGTAATCCATCCAAAGTAAAGAGTATGTGTCTCTATGTAAACATTGTATATATAAGATCAGCTAGGATATTAAAATCAGTTTCAGTAGCTAGTATTGACTCCAATTCACAATGAAATGTAATAAATAAGAGAACATGGGAAGTTTCCAGGGACATAAAAAGAGAATATCTTTACAATAATGAAATACTGAATCTTCATTCCATAATCTTATACTAAGGAATCATATGAAAAGATATACCAGATACTGTTTGTCCTGGTCATCCCAGAAGGAACACTGCGTAAATAATATCTTACTGATAAAAGAGTAAAACGAAAAACAAGCAGTGAAGAGTTAATAAGGTGTGAAACCACTATGCCCAAGCATAAATACAAGTACAGCCGGTTATGGCTTCAGAAGACTAATTGGGTGATGCATCAATATCATCTTGGCAGCACTAAAAAAGAGAAAGATGGAGAATTAGTTGTTTCAAAGATCTTCTATCAGAGACAACCCAAACAATGTGGTAATAATCCCAATATCATAGACGAGCCGTACATGAAAATGTTGAATGTTGATGGAAGGGGCCACAACAATAATACATCACTTTAAAGAGTTGGGAGATAAACTAAAAATTTTATTACTCTCTTCTCTAAACCCTAATACCCTAATATAGCAAATATAAATAAAATAGGTATAAGAACACATGATGAGGTACAAATGGAGGTCACTGAACAACAAGTGTAAGGTATAATATAATAGGTATTTTATAGGCATAAGACTAGGAAGGCACGTGGCTAGAGAAGACCACCCTGTTGCTAGAATTAGGAGTGGTTTTCTGCTGGAAGTTCATAACTGAGGCAGAGAAAATGTTTTTAATCAAAGGGACGTAGCAAATTTTATGCCCCAAATTGGTTAATAAAATGACCAATTTACAGCAAATTTTATGCCCCAAATTATATATTAAAACAAATACAAATCAATAATATTTTTTTACTGATTCAACAACACTTTTAGACATGTTGTAGGGTAGATTGCTACGGAAATACTACAATTGGAATGAAACCTTAAAAGTGGAAATAGAAAATGAAACTAACCTCCAGTAATAGTTGCTGTCACAAGAATTTTCTTCTTGTGTTTTTATAATTTTAAATTCTCATTTTCTGAAATTCTGACGGTGTAGTATAAGATTGGATGATACAAAATACAAAGTATCAATGAAAATTGACTACATTTATGGGTTAACTGTTTCATAATAGGAATATTGGTTTCAGTATATCTCATATTATACCCACATTCCTATAAAATAAGAACTGCACGTGGGTATCTGCCAACTGAGAAATTTTGTTGAAGTTCCTGTAAATGTTGAAGGCATTGCCCAACTAATGGTTTTATGTTTGATGTCTTACAGGAAGCCAAAGTATTGTAAACTCATTCAACAATGAAGGCAATGGGAAAACGGACTTCAGCAATTCAATAATCACATTTGGAAGCTGTTACTATTCCTCAACTTCTGTTTGTGAGACTGAAGACTCATGAAACAGGTTTGATGATGTTGAAATGTAAT
Organism: Vigna reflexopilosa; assembly: GCA_027742785.1. Classification (NCBI taxonomy): domain Eukaryota; kingdom Viridiplantae; phylum Streptophyta; class Magnoliopsida; order Fabales; family Fabaceae; genus Vigna; species Vigna reflexopilosa. The sequence continues at coordinate 32,151,472 of CM050926.1, read as the reverse complement.
GTATTTCTAGATGGCTTTTAGGAGCTTCCTTATATTCCTTGTATGCTGAACTAATCCCTTATAAATAGGGTTGTATGATGTATTAGGATTTAGAGAAGTTAGTAATAAAAATTTTAGTTTCTCTCAACTCTTTAGGGGACTCTTTAAGATGAAACAAAATATTGAAACTTGATAGAGGCCATAATGTTTTCAAACAAGTTCTTGACTGAAGAACCCTTTGGAAAACTAAATAAATAGCCATTAGCTAATAGGGTTAATCTAAATATTATTGATTGGTATTGGTTAATAAAATCAGTAACAAGAGATAATTTGCTATAAATGACCAAGGTTAATAAAACCCAAGACTAGGCATAGGTAATAAACCTGCTTCTTTTTCTTCTTTGGTGTTCTCTTCATTCACGGCTTGTGAGAATAAGAGTTCGAGCTTAAACTACTTCCATTGTATGTCCTTGATCTCGAGGGTCCTCTTACTTTGAATTTTGAGCTGCTTCTGCTATTTGATGTGTTGCTCGATGAATTTTGTCAAATAGATGACCCAAACCTTGATAAATTGATATTTGAAGGGTGAGAAGGAGGCATCAAAACTCTAGCACAAATCTACATCTATAAAAAGGGGCAGAGATATTAAAAATTTGAAAATAGCCTTTCATATCTAGTTCATGGTATGAAATATTGCAAATTAAAACAGACAAAATTGCTTCTCTTCCTACACACCTGATTTTTTTAATCCTTGGTCAGGGCTGACACAGCTTTCCCAGAAGCACTAGAATCCTGCTCTACAACCAAAAATAAATTAATATTAGTAGATTTCATTAAAATAAAACATGCTTGCAGCATCTTAATCGTTAATTCTAATTTCCCTGGCATAATGTTGGACAAATGCCGGAGGTTTCACGGCAGAAAATTAGAGTATAGGACACTGTAAGGAAGAAGAAAATTGAAACTCAGGAGCTCCGATTGAACACCCATTGCATGTTAGGGCACTATAAGGAAGAAGAAAACTGAAACCATGGAGCTCCGATTGAACACCCATGGCAGGTTAGGGCACTGGAAGGAAAAAAATTAAATTAAACCATGTTGTAGTTGCAGAGTGAGAGTGAGGGGAGGCAATTTCAAGTGAGAGAGAGTGACGGGAAGCCGTTGCAACAGTGAGCGAGAGTCAGGGAGCAGGAAGGACAGTTGCGAAAGTGAGTGAGAGTGAGGAAGGCCAGGGATTTGACCTAGTCTGGAGCTCGGCAAGAGTTCTGAACGTAGGCAAGGGTCTCTTTGCTGCTATAAGAAAGAACGAAGAAGGAAGAAACACGGGTGTGTGTGAGTGAGTGATTTTCGAAAGAGATTTTCGAGTGGGTGATCGAAGTGTGAGGGCTTGAGGAGAATTTCGAATAAGGTTGCGTGCAAGTAACTTTTCATTTTTATTTTAAATAATTAATCATTTTTAAATCTGTATATAAAATCAAGATTTAAATCTTTTTTTTCCGTCTGATGTTCAGTTCCCGTTTTAAAAAATTACAATTTCTAAATTTCTCTAAACACAGATTTTTTCAGACAATTTTTTTCTAAAAAAACTTGTTGCGTCAATTTTATACTAACATCTCTTCAATTTAAATTAACAAATAAAAAAATGTAAGTATTATTAATCATATCTAATGATATCTCCACTCAAAAAAATTTTCAAATCATTTTAAAGTTTTTTTTTTTGCAATTTTGAATGTGATATTATTTTTATAATGTCTTATTTAGATTTATTTCATTAATAAAGATTTATTTATATTAAAAATAATATTTTTAAAGTTATCACAAGATCTAATTATATCAAGATCTGAGTAGATCTTCCCTGCTTCTTTCCCTCATTTCGTATAAAACAACTCTGTTTCTTTTGCATTTCATATGCATTCATTACCTTTCTCATAACTTTTTTTTTTTCTTTATTTCTTCACTATCGCTCAGAACACAAACCCTAACCCTCTTACCTCCAAATTACTTTTCCAATTTCCAACACACACAACATCAGCCATGGGTTACGAAGACGGTAAGCCGTTAATGGATTACGATGACATTCAATCCGACCGCGAGCCTTCTCCGGAGCCGCGCTACCAGCTCGACGATTACGAGGATGATGTCTACGACGAGTGACAGGGCTGGGATCGGTCGCAGACGCCGATTTACGACAACGATTCAGCACGCTCGAAGTCGCAGAAGAGGCTGATCAAGAAGAGCGATGCTGGGAATTTAATAAAACGTTGAGGGCAGAGATGATTTTTACCTACAAATCCCTCCAAATCTCTTCCCACCGCGGGTGACCGAAAATGTATCCATCCCACAAATCCGTCGTCGGGAATCCTTGCTTTTCCTCTCAAGCGAACATGAAAGACTTTGCATTTCTTCGCTCGCAAAACCGCGTGAACAGTTAAATCTGTTCATGCGAACACAGGCTAAGGGAGGTAGCTGCACAGTGATTTTCTTTTAGCACACAGCTGATTCATTTTCATCATTTTCATTTTAGAGAAGCGACATTTCATTTGGTGCTTTAAGAGGAAAGAGGCGCTGGTTCATTGTGGAAGCAGCGCAGGCACACTTGTTGATTTCGTTTTCATTTGGAAGCATTACGCTGATTTATTTTACCGGACAAAATATGGCCAAAAACAAGTGAAAGGCAGCGAGTAATCTCGTAGTTACTACAGGTGCACCCAATCCGCGCAACACAGCAGTTGTTGCACCCTCCATTGTCGCCGTTGGGGATTTCTCTGCATCTGTGTCGATCTCCCTCCACTGTCGCCACCGGCGGTGACGCTTGGCCGCTCAAGGAGATGTGCGGCGGCGCTGGTCTGGATGCGTGAAGCTGTGGCAATGACGAAGAAGACCCTAAGCCCTCTTTGGGTTCTAAGCGGAGGAAGAAAAAGCTCATTAGGAAAAAGAGGCAAAATCAAATTGGGGATTTTATGTTTCAGCAATGGAGAGATGTTTCAGCAAAAGTACGATCAAATTTTCCAGGCCCTTTCTTTATTTGATCTTAGAAAAAATTATAATATATTTATTTAAATATTTAATTTTAAATTTAAAAAAATTTAATTCACGTACATTTTTTTGATAAGTGATTTAAAAAGACCACGTTATACACTAATTAACGTTGTTTGAAAAAATCAATGAAAAAATTTATTTGCATTAAATTAGAAAAATAAGAATTTAATTGAGCAAATAAACTTATTTAAAATTCTGGACAAAATAGAAATATATTGAAACATTAAACTTTTAACCTAATTATTAATTAAGAGTAATGTATATTATCAAAAAATAATATGGATAGGGTGGACAAATCGAACTGAATTGCAAATTATTTTTTGTTTTATCAAATTGAATTATACTAAATTGTACTAAACTGCAGTATAAATTGAATTGAACTATTAACTGAATTGTAAACTGTACTAACTGAACTATTAAATGAACCGTAAACTGTTGCACTAACTAAACTGAATTATTAACTGAATTGTAAACTGTACTAACTGAATTATTAACTAAACTGTAAACTGAACTATTAACTGAATATTAAACTGCACTAATTTTAACTGAACGACTAATTTTAAACTAAATTGTACTAATTTTAACATTGCACTAATTCTAAACTCTGATTTTAACACTATCTAATAACAAAGTAACTTTAAATTATAATATGAAATTAAATCATTTTGATTGTAAGTTTTGTAAAACAAATTCTTTTTTTATTTAGAATAAAAATTTTCTTTTTTATTTGAAATAAAAATTGTTACACTAGTTTAATATTGAAAAATGTTTCGAGTGAAATGAAACGTTACTTTTAATATAATAAAAATTTATTTTAATATTTATTTTATTTTATTAATAAGTGTTTTAAAAATTAATTTTTTAATTATTTGATATTATAATTTTTTATTTTATTTATATTTCTTTTATTATTATATGTATATGAAAATTATTTTATTTTTTATTTATTTATTTTATTTTATTTTATTAATAAAAAAATATAAAAAATAACGTAACAATATATATATATATATATTATGTAACTTAAAAATATAAAAATATAAATTATCTTTTTTATTTATACATGTTATATATTTATTGATAAAAAATATTAAAATTTGTGATAAAAAAATTGTCTTAAAAAATTAATTATTAATTTTTTATGTGAATAATTTCTTTTATTAATATTTTATCATGAAATAATTTTTTCTTGGCAAGAAGAAACAGTGTACGGAAATTAGAGAAGGGGAAAAAGTAAAAACAGTTCTCACATTTAACTGAACTGAAACTGTTATAAGTTCAGTTTTTAAAAATTGAACTATAAGTTTAGTATAATATAGTTTGGTTAACTACAGTACAGTACAAAAGATATGACAATTATACATGATTTCTCTTTTATAAAATATAGGATTGAGGATAACGTATGCAATATTAAATGTTTTTAACTCTTTAAATTGATGATTTTATTTTATTGAAAATCATAATTGTGAATATCGCTAAAAATATGCTTATCATAATTCATATTCAACATGTTTTTGTCCATCATAACTATTTTTTTAAGAATGTATATAAATATTTTTTTAATTATCAAAGAAATTATTTATCTTATTTATTGTAAAAATATATATTCGATGTAATTGTATTAAATGGACTGATAATAAAAATTATATTATAATAAAAAGAATACTAATAAATTTATCTTACTTTATTGATAAGTGTATTAAAAATTAGTTTTTTAATCATTTGACATATTTTATTTTTATTAATTATGGTTTTTTTATTGTTATGTTTGAAAGTTATCTATTATAATATAAGAATATTATAATATGAGAAAATAACATACTAACAAATTTATCTATTATCCATTTTATTTTATTGACAAATGTAATAAAAGTTAATTTATTTAATCATTTGACATTTTTATTTTTTTATTTATATTTATTTTGTTGTGATGAAAATTATTTTACTTTTCTTATCTATTTATTTTATTTTCTAATTTTTTTTTATATTTATTTTGTTACGCATGCATAACTTTCTTTTTACCTTTTTATTCATTTATTTTACCTTTAATCTAATTTATTAATACTATTTCTTTATTCTTAATTTAATTCTTTTATAACTTCAAATTAATTGGTTTTTTTAATAAATTAAAAAATAACTTATATTTAAAATATAAATTTTTGTATACTTTTTTTTAGCTTTATCTTTTTATGATTATAATTTGTATAAATTATAATAATTTTTTGTTGTACTAAGAAAATATCACAATAAAGCAAGAAAATAAAAGTGTTAAGTAGTCGGATGGTCCATATTTTTAAGTTGGTTTGTATTTTTCAAAAAATTACAATTGCATTCTAACTTTTAATAAAGTGTCTCAATTATCTCAAACAAACATGAATCTAACAATTATATAAATAGTAATTTTTGTCTGAATTTGAAAATTTATAATACTACTCCATTTAAAAAAAAAATAGAACTAATCTAAATAAAAAATATATAAAAAAAGTAAATTAAAATCAATACAATGATATTAACACTAATACTATGACCAGAGACTGAAAATATCACGTGTGACATCAAAAATCAAACATGACGGTAAAAAAAATTACTAAAAAACTTAAAAACTAATTGAAGTATTTTTTTAAAGCTTTTTTAAAAACAAAATTCACACACTCTTGCTAAAATAGACATCATCAAGTAATTAAGCCAAAATAAAAAAAAGGTCGGAAAAGATTCGTAGCCACTCGTTCACAATTCCTTGTGCGTATACTATACGTATTCCGCGGAAAAATCCTCGTTAAAAAAAAAACAACAAAAAAACAAAAACAAAAAACTTAAGGCTTAAGCTAGTCTTGCGTTGCGTGGCTTCTCGGAGAAGCTCACAAAGACGTGTCGGCGGATGCCAAGTGGAAAATTACAACATGGATGGCTATACTCCTCTGTCCCCGCGTCCATTCTTCCTACTTTGAATTCAACATCTTAAACAAATCACATCATTCCAAATCAATTGTACTTCAATGCAAATTGACAAAATCATCCCTTCGAACTCATCCCACCAAACATCCAAACAACGTCCATCACTTTGGCAGAAACTGTCCAGTACCATAGCATAATCTCTCTTCTAATGGAATAATATAAATAAGATGCCTAAGCAATCATGTAACGAAAATCAAATATCCAAAGGCAAAAATTCAATGAGCGTTGCATGTCTTCGTACGTAATATAACACTACGAAGTGAAACTACATCCAACACTTATTTAACATCAAATTACTCTCTCAACATATACATTCGTTATTAACGTTGTATATCTCTAAGACAATGGTTAACACGTTTTGCATGAAACTCTGAACACATTTTCGCTGTCTCCAGTAGACAATACACGAGGATGAATGATAGGTATGGTATGAGTGTGAAGGGAAATTAAAGGTGCAGCGAGAGATATTGACTATTTTAATTAATGTGAAATCTCTTTGAACAAGGCAAATAATTGGAATGTACAGCATCTGTCGTGATATTCTACATCAACATTCTTTATATGTTTTTTACATATCTTTTAATGCACTCCAATTAAATTTGACACTTTTAAAAAATAAAGTTATGAAAAGTTTTCTTAACTTAATTTATAAATAAACTAAGTTTAACTTACAAATGTTATTTTCTAAATGTCAGAATTTTTTTTTTATTTGAAAGGTTTTAGTTTTCATGTCTAATGGGATAACTTTTAATTGCTTAATGAGATACCCTTTTAAAATTGCTTAATTAGGTAAAGTGCACTTAGTTTTTGAAACTTACCGCCTTAAAAAGTGTACTTAACTTGACCGCACTTATTCCTTGATACAAGCGTATATACGAGAGCGTAGCCAAACGTGGTCTCCAAGCAACCTTTCCCGATATTATTTAGACCCACCCTATATTTCTGCCCCTTTTATAATCTCTATATCCGCTTTCTCTTTCTCTCTCCGAACAAGAACCAACCAGTCAGGGAAATCAAACTCAGTTCAATAATTGAATCGTAGAGACTACGTACAGAAGAAGCAAATCTGGAATCCCGGTACGATTAAATTCTCTCTTAGCAACTATACGGTTGATTCAGAATCAACTAGCTTTACCTTTCTTAACCCTTTTTCATCTAGTTTTTTTAGGGAGCTGATATTGTAGGAGGGTTTGGAAGAAAATTAAAAAGTTTTTGCTTTTTCAGATTTACGTGCATGTGCAAAAGGAAACTAACACAAAGATGACATGGTGTAATGACTCTGATGAGGAGAAGAGGATTGAATCAATGACTATTACTGAAGAGACTAGTGTCACTGACATAAAACTCCCCGAAGAAATTCGAACTGTAACATGCCTCTCCTGCGGCCATAACATTGAATTCAAAGATCAGGTATTACATATACTTCAATGTTTCTATTTCTAATCCTTAAATACGTATGTTTCCTTAACCTATATATGATTATGCTTTCATCTTTTAAAGTTGTTGTTTTAAGCACCGTTTTTTGTATTGTACGTGCGATGAACTGTTAGGGTGGAATTCATGACTTGCCGGGGTTACCAGCTGGAGTGAAATTTGACCCAAATGACCAAGAAATACTAGAGCATTTAGAGGCAAAAGTGGGATCTGATGCATGCAAGCTTCATCCCCTTATTGATGAGTTCATACCAACTCTCGAAGGCGAGAATGGGATTTGTTCTACACACCCAGAAAAACTACCAGGTGCTTCATCTTTTGCTTTATTTATTTATTTTAATTAATATTATTTTTTCTCTACTTAGTAATATAGTATGGTGTTTTAAAATACCTTTTGAATATATGTTGTGTATGCATCATTGAAATTCTCATTTATTGAGAGACACACGTATTGCCGGACACGATACCGCATGCATGAAATTAATTGTTTTAGTAATGAAATGATTTTTTCTTTGAAAAAATATCTATAATCATAAGGCGGTTGAATATGACAGCAGAACATTTTATGTTCTCAGTATGAAATCAGATCTAAGATATTAACATTGTAATATAATTTATTTATTTTTTGGTTTAAAAATGGCCTTTCTAAACAATCATCTTATTTAAAGATATGTAGTCAAAATTCAGACGAGTTGGAAATTCTGGCATATATACATATATATGAAAGTTGGACAGCCTGAACAAATTGTGTCTTTCTTGATTCGTTGTCTTTGCTATTGTAACGTGGCAAAGAAAACTTTCCGTCCAGAATGTGTCGTTCTTAAGATGATTTATGTTGAAACAAAGAAACATATTAGAATGACGCACCTTTTCTATATAACTAACTTCTTGTTCAAGTATGTTGCAAGAAAGTTCTTAAGTTAGCAATGACTACCTAACTCAAAAGTGGCATTCTATCTTACACTAATTAGCCATGTAACAAGATCCAAAAATGAAAATCAGCCCATAATTATAAGAATTTTTAATTTTATTTTATGTCATGTTGTTTAAACCTTTATATTGATTATTTAATTATAAAATGTAATCATAATGATTTTATTGAATTTTTATTATAATTATCTTAAAAATTGTATTACTTGTGATTCATAATATTAAATTTTTTTATAAATGTATAGTTACTAAAATATTAGTTTTTTACAATGACATTTGTAATGTTAATTAAAAGAATATATATCCTTAAGTTTTAGAACTAAAGCAAGTAATTTTCTTTTCTTTTTCTATGATGTTTCAACCACACCCTTAATCTAATTGAAGTAGAGCTAACGATTCATGAGTGTCGATACATACATACATATATATATATATATATATATATATATATATATATATATATATATATATATATATATATATAAACTACAAAAATATTGTTAGTCATTCATTCGTGGTATGAGTATATATATGTATTTTGGATAGATGTAACTTTTGTTTTCATCTATAAATCACTCTTGTACACTTGAAAAAACAAAATTAGCCTACACGATATTGAAACAATCATTTTATTCATTTCTTAACTACCATTTTGTCCTGGAAAAAAATATATTGCACACGAAACTCAATTTGTCTCACCAAATATGACCTGTACTTTTGTTATTCATAACTTTATGCTTCAATTCCCATATTCTAAATAACCTTATCATTAAATTAGATATATGGTAATGAAATAACACATTTTTTTTCTCTGTTTATATGTTTCTTCATCGTGTCATATCAGCTGTATATCTATGTATGTATTTACCATGGATGTCTATCATTTTCCTTTTCCTTAATAACATTCATCAATATAATGTTTCATTACTTATTACACTATTAATGTCTTTCATTATTAATATCTGATCCTTTGAGCAAGTCACGTAAGAGAATAAAGAGACTAATCTCAATTGATGAGAATATGAATGATTATTTTCAATCAGTGAACACGTCTATTAAATTATGAATGCATTAGAAAATTGACCGTTCGTATTTGTCATGACTTTGCTATGATTCCTTTAGAGAACAACATTCTTTCACTGTATATGTGTTGTATTGTGTCCAGAAAACAATATATATGTTACGTTGTAATGCTTATATAAAAATCTAGTTTATATGACGAAATGCAGGAGTGGGCAAAGATGGACAGATCCGCCACTTCTTTCACAGGCCATCAAAAGCATACACAACTGGAACAAGGAAAAGAAGAAAGGTTCACACAGATGAAGAAGGAAGTGAAACAAGATGGCACAAAACTGGAAAAACTAGAGCTGTTTTTGCAGCTGGTGGTGCTGTGAAGGGCTTTAAAAAAATACTAGTACTCTACACCAACTATGGCAGGAAAAGGAAGCCTGAGAAGACTAATTGGGTGATGCATCAATATCATCTTGGCAGCACTGAAGAAGAGAAAGATGGAGAATTAGTTGTTTCAAAGATCTTCTATCAGACACAACCCAGACAATCCGGTAATAATCCCAATATCATAGAGGAGCCGTACGAGAAAATGTTGAATGCTGATGGAAGGGGCCACAGCAACAATACATCAACGCCTAAAACTACAACTATTGTGGATTGCTACAATGCTCCTTACATAAATTATGATGTCCATTTGAGTTATAATAGGGAAAGCTCCACACAACTAATTATTCCCAGCTCGGTTGTTGCAGCTGATGACTCTTACATTCGCTATGCAATGGATGCAAAGAAAGCAAGATTTGAAACTAACAATGGGAAGAGTTTATAGGTAAAGTGTAGAAGTGCTTGATATAGGGTTTTCCATACTAATTTAATTATAGTATTTATTGTATGCCCAGTTATAGGACGAAGAAATTAGGACTAGTAATTTGGCTTCCTTGTTGAAATACATATGGAGTAGAAGTTTAGAGCCAGGCTAAGTATATATATGTATTTGGATTACTCTAGTTTGATTTTTAACTTTAGGGAACATGTACTTTCCTAGAATGTGTTTATAGATATTATGATGTAATAGCAGTATTTGTTAGAATATTTTTACCGAAATTACATTGGGATATGTAACTCTATATAAAATATTTGACATAAAATATTAAAACTTAATGTTAATCACACATAAAACATTAAAACTTTGATATCTGTGGGTTTTATTTTTATAAACTTTCAAGTCAATCTTAAATTGTTTTGACTAGTTATTGAGTTTTGACTACCTAAGAGAACTATCTCATATATTTATATATTCCATTTTTGTCCATAATCGAGTTTCTCACCCCTCAATCCTAAATAAATTGGTGAGATGTTTCAATGTTATATCATATATCTGATCAACTTTTCTGAGAAGTTTATGCAATAGAACCTTCTTTTTCTCTGAATGGGATGGTGAAATAATGTCAAATCGTAGATTCATTATTACTTTTTCCATAAGTTTATCATGAAAGACTTTTTACAAGTCTCTCTTACCTTCTATTTAGTGTTTTTATCCATCTATCTTTATCTCTATATATAATTACATGCAGTTTATTTATGGATTAAGTATCTTGACCACAATTATCAATATATTCTTTTTCTATTCACAAAATAATTAATTTATTTTCTTATATTATTAAATTTATATGTAAAATATTAGATACATGTGGTTTGATTAAGTAATATATAAAATATTTTAAACTAATTACGAGTTGTGTATACTCAAAAGATGGATATGCCAATTATACATCATTTCTTCCCTATAAAATAGGAACATATTTTCATTGAGGGTAAGGTATTTTTTAAATGATTTTTGGACCAAATGTTATTTAACTCTTTAAAATGCGTTGGATAAAACAAATTTATATTCAAGTTCATAATTCTAAAAATCGGCTAAAAATATGCTTATAATAATTCATATTCAATATGTTTATGTCCATCATGAACATTTGTTTGGAGGTTTATAAATATTTTTTAATTATTAAAAATTTACTTATCTCATTTATTGTAAACAATATATATTCTACATATTTGTATTAAATGGACTAATAATAAGAAAGTTACATCTATTATATTATAATAGAATAAAATAAAATATTAAATAATTTATTTTATTATTCATTTTATTTTGTTTTTAAGTGTTTCAAAAATTAGTTTTTTAATCATTTGATATTTTTTATTTATATTTATTTTACTGTCATTTGTGTAGGAAAGTTATTTATTATAATATAAAATAAAAATACTAGTAAATTTGTCTTATTTTTTTTTTCATTGATAAATGTTTTAAAAGTTAATTTTTAAATCATTTGATATTTTTAATTTCATTTTTAAAAATTAAACGAGTATAAAAAAGGTAAATAAAAATAATTTACATTTAAAGTATTAAATTTTTTTATACTATTTTTTTATTTTTAATTTTATTTATTTTTGGTGATTTTTAATTACTTAATTATTTAATAAAATAAAATTAAAAAATATATATTTTATTTTTATTTTTAAATCATTATTATTTTAAAAATAACATATATTTATTGAGAATACAAATTGTTTAGTTATAATATAAACTAGGTTAATAAAAACATTGTGCACTAAAGTCAATTACCAATAACTTACACAAAAAGATAAGACGTAGAAAGTAATCTTTGAACAACAGAGATTGGAAAGCGCGCATCTTATCCATCTTAATTTTTTTATTAGCAAAACTCATCTATTCAAGGAGGAAAAAATTATGTAAAAAAAAAATACCAAAAGAAAAACATTCATGGGCAAAGTTTTAATTTGTCTTATGTTTGAACGGGAAGATTTAGAGAATAATTTATATTTTATAAAAGAAAGTAAATTAAAAATAAAATTAAAATTTTGTAGAATAATTTAATTTTAATTAAATTTAATCTAAAATTATAAATTAATTTTAATTTTAGTTAAATTTAACTTAATTAAATATAAATTAAATTTTATTTTAATTTTTTATAAATAATAAATATATATAATACAAATAATATAATACTCACCCCTAAGCAACTCATTTATAAGCAGCTAATAATAAATTCACAAATATAAATATTTTTTGTTATTTCTAACTTCTATTACAACTTTTTACTTTTTCAAGATTTTACACAAAAGTCATATGATATACTAAGGTTTTGTTTTTAAATGGTGTGTCAACCACACGACTTAGTCCATATAAGTACTTTTTAAAAAAAAATTGTTTTTTTTTTTGCAAATTTATCCTAGTTACTTAAAAAAATCTCAATTTTAATACTAATATAACTAAGTTCAAATAACGTGCAAGTGTCATTTGACATAGGATAATTCTTTTAAAGTTAAAATTAATTGTGATTATTATTTAATTGTCTTATTTTTTTATTATTGATATAAGACAATATTATTTCCCACCTAATTAATTATTTTTTGTTAACATCAATAAATATTATTTTTTATTGGTATTATTAGGAATTACATCTCAACTAATGTTAATAAGAATTTTTTTGACCAACCCTATCAAAAATATTTTTGGCCAATGCCAATTAGAATATTGTATAGATGCCAACAAAATTTTTTACTACTGACAAAGGTCCTTTTTCAATGTTAATAGAAATTATTTTCTGATTGACATTATTAGAATTATTTATCTATCAAAATAGATGAGAACTATCTATCAATTCATTTTTTGTCCAAGTTTTTTAACCAATATCAATAATATTAATTTTCACTAATTTTAAACTCTCTCTTTTTTGGCTAAAGTTTGTACTGATTATTGTTAATTGATGCCTTCAGAATTGAAGTAATAATTTTTGTATTTAGAGATAAATGAAATATATATTGAAGTAAGAAAATTAAAATTTGAGAAGTTTAAATTTTTTTACAATTTTTTAAAATTTATTATATTTAAAATTTCTTAAAGTTATGAAATTATATGTAACAAAATTTTCTTAATAAATTATATTAGGTATAAAATAATTTTACATAATGTTTTTTCAATGTGATATTAATCTATTTCTAATTATTTGTTGCTTGTACAAATATAATTCTCTTACTAAGTTGGATGTTTACTCAATAATCAAACTTAGATGGCTACAAAAACATGTCCTGATTTGGTTTTGTTATTGGTTGTCATTAGCTGTCTATTTTATTTGTGGAAAGTAGGTTACCAAACGTTTTTGCTTTTCCAAAACTAAAAACCTTTTTAATATTCAGCATTTGCATACGTAATTTATTTTCAATTTTATAATTAGTCTTTGCCATAGCTATTTTTGTGAAGCTCTCCGTTGCATTAAGCTTCTGAGAAACCGCGAGTATAATGCACGCAAAATAGTTTTGTATTAATAGTAATAAAATTTTAATGAAGAAAACAAAATATAATAATAGAAAAATGATTTTGAAGAATGTTCTACTAAGAATAAAAGGGATTTACAATCAAAGTGGTATTGCGTTGCATATATATATATATATATATATATATAAAATTACATCTAATCCAGAAATCGAGCAAGAAACAATATGAAATAGCTTATTTTGGTGTCTTTTACATGCGTTTTCACAGTTAGAACGAAAAACCAACCAGACTATATATATGATTTGAAACTTCTGTAAATTACTGCATTGGACAAATCAAGCATACAACTGTTAGTAGAAAACATTTACCAAACTAAAAGACCAATCTAATAATATCCACTGTTAGTGGTGTTGGCTTACAAATAAACACCGAATACTACTATACAATATCTATTCAATACAGCTAACTTGAGCATTTAATTTAACAATGAGAGATCAGACCCTCGTACCTTTCGCCAACGGGTTGTCATTGTTAGCAAGCAAACTATACTTCTCTGGTAGACATGCGAACCACCATGGCATAAATATATGGCCCACAACTATGCTAGACGCCTATACTGATGTACGGACATATACGTGCTTCGTTGGAGCAACAAGTTCTTTACAGAACTGCTATGACTTTTGAAGAACACATTTCTCGTACAGGGTAAGGATAGCTTTCTTGTTGGGATTCCTCAACTCAAGCAGCTGATCACCGTAGTTATTTTTTGTCAGCTCTTGTCTGAGCTTCTGGACAGTAAATTTCTTATAATCATCCACGTTAGTATGCTGACTATGGATGTCCTCATCACCCCCAATGGAACCATTATCTTCCGGACTTGTAAACTTAGACGGATTAGATGTAGTCTTAGATCTCTTAGTCCCCCTTAAAATTCTAGGGCTGGAATCCATGTCCTGAACAGATTCTGCACCGACATCATCATCTACCCTCAAAGGCTTTCCACGAGAGGCAGTTTTTAGTTCACTGTCCAGTATTGTTTCATTCAGTCGAAAGTTGGTCAGTTCTTGATGCAGAGAATCAATTTTTACTTGTGCGGACTGTAACTGGAGAGAGAGAGAATCAGCCCTGCTAATTGCCTGAGCACATGCTTCACGTTCTGTTTCCAAGAGTTGATCAAGAATTTGTGTAGTATTTCGCCTGTGTGTTCCATCTTTCTCCAACAGTAAATCTATATCCTTTTCTCTCTGTTCCACCTTTTCCTCTAGTGTTGAAACCCTAAGCAGTGCATCTCTCTCTGAATCCCCCACTCTTCGCAATTCATTTTCCAAATTACCTTTCTCCCTCTCCAAATTTTCAATTTGCCTCTCAGCTCTTTCTATATGTGCGAGTCTCTCCATTGCAAGCCTTTGCATCTCGCTCTTCTCCTTCTGAGCCAAGGCAGCTTCGGCCCGAGCTTTCTCAGCTACTTCAGTAACCCTTACAGCTTCTTTTTCAGCATTTTGACATATTTCCTTGACTTCCTCAAATGTTTTGCACTCAGATTTGTACTTCTCCTTTAGATGGCTAATCCCCTGTTTAATTACCATCACATCCTTCTCAAATGACAGAGCCCTCGCATTTTCAGCTTTCAATCTCTCAGTCAACTTAATAATTTCAAGCCTCTGTGGCGATATTTCTGATTCATAGTTTCTTATTTTTGACTCTGCAGCCTGCACACATTTCTAGGTCAGACATGGTATTTAGACCCATAAGGTCAACATGTGTTCAATGGACAAAACAAAAGTCAATTACAAAAGCATCCAAATCGTGTTCAGGTTTCAAAAATGATTATCTGTTGTACATCATTGTTTAAATTAAGTAATACTCGGTTAAAATACTAACCGTGGCACAGAGTTTACAATAACTATCAACCCCAGCCATCTTTTCGTTTTTTGTTTTATTTTGCGTTAATAGGAATGTAAAAGGGAAGGTCGGACTATTAAATAAATAATGTAATTCGTCAATAAACATACATAAGATAAATGTTATGAAGGCGGATGCGAAAGGAAAATAGTTTATAGAACAGTTTTTTTTTTAATTAACTAAACGGGCATAAACCTTACCTTCAATTCCAACTTCAAAGTTGTTAAACACCGCTCCGCGTGCTCAATTTTAGCAGTTTTCTCCTTTAGTCTATCTTCCTGTATAAATGAAGGAGATATGAATAAGAAGTTCATTCTCCATCCCATTCATCACATACAACATTAATAAGGTAATGTTTCACTCTGAACTTTATGCTACATAGCAATTCTAGGTAACCAGAGATTTACAGAAGTGAAGCGAGGACATCAGAGAGCTTAGCTTACCTTTTCAACCAAAGTGCAAGAAAACTCTTCTCTTAAAGCATCTTCCCTCAATTGTGTTTGATTGTTTGTGTAATCCTGCACAATTGCTGCCTTCTCTAGAGCAGCTTTTACTTCTCTAACAGCAATGTCATACTTCCGCTTCCACTCTGCAGCCTCCTCTTGAGCAGACTGAGATTGCTCCCTCGCTACAGCCAACCTTGTTTCAGCAGCACTGCTATGCGACTTGAGAGCATCTATTTCAGAACTAGCTTGGTCCTCCTCAGATTTCTGTCTAGATAAAATTTGTTCATATTTTCTTTTCCAGTCTATGGATCCTTGCTTGGTAGAATCCAATGTTTTTGATAAGCTAGAATATCTCTCATCCAGCGAGCAACAGCTTGCCCGCAAATCAGTTATGCTATTCATATATTGATCGGTTAGTTCCTTCTTATCATTGATTGCATCCTCATAGCGTTTAATATACTCAGACTTTTCATTTTCACTGGTTTCCAGCCGCTTATAAAGCAGGGTCATCTTATTTTCAATCAGTCGACAGTTTAAACTGAGAGAACTCTTGTCAGATTCAACTTTATCTATTAATCTCCTGGTCAGGTCCAGTACGGGGCCTTCAAAACTAGTGTGACCAACAAGTAAATTATTAAAAGTCAACTTTAAGGAACAAGTTAAAAAAGTCTCTGCGGACAAACCTTTGATGTAAGAAGACTGCAAGTTTTTGCCACTTCCCTGGAGCTTGAATGGATTTTTCATATTCACATAAAATAGCATCAAAAACCTGCACAAGAGATAAATAATCAAGTCATATTTCTCCTTTAGGATCTCCATATTACATAAAATGAATTGCCTTGAATTGCAATTACAGACCCTCAGGTGAGAGATTACATTTGCACTGCATTATACGACCAATTGAAGAGAAACATGATAACCTTAAATAAATGAACACATCGTCTACAGCTAAATAGTTGTTTTCTTTTTACGAAAAAAACTGATAGGCCAAAAGAATGAATACGTCACTTGATAACTGTTTTGTTTTCATGAGGACAGCAGAAGCAATGAAGTATATAACTTAAACAATGAAAGAGCATTCACATCAAGAAATCTAAAAGATGTGTACACGAAAACATTTTACGCAGCTTGACAACAATTTTGAACCATATGGATTTCGACTCTCTATAGTGAGGGGGAGTGCACCTAACAGAGAAGTGGAGAATAGTGTAGAGTTACAGCCAATGATTAGAAAATCTAAGAAATTAACTACTTCATGACTTCTTATATATCTACATGAATCTTATAAGAATCTAAGCCACTGATTTTGCACATTCACTGCAAAGTGAACCACTCGATTTGGACAAGACAAAAGCAAAGCATATAAAAATGCATCCTGTAAAGCAAATATTATGGGAAAAGCAATTTTACAAAGTACCGTCATATGTTTGTTTCCCTTTTCTCATTTAAGGTTTCTATATGAGGGACACATCGGTGGCGCAAAGGATGCGCTAATTTTATAACCATGTCACTAATAAGTTCATAATCAACAATGTGATCAAAGCAGTGGCAGCACCACCAAATAGTTTTTGGTTAAACCTCAGCAGATACCATAGAGAAGAAGGAAGGGTTGAGCATTTGAAATTGCACAATAATAACTGTTGTACTTACCAAATTAGCCCCTAAGTATATTGTGACTTAGGGAGTTAGAATTAATTATTCTTATCTTGTAAATTGCATTGTGTATTTACTAGTTTGTAATCATCATGTTATTATAAACATCCTGAGGCAGAGTTCATTTTCACTAAGTTTTTCCAATTCGATCAAGAAAAATTGCCTCCTTCAATCTCAAGTCTGAGGAAATTTAGCGGTGGCTTAAAAATTGTTTCAAAATACATGTCCTAAGCATAGTCAAGTACAGAAGAAAATAGCAGTACAGCACTATGTAAAGTTGGTTTATCTGCTATCCTGTAATGTAATTAATAAAAGTTGTGCTTCAAATATGTTTTCACAATTGATACGAATCATGTTTAGTTTACCTTGCTTTAGAGAAATAATAAATTTTATTCCAGATTCATAGGAGAGCTTTTGAAAGAAAATATGAATATTTACCCACAAAAATCAATTCCGAATATGCTATGTGTTTAGTTGAAAGAAAACTTGCTTATCTGTTCACAAGACTTCTAACTTGCTAAAAGTATGTTTCATGTTTCAGCTCCTTATTGGTGGCTTATAAGCAACCGTTGTACACCAACAAAGTCTTTCAAACCAAAAACAAAAAAAAAACAAAAAAAACAAAAAAAAAAAAACTCATCTAGAAACCAGAAACAAATATCCTAATTCATATATATATCACATTTAAGTGATTCAGAAAGCAACAGAAAGGTGAGGTGGAAGAAACTCAGAAGAAATAAATTTTATTTATTCACTATCCCACCTTCTCAAAGCCATCATGCATAAAGCTAATATGCAGCCTAAATAAATATCTTCAGCAATGCTCATAAGATGACTCCAAATTAAAACCAAAAGAAATCACTAAACTGGAACCAACAAACAGAGCACTAAAACTAGATTAATAAATATTTGCAGTTAGCTGAACAACAATTACCTTTGCAACATTATCTATCTTTGCATCAGATGAATTACAAGCCGCCCTCAGCCTCTTTTCCATAGACTGAATGGCATTAGAGCATTGTAGATCAGCTTCTATATATGCATTCCTTTTAAAATCCTGCTCGAAGCCAATAAATTAGAAGCACAACCTACAATATTAACCCACAACCCAAACAGGGAAAAAGCAAGCCCGTTGCAAATATATAGTGTAAGAATTTTAGTCATGTTAGATTAGTCAAAGATCAAATAGCAGAATTCATTTTTTTAAATTTGAACGCAGTATCATATGGTGCTTGACAAGCACCACATGATGCTTGCCAATAAGAAAGAAGAAAATAAGTCTAAGCATCTTCACAGACCCACAAGAAAGGTCAAATCTAATTTGATTGAGTGATACATTGACAGAAAAGAAAAGAATTTTCTTACCAAGGGATTAAAATAGAAATATAGACTAAAAATAGACACACCGTTAAGAGTAGCTACAAATATTGATTTTGGTTAGCATTGTGAGGATATGGAGTTAGCTCAAATAATAGACAGATTAGAAGAGGTTTTATTTCGAATTGGTAACATTTAAGGGAACTAAGTGGCAGCTCAATTATAAAAGGCCAAACTATTTGAAAGGGAAACCCTTGGAAGGTGAATTCTCTTCTTTTCTTTGTCATTCAGTGTATACTACATAAATGATCTTACTTCTCAATTCTGTTTTCTCTCTATCCAGAATTACTTCAGCCTAAATTCTTGGGTTTGTAACATACCTGAATAAAAAAAAAAAGTTTCATGTCTCCTTTCATAAGCAAATAACTTTTACCAAATAAAGTTTAATCAGCTAA
The DNA here is from genome assembly GCA_027742785.1 of Vigna reflexopilosa. Classification (NCBI taxonomy): domain Eukaryota; kingdom Viridiplantae; phylum Streptophyta; class Magnoliopsida; order Fabales; family Fabaceae; genus Vigna; species Vigna reflexopilosa. The sequence continues at coordinate 32,132,048 of CM050926.1, read as the reverse complement.
TTGCACTCAAATAATTTCAAATATTCCACATACATCAAACTCATTTTTGAAAAATTTCTGCAGCATGCCTTCATATTTTGTCCGTACTGCACCAACCCCGACAGCACTGGCAGTAAAAGCTCCCATTGAAATCCGAACTGCTTTTTCATGTGCTTCCCTCAAAGCAACCTACAAGCATTGTGATTTAAATAGGGAAATATATGAAATATATAATCAAAATTCAACTTGAATAACTCACTTCCTCAGGCAGCTTAGTTCGGTCAAAAGAGGACATATAAATTTTGGCAGCAGAATCATATGCCTTCTGACACTCAGCTTCTTCAACACTCTGCAAGTAACAATAACATAGACAAACAAAACTTAAGGAATTTATGCTTGAATAGAAACATTTTTGTCCCAACTTATTTTACATTCATTAATGAATCCATTACATATACACGTTAAGAAGCACATGTGGAAATCCTCACAGGTACAAGTTCACAAGCCAGAAAATTATAACTCATTCATATTAGAAGGGCATAGAAGAATACGGTACACACACTTATGTGAAGAAATTTCCCGATTTTTGGTGGTTGTGAAAATAATGAACATTATGTAACAATATCAAGCTATTTAAACAATCGTCATGTTAGGATTGTTGAAGTACAAACAAAATCTCACATTGAGTAAAAGAAGGGTTGGTCATAGGTTTATATACACTTGTGCTTCTTCAACACTCTGCAAGTAACAATAACATAGACAAACAAAACTTAAGGAATTTATGCTTGAATAGAAACATTTTTGTCCCAACTTATTTTACATTCATTAATGAATCCATTACATATACACGTTAAGAAGCACAAGTGGAAATCCTCACAGGTACAAGTTCAAATTTCCCGATTTTTGGTGGTTGTGAAAATAATGAACATTATGTAACAATATCAAGCTATTTAAACAATCGTCATGTTAGGATTGTTGAAGTACAAACAAAGTCTCACATTGAGTAAAAGAAGGGTTGGTCATAGGTTTATATACACATAGATACCTTCAATGGTAAGAGGCCTTTTGGAGTGGTACCAAAAGCAAATCCGTGAGGGCTTGGCCCAAAGCGGACAATGTCTTACCATGTGTGGAGATCTATGTGTGTGTGTCGAACCTTCCCAACAGTGGTATCAGAGCCCATGGTTCGGGTCTGGTGACCGGGCTCAGACGAGTACGCCCCCCCATGATCAGGTGAGCCAGACAGGAAGCCCGTGGCGGATCGCCGAATGAATCATGAGAGGTGGGGAGAGCAAGAGATGTTCATTGTTGTGACCATGGATCGTGAAAAGAGGGCAAAAGAGAAATGCTCCATGCTGACCATGGTGTACTCGGGGATGAAAAAGACCATAAGACTTTCGCAGAGGGAGGAAGGAGACCATAGTCCTTTGTTTGAGGGAGGATGTTGAAGTGCAAACAAAGTCTCACATTGAGTAAAAGAGGGACTGGTCAAGGGTTTATATACACATAGATACCTCCAATGGTAAGAGGCCTTTTGGAGTGGTACCAAAAGCAAACCCGTGAGGAGTTGGCCCAAAGTGGACAATGTCTTACCATGTGTGGAGATCTATGTGTGTGTCGAACCTCCCCAACAAGGATGGCCTCTGTTAATTAGGCATTGTCAGTTAAGACTTCATAGTTGGCCCTATAGTCATTCAGAATAGATAATTAGTAAAGGGTTGTTATAAGTAGAGGAAAGACATCATATGTTAGGGTATAAGGAGAAGAAAAAGTTAGTTAAGATATTTAAAATATTGATGAGTTTGTTGCTTGAGGTGTTAGATATAAATAGAGGAAGAAGGGTAGGAGAGAGGAAGGATGTTCATTTTGTAGATTGAGAATTAGCTCTATGTTAAAGGAGAAATCTTTTGCAAAGGAAAAACCCTTGGAGGAGTAAGGGATCTCTTTTTCTTTTTATTTTCATTCTATTCAATAAAATAAAATAAAAAATTCATTCTTGGTTCCAAACATCGTAGAGGAAGTGATAAGTATAGTAGAATTACCAGGCAGTTTTGCTCTCTTATTTTATTGCGATAGGAGTTACTTAGCTTATTGAGCTTTTAGTCAGGTGGCCCATCTATTGTAATACGTATAGTCTAAGCTTCCGATTTACATTTTCATAATACTCTTCTTTTCTGTTAAGAGAATTCATAACAAAAAATACTTACACAAATCTAAATTCTTTCATTGTTAACCATAAACCAAATAGGTTGGAGAGAATAACCAATTAGATAGAAGAGCTACTTAGTATTTTAATTATTTATAAAGATTGTCCGAACGTTTTAGTAAAAGTTTTTTATTCACTAACTTATTTATTACTTTTCAACGACAGCAAGAATGAAATGGAGGGAAAAATTCATTTTATGATATGACAAGAGTTACTCTCGTTCTTTTTTCACGTGCAGCCTTTATTTAATGACGGACACACTAACCTGCCAGGAGGAAGAAATTGTAGGCACAGCACCATGATTGAGAGCATCCAGATAAGATTCAGTGATACCGATCAACACAGGACCTGTCATCATAGTTGCCCCAACTTGTTTTGGCCTTGTTCTCTCAAAAACAAACTTTGCCAAAGCATCTAGGCCAGATCGAAATTCAGGCCGTAAATTTTGCAACTGCACATCAAAGATAAAATTTTCAGAAAATAAGAAGCAATAAAATGAATGACAAAAGAATATGGTAGCTGGTAAGTCACCAACCGATATCTGATCAAGTCGCTGTAGGTCATTTTCATTGTTCAGAGGTCGCACAAGAGTGAAGCATTCCCTATCCGGGAATAAAGCCCGAACAGAATCTCGAATCTACTAATTGATATTGTAAGAAAATTAGCACTTCCAGCAAAACAAACCAAGTTCATAATTTCTACAGGCTTAAAAGGTTATGAAATGCGGTAGGTTTAAATGATAGTGCACAACGATATTCAGAGCATGCACTACAATAAAATAAAATAAGCAAATGGAAAGTATGTAGGTCAATACCAAAATTCATGGACAAAAGTCAAGTGATGTTTTATAGATACTCTTACTTTTGTTCTATTTTTGTAATGAAAACTCAAGTGTAACAGTCAATTAATGAAAACATAAAATTTGTTGTAATTGTTACATGAGTTTTCATTGGGAAATGACACTAAAAGTACTTATAAAACAACCTCCAAGTTTTGTTCTAAATGCATCCGATTATTTTATTTCCCATATTTTTTTCATGTATTTTTCAGATGCAGAAAAAACCAAGTGCGTTCTGTATTGGTTGGTAAGGACAGTCAGTTTTCAAGTTGTTAGCACAGAAGAGGATTAGGGGCAGTTAGAACAGTTAGGGAAAGTTAGAGCGCATCAATTAAATAAATATTACGGATGAAAGATTGGAAACAGGTCTTTATCCATTGGGAATTGCTGCACTAAAGTCTAGATTCATGAATATTGAGATTCATGCATATTGCTTATACTGTCCTCATAAGATTCCACTTACCATACATTTGCTCTACATAAATGTAATTATTTCTGAAATGTATATATTAAGCATATGTCCTGCTGAGTGCATTTTTTGCTCCAGTAATTCATCATAACTAAATCTTGAACTGATGGATTCATTTCATTCAGATAATCAGAAAGTTCATAAGAAAGCAGAAACCCTTTGTGAAGAGGAAAAATATTTCTTCTATTCTCAAGCATTCAATAAAATTATTCATCCTTTGCATGTCTCTACCAATTTCATTTCATACCAAACCAAGTATTTCCAATTTATTTAAGGATCATGTTCAGACAGGTAAACCTTGTAAGTCATTAATAGTTCCTGAAGAAAACTAATAAAGAAAAAAGAAAAGGAAGTAGAAAGATGCCTCATTTTTGGCAGTTATATCTCTTCCACTCCCTTGGACAGGCCTCAAAGCAATTTCCAGATAGTCACGGGGTGTTATTTTTCTGTTATCTTCTACTAGGTCCAAATAAAAGTCCTGCCAGCAAGAGGAAAGAGAAATAAGGTAAAGACTGAAACTAGACAACAGAAGTAGGCTAAAATGACATAAGGACACAGGGTCAGAAATTAAGAATTTCAAGTTTCCCAAAATATGAGGTGAAACAATGGCAAAAGGTTTGTAAACAACTCACTCTTAGAAGCCAGACAAAAATAGGGGAAAATTGACCCAGTTCAGATGCCGAACTCCTCCCTCCAGATGCTCTAACACGAATGTGCTTTGTCATCTGGGTGACAAGAGAAAGTCGATCAAGAGCAGCCTCATCGATACCACCCATCTACAAAAGAGAGAATAGGGAATGAATCTGTATCTTCATGAGTGGATCGACAAACTGGTCACTAAATTATCAAAATCAAAAAGTATGCAGAAGTAGAAGCACACTCAATTATACGTAAATATAAGATTTTATAAGTTGACCCAACCTGGTTATAAATAAACATGCTAGACAAAAGGACAGCCAATGAGAAGATCTGGGTGCTATATGTTCCCTGTACATTAAGAAAAACAGAGAAAAAGAAGGAAAGAACATCACAATGGATGGAAATGGCTGCCTACGTATACACAAGAAACTGAATACAAAAGGCATTAAGGTAATACTACAATAGTTAGCATATATATCCAAAATCCAGTGATTGGAACACCAAACAGACAGAAACTGTTAACAAGCATGTGTAATCCAAGCTAACCGTTTGGTCATAAGCATCTATTCCTTCGCTGTCTAATAGCAGGAGATTGTACTCTGTTCCATCAAGGGAAGTCCTCTTCAACGGTGTACTCCACAACCAAAGCCCTTTGGTACATGGACGATGTGTTGATGCCACATGAAATCCACTAGTCCTCCCAAGAAGCTACAATATAATGAGCAAATTGTCAATTTTTTTTACCGCGAGACTGATAAAGAAGTTGTGCAAAAAGTAGTTACTCAGAATGACTGAGTCTCATCTCATGACAGCAGGTAATTACTACATGGAGAGTTAGCATGAAAGGTGGCTAGCATGCCAACTGTAACTGACCTGACAGATTGCATAATAAGGCAAATAGTGGAAAATAACACTGATTTATTATTCAAATCATGAAAAATACAATTTAATACCCTTTATTTGTAATAATCTAATTCTCCTAAAAAGAAAAATAGAGAAACTAGAAAATCTAGAGAAAATAAAATAAAATAAAAAATTATGTATCTATTTTCTCTAATTAGAAAAATTCTAAAGATATTATTTCAAATTACAACACAAATTAATCTCTCATATGTATAAAATAGGAACATTGTAAGGAAAACTTTTCAGATGAATAAGCTCAAACACATTTCATTCTGAAATTCTCTCCGATGTTTTCTTCTACTTTCTCAATTTCTCTCTATACTAGATAGTTTCTTTCAATCGCATTTCACTCTGATAAATCATATCCAAGAAATGGAGAGGAAACGCAAAGCCAAAAAAATTCCCCATTCTTACTGATAAACAAACAAGCATTAGAACTAATATCATTTTGTGAAGAGGCAAAATATGTAATTAAAAACAACAATAAAATGGTTTTTCGACGGGGTGTTTTCATTGATCATATAGCATGAGTTTCAAACCTTATGTATAGAATCCATCACCCTTTTCCTTCACTTTAAAATCAAAGCCAGAGAGTTTACCTAGCAAGAAAAGTGGTTCACGACTTTTTCTCGTCCATACTTACAATCCATAAAACACAGCAGACACAACAGACAGCTTCTCATTAGGCAGACAAAAACAGTTTCCGATTCATCTATTAACAAAGTGATATGAGCATTTCAATAATTCTAGAAAAGTCAAACAATCTAAGAACTATTGCTAAGTATGGCTTACTTAGAGAACCCACTCTACCGAGCATCTCAACATAGGGCTTGGGCACCCTGTGAAATCCAAGTCTTGTAAAAAAACCAATTAACTTAATATTACATCCCTGAATCATTATCCATGCGTAGCTAAAACTTAAAAACCCCAGTTATTAAACCTATACAGTATCTCTAACAGCACGGAACGCCCTTACCAATGATTACGTAAAATGCCCGTAAACTACAAGGTATTAATCCCTAAACCCCAAAGGAAAATCATTCATTGACCTCACTTAAAAGTTCACCTGATTCAGAATGAAACTCTTGCCTTGGCGAGCGCGGCCACACACAGAGACCACGCCGATGGGCTCCTTGACGAGCTGGAGTGTGGCTACGGCTTCCGGGTCCATGCGAAACCGTCCGTTCTCGTCGCAATAGACAAGGCGAATTGGCCTCGCCGGACCCGTCACCGACGACGAAGAAGGAGTCACCAAAGGTGAGGAATCGGCGGCATTGTCCCTTCTTCGACTGAAAAAGTTCATCATCTTCGTCAAGTTCTTTCTCAGGTACCTGTCATGTGTTGCAAATTCAAAATTCAAAAGACGTCCCTTTCTTAGCTATTTCCAATTTGTTCCCCTTCTTTTAAGTTTGTGCTAATTTGAAATAATTTAGTCTCTGTCCTTAAAATTTTACACAGATAAAAGGGTGATGTGTCAATTTTTTTTAACGTGGCACTCCACCACTGATCAGTGAACCAACCAGATTTTACCACATCATCACCTTGGACACGTCATCTTCATCTTCTTCACAAAAACCCTAAACTCCCAAACCCTAGCCGCCGTCAACGACAAGCGCCGTCGCGAGCTCCTCCTCCAATCCAGAAACCATTCGCGTTTCCATCAAGCCTAGTCTCCATCGAAGGAACCGCGTCGGACCGGAACGACGCAACCATCTTCCTCGCATCCGGCGACCATGGCAGCTCATCAGACCATCACAGGCCACCACGCGAGGACGTCTTCTCAATCGCAAATCGTCGTCGCGCCGCTCAATCTCCACCGCAACGAACCGCCAACCGCTCCATCATTCTCACCATCACCAGACCTACAAAACCCAAAAGCAGAGAAGAACAGAACCCACCATCACCGGCCATCAAGGTCGCGCAGCAACCACCGTAGCGCCTCAGCCATGGCGGTCGCTCCTCCATCAATGCACATCACCATCTTCCTCTCACATCACATCACAAACCCAGCGCCATTCTCCATTCTCAAACCTGCTCTTAGAAAAACCAGAGGACAACAACCAAGTAGCAAGAATCCATGACCACCATCCAAATCACCATCGCCAGACCTGCAAATCCAAACCATTTCATCCCATCAACACGCAGAGAAACGCACGAAATCGAGAATAGCGTCGTTGGCGTGACTGGTTGCTTCCTTCATCTCCACCATCGTCTTCGCACAAGTGTCGCAGCGCCGTGACTGATGTGCCTCCATGTCGTCCACAAGCCGCGTGAAGGAGGAGGAGCAAAACCCTATTCGCAATTAGGGATCTCACGAGAGGCGCAGGGAAAGTCCTCTCCCCAATCTGAACCCTAATTTGGGAGAAAGGGGATTCCACGTGGCAACAAAATTGACACATCACCCTTCCATCTGTGTCGAATTTTAACACCGTTAACGATTTTTAACAGAAGCTAAATTGTTTCAAATTAGCACTTATAAGGACTCAATTGGAAAACTTTAAAAGAAGAGGACCAAATTGGAAATATCTAATTCAAAATGACCAAGGTTTAAACTTGGAAAAAAAGACTTGAAATGACTTTTTTAACCCTGTACTTGTTGTGATGGAACCTTTAAACGCCAGGACCGCCTAGTCATTTGCACCCTAACATAGTTTTTGCTGTCTCGTTCAAAAGGTCGAAATCTAAGCGGCAAGATTCACAGCCTCGCGGTACGAGAATTCCGTAAAATGGACTAAGTTTAAGTTTAATTCATCTCTAAATTGATTTAGGCGGCACAACAATTATAATTTAAAATAGTCTGAAAACAATACTATTTTATTAAATGTATATAATTTATTATAGTTTGAGACTTCGATATATTGATTGTGATAGAGACTTTTTTCATTTCTGTACAGTATTAAAAATATTGTCTTAAAAATGTTGTGTTTTTACTTGGTTTTCGATTAACAATATAAAAAATAAATTGAATGAACAAGTAAACATTTTTAAATAGATATATGTAAAGATTTTGACACCATGAAAATTTATAAACTGTTGTAATTTTCTTAATTAACTCTTTCTTTATCAGCGCAAAATTAAATATGAATTAAGTATCATTCGAATTGTTTATATTTTAATACGTTTTGGCTTTAATATTTATTGATATATTTAGGGCGTTAAAACATTTAATCGTAAGATTAAGAAAATTATATATATATATATATATATATATATATATATATATTAATTTTTAAACTAAAAATTAAAATATGTTAAAATTTTAGATAAAGATAAATTTTATTTTCATTTTAAATTCAAAAATTAAAAATATATTTAACCACATTTTTATTAAAAAAATTCATATAGTTTAGAATTTAAATATTAAATTATTATAGTTAAAAATTGAAATTAATTTGTAACATCCCAATAAAAATAGATTTAAAACTATACAAATGAGTTATCATATAATAATACGATAAGACAGTTAATAAGCTTACAATAGGAGTTATGAATAAATCCAAAATGCTGAATATTTAAAACTATACAAGAATTTTAAACCTCATACACATTATATGAACAAATTGAATGGTTCCAAGGACTACGTCCAAATCGAACGGTGTTATAAAAGGTATTCCTATATCGAACAGTTATACAAAACCATATAAATCGAACAGTTGAACACATAGTAATACTAAACTATTAACCTGCGTTCCTACCCTAAACTTCAGGATTTTCAGCTTCTAATGCTTCCTCTAGAGAACACTCGTCTCCTTCTGCTCACATCCATAGGATGATTATTGCAATAGGAAGGATGACCGAACGGACCAACAAAGACAAAACAAAAGAGTAGGGTAAGCTTATGTAATTTAATTAATCATGGTAACATACAAATTTATTTATAACATACAACAATCATTCATACATTTCACAACATAACCGAAAAGAATATTCATGCAATAACCGACCACTGACTTGACTCATCTAGATTGTATGAATTATGTAGCTATGACGTTTGTGCACTCGGATGGTGTAGTAGCTGGGATGCCCTCAACAGCTGCCACCCGAGGTTAGTCCGTTATACCTCGCCCAAGTTAACCTTATGGACTAGAACCTCCTGCCATTCCCACACATGAGTTACTCTTCTCTACGTGAGAATGAGTAATCACAGAACATCAGGATAAACGCCAGCTAAGTTTTGTCCACATTCATACTTTACCGTTCCAATACCATTCATGAGACATTCCTCATTGGAATTCTCTTTCACAGCCATATTATTCAATTCATAACACTCTTCAATATCATTATACTTAACTATCAATTAAATCAAACAGATTTTACAATAGAATACTTAATCATGAACAAGACTGAAAGAGATATCATCATATTTATAAACCAGACCGAATGAAAATAACACTCCTTAAGCTAACATGATTGAACACTATTTACTAAACTAACCACTTCATTGAATCAACCCCTAAGAGCGTAAACCTAACACTACAAAGCCTATACTGAACGCTAAAGCTCTAGGCCGAACACCATTTATTGAGGCCGAACACTGTTTAACGCCGAATACCAGTAGCAGACTGAATACTATGAAAAAGCAGAGAGCTAGTACGATACCAAACACTAAAAAGACTTAGCTTTAGTATAAGACCGAACACTCAAGAGACCGAGTGCTAGTCTAAGACCGAGCACTGTAGAGACCGAATGTTAGTCTAAGACCGAGCACTGTAGAGACCGAGTGCTAGTTTAAGACTGAGCACTGTAGAGACCGAATGCTAGTCTAAGACCGAATACTGTAGAAACTGAGTACTATTCTAAACTAATAGAGATATTTACTTGAGATTGACCACGAAAACCTAACATATATTCACATACTGAAGAATAGTAAAATGTAGAATACTTAACTCATTTGAATATTTTGAATAGGCAAATTACTGAGTAGAAATAAAAATTATACTTAAACCAACTACTAGGCTCAAACCTATCACTAGAAGACCGAACGGTCATTAACTGAAATTCTCTACAGAAGGAGAATTCAGTTAAGACCGAACACACCAAAAGAAAACCGAACGATCACTAATGACTCTCGGTTACAGTTACAGAATTTTGTAGGTTACTGAAGAATTACGATCAAACTATGTTCCTACCCAGTTCATGTCATTTTCAATCATCAATACATACAAGCAAACATACATTATTTCAACATCAACCAATTCATCAAACATAACATCATTCCAACAAACCAACATTCATAATACAATAATCATAATTAAATTACAAGCTTCCCTTACCTCGAAACCCAGTTAACTTCTATGTTTCCAAATTATTAACGAGACTGTCAGCAACTTCTAGGACTTTCTATAAGTTTTTGATTGGTGAGGAAGAACCAACCATAGAATCAACGGTAGAGAACAGTGTCAGAGAATGCAAGCCAAATAGTGCTTGCATGCATTAGAAACACATGAGTTTTCAAAGGACGAGAGGAATTTTAACTTACCAACTCCAAACAACAACTTGATTGGTGCAAAAGAAAGCTTTTGACACCAGAAATGCCTAGATAGTGGTTGATTGATTATCGGAGGAAGAAAAGGGTTAGAATTTGTAGAGGGAGGGAATGAGAATTTTAAAGAGAAAGAGGAAGAAAATGAAGAGAAAATGAGGTTCAGTAATTTGGGGGAAAATAGTGCATGCAGAAAAGTGGTCTGTCTTCCTGACATAATTTCATTAATTTACTTCAATTTTATTTTGAAATATTTTTTATTTTTTTAAAAAATAAATCAAAATTTATTAATTCAATGTAATATAGAGTTGAACAATTTTATCCATCCTATTGAAATGGAACACGCCAATTTGATAATAAATATTTTACTTGGTGCGTCACGTTTATTTAGAGCGGTCGCTTTTAAATTCTAAACATGAATAACCTTATAATATTATTTCCAAAATTAACAATTAATTTATAACTCAAATTATTATTATTATTATTATTGTTGTTGATATTTGATCAACACTAATTGGGAAGTAAAAATGAACATTTCAACCATATTTCTTCAATTTATAAATTTTCAGTGACAAATATCATTACTTATGATTAAATTAAAATTTAACAATTTTGCCTATGAAAGCAAGCATGGGTGAGGTTTCGATATCAGGTGATACGAAAAACTCCTTGAATACCATCTTCATAAGAAAAATTCTAACTCAACCTTAATAAATCTCCAAGGCTCTTTGTTAATAAAAATTAATTTTCTTAATAATGCACAGTTAGCATAATAAAATAAAAAGAAGAGATGTAGATTTTCTATGCAATACTGGGTTCGATTGACCTAGTCTCCTTTTCTTCCTATCCATCTGCTTCAAATAATCCAATTCATTGGGGATCCAATATCATCATCAACTTCATGTCCTCATAACATTGAAAACTAATATTTTCAGAACATCTCCTTCTCTCATCCCAAAAACAAAAAAAAATAAAAATAATAGATCCGGCACCTCATTTGTAATTTGAAAAAAACACAAATTAATTAAAATTCTAAAACAAGAAAACCACTCTAATTAAAAAAAATCAAATTATATTCATAATACAACCATTTAAAGCAGCACATTTACCTCTAAGTTATTCTTGTTTCATTTGTTTCCTCTAGAATAAATAGGTGACTCGAGAACAGTTATAGAATATGGTTTTGTGAGAGATTCTCAAGATTCAAGATGAACTTGTACGTCAAATTTAACTAACTGAAACATAATGTACAGAATCTATTCTCTCTCAACACGACGCAGTTATTCACAACACAACGGAGTTTCTCTCGCCAATCCAAGAGACTAGAGAAAGAAAAAAGAAGTAAGGGAAATCAATCTAAGAAAATTTTTCTATATGTGATTAATTTCCCTCTCAACAAATTAGGTAAAAGAAAAAGAGGTAAATTAGTCAGAGCCACAAGGCACCAGCGTCCTTTAGTATGGGAACCAATTCACCTGATATATGAGTGGCCATGACTCGTTCCAAGCCTCCGAATAGCTTGCCGGCAAGGAAGACAGCCGGAAACTGGAGTGCTTCGGCGGTGTGAGGGGAGAGGTGGCGAGCAACGGCAGCTTCGTGGTCCTCGTGGACCTCATAAACGGGAGGGTTGACTCCAAGGCCTTGTAACAACCTTTTGACCACGTGGCACATGCAGCAGCCCCGTCTCCCAATGATGACGACGGCGTTTTCTGAAACCACTGTGGCCACGCTGGCTGGATCAGCGCCATTGGATTCCGCGGTCCCTCCAGCGTGTGACCGGTCACGTGCGCCGGTAGGGATGCAAGTTCTGTAGGGAATGGCTTGGTGCATGGTAGAGAGAGAAAAGAGGAAGAGAGAAAGGTGTGGAAGAGGGAGGAGAAAAGGGGGGCAGAGGTGGAAATATAAAGAAAGTGAAGGGAAGGGGGACTGTAACGTCAACGGCAGTTACATAATTGTACGTCACCGCTGTTGTGGGTGACGCGCTATTACGTCACCGACGCGGTCAACAAATTCCCGGAAGATACATTGATGACATGATGAAACGCTGAGATGCTTCTCCCCAATGTTTTTCATTGTCCCAGTAAAAATCACTTACCTTCTTTCCTACTAATTTCTTCTCATTTTGTATATCACTACTTAACTTCCTTCTTTGCATACGCAACTTATTACGTGTTAATAATTCAACGTTGATGTTTTTTTTTTCTTGTTTTATATTATCAATGTATATATATATATATATATATATATATATATATATATATGTGTGTGTGTGTGTGTGTGATTTTGAAAACAATAATGTTTTACATATATAAAAAATAATAATTATAGGGTGATAATTTTTACGTTTTTTGTTACGCAATACAATAAAGATAATTTCACACCATATGCTGTGATAACGAAGTTAAAGAACTGTGATCACTGTTCCAAGTGGGAAGAATTTTCAAACATGGAAAAGGTTGGTTTTAACAAATTCATCACCTCGTTCAATAACAAAAAAATAAGTTTAGGTTGGTTAAGTTTATGTATTTCTTATTACTTGTAAATTATTTTAATTAATCCCTTTAACTATTTTTTTTTTTGCAAAAAATTATAATTTCCAACTATTTTTTCTAAAGATGTATTGATTAAACAATGATATAATTTAATATTTTAAAATGAATAGTTTAAGAAATTAAAAATAATTATATTACTGTTATTACATTAGTCAATTTGGCTGAGTTTTGAATTCAACACACATATTTATCCAACTGGTAATGTTTTGGTGGTATTTGTTCATTAAATTATCTAATTTACTGAAGAATCTTAACTTCCATGATTTTATACTTTCGTTGATAGGTAAGATTATTTCATTGTAAACTTTTACTATAAAATCTTTAGAGATAGTCGCTTGTTCTTGTACATGTAATTAATTGTAAGTTGTACAATTAATGCTACTAACCAATTTTGTTTATAAATTATAAATGATATAGAACATGTTAAAATCAGAGGAAGGGTGTGGTCTATTTGCATAGGCAAATTATTGAATTGATTTTGGACAAATAAAGCATCCAACTTATATATAAAGGTTATCTAAGATTGTTTTTCTAGACCTTATTTTAGCTTTTTATAACAAATTTTATTCCCGTGTTTCAAAACATTATTTCAATTTGTTTTTAAAGAAGTTAAAAAAATTGTCTTAAAAGCACAATTTATTTGAAAAAAAATCTTGCACACAAACACAATTGTCTATTTTAATCTTTTAAAATAAATCAATTTTAGTAGATTTTAATAGTTATACTATTTTGATAAAAATGCCGTAACTTTTCCCACATAACAAAACAATTACATGTATAAAAAATATTAAATTTGGACACGGTAATATATGTTACATAGGTTAGTTTCTCATGATCCATCTAGTATATTACTTTTAATAATATTTAAAAGTTATTTTACAGAATTTATATTAGAGATGAGAACAAAAATTAAATTAATGAATGGTAGTAAGGGATCCACTCCTAATTTAAAATAAAATCACATTCTACGTATACTTACGGTAAGTATTTAAAATATTTAATACTATATAATTAAACCGTTTTCTTCCAACGTTAATATGATACACAATTAATAAATAATATTTAATTATTCTATTTTCATATATTAAAAGATTATATAAAATAAAAAATTATTTTTCATAAAAAAAAGTTATAAGATATCCTAAAAATAAACGAGACAGTTACGCTTGTATTTTCAACAGTAATTAATAATGCGTTATTGTTGAATTTTATACAGTAACGGGCTGTACTTACCTCATGAAAAAAAAAAATCTCCTGAAGGACCTGCAACCATTAGGTGACATGACTTAAAATAATATTTATTCATTTTAACTTGATAAACATCTTCCACCAATTTAATTACAAGTACACCATTCAGTGTACTCATTCCTCAGGTCATATTATTTTTGTCGTCATTTATATTAATCTTATAATATTCAATAAAAAAAAATTATCCAACTGATTATTAAAAAGAAAAAAAATAGAATATTAAAAATATTTGTAAAGCATGTATATTTTAATGAAATGAATTGAAGAGGAAATACGGTAAGTGGAATAATTAAAAGTGATGAAATGATTGATGGTGGGGAGAGCAATAATTTAGTAAAATATAGTTTTTTTTATTTTATTTAAATGGTGATTGCATAAACAGGGGTGAAGTGACACCGTCCAGAGGCACACATAATAATAGTGCATAAGGGTGAGAAGCGTTGTTGTAGTGAGACACGGTAAAGGACGGTGCAGCGAAAACGACAACGTTGCGATGACGTCGTTATCCACTTGAAGGAACTCCATTGGCTGGCCACGTGCTCGTGGGAAGCACAACCATCTTCACCGTCCACATGTTCAGGAGCTGTCGTTTTTCGAAATCTGAGTGTAGTGAGTGAGTGTGGGTTGTTCAGCCCCACTACACGTTTTCCTTGAGTTTCTTTTATTTTTTTAATACCATATAATAAAATATAATGGTCTCTCACAGGTGGTTGACCTGACAAGATTCATTTGCCATTCGGAAAAAACATTAAATCAAACCCATCAATTATAACGTGTCATGGGGTCCTCAACTCAAACACCTACTTCTGTCAAATTTTAGTTTCAATTTCACCCACGTTAGTTACTTCTTTCGTTCACATTTCTACATTCTATATTATTACTTCACTTATTTCTTATTTATTTATTTCCCCTCTAAATGAGATACATAATTCGAGATGAATCTAACACAAACATTTTGTTAGGTGCATCGTGTTCTGTCGATATCTTTTAATACAGAATTGAACGTGATTTTTGTTTGGGCTAGGTTGCACATGCACTTTATGTATACCTCTTTACGTTGTCCCATTCAATGTATATACATCTTGATGCTGTCTGCGAATTAAGTACGGTACGGGTTTAAACTTACAAACTCATTTGTAACGAGGTAGTGCTAGAATATTTAACTATAATAGAATTCAATTCTTCAAATTTAAAAACGAAATGCTTTTTTTTATGAAGTTACGTGTCTTTCTCACAGTTTCAAGGTTTTCACCATGGCTAAAATTATGTTAAGAAGGCTGGTAGAGGATTGTGATAAAGAGTTTGACAGGTAAGTAGAATAGCATTTTGTGTAGTGAACAACCAGTCTTCGAAATATGTACATATGCATGATAAAGTTTGATGGGATCTCCATCCTTATGACATTAAAATAAGCAAACAACCAATATTGGATGATGATGGAGGTGGACAGTGATGCCTTCCAAAGATTCTCATGGGAACAAGACCAATTAGGCTTCTCGCAGAGTTAACATAGTACTTCCGTAGTTAGTGGGTATAGAAACTTTAAGACATAAGGATTTTTTTCTTTTATTTTCTTTTAATTATATGATCATATGAGATCCAATACTTTTAGATATTATATACTGTCATTTAATTATAATATTATCTTTATTGTATGATTGTATGTCTTCACAGTTTCCACATTAATAGATAATCGATTACAAAAACAATAAATTCAGACGGTCTTAGTCTAAGTAACTTTTAAAATAGTTTCTAATTAAATTTATCCGTAAATTTTACTTAATTATGATGATGGATCGTGATTGCGATTTTGTTAATTATAAGTTCATCTCATTACCTATTAATATAATAAAAATATATATGATTATATTTATTGCGAATTTAAAATTTTACTATGACTACTAATCGTATTAATTATTGATATCACCTATAAGTTAGAGTAGAACAAATAATTTGACTAAAAGTATTCAAGATAACCCAAACTGATTAAAAAAAATGTGAATGAATATTTTATTGGAATTCTCAACTCTACAAGCAAAACACTATCTATTCAGAAAACAATTACGAAAGTAGCACACCACTCATGGAATGGCATTCCTTAATCTACCACATATAATTTTTAGTATAATAGTTATTTTCTACGAATTCCAACATAACTAAAGTAAAAAAAAAGAGCAATGAAATTTTTTTTTTCCAAAAAAGAAAGGTACTTTGAATGCAGTGTTGGGTATTATTGAGCTTAGACAGCTTGTCAAGAAGTATTAGCTTGGAGAGGATATGTTATTGAATTCAACGTGGAACACTCTTTTACCACCTAAATACATTCACATTCTGTTTTTTTCTAATTATAACTTGAAAGCAATTCAACTTTCGGAGATTTCCATGCTGTAGCAAAAGATTCCTATTTTGTACACAATGGCAAAAATAAGCAAACACTAGATTTTGGGTACATTTATATTTTGTCAGAAAAAGCTACTATTCTATTTTCCTTTTGCAATAAACACCCGCGCGCCCACCAAAAAGGAAAACGATGGAACCGGAAGCAACTCACATACATCTCTATTTAGTCTAAAGTAGATGGATATTAATTATACCATCGCATGCATGTTACACGCCTGCTGTTGGTAGATTACATTTGAATATTCAAATTGAAAAAAAAAAAAAATACAATGTACATCTTCTTAAATAATTACGTATTGATTAATTCTTAACCAAAATTGTATAATTCAAAGCCATACAAGTGTACTGTGTATGTATAAATATCTTTCTTTTTTTACCATTGCATAGTGAGAAATGCAAAGGTGGCACACACTTGCAATCTTTCCGAGTCCCTATAGCCAGAAATTCAAAAGGGTTGAAAGAAAATAAAATAAAATAGGTCTACGTATGGATTTCATCGTTTTTCTCCATTGTCACTTTCGCCCCATGTAAGGTTAAAACCATGTACTCCATCAACTACCATAGTTTTCATTATATAGAATCTTGAGAGGGACCACACGATCCAGTATAGGCATTATTCCACACTTCCTTTGTACGCAAAATTTGACTTTTCCAATGGTTTTAGATGAGTATTGGGTAATCACTATAAAGTATTCACAAATCATCTCCCACACACTCTCCACATTTTATGCACGTCATTTTAATGGACCCTTGCTACGTAAGTAGTGACGAAACTCTCATCTTATACGTCTAATATTTTACTACTCCAAACCCAAACTTATATAAAGCATATATAATATATCATTTCAATACTTCTTCCCAAATAATACCTTCCTATCACTATACACGTACTTTTCACGTCTTTTTTATTTATTTGTGTAACAATCTTTTATTTTCTCGTACTTCGTTTGAACAACTAGAGAATAATGTGTAAGATTATGAACTTCAACCAGATTCGTGTTCCATTGTTGTTTTAAATTTTAAAGAAAAAATGTCATTAAGTTCACAAGTTGATTTGGTACCATGATTTATTTGTTCTAAATTATTTGATATTTTAGTATCATTTAGAAAATTGATCCGAAAAGAACTTTACTCTCTTGTCGTATCAGACAATTTGGTATAATTCTAATAACACCGAAAAGAGAAAGAGAAGATGATTTTCTCTTTCTCAGATATTTGATATTTATTTATTAAAACTTATATAACAGATACATTTATGAGTAAACTTGCTGATACTTCATTCGGTCTACATTTTTAAAAGAATCAAATTAAAAGTTTGACTTTATCTCTTTTCTAAAAATCAATCCATAATGTTTAATGCATTAAATATTTCTTTACAGAAATGTTTTAATTAAAGGAAGAAGCTATTTTAATACGTAGCAGTAACCCGTGAGTGAGACTTTTGATATGCTGCTGAGATACAAAATTTCTAATGTTAAAATATACACTATTTGCGAGCTTTGAAGATGGAATGATCCACCGAAAAGCAATTTAGATAGATTATGGGCCTGTCAAATTGGAGCCGAAAAGTAGCTCATCCAAGGTGATTTCTTCCCGAACCCCATAGTCTTAATTTTACACTTTCTTGTTACTTCCAAATTTAGAATCTGAAATATACTTTTATATTACAGGACAATTTAAAATATAATTTATATTACGAATTATATAATATAAAATGTAAATTTATTTTACAAATTGTATAAGAATTTGTATTTTAAATTGTCTTTCAAATAAAGAAATTCTCGTCATCCAAGCCAGAAAAAGTGGTCACTGGACCTCACAGGAAAAGTCCCTTTAATGATCTGGGATTTGTCATGTTATGACTGTCCAAACGCATGTCTGTTATAATGCTTTGTAGCTTTGTTCCCACCAATAAAAGCAGCTATACAACATAAAACGAAATATCACTTATTATTATATCTATCCCAAAAGTGCCATAGCCAAAAACAAGGACTTTACATTAGAGGAATAAAAGGAAGCCAGAGATGGCTGTGGAATGCTGCAGAAGGAAAAAGGGAGAAAACAAAATACAAGTTCTTTTAGCATAATCATCTAGTTTAATTGTTACCATTTGAATTGAAGAATATATGTAAAGTACAGAGAAGATGCAAATCCAGCAGCTGCAATAGTGTGCTCACAAAATGCAACTATATTTTTGATAAATTTTTGGCACTGCAAAAAGAGAACGGATGATATAATATTCAGTTTCATTGAAGTCATGGTGGGTAGTGTCAGTACCTTAATCCCACTACCACTCTGAATTCTTTTTCCAGAGCCCCTTTTATATACTTTTGCAAGTCAAAAAGTTACTTCCTTCTGCAAAACGGGCATAGAATAACAGTATGTATATAGCAACAACATGTAATTTTTAGATTTTCCATTATATTATAGCAATCTTACTGGAAAGTATTGCAAGCGGCATCCTAGGTTGAATCACAATTGAATAGTGATATAGACTATCACGAGTAAAAAGAGTTGTATCTTAACTAATAATTATAGTTTTTGGTTTAATGATAAGAGATTAAATGAGTCGAATTACAAACAAATCATAATATTATAGTTTTTGGTTTAGTAATAAGAAGTTAAATGAGTGGAATCATACCTTAAGACTCTTAAGTAAAGGAAACTGTGTTTAGCTTTTGACCTATTAATAAGCATTTTATAAAAAAAAAAGTAATTATATAAATCTTAACTTGTTTATAAGACAGTTTGCATTACCATTGAATCTATGACTAATTAAGAGTGAAATAATCGATCTTACAAACCGTTTATGAAATTGTCTGTAGCTAAAATAAATGAAAAATCACTTAAAATAATCACTTATGTAGGAAGTAGATACGTTTTTGCTTATTAAAATAAGAATGCAACTGTTTATTTTTAAAATAAATGGATTACATGATTCTTTATTTTTATATCTTTCTCATACTTTAACAACCTTATCTCTCTAAGTCTAAGAAGACATCTATATTCTAAAGGCCATAAATACTTTAACATTTATGGTGAGAATGAGAAATTTGACTACAGGTAAAAACAAGAGGAAAAAAAGGGATATCAGTGCAACATTAATTACATGTGGTCCTGTATATAAAAAAAAATTAATAACATATGGTCCCAAGTCCCAACTGAAAGTTAAGAATGTCATTTTTTAGGAAGTAAATCACCTTTTCTCACCTCTATGTTGTCCCCAAAATAAATTGACATGTGACGTTTTTCTTTTTTATACTATCTAACCCGACAGTTATGTTTTTACGAAGGTTTTGCTCAAAGGTTTGGCACTCCGTGTGTGGCGTATAAGTAGAGGTATTAATTTTTACTAATGGTGCATGAGTCAATGTTACTCGACACTTTATTAAGCTTCATGGGTCTTTAAACGAAGGGGGTGAAAAAAAGTTTGAGACTCTCACGTTCTCTCTTAATTGGATTCAGATCAAGATTAAGAGGCACTTAGATAAAAATTATATTTTAAAACTTTGAATTAAAGATCAAACTGAGTCTATTTGAATAGAAGGTTAATCCAACTTAATCAAGGAATGAAACAAATCAATTCGGAACGAAAACTGAAACGGGTCAAATCAAATAGAATGTAGAAATGGGTCAACCTGACCCTAAGATTCATGCAAGTTGGTCAAGGGTGACCCGTGTTGAAAGTTGAGGCAGACAAGTCTAGGACGAAGGGAAACACGGGCAGGCCTAAGTCAAACAACAGTTCGACCAACATGACGGGCTTGTCCAAACCAAAGGTTGAGATAAGCTGACCATAGTAGTTCGATGAGTCAGTCTAGGACAAAGGTCGAGATAGGTAGGTTCGATCCGAAGGCCGAGACAGACCAGTGCAAGACGAAAACAGAGACACACCGACATGGGCTCAACGACGGGCCGACCCAAGTTGATGGCCAAGACGAGCAATCCCAGCTCAGATCGAAGGCCAAGATAGACATAGATCGATTGTTCAGACAAACCAACTTGGGCACAGTCAAAGATGGGTTGTCTCATCCCAAAGGTTGAGATGGGTTTGGTTGTACGCTAAAAAAGACCGGTTCAGGCCAAAAGTCGTGACGAGCTAGCCTTGATGAAGGTCGAGACTGACTGCCCAGATCTATCATTGAGAATGATTGTCCAAGTCGATTATCAAGACTATCTATCTCGATCGAATTCAACCAAATTTTGGTTGCGCCGACTTAACTGAATTTCAAACTTGGTTGAAATCTGTTGAATTTTGGAAGGGGCCAACTCGGTCGAATTTCTATTAGGATTGATTTTTGGTCAAATTTGATTGTGTCTGTCCTGTTTGAAATTCGACCAAATTGGACGTAGTTGGTCCAATCGAATTTTGGCAAGATTAATCCCAACCAAAATTTGGTAGAGTTAGGTTGAGTCTACATCGATTGAAATTTGTCCAAATTCGATTAAGTTAGTCTAATTTAGACTCAAAATTGTCCAAAATCAACTTATGCTAAAATTTGAAATAAATCCATTTGAATTAAAGTTCAAGATGGACTTTTCAATCCTAACCCATTTAGTTAAGGTAGCGAGAGACCTACCGATATCCAAAGTTTAATAATACATTTAAAAATAATTATATATTATGTGTTTAAGAAGAAAGTCCATGTGAGAATTTTTGTAGACTTTTTAGTGATGTGAGGTTTTCTAATAGGGACTTTTTGAACCCCAACACAAGTGGGCAAATTAACCACTCTATATAAAACTGTTGTTTCAGGAGCAATGGAACGTTCAGTTGTTAGCAATTAGAGGTGTTGGAAGGTTTGCTGTTTTTGACCAGAATTGTTTCGTTCACTTTCTCTTACTGTTCAGTTCATAAACTTTAAGGTAAGTAAATTATGTCACTCTAAAGTTGAAAGTGATGGCTTGAAGAAGCTCTATAACCAAGACATTTTCTTATTGGAGTCAGATTTTTATTTGTGACGACACAGAAAAGGAAAATTCGTGAAGGTTTGGACTTGAAAATAAAAACTACTAAATATCATCAAACATAAAATTTAACAAATATATTAAACTGATTTTTAAATTTGGTTTATTGTTTTTTACAAAGGCTCACTCATAGAAAATGTCCAAGAACACTTGCACAAAATGCTAGCAAGTTACAGAAGTCACAGCATATGAACAATGGCAAATTTAAGCACGCAGAATCGAAACTAACGAATCAGCATTCGCAAACTTACTAAAAACAAGAGAATCCAAAGCTAATATCTGAAGAAACTCAATGGGAAAGAAGAAATGTGCTTCGAAGGTACATAGAGAAAATAACGACGTAGGGGAGACAGTAGATGATTAAAAGTCAGCTCGGCATGTTTTAATTAATAATAAGTACTAACTTTCAATTGGTAAAAGGATAATGATACTTAGACAACATTTTTTGACAACATTTGAATATTGTCATTTTGTGATTGATCCAAAATTATTCCACAATCAATAATAATAATTATAAATACTACCATAAATCAATGACAGAATGACACCGATGTTCAAATGTTATAATATTGTCTAAGTATCATTAACCTTGGTAAAAACATCAAATGTACTTTTTTTTCACTTTAATTTATTAAAATAGATAAATTAAAAAAAATTACTTAAGTTATTATTTATAGTAGCAATCAACCTAAATTGAAACAAGTAAATAAAATAAAAATTATATCATTACAATAAAAATTATACAATGAAATAATTCTGAGAAGTTTTAAATTACCAAGTCTATTGCTTTCCGTATAAAAATTACATTTTTTTAATATATAACTTGAGTTTGACATTTTCTACTTTCAAACACAATTTCATCAAGCATTTTACGAGGAAAACTACTGTTTAGGCAAATAGCAGCACGTAAGGTTTCCATATAAATACACGAGATAAACAGAGTAACTTGTTTGGTCCATGGCTATGATCCATCTGTATCAAAAGACTTCCCTGTCACTAAAAAAGTGTTGTTTTTGGACTTGAGAGAAAACAGGATTGACCCAATTAGCTTTGTTCTTTGCAGTGAGCAGAAATCACTGACAAGTGCCGGTTGGAGACGTTTAAGGATGCGTTCCCTTCCATATGAAAAAGTTCAACATCTTGATAAAGATGTTTAATAAATACATTCAAAGGGTTTGGATAAAGATGCATAGTATTACCACAATAGTTTTTACTCGAGTAGCATTCTCGTACAGGTCACATTGCCTATGCACAAACCATAAATACACAAGTACTTCAACTTTGGTCATTAAGCCAATATTAGATAAAATTAACTAAATCAAGCAAACAACAATTTTCCTCGTCACTGAAATCCAAAGATATTATAGCAAAGCACATCATAACCAGAGCAAACAATGGACCAACTCTTCAGCTTATCAATTCCAGTGAGTCATATTAGCTGGCGCACATGATTCTAAGTTCAATACTGCAACACACCCTGCATAGAGTAGGAAGAATTATCCAACAGGTAGTGAAGCATTAGTTGAACAATTACATCCTCCTGCATGGTAAAGGTTCATAGATAAGATACCTTTGTGCAGTTACTTCCAACCGCCTTGCTCTGGAGTGTCCTGCTAGGATGGAACTCATCTTCAACAATTCTAGTAAAGGAAGGTCCAGCATTAATGGGTAAAGTGATGGTAGAGGCATCAACCTCTTTGGTTGCAACATGTGTGTCCTCAGTCAATGAAAAACCAAAGAGTCTACAACTACTTTTACATGAGGAAACCAACTCTTGATTGTTTCTCAGTGCCGACACAGAATTGTGTGACTGTGAACTACCCAACTGATTACGAACATCAAACATACCTAAAGAACTAGCCCTTTCCGGAGCTCGCCTGGAGAAAGTAAGATCATCAGATGGGGGAGAAGCAAATGTTCTAGCTTTCACTTCAGATGCGCATAAACCTTGGTACATCTTACTATGTTTTTTATTATTATAATCACTATTAGAAACTGGATTAACTGCTTGCTGGAACATTAACACAGATGATGGAGATGACACCTGTGAAGGTGCAACGGATGCATGCAAATGCGCAGCATTGTCATGCATCTGTACAGACCACCCATTTCTCGAGTTAAGCAACTGATAACCATCAAAATGTCCCAAGCGACCATTAGCTCGAGCCTCCTCTATTGACAATGCTCTTCCATATGGTTGACTTGGAAGAATTTCTTGACCTTGCAAGACCTTCTGGAACCGGAAAGATTCACTAAAGCCTGTGCCATTGCAGGAAAAATCAGATGATGCATGCTGCATTCTGATGTTATTTCCCGTTGGAGGAATCCCAGGACAGTTTGGACCAATATAGTACCTCCCTAAGTCATATAACCGGGGACTCTGAGCATTAATACCATCAAAGGGAGGATTAACACCCAAAATTTCTTGACCTTGCAAGACCTTCCGGAACCTTAATGATTCCCCAAAGTCTGATGTTCCAATCCCATCTGCAGAGTAACAAATTGTTAGTAGTGGTATTGCACCGAGAAACATGGCGCAATTATACTTCTCTTTCAAGAAAATTGGTCTAGTGACTTACTGGGAGAAGGAAATTCCATCTTCGTTGAAGTCATTCCAATCCTGGTCCTCTTCAAACCAGCTGCCATCATGTTGCTGGAACTTGAAGCAGAACCAGATGGCTCAATTTCCCATGGGGAAACCCTATTGTGCCTAGCAGCTTCCATGTCATCCCACCTTACCTGTAAAAAACATTAAGAACAAATGGCTCAACAATTTATAATCAACAATGAGGTAGTGATAGTGCAAACCGAGGCTGTGTCCATTATGAATGGTGAGAACATTCAAATCTTTTGAGATCTAACAAATTGACATACAAAAGAAAGGAATGCTTGAGATATATGCAGAAACAACAAGTGTAAGAACAATATCAAACATTGACCTGCAATATACAGATATATTGTTAGCAGTTGGCAGGAGAAAGTTAACCAACCACTCAAATTATTAGTATTGAAAGACAAGCCAACGTTGGCTGTGACGGATTCAAGTCAAAAATGTATTCCACTACTAGGCATGGAACACACTAATGAAATTTTACATACCATAAACGATGAATTATGGCTAAAAAAAGAGATAGGTAAACTATCATTTACAACTCAAATTTCAAAAGTAATTGTCAAGCTGATAGCAACACAATAAAAGGGTTGGGGGGAGACTACTCATTACGTTCATGCGTAATTTAAATAAATCTAAGTGTATAGTTTCTTCTAAAGTTGTTTTTCATTTATTTGAGAAAAATAGTTTAAAGGCAGGTCCTTGGAAGTTCTTACATCCTGCAGAGTTCACAAACCCAGTTCATCCATGAAACCAATATGTAAATATCTATCAATAAAATAAAAATCATCAAATAAAGACAGATGGAACAATAAAAGAGTTGATATTTGTTTAAAGTTTCTTCAGGAAATAAAAAAAAAAAAAGTACTGAAACAAAAATAAAAAATCTGTCAGTTACGGAGAGGAAAATGCAATCATATTTAGTACTCCTTCTACCTTGCTCACTTATATATCCAAAACAAATGTGAAAAGCTCAATAATGTAGATGTGCAGAACTAATGTAGTCTACAGAGAATCCCGAGCAGAAAATCCAATGAGTGTATAGACTTAATCTTCGTAATGAGCTCAGATATGACCAAAAACATTACAAGAGCAAGCCTTAAAGCTTACAACACACAATCATGTGTACATGAACAATAGCAAAATTAACAAAAGACGTAAGACCAAAGCTGACATACCAGTAGGCATCTCCATTTCGATCCAGGCCATCTAACAGGATCTACGTCACTGATTCCAGCAATTAATCCAGTAAACCTGTTAAATAGAAATTGTATCAAGATCACTTATTGATAGGTGACATAAGTAGCATGAACTCGTTCGATATTTTATAATTTAACAAACCTCCGCTCTGCAGCATCTTCTGTTTCAAAACGCATCCTGAACCTCATTCCAACTAAATAAGAACAATCAAGACTCTTTAAGAATTTGTGAACAGGTATGATGAATTCTGAAGAGCTAAACCTGCAAAGGAACAGCAAAAAAGTATGCAAGACATTCTTAAGAGAGATTGAAGTACTGAATCAGTGATATTAAAGAAATGACATTCCTAAAGAATAGCTCTGGCAAAAACCTTCCAGTGCATGGAACAAACAAGTGAACTGTTAGTTCTTACTTTAATCTTATGAAAATATACAAAAGAATGCATGGAAATTTTAAAGCATAAAATATTCAATAACCATTAGGAATTTCTAGGAAATTCAATGCAGGTCTTCTGTTTCTATTAAACCAAATCTCCTTTCTAGCACCTTAAAATAGAATAGCTCAACTGACTCGGGAAATTCACCATTATATTTTGCAATGAAACCCCATCCCCATCTAATACCAACATAAAACACTCCACAATTGCTCATAGAACTGAAATATTTACGGATTTCCATGAGTAGCTCCGGGAAAAGTATAAGTGACCTAATAGAAAAATACCTTGGATTGTAGCAAACACTAAAAGCACATCTTGTAGATAATGCATTAACAACATCCATGAAAGTTCCAGGATTCAATTGCTGACCAGTAGGAACTGCAAAGGAACCAGAACCTTTCAACTGGGCTGCCCTACGAATTCCTAATCTCAGTTCTCCATCGTCGCCCCTGATTTATATTATAAAATGTTAGTTGTGTTTAGGAATACAAGTTCATATCAGATACAAATTCAGGTCATGATACCTAAGAAACAACACAGCATCTCCAGAAACAAGCTTCTTTTTGTTCACAAATGCACTCCATCCAGTAGTTAGCAAATGCCTCCGTGGCTGGCCTGTTCATTTGCATAATGATAAAAGATTAAACCCCCAACTCAAAAGTGTTCAACATGCTATGCACGCTAGTATGTTAACAAGTGACATACCTCTATATATATGACGAAACCTCCATTCCAGGCCATGAAGATCCTTAGCCACGAGCTCCTGTGAAGGTCTCTGTTGACTGTAATCCTAAAAATAACAGTAGAGTACAAATTCAAAATGCTACCACAAAAATACATACACAAACAAGCTTGAAATTTGCATATAAAATATGATAAATAAATTAGATCAGCCCGCAAAACTCTTGAGCACAAACAATGCATTGTAATTCGTAATTACCAGAGGAGGAAAGCAATCTTCAGCCGCTCGGCGAGGCACTGAAAATCCACCATGAGTGCTGGTGTCTGAAGCTGTGAGAGTCTTGCAGAACATATGGGGAGTTGTTGACTTCACCATAGCTTCAGTGTCCTCCTCTTCCCCGTCAGCTTCAATTTGGCCTTCACGCAAACTTTGCTCCACTTTCTGTAACGAAGTGCCGAGTTCGAGCATAATTAAAACTAAAATCAGCCAATAAAGACACTCCACTTGCTTAATAATAAAATAACACCATATCTTAGCATAACAAAAGGTCCAGTAACATGGATTTGGAAGGAAAGCAAAACAGTGTGTTAACCACATAGTGTGCTTTTTCCTCCCTTGGCCTCCAGAGATATGACATTCTGCTCAATCAAACAAAATCATCATAACTAGCTTGCTTAGTCATATTTCATCTGACCCGAAAGACTAGGACAGATTGAGATGCCTTTCTTTCTGCAAGCTTCCCAGACCATAACTGCACCTAAGTAAAATCAACATCATAAAGAAACCTCACCTCACTTTCAGGAACCAACAACACTTGGCAATATACTTCATCGCTCCCTTCCTCTGCCTGCCCAGAAAAAGCACAACCACATTACATTAAAATATATATGCAAAATCAAAAAACAGACCATCCCATATTTCCCTTTACACATGACTCATCCAAAAGAACCAAAACCAGAGACAAAACCAAAGGGGTCGCTCCTTCATTCGTAAATCGTTAAACTAGACAAGGAAAAACATGAACTTTCTCAGCAAGCAGACAAACAGAAACCCAGATACAAACCCCCATAAAGAAACCAAATTCAAGAAAAGGGAAAAAGGAACAAAAACTCCTTAGCCGACACATTGGTTTTGTTTTGTCCGATGAAGGGTAAAAAAGTGACGAACCGAACCACACTTACATGGAGCTTGACATCAAGAACACGACAGAACACATGGGGTGGGATATCATAAGCAGTGACCGGAAAATCCTGAACATGCTCAAAGTGTCCCTGTGGCAAGTACACAACAACACTTCCTTTCTTCGGCAGAGAGATCAAAGGGCCCGCACAGGCGTGCCAGAGTTCCAAGCAGACGGAAGAAGGAGGAGGAGGCGGAGGAGGAGGAGGAGGAGGACCAACGAAGGTGGAAGCAGAAGTGCTTATCCCAGAGTGAGAAGAAGAAGATGAAGCGGCAGAAGAAGAAGAAGCGGATAATGGAGCTTCATCATCCTCGGTGGTGTTCAGATCGATCAACCCCATAGGAAGAAAGCGATGTTTGCAATGTTAAGAAATGTAAGAAGTGAAGGAGAGGGTCGGAAGAGGAGGGAGGAGGGGAAGATTTCAATGAATGGTCTCATGCCTGCTGCAGCATTTTCAGAGAGCGTGAGGTGTAGTTGAGTAACTTTGGCATTGCTAAAAGAGGGTGTGACCCAATACTCCAAAAAGAAAGAGACCCTCTTTCTCTGTCCTCTCTCTATCTTTCTTTCTCTCTCACTAACCTTTTATGAGTTATCACTCTCTCTGCTATTTTGTTTCTTTTTGGGGTTCTTTTCTTTTACTTTATGTTTTGGCTGGGAAGGGAGGTGTGTGTATTTTGGGGTAGCATCAAATCAAGCTTTCAGTGAGATTTAAGTTGGAGTGATATAAAAATGGGAGATTTGTATCCCTTGTTGTTTTATTTTATGTGTTTTTTGGGCCCTTTTGCCCGTTGTTCTGCGGGGTGAAGCAGGAGCAGTGGTGCAGTTGCCGCTGCTGTAATGCAATGCTATGCTATGCTATGCTGAGACTGTTGGGTGTGATGTGTGGCAGAGAGATAGAGATAGAGAGAGAGAGAGAAAGAGAGAGAAAGAAACAAGGCTGGAAGAAGAAAGACTGTAGTAGTGGTAGTGGGTGAGTTTGTGAGGTTATGTGTGGGTTAAAGAGCAATAAAATATGGGAAGTGAATAAAAAGTATTTAAGAGTGTACGGCATCCCTGTATTTCCGGGCGGATGTCTATTCTGTCCTCTTCTACTTCACCAAATCTCACACCTATCCCTCTCTCATCTCTCCTTAATCTTCTTACTCTCTCTCTTTCGAGACCCCACTCTTTTCCCTTATGCTAACCTATTTACCTCCACATCACATGATGCCATAAATTTACTTCTCTTTTTTTCTATTTTCCATTTTTTAAATTATCATTATCCAACTCAATAATTCATCTTATAACATAACCATGATTTTATCATTTAAATCTACTTTATTTTTTTACTAAAATGATGATATTTTTATTATACTAAGAGTAAAATACATAATTGTACTAAACCAATTATTTAACTACAAAATTATTTATAGTATTATAATTCAACCTTTTAGCTTTATATCCGTCTGTCTATTAGTATTACAAAAGATATGTTAGTCTGACTCGAATGATATAACCTTTAACCTGTAATTTATAACAACTTGAAATATTAACAAATTACATAAATGTAAGAAAAAAATGTTTCATAAAACAAATTTATATCGACAATTTTCATTAAGTAAGCCAAACTATATCTTTTTTAATTAAAATTTTACAATTAATATTATAGAAAATGAATTTGAAACAAACTAATAATAATAACGAATTATGAGTGGTTGTTCATTTAAAAAAATGCATTTGAATTAAATATAAACAATTTATTAAATTATTTGAATTGAATATATATATATTTTTAATTAATTTGAATTTGTTTTACTTATTTTATATTTTTTTTATTAATATTTGTATTTAACCTCTCTCTCTCTGTTTTGTATTTATATAACGCTCTAATATTATGATGAAGAGTTTATGAAAATTAGAATAAAATATAAAAACAGAAGGAATATTTACACTTTTTATAATAAAAAATCAAATACCAAACTCGTAAAATATCTTATTATAAGTCTAAGAAAACTAGTGTTGACCTGTATAATATTATACAAAATTCTAAATATATATATATTAAAATTAATTTTTCTATCTTGTTTCTTACGATAATTTATTATTTTACTTCAGTTTTTTTTTCTTCAAAAGCAATAATGCAACGTTCACGTCATTAAAAACAGTTCATTTTCCACATCATTTATGTGTTGTCATACTATCTTAATCCTTTCTCATAAGTATATTGTCATCAATTAATTTTGATAAATTCTATAACTTTTCTTACACATACACTTTTAAAGTGTATTATTTTGTAAATATTAATATGAGAAAGAGTAAGTAAATAGATACGAAGAGATTTGAGGATAAAGTTTTTGTTTTTGTTTTTTTTTTTTTTAAAGTGAAAATAAATAGATTTGAGAGTAGAATTTATTAAAATTTGTGAAAGTGATTAACCAAAAAAATGTTTTAATATACATTCAAATAAAACCTATATATTAGTGATATGAAAATGTTTCACTTGAATTTTTTTTATGAAAGAAAACATCAAAGTTGGACAATAAATTATTAATCAAAAATATATTTTTATTGAATGATACATTATTTCTTTGATTGGAAAAACAAAAAATACAAAGTCAAATAATAAAAAGTGAATTGGATAAGAGTCTTATAAAATGCATGAAATTGATTTCACACCCAATGGAAATGATTCTCAACATAATGCATTTGCATGAAATTAGTTTTAACTTTTTCCAAAATCAATTTCACCTCCTTCACACAATTTCACAATTGATTCTAATACAACTCAAAACCAATGTCAATGCTCAAATATAACTACATCTTGATTATCATGGAGCTTCACAACGCGACTCACTGGTCTTCTTTTTTTGTTATGGATTATTCGTCGTGAACCATGTATTTCATTAATAAAAATAAATATAATTTTGTAAAACTTCGTTGATCAATCTCAAATATTCACATATATAACGAAATTAGGATTGTGAAATAATCTTGTAATTTATCTCTCGTCATACTGCGAAATATGCACTCCCAAATTAGTTTGGATAGTAAATCACTTTGAATAAACACAGCACAAAAGTATGAACAAATAATACACTTTAAAGTGTGAAAAAGAAGATAAAACCACAACAGTTAATTCTAAAATATTCAAATTAACAAAAAAAAATATTATAAAATTTTTAAATCAGTTTAAAGTCACTTTTTTATATATTAAATTCTCAACGGCCTTAATACAAATAAAGAAAAAATTGTAACGAAGGGGGTGTAAACAAATATTTTCTATCTAGAAACTAAATGTAAACGTGGGGTAGGAAATTAAGCCACCACATTGGTGATTGACACAGAATCTACTGACAGGTTGAATAGTTTATTTCATTCCATATTACCTCGAATCTAACCAAATTTTATCATTGAGTACATACATATGCGTGCTATTAAAAAAAGTCACTTTTGATTGTAGACAGACAGACGATAAAGGGAATATTTTGTGATTATAGAAACTAAACAAGTAATTAAATGTATAATACTTTGTACGACAGACTTGAAAAGAGGTATATTATATAGAAGGAGATTTGAAAATAAAAGGGATAAAATATGATATAATGTGATTTTGCTAAGTTGAAAGAGTGAGATAGTAGCATTGGTCTGGAATGATTACAGGTGCAAATAATTGGTATGCTTTGGTAGTTAATGTTGACAATTAACCAAAAAACAGAGACAAGTGAAAGACAAAGAGGTTTTTATATGGAAAGTTGCACAATGGTTTTAAGCATTCATCTTTTGGCTTTTGAAACGCCCACTTACTTTGTCTGCTAAGGTTTTGACTTTGCCATTAGGGTCTTGTCATCATTATTAGCTGTTTTCTTAGACAAAAAGTAATGACAAAACCATATCACTCTCCCTAACCAATTCTGCATCCACTAAATTAATCACACCACCCTTTTAAATAAACCTTTCTACCCTTTCTTCCTTCTTTTTTTAATCCAACAATTACTTCCAGTCACCATTCTATTATTCAGATCAACTTTTTTTTTTCTTTTGTCAAAATTGTGTGTGATTTAGCAAGGAATGTTTCCGTTATATGGTGAAAAAGAAAATAGAAGAAAAAGATCGATCGAGAAAGAAATGGATGATGATTACCCATATCCACATGACACCATCAAGTGGTTATTGAAATACACAGATACCAAACATTTTAATTTTAAAAATTATTCCCCTTTTAGTGAAACACTTTATAACACTTGAGTTTTCAGCAAATCATCATCGCAAATAAGTAACGGTAACTATGTAAAGAAGATGCAATATTAATATCATTTCTTTTTCGATTCAAAAATAATGTTGTAGGTAACTCTTAATAATTATTGTTAAATACAAATGTAAATTAAGATATGTAAAACTAAACTCTCTTAGCAAATAAATAAATAAAACACCCACGTGTACATACATATATTCTAAAAGTGCAATTAATATCTTCATACCATTGTTTTAATATACATAGCATTTGTCTGATTTGCGAGTGGAAAAATGATCTTTCAAGAAGAATCAGAAAAGACTTTGAAAGAAAAAAAGAACAATTCTTTAATTTAAACCAAATCAATCAATCAATCTATGCAATACTTTTTAAATTATGTTTTATCGTAAAGAAATATACGTCTAGTGTACGTAGTGTCTTCAAACACCTTTTTCGAGTGATTTGATGGTTTGGATTTTTTTTTTCTCGTTAATTGAAAATTATTAGTCTAAAACAGAAAATCGTGAAAATATCTGTATGGCCACAGTTAGCCATGGATGAAGTATTGTTCCCTTGTATCTGAAATTTGTTAAAGTCAAACTTTTGAAAATAATTTCATATCTAAAAACGTAAGTAGGATTGTTTTGTGGGACGTGCTTTTGGTTTCTTAGTAATTAGTCAGTGACATGTCCACTACGTAAGAAAAACGACTTCTTAAACGCTAAAACAGTTTAACATTCTATATTAATATAATGTTTGAGCAGTGTATAAGATATTTAACACAGTTTGTCGCATAACAAGATATTTTCGGTGTATACTTTAAATGTGTTTTTATCTCGTGTCTATAAGTCCAAAAATGTTTCATTTTGTATATTTTAAAACTTATTATTGAGTTATATTCACGTGGGATACTATAATTAAAATATATACAAGTGCACAAATAAAAAAAATGTAATTTAAATGTTTTGACTGATTGAATTATTAAATGTGGAGCATTATTATAAAGATTAACATCCCTGTCGCATAACATGTGAAAGAAAGTATGGATGAGAATTTTTTTAAGGAAATAAAGTACGCATGATTATTCCTGAGGACAGGTACTTTTCTCTATGTTGATTATGTCATACTCTAAATAGCATGAACTGAGTCGAATAAATTGGGAGGGTTTTTTATTTATTTAAATTATACTTTTTGTTTGAGAATGCTAATGTTTAAAAGAAAGGAACGTGGGAATTGAAAATGGGTATGAAAAAAGAGATTGATTTGAAACATCAACATCAGAGGGATGATTCCATTATTGATGAAATTATTCAAAAAAAGAGATCCCCACCAAGCATTGATTAGTGGGGTTATTTTGAATTTAAATGTTGGATGATGAAGAAATGTATGCATATATGGTAGAGTCCTGTTGTATAAGTTAGGATGTAGGCGAGCATGTGGAGATGGGGTACTTTTGAGTCTGTCCCTAAACAAATAGGTGTATTTAATTATTCTTTACATTAAATAATTATTATTATTTATAAAATATTATTATATTGTTGAAATTTGAAGAGGCACTAGGGCCACTCCTAGGGTGCAAGTTGTATGATATTACAATACGTGAACTGATGAAACCCCACAGTGACTTACACTCTTCACCATAATATGTATATTCCAAAACCTCCTTCATTTTCTTATCTTACCCAAACGCACCTCACATGCCCTAGCCCAGGCCCACCACTTCCTACCTCCCAACACTCCTTTTTTAGATCTTTAGACCAACACCATTTTTTCTATATTTTTTTTTTAATATTCAAATCTAATCTAACGAAACTACAAATTAATAAAACCATATAACTAATAAACCACACTCAAGCTTTTTAAGAGAAAATATAGCAAAAACTCTGGTATAAATAAATTATTCACACGTGCTACAGATACGCAACGAGGAAATTAATATATTTATTACTATACGGAAAAAAAAATAGATTATCAATTATGAAAATAAGTTTAACCGATATTTGTCTTCGTCAATTTTACTATTAAGTGAGTTTTTAATCCTGTTTTATCTTGTTGGGCAGATTAACAATAGATATACGTCACTTTCAATGCACGTGGGACGATGTAAATTGAAAAAATAAGATAATAAACTACAATAATTAATAGATAATAGATATACATTTTATTTCTCTTTTTATTTCATTTTTCTCTCTGCTATACATTAACACTCTGATAAATTTATATAACTAGTTAACATATTATGGTCCTCTTTCTCTCTTTTTCTTTAAATTAAAAAAAATATAATAACAAGGCTACTCTTAAAAAAAACTTGTTTGTTTTTAAGGACAAAATCACTACAGAAATTTATATTAAACCAAGTTGGAAAAAACAGGACATCAAATATTGAAAACACAAAAAACTAAAACCGGTCAAAAAGTATTAATACGAAAATAAGTGTTATATATATATATATATATATATATATATATATATATATATATTACATATTGTTATTACATAACTTGTGTATGTGTTTTATATATTATATTGGATTGTTTGAATTTTATCATGAATTATTTTTCAGTTCTCTCAAATTTAGAAGCATGTTTTCAAGTAATTATAAAAATATTATGTATTGTATGATCATATGATCACTTAACAATTGTTTGGGTGAAACCATTTTAAAGATCTGATCGATCCAAAAGTCAACAAGCAGCACATAAACGATCGAATGATTCAAGAAGAGAGGAAATTGAGTGAATATATCCTGACAACCAATCATCTTTAGCAACCTTGTTAAGTTGAGATTACGAGTAAGCATTGCTTAGGAATGATTGGGCCATGATTAAAGTTTAACTATTCTCAAGCTCATATCGAAACCTATAAATAAAGATAAAAAATAAGAAGGTGGGTGAATTCATCTATTCCGAATTTAAGATTTTGCTCTAACTTTTGATTTGACTAATCACTAACTTGAACATCGAAGTACATTTAGCATGTGACGGTCTGAAAACCCGAATAAAAAAAGATTTAAACTAAGACACACAAAATTAACTAAACGAATTTAAAGTAATTGTGAATGTATGTTTTGTAGAGCTTCTCGATCCTGTATTCTAAACATATTACAACATTATTTTTTATCGAATAAATGTGTGAATTTCGTGTAAAAAAAAATATAGAAAATACAAATAGAAAAAAATAGCCAGATAAATGGATATTTTTAAATTAGTTAAGGGAAACATTTACTAAACCAGATGTATAAAAAAATAAAAATAAAGAAGCATGTACCTCCATTTTGTCTTATATATATAAAAATTGTTCTTTTAAGCACTTTCTTTTTACTTTGTTGTGGGCCTCAACTAAACTTGTTCGTTATGTCACGAAGGGAACCAAATGGTAAAAGCACATTATTCCACACTTTTCACTCCTTCGGTTTTTTCCTCTATTTTCAAGTGTGAGAAATACCCTTTTACGGCTTACTGCTCTTTATTACAAGACTAAAGTAGGAAATAAATAGAATTAAAGTATTCTATTCTTTTGTTTAATTATTCGCAATTTTAATATAAAATCAACATAATAAATAATTATACTTATAACTGGTATAAAAACATTTTATTTTATTTATTTATTTATTTATTTTAATCTTTTACTCATCTAAACAAGTGAATAGTCTTTTATAAAAAAAGCTTTTAACTCTTGTTTTCATCTATAAAAACAAGTCTTCTTTTGAACTCTATATTTATATTTTCTTTACTTCATTCATAAATTATACAAAGCATTATAATTTATTTAGCAGGTTAAAGATAAAGAATAACAAGAAAAGAGAGAAAAAACTATTATTGTTGATTCAATGAAGAAATATAGATTTTTTAAAAAAATTA
Organism: Vigna reflexopilosa; assembly: GCA_027742785.1. Classification (NCBI taxonomy): domain Eukaryota; kingdom Viridiplantae; phylum Streptophyta; class Magnoliopsida; order Fabales; family Fabaceae; genus Vigna; species Vigna reflexopilosa. The sequence continues at coordinate 32,096,185 of CM050926.1, read as the reverse complement.
CATTAAAATAATATACTTTGTCTTTAAGTGGATGTTCCATTATTGCTTAAGAATAGTTTATTCAGTAATCCTCACTTTGTTATAAGGATTCATTACGATCATATGGTATGACTTATGTTCCACCAAGTACATTAAATCAAATTATTCGAATAAAGAATACGCTACAATACATAAATATTAACATTGAAGATAGTAGGAGTAGTAATGCAGTCAGTTAATAATAATAATAATAATTTTAATAATAATAATAACAACGATAATAATTTTTAAAAACAATTTTAAAAGATTACTCTATTTTTTCAAACAAAACAATTTGATTGTTGTTCTGTTTTTGTTTTTTTTCTTTCATTTCTCTCTTTAATAATAACATGACATTAACTTTATCTATTTCTATGTTTTTTTAGTTTTTATTAAGTTTTATTTAAGTCTAAATGACACCATGTTAGATATTAGTATGAACTTTTTTACATCTTAATTATACTTTTATTCTAAGTTTATTAATTATTTTATCATCACATATCACATCAAATTCACAATAAAAATTACACTTAACAAAATCTTATTATGAAAAAGAATACAAATAACATGGAGGTAAAATATTAAAACACTTATATTTTATCTGTGAATCAAAACTAAATTAGTTAACTCATGAGTACAACAATGTCTTTTATGAAAAACTTTGAATTTTACTTACTTACAAAACTATCTATATATTCATTTAGACTTCTTTTAAAATTACTAACACGTAAAATCAAATAAGGACAACCTATAGTTACATCACCAACATTCACTTTAAACTATTTAACAAACGAAACTTGTCATGTTAAGTTCAGTAATGTACCCACCTCATCTTTCATAGTTTGAATATTAAAAAAATTCAGCGCAAAAAAAAAAAAAACTGTTTACTCATATGTCTTTTAGATTCATTCTCACTAATAGACAATAATTCCTTAATTTTAAAAATAACAATAAGAAAATGCAATTGGAAAACACCACTGTTATTCAAAATTTAATTAAGCACATCCTCGTCCTTATTAACCATTAAAGAAGAAAAATCACATAAACTGACAACAAAAAAATAAATTTTCAGTGAGTACCTCTGTTGAATGAACTAACAACAAAGTATAACCTTATTTATAAAACAAAATTTAACCAATTTAGGTGTGTAAGTGTCATGGCACAAACTATCATTCCAATGATTAATACAATCACACTTACTTAGTGTTGAAAAAATATTTTCAAAAACAATTTCATATGATCTTTAATAACATGCCAAATTGATGATGATTTAAATAACATATATTTACGATTCTTAGACTTAAGAAATTGAATACGCGTGAGTTTAGTTAAAGTCATTTTGTCACGAACAAGGTCTTAGACTAAATATAACAGACATACTTTCTTTCTTTTTTCTAATTAAATATTAGTAATTCACTCATATCATCCATAATACAATCACAAAAGATAGAATGAACAATCTTCATTTTTGTGCATCTTCAATCTAAACAAAATTTCGATTTCATTGTTTCGTCTCAATAAAAAAAACTCAATAAGTCATTTTAAATATGAAATCTATAAACAATAAGTCATTATTTTGTTTAATTAAAAAAATTTAATTTCTATTTAATTTAAATAAATTTAAGATATTTATATTATTTGAACTAGTAATTTTCGTAAATTAGATATATAATAAACTATACAATTTTAATTTAAGTTTGGTAAAAGTATTTAGTTATATTTAATTCTGAAATTTTTTATTTTGCTCCATGTCCTTATTTTTTACATATAATAATAAGGATGTTATACCTTTCATTAATATTTCATATTATATGAGATATATTTGAAGTTAAAAATACATTATATGGAAACATAAAACAAAAGACATAATGGAAAATATTTTACTTGTTAGGTAAAAGAATTAATAGATACCATAAACAAATAAATCATGTGAGGACATAAATCTCATCTGAACTCTTTATTTAAATTGTAATTATATTGCTGTTATTTTTATTTTAATTCACTCGATTTCTCCTTTATCTATAAAATCTAACACACCAACCAAAGAGAGGTTGAAAAGTGTATATACAAAAAAGTTGAATTTCATTATATAGCATTTTATTATATATGTTTTTATTGAGAGTTGTATTTTTGTTTTGGTTTTTAAAGATTGGATGGTTGTTGAGATAGGGAAATAGAGTGAAGTACACTGCAATGCAAAGCCTCAGCTACAGGTCTATCACCATAGGTGGGACTACTCTTGTCAGGGGAATCACAACTAATTAACATTTCAATTTTTCTCTCACACAATAATTTTCAAATTTACTATTATTAATGCATTCTTTTGTATTTTGCAATTCAATCCTATCAACATCTAAAAACAATACTTATCTCAGCTAAGCTTTTTTTTTTTTTTATCAGCTACATCTCATTTAATACTAAAAAACTGGTTTCTTTCTTCTAAACGTCGAAATAATTATTTACAAACTATAACATTTGAAAATGATTTATTTATTTTCTTGAATTGGAAAAACAAGAGTTAAGAGGGGCAAAGTTTATTGACAATTTCTTGAATTCGTGATTGATGTACCATGTTTGGGTGGGTGACGCTCATACGGTCAATCAAATTCTACCTTTCTCTTTCTTTTTCATTCAGAATCTTACAGAGAATATAAAAATACAATTTTCTTTTGCTATTCTTTGATTTTTGGTCAATGCATGTGAATGAATCCATGGATATAGTGAAAAATTGAATTATACGTATGTTAAGTAATGATATTATTTTGATTGATGTTGAGAAATGAAAAAAAAAAAGAAGATCTGAGAAAACATTAAAAGTAAATGAAAAAGTTGTACTAAGTTGTGTGATCTTATAAATAGATTGACAGTTGATAATTTATGATATGACGTTGTATTTTCCATTTTATTGGGTTGTGTTGGCCCACCCTGGAATCTGAGTTTTTCACCGAATTGGTTTGAGGAACTGGTCCCTCCCAGTGGCTGTGGCACTTGTATTGTTATGTTGTTAAATTTTTCTGAGAAATAGAATATGTCGTTTTCAATGGTCTGGTTGAGCTTTTGCAGTCATCAGAATTATAATTATTAATTTGTGTGTTGTGGAACTTGAGTAGTCTACGTCACACGCATGTCTCACTACCACCTATGATCATAGTCTCTGTCTCCCTCCTTTCTTTCTAACCCATGGACCATGCAAACAAATTATTCATTGCTATCTCTTCTTTTCTTTTCTATTTTTCATTTTCTTACACATTCTCTTCATCCTCCTCGATAAACCAACTCCATGCATATGCATATGCTTAACTCTTAAAAGAAATAACTCTCTCTCTCTCTCTCTCTCTCTCTAGAATGCAAAATTATTTATTTTTAAAACTTCAAAATGAAGCTCATTTCCATGGTCCATCTAGCCCAAACTCAAACCCAGAACACCCACCAGGCCCATAAAGAGTACCAATACAGAACCAACTTCGTGTAAAAGGAGTTCCTTCATTAAATTTATATAATATTTCTAACATCTTTCGTATTATTAAATTTATACATAACTTCACACAAAGGTATCGGATAAGAAGTGTTTTTTTTTTTGCTATAGCATAAAGTTGGTCATGATTTTGAAAAGCTGGAGCGTGATTTACTTTTTTTAATTTAAATTTGGAGCATGTCTTGTGAGATCACGAGATTTATGAAAGTTAACGTAATCTAGTTATTTAAAGCCACGGTATATACACGTTAGAATATAAACAAAATTTCACCTTTAAAAAAATATGAACATAAATTTATATATACATAAAATATTTTTTTTAAATTGATATCAACAGTAAATATGTATGTGAGAACTTGGTCTAAATACTATCCTACAATTATCCGTTTTTAAGACATTGTAGTATTGATTTAATACGACAACAGTTATATTTTATTAAGGGAAGTGCGTGAATCTATTATCTAAATATCACATATTTAAGGAAGAAAATAATTTAACAGTGGTGACTTGGTATGTGTAAAACTTAAGCTTAACACAAGTTGCACAGTAAGACGCAGCAGACAGGCTAATCTATTTCCATTTTTGGCCAAACACAAGAAAAAAGTTGCAGTATTTGCATACATCATTTATGATGGCAGTTTTCTTATAGAATTGCGTGCAAGCAAGAAAGTCAGTGGCGCTAATCACTTGCCACAGAACGAGGCATTCAGCAGCTCCCACGCTAATGTCATTCTCATTCCCAATTACAAGTCAAAAATATAACTTTGCTTGTAAGACAAATATTCTTGCTTTTTCACTCTAATTACATTTATTAAAGAAAAAACACTTAATTGCGTGTATAAGTTTAGATTAGGAGTGGACAAAATACATATTTAAAAGCACAATATTTTAACCCTTTTTTTCATTTCACTTTTACTATATTCTTCATTTATCTCTTTTTATTTTTCATCAAATCTATTTTTTTGCAGTTTGATTAAATTGATTTCATAGATCTCATTGAATTTATATGTGTCATTGGTTGAAAGCATAGGGGTAGTCCTTCACAAGTTAAAGCCCCTCTTTGGCATCTGAATCTGGGTTCCCCGAGACACATTAAGGTGCAATGGCCTTGCATTAGAGTCAAGGTAATTGAGGACAAGCACCATGGCCAGTGAGGAAATAAACATAGGTATTGGCCCAAAGAACCAAAGTAGCAAATCAAGAGCAAAATAGAGGGCTCGAAGACCGAGTGACCAGAAATCACCTCCCCTTATGACAGCTATTTCCACACTACTCACAGGGACAAAACTATCTGGTGTGCTTATCAAATAGTTTGCATGAACAAAGTGTCTTGTTGATTGAACAAAGCATGAGAAAGCTAGAAGGAAGCATGTTAGCAGGCAAATGTACTTGATAGTAATGGTTGTTGGTGTAGTGTCACCATAGATCAATTCACGCTGGAAGAAAATGTTGGAAGTGTTGGCAATCCAAGCTCCAATAAGTGAACTAAGAGTCAAAGAGACCGAGGCCAAGAATGTAGCAGCTGTGGTGTTTGATTGAATTACAGACAGAGCCGTGCTAACATCCCTTTTCTCTGCCTGATCATTACAATGTTAAAAACAATGAAAATAATTACAAGGGTTTTCAATCAAATAAAGAAAAGGGTCATAAGGATTAATCACTTGCCTGCATAATTCTTTCAACCCATATTCTTTTGTCATTGTTCTCAAATCCCATGACTGTGGTGTGAGGCTGATTGATATATTTGTAGAGCAGGAAGAGGTGATAAGCAAACATGATTAGCAAACCTGAAGGGACCAAAATTAAATCCAGGTACTCCTTATGGAACTTCATGTTTATGTTGTTGTTCCTTCCTTGGAGTCCTGATTGAGGAATGGTGGAGGATTGAAGTTTTATTTCCAAAATCTTCAGCTATAAACTACAAAACTAGGAGGAATTCCTTGGTGTCATCCTTCCAATAATTAACTAGGATTATTGACCTTTCATGATTTGACAACCGATGGCAACTTGATAAATTTTCCAAACCTTATCTTATAGCGAATTATTGATTAGTACAACACCAATGAATGGAAGAAAGAAAATGGGTTAGGGGAAACAGAAGCTGTTGCCAAGAAGAAACAGATTTGGTACTCCAAAATGTTGGAACCTGAAAGGGCAAACAATTGACCTTAACAAGGGTTACCTAAATAGCTGAAGGCAAAATACAATATCTTCTTAATTAAACATATTATTACCGGTATATATTGTATAATATATATATTAGAGCACTAACTTCAATTATTTTTTGCGAGATTAATTTTATTAATTATTTTTCTTTTTTCAGAATAACTTCATCAATTCCTCTACGTAGGTGGTATTTGAAAATTTTTTAAACGCCCGCAAAAAAAATTACTTTACTTAAATTAAGAATGGAGTGGTTAAAAAACTGGGTAAAATCATTTTGAATAACACTGAATCCTATATAAATAGTAAAAGCATAATTATGCTATAATAGAATACACGATGGATTTTATTTTCTTTTAAGGGAGAATTCATTATAAGGAAATTACATAAATACCCGAGTCTTTCTGACATAAAAGATTAACTTCATTTTCAATCAAAATTAAAAAAAAATGAATTTATGAGTTTTAATTTTTTAATATCATATTCAATTCTCTCGTTTTTGACGTGACTTAACTCACTTAAATTTTCTTGTACATATCAATTAATTAATAAATCAAGTAGCCCTTGCCCAAACCTCAATCAATTCACTCATACGTTAATTATAGAATTTTAGTACAATTTCAATCATTCCCGGTAAATCTTCCGGGGATATTAAAATAATCTGTGAGAAAGGATGCAGTAGAGGAAGGGTGACGGAAGACACTGACATTCCAACATTTGATTCATCAAGCATATGCTATTGCACGAACGGCTTTGCAAGACACAACAAACTAGAGTTGGCTTTGCACACAAGCACAGTTGGCATGATTATGTTACACATACATTGTCGTTCACATTTTACGTAGTTCTAATAATTTCTTATCAGGATGTACATGCCAATGGGACAAAGAGAGTTGTAAAGGGGCTTTCCATGAACTGAGCAACAGTCTCTGGAGATCAAAACTGAAGTTCAGTTTAAAAACAAAGAAGTCTCAGTACAAGTCTTGTAAGTCATTTGGCAGTGACATTCAGCAAAAAGTGAAACTCTTGATTTATGAGTTCATGCCAAAGAGAAGCTTGGTCTACCTTATTTTGGTTCTTTCTCTTAACCATTCTAATTTATGGTTCTCTTTGACAACTACAATCATGTACATTTCGAGCTAAACTTCGATGTTATTGACATCTAAGATGATGTAGCAGCAAATTAATAGATCGGACTACAGTTTCCAAATTATTAGAAGGATAGCCCATGGCCTAGTTTTAAAGAAAAGCAAAATCTTTTGGATTTCTTTTTATAATTCAGTCGGAAGCCTTCCGTCTAAGCAAGCCATGCAAATTAAGTCCATTCATCTTAGCAGCGAGAATAAAATCATTCTGGGTCAGCCCACCTGCATAAACACGATTCCAATATGGATATAAACAAATGAATTACGATGTAAAAAATCAAGAAAATTAAGATTAGATTACAGCGAAAAGGAAACTTGGGACAAAGTTAAACAACGTTGGAAAGAAACAATGATACTGTCCAAGCTAAAGTACACTATACATGCTCTACTAATATTACAGATGCAAGTTGAATATGTATGTGGCGAAGCCCTTTTATTAAAAGAATTTCAAGATATGTAAGCTTATAGGCAACTAAGAAAATGTAATAGATATGGTATGGCCAAACAAAACGACTATCTGATGAACTAATTACGTATTTAATTAAAGTTTTAACTTGCATGGATACACAAACAAAAACACCCAGAGAAAGAGAATATTTCTATTTTCAAAATTTCTCTCCAGTTAACCTAAAGATAAAACGTAAGATAACCATTCCTCGTCTGCACTTCTTTTCCTTGCAGTACCACTATACTACTATATTGGAGGTGGAGGCTGCCCGACGGGTCGTGTGACAAACATGAAAATCCAAATGTAATTTTAAAGGAAGCCAAGGAGCATACAGTTTTTCCTTCTCTCCAAATAGGTAGAAAATAAAAATCATCGGCTTTCCAGAGAAGCAAATTAGTAACATCGCAACCACGGAATTATTTTCTTTTTTTTAACCCTTAAATATATCGGTTAAAATGTACTATATATAGAGCTTAATTTGATATATGGTGCATATGACAAATAAATAGGAATCAATCTGGACAAAAATCATATCACTGGTAGCCAGCATTGTGCCTGTGCTGTGGGTTTCATTAAACATATTATCATTACACTGGGTTCCAATTGTTTAGAAATATTACATATCAGGCCATAGAAAGAAAAAATCAAAGAACCAAAGAAAAGATTAATGAGTTTTGAGTGAGAAAGGTGAAAATGGTTTCGTCCATATTCTGATTAGCGACTAAAAGATATTTAGACATTCAGTGAACCAAACAAACTGCTAAAAACATTTAGCTGTATCTCTAAAAAAATGACTAAGCTACCCGTAATAGTCACTCTCAAACTGAATGTTTCTAAGGAAGAAACAGTGAGTTTAGACATGAAATGACCACACTGAGACTTGGACATAGCTTTGCTGACAAAATCAGTTACTTGAAATTGAGAGGGAAGATGAATGACCCTCACTACTGTATAACTTTTTCAAGAACAAAGTGAAGATCCAATTCAAAGTTTTTAGTGCAAGAATGGAGTGTAGGAGCTTAAATAGCAATTTACAGTTCAGTTAGAAGGGACTGAAACCACAATAGATCAGTTAGAAGGTCTGCGGTATTCAGCCTAAGTGCTGCTGCAGACATAACAAATTGCTTCTTAGAAGACCAGGATACCAGATTGAGACAAACCTGTGAAGATTTCCAGTCACGAGAATGGTCAGAATCAAAGAATGCTTGAAACTGCAGGTCATGAGATTTAGGAAGACCACACGAAGCAGTCCGTGAAGATATCACAACATGAAGTTAGGTGCTTTGCATATTTCCAATAACGCTCTTGAGGAGAATACATGAATTGGCATACTTTGTAACACAACAATAAGTCAGGTCAAGTGATAGTAACATATTGGATATAGTTCAGTAAATAGAAGGACTGGGGTACTTATAATAAGCTGTAAGCTTGTTGAGGCAAATGAAAAATGTTTTGGTCTGAGATAGTATTAGACCACAGGAACTACCTCAATAATACCCTAGTGTAAAGACCCAAAGATACTTTGTTGTGAATTTCGAAAGGAGCTGAGATAAATTGACAGATTTCAGAACTGGAATTTACAGTTACAATCTTGTCAACATAAAATGAGTGTCATGAATGAAGAGATGAATAGGATGAAAAGATAAGGGTCACTCTTGGCTGCAATAAAAGCCAAAAAAATGAAGAGCACAAAAGATTTCTTGAAAACAAGATCCAGAGACTTGTTTTAGCCTATAGATATAGAGAGCTTTTCATTATAGGTCAATCTTGCCTAAACAAAATCTTCTAATATTATATTTCTCAGAAACCAGAATTGATTAAATAATTTGAACAATGTCATATTCATACCCACAGAATGTGTCCAAATCTCTATGGTAACATTATTCCAGCCAACAAGATGAAGATCGGGATGATGACCTACATAATAAAACATCATTGTTAAACTTTCTATTTCTCTCATAACATCAATACATTCGGGGGGTAGAGGGGGAGGGAAGTAGAAAGCGGCAGAAAATAATACCTTCAGCTTCAGCAAGATCACCTATTATCCTGAAAAACACCAATCCTTTGGTAAAAGTCTTCACTTTCCATGATCTCCTCAATTTCAATACACCATCCTCGTTTACCAAATCCCAATCGGCAACCTAATCACTTAATATCAATAACAAATACATTGATACTTAAATTGACGTAAGTTGAATCAAGGTGTTAAATAGTGTGCCAAAGAGTTGTAGCGGGGAGATCGTAGCTGACCAAATAACGAGCTAAATAGAGGCGTTGGTTAAAAAAGACCTCTAAACGTATGAATGCATTAATTTTGAGTAATTTTTATCATTTTTTTGAGACATATGTATACCAAGTGTACATTATATAAGATATGTGAAATCAAGTTCAAAGCAAAGGGTATCCGTATCCAATAATCCCATTATAGCGTTTTCGAGTTGAACATTTTTAATAACACAATCTACACAAACCTGTGGAAGCAGAGTGCGTGCTTCATCCTGGGTCATGGGCTGCAAGTCCTTTGTATTGCAGGGTACACACTTCTTAGCTGACAAGTCTAAAATGAAAAAGAAAAAATTGATGATCGGAACGTGTTATAATGAAACGCCTAAAGGGTAAGTTATATAGGTAGATAGAGCAGGCACGCACCTTTGTTGGTAATGCAAAATGTAGCGGTTCTGAGAGGTGAAGAGGCTCCATGACAAATTTCAGAATTCATTCTAAACGCAACAGAGTGAAATCAGAGCATGAAGGACACATTGTTAAAAAACAAAGAAAGAGATTCAGATGAAATTACCCTCTCCGTGTGTATGAATAATAGGTTTGGGAAAAGGGTTGTAATGATAACTTGGCGGCGGCAACAGATAAAGGTAGAAGAGGGTGGCGAAGAAGAAGAAGAAGGTGATTCATTTGGTAGAAGCAGCACAGAGGCTTCATACGAAGTTTTCAGTTCTCTCCTCTTACGTTTTGAGGGCGTAGGCGTTCAGAAAGCAATTCAGTTGTTTCACATTTTCTGTTTTTATTTCCTCTTTTGCCCTCTCTCAGAAGGAATAAGTACAAGAAAAAAATTTAATGAAGGAAGTACCGTTTTTGCCCCCTTGAAAATATTATCTCATTGGGCTTTGTGATTATTTCAGTAACATGAACAAATCGAGAACTGTAAATGTATTTTCTTAAGAAAAAAACGAAATTTGTTACGTTATTTTAATTATTTTGGTTATAATATGAAATACGATGTTATCTTTTAGTAGAAAATGTTCTCAAAAATAAATCATAATTTATTTTAATTTTTAACAATTTTCATATTGTATGTTAGTATAAACTTAATTAAGAAAAAGAACACGACTTAAAAGATTCAGTTGGCAACCAAAGAAACCTTAAGAAATTAAAGTGTTACAACAAAATTTTCAATATCAAATTAGAAAACACCTCTGAATTTTAAGAACGCTAACGTGACTTTAGTAAAAAAATAGTACAATTTTCTAACAATTTCTAATACTTACGTGGCCATTTATTTAATGTTTTTCTCTCCTAATTTTATACATGGTTTGATAAACTATAACAAATTGTCTTAAAAGAATATATTTCTAGTGTCTAATACATAATAAACGTTTCAAAAATCAGCTTTTAGAAAGTATTATAACATTATAGATTTTCGTTTTTGGAATGTTATAAAACTTAGAGAAAACTGTCGAAATTACAAATTATTAAATCTGTCGATAATTATAAGAATTAGTTTAAAAACTTATAAAAAAAACAATCGAAAAGTTATGAAAAAATAATAATTAGTTTAAAAATCATATCAATATAAATTTATGATGAGATAATAATATATGAGAGAAATATTCCTATTTGTAGCATATTTCCTCCATTTATATCAGTATGTTGCTTAGATGAAGCCTGTGTTGTTTTCAATTTTTCAATTTCATGTGCAGTGATCAATCCTCTCATACACAACTTTTGACTATTCTCCCTGTTCAATCGTCCTTTAACATATTCAGTTGAGTAAAAGAAGTTTTGACTTGGTCAAAATAATACAACTCTGCCATGAAATTAAGCTTTGATACCCACAAAGAAAGAAAATACTGAGTTTCAATTAAACATAGTTACACACTGCAACCAAACATAGCTAAGTAGAGTTGTCACATCACAATTGAGAAGATCAGCAGAAACTAGGACACAACAGTGCAACATGAATACAGATTATCAGAGTAATTCAAGGATAAACTTCAATGAGTGATCTCATACCAAAGATGTTTGTTATCTTGTAATGACTGAATCCAGCTTCCAAGAAGAGTTTCTCCCATTCTTTTTCTTCTCTCTCTCTCCCAGTGACCACAACCATCATAATCATATCAAAAAACAGCTTTGCTTCTGTTAATTCATGATTTTCATTCCTTTGACCAACTACTATATCTATGATAATTACTTTCCCTGTCTTCCCCTTCTTTGAAACAGCTTCTTTGCATTTCTTCAGTACCTTAATGCATTCTTCATCACTATAAGCATGCAACACTAACTGCAACATGCATATTAAACAAATTAAAATATCTTCAAATCCAACTTAACATATGGTTTTGTAAAGATGAACAAGTTGAATACCTTGAGAAGAACGGCATCTGCTGAAGGAATGGACTGAAACATGTCACCTCCAACAAACTTCAAATTGGTACTGTCAGGCAAATTTTCAACAACATGTGGAAGATCAAGCACGGTCCATTGCAAATTAGGCAGTGACTCACAGACTATCCTACCCACACCTCCTTTACCACCACCAACATCAACCAATGAATTCAGTCCCTCAAAAACAGATTTACAGTTTTTCATAACCAAATTCACCATCCCGGAATCACTGACCATTGCTTCATTGAAGAGGCCGTTAAACTCTTGGTTTTGACTCAAATACTCCCAGAAACTCATTCCAAACGCAGTGTCACAGGGTGTGGTCTCATTTCTGTGAAACCACTCTGGCAATGATTCTGATGAGTGAACTAGAGCTGGATGAAACATTGCTCGAACAAAAGGAGACAAGGTTGGAACATTGTCCTTAAGGAGTAGCCTTGAAGAAGGTGTGAGATCATAGCCCACTTCTTCCTTATCATCTTTCACAACCTTGGTTGTGGCAAAGAAGCCAGCATGCACCAGCAAGCGCATGAGTCTATATACATGACCAGATTTTGTTGGTTGAATCTGAAGTGCCAAAACCAACTCAGAGAGAGTAATAGGTTGGCCATTCTTGAAGATTGCGTCTGGTATTTCCAAGTTAACTGCACTTTTGAGGCACATGGAAGCAACGAAACTGTAAGTATACTTGTATAAATGAGCCTGAGCCTGAAACAACTCTTCAACATCCATCTTTTCCAGAATTCTTTGCTTATGCTTCTAAGAGAAAACGCCTGAAATTTGTGGTCTGAATCAATTTACTGTTGTTTTCTAGTATTCATGATGTATTTGATTTCTGTGACATCTAGAAAAGCGGAAAAAAATAATATAAAATGTTGTTTTCTTTTGTTTTTATTTCTTTGAATTCTCTAACATCTATCAAAAATAAGGATGATACTCAGAGAATATTTTTTTATAATATTTCAACACGTGTCATTTTGTTATTGGTTTATGATAGTATTTATAATTATTATTATTGATTGTAAAATAATTTTGAACCAATCACATAATGACACATAGATAATTTTTAAATATTATAAAAAAAAAATATTATTTAAGTATCATTATCCTAAAAATATTGTCACTCTCTTCTCTTATATTTGAGTAATTATTCATGGAGATTAAAAAAGGGTGTATTAACACTTATATACATTTAAAAAATGAAAATAATAAATTTATAAAATATGTGATGTGATAATAAAAGAAAAATAGAAAGAGAAAACAATACATAATAAATATAAATAAAATTAAAATATCTATGAATATTTTCCTTTAATGTTTTGCTAAAATCATGACATTTATATTGCCCTGTTTTCCATGAGAAATAAAGATGCAACTTTCTGAGTCACTTCTGATTTTCCTATAAAAAGAACAAGTGTCCTTTTTCTGTTATCCAGAGCAACTTTCTCTATGGAAAACCTAGAATAATTAATTTCGACCAAATTATATTAATTCCAACAAACTCCGGTCAAACTAGTTTGGTGTTAGTAATAAAAATATTCTTTATTGCGTCGGCGTTAGAATAAATGTATTTTTTAATACTGAATAGATAAAGTTCTTTTTCCAAAACTAAATTAAAATTCATGGAAAAGTGCACCAAAATAACTTTCACAAAGAAAAATATTTTTTCATCAAGAAAATATAAATATCCGTCATTTTGTTTCTGCAGCTCTCAATCACACAGATAAAAATTAAAATAAATTTGTTCAATGGGAATTGTGTGAATTTTCTCGTTTTAACAAAAGAAAAAATTGTATCGACTAAATACGAGTATGAAAATTAATAATATATCATTTTTTTCAATTGAGTAATAGTACAAAGATGAATATGTACATATTATAGAGATGAATTTGAGTTTCAATCATAGGTTAAATCAAATCATATTTTAAGTGCATGAGTATAAATTTTGGTTTAACCTATAATTAAAACTTATTCTTTGATATTTAATGTAATGATATTTTTGAAAATATTTATATAATTTTGAGTTCTCATTCTTTAAATAATTGTTGTCTATAATTATGTAAAATATTTTTAAAAGTGTCATCGAGTCGTTATAAACTTTGGTTTTTAAAGAATTTTAAAGTCTCTATTCATGCTATTGACTTTGATTATTTTTAAATTGTCTAGTATAAATATTTTAAAAAATATCATCACAGGCTTTGTTTTTTCTTAGAAACCGAACATCTTAGGCAACATCAAATCTTATTTTTGCATTATCGAATATCAACTCGTAAAAAATGTCATCACATTATTATAGACTTTGTATTTTTTAAAGAATATTAAAGTACGCATGTGATTAGGATATAAACCTTGATTATCCTTAAAGCATTGTCTATTATTGTATAAATATTTTAAAAATATCACTGTATAAATATAAACATTGTTTTTTAGAAACGAAATATATTATGCAATATCAAATTTTATTTTTACATTATTAAATGGAAACTCGTCATATTGAAGTGTAATTAGATATACTAAGTGCATAGCTTTTTATTGTAAAAATTAATAAATAGTTTTCTATACTAATTTCTAATACTTACATAAACGTTATAAAAATTAGCTTTTAGAAGGTATTAAAATTATAGATTTTTGGAATGTTATTAAAATTATGTTAAAATAGGTTAGGAATCATGGTATAAAACAATTGTATGCAATCTTCAAACACTACAAATTATTAATTTTGTTTACATTTATAATAATTAGTTTAAAAACTTATAAAAATTTATTTGAAAATTCGTGAAAATAATAATTAATTTAAAAATTATACAAAAATACTCATCAAGTATTGGTATACTTTATTTTTAGCATAATAAAGAAAATTAAAGTATTTTTGGTTTTTAAGTTGGTATTCAGCTAAGTTCGACTAATATGAAGAAATAATCAGTAGAAAAATATTAAAAATAAGAGTTAGTTTGAGATTTGTTATTGTGATAACGAGTCTTTGGTTTTATCAAGAACTTGATAGTTGAATATCAAGGTTTGTGATTTTTTTGATAAAAATTGTATGAAAGATTTGATGTTTTTGCTAAAGGAATTGCATAAGATAGTTTACAGTTTTGGGAGAAAAATTACAGTATAGCTTAGTTAAAAAAAATGAATAATTGATTTAAGAGCTGTCATGAAAATTCAATAAGTTCTTTTTGGGTGTACGGAGGATTAGAACAGTGTTGTATTATTAGAATTTTGTTGGAAGAAACTATATAAGAAGGTTTGTAACTGTTGTTAGAAAAAATGCAAATAAAAATAAAATTCTGTTATAATGCAATAATGCAAATTCTGTATAATTTGTAATAATGCAAATTCTGTATAATTTAGATAGTTGAATATGAAATAACAAGAGTTTGATTTTTGAGTTTGCATTTGCAGAGGGGTGAGGGGAAGCAAAGGGTGGGCGAAGTGTGAATAATCAACGCAATGCTGCCATTGACTTGAACACGTTGCGTTCTTGCTCTTCAAGAAAACCAACCACCTTAAAACAACTCCAATAATATTTAGCATTTGGTGTGTGTGTGATTCATCATTTGATTTGAATTGATTAGGTTAAAGTTTAGGTATGGTGCTCCCACTTTTGAAACTCGGAACGCTGGCCTTGAAAACCCTAAGCAAACCTGTCGCTAGTAGATTGAAGCAGCAGGCGGCTCTTCACCCCAGGTTTCGCCAACTCATCGTTAACATGGCTCAGGTTCCTTACATTCCCTCCAAATTTAATTCTTAATGCAACTTTCCCACTCATTCGTTCTTCAGTTATTGATTTACGATTTTGGGGATCAGACAAATCATCAAATCACCACGAGAATGCAACGGCGCATCTACGGTCACGCCACCGATGTTGAGATTCGGCCCTTGAATGAGGAAAAGGCTGTTCAGGCTGCGGTTGACCTTATCGGAGAACTCTTTGTCTTCTCGGTCAGTGATTTTAATCTTGCATTTTTTCTAAACAGTTTGTAGCTATTATGATGTTGAATTTACCCATGATTTCACTCTGGAAACAGAGTTTTGATCAATTTTTGTTGATTACTTGTGTTGAGTTGCCCATTTTATGAACATTCTAAGGTGTATGAATCTATTAGTATTCTTTTGTTTTGTTTTCACAAAATACAGAATAGTTGTTCAGTCAAGTATTGAATTATATGTTATTTCTATTTCTTCCAATAGGATTGTTATTCCAACAAAGTGATTTTAAGTTTAACTCCACCATACAAATTGACTGTCTGTAGACATGGGATCACCAAAACCTTCTCTCTCTTGATTACAATTACATGGACATTTTGAACGTGAGATATCATCTTAAAAGTGGATTTAGACTTAACTGAGATGAGATTTGCACTACTTATATACCAATACCATAATTTGTCATATCTGTAACGAGTTCTCCAACAGTTCTAAATTTGGAATTTGGAGCGTCCAATATTGGTAATGCTCATTTTCACTTGAGTTTGAGTTGAGATTAAAAGGCTTTTGGAATTTAGCAAAACTCTAGAATTTGATATAGGTACTCTGATACTTTGTTTTGATGATTTTCAGAGGGCAAACCCAATTATGCTATGCAGAAAAGCTATAAGAACAATTGATACAAGTAGTTGACTTTCAATTTAGTGCTACTTTGTTCTCAGTTGTTGGATTATATTGAGTTATGACTGATTGCCAAAAAATAAAAGGGATCGAGTAATGTCTGTTCAATATTCAGATAAATGGTTAAAAGAATTGCATCTAATTGTAGAGAATGGCAGAAAATGGTTACGGGAAGTATTCCAAAAGAAGACATGTAGGCAGAGAGGAAGAAGAGAGGAGTTATAGATATAGGAAATTGATTACTCAAGTATTTTTTTAATACTAATTGAACCAATATTCTTACAAATTTGAAATAAGAATGTGCTCATGATCAAAGAGCCAGATACAATGCTTCTGAGTTGTGATCTTTAAAGCTAAATGTTTTCATCTTGGTTTAAAGATTCTTTCTCTAGAATTCTGCTTTGCAAACCAGAGCATTATAAATAGACTTTTAAGGACTCAAGACCTTTGGGGCTCGTTTTTGGTTAGTTGTCTTGTTAATACAAGCAAAGATCACGATGATCACCACTACAACAAAACAAAAAGAAACCCTGTTGTTGGGAATATTTTTCCTCTCAAGCACAGGATAGGAGTACGTGACTATTTTTTTATGTTAATAATATGTTCTCTCAGGTATTGCATTTATTGTTTGCTGATTTGGCTATGTACTATACTCATAGGTTGCAGGAGTTCTCTTGATCTTTGAGGTACAAAGAAGTTCTAGATCTGAGGCAAGAAAGGAGGAGCTACGAAAACAAGAGCTTGAGGTAATTTCAAATAATAATCCCATGCAAATAGTTTTAACATTATGTGTTTCCTTTGATTTCAAATGTGTCAATTTCTCTTTTTCTTAATTTAAGTTGTTATTTATTTATTTTAATCTTTTTTCAAATTATTTTATTCTTTTGTTTGTATGTCATTTCGCCCTATTTTTAATTTTCTATCATAATTCCTTAGTTCATATGCTAAACATATTGCATGTATTATCTGCTCCCTTTTTCCAATATAAAGGAGGATTTTATACCAATACCATATCATCTTGTGATATTATAGTTCTTTGCTTGATCACGGTTTTTACTGAAATCAAACAACTTGATCAAATTGAATACATGATTAATTTCATCCGGTGGTGTTGCTATTATTGAAGAATTATTCCCACTTTATGCTGAAGATTTTAAAAAGAAGCTAGTGGCTTGTGTATTCTCACGTTTAGTTTTAACTTATAATAATTAATCTTTCAGATAAACAACTAACAATTGCTGGTAGTTCAAACCTATCTTTTTACTTATATATCCTAGGTAGGAGCAGCTGAACTGTTTCACCAGTATCACTTTGTGAGTCATAATAAAAATTCTAGAGGGCTGAGAGGAACCTATGATAGGTTACTATACACAGGTTTTCTTATCTGAAGATGTCTGGATAAACAATTTCAAACTTCTCATTTTTTTATTGATTCAAATCCTAAATTTCTCTTTTGGTGCGTCGATCATTCTTGCCCAAAGGTTGCTTTAATGTCTCGTGATGTGTATTTTATTTAAAAACTTTATTTGGCATGGCTAAGTCGACAGTCATTCTAAACTTGAGAACGATGTACACAAGTGGCTTGTACTAGGCCTTTTTGTGAAAACTCTAAAAGAGGACAATATCAAGGTTTTTGTCAATGTGTTGTATGTCGGAGTAGATATTCTTAAAAGTCTGAATTGTATAAAACAAGGATAGGTTTTTTGGCTAAGCAGTTTATTTCTTTTAGTAATTCACGGCAATTTGTCCTTCGTCTTGCTCTAGAATTTAAAACCACACTAAACAACTCATTGTATTCACTGGCATTGGTCCCAATTCAGGCTAACTGGGAGAAGTTATTTAATTGTCAAAGTTTCATATTTAACATTCTCTAAACGTTTGTTTTACTTTAGGCTGTGAGGCAAAAAAATGAGAACTTGGCAGAAGAAGTGGAACTTCTTAAGCAAAGAATTATAGAACTGGAACAGATGGCCAGGGGACGAGGACTGACTGGCATTCTAAACTTCAGACAAGGTAATACAGAAATTGGAAAGGCGGAGAAAACTGCTTGAGCTGATGTTCTGATAAACAGAATAATTATTTGACATTTTTTTCATTCGTCTTCGCGATGAATGTCAAGCTTAATCTCTGATTCATTTGAGGGTCTCTTCAAGAGGAGCCTATTTTGAAACATTCATTTGCTTCTAGGTGTAAGAGTTCAATTATCTTGCTGTTTTAGGGATAACTTTCAGATTGAAATTGTATTGTCCCAAATAAGTGGCAGATAATTCATAGAGGCTAAGAGGTGACGCTCTCAATTGAGCATAAAATGCGTCATCGCAAATATACCCTTTGCCTTCTCAATCCACTTGTTATTATTCTTTAAAAAGAAAAGAACATTCGTTCTTCATGAATTCACTTTCTCTCTTTCATCACAAATGATCAATTGACCTTTTAGCTGTGGTGTGTTTGAATTTATCTGCAAAATGACAAGGACCTCATCATGTCCTGATTAGTTTAAACATGCTGTAGAATTTATTTCAGCAATTGATATGTGTTTGAGTTGAAGTTTGGTGACAAGATACACATCCAACGCATTTGATTGTCAAATAGATTGCGAGCACAACCACCCATTCCACTATACCCTCTTCTATCTATGTTTGGTTTGGGAAAATAGAGGGTTATGGACATGACATGTGGATGGATGGTCCGACCGAATGATAAACCATGGGATGTAGGTGGATATGGTATCCATTCAGCAGTGCCCCTGTAAAGCTCTTCCATTAAGAGAGGCATCAAAACAGGAATATGTTGGACGGTAGTGGAGGAGCACTTTATTCTTTCCTTACCCTCATTTCTTTCACCCATTCACCCAATAGAAGATTTTCGTCTTAATTTGTATTATGTGCCAAGAAAAGAGGAATCTGTTTTTTCTTTATATTTTTGTACAGTTTGCCATTCTTCTCTCCCTTTTTATACCATATCCATGAAACCAATAGTTGCAGGAAATAAAATAAAAAACATTATGTAAAACCAACGGGGAAATTTGAATAAAGAATAAAAAGGAAAATTTGTTTGGTGAGCTAATTCCCTTTTCATTAATGAGACCAAAAGTCCTTTTATTCTTCATACGTTAATTATTATTGTTGTACACTAAAAGAAATTTGATTTACGTTGTTGCATATATGTTTTTTATGACTCGCGACTAAGAAAATAAAGCAATATATCCATCCGTTAATTGGAAGAGGAAACGTTGGCAAATCATCAACTTGGTAACAATCAATTTATGGACCACTTTCTGTATGATCTATGCGATCTAACTCGGTAAGTGACAATATTGGGGTAGTTATGGGACAACGACATCCCGTATAGCAAGAGAAAAAACATCTTTTTGTACCTTTAAAAGGTCCTTTTTAATATTACGGTAAGTATTATGTTTTATATTAATTTTGGCAAAATATGTTTTACGTTTTTATAAAATTTCAAATAAATCAAATACTTTATCAGATTTTTTAGTTATAGCCATTCCTTTAAAATGTTGACATGTCTTTTTTGGACGGAAAGTTAGTGATGATTTTAACATGTAAATTTTGTTGTTAAGTGAATTTGGTTAGAAGTAAATCTAATACTATCTTAACACGGTTATTCATGTAAATTTTTAATATATTGTTATTATTAATAAAATTATTAAAAAAATGTGTAAATATATATTTAATGTTTAGAAGGAAAAAAATAATACAATTTTTTAGATAACGTATTTAATATTTTAAGAATTTTACATGGATTCAAGACGTTATTATCCTAAATTTTATACTTCTTTTTCTTATGTTATTTTTTGCGACAATTGATACCGTTTTACTTATTAATAAATTTTTAAATATATGCAACATAGTAGTACTTGTCAATAACTATTATGACTATTTGGCTCCAAATTATTAGCCTTGTTCCATTAGTACAATTGAAATATATTAAAAATATATCATAACATAAATATCTTTACCATATCTTCCTAAAAATATATACCGTAATGTAAATAAAAGATGTGCAAACTATATTTCTGAACCCAGCTCATGGATAGAAAATTTATGAAAGTTTTTCCTATGTAACTATCGAAAATACAAAATAATGGAGGATATAACCGTTATTTCGGGTAAGACATTGGGTATATTTAATATTATATATTCAGCAACATATATTCTTCAATCTTCAATTCACTGTAACTGCAATGTCCCTATGCTTTTCTCTGTTTTGTGATTGTCCCCTTTCACACGCTTATCTCATCAGTTGAGAGAGGGAGGGAATGGAGTTTCTCTCTCTTCCCCCTTTCCATCTCTTTATATGAGTTTCTCACCTTAAATCTTATTCTGAAGCGAGAGAGTATCGAACCTTCTGAGTTCTATCTTTAATAGAAAATTTGGAGTCTCAGGTGAGCTTGCATGAATTTTCTTTTTCTGAATCGGGTCTGGGTCTCTTGGCTGAAACTGCGATCATGACATTGGTTGGTTTTGCTTTCCAGCATTTAGTTGTGTACTCGTGTTCATTCGTGCTAATAGTCTTTTTTCTTTGGAGATGGAGATTGTTTTATGATGCCTTGTTCAATGTTTTTTATTGGTTTTGGTTAATCTTTTTTATTTCCTTATTTCCATTTGTTCAAGTTGTTTCTAGATAATTTTGATTATTTGATCTCTGTTTATGCTTTTGTTTTCATCAGAATATGAACTCGTGATCCTGCCATTTTGTTTTTAGTTAATAAATTGAAAATGGGGGGTGAATCTTTTACTATGATTTGACTTATCTTTGTGATGTGGATGCTAGAATCTTGGTTTTAGAATCTCTGGACTTTTGGGGTGGGGTGTGTGAGCTGGAATATGCTCCTGATCAATGACAGTGATCATGATAAACTTGGAAGTTGTTTGCATCTTTTAATTTTCTCTCTTTCTCCGGGTTTTTATGTGGTAGACTGAAACTTGATTATATCGGTGATCTCGGGGTCTTATAGGAAGGAATTGAAGTTTTGTGATGAAGAAAATTTCCAAGAGCAGCTGCAAGTCCGCATCACACAGGCTCTTTAAAGACAAGGCAAGGAACCATGTTGATGATCTACAGGTCATGTTCTTGGATCTGCAGTTTGCCAGAAAGGAGAGCCGAACGATTGATGTGGCACTCCTTGAAGAGCAACTCCATCAAATGCTTCGTGAGTGGAAGGCCGAGCTCAATGAGCCTTCTCCAGCTTCTTCTCTGCAACAAGTAAGTTTTTCCAATTGTGAATTTGTGGCTGACACGCGTGAACTTTGAATGATGAGTTGTTGTATGGTTGCTATAGGGTGGTAGTCTTGGTTCATTCTCGACCGATGTCTATAGGCTATTGCAGCTCTGTGAGGAGGAAGATGATGCCACTAGTCCATTAGTTGCACCTAAGCCTGAACCTAATGATCAGACTATGCAGCCTGGAGCTAGGGTGATAGTCCAAGAGGTGTGTGTCCTCTTCCTTTTGGGATTATTCATCCATTTTGGCCATAATTCATTTATTTTGAGCCTTATTTCAGAATGGTTGATCTCTTTTAATGCAAAGTAAAAATAAAAGATTATAACTTGACATCTTCTCCTTCACGTGGTAGGCTTTTCTTTTAATGTATTTTTCTAATATTCCCTTTTCAAATGACAGAAGAGTGGCTTTGATGATTTAGTCCTTTGTTAGAATTAAGACAATTCACCCCTAGAACTCTAAGTCCAATTTTCGTTCGTAATAGTACTACGCTTTCAATGCCTCTCCCATTTTGGATATCGGCCATAGTTGTCATAAATTTCTTGGTTTAACTGAAATCAGGGCCAGCATGAACAAGAATTTCTATTACTTAAAGAATGCAAACACTCCGCAGTAGGAGTTCCCAACATGGAAGCTAACAACTTGGACGGACCTGCTTTAGAACTTCATCAATTTGAATTCAATAAGGAGTTGGATCACAGCTTTTATGCGGGTACAGGATTTTGTGAGGAAGGTGGTGTTCCTCATATATCTAGCTATCTTCCAAGTGCGTGTCCTCCTCCTTCTGCTTTCTTAGGTCCAAAATGCGCACTTTGGGACTGTCCAAGACCTGTTCAAGGGTTGGACTGGTGTCAAGATTATTGCAGTAGCTTTCATGCTGCTCTTGCTTTAAATGAAGGACCACCAGGCATGACCCCAGTTCTAAGACCTGGGGGAATTGGACTCAAGGATAATTTACTTTTCGCAGCTCTTAGTGCAAAGGCACACGGAAAAGTTGTTGGCATCCCAGAATGTGAGGGAGCAGCAACTGCAAAATCTCCATGGAATGCACCTGGTAATTTAAAGTTGATGTCTCATTATCACATACAATTTATTTAGGATCAACAATCATGTATATCATTCCATCATAAATCATATATGATAAGATTGTTGACTCTTGAAATAATTGGTCTAAAGACTATGTGCACTATCAATATAAAGAGTTTTTACGAAGTCGATCTGTCAAAAATCGCCATGTATATAAGTTGATTATTATAGTTACCTTGAAAGTCATGTCTGACATGATTTCTGATTGCTTGGCCATGCAACAACTCTTTACACTCTCAACTCATAAAAACTAAATTGTATTTTAAAGGTTATATACTTTGTGTGATTTGTGACGCTGTAAAATAAAAGTTGAGAATAACATTGCTGTTGTTGAGTACTTAAATAATTTCTTATTCGCTTGCAGAACTCTTTGATATTTGTGTCCTAGAGGGTGAGACTATTAGGGAGTGGCTTTTCTTTGATAAGCCTAGAAGGGCTTTTGAGAGTGGGAACAGAAAGCAGAGGTCACTGCCGGATTATAGCGGGCGTGGATGGCATGAATCTAGAAAGCAAGTGATGAACGAGTTTGGAGGGCTGAAGAGATCCTATTACATGGACCCTCAGCCTCTGAACCTTTTCGAGTGGCACCTTTACGAGTATGAAATTAGCATGTGTGATGCATGTGCCTTATATCGGTTAGAACTTAAGCTTGTTGATGGGAAAAAGAGCTCAAAGGCAAAGATAATAACAGGTGATTCGGTTGCTGATCTGCAGAAGCACATGGGAAGCCTCTCTGCTGAGTTTCACTCCGATAATAACAAACGGTCTGCCAAAGGTAGTAGAACCAAGCTTGGCATAGGAGGTGGTGTTTATTCAGCTTCTAACAGAGCTGCTCTACTAAATGCACCTTATCAATACGGCTTAACTGCACCATATGACTTTGTTGTTGACAACACAAGTGACTATATGTGACATCATTGATCTTACATAACTTTGCCTCTTTTTTTTTTTTCCTTTTTCTTCTTAGGAACAACAAGACAAGGGGGTTTTTTTTCCTTGTCAAAACATTGTGAATAGTTCATTCTCACAGAAGTTCTGCATTATAGAGGCCGCTGGATACAAAATTCTAACTTGGAAAGATCACCAACAATTGGTGAGTGCTAGAAATCATCAGCACAACGTTGCAGTAATTCAGAATGGAGGAATTAGATGAAGTCTGCAGGACAGACTTTCTAGGGCACATAACATTGGCTATGTAATAATGTTTCTTTCCCTTGATGAAAATCTATCTTTAACTCAGAAAGGGAAAATTAATCTCCAAAAGTCGGCATAGATAATCATCTGCTTTGTTTTATGTCATTGCTACAAAGTGACTTCTATCTCTACATACAGCATTGGGCATCCGATATGGTTGTGATTGTTGCAAATATAGTAATTCCATTTTCAGTTTCTCAAATTTATTTATTTTTATACTTATAATGTTGGTCATCAACTGTTTAGGAGTATTTATCTATGTATCTGTTGGAAGTGCACTTTACAAGTTTAGGGATTTAGGTTTGTCTTCCTTTGGGATAAGCACGATACGAGTCTCCAGAAGTAATAGCTACTGCAATAATTTTATCTTAATAATTATTTTCACTTCAATTGCAGATATAAAAGATAATATTTTTTTAATATGCATTGACGATAAAAATAATTAAATCAAACATCTTACATGAACTTGATAAACCTGACTGAAAGAATCGTTTTTGGGTGAACTAACACACACGCATGGAAAGAAAATATGCATCACATCAAAACCTGATATTGAACAAATCATTATTTGGAGTTAAAAAGTCCAACCAATAAATGCTGTGAAGCCGAATACTAATTACAACCCGGGTATGATACACATTTGCGACAATTCTATATTAATCTTTTTAAAATATTACATAAAAAATTATATAATATTGATGATTTCTTTTTAAATTCGTGAAAATAATTCTGAAATCTTTTATCCAAAACTTTTCTCTTAAAATGTCTAAAATAAAAGGTAAAAGAATTCATATATTAAAAAAAATATTAAGGAAATGAGAATTTGAAGTAAAATAATTAAAAAAATATATTTGCAAGTTTTCAATAATATGAATTACCAATAAAATTTCAAAACAATATTGAAACAAAGAGTCATTTTTCTCTTATTTACACATAATAAAAAACCCAATACAAAAAAAAAGAAGTTAAACTTTGTGACTCAACATTTTCCTACAGGTCAAAATAATGTTTGTAACCTCTTCCTGATTCTCAAAATCATGTTAATAATATATAGTGACGTTCAGTCCAAATGAAAAAAAAAACCATAAACACAAAAAAAGATTAATATAGAATTAATCACATAAATGTCACACACACCAACACATTCAATTAATTAACTCATGCACTGATATTTTTATCTCTAAATGTGTGTGGTCTTTTTATATAAAATTTGTCCGTATGAAGTAGTTTTAGAATACATACTAAAAGATTTTTATAAACCACTTTTAACTATAAAAAATCTAACAGGAGTCATAAAATAAGGTACAAAGACCATAAAAACTTTGTATAAACTCACATCCACGCCCAATAAAGTATGAAAACATGCAAGCAAAAATACACTACTTGTTTTATATATCAAATAATCAATTTTAACTTAATTTTTATGTTGTTGTATATAAAATGATTAAACTTAAATAAGATTTTACGAGACATTTCTTATATCTTCAAAACACATGTAAAACATAAGAAGTTACATTTCTGTAATTTATAGACACCTTGAAACAAATCAAAAGAACTCTTGAAACAAATCAAAAGAACTCATATAGCACAACATTCCATAACTCAACGTGTGTAAATTTCTTAACACAAATTATAATAGACGACACACCATTCGCTTCTAACATTTCAAAATATATAATCTAGCATATGTACACACACACATAAGGTTTACATATAAAAAGTCATCACTACATCTTTTAAGTTTTTTATTGTATCTTGCTTTGTTCTTTTATATCAAAAGTCATCCCTGCATCTTTTAAGTCTTTTAAGTTTTTTATTTTATCTTGCTTATTTTCTTTTATATTTTTATGATCTTTATAGAATTTAAATGCAATATATAGATTTATATTGACTATACCAAGACGATTCGTATCTTATTTGAAATTTAATACAATATATACTTTTATATAGACCTTAAAATCTAGTTTAATTAGTTATTATGTCTAAAATAATAAAGAATATAAATTTTATTTTAATTCTCACAGTTTAGCCTCTGATCACTAAAAGTAACATAACTGAGTCATAAATATCATTTCTGAATGAAACAAGCATCATTAGTTAGATAACATTTAGAGTTATAAATTTCATGAATATCAATTTTTCTAATATAGTACAAAAACATGTTTAAATATATCATAATTAAGCGAAATACATTCTCCAAGGTGTATCTTACACCCATAAAAAGATCTCCGGTAAAATTTATCTCTAATATCTTGAACACTATATAACTTTCTACAAGCCCTGATTAATGTATTCAATTAATTATCAACATCAAACCCCCACCCACAATTACAATTTAATGAAATATGACCAACTCTTAGTGTCCTAGTCTATAAAACACACAAAATTAAGTAAAAGAGTTCTTATTTCTTTTATTGAAAAGGGTGAGTAGGAATTCATTAACTTTTATTGAATCCAAATCCAAGTCCATCAAGCTACATATTAGCCCCAGACTCCCAAGTCATTCCAAAGGGCCTAAATTACACACTTTAGATATGCAACCAGCATACATCTTTATATATTACAAACTATCTTCCAATCAAGGTGCCTTCATCTAAACAGGACAATTATTCCCATGCTCTTTAAGATAATATTACATAATTCAATTATTACCAGTGCTCACATCAGGAACTGACTAAATACAGGTTGGAAATATAAAATAGGCCAGTTACTCCATCAGGAACAGCGATCTGAACATAGCTAAGCATCATCATCCACAGTGTTCACCCTTTCACATTCATCAATCCACTCACTGTATCTGCATAATTGGAAACAAAATACTTGAGTCAGGAATGACACACTGTACACAAGAATGGAGATATACGAAATGTTTCCCGCATATTGATTTAACTTACATGTCTATTGGCTCTGATAAAGCTGCAAACACAAGAAAAAAATAGTTACTAACTACATTTGTAATGTGTATGCTCTCAGCAGATACATACAATTGTGTCAACATTTCAAATCTCATCAAAGAAAAGGACACGCATTTTTTTAAAAAATTGAGTATGAAGAGGGAAGTTCACTTCATTTTCTTTCGGAAATAACCACAACGAAGAACGTTACAAGCGGAGTTAAATTTATCCAGGATGTTCTGCTAAACACTACCAAAAATGACAATTCACCATCGGTAGGAATAAATTATTTTCTTCTCTTCTTGCATTTAAAGAATGTGATGAGGTAAGAGGTCTTAAAAGCTCTCATCTTGCATTCAAAGAATGTGATGAGGTAAGAGGTCTTAAAAGCTAGGTAGCACACGCATGTAACTACATTTTTAGTTGAAGAAGTATCAAGGGAACATCACCAATGTGAAGTTGCATTCTATAAATACCACTTAGCTGATTCTCATTTCCATATCCAATGTCAGACATCATTGCAAAAAGAGGACAAATAGAAGGAATTCTGCCTTATGTATATTGAATGAAAATAACATAAATATATACAAAAGAGTGTATCCATAATTATGCTATTTTATTCCTGTAATAATGCAAGACTATTCCTGTAAATCAGCTATTTTAATTTACACAATTATAACAATATATTCTCTCAATAAACTTGGGATATGATTTATTTTCTAATACTTTCCCTTAAGTTGGAGAATGAACATCAAGAACTCCCAACTTGCACTTCATGGTAGATCAAGAACTCCCAACTTGGGATTTAATGGTAGAGCTTATTTTCCCAGTGGTTTGGTGAACACATAGGCAAGTTGTTCAGCTTAAGGTACATATTTAGTTCCAACTGAACCATCTTGAATATTATTACAAATGAAATGGCAATCCATCTCTATGTGTCTAGTTCTTTCATAAAATATGGGATTAGTTACAATGTGTAAGGCTGCTTTATTGTCACAATACAAAAATGCTGATTTAGAATGCAATATCCGTAAATCTTTCAACAATGATTGTAACCAAGTCAACTCACAACAAGTACCAGTCAATGCTCTATATTCAGCTACTGCTAAGGATAAAGAAACTGTCTTATGCCTCTTTGTTCGCCAAGAAATAAGGGTTGATCCCAAAAAAACACAACCTCCCCAATCTGAATTACAGAGAGCGCATAAAGACAAATCCTTTTGTGAAAGGAAAAATAGACCTTAACTTGGGTTATTCTTTAAGTAGCACTCGCATTGCAGCTTACATATGAGGCTTGCATCAAGCGTGCATTGTGTACTGCAGTGGTGATATCTAGGCGAGTAATTGTCAGATAAATTCTGCGACCAACAAATCGCCTATATAAAATCACCTACCTATATATTGACGAGTCCTTCAATAGTCCCCCTTCATTGGAAAGCTTTACATTTTGTTCCATGGGAAAATCCACGGGCTTAGCTCCAAGATACCCAACATCTTTATCCTTTGTGATATGAAAATACCTTTCTTAGAACAAGAGACTCCAATTCCAGAAAAAACCTAAGATCACCCAAATCTTTTATTCGAAAACAATTGCACGGGAATTTCTTAAGACTGGATATTGCAATAGGGTCATTGCCAATTATGAGAATATCATCAATGTAGATTAACAAAGTAGTAAGTGGCTTGCCTTTTATACATGTATAAAGTGAGTAATCTACTTTTGATTGAATAAAACCAGCAATTTGAATAGTTATAGAGAATTTGACAAACCATTGAAGAGGGACTTGTTTTAATCCATATAAGGACTTACTGAGGTGACACACAAGATTCTCCATCACTGAAAACCACAAGGAAGGGACATATAGATTTCTTCAAAAAGATCATCATGAAGAAAAACGTTATGGACATCAAGCTGATGAAGAGACCAATGTTGAGGAGTAGCCAAAGCTAATAAACAGCCTACTGGAACTATTTTAGCATTAGGTGAAAAATTGTCATGATAATCGATACCTTCTAGTTATGTATATCCCTTTGCAACTAGATGAGTCTTGTTCCATTCAAGAGAACCATTAGATTTGCGCTTGATTTTATACACCAAAAGAAAACCAATAGCCTGCTTTCCAGGAGGAAGACTGGTGATGACCAAATATTATTGGCCTCTAAAGCAGCCAACTAATATTTCATTGCATCTTGCCAACAAGTGTGAGAAACTGCTAGATCATAACATATAAGTTCAATATCATTAGTAATAGTGGCAATAAAAGAATGATGTTGAGGTGTGTAACATCATAAGAGATAAAATTGCAGAGAGGATATTGTGTAACTTTATTTGGAAAAGATGATGAGGATAACAATGGGTTGGGAGACACTACCTAATTGCAAATATAATCTCACAAAGTTGTAGGAGGACCATGAGATCATTGAGGACAACACAAGAGAACCATAGGTGGGGAAGTAATGGGAGGCACGAGTATGTGTTATGTAGGTGTTGGTTAAGTGTATAAAGGAGTCTCATACGTATGATTATTATGGATAGCATTAGGTATAACAGGGTCTATGGTGGTGGTGGTTGGGGAAGTGTCAATGGATTCATATGAAAAAATATCCTCATGGAAGACAACATCACGACTAGTGAAGACTTGGTGAGTTTCAAGAACGTATAACTTGTAAGCTTTTTAGCCAAGAGAATAACCAAGAAAAACACATCTTTGGGCATCAGGAGCAAACTTATGAGAAACACACATCTTTGGGCATGAGGAGCAAACTTATGAGAAACACAAACTTTAGCAGCGTAGGCAAGACATCCAAAAACTCTAATGTGTGAATAAGAAGGGATTTTACCACATAGGCACTCAAAAGGTATCTAACGTGAAAAAGAGGTGTGGGTAACCTATTAATTATATCAATAGCAATGGAAACACATTTTGCCCAAAACTATAAAGGAAGGTGAGCTTGAAAACAAAGAGCTTGTGGTGACTCAAGGATATGTCTATGTTTGCGCTTGACAACCCCGTTTTGTTGTGGTATGTAAGTGCAGGAATGTTGGAAAGTGGTACTTTGTGTAAAAGAATCTCACATAGAAAAAAATTCCCTTCCATTGTCAACCCAAATATTGGCTATAGTGGTACTAAATTGGGTTTTGACAAAAGAGAAAAAAATGGCAAGAAGATGTTGGGTTTCACTTTTATTGTGGATGAAAAAAAAAACCCAAGTAAAGCAAGAAAGGTCATCCACAATAGTCAAAAAATACCTAGCACCAAAAAGAGCGCAGGAATTTTATATGGTCCCCAAATATCACAATGAAGTAATTCAAAAGGGTTAATGGAAGAAAATGAACTATTTGAAAAAGTTGTGTCTGTTATGCTAGTACAAACATCACAAGTTTTATTTGACACTAAAGAGAAATTTAACAAAGTTTTAGCCATGAAGTCTAATCTAAATCGAGATAGATGTCCTAGTCGTCGATGCCATAAAGTAGAAGAAGTGTTTAAAGGAGATGACTTGGTGACATGGGCTGTTATTGGGAGTTTGTGACTGACTTATTTGATGTCATTGCAACCAAGTCATAGAGACCGCCTCGTTGTTTACCCAAACCAATTGTCATCCTCATCATCAAATCTGCAAAATACACCCAGAAGGAAAAATGGTTGTTGAATAGTTTAAATCTCTTGTTGACTCAACTTGCTGACATCAAATCTACTTTGCATAATGGCACCCCAAGAACATATTTTAAATAAACAATTGCACTCAAAAGTAAAGTTCCAGTAGAGATAATTGGAGCCTAGTCACCATTTGGCATAAGAATTGGTGGTAAACAAGTGTTTTCTTTACTGTTGACAAGGTTGGTGAAGAAATATTGAGATCATCCCACTATCAATTATACGATTGGGTGGTGACAAACCTAAAGAAACATTGGCATTGTTGGCCTTAGGATTATTTGACTGAGATGATTCATTACCCCATATAATAGACAACATCTATTGTAGTTGTAATTCAGTTAATCCATTCATTGCAAACTGCATCTGTTGCATTATTGGATTCACTATGACAATATTAGCTGAAGATTGACTACTAGCGTTGTGCTTAGAATAAGCATTCTTGGTTGCTCCATGCTTTGGTTGTTCAGGAGGATAACCATGTAACTTCCAGCATGTTTCTTTTGTATGATCTCTATCACAATGAGAACAATATAATGGCTTTCGATGAGATGAATTAGGACGAGAAGAAGGACCTTGTTTGCATTGAACAGCAAGGTCTGCTGGTTTTGAACAACCATGGTTGAAGCTTCTATTGTGTCAAGTGTGGTACCCAAATGTCACTATTTTTCTTCTTGAATGATTGAAGAATAAGCTTGTGTAACATCAGGAAATGGATTCATTAAGAGAAGTTGGCCACAAATAATAGCACTATAAGAATCATTCAACCCCATAAGAAACTGCATCAATTTACACCTTTTATTATCTTCCCCACAAGTGCAGGTTTCATTACTGTAGGAGCCTAACTTCCATAACTTTTTTAACTTCGTGTAATAGGTTGCGACTGTTATTTGATCTTGAGCCAAACAAGGAATGATTTCTCAATCTGAAAAATCCAATATAAAGTGTTAAAGAATTAAAGATCCAAGATAACACCATGTCGTTGCATTTTTTCCATGTTGAGTCAAAAGGTGCCTTGAGAGTTCCATCATCAAAACCCAATTTGGAATTTGCATTCAAAGAGATGACCATGGCTCTACGCCAAGTTGAATAGTTATCTCCATCTAGAGATTTGGAAACAAGGACCATTCCAAGATGGTCAGAATGATGGAGAGAATAAGAACTATTGAAATTTGGTGCATTTCCATAGTTAGCCATGGAAACAAGGACGGAAAAAAAGGAATGATTGAGCAGAGGATTGTTCCTGCTCTGATACTGTGTAAAAAGAGGACAAATAGAAGGAATTTTGCCTTATGTATATTGAATGAAAATATCAGAAATATATACAAGAGAGTGTCCATAATTATGCTATTTTATTCCTATAATTATGCTAATATGTTCTTCTAATAATGCAAGACTATTCCTGTAAATAAGTTATTTTAACGTAGACAATTATAACAATATCTTCTCTCAATAGTCTTGGAATAATCTTGGGATATCATTTATTTTCTAACAATCATCAATGTCACTAATGCCAAACACGGACCATTGATACAAACCTGTGATGGTAGTGCTAAAGCTCTCTTGGCATATTCCACAAGTAGCTTCTCCGATCAAATTCTTCATGTCACTGACAAAAGAAATCCAAAGATGAGCTCCAAACCAAGTAAGATCCATCTATACCATGATCATATCCCTTAAAAGTAATAAGAATTGCTTACATGCGGCATTCAACACTGCTGCCATGATTGCAGAAAGGGCAGCTGAAGACAGTATCAAGCTTATCCATTCTTTTCTTCGGAGCAGGCTTTGCCTTTGCCTTCCTTTTCCCCATAGCTTAACCCTGCTTTCAAAATAAAAATAAAAACAATACGGTGAAATGAAAACTTCTCCAAGTTCCACAGTTTAAAAATACATATATGACTCATTAGAAAAAACAACCACAGACCCACAAAACACTTAAACTTCTCCAGCAATCAACCCAAGCAGCCAATCTTTTTCTCTGTTTTTCAAGGTCGAAGACAAATTATAAACCTACAGATAAAGTTGATTGTAATTTTTATTAAAATTTTCAGCAAACAATAGTTATACGGAAACCTATCAAAATTTTAATCAGACGCATAAAAAAAGAAAGTATCTAAAGGATTCTCTCTTGAATCCGCCACATAGAAACTCAGTAAGGCATCCGTTAATACGAATTTAAAAAAAAAATTGTTACCCAAATGAAAAGAAACACAAAATATAATGTTCCGCAAGTTTCTTAAGCAGCCAAACAACATAAAGAATAAAGGGAAATCAATCCACATAAAAGACTAAGGGAACCAAAAAAATTTGAAGGGAAAAGAAAGAACAAGAAATACCTTGATGGAACCCTAGAGAGAAGGCGTGAGAGACAGAAATATGGTGAAAGAGGGAGAAAAAGTAAAAGCCAAATGCATTGAACCTCTTTTTTCCTTTTATTTATATATAACATTCAGTTGGTCCCAACACGTAAATATGGTAAATTAGATTACAGTCTCTTTTATATCATCACATTATTACAAATACTATTATTCATCATAATTATTGTTAAATATTTCTTAGTATTAGTTTGGTCACTTCTCATTATATAATTTTTTTATGGTAAATTATATCATTAATACTTTTACTATTATTTTTACTATGTTATTATTAGCAAAGACATTTGCTCGTGTATTATTATTATTATAAAATGTCTTTGTTTTTTATGATAACAAAAAATAATAAAATTATTATTATTAATATAGATAATTTTTATTCATTTTATAGCTAGTTTTATAATTAAAAAATCATTTAATTTAGAACAGAAATAAGGGTTAAATTTAATGAAAAGCTACTTAAAATTGATAAAATAATCATTTTAGTTTAAAAAATATTATTTAAAGAGCAACCAATATGAATACTAAAGAGGAAAATCTTTTATACATGAACTAGAGAAAATATACTATTCACTTTTTTATAATAGAAAATAATAAAATTATAATTATAAAAACAGATATAAATAATTTTTACAAATTTTAATTTTAATTACTTTTTATTTATTTTAAAATTTACTTTTATTTATTTAATTTTAAAATATAGTTAAATTTAAAAAAAACAGTTTAGTTTAAAAAATAAATTTAATTTAAATAAAATGATAACTTGAAAAATAAAAATAAACACCGAAAAGATAATTCCTTTTATATATAAGTATAAATATATTTATAAAAAATAATAATCATAGTTATAAAACTTAAAAGAAAAATTTGGCAATGATAATGTGGGCACCAAAAATGATTATCAAATAATTAAAAACTCAATTATTTTTATATATAACTAGTGAAAGGTCATGTGTAATTTTTTTCGCTAAAAGTAATAATAAATTTTTTATAATTACAAAAGTATATTTAAGTCATTTTTATACTTTATTGTATGTAATTTTAGCTTTTTGAAATAATTTTACTGTAAATATTTATTTTAGTTTAAAAATACTTAAGTTTTAGAAGAAAAAAACGCTTATTATAAAAAAAAGTTAATCTTAAAATAAAAAATTAGTAAAATAATTTTTTTAATTTAAAAAAAACTTAAAAAATAAAATTGTAAACCAATACACCAAAAAGATAATTTTCTTTATATAATAATATAGATTATAGAATATTATTATTACTATCATTAACTCTTATCATCATTTTATAACATTAATACAACAATTACCAATATCTTAACTAATATTTCTACTGTTATTGTTATTTTATTATCCTTTTCCAGTGTACATCAAATATTATATTAAATTAATATTTATCTTGTTATTATACTATCATATTCTATTCTCTTTAACGTGGAGTATTAATAATTGTTTTCATATCTTTTATGATTAATTTCATATTCATTATTATTTTTTTATTATTGTAGTGGGTTAATAGAACCATATTACTAATATAGTACTAAATAACAAAAGATTTTATCCTAAACTAAATTTTAAGTTTTAAAAACTATTTATATAACATTATAGTTATCTGTTATCACTTATAATATTATATAACAAGAGTAAACTATACACAAATACATATATGTGTATAAACATAATAATAATAATAATAATAATTAGAAAAAAAAACATATACAAATGTCAATCAAATTATATTTCCACAGTAAAAATTATTATAAGAAATTATACTTGACTTCTATATAAGAATAACCAAATATTTAACCATGTTTCAATTATTCAAATTAACTTGTCATTGATATTTTCCAAATAACTTATAATAAGCATATCCAACAAAACATTAAAATTTCATCTTTAAAATTATTTGTTTGGATTATTTGCTGCACCAATAATATAATAATATGGTGCACAGATTTATTTTTTTCTCACCATTTTGATGTTTTGATTTTCGTGATTTAGATTATAATGACACTATGTTTATTTCAGATAAACTTTGCTTTTAATATTATAATTCTTTGGATTATGGTATAATCTCAAATACTTCTCGTCACATACTTATTAAAGAACCACAATACCATAAAAAGTAAAAAGTTCGATACACTGTATGTGATGTAGTTAGTTTCTGGAACTATATCAATATAAAAACACAAATTTCATATATATATATATATATATATATGATACAACATTTTTCAATTCTTTTTCTTTTTTATAACGGAATGCTGATACAACTTTAGTTTTGATTTAAATTTTGTTTTTATTTTATATAATGAAGTCGTGGTTTTTATAAATACTTTATCATAATTTTATTCTTTTAATTTTTAAGATTTTAATTAATTTAATTTAATATAGTTATTTATATTAGTTGAATTAATAATTGAAACAATTATTAGAATAAGACTAAATTAATTTTACAATTCTTAAATAATATAAAAAAAAAATCAATAGAGTGGAAAAATAGATATCATCATAATATTGCCTAATTTTCCAATTGTGAACTTTGTTGTGACAGTTGAAAAGTTTATTTTTTTTATTCTGAGCTAATAGATATGTTTCATTATATATACAAGTAGTAATTAGTATTCCTAATTTTTATAGATTTTTTAGGGTTTGAAATAAAGTTGAGACTAGTATAGATTGATCAATAATTATGCTTTACGATCTAATAAAATTTAATTTTGTAAAGCTTGTAAACATATTGTGTAGGTAAGGTTAACAAATATTCCTAGTTATAAGTGATAATAGAAACAAACAACAATGACACGAGTACAAGACAATTTTAAAGTTTAAAATTAATTGTATGATGTTGGTCTTCGAGGGATTTATTATCTCCTAGACATCAAACGCAAATTCTTCATCATACAAGTGAACATGACATATGATCGAAATTTGTTTTTATTTGTTTATTATTCTGATTCTAATGATGACAAGATAATTCATCTTTTATGTTATGAAACATAAGTTAGGTTAAGATGTTGCATATTTACACAATATTTAAAATAACCAAATCAACATTCTCTTTCAACAATTGCGAGAATATTAAAGAAAATATACTGCAATAATTAAAACCTTTAATGCAAGGTTTAAAAGTTGGTGTTAACACATTCAAAATGTAACAAGAGGTGTCTTGTTCACCATCAACAATAATAAAAAGACTACTATACTTTTACAATTGTACTAACACTTCCTTTAACAGTTGTGAATACTAGAGAAAATATGTTATAATAATTAAAATCTTTAGCACAAAATTTAAAAACCCATAATCCACACTCCATAATGTAACAAAAGGTATCTTGTACACCATTTACAAATAATAAAAAAACCAATATACTTTACAATTGTTCCAAGAAGACTACCTTTGTACTGCTTATAGCCATATTGAAAGGTGATTTTATGAATACTCACAATCACCAAACTACGTATAAATCCATGCTTTCCTATTTGTGACCTATAACCATACAATTTTTTTATCTCATCAATTAAAGTTTTGATAGGAATGAAAACATTTGACTTTATCGGGCTGTGAAACATTGGAGGAATGTGAGTTAAATCCATGTTTTGGTAATCTTGAGAAATAACGATTGACAAGCATGTGTTAAGGCTTTCAAATTTGTTTTACCTCCCAGTATTGTTGACTTTTATTATTGAGTACAAGATAAATAATTTCACTCCTTATGTTAAAATATTTACTTGACCAAGTACTAATATTGTAACTTTAACCTGAAAAGAAAACACTTTTTGTTTAAATTTACATTAATTTTAATATTTGAAGATGACAATGGTAAAATAAATCGATGATAATATTGGACAACAACTTTATCATGTAAATTGCACAAATATCACAATCATCCATCGAATATAGATACAAATAAGATCTAGAAGACAACACAGAAAATCAATCCGTGACTCTAATTCATACAAAATAAATATTTATATTATGGTCATTATTTCATAACATGTTTATATTTTAGATATTCTATTTCAAATATTTTAAATTTTCCTCAAGTTCTTATTAATATAAATATTTATAAATTATTTAATTAAAATCTTAAAATGTAAAAAAATACAATAAAAATTTATCAAATTGTTCAATTAATTAAATTAATTAAATGTATTACCACCATGATCCATCCTCTTCGTCTTGCTTCACTCCATTTTTTTTCCTTCGTTATTTTTGGACACAAAATAACCATTGTAAAAGAGATTGAAATATCATGAGTTGATCACTAAGACAAATTATGTGAAGTTCATTATGCAACAAATTTACGGGTGTTTATTTCTGCACCCCACTTTTTTCTTTTTGTAGTCCTTGTAATCCCAAAAATATCCTTTATTAAAATTGTAATAAAAGTCCCTACACCACCTTGTTTTTAATTATTTTTCAGATTTGATGTTATGTTCTAGATCAGTAAGTACATTCTTTCCAAAACACTCAATTCAATTAAAAAAGTATAAAAAAATATATTATGAATTGGATATTTGGGAAAGTATTTCCAAATTCAAAAATATCTTCATATTTTTAAATCTATAAATATCTTTCAAAATACTCTTCCTCAAAAATTCTTTTTGTATATTTCGTAAAAATGAATCCAAAACATTCAAAAATGTGATTGCAAACTCAAAATACGATTTGAAATCACGTTGCAAATCACTGAATCTGGTATGTTACCTAAACTTAGATGAAGAAGAACAATGAGGTGTAAGTTAGGGTTTCAAATTTGATATCCGCAAAATGTGAGTGGGGTGGGTCCATGAGCGAGTTTATTAAGAGGGAGAAAAGTTTAAAAAAATTACCTACTAAGATAATTTTTTTTATAGAACTTTTTGAAAAATTGGAGGTGCAGAAAGACGCTTGTTTGAGATGTTGGGAAAAACACTCATTTTGTTTGGGCTAAAGGGATCCAACTTCTGAAGATGTGGCCCAATAGTCCATTCCGAAGTATTACGTTGAATCACCATAAGAGGGAAAAGAGCGACGACTATCGTCACTGACGCGATGACAATGGCAATGGCCTCTTCCTCACTGTTTTCACCTGTTCTCCCCCACACCGAATTTTCACCAACTCTGCACTTCACCAAATCCAAAAATTCCATCTTTTCCCTCTCCTGCTCTTCTCCCAAAAGCATTCCGGTGACGGAACAGCAAGTGCTCCAAGCCATAGCGGACTCCGACGGCAAGAACCTCCCATGCGTCAGAACCTACGAAAACGACCTATCTCAGCTCACTCTCGTCGGAATCTTCGATTTCCAGCAAGCTTTGACTGCGTCGGCCGCCGACGGCGGACAAGTTGCCTCCGACCACATCGACGCCGGCATGGAGGCCATGGTCGTAGAAACGGTGTTCCCTGTTCCTTCAAGCGACCGCGCCACTGTCTCCACTCGGCTGGTTCGTCAGTCTTATTTTCTGCACTTCGTTTCGTGAAATTTGAAAAGGGGAGAGATAAATGTTTTGTCAGAAAGAAATGAACAGTGGTTTCTGTCAAAGCACACTGTTATTTTCTTTTGGATTTTATTAATCGATTTATGTTTTTAAAAAACTGTGTATTGTGTGTTGTGTTTCGTGCAATTGGTGCGCGTAGGAGAGAGCATGACTGAATTGGAAATGAAACTCTGTTCGTTACAGCATAATGTGATGGTTGTACTTAGGTTCTGTGACTTGGTCATAATTGTCTACAAAAGAGAAAAGCAAAGAAGGCAAGACCAATAATTTATCTCCCAAGGTAAAATCAACTTATGTAGTTCAACTTGTAGAAAAGTTAGACGAGATAACGTCTCTATATGTTTAGTGCAAAGTTGATTTGAGTCTGGTTGGACAAATTTCTCCACAAACACTTATTGAGAGAAAGATAAGAAGAAAAAAATGAAATGAGTTTTTTCATAAGTTAAAGTTAGCTCATGCTTTAGTCGAAAATGAGAATTTAAAGAAGTTATATGGGAGAGCTTCTATAAATTAACTAATACATAAGCTAATTTTAGTTTATGGAGAGAGAATCGTTTCATTTTCTTTTTATATTTTTTTCCTAGAAGTGCTTTTGGAGAAATATTTTCGAACACTCATGTTACTTTCTTATTTTATTCTTCGACAAGCATTTAAGGAAAAATTTATCCAGAAATAGACTATAATTTTTTATATATCGAGCAACGAGTGCATTAGGGATGAAACTGGGCATATGTTATATCACCATTGTAA
Source organism: Vigna reflexopilosa (assembly GCA_027742785.1). NCBI lineage: Eukaryota > Viridiplantae > Streptophyta > Magnoliopsida > Fabales > Fabaceae > Vigna > Vigna reflexopilosa. Next base: position 32,057,012 of record CM050926.1, on the reverse strand, counting down.
AGCACAGTTGGTATTCACTAGAGGTTTCTTAAGCATGCAGATTCTGTGTATAGCAAAGATTTTGTTTGGAGATGTAATAAAACCCAATTCAGTGATCTCTACCTCTTGGAGAATTAGTCTCATAGCTTGTGGCCATGGAGATACCTTTCTTTAAGCAAAAAAAGTGGTATATGCTGTAACCAGGAAACTGTGATGTGGACATGTTTGAGGTGCTTATATATGTTAAAGCTTCAATTGCGGGATAATTTTTGTTTTTTTGAAATGTTTTGGTGTGAATTATGTATGTTGTCTTTGGTGGGAGCTTGTGGGAATGAAATTTGAGGATTGAATTTCAAAGCTTGTTGTTTTGACAGTTCTTACCTGCTAGGAAAGTCAAAGAAAAAGCTGCTAAGCTCAGGAAGTCTTTTCCTAGAGATGTATTTTCTGGCTCTGGGTCTAAGAATATACTTGCTATGACCTTTCGGCAAGTAGTTTTGCAGCAGATTTGGAGCTATGACCTGAATGTCTTTCAACCAGGAGAGGAACGGAAGATGGAGGATCTTGAAACACCAAGAGAGGTTTGTAAATTATCGTTTCTTTGGAATCCTTTGTGAGTTTTGGTATCTCTGTTCCTTTTGTAAATTGTAATGTCATATTATAATGTCTGTACTGCAGGTGGACCTGATACTGATGTGTTGAGTTCTTTTATGCATTTCATATGAGCAGGTTCCTGCATCTTTTTCTCTGAGCTCATCTAATGACTATCTTATCTCTGTGCTTGCGGAAGCTATTTGCATGTCTGCACTTCAAAGCACTCAATCACAATTTCTTGATAAAACACTAGGTGGTAATAGAAGTGGCTTCATTCACTGGTTTCGAAAGCCTGAAAGTGTACAGTCAAAAGATTCAGCAGTTATTTTATCCAAATTATTTGAAGACGAGATAGTTGAAAATGCTCGGAGTCTACTGAATAATTATAATTCAATGAAGGATGGCTTTAAGACTGTGAAAATTAAGTCGGGGCATTGGTGGAGGCCATCATGTTATAAAAAGTTAGAGAAAATTGGTGGTTCTGGTTTCAGTGCTTGGGCAAGTGAGTATGTACCTGCTTATCGGTTAGAAATTGACACCAAGATAATGGGAGATGCCAAAATTGAAGGCTGGAAGAAGTCTGCAGCAGGGAATAGGTGGGAAGTTGTTTTGACCCACTCCCAAATGGTATTGTTTCTTTTCCTTATTTTTATTTTTAAATACAGGGACTCGAGTCTCTTCTATTTAGGAAAATTTAGCAGTTGGCTTTATTTTTTCTTCAGTTTTATTTTTTTTATTAAAAAGACGGGAAAACAGGATTGTAATATCTTCCGCTCAATATACTTGTTTGAGTGGTGGGTAGCCTCCTCGCATCTCGCTTCAAGTTGTTAGATAGACAAAGGATAGTATGTCTTAGCCACTTAAAACTAGGCCGTTGGCTAAAATTGAACCAAAGGGGTCAAAGTAAGTTCTTACAATATATCACATAAAAACCATTAAAACATAAGTGTACCTTCATCTGAATTATTCTTTAAATTATTATTAAATCCAGTTGCAACAATTTGTTGGGAAGAGAAAAGTAATAGGCAAACAAACACAAGCAAAGAATTACAAATGGTTAAAATTAAATATCGAAGAAAAGGTGAAAAGAGTGAAAGGGAGGCAAACTGAGAACCCGTTAGTCTCTTTACAACCGACAACATTTGGTTCTATAAGATTTAGTTGATATATATATATATATATATATATATATATATATATATATATATATATATATATATATATATATATATAAAAGAGGAACATGGACAATTAGTTGATTCTTGTTCAGACTTTTAATTATATAAAGGGATTTTTAATAAGACTCATGGACAAGAAAATTCTAAATAGACAGGGCCCTTTACTTCTGCCAATTTCTGTTTTGTTTGGTCAGTTTGAGTATTGTGTCTTTAGTTCAATACTTATCACTGTTTATTGCAAATACATCTACAGTATAGAAAGGGTTGTTCTTCGGTGGTTTTAAGTTTGTTGTAACTGTGTCATTAATATCATGTATAGATGCCATCAGTTATAAGTTGAACAAAATTGCAGGTTCAGTTGGCTGAAACTCTAGATATCTACTATGTAGATCCTTATTCACTACCTGATAAGCAATTATCCTGTGGTATGGCTGCTAAGTTTGCCAATGTGCCCAATAAAACGGTAATCTATTGTACCTTTTTCTTCTTAAAATTCTCTAATTTATCATTTACAAGACTTGGCCTTTTGTGTTATGTTAAAATCTATTGGAACTGTCTGGGTTTTGTCTCTGCCAAATTTGCCAAAGGGTTCAATAAAAGGGTAACAAATTGTTGGAGAGTAAAAAGAAACTACATTATAATGTCTTTCTATATATAAAGTTACTCTTCCAATAACATCCTTGTTCAATATCATGCAGAGTGTTCCAATTGTGAACAGGAGAATATATTGTTTTCCAACTCCTGTCTTTTTTTTTAGAAAAAGAACCATATTTAGTGGCTTCCATTTTTGAGGACCAAAAGAAGGACATATCATTTTCTTTATAGGAAGAACTGTTGAAACTTAACTAGTTAATGATGCTTAGATAAATGCTGAAGATATAGTTTTCTTGTACTCATATATAAACAAGTAAACAAGGATAGTTCACATTGATTTTTTTTATTTTTATTTTTTTTTCTGTTAGTTATATTTTAGGCTTACTAATTCGTTTTTTGAATGATTGTCAAACAGAGTACACTATTTAATTGATTTTTATTTATTTATTTTTCTGTAGGGGAATTCTTTTCCTAAATTGTTGTCAGTCACCCTTGCAAGTGGTATATTTCTTGTAGCAATTAGTGCTCTCGGTCAATTTTGTTTGCCTTGGTTATGCAAGGAAAGGAAACAATCAGTAGAACATAGATCTCTCCCATCATCTGATGTCAAGGTTTCAGTGCATGACTTTTTGGATGTAACAAAGGTGTGCAATCTATCATTTTCTTTTTCTTTTATTATTTTATGTATTTATATATAGCCTGCATACCATGTTTGACACAATGAAAACACAGTATGAAAAAAGACTTGTCATTGGAAATCGACTGATCTCTATAAGTTATAATATTGAAAAGCCTTCGGCATTTTTCAACTGGCTTTGTGCCCTATTGTTATATTTGAAACTGTTTACGTTCCAATATTGCAACACTGAATCATTACTACAAAGGTTGTAGGTAATTTTTTAGCTATTTTCCGAGTTTCTCCTAGCATATTGGTATTGTTTATACATCTTTCTAAGAATCCCTTCTTTGGATCTCTTTCATGGATAGTTGGGAGAGTATTGCGTGTTAGCTATTACTAAAGTAAAAAGCACTTTTGGCTGGTCGGATGAAATTAAGGTTGAAGATGATTTTGGCGTCTGGATTGGAGAATTGCCAGCATACTTGAGAGTTGAAGGTGTTGATACTCTTTCTACTTCTTCAGAGAACATAAACGCAGATGCAAAAGTGTCCATACAGGACATTGCCAGTTACCAGGTACCCCAGAATTTCTGAATACTATAATTAATAATCTTCTCCTTTGGCTTGCATGTTTTTTAGTTCAAAGGCATGACTAATGATCAGAATTTAATTTCATTAACTACTGGAGTTTCCTGAACACGGAGGAATAATTGCGTTATGTCATGTTTGGTTTGTATTATTCAATCTAGTCTTGATATTTGCAATTTTGTCTAGTCTTGATACTGCATTAATTGATGTTTTTCCCATGCAATTGTTTGAAATTTAGGTGGTTTTCTCAAGCGAGGGGAAGATAATTGGCTTTCAACCTATGAGCCGGGTGGCTGTCAATCATTGGGCTGCTAATCCTTTAGCAAAGGAGCTGTATAGAGGAAAAAAGCTCTCCCCAAGTAAATATCAGTCGCTCTTCTTACTTAATGTTTAAGCGTAACCAGCTATTGAAGCTGCTAACCGTTTTCCTGGATTTTCCGAAGCAGGTATCATTGAACCAGGTCTCAAGGTGTCCCTCCCAGAAAAGGTTATCGTAGTAGAGTTATTAATGTCAATAAATCCAGATGCATATTTTGCTCTAGCCAGGCCATTCCGATGATCTTTTCTTGGTGTAATTGTAATGTTATCTAGGTAGGCCTACTGGTTGACTAACTGATCCGAGCATTGTAGTTATCGTTATATTTCCCAATGTGAAATTATTGAGGCATTATAAGCTGTGCCCTGAGTTTTATTTTTTTAGTTTAGTTTTTTTTTTTTTAATTAGACATTCTGAATATTTTAGCATTTTGTTTGCGATAAATTGAAAAGAAACTCCACCACGTTGTTTCAAAGTAGTGCATAAACCCTTTCTGAATATGAATATACTTGGCTTACCATTTGTGCATTGATTGACTGACAGAAGATATAGGCAAATATGATAGAAAATAAGAGGTGAAGATATTAAAGAAAATCAGACGAGTAAAAATTGGAAAAAACTGCTTGGTTAAATAACTATTGAAGACTGTTGACAAAAAAAATGAAGATAATGTAGATATAAACATTTTAACCTCAATGTAAGGAAAAAAAAGAGGGGGAAATTGATGGTAAAAATAATATTTTATGTGTACCACGGGAAAAGTCGATGTTGTATCAATTATGTGAAATTGATTGTTTTTTTATTTGTTTTTACTACCTAACCTCAATGAACTCTATCTTCTACTTTTGACTAAAACAAGCACATCAAATGGCTGATATCTTTACCATTCGAGTGGTATTAAGTTCTAAATTCCTGACCATTAGATGTCCTTTGTTCTGTTTTAGAAGCTTTTACAGTATCTTAGGTTAGTAGCAGTCTTCGTAGTTTTGCTGATTTGTGAACTTTTACGCAGCAATACAGAATCTGTAAATTAAACAAATAAAAATGTCAGATTATTTGAAATAGATTTTGGGTTTAACATATTATTATTAAATTTTTTAAGACTCGTGTTGTATCTTTAAATTTGATAAAAAAAATTCGACTAGATCCTTAGCGTGATCGATCAAATAAAATTTTACTATCATGTCATTTCTTTCGATTTAATCTTGAAAAATCTTATCCATTAAACCGTGATAGGTTGTATTTACATTTTTTAGGTTGAACAAAATCATTACACGACAATAATTAGCATATTCGATGATAAACACAATCTTCTTTTTATCTAAATGATACATGAGGATTTGGTTATATTTCAAATAAATATATAAGAAGCTCAACACTGGGTAGCCTGCCTGATGCTCCATCTAAAAGTCGATCTCAATATTGGGGAGAGAGTATGCATCCGGAAATGCTACGTTCAAATCAATGAAGTCATTACACATTTACTATTGACAGCTCACCTTCTCCGCCAGGATCACGTTGGAAAGCTAAGGAATGTAATCACTTCCCAGATGAATCCTGTTTCGTTCAACTATTTTCAGGATTAAAAGTATTATTCAAATATTTTGTCTTTCTACATTAAAATTTTAAAAGAGTAAAAAGAACGGATGAACATTGGACAGTGTTATAATCGATTAAAATAAACTAGGCCCTGTACTTCTCGAGAGATAAGTGGGAATATCGTAGATTGAATGATTTTAAATATATATATATATATATATATATATATATATTTTTTTTTTTTTTCCATCAAGACAATAAATGTTAATAAATAAATAAAAAGATTTTAAAGCAAGTTTTGCTTTTAAAATTCTTCCTTTGTTATAAATATGTCTTTATATGTTATTATTAAAATGTAACTTGTCTTTATGTGTACATACTAAACTGTACTTTAATGACAATAAACGTGGACTGAATTGCACGTTAAATATTAAGATGTAACTACTTACCTGAAGTGAACAAAGAATTGCGGAATATAAAAGTTATTTTTACGAATTATATTTTCATTTATATTAGTTTTAGAACTAAATTGAAACCGAGTATACTTTTAACTACTGAATTAACCATTCTATCAAAATATTATGTCACTATTCATACATTCCTTAAAAATATTGAAGTTGTGTTTTCATTGCAATAAGTTCTCTTATTTTTTCGATTAAATGCTAATTTTAAAAAAATAAATAATTTCACATTAACAATAATAACATTTAAATGTATTACTAATGAAAGCCAGTTTGATCTCCATACATCACTTTAGGATTTGGGAATAATAATTTAGGAGAAAATAAAAAAAAACCTAAGGTGTTATTAAGTATATTATTTCTACACTTTAAACTATAAAACTTTTAAAAGAAAAATAAAATAATGTATAAAATATGGATATTGACGTTAAAAATAAAATAATGTTAGTGCGACACAAACATCACGTTTGAATTTTCTCATGGAGAAATGATGTACACAGTCCGTTGCATTCATGTTCTATAGGGGAAAAATCGTGTCTATACTTACATCATATTAGAAATATGATTCCTAGAAAAAAAATATTATAAAATGGTATTACTTATGCTCCTTAGATTTTACCTTTTCTTTAAATCTTTAAATGAAAATAATAGTGCATAGTAGACCGATATGTTTTTTTATTTTTAAGAAAGCATTATATTTGAGACGTGGTTGGACATAAAATGTGAGACTTCTAGTGGAAGTTTTAATCTTAACCAAGATCTAGAAAGCCAAGTACAATGCCATAGCAGATGATGAATATGAGGTTCGACCAAAGCACAACAAAACCTGGAATTTTAAAGAACCATGTAAGTGATATTACACCTATATAATTGCATACAGGGCAATAGAGTATTATGAATTTTCGAACTTCACTACATATTTGGTTTGTCATTCTATTTTCCTCACTTATTATTGGAAGTGGCTTGGTAACAAATAAGAGCATAGAGTATTATCAGAGAATAAATATTGATGATATATTTTTTTGGTGCATAAGCTGAATTTGACTTGACAGTGGACAAAAATCATATTCTGCTGCAGGAAACTCATCCTACCATATAAATGACACAAAATTCATATTTTCCTCCATTGTCAATCATGGGATGTTATGCAAGATTAAAGTATGTTAGTTCTTGACCTTCTCTAAAACTTGTAAAGAGACACATATCATGCAGATAATAGAGAACCGATCAAAGAACAAATTAAAATAGGCATATTGCAGATGGTTGTTTCAGACAAGATTTATACTAAGAAACTAAACAATCACTAGATACCGTTGTTCAATTCAAATTGGTAATTTCACCCTTCAACATAAACATCAGGCTAACCTAGTGCCCAGCAATAAGTTTCCTCGTAATATCCAAAAGAGTCGACAAAGATCTCCAGCTTGAATTTGCATTAATAAACCCACAAGCAAATATCAACTGCTAAAGACATCACTTGATATGAAACATTTCTGCAGTTTAACTAGACATGTTGAATGCTACAAAAGAACCTGATTGAGAGTATACCACCGATATACCTGTTATTCTCTTCCAATATGCAAAGCCAAAGTTCCTTCTGCCCACTGAAATTGTTATTTTTCATTGGCAGCTGGATTTTCTAGACCAAAGCGGCGTCTGAACTTCGCAATCTGTCCTAAACTCTCGGCCATTTGACGCCTAGCCCGGAAGTGGTAGACTTTTCCAACAGGGTGTATCTTTGTCATCATCAAATGCATCAACCTACCTGTTTGTGTAACGTAGGATATCCATTGCTTCTGTGGATGAACACCCTTTTTCATCTTCTTCCAATCTGCAACCTCACCACCTGCAAACACATTTCATCAAACATTTTATATGCAAAGATCAGATAATTGAAAGACCATGAATGTAAAATCGACAATAACTCAGGGTAAAAATGCAGAAGGCAACCACCACCACCTTCAAATTTAAAAACACAAATTCCCCCTTTTCATGTAAAATTACGATTAAACCAAAAAACCGAACTTTTAAATCAATTTAAAGAGAAAAGTTTGTGCACTTACTGTAGGTAAAGAAATTTAATTCAATTCCCGAGCTTCGATGCTTGTTGGAATCGATTCACTGATAGAGTCGCAGAAAGAGAGAAGAAGGGGCTTTAGGGTTTTGGTTGAAGATCATGGTTCTGTAGCTATTGGGCCCAAATGGCCCATTTGGGTTAACCCAAATAAAAAAATACTATCAATGGGTCAACTCCTATATTTTCTCAAAAAAAAAAAAGATTATGGACCTAAAAATAAGGCAAGCGGAGAAAAAATTAAAAAAAATAAAAAGTCAATAGTTTAAATTCGCGTCTTTGATATATATATAATATCTTACATAATTTATGTGGAGTTTAACTAGGGTTTTTGGAATTTGGAATAAAGGGGAAGAGAGTGCATCTTCCTTTTGTTGTTGTCAAACTTTAATCTCATAATATAGCAGAAGGAAGAAGAATTTGATTCGAAAATTGTAGCGTAGCGTGGGTGCAATTGAACGATAAGATGGGAAGAGGAAAATACAAAAGCAAGCCCACCGGTCGCCGCCAGTTCTCCACCCCGGAAGATCTCCGTGAGTCCCTTTTCCCATTTCATGCAAAAAGATTACGCTTTTGGCCTTTAAAGTGGAGTTTTTATAACCTTTTATTTGTGTTCATCTTTTGGTTATCTTCCCTAAACTTATCACCTTGATGGAATAGTTATTTTTTGTTGTGAAATATGCTTGTGAACTATTAGGGGTTATTTTCTTGTTTTTATGTAGAGCGGGATGTGGGTGGTGCATGAATGTTTTGATGTGGAAATGGAATTTGTTGGGATTGTTAGATCTGGATAGACTCCCCGGTTGGAGACTCTGGATAGACTCCCCGGTTGGAGACTCTGGATATCTGTTTTTGTTTGAAATGAATTTCTATTACTGTTCATTTGTTTGGTTTAATAACTGTTGAGTACCGTGCTGCTTTGTTTGATTTTCCCCCATAAACTTTGAAGCGACTACAGCTGTAAATAGACGGGAGTCAGGGCCTTTGATGATCAGGGAAAATTGTATGTTTTTATGGTGGAGAGGGAACGGTAACCACTGTTTCATGAATGCTTATGGAGAAAATAAGTACTAATGACCGTTTTAATTTGCGGAGATTGCTATTTTTGGTGTGTTTCAGTGAGTTTATATTTGGGCCACCCCAAATGAGGAAATTGTCGCTCTCTTTATTGTGGACTATAACTTACAGATATCTTTGTGTTGTCTTGCGATTTCGTTTTCTTTTTCTTTAGATTTTGTTGAATTTACATTTCTAATGTGGATATTGTGAAGAAAAGGTTTGGATCGTTGATGTGGGACTGAGACATCGGGCAGATAAAGGATTTTATTGAAAAAACTCTAGAATTTTGCACTGTTTGCAGGTTTGACATAATACTTGCAGTTGAAGAAATTGATATTAGTTGAACCCTGTGATTGCTTGTGAAATAATATATCAGTTCAATACCATACGCTTTTTGTTTCTAGTATCTTTTTTGTATGGGGTAATCACATTATCGCATACTGGGAAATTAAATGCTTTATTGTTGGGATTTACTGTCATTGTAGTTATGCTCCAGTATGCTAATATTTTGTGGAGGCATCACTAGTTTTTAAATTCTATGCCAATTCCTTTATTTTGAAACTTTTGCTGAAGATATTCTTGTTGATGCCACCGCTCTTTTGGCGCCCTACCCCTCATAAGAAAAGGAACAGAAAAATGATATTTCGTAATGATAGAATAAAAAAGCACTTTCAGAAACTTGAATTTTGTTTTTGACTACTGCAGTTGCTGGAACCTCTAACCGTCCTCGAACTTTTAAACAGGTTTTCTTCTGCATCCATTCCTCTTCATTTTGCACCTCTCTCTCATAGCATAGACGCATGTGATCACTAGCACTCTAATGTTTTTCTTTCCATAGAGCATCTTTGGCAAAAATTAATTTTTATATACACATGCTATGAATTACTTTTTCTCCATATTCTTTATAACTTTTTTTTTCATAATCTTTACAACTTATTAGAAAGAAGCTGAACACGTTGAGGAAGAATCTGAGGAAGCATCTGGGGATGAATCTGGAGAAGAATCTGAAGAAGAATCTTCGGTTAGTATTATGCAGCAATTTGTAATATAGATGGATTGAATTTTTAGTTTTTTTAGCGAGGACTTGTTTCTTTATATGATCTGCTGCCATCCTAAGTATGTTAACTTCATCGATATGTAATGTATGCAGAAGAAAAAAGGAACTCAAGGGATTATTGAGATTGAAAATCCTAACTTGGTAAAGCCAAAGAGTGTGAAGGCCAGAGATGTTGATGTGAGTTCAATTTTCTGTTTTCGGTCTTCATATAGACATTTTTCTGGAAGTGGGAAGAATAATGCTATTTTCTTATGTTACAGGTTGGAAAAACAACAGAACTTTCAAGGCGTGAAAGGTTAGCTACTTTTGCTTTTCGTTCAAAATTGGGCTTTGGGGGTGAAGGGGGTGTGGTTGGTTTGGAGTTTGAGATCCTACCTACCATTTGGAAATTAACCTGTAAGTCAAAAAACGTTAGAATTAAGTTGAAAAGGGATAGGGTTTTGACTACTGGTCATTAACTCACAGTGTATGCTAAACTTTTTATGACATAAAGCCACAAGACGAACACTCCAATATGGCAACAAAAACATCCCAAGCTTCCATCATTGATCTTTAACAGGGCTTCAACAGATAACCTCCCTAAGCCACCACCCCAAGTGAAATAAGAGATAATAATGAACATAGTATTTTAGGGATATATAACTGTTAACAAACAGAATAGTGATGAGTTTGAACTGAAAGCCCAATTCACCGAGAGAGCAGAGTAAATGCTTCCCTTGAAGTCGAAAAATATGTGAGAAAAGCCATTACCATGATGTGGAGAGTAGATTTGGGGAACTCCTAAGTCACTTTCTCACTTCCACATTGTACAACCTGACCTGCAGGGAAGTTTACAGAATATCAGGAATATCTCGATTTCATAATGTTCCCTTGTGATCTTGCTACGAATCCACAATTCCACCACCCTGTATGTAATGGAACACAGAAGGGAGTATTATCAATGAGTGTATTGCCTATTATTAAACAGGGTGCAGAACATTATTACGTCTAGTTGTTTCAATTCCTATCTTTGTGGGAGTACTAAAAGTGAAACCTCTGAAACATTTTTTATCAACATATTTAAATTTCACATCTGTTTGCAGGGAGGAGCTGGAGAAACAGAGAGCCCATGAGCGCTACATGAGGCTGCAAGAGCAAGGGAAAACAGAACAAGCAAAGAAAGATTTAGGTACCAGTAGCATTTGGAACAGTAAACGATTGTCCTGTGTTTCTGAAAGATTCGTTCATCCTTTTCTGTTTAATTTCTTGTCTTTGATTGTTGGTATTATTATTAATTTTGTTATGACTTATGTAAACTATTGATTGATATGGTACGTTGTGAGCTTGTATGAGTTCTGAAAAATAAAATATGCTTTGCAGATTGAAGTGGTTAGTTTGTTTCCCAGTGATTTATGGTTAGTTTGTTTGTCTTGTAGAACGTTTAGCTCTTATACGTCAGCAAAGGGCAGAGGCTGCTAAAAAGAGAGAAGAAGAGAAAGCTGGTTCGCTCTTAAGTCTCTGAATACTGTTTCTTCTGCTAACTCTATTTCGATATCCAAAAGCTTGAAACTAATAAGTAAATTTGTTTCAGCTAAAGAGCAGAAGAAGGCTGAAGCGCGAAAGTAGAGAATGTAATGAGGCCAACTTTACTCCAATTAGTAGGAGGAATATGTGCTCTTGCTTGCTACACTTCAACATTATGTCCATTTACCTTTTTATATTGTGTCATTACCATACCAATCTGGTAACATGTAATGCAATTATTTTCCTATTATGTGGTTTAAAATCGTGATTATACATATATAGACTTCTTAAATGTTACCTAATCACAGCTGAGTTAATTACTTTTGTTGCATTCTTTTAGTCCTAACAACACTTGAGCTTTTCATCAACCACACACAGACCTGTGGTTTTCACCCTCAAAAAAGCCTTCATTCACGGTCCTCTTATATGTTCTTTGTAATTTTGAGCTGGCAACTAAAATGCACTTTTAAATAAAGATGAATCAAAACGCAAAGGTCTACGGTCAGTGAAGTAATTTTTGTTAAGGATATGTCTATCCTTCTCTAATGCAAATTAAGTTACTATTTCGAAACAGTTGGATCCAGATGCTTAATTTGAGAAGTCTTTTTTGGGGTGCGGAGAAAAGAACTGGGCCATAAACTGTTCAGCATTCATTGGAAAAAAATGTAATCAGTTTCCTCTCTTCTATCTGTATTCTTAGTTCCTTGCCCTGCTACATATTGAATCAATGGTTCCCATCTGCAACACCAAATAATTTGCTTGCTTGCAATGATACGGTTCTGCAAGTATGGGAGAATTCTGTGATAAACATGAATTCGTGAACAACCTTCTCCTCAATCTAGGTGATTTCTTAATTCAAACTCCGACCTTATTATTAATCAATTGTCATGGCCTGGTTGTTTTTTTTACTACTTTTCCAACCAAAATACTTACCAACTAACACTTATTTGTTAGAATTTTAATAACTTGTTTTCTTTAGATGAGCAATTACTTTTCAAATATTTTTGGTTTAAATATAATTCTAGTTTCTAAATTTTTATGTAAAATTATAATTTGTTTTTAGTCTGTATTTTTTATACATTTTAGTATTTAAACTTTAAAAGTAAATGATATTTTTTTAGAATTAAAGACATTTAAACCGACATTTAAGCTATATTTATTTAATTTTAAAGTTTGAGTATCAAAATTTTTTAACTTTTAGATTAAAATTTAAAAACTACAAATATATTTAAACTAATATTTTTCAAAACAATATTATTTATTTGCAGGTTTAATTTTATTTTTATAATATTTTTTACAATGAGAATAATTTTAATAATATATCATAATATACTATTTTTATTTATTATAATTTTAATATTTTTATTTATATTTGAAAGTTGTACTATCATTTTAGTAAGACTGCTCTCACAAACAAGACTTTAATCTCTGATACACTTTAAATTATTTAACATTTGACTTGAAAATAATTTGGATGTAAAATAATGGAAGACGACCACCATATTATGCAATGAATTTTTGTGGATACCTTGTAACAAACTGATAAAGAACCATTTACATTCTCAAAGAAGTAATACAATTGTTGTAACTTGGGCGTTCCACGTACTAGTGCATTAAAAAAACATTTTTTTTTAATTTTTATTTTATTCTTTCTAACACAAAATATTATAATATTACATTCTATAACTATTTTGAGAATTTAATGTAATATTTTAACTGTTGGAGGTGATATTATCATTTTGAAATATTATGTGTTAAATAATGACGTGATATAAAGAAGAAAACAAAAATGAGGATGACAATGGCCCAATTTAGTGGGCCTAGTAAATTTCCCTCAGTGAACATTGTTCGAAGCCCAAATTATAAGAATTGAATCGGGCTACCGCAGTTAATCGGGTTTGGCGGGTTTCATTTGAACTTCTTTTGGTCCTACAGTTTCGTGGGATCTATATTGTTCAGAACTTCAAATTCAAATTAACTCAGTGCAGTTTGTGCGCGCAATGGAGGTTCTGTACACGAAGCTCCATGACAAGTACACCGAAGTCAAGGTGATTTTCTTCTGCAATTCACCTTTCTTTCATCACCAACTAGAAACAGGTTATCAGGCGTTTTTACTGATTCTTTATATTATTTCTCCTTTTAGACTAAGAAACTATCTGATTTGGAACACCTTAATGAAGAACAACATCTTAAATTCATCAGTTGCTTGTCCGGTACGTTTCTTCTCCATCTATTGTTTCCTTTCCCCGTCACTTCTCTCGCCCTAAAACAACCAACGAGTTCTGAATTTCGAGTGTTGCAGCTGCAGAAGAGGTCATAGAGCACTTGAAGATCGAGAAGGAAGAACTTCTTGGACAAGTCAATGATTTGAGAGTCGAGCTCGCTTCGCTAAGGTATGTTTCCCACATTGAATTTATTTCAATTTTTTTTTGTGATTTTTTTTTTGGATTTCTTTCGTTTGTTTACGAAATGTGCACGTCAGGGCTGCCAAAGACAACCAGTTAGCGGACTATCAGATGCTTTTGATGGAGGAAAGCCACAAAAGTGAGACTCTCCGTCCTCTCTCTGCTTCTTCAAATTAAATTTATCTGCTTGTTAAATAATTGTAGTACACGTTTTTCTTTTTCTTTTATTTCTTGATGCAGACGGGTATTAATAATTCTAGTGTAGTTGTTGAAAATAACACTTTTTTACATGTCCTTAATGATCGTATGTTTTTCTGTCTTGGAGATCTCATGTAGACTAGAGATAAGACCACAAACCTCACCGAATCAGTCTTGTATAGTGGAGTTAGACTTAAACTCACTATGTGTTGAAGCCATTAGACTCTATTCTAGTCGATTTTTGAGCCTATCGTGTCATGCACTATCAAGCCCTTCTCGATTCCCATGCTCAATATTCTTAGTGTGAGGAATGTGTTGAAATCCCACATCAATTAGAAATAGGCCAAATTATAGTATATATGTTGGGACGAACTTCACCTTACTGAATTGGTCTTGTAGAGTTGAGTAACCTTGTTTTAGCATATTGCTTTTAGTCTGGAACTTCTCTAATTACTTTTCATATTTTTCTGATCAATTCCTCGTTTGAAATAGAAAACAAGGTTTATTGTTTACCACCATGTGGTTAATATTTTGCTTTGCAACTTTTGTGGGAATCTATATTCAATGTTGGAGTTTGATGGTGATTCTAATTCATCTTTTGTGAATTTAAGTTCATCATTCTGTTTCCTTGTCTCTGTCCTTAAATGTATGTCTATTTAATTTATTCTTCTCTATTGATGATTTGGGTGTGAACTTTTGGCAGATGAAGCTCTTTCTGAAGAAGTGGAGAAATTGCAGCAGCTTTGCCAGGAAGGAACATCTCATGATTTAAATAATAGCAGAAGGATCGTAGCTGTAGATGATCAGTTTAAGGCTAACTCTAACAGATCATATGTAAGAATGACTAGAAAACGTACAAGACAGAATGCTTTGAAGGACGAAGCAAGGTTTATATCTTTTGAAAATGATCAAGTTAATTCTGTTGAGAGAGAGTCAATGCACAATGCCTGCAAGGAGACAGCATCTGGTACGGTGAGCATTTAGAACCCTAAAAATGGAATACACAATCACATATGTATGTATATGTATATGTAAGTATGTGTTTATTTTTATATGAATGAATAATCACACACACATGCATTGTGTACAAATTTAATTTGTTTGAGTGTAAAATGTAATCACCATAATATGCTGACATTTTGTTGTGAAATAGCTGTTGGAGTGCGGTAGCGAGGCTAATCTTCTATCAGGTTGGTGTTAGCAATTGTTGTTCATGCTTTATTTGTGAATTCTTTGGCTGGAATTTTGGGGTATATTATATATCCTTCATTGCATTTTACAGGCCTTGATTTACAGGAAACTGGCCATCGTGACTGGCTTATTCCAGTTCTTTTTGAATATGCACTGGGAATGAAATTTTCCACTTACTGTCAAACTGGACGGATATGCCTTTCTGCACTGCATCTATCAAGTGGTAATTAATAATTTTGAATTAAATGATTTCGTATATGATGTTTGAGTTACAGTTAGTTGGAATGTGAACAATAAATATGCTTAACTATAAGGTTTCAATCTAGATATAGTTTTTGGAATTCTGTTGTTTAACAACTTATTTTTTGTATTGCAACAATGATAGGCTACTCCTTCAGTTTATCATGGATTTGCAAAGCCCCTGAAGAGGAAGCGGAGCTGATGTACCATGTTTTATCTCTCGGTACATTTGAAAGAGTGGCGCCAGAATGGATGAGAGAAGACATCGTGTTCAGCCCTACCATGTGCCCCATATTCTTTGAAAGGGTATCTCGTGTTATAAAGTTGAACCACTAACTTTTTATAGCAGTAATTCCATTTCCGCCCTCCCGCATTCTTTTACTGTACATATTTCCTGTTTAATTTTTATTTGCAGAATATTAAGTTGTGCTGTACGAGTGAACTTGCTTGTTTCTCCCAAAACCCATTTCATATGCCATCTGCAAAAAGAATTTGTAAAAGGTATTTGGAAGAGAATTTTTACATGCTTGTTAAAATTGTAATTACCAGACATTTATTTGTTAAAATTGTGATTACAAGACATCGTTTTTCTGTAGTGATAAATATGTTGTGTACTTTTTGAATGCACGAATGCCTTTTTCGAAAATACTAAGCGGCTTAACTTTGTTATTGACTTTTTGGATGCATGGGTGTCCCAGACATTTTGACTTACCTAACGTTTTATCTGCCTGAGTGATATTTCCCTTTCAAAACTACCGACTTCCTCAGTGATGATTGATTTAACTGGTTGTGATATTGGCTTGGAGCATATACGTCTAGAGGGGGAAAGTTTTGCGCCAATGTTTCAGTGACAATTGGGCTAGGTTAAGTATTAATATATTATTTACTTAAACCATTGCATTATTTAAAATTAATTTGGTTGCACAATATTTAATTTGATTTACTTTGGTAGAAGTTAATATCTTTTTGGTTAATTGATGTAAGATCTCTAAATGATACAATACTTGAATATATATTGGGGTGCTTTGAATAGCTGCTGCATTTATGTAGTTCTAGTTTATTTTTAGAAGAATGTTGCTAAATGTATCAAGAAATCCACATGGATGGATCTTTGTGACCTTGATAGAAAGTGTTACTAAGGACATGAAAAAGGTCCACACTGCAGCTTGGGAGGAGGTTTGCCAACCCAAATCTTCAGGAGGATTAGGAATTAAACTTTCACATGAAAATGAATACTTCCTTTCTTATGAAAGACAAGATGTGATATTTCTGTGAAACAGGAGGTACCCAGGGTGAATATTATTAGAAGTAAATAATTTTTGTGGAGATTCACCTCTGCCTCTGGTTAGAGAGAAGAAGAATGCTTGGAATTTGCAAATGTTGGTTATTTTGAGATTAACAATACTTGGAGGTTCGTGATTGGTAAAATAAAAACATCTAGTTTGGACAGACCTATGGCTGTCAAATGAGGGAAAGCTTGTAAATGATAAACATTACAATGTTGACATTATTAGTTTCAATGCAAACTGTGCTGATTAGAAGGCATGTTGGTACCTGAATTTCATTTCTCATATCCTCCAATTAGTAGATTATCCATAAAATTTTCTTGTGTTTACCCCTCGGGGTAATATCCACTTTGGCCTGTATAACCGGTATCTACTTTGTAACTTAAGCTTATGAAAGCATAAGGGCTAACCGCTTAACACCCCAGATGCAGCATTTTCAATCTTATCCGACAGTGAGAAAGCCCTGTGGAAATTGATTACAAATGTGTTACTAACCAATGATCTCAGATCAAGGCCTTGAATCCCAATTTGTCCAAAAGGTAGCAACTCTGCTGAAACTTCCCTTCACGTGTTCAGAAATTGAATCTTTCTTAGGTCCTTGTGGAAAAACCCATGGCTCATCAATTGTTCATCACGTCTTATTAAATAGTAAATGGAATTTACTTTTTTTGATGTTACAGTAAATGTTTTGTGGAGAATGAGAAATGATCGATCTTATCATCGTGAATAAGAATCTTCTGTTCACGAGGCACTGGCATATTAAGAAAGCTGTGTTGGATATCTCTCTGGCCAAGCAAATGGAGTGTGGAAGACTCAAAGCTAATTACACAGCATCGAGATCAATCATACTAGCTGGCCTTCGCTCAGCATTCTCTTGGGGATCATGTTCATTCCTTAGTTTAATCTTTCTCTCTTCCTGCCAGTTCAGGTTTTGTGATAGCCTACATTCACTCGCTGAGAAAAAAGATGTAAGCATCAAATCTTTAGAGATAAATAAAAAATAAAGCCGTAGTAGACCGTCTTCAAGAATCTGCCATTTGTTCGACGAATACATGCCACTTTAAAATGTGGTATTAATGTATTGTCGTGGGCGTTCCTTATTGAAAATCATAGAATACTAATGAAACCTCAGTTGCTGCCCGGTAATAAGAACGAATGCCGGCATTTATAAATAGTTTGGAAGAAAAGAATCAACATGGTTGTCTTCAATTCAATGAATAGCTAGCTGCTATTGATGATAACGATGAATTATTAATTAATAGCAAAATATTATTTAATAGATTTTCCTTCAATGAACCCGCGATCCCATGAAGATTTGCAGTTTATTGGAGTCATAATCTTAGCAAATTGTTTCATTAAAATGATGTTTCTCTGACATCAAGCCCTCTTTGAACGTTACTGCATAATCTTTTAACAACTGAGTTGTACTATTTTTTTGACGTTTGCTCTTAGTGTATTCAAGTCACCTAATAATCGATTTTGATACTATACCACTGAGGGAATCTCCGATAAAAAGAAACACTAGACTACACTCAATATAAAAACTTTAAAATATTAGCTTCAGGATCACTTATATGTTTCGATTTCCATCTTATTATTATTTTGTGAATAAACACTCATCTTCTATATAAAAATAATAGTTCTACAAAAAAAAGAAGTCAATAAAGTTAAAAAAACAGTACAGAAATATATAATAATATTCTAATCTAAACATAATTGAAACTGGTAATATTAAAATATGAATATGAAATATGTTTATTAACAATTAGCATTAATCCTTTGCAAAATCCCTTAAACAACGTGTTTCATATTCCTCAATTTTACCAATTTTAGTTCCTTTTCCGTGGTTTCATATTTCTAGAATTACTTCTTGATATTCTTGAGAAGTTATCATATAATTAATTAGGTCATCTTGATGTTTATCTTACCGTAGACAAACAGCGCAGAAAAACTAATTCTTTCAATAGATTTATATTTATATCACTGGGAAAAAAATATTTATATCACTGATACATTTTAATTAAATCTATAATTATTTACAATATCTTCTCAAAATCCTATTTTTATAGAAACACTAATGATTTACTAGATAACTTAAGTCAACTTTAACAAAAGTAATTATATTCATATACACATACATATCCATCAAATTCAATAGTAATTACATTAATACAGAAGATCAATTGCGATACGAAAATTTGGATAAACGACGTCACATTAAAAATATTACATGTGTTCATGTGGTCAATGGGATAAACATCGTGTTTACGCTATATACATTACTTAGTCCTTGTGTCTGACTAAAATAGATTTATCAGAAACGAAATAATATCTCTGAGAAATCAATAGAATACACAAGTAAACATGGGAAAAACACATTACGAATAAATCAAACAAAATCGTTCCCCAGAAAAATATTATAAGAACACGGCTCCTTATATATAATTTAGATAATTTAGTAAAGAATTTGGGAGAATTTTTTATCCTTATAATTTATACAACGATTTTAGTTTAATATACTTAATTTAGAAATGCTGTGTTCCATCTAAGAATTTCTCATTCAAAAATCTCATCTCTTTAATTCATACATAGGATCAGTTTTACAACAGCAGCTCTGAATTATTTCCTTTAAGGCAAAGAAAGCACAAGGATATCTGATCAAACCCAAAATATCAAATTTCAAGCACCAAACCAAGTGAACAACGATGATACAAAATGGATAAAAAAGTTCAGATAATCGAAGAAGAATCACACAATGACAGAGTCTGGTTGTTGTCTATCACTCCTTTTATTCTCCCAAAAAAATATCAATCTATCTCTCTCTCTCTCTCTCTCTCTCTCATACTATCTTTGCAAATAGCAAAAAAAATCTCTCTCAATCATTCTAAACTACCTTTCAATGGGCCCTTTTATCTTCAATTTTGAATTAATTTCATTTTTTTTTCAAAATAATTTATCAATAATTAAAAATAATTAAGTTATAAATTATATATTTGTTTATTATAAATTTTAATTATAGAATGAATACTTAATCTATTTAAATTAGTTGTTTATTATTTAAAATTAGATTATATGAGAATATATTATATATGATTCATAGACTAAACCCTCCCCACAAAATTAAAGACAGATATCTTATTATTGGAAGAATAAGGGCTAAAATTACAAATATATTAGACTATAATTTTTCATGTTTTTAAAAAAGGTTAAAAAAACAGTTAATATTTTTAAGTTAAAAAAATGGGAATTGGATGGATAAAGCAACTTGCAGAATTTATTTAGTAAATTCAGAGAAGAATCTATTTAAATTATATAAAGTTAAAAACCGGGTCAGAAGTGGTTTATACAAGAGAAACCAAAAAATTGGAGAGGTTTAAAAAATAGGTTACTAGGTTTGACCGCCTCCTAACCCAACAAGTTTTTAAGAATTAAGAATTGGTATTACCGTCAAAATTAAACATAAGAGCACTTATAAAATTAACTAAATTATTAGATTAGATTAGGGTTCACAAAACACAACTAATGCCCTTGTTTTCCCTCCTGTTACACCCTGTCTCTTTCCATAGCTAACCAATAAGAAAACTCACAAAAGTCAACTTTACCACTTTCTTCCACCAATTAGGATTCTAAATTTAATTTAATTCCATTACACAAACATGGATATTCTTTGATTATATTTCTGTTTAATTTGTCACACTTCATTTGAATGGGAGAAAAACAATATCTAAAAACCAACTTGGAAGTAGGCATGACAATTTGACAAAAATGGTTTTTATAAGATTTTTGGTAACTTTTCCAAGTTGGATATCTCTACACATTTTACTATTCGATTTTGCATCTAAAAGTCATCCTCTCAAAAGCTCCTACGGTGAAACTCCTTTAATTTGAATTGAACTATTACATGTAGTAAAACCTGTTTTGCATAAATGTACATCTAAAACTTAAATTCGAAATCGATATCAAACAATTTTGTCCCAATCCATGATTCTTTGTTTTATTTGTGTAACATTGTTTTCCCATATATTATTATATTATACAATCTCGAGTGTACATAAGAAATAGCACCCTTTTTTTCTCAGCTCACCTATAAGACTATGTGACAGCTATCATACTTTAAAAAACATTAATTTTTGTTGTCATAAAAACAGAGCCTATGTTTAACTGTTATAATTTGTTTGTTATTTGTTGGAGTGCAAGACTACATCTCTCTCTTGCTTCCTTAGGTTCCCACTCCAATCATGATACTATCATAATAAGACTATATAGTTTCTAAACAAAATTTTTACATTGTCAAAACAATGCTAAGTTCGTTATACAGTTATACCTTGTATAACAATAACTCTAGATGCTATATTAAAAATGATTTTTAATTAATATATGGTAAAATATCTGTATTTACTTTACATACATATATTTTTATGTTCATGACATTGATGAAAATGTTGTTGGGGTTCCAAGTGTGAGTCTAAGTCCCACATTGGATAGAAATGAGAAAGTAGAGTGGTTTATAAGTGGGAAGACCAATTAATCCATTGCCTTAAGGTTTTGGATAAAGAGTGGTGTCAATCTCTTATAAGGTTGGACTCACATCTCATTGCTCATTGACTCCCCGGTCAAAAAACCTCCCCCCTACTCCTAACAAATGTATCCATTAGCTCAAACAATTCTTTCTTCCACTACAAAACTTGAAATTGCGATTTTATTTAAAAAATTTCACAGTTTTTCTTTTGTCAAGCTTTTTAAAGACAAATTTAATAATGATAATAATAAGAAAACATTATTATTGTCACCGTTATCAATTTAATACATTATTATTGCCACCATTATATTTTCATGGACGGCAACTTTGGTAGCGACTTGTTTTATAGTGCAATGCCATTTAATTTTGGTTTTGTAATGAATCAAAAAGCTGAAGAGGTGTTTGGGGATGAAGCAAGACCCTATTCTGATGGCAATCTACTGTACTAAAAACATACATGAATCTGTTCCTTGTTCATTCCCTCTTTGCATCATCCATAATTTAAACTAGTATAAACTACCTCTAGAAATTTAGCTATATTTAATGTTGAAAGGGTGCTGATTGAAGCAGTAAAATAAGCCATTCTCAAGGTGGTTGTTTATTCCACCACTTCATCTTTTCTTGAAGCTTTCTTCCTTAGAATATTTGGCGATAGACTCTATCCAAAGTTCCTTTATGTTTTGTTCCATTCTTGTATTAATATATTTAAGAATGTGATGAAAGTTGGTGATGATGATGATGATGATGGTTGGTGGTCACCGTGTGTCAATATTTTATTTTTATGTTTTGGGACTTAATCCCATTCTAACCGTTGAAAAATGAATGCAAAAGTCATTGACTAAGTAAACTGTATTAGTTAACCTTAGCCATCTCGAGGCCGCGTTTGGTCTACCATCGTTTGGTCGCTTTCTCATTAAACCATGATTGCTATAGATTGATCCTCTTGGGTTATTGGTCATCATTGCTTCCACTCAAAAGTTTCATTGTTCCATTTCTGATCCAACACAAGAGAAACATTGAGTCATGGACCAACGACATAAAGTGATTCTTCTTCAGCTGCTTCTTTTCCAAGTTCTGCTTGTTGCATCACAGACAGACAGTCGAGATTGTAAGTTCAATTCTACTTTTTTTCATGTTTTGCACTATCTTTGATGTCTGTATCTAACAATTTCTTATACGTATGTTCTTTCATATCTCATGAAAAAAGTGAGGAATATTTTCCAACTTTTTTGGGGGGCGTTCTAAACTCTTAAAAGTTTGAAACTTTGCCTCAGTTCTATGCAAAGAGCACATCACAAATTACAGTGGACACAAAATAGAGAAATTAAATTTGTAGAAAAAGGCTGTACAGATTTTTTTTCAACCAAACGTGAAATAAGATGGTGAGATGGAGAGGGAGGAAAAAAAATTAACTTTAAAACGGTGTTAAAAGAATTTACTGAAGGAATGATATAATTCAAGAAAATACTGATATTGGGTTGTCTTGTGTTCTCTCAATCTAAATGTGATGTAAGAAAAAGATTGTTTGCTTTATGTATTAAAATTAAAAACATTTCGGTGTGATTAATTCATTTGATTTCTGAAGTAGGAGAATGATTTGACTACAAAGGTTGCTTTTTATAGTTTTCACTTTTCATGGTAAATTGTTGTCTAGAGACATCACCGAGAGAGGAGATAGATTAATGAAAACTAGGAATTTATGTAGTTTAGTTTGAAAATTCAATTTCCTTTCGACAGTTTTTAATGTAAATGGTATGGCTGTAGATTCTGCACTAAATTCCCTTACACAATCCTGGAGTAACAAGCCACAAAGTTGGGTGGGTCAAGATCCTTGCAGTGGCTGGGATGGAATTCGCTGCAGCAATACAAGAATTACCCAATTGTTAGTTCTTGGGTTCTTTAGCTTCCCTAAATTGATATGAAAGCTTGTTTCATACATTATATTCTTTAAATATAAAATATATCTGAATTGATTGCTATTATTTTCAGGAGAGTTCCAGGCTTGAATATCGGTGGCCAACTGTCTTCGGCAATTGAGTCTTTATCCGAACTAGATACTCTGTGCGTACTTCTTATACAAGTTGAACAGCCATTGAACTGTTAGCATTATGCCTGTGTTTCTGAACTGGTGGTGATTTGTTGGATAACATTCTTCTAAACTGAACTTATTGTTGGATTCTTCACCATAGTCAAATTGAACTATATGAATCCAATACAATTCTTATTTTACTAACTGGTTTTTAGAACTGAATTAGATTCAAAGTTATATTTAAAGTGAAAACGGTATATGTTGTTTCTATGGAAGCTCACTTAATAATATGTTGTTTCTGTTCATGTAGGGATCTTTCTTACAACACGGGTTTGACGGGAACAATTCCAGAAGAAATCGGGAATATGAAAAAGCTAAAATCCCTGTAAGTTAGGCAGTTTATTTTCAATCAAATGAGTTTTCCCTTACAAAATTTAGGATGATTTTTTAACTCTCCCTCTATAACTGTTTTTCAGATCATTGGTTGGTTGTGGTTTCTCTGGTCCGATTCCGGATTCAATAGGATCTCTAACGCAGCTGACCTTTCTGTAAGGATTCCATCTTAATAATTCTGCTAATTTCTTTACGAGAAGGTTTTACTTGCATAAAGAAAATATTAAAGTTCATCTTATTCGATTGTATCCAAAAATGATGCTTCATATAAAAATATGGAACGTGTTATGCTAGGTGTGCAGCCTTGATATATTCCTAAAAGTATCCAACTTTGTCTCGAAGTTTAATGTTACTTTAATGGACTAATTCATGGTAAATTATGTGTTGCTTTTCATGCAGGGCTTTGAACTCTAACAGGTTCAGTGGAAATATACCACGCTCTCTAGGCAATCTAACAAATATCAATTGGCTTGATCTTGCTGAAAACGAGCTTGAAGGGACTATCCCTGTCTCTGATGACCAAGGACGACCAGGCCTTGACCTGCTCCTTAAGGCACAACATTTGTATGTCAATTCTCATTGTTAACTTTCACTTCATATCAACACATAACGTGGTTGGATATTTTCCAGTTCCCTGAATGACCTAACATCATGTTCACTGATTGCAGTCATATGGGGAGCAATAACCTCTCTGGTACAATACCAGAAAAACTTTTCAACTCCAGTATGATTCTGGAACACGTGTAAGCTTCATTACATCTTGTACAGTTTCGAATTTTACAACTATATAATGGAGAGTTAAGATGACTTAAGTCGAATTTTCTTAAGATGACTTATAGTCTATTTAATTTACATTTTTATATAATTAATTTTGGATCATGATTTAGACAATCATTCAAATTAATTTCAGGCACCTATTATATATTAGAATGTGTCATGAAATATGGTCTATGATTATAAACCAACTGGACTCTCAATCACCCCTTGTACTCTTTTTGCCAGGCTTTTTGACCACAATAAACTAGAGGGCAGTGTTCCTAGTTCCATTAGTTCTGTGGGGACATTGGAAGTTCTGTAAGTATATTTTAGACAGTGTCCAATGGCTACGTTCACAAAACTATGCTATCTCTGACTTTCTCTTTGGCTTCTTTTATTTGTATTTAATATTTTCTTTGGACCGTAGGCGATTAGACAAGAATGGATTAACAGGGGGCGTGCCGGCAAACTTAAACAGACTCGGAAAACTAAGCGAAATGTAAGAAAATTAAAGAAACATGCACTATTTAACTTCATGTTTATATGCTAAAATGTCTATGTTTTCCTAAAGAATAAACTTTGCTAAGGCGTGGCATGGACTTTATTTTTGCAGCTATTTATCTCACAATAAGCTAACTGGAAGTCTGCCTGATTTTACTGGAATGAATAGTCTCACCTACGTGTAAGTATAAAATAGTGACACTTTTATTCAATTTATTTCAACAAAAGTTTAATTCAGTGTGTAAACGTTAATCATGTTGCCAAAAAATATTTTCTCTGCAGTCAAATTATACAGCAGCATCCTACACTTGAGCATATGATTCATGCATGATATAATGATTTTTTACTTTGCGTCTTTTATGGAAAACTATCTGCAGGGACATGAGCGACAACGCTTTCAATGCCTCTAATGTACCTTCATGGGTTTCAAGTCTGCCAGAACTGACAACAGTGTATGTTGTTCATTGTTGCTGCCCACATTACGTGTTTCTCATTCTTTCCAATGACATTACTTCTTGAATAAGATGCTCTGGAAAAAAAAAATAGAAACAGGATTTCATTTTAGCTGTGAAGAAAACGAATGACATGTTCCTAAAAAGCGATGCTTGAGCAAATGATGATTATGATTATTGAAATATGTAACAGGATACTTGGGCAGAACCAGCTCGGTGGCATCCTAAATCTCAATAGCTACAGCAAAAGTCTGCAACTCATAAATTTGGAGAGTAATGCAATAACAAAGATTGAACCGCAAAACAATCTACCAAGTTTTGAAATAAGGCAAGCCTCATTATATATGATATCCTTTTTTCTCTGTAAAAAAATGTTCAGTCATTTGCATGAATTCAAAACTGAGGCAGTTGTTTTATGCTTTTGCAGACTAGCTAACAATCCAGTTTGTCGTGAAAGTGGATCTTCTGAAAATAGTTACTGCCAAGAAGCAGTACCAAATCCCTCATTTTATTCAACACCATCAAATAATTGTTCTCCTCCACCTTGCAGTTCTGATCAGATTGCCAGCCCAAATTGTATATGTGCATATCCCTATACTGGACTTCTTATATCGAGAGCTCTTAGTTTCTCAAACTTCAGTGACGCAAGTTACTATAGGGAGCTTGAGCAGTCTCTGATGGATACTTTCCGAAACCAAAGCATTCCAGTGGATTCAGTTGCTCTTAGTAACCCCATGAGAAATTCTACTTCTGATAACTTTGAATTGACTCTTCAATGCTTCCCCTCGCAAAGCGATCGTTTCAATTCAACTGGAGTTTTAAACATTGCTTTTCTGCTTAGTAACCAAATTTATAAGCCCCCAGAGTTCTTCTCCCCATACATCTTCAAGGGTGCTAATTATGATTACACAGGAGGTGAGATGAACTAGAAATACTGAACGCCTTGTCAGTCCTATTTTACAGTGCCCTTTCTCCCTCTAACTCTCATTCTTTACGTCAATTAGGAGAACCAAATGGATCAAAGTCATCACATACCGGGGTTATAGTTGGTGCTGTAGTTGCTGTTGTGGTCTTTATTGTACTGGTTTCCCTTGCAGGGATGTATGCCATTCGCCAGAAAAGAAGAGCAGAAAGATCTGCAGGGTTGAACCCTTTTGGTAAGCAGTGAGATCTGCAGCCTTAGCTGAATTTTGTTCCTTGCAAGGACTTCACAAGTAGTCTTTTATTTATTCAATGTCATCATAAATGCAGCTAATTGGGAACAGAATAAGAATAGTGGCACTGCTCCTCAGTTGAAAGGAGGACGATGGTTTGCTTTTGATGACCTAAGGAAGTACGCCAACAACTTCTCAGAAACCAATACTATTGGATCTGGAGGCTATGGACAGGTTTTTTCTAATGACATCTAGTGACTTTCCTCTTTTTATTTATTTAAAAACGTCTCATTGGCCTACTCCTTCAATGTTCCTGAAAGAAATTCTCATATTTTCACTCTATGTGTCAGAAATAACCAAGTATTTTCCCAAATAGTTATCTTCTTGTTTACTTATCTGCAAGATCTAATTAGTCCTCTTTCTCAAGGTTTACCAAGGAACTCTTCCCTCTGGAGAGTTGGTTGCTATCAAACGGGCTGCAAAAGAATCTATGCAGGGTGCTGTTGAGTTTAAAACCGAGATTGAACTTCTATCAAGGGTCCATCACAAGAATCTCGTTAGTCTTGTGGGTTTCTGTTTTGAGAAGGGTGAACAAATGCTGGTGTATGAGTACATTCCCAATGGCACTTTAATGGATAGTCTCT
Organism: Vigna reflexopilosa; assembly: GCA_027742785.1. Classification (NCBI taxonomy): domain Eukaryota; kingdom Viridiplantae; phylum Streptophyta; class Magnoliopsida; order Fabales; family Fabaceae; genus Vigna; species Vigna reflexopilosa. The sequence continues at coordinate 32,029,687 of CM050926.1, read as the reverse complement.
CAGGTACTTTCAATTCCTTCACCACTTCGGATATGTCGTGCTGTATGAGACTCAAATGTATGATGGGGATGACGTGACTAGAAATTTTCATCTGTTAATTTCTATTTCATTTCTTGACTATTAACAAGTAGACTACTCATTTGCTGTTTTCATTGTGAATCACCACTTTGGTCCTAGTGCCAACAATTTAGCATTCGGTAGTCAATTATAAGCCTCGTTTAACCAGTTTCAATTACCAGATCAGAAAGAAATCATTCATAATATATTGTACCTGTTAAGATCCTAATTTTAATTCAAACTTAGAGATAAATAACAGTGAACTTAATCCAATTTGAAGAATAGAAATCAGTGTCACGGAGACTGATAAGAATTTACTGCGGTACCTTCTGCTGGACTGCAACTATTTACAACCTAAGGATTTGGGCTTTTGTTACACGAATATACTGTTATAACAACCAATTAAAAAAATTCAATTAAGCCAAAGTCCATCAAGTTTCCTGTTTCATTACTTAATTAATTTTCTTCATTTGACTTTACAATACAGGAAAGTCTGGGATCTGGATGGATTGGATAAGGAGACTTAAAGTAGCATTAGGCGCAGCCAGGGGTCTGGCTTATCTTCATGAACTTGCTAACCCACCAATCATACACAGGGACATCAAATCTAGCAATATCTTACTTGATCATCACCTCAATGCAAAAGTTGCTGATTTTGGTCTCTCCAAACTTCTTGTTGATAGTGAAAGGGGCCATGTTACTACTCAAGTCAAAGGGACAATGGTTTGTATAGAATTCTTTCACTCCTACTTTATGAAGCTGCACACATCTTCGTAATAGATAATAAATTTATAAGTTGCGAAACTTTTAGTAGTTTGAATGCTTCTTCAAAAGAAGTGAGGGTTGTTTCCATTTTTATATTTTATTTTGGCCATGTCTTTTAGTTGATGTTGGATGTCCAATAACCACCTTTAAAATTTCTGTCATAAAATCAGCCTTTGCTTCACAATCTAAACAATTTCTCATAGGGAAATAAAGTAAACAAGTTTTTGAGATGATGTCAGGAAAAGCTTAGGCACAACACAATTACACCTTCATCTCTCTTGTGTTTTCAGGTTGATGATGACTTTTTATAAAGTGTGATTGGCATAATGCTTAGAAAATAAGCAAACTTAACACCTTTTAGAGAATGTATCATTTCAATAAAGTAGAAATCGAATCAATAATTTGCGGAGAGTTAGCTTTAAACTTAAAATTTATCAGAGGTATATCTGACGCAAGGTTATTTCCTTGTTATTTTCCCAGGGATACTTGGATCCTGAATATTACATGACCCAGCAGTTGACAGAAAAGAGTGATGTATATAGCTATGGAGTGCTAATGCTGGAACTAGCAACAGCAAGAAGGCCAATAGAGCAAGGAAAGTATATTGTAAGAGAAGTAATGAGGGTAATGGACACTTCAAAAGATTTATACAACCTTCATTCCATTCTAGATCCAACCATAATGAAAACAAAACCAAAAGGTTTAGAAAAGTTTGTGATGTTGGCAATGAGGTGTGTAAAAGAATATGCAGCTGAGAGGCCTACAATGGCCGAGGTTGTAAAAGAGATTGAGAGCATAATCGAGCTTGTTGGATTGAACCCGAATTCTGAATCAGCTACAACATCAGAAACTTACGAGGAAGCAGGTGGAGGAAATGCCCAACATCCTTACAAAGAAGAAGATTTTAGCTATAGTGGAATGTTTCCATCAACAAGAGTAGAACCTCAATAGGCTTCGGTATATTTTTCTTTTGTAATTTTTTTCCTCTCTTCAGATCCATTGCCTGAGATCTGCTGGTGCCAATTTTGGATTCGAATCCTTATATAGGCAGTTGCTTTACAAAAAATTGCTTTGTAGAGAATGAAGGTTCAAGTTGAACTTTTAAATTGATTCATGGAAGCTTGTATTTATATCTTTGTTCTTGTCATGTAAAATAGTTTGTGAATTGTGAATTGTGAATTGCAGTAATATTTGAATGAATGTGTAAGTATTGAAGTATGATATTCAACGTTGAACGTTCAACAACAGCACACATCTGTTTTTCTTTCCCTTTTTCAGCAGTTTCATTATTGTGAACAACTCAAATTTATGCAGTAAGAACTCACCATGTTTAAAAACATGTTAATTTCAGTGCCTCGTGATTTAATCTTCCCTCTCAAAATTTCTTGTATTTCTCATGAGGTTTATTTATTTATTTATTTATTTTCATGTTTCAAATAGTGTAATATTTAAGTCATTAATTTGGTCGGAAAATAATTGCTTACAGAAACAGTAATTTATTACCCAAACCATTACCTTATCTATTTAATGTGAAATTGTCTACCTTGTTTCAAGTAAAAGTGGCTTAAATAATTTAATCAAAAATCAATTGGGGCAATTAATACTTACTAGAGTTTACTAATAATTTGAATGAAAGTGTTAAGTTAATTAAATATTAAATAAAATATAATTAATAAATGTGTTTACAGATGGAAAAATAATAAAACTTAATGACTACTGACAAATATTAGAATCAGAATCACATAAATCGTGAGAGACTGAAAGTATAATCTAATCGTAAAATAAAAATAATGAATAACTTATTATACACATACACTTAATATTAATTTTTGTGCTTAACATTTAAAACTACTCAATATAGGAAAGTATTTGATTAAGTTTTTTTAGTTGAATATATATACAGAATATCTTATTTATAATAAAAATAATAAAGATTAACATCAAAATAAAAATAAAAAATAATAATAAATTAATTAAACATAACATATTTAATAATGATATTATTAAACTTTAAATATAATTCTTAGAAAATAGTTTGTATTTATATATATATTATATATATATATATATATATTTAAAATAATTTTACTTTTAGTTAATGTTAATGTGAACTCACTTTTATTTTAAAATTATAAATTTTGTATGTAAAAATATTAATGAATGATATGAAAGTAAATAGAAAAATATATTTAATAAACAATAAATTCCGATAAATATAATGTTCAACTATATATAATTAATCATATATCATGTGAATTAATGTAATAAAAGTTATATATAAAATGAATCTCTTTTATATTAAATATAATACATCTACAATACTTTATTTATAATAAAAAAATATGAAAAAAAGAAGATAAGATATATATAAGAAAAAGAAACTACAAGAGTAAATCCTTTAGCGGAATCGAAATAAATACCTTTTTATGTTACACCGTTTGAAGTTGAGATTATCTATGATGTAAAAAGTGTGTTTAGTGCATTTGAAACGCAAAGTGAAAGGAAAACATTGGAGTCACACCACAAGATGACTGAGAATGAACGCAAAACGCATTACCCTTCTCCTTCTTCAGGTCGGATTCCCACTTCCAGCGATGATGGTCCAAAAAAGTTTTCGGGGCTGAAGAGCCATATCAACCCGCCAGAGAAAGAGATTCCAGATGCTGCCACTCTGAGGGATCAATGGAGGTATGCCATCAGGCAGTACAGTAAATGGTACTCTCACGCTTGGGGCACTGCCATTCTTGCTGGCACTGCCTTCTTTGCCCTTGGCTGGATCATCAAGGGAGAAAATCCCATACCCTCTTTCAACACCAACAGCCCCTCTTCCTCTCAGAACGACAAAGACAACAATACTTCCCCATGATGTCCCTTACCTACTTTTCAGGTCACTTCTTAACTTCCGTAAATTTGCTGTTTCAAGCGTTCATTTTATTTCTCATTCTTTCTTAGTGTGCATTTTTAGGACTCCCTTGATTTTATTTTTTAATTGATATTTTGGATGTTGGGAATTTTCGATAGAAAGCTGAATTGGGAGAATCGGGAAAATTATTAAAGTTCTCTTTTAATCTGCTTCCATGGTTCAATTACGAGGGTTTTTGGTTGAATTAGCTCTACTGGTGTGATGTTAGGGCTAGTGAATTTGTGTAACACTTTGATGGCACTAAAGTGTTAATTTTCACCTATTGTCGGTAGAAAGTGAATTCGGAGTCATGTCCGCCAATGCTTTTGATTTAAAGTGTCAGTAGTCGTGGTTTTTTGTTGTGGTCTATGGAGATAAAGGTTGTAACTATTGTTAAAAACTCAAATCCAGTTATGAAAGAAAGCTTTTTGTTTATGACACTGTATTGATTGATGAACGGTTGTACCTTAGCTTCCATGGGTGTAATACTGTTGCGAACATGTCTCTTGAAGAGTATCCTGCGGTTTCTGGATTTATGCACCAATCACCATAACATATAGCATTGTCGCTTAATTAAAGATGGCTTGGGAAGATTGCATTCTTTAGCCATGCTTGTTTCGACTTAAATTGAGCTGGTGAGAAATGATTGTGTGTAAGGCAATAAAAAAGCCTAAAACACTTCTCTTCGCCCTTTTGGTGCATTAATGAAATGACTGTTGTACGCTATTTTGCTATCTCCTTTAGAAACTTTCTCTACTTTGTGTTGTGTGTGTTACATGGATTGAGTTTGGTGTTTTGCTCCTCTGATGTTTCCGGGGTCTTTTGAAATGCAAATTTTTCATCATATTTTGTCACTTTTAATGTACAGTATCACATAATTTGCTGGCTGTAGTCAATTTTTTTTTTCCTGTTATTCTGTGGGCTGATTGAACTTGGCGGCATATTGTTTGCTGCATTTATATTCTGGCTGGAATTGAGCTCAATTATTAGTATTTCATAAATATTTTCATACTTTTAGTTTAACTGCATTTTTACCTTTATGTCTAAATGTCCCTCTGATGAAATCTGTATGAACTGTTACGTATATCCATGGAGCAAGTTTTTGGTACTTCTATACGTACTCCCTTTGTAGTATTATTATTCTTAATTGGCCACTTTTCTTTTATTTCTACGTATACAATTAAAATAGGATTACATATTAGGAGTGTTAAAAAAAAATTCCCTTGTTTAACAGGTGCGTTATAGAATAGAATGGAATAATAAACAGGAGAAATTGATAGACCATTGTTCTTCCTGTCTTACTGGACTGTGAAAGTCTTCACCCTACTAGGCGTGACCCATTTTAACCAAATGTTCGAATTGATAACAAGTGCTCAATTAGAAGCCTGAAATACAGTGAATAAGAATTCAGATTGATGAATCGATAATGCAGGGGAATTTTGGGTTTTCGCTTCCTTGCTTTCATATTCATTAGATTAACTGATCTTTGCATTCATAAAACAAATTTGTCGACATCTTCCCAATATCACATCCTTCATTTGTTCATGAAAACATCCAACTGCAGGCACCGATCACTGGAATCAAGCCACACAAGAACCGCTTTTAGTTAGCAATACCCTGACACCTTGCTTCCAATGGTCTAATAAGGAAGTTTGATGTTTATAATCACGTCTCTCATTTTGCTTCTCCTAAACTAGTTTTTGTCCCTGTTTTGATATGGATGTAAGGCACAAGATTATGTATATTGAAATGCTTTAGGCATGTAATTAATGTGAGGAAAAAGATTGTGCATATTCAATGCTTCATCCCGACTTCAAATTTATGGGTGATTATGGTCTGGTTACTATGAGATTTTGAGGAGAGTTTTGACGTCGTTTTGAACAAATCTATATATAAGAAATTAGAATATTATTTTCAACCTAAAACTTTAAAGAAATAGGTTTATGGATTCTTTTACTTATTATTATTATTATTATTATTATTATTATTATTATATGTTGTTCAATTCAGAATACATTTGGATTCAGGATTATGTAATCCAGGAATGCATCTTTTGTTTGGGGTATTCTAGAGTTCAAAAATTGAAGGGGTTGCAACTTGAAATTATGGAGGTGCAGGAAGAAATGGCCTTCTTGCAAGCCTTGTAACCTGAAAAATCCGGTTCAACTCTAAGTTTTGAAGAAACAATGGGCAAATCACATTACTTGAAAATCATTTCCATCGTTGCTGCTACTGAGGAGGAAAAAAAATGAGAGGAAGAACGTTGAAGAGCAAGAGAAAAACTTGTTTCAAAAGCTCTTTTAGAAACACATTTCATGTAGGAGTGTTACGAAAACTTGTTCTATATATTTCGAAAAATTTGTTTCAGAAATTTTATTCTGGAATGTATTTCAAGCATTTCGAAAATCTCATTTTAGAAATCTTATTTCAAAAATTTCAGAAAATTTGTTCTGAAAAGGTTCCAGAACATGAAATTCGGATGTCATTTTTATTTCAGGGGGTGCAGAAAATAAAATCCCTTGAAAATTCAGAATTTAACTTTGAAAACATGTCAAAATAAATTTGGAAAGCTGAATCTGCAGTCATAGAAAAGATAGATAAGATAATACCTTCATGAAACAACAACCAAAATAGGCATAAAGGAAAATATAAGTGCATGTTTCCTTAACATTTGACACTCGTGAACAGATTTCTCTACTTAGCAAAGTTGAAAGTTGAGATTGCAATTTTCTCCGGACAACCATTTTCATGTTTTAAGGCTGGACTCTACATATGTTTAAAGTAAAAATACAGAGGCTTTTGCTGCATGCTCAAGCAGAACAACATCCATTCTGCTTCTCATCTGATACATAATAATAACGAGACCCAACATTTATGGTCTGTCCTTTTGGTAATGCTGCTGGATCATCGCCGATTTCAAGGGCTTTCGTGCTTACAACATGGTAGATCTGTGTGAGCAGTTCTGTGAAGGCATTTTCAACGTTCGTGGAGTCGAGGGCAGAGGTTTCCATGAAAAAAGTTCTTTCCCGTGCTGCAAAAGTTCTAGCATCTTCGGCGGAAACTGCTCGCAGATGGTGCAAGTCTGCTTTGTTCCCGACAACCATAACAACAATTTTGTTATCCGTGTGATCTCTGAGCTCCTTGAACCATCTCTCCACATTCTCAAATGTAGCATGCCGGGTAACATCATATACTAACAATGCACCAACAGCTCCTCGATAATATGCACTGGTGATCGATCGGTACCTGAGTAAAGCAAAATTAAATAAAGGTGCCTACTTTAAAATTTCATCAGCAATGTCTAACTGTTCATCATGTTGCTGGACATTTTCGCAAAGCAATACAAATTTTTACAATGGAAAAAATCTTCAATGCAAGGACTTCATAAGTCATTTAGATATAAGAAGCTAATTTAGAGCCCAATGTTAATACAGTAACAGAGCAGCTACAGCAAATAAAATTCTAATTACAATGATATAATCCCTTCGCAAACCCCAGGATGTAAAAGAGAAGTTCATAGAAAGTATTCACCTTTCCTGGCCAGCAGTGTCCCAAATCTGAGCTTTGAGAACCTTATCATCTACCCTAATGCTTCTGGTTGCAAACTCAACCCCAATGGTAGACTTTGATAGAACGCAGAATTCATTCTTGGTGAACCTTGACAAAATGTTGGATTTTCCCACGCCAGAGTCCCCAATCAGAACAATCTTGAACAGGTAATCGTAATCCTCATCAGCTCTATACGCCCCCATTAGCACTACACGCACACCCCTTTTTTTCTTTGGGGTTTGCTGCAGACTAAATCAAGGAAAAAGAAACTGATTTTGGTATGCCCCTTCTATCAGATATTCAAATGGGTTGCGGCGAATCTATATTTATTATCAAAGAAAGATACTTTGTTTTAAAATCCAGAATTGCAACAACAACTATGCCCCTTCTATCAGATCATTTTCTTTCTTGGCAGATTGTTTAAAGGGAATGATGACAGTCTGGTTAACTGTAAAATGACAAACACAATTAACTCCATTTTTCCAACTGTTTTTTTTTTTATCCTAGTTGCTACACTGTCATTCTGATATTAATTTCTTTTTATCTGGAGACCGTTTTGTTTAAATAGTATTTTTCTTTATTTTGATGACTAATTTGCTGTCAAACTTTTAATGCAAAAAAGTGTCTTATTATCATTTTTAATGACAGAATTATATAAGTCTATGAATATGATTAGTTAACTGTTTTATATTTTATAAGAGTTTATATGATCAAATAATCTCATCTTTCACTTTAATTCAAATAGATTAAATTGAGATTTTACTCAATCTTGTCCAAATCTTTTAAGAATTACGTATGGGACGAGTTTTGTAAATTGAATTCAAGCTTTAACTTAAGTAGACCAAAATTATGAAATAATAATAATCACATTATTATATTATTTTATTGATTAAATGACTATTTTAAAAATATTAAATAATGTGCACTTTTTTAAAATTATTCCAAAAAAATCTAACGAAAAATATTTTAAAAATACAAATTTTAGAAAAAATAAATAAAAATAATTATTACTCAATTGACCTCAGAAAATTTTTTTCATTAGATTCAATGATAAGTTTGTCTAAATTCAACTCAATATCACCTGTATACTCCTTGTTATAGAGAAATGCTTGTCTCATGAAAATGCAATTGAAATAGTATTTTTCAAGTTATTTTTTTAATATAAACAAACTAAACGATAAATTATAATAAAATAACGATAATGACAAGTGAATAAAAGTCTATTACTTATTGTAAAGATGATATACAAGTTTTAAATATTTCAGATAAATAATTTTTTAATTAGATATAGGTTATAAATGAGCTAGTTTATCCTATTAAACACAGTCAAATAACTAAATGCTTTTTAATACATAATCAAATAACTTAATAGTGTTAGAGTTTTACAAATTCTTTGTTAATCATACTTGATTCTTATAAACAATCATGTAAATATGTTATACTATACGCATATAAATCTATGGACAACTATATCTTATACTTCTAGCTAGCCTCTTCAGATTTGCTTTTATATTGAAATATATGCCTTTGCAAAAAGTTATTATATATTAAAACAATTTATTTTTCATTTTTTTGTAGAATTTAAAATTATTTTTTTCAATCTTCATGCAAAATTTAATTTCTATAAAATAATCTTTTATTTGTATCCTTCTAAAATTTAAAATCATTTATTTAATTGTTAACCTCGATTTTAATACAAACAAGTAAAATATGAAACATTTTAAATTAATAGTATTAAAAGTACTATAGGAATCATCAGTTAACTTAAAAAAGACATAAAATTATCCAAATATAACTATAACACCAAAATATATACAGAAGAGTTTTATTCTGCTAGGAGTTCTATTACATTGAAAACTAAAGTGCAATAAAATAAAAAATATTATTCATGATATTTATTCAAATAATATTGTTTACTTTTCATGATCAGAATATGAATTTTTTTTTCTAAAATAACATGATTGTCCGTAAAATTTTTACAAATGAGTACTGTTTACTAATTTTGATCCAGCATATTACTAATTCAAACCTTTATGCTTAACCCAGCATATTCTTTTGAATATAATACATAAAGAGATATTTACTTCTGGTGAATCATTTGTATTGGACTGGTGTAAAATTAGGTTTTTGGGTTGATGTGTTGGACATGAACTGATGTTAGGATCATGGTTTGATGGATTGAGATTCAGTTTTTTTAATATGGCCGGGTTGATGTTTTAGTGAACCAATATTATATGAAAAAATGGTCGTCCATGATAATTTTATCATAAGATGAGAAATTATATCCGTAATTACGTAGTGTAGTGTAGTAAACCATTTACGATGATATTATTAGGCAAGTGATGATAAGAAAGGAAAGAAAAGTCTTCATGACTGGATTTTAAGATATACGTACGAGTGTGTATGTAAGTAATGTAGTGTTTTGAGGGATGAAGTTAAAAAGTGATAGCAAGTTCCAAGCAAAGTGATGATTGAGTCGAAAGAGAGAGGAGTTTAAAATGAAGTTGAAGAAATGAATGGAAGAAGGAGATGAAGAATCGAATCAGATTGAAGTGAAGGAAGGAAGCAAAGTGACTGTTTGTTTACCTAACACCCTGGTCCTGGTTGGGGATATAGCTGCTGCACCAAGTACAACATAAAGTCACTCTTTTCTTCATATTAGGCTCCACCACACACCAATATGCTCATTTCTGTAGCATCAAAACCAAACATCACCTCCATGTGACCATCACAAACTCTATCTCTGCCACCCAAAAGCTCTCACACATGCTTCTTCTTATTATTTCCTCAACCATGCTTCCTCTCCACCCATCACCTAATCAAACTAAACACACACAATCAGAAATACCGTTCACATCACACTAGCAAAGTAGCCACAAGTCATCGTGCTAATCATTACAACTTTGTGATCATCATTCAATTCAGTTCATTCGTATACCATACATAAATATACATAGATATGCAGGAAAAATGACATAGCATAGCATAAGATAAGATGATATATAGGAGAAAAGAAAAGGGATGTTGGGGTGTGACATAGCATAGGATAGCATAGCATAGCATAGCATAGCATAGCATAATGAAGATGATTAATTGGAGGTGAAGAAAGAGAGAGAGAGTGGAGTGCAGAGACATATCGAAATCGGTGTGTCAAATCGAGGCATCAAAACATGAGAGGAAACACTGTTGTGTTGGAAGAACACGTAAACCAATCTGTGACTGTACAAGCTCTGAGTTGTGACCTCTCGTCAACAACCACTCTCCTGTTAATTTGATGAGATGTTCTTCAACAATTTATACATATATATATATATATATATATATATATATATATTATAGGAAGAAAGAAAAGAACAGTGAGTGAGTGAGTTATGAAGACATGTTTTTGCAGTGTTTGTATGTTCTTTCTTGGTTAGGTAGGTGGGTGGAGACAAAATTCAATTTGGCAGTTTGTGTGAAAACGTTGGTAGCATTCCGTTTCGGGTCAGACCTTTCTGATTCGTGTAAACAAGATGCGTTTTTATATGCCATACACTCCTTTTTTTCTAATCACACAAATATCTCCTATACTCACAAACTTACATCTTTCATGCTCTTTCTTTATCATAAACTCTATACATCTATTAAATTCAAAATATTCCATACTTTAAACATTTTCCTGATTTCGTACCTCCACTAAGTTTATAAAAACAAATATATAATAATTTACCTTTTGAGATTTATAAATATTTTAGCACGCTAAATAATTGGAGAGATTTTAAGAAAAATAAAGCTATAACTTTTTAATATATTTTTGGTGAATTTATATTTTTTATCAATTTTTTTCTCAAGCATTAACATAAGTACAAGAGAGAGAGAGAGAGAAAAATCATTAAACTTTATGTTTCTTTTCTTTCTTTTAAAGATCTTTGAGTTCGGGTACTAGAGAAAGGATTTGCTTATTTATCATGCAAGTTTCTGTTTCTTTTCTATTTTTTAAACATTTTTATGAGTTTCGATGCATGAGAGAGTATTTGTTAATGTGGATGAATTTAATTATATATTTTAAATGATTTATAAATTAATTTAACCTGTAATTTGTGTGATAAGATTTATATTTAAATCCATTTTTTTAATTACTGTGAGATTTTAATTTTTTTTTAAATCTTTCTTTATCTTAATTATTGGATTTACATGTTATTATTTCCTAAAATGTTTAAAATTGCACAAAAACGGTCTTGAATTCTCATAGAAAAAAAGTATCATAGAACTGATAAAACAACTTCATGGATAAAAAACATTCAAATTAAGAAATCATTATTTCCCAATCTTAGAAAAGAAGAGACTTCTGCTAACACATAGATATATGTTAGGACTCAATGAAAAGAAAAAAAATGAAATATAAGGCAAACAAATGTCCATTATCAATTAATAAATAAAAAATATGATTGACGAGACTTTAAAAGTAATTTTTATAAAACTAATAAACTTAAAAAAAAATGTAATTAAATAACAGTATAAAAATAATTAACTTTGTAATATATATACCTTTTTTATTTCAATAAAATCTCATTGAAATCAATTAGAATTTTCAAAGTAATAGATAAATTATTTAAAATATAATTCTATCGACGTGTATATCTTTCTTTGTCAATTCTTGAACGTGATATGTATTTCAGAGTCATTACAGGCTACCAAACTTAACAGGTGTTCATAGTTCTCATTGCATTAAACTATTGTTGAGAGCATTTGTGATTTTTCTGAGAGGAAACTGAATCTAGGACTTTGTTCATTCCTTAAGGGAAGGTAATTAATTTCTGTGCTAACTTTCTAGCAAAACCTAGCCCTGGAGTTTCTGAGTTGGAATCTCCATCATTGTGCTAATCTTTTTGAGATTGTAATCCATTTTATTTGCTATTTCTTCTCTACAATTACCCAAATATTCTATGTCAAAATAGAGAAGCACAAAAAGACGACTCACTATCAATCCAAAATCCCGAAATGCCATTTTATAATTTAGGGAATAAACTCTCAAATTAAGTAGTTTTCAAGAAATTACAACTTATTGACCTAATTAAATGAAATTCTTGTTATAATAAAATATTTAATATTTGACCAAAAAATTCAAAAGCTCAAAGTTTTAAACAATTATGGAATAAAGTTAAATGCAAAGAAAAACACTACTATACTTGGAAATACACATTTTTCTTCCATTTCCTTGACTAACGAAAGAGCCCGTAGACCCTAAATATGCCTATGGCAATGATAATTCCCAACAAAACCAGTTTTGTATTTTCGCTGAGATGTAACGTTAAAAGTGCAGCATGTTAGTCCAAAAAAGCTGCGTCATGAACTAATAATTGTAACTTCTTGATTATTCATACGCAACCCCCAAACAAAAACGTATCAGAACATCACCATTTATCTCAACACTTGTTCAAATTCTAATAGTTAACTGTATCGTCTATGCAAATTAAACCATACGCTTCCTTACTTCATTTTCGGATCACCGGTAACTTTTTCTGATTGTTAATAATACCATAACGAGTAAAACACATCAATAACAATAACCCAAATATAACATGATATATAGGTATTAACCATGATTTGCTTTAAACTAAATTAGGAGAAAAGTTACACATGATCAGGTCTACAAAGTCATAACATCCATACTTTAACTCATAAAGCAATGTCTAGAAACCCCTATTTAATAACCCTAATAGTAATACACACGTAGAGATAGAGATAAGAAAAGAAAAAAAAAAAGGACAGAACGATCGAAATAGACAGAAAAAACACCATATCTAAAACCTTTCCCATGCATCATCATTCAGCTTTCTACTTCCTATATCTGCACAATGATGAAATATATATGTCAATGATAATAATAAAAAAAAGAAGTTATGATAACATAAAATGAAGGAAAAGTTATTGCAACAGTAGCAGGTCTAATGTGCGCACCAAATAATAACATGCACCATGCTGGAGTGAATGAAGAGTGACACCCCATTGGTTTGTTAGCACAGGTTGACCAGTGGCGTGGATGAGCACAGCATCATCTCCAAAAGCTTCACGCACATTGAAAGGACCCACCGCTACCTCGAATGCCACATCGTTAATGAACACCGTTGATCTCGCCGCAGCAGCTGGATCTCCCATGCCTGAGATACACACAAATATCTCTCATGTGCAAGTCGAAACACAAGCTACCACAAGTCAACTATAGGCTAAGGCCAATTAGGGCCATGCACACGTGACCCAAAATCCATGCTACCCATCATCTTCAACCTAATCATTTTAAAAGTTACATATATTTTTCTATCTTATCAATCGATTTATTCTGTATTTTCGTCTTTTTTTTTCTCCTTTTATATAAAACATTTTACAAAAAATACTCTTGTTACTCGTATGGTACACACTACTCATCCTGTCATCCATAACTATTCTTTTATATATATTGAAAGTAACAAGCAACCAAGCTCCATTAAGAATGTCACACTGTATATTCGTTACCCAGTGGTTCAGGACATGGAGAAAAATGACTTGTTCAAGTCATTTCTGCAAATCATCGCAATGCAAACCAAATTTAATAATGAACTAACTTGTAGTAATGTTATGTTCTCTTTCTGATACTTTCTTTTCATTAATCTTTCGTGTTTTAAATTAGCTTTATGAAAACATAAAAATAAGTTTTTGAGACTGTATTAAAAGAAATATATCCAAAGAGAACGAAAAATTCTAAATAAAATTACCTTGAACTTGAGAAATGACGGGGGATAGAACAGTGGTGGTTGAGGTAGTAATGGGAGGTACAGCAGAGGCAGTAGTAGGAGCTGTTGTTGTGGGAGTGACACAGAAATTAAACAGTGAGGGCTGGTGCATTATTTTCAGACTCTTGTCTTGCTCCAGATCTTTCTTTGAAGCAGCAGCACCATGGCCTACGATTTCACTGAGCAAGAGACTGGTGCATGGTCCAACGTTGTGTTGAGGAGGTGATTGAAGTTGAACAACATTGGACAGCTCCGAGAAGCAAAACCCTTGAGATGCCACCGTACTAGGTGGTACTCCCTGCCCATGATGTTGCACTGGGAAGAAGAAACCCCCAGTTTGTGCGGCAGCAGCAGCAGGTGGTGGGGGTGGAAGCATAGAAGACTCGTTGTGAGTCTGAAAATAGGTCTGGTTCACAGAAGTAGTCGGAGAATTAGGTACCACATCGGTGACGTTAGAGAATCCGATGGAAAATACCTTGGTAGGTATTAATTCTTTTGGAGAGGATTTCTCAGAGGAGGAAGACGAGGATGATGGTGCAGTGATTTGAGGGAGAGATGTGGGGTTTTGTTGAGCTTCAAGGTTCTGGTTTTTCGTGTTTTGGAGATGGCGAAGCTTGTGTTTGCTCCTTGATTTGCGGTTCTGAAACCAATAGAATACGTTTGCATCACCCACTTGGCCATACTCTTGTAACTGTGCCCTTATCTTTCTTATCTCATCCCTCGGAGGATTCACCATTCCAGAGTTGAATATAGCTTCCAGAATGCGAATTTGCTCAGGTTTTGGATTCCACCTTGGCTTTGGCTCCGGACTTCTCTCTTCACAACCCGTACCTATAGTGGTAAAGAAACAAACAAAAAGAAGAGGGAAAATAAAACACATAATGTTAAGAAATGTACACATATAAAATTAAATAACAATGTAAATCATGATATCTAACTATATTTTATGTATATAAAGAATATGAAAATCAACTTAGAAGTAAAAGTGAAGTGCATGGTACATATATTTCTGGGTTGTAAATGTTGTAACGTAAAAGGGTATTATGATAGGTAAAGTGATTGAACTTTGGGTTGAGAATGGGAAAGGGTTTTGAAAGTGTGGCAAACCTGAAGTGTAAGGGCTTCTGTGGCAACCAGTTGAGATGAGGGAGGAGTTGATGTCATGCTGCCATTGGTGGTGAGGGTTGCAGGGCTTAGACTTGAACATGCTCGGCCAGTGTCTATTAGAAGAAGCCATGATGATGGTGGAAAAATAGTGAAGGGAAAGTTATTAGATATGAAAAACGGCGAACGAGAAGAGAAAAAAACAATTGAGAAGAAGGAGTAGTTTTTGTTGGTGTTGCTTTTGGGTCTGAACTGAACTCAAAGGGCCAACATAACGTGGCTTCTTATATAGGGTCTTCACCTACCCTAGGGTCTGTGTAAACTGTGCATCTCACCGATGTTATGATAATGTTAATATAAGAGGTTGGGATCTAGTACAAAAGAAAAGGTACAAAATTATTGAGATATATAGGAAGTTAACACAATAAAATGAAAGAGAAAAGGGTATTAAAGAAAATATATAAAAATGGAGGAAAGGGAAAGAGGAATCGGGTGTGAGAAAGATGAACTAGAAAGGAAAGGGAAATAAATAAAAGGGAATGACGATAAGAAAGAGTACCATGTATCCCATCCCCTGCTATATAGGTAGCTTTTGCATAGAAAGAACTTTTGCATTAATAGTGTGAAGAAAAAAAGGGTTTAGTGTGTGTGGAGGTTCTTTAAAGTACAAGGAAATTCCCCCCGGACGAGAAGCAAATGGAACATGGAAAGGAATACATGCTGGGGACTTAATTAGGAATCTTGTTGTCTGAGAGATGACAGGGAAAAGGGTCTTAATGCTAGGGCTTTCATGAGTGAGAGAGAAGAAGGGTGGGGTTCTGATCACTTTGTCTCTTTCTTTTACCACATTTCTTTGGGGGAAAGGAAAGGAGAGTGTTGGTGACTTGGGAGTGCTAGCAGTGTATTAATAATGGGTGGGGGGAGAAATAAGTGTTTGATTATTCTAATGGAAGAGGTTGTTGTGGAAATAAATACCCTCTTTCAAAGTCAAGAACGTTACTATGGAAAGCGGTGGTGGCTTAGTAATTGCAACCTTTTATCTTATTTTTGC
This sequence comes from Vigna reflexopilosa, assembly GCA_027742785.1. Classification (NCBI taxonomy): domain Eukaryota; kingdom Viridiplantae; phylum Streptophyta; class Magnoliopsida; order Fabales; family Fabaceae; genus Vigna; species Vigna reflexopilosa. The sequence continues at coordinate 32,013,510 of CM050926.1, read as the reverse complement.
CAAACAATGGATCAAGAGCTTTGGATTGACTCGAGGGACCATATTTATTGTCATTTCTTATATAAATTCTTTTCCAACTCTTCACTTCATACACCCACAACAACATATCCAACCCAACTTCATCCAACAAATTACTACATTAATTATCAATTCAAACTATTAAGGATTTCTCTTTCAATTTTTTTTTATACTCTTCATTTTCCTCCTATTTAATTCTGAAAAATAAATAAATATCCAGAAGTGACTTTTCACTTTTATATATTTAGATCTCTAAAATATTTAATTCTCTTCTAGAGAAAATTAACCACTTTGTAATTGAACAATGACTTGGAAATTTTGGAGAAAGAATCTTATATCGTATCCCTCTTTTTTAAACAAGAATAAGCTTGGAATATATAAGAACAAGAGATAATTCAATGTAATTAGGAAAAGAAGGTAGTATAATAAACTCGTGGACAAGGAATCGCATATAAATTCTGATATATATGTATCCGCATAATTCAATTCGATTATAACACTAAAGTAATCAGCCATTTAAGATTGAATTTGAGGTCGTCTGTTTTTAATAAGATATCAGAGACCTTGTCAAGATACGACTAATAAAACCAAAATTGAAGGACACATTCAAACTGAAAAATGGACCTAAAACTGGTAAAATGTTTAGGAAAATAAACAAAATCTATGACTTGATATTGAAAATTAAAGAGAACCAAATCGATTAAACTTACGAAGAGTGTCAGAGAAGAAGTTCACATATTAAAAAAAAAAAAGTTTATAAACAAAGATAATAAAGTTAAAATAGGAAAACATTTGTAAAGAAATAATTAAATTACTTCACTCACCCGGTCTAGACAAGACCATTCACAAATTCTACAATAACGGCTTTCAATACGCAAAACTATATCCGGGCTTCAGTGCATTCTGATAGTTTAGCAACAGTAATGCATTCCCTGTTATCCAAAATTATCACTGTCCTCTCATATACGTCCTCGTCTTAAACAGTCTACTCATAAATCTACCAATACTTTCCCAACAACATATACAAAATTTCATAGCAGTTTTTAAGTCACTGTTTTTTAATTAATCGTATTCAAATTTGCACTGTCCATTTCTTCATACAAGTAAAGAAAAGAAAAGTAACTCATGAAATATGCTGTATAAATAAAAACATATCCACTGGAGTGAACATATCAGGACCAAACACAACCAAAAGGAGGGGTAACACGTGACAGATGTGATATGACGTAGACTAGAAAAAATGTCCAGATTTCATATTGGTTTGTCCAAATTCAAAGTAGCAAGAATATTCGAAAATAAGTACGTTTAATTTAATAGACTCTAACATAACATGGTGAGGAAGCAAAGCAACAAGAAAATAAGTAAATGTGAAGCAGAAAGTACACCCAACAAACAAGAAATAACAAAGAACAAATAGTACGTAATTAGATTGATGAATTTAAATATTGAAAGAAGGTGTTTTATATATCACAGCACGTAAAAAGTTTGTATTTTTTGAATAGATGGCTTTGATGAGTATAGTTGTGGTTTGACTATGGGAATGAGTGAATGGGTTTGGTTGTGCTGTGTGGTAGAAAAAGAAGGAAATATGATACAAGGTTGCGATTCAGCTGTCATTCTGAATGACCACACACTGCCTTCGGAAGATGCATGCATAGGTAGGTTGAGACCCTATATATACTCTTTCTTCTCTTTATGCAAATCCTGCCATGGAAATGGAATAGACGTCAAGAAAACAATCACCACGACTATGAAATCATACATATTGCTTCTCTCTTCTCTTTCTTTTTCTTTCTTATCATGCAAACCAGATTCATTAACTTACCCTCAACTAAACTTCACCCTTTACTCAATACATATACTATTCACTCACCATAACATATCATCATTAGGCAAAAAGTGTTTCAATAAAACTCTCAAATCTGTTCTTAAGAATTCTATAATTCATATTTTTTTAATTTCAAGACACCAGAAACAAAAGTTCGTCACTTTGAAAGTCAAAATGGTTTTTACCTATCCACCCATCACCATCAAACTTACACTATTACGTTTCTGCATCAGATTATTTTCTATGTTTGTCTGGACTATCATCAACACTTTTAAATCACCTTCTTTTTCTTTCTCTTTTTATATGAAACTTGTTATATAGTGCAGGATTCAAATTGGCATAAATTATATCTTTGAAACAGAAGTTATATTTTCTCCTTTTCTTTGTTACTTAAACAAAGATTATGTAGTATATATAAATAGAGAAATGGTGTACTCTAATTACATATAGTTTTAACTTTCTATCTCAATTAGATTATTAATGAGAATATCTTGTTCTCCTTGATTAATAAGTACATTTCATTTCACGTTGCAACTAGTTAACAGAATTCTTTCAACTATTCTAAATTACATTTTTTAACTATATTTTTCAGTTTACACTAATACATCTCTGCATATTAATTTCTAAAGTAAATTTTAGTAGTCTTTTTAAGTTGTCAACTATTAAAAAAAACACCTATTATAATTTAAATTGTTTATCTTAAATCTAAAACATACTATATAATTTTAAAAATATCTGTTTATTATAAACTTAAAGCATAATGGTATATATGTACTACTAACATTTATGTATTATGAATTTTAATTCCCTATAAATAAATATTTATCCTCAAGAGTACTTGTCCAATTACATCCTTTAACCCCGTCTTCTGACACACCAGTGCCTTTAAAATCTAAAGTGAAGATAATCAGTTTACCGAAAAACGACTACTACTCTTTATGTCATAGATCAATAAGTATATATAAACAAATATCTTAAACTTTGCTTTTGGCTGTACTTTTTGATTAATTGGTAGTTCTAATACTAACTCGGTCTAGCTCCCAGTACAACCACATTTGATCTGTCTTTATCTGTATGAATTAGAACAACATAAACCAGTGCGAACTAAAGGCATCCATCCACGTGTGTATTTGTTGTAAAAATATTATATAAAAAAAAATACTGTGCTAGTGTAATCCCATAAACGAACTGACATTCAAACAAGTTTAAGTAACATAGGACAGTGTATACAATCTTAGCCTTAATACTCAACTCAAGCCCTCACAAAAAACTACCCAAACAGAACGAAATTGGTTTGGTCAGTTCCTTCATGTTATGAAATTTTGTAGTTGGGTGATTTATTGCAGAATCTGATTTCATGCAAGGTAGAAAATGGCATTGAACAAGCTAGCTGAAAGGCATAATATATAAAGATGTTGAGGGATTAGGGATAAAGAAGGGATATAGGTGTGGCATTATTATGTATGTGAGTGAGAATGGCATGCATTAAATATTAAAGTTAGATGAGCAGAAAGTAAGAAAAAGTATATATTTTCTTAGTATCTACATAAATCTTTTGATAGGTTCTGACATATGAAAGGGGCAGGGGACCATGCATGGCGAAGTCTCTTTTGTTTCTGTGAATCTCTGATCTCTCTCATGGCTCTCTGTTTGGGGGAGACAGACAGGAAACTAGGCAGAAAATTGGGACTACAATCGCATCAAACAACTTTAGCAACTGAAGTAGACCTTCCTGAGAGGTAGCATTACTATACTTGTTCTTGATTAGTGTAGTGGCTCCAACTTTTGGAACCCCATTTGGCGTTTTGGCCATAACTCCACTAAAACTTTTTAATTTATTAATATAAACCTAGCAAAGTGCAAAACGTGCGCAAGCAAGCGTACCCTGTGAGCAATTATGAAGCAAAATGAAGCTATATATATAGTAAGTATATCCGTACCATATTCCATATAGATAGAGGCATTGCAGAATGCAGATACCCCATTCCTTACCTGCTATTTTTCTCTATAATGGCATTAATTATATCTCTTTGATTTGCACTTGTAGTTGTAGTTGTAGGGGGTTGATTCTCTGCACCAGTGGCCACGTATGTATGTATGTATCTATCTATCTACGTATTTATTTATTGCTTTCCTTTCTAATCATCTTTCCCTTTTTCTGTTCCCACCGTTCTGTCTGCACCAAAAATGAGATGAAAATCAGTAAGTAATCTCTTCCTGGACCACCTCTGTTGCTCTCTAACTTGTGTTGAAGTCTCCTCTCTCTGACAACTCACTGTTCTGATGGGAGCTGTGTTACAAAAAGCTTCCTCCGTGTACCTTTCTTACTCCTGGGATAACCATGATTATAGTTTCAGTATCACACAAATACACCTTCTAAATGATTGGAGACAAACTTTCAACTTCGCAACTCACTCATTATTATTATTATTATTATTATTATTATTATTATTTATTATTATATTTATATCTCCTTCCCACCTCCAACAATTAACCCAACCGCTTCTAATTAACACCAACTTATGCATTCTTTTGGTATAGCAAAAAGGCTGAAAACAAAATATGATGCTTTCTTTAGTCAGACAAAAAGGGAAACACTGTTAAATTTGTATACAAAATGACACAAACATGGTTAACAAAGAAAACAATAGGAAAAGGGAAAAATAAAGATAACTTAGTTTTTTCATAAAAGAAAAAAGGAAAAATCATTCCCCACTCTTCTGTTATGCCTACCTCTGTTTGTGGAGAGATAAATGACCATAAGTATAATTACATTATAAAATAAAAATTAAAAAACACCAACAAAAATAAAACATGTTAAAAAAATGACACAAAACAACAATTGATATATGCCACAAAAACATGTTTTAATTTCCCCAGTCAATAGCATAAAATAAAAACAAAAAATATGAATCGCATTTTTGGGAGAAGAAGGTACAATGTGAGAGGGAAAGAAAGCATCCCATGTTCCCCACGTTTCTACCATAACATATTATGGTAGAATAGACAGGAGAGATATATATACTATTTTTTTATGTATGATTTGTCTATATAAATATTATATCATCGTAATACAAAACTTTAAGGTTTATGGATAATATTTTATTCATGTGTCACTGGTTTTTTTTTTCATATTTAGGAATATTCATCTCATGCTTGAATTACTAATGTATACACATAGGATAAATATAACATAAGATGTTAAATAACAATTATAAAAGTTAAATTATAAAAGTTAAATAATATGTATGTCTTATAAATAATGTTACAAATGACTAAATAGAAATTACTATAAAATTTTAAATTTTTAATATTTTAATAATTTAAATAAAATGTGATGTAAGATAATTAAGGACGAATAATAAATAAATTTAAAAATATGAACATAATTAGGATATCAAAATTCATAATAATATTTAATAAGATTTAAAATGATTATTAGAACATGTATGAGTACTGAGATAAGATAAATAAGTAGAAAATATTTTCATCTAATACTAATTTAAAAAATTAAATATTATTTATATTTACACTTATACTATTTTTTTATTAAAATCAAAACGAATTCAAACAATATCATGAAACTAATCCATTTTGTCATAACAGTAAGCTTTTAGATTTGTGAAGAACAAAATGGGTGGTCTTAGATAAAACGGTGAACAAATAACAATATTTGATCTTTCTTCAATGTATATTGGGTATGGTGAAATAACCCCTTTTCAGGTTGAACCCATTAAGCATGTAGTGTAGTTTCATTAAATTTCTCTTCCAAACCAAACCCTCCTTGGAACTTTATTTTTCTTAATTTTGAGCATTTATTATATTTTTTATCAACTGTGTGTGCCTTTATAATTTATATAAATAAATTTAAATGTGTATATAAGAGATTAAAACCATCTGACATAATTTTATATATTTTTTATTTTTTAATTTATTATGCCAATTAATATAATATATAAACATTAAATAGAATTAAAAGTGTTAATTGACATGAAAATAAGAAAGAGAGATATTTAATAACTTTTTCAACTATTGTTAAACTTCTTCATTTTCCCTTTTTCTTAAAAAAATATTTTATCCCTTGTTATTCAAAGTGAATGAGATACTGAATTTTGTTTTACTTTTGGCTGTGTTTCAAAATAAAAAAATATTTTTTATTTAAACTATCAACACTTTAAAGGATGATTAAAAAATGTGTTTTCTCACTGAACCACCAAATCCTTTCGTTGGATGAGAGATAAGTTTTCAAACACATGATTTATTTTTTAACTCACTAGAACTTTTGATAATACTTTTAGAATTGAACCATTTAGTTAATGGTTGATTGTCTAAATTTGACCAAAAAGAAATTTGATACACTATTCCATATATCAATATATTTAAGGAGGTTAGTAACCACCTACTCTTCTCTGTCCCAATATGTTTATGTTTGAAGTACCCTCTTTCTTTATTTATATGTAATTCAACCTATATTTTCGTGTGCATGCATGCACGGTGTACACACTTGTTTAAATCAAAAGATTAAGACATTTCTTCAAATAGTTTTAAACCTACGCATATTTAATATAAACCCACCGTTTGTGCATTTTATTAGTTAATTTAATCCCTCGTGTAGTTTTATTTTGACAGAGACCAAGTTAGTGGACAATAATAAAAAAAGGAACCACTAAATTTATCTCATCGTAATAATATAAATGTCCTATTTTAGTCTGACATGAACTAACTACTTTTAAATCAGCGACTAGTCCAAACCTCTTTTTATGATCCATTTCTTTCCTTGGTTAAATTATTTAGATATTTAAGGATATATGTTTTATTGGCTAGAAGAACTTACTGTTTCTGTTTTGACTCCAAAATTAATGGTCCCAAATACTTTAATTTGACATTTTAAAATGACTTTGTTCATACTATCTGACAACATTTTAACGTCATGTTAATATTTATTTATAATTATTATTATTAATTATGAAATAATTTTGAATCAAAATAACACGTAAATAAATGATCCTAGGTATAAAAGCAAATCGATGGTGAAATTTAAAAAATCTGAATTCAACATATATTCCAGTCTTCCCCTCATGCTCCACTAGGATATACATTTTTTCAGGCTCCTAGTCCAACTTTGAAGAACTGCAACCAGAACCCAACTTTGAATTCATTACGTTCAGAAAGAGAAAAGCCTTTCGAAGATTTTTATAATCAAACAAATTCAATATCAAACTTTGTTTTGTCTTCCTCTCAATACTGTTCTATAAACACCCAACAATAACATCAATAAACCAAACATGATCAATTAGTGTGAAATAGGAAAGTTGTTGTACATAAAAAAAAATTATAAATTTGTAAATTACTTTCTTTTCAACACCCATAATTATCTTTTTTAATAAAAAAAATACATAAGTTAAACAAAAAGTTATTTTTCTTAACGTGTCCTCCACTTATATTTTTTATTTTAAGCCTCCAAAGAAAGATTAAAAATTGAAGAGAAGAATGTTCTGACTGGGTGACCACTGTAACATGTTATTCATTAATTATTTTTCTACCTAAAATATCTTGTAAACAAAAGTCCTTACAAAGTCAAAGATTTAAAGGGCACCAAACTATTCATATAAAAAAAAAGTAGCTGAAAATTCAGAAACAAAGACTAGTATAAGACTTCTAGTAACTGGGGGACCCACCTATTTTATCTACATCCGCTTTCATATGATGCTTACGTCATACACAATGGAATTTTTCCAAATGTTCCAGAAAGCCTACGTCATCAAAGAGAAGATGACGGCACAGATGACGTCATTATCAAATTGTGAATAAGTTTGGAGTATGTTGAGCTGTCATGGCTCCTTTTATTTGCCCTCGCTTTCCCTTTAAATTTCGAAATTACCCCTCCCAATTTTGAGGTATTTTCATTTACGTTTTCTGCCGAGAAATTGATTGAGCTTCAATTTTGTAAAGTTGGATGACCTTTATTCTCGTAAAATAACTTTACCAACTTAGTTAACTTAAAATTAATATAACTATTATATTTAAAATTTAATAATTAAATCGTTCTTTTATTATTTTATCTGTTTGTTTCGGTTATTGTTAAGAAAAATGCTTTTATATAATATGCTAATCTTAACTTAATCAATGACTCAAAAGATGTCCCGATCATGATTTTGATACCATGTGCCAGATGGACATTAATACAAAATTCTTATTAGTCAAATACGTTTTACACACTATAATGTATTATATAGTCTTTTCCAATTAGTTAAACAGTGAAAAAGCAATTTGGCACTCTCAGTTGAAAATGAGCTGTTCCACCATCCGTTAATATTTAATTTACGGTTTTATCTCGTGTTACTTTTTTCATCAGCTATGAATATACATTATAAAAATTGACGTGTTATACTTACACATTGATATGATTTAATTATAATATTAGCATTTAGTTTATCACCACAATAATTAAAAGAAAAATGTACATGTAAAAGGATACATTAATTGTCAGCTTATTATCTAGTATGCCAACACAATTTATTAATATTTGATGAAAAATTAGAAAAGTCAATGAAATTATATATCTATAATTTTTTTTAAAGAATTTATTTACTCCACTAAAATTTTAAACCAAAATCACACTGTTATGTGTTAGGAAAAGTTCTTTCAACAACACATTTTTAATAATTTTTTGACAACGTATATGAGACAGTTTATAATTGATTCATTTTAAATATTTTTTTTAAACATAAATTCAAATAGACCAATAAAATAATAATACGTATCCTGTTATCAAAAAATTATTAAAAAATATTCTCAAAATATAATGATCTACAAACTATAAAGTAAAATTTCAAAGGAACCTTCAGAATAATATAATATAGGTCCTGCTTATGAAACACATTAAAAAAAAAGGGAAAAGAGCGATTAGATTGGCAGTCAAACGTTGTAAATTTTGTGTCAAAGATCTGTCTGTTCTCTTTACACACCTAAACCTTAACAACCGAAAAGGTAACATCACACTAAATTGTGTATTCATTCATTTAAGAAAAGCTGGTATTAATCCTCCGTACAAGACTTTGCGTTATCGACGAAAAAAATAACAGAGTAAAAGTTTGTAAATGTTCTATAGCGGTAAATAAACATCAATAATGTGATCTTTTATGTGGATTCGTTGTCAAGAGAACTGCGAATTAATTATGGTTTATGTGTTTAGTTTAGCTGAATTTGGATGGAAACCAAGAATCATGATTGGTGTGGCCAACTCCGAAAGCTATTTGTCTTCACTCCCATATTCAATTATTGAGGCAACCCACAAACACTATCCGTTAATGTGTAGCGTTTTTCATGTCACCCAAAATAAGAGGGTAAAAAAACAAAAATCTCATTAAAAAAATATTAGAAATTGATTTTCAATAGTTATGAAGGGAAGAAGTGCAATATTGTAATTAAGAAGTAGAAGTGATGGCGATAGTAGAGCAAGGGCAGGAGGGAAAGAGGAAGCAGGAGAGAAAGTGAGTCCCAAAACCCTTTCTCATCTGCCACAAAATATTCTATGCCTTCACCTTTTCCCATTTATTCCATAGATATATGCCAAGTCCAAAACCACTTGACACACCTTTGCCAACTTCCCCTCTCTTAAAAAACCAGACAAACACTCAAACAAACATCAAACATGGGAACCAACAAAAACTACGACGAACAAACCACCCTCTCCTTTTCTCAATTCCAAACAGAGTTCTTACCCTTCAACGAGAACGACCCTCAGGACATGGTCATATACCAAGTTCTCAACGAGGCCAATGCTCTCTCCAACCCTCACCAAAGACTCCACCAACCGCAATTCGGCCTCGAGCCCACCAGAAACATCGCCAAAAAACACTACAGAGGAGTTCGCCGCCGACCCTGGGGGAAGTACGCCGCCGAGATTCGGGACTCCGCACGCCACGGCGCCAGAATATGGCTCGGCACTTTCCAGACCGCCGAAGAGGCCGCCATGGCTTACGACCGCGCCGCCTTCAAGATGAGAGGCGCCAAGGCGTTGCTCAATTTCCCAGCCGAAATCGTGGCTGCGGCCTCAGAGTCATCGTTCAATAATAATAATAATAATAACAACGATGCTGTTTCTGATTGTAGTGGTGGAAGCTCTTGCATCACCAATAATTCCACTCAGGTAAATGGGTCTCGATCAGAAAGCACCAGTAGCACTAGTTAGGGGTTGCACAAATGTAGAATTTTTTTTTATTTTTTCTTTCTGGAATGGGTTGGTTTATCATGGTTTGGTTTAATTATTACCACTACAAATTATTTGTATCTGTCTGTCATTACTGGAAGACAATAATTAATTAATTAATTAATTAATTAAATAGATACCATGATCGTGTTGATATATTTTGGTTTAGTGTTAATTAAGTGGTCCTTTCTTTTTACCTTTGTTATGGGTGTATAAAGATTGATTGGAAAGTGAGGACGTATATATCATCACAGTCACTTGTGGTGCTGCTTTTCTGAATGGCTTCTAAAAGCCCCATTTTAATCCATGTTTTGCACTACCGTTTCTTAAATATAGGATTATTATTTTATTATATTGCCAAAATGAAAACCACTCAGTCAAGGAAAACTTGTTTTCCGTTTCTCCACGTGGATCTCGTGCTTTGAATTTCAATTCTATCCAACAAAAAATATTGTAACTCTCCAAGACAATTTCATCACGGCTTCAAATGCTCCTAAGGTAACATATATGGTAGTTTGTCATTAATCAAATCTTCTTCTTTTTGGCTAATTGCAAAGGTAAGGTGTCAAAATGTGTATTTATTTAGATATACCGTCAAACTGTATGATTAAAGAAATGGAGAAGCAAATTATCTGAATTATGTAGTCTAATATATATATTATCATAACGCATTAGAAAATATATTTTTACATAAATATATTCTTATAAAGTATCAATTCAATATGTCTTCATATAGTTTAAAAAATATGTTTGAATACAGAGATATTAATTATATTTGGAATGTATTTTAGTTCGTTTCTAGTTTTATTTAGTATATAAAAAGGCTTTTTGGAACCCACTTTTATGCAGGTTGTAAGTAATAGATTTAGTACCAATGAAGTCACACTTAATTTTGTACTTGTGTCACAAATAACTTATATTATGTTTTTTTTATATCTTTAATTAATTTATATAGACTTATTATAACTTTACTTATTAACTTGTTATTTATTAACAAAATTTGATTTATTTTATGTTTATTGTATTATGTTTTAGATTAAATTTTATATTATGTTATTTGTTATCAAGATTGATACTTTAAAATTATATCTTTTTTAAAGAAGTAAGATTTTTCAAAATTTTAAATATTTAATTCAATTCGTTAGGGAGTGAATTGAGTTTAGTTGAATTTAATATAACAAACTATAAAAATTCAACTAAATCTAATATGATATTCTTTGGTGGATTGAATAATGAGTATATGTAAATCTTGATTAACTCAACTCAATCTTAAATCTCTCCAAATAATTTGAAGGTTTAAACATATTGTAATTAATAATTAAAATGCATTAGAAAGTGAATTAAGAAGGGTGTTTCTTTGTAATGGCGTGGCGGATGATTCATCGAGAATCCATAAATTAATAAATTACATAGAAAGAAGAATGTTTAAAAGGGTCGGAAGAGAGATGGGTATGTAAAATAATGGCTGAAGTTTTGTTTGTGTTTGCATGATGACGAGGAAATAGTAAAAGCTACTTTTATTTTGACACCTAACAAAATTCTAGACATACTTTACATTTAATATTTTATTTTTATTTTTTTATAAATATAAAGGTAACTTTTTTTAATAATTAAAATATCTCTAAAATTAGTTTTCAAATGGTACACCTAATGTGAAAAAAACATTTTACAAAAAGAAAATAAGTGATGTAGAAGTGGGTCATGTTGGTTGGTTCTTCTTTTAAATGAAAGACAGTGCATGGGCCGTAGGCCTTAGGCCTTACACAGTCCAATTCCAATCACTTTTTGAGTTTATATATTTGAATATTTCTTCTCCCCACCTTTACCATTTCTTTTTTTTTTTCTTCAATGAACATCAATTCAATAAAATAAAATAATACAAAATAAAGTCTATACTCATTTATTTCCATTAATATGAATAATATGACTCAGTTTGATTGGTATGCGACCATTCTTGCGTGAACATGTTATGCATGAGCTTAAATCAATCAAAATAATTTAGAATATAGTTTTGAGCTAACAAGGAAACAAACACAAATGGAAAAACTCTGTATAGATCAATCATTATCATCTTAAACATTTTTTCTGCCAAACCATTAGGTTTTAAGTTTGATGCCAAATACAGCAAAAGATATGCAAAATATGACAGAAATGACTATAATATTTCTGTATATGAATGTGACCACCAAAGACTAATGAACAGTAGCAATCAATGTCAAAAAGAGGACAGCAAACTGTCCAAGTAATCACTTCCTAGATCCTGAAATACAAAAACACCTAGTTCATTTTCTACCATGCATTCCAACTTTTTTCTTGCAGGTTCTTCATTCATCGCATAATCATCAAACATTTCCCTTGATCCCCTCTTCCTAGACTTGATCAAATTTTCCTTGTTGTCACATCCTAAAGCCATTGCAACCCTCTCAAGTGGGAAATTAAGGTATGCCTTTGGACCCCTAATCCTCAAAGCGGCCTTGTCATAAGCCAAAGCAGCTTCTTCAGCGGTTTCAAATGTTCCAAGCCAAACTCTTGCACCTTTCTTCGATGAGTCTCTAATCTCTGCAGCATATTTACCCCAAGGCCTTCTTCTAACTCCTCTGTAGTGTTTTCTAACTTCCTTCTCCATTCTCACACCACCTTCCACCTTGTTATTACATTCACCAGCACTTCCAATTTCAATGTTGTTATTGCTATTGCTGTTGCTATTGCTCGTGTTAGGTAGAACAATACCATCTAAAACTTCTTCCCAGAAATCAGCTCCCATTGATATCCACCTCCCTAAACTTGGAAGTCTTTGTAGAATTTCCATGGACCCTTCTCTTCCATCAAGGTGAGGAAGTTCTTCCCAAGAGTTACAAGACTCTGCAGCGTCACCTTTTCGTCCATCTGCTTTATCACTGCTCATAATTTTGGCCCACACATTCTCAAGAATCCCTTCAGAAGTTGCACCGTGATTACTATGAATATCCATGTTGGTAATGAAGGGGGGGTGTGATATTATGGGTGAAGATATATAAAGCAAAACATGCAATGCGAAAAGGCTATTTGACAGCTCATCAGATTTGCTTAATTGCTTTAATACGATAAATGAATGGAAACCCAATTGGAAAACTTGAGCATTAATGCATTTACCAGCTATTTTGAAGGAGGATTTCAGGATTTTCATCACCATGACACGCTTAATAAAAAAGAAAACTTTAGTTTATTGCTTTGTTATTGACTTGTGTACTTGTTCAATCATTTGGGACTTCATCCATTGCTGATTTTGTATACTTTGTGCGTTGTATTGGAATGTCATGGATAAAACATTACGAAACAGAGAGGCATAAGCATTTGAAAGCTGGCAAGGGTTGACTTTGTTGCCTTTTGCTGAAGGTTGGAAGCATTGTAAGTTTGGTGGAACAAATTTTAATGTTTTCTCAGTCAAACCAAAATGGTTGCTCTAATCTAGTTCACAAGGGATACAACTTAAACAAAGAATACTAAAAGGCTCGATGTGGTAAATAGTAACACTGGTCCTTCTATGGAAATCATGACATAATTTACCAAAAATTGCTCCATATCAGGGAAAAAGGTAAAGGGAAGTATAAATTTAACTTTGACAACATGATGTCATAATCAGTATTACTGTTTTCCATTGCAAAATCTGTCTTTTTCGATATATAAGACTTAAATTATTAAGAATCTAATTTATGAGAAAAGTGGTTGGTGACGTGAAGGAATCTACAACGAGAATTTCTTGGGGCGTAAGAATAGGAAGTTTATTAGGGAAGTGATGGATTATTGGAAGGTTGATTAAAATAAGCAACAAGAAACCATGCACACGGTTGGGCCTTAAAAAATTGCTCTGCATTCCATGAACCAAACGCCGCAGGTGTTTTCCAGATTTCTGTGTTTGCTTAAACAATTTCCTGATTGCCGGATTTCACATCATACAGCCTATCTCAATTGTTAATGGGCTTGGGCTGGGCTTGTCATGTGTCGGCCCTTTATATCTACCCAGTAGGAAACAGCTGATTATTCCTGAACCTCTATAATTTTACACTTTACTTTTTAGGTAGGATTTTCATTACGAGTTCTGGATTGTATTTTGGATTATAGACTCCTAAATATAAAGATTGTATGTCTATAAATTAAAAATGTAACATTACTTATATTTTGATAGAAAAGAGAAAACGAAAAAAGAAAGAGAGAAATAAATAAATTATATTTTGAATAAAATTATTCTATTAATTTTTTACTATAATTTTATTTTATTTTATTCAACTATTTGTATTTCACAATTTTTACTATAAAAAAATAAGAAAGTATTTTTTTAACGTGCAAATTTTAGGAATTAGCAAGGTGAACTAATGGATTGAAACTTTAAACCGATACATTAAATTTTAACTGGTTGATAGACAAACTCGCTTACCCACTTTGCTATTTAATAATTATGATGTAACTACAACAATAAAAAAAAATATTATAAAGCAATTATTTTATGTACAATAATTAAAAAATATTTTAAAAGAATTAATACAAGGTAGTTTTTAAAAAACAATTTTAAAAGAATACTTGTCTTCTTCTCATTTTAAAGGACTGACGTTTCTTTCAAGTTGTAGCGTTTTGTATATGTTCCACAGACATTTTCCGGCTCATAAAAGTTATAGAAGGAGAAAAACAAGGGTACACTTATTTATTTATTTTTTTCTCTCGTTTAATCTTTCTGGAGGGTCACATGAGTTGTTGGATCGATGGGTATCTCTATTAATTTTTGATGTACATAAGACAACAAGATAACATACCTAATTATTTTTTCCACCTTTATCTCTCTCTTTGCCTCCAATAATTTTACACATTCTTTTGCAATATAATTTCGTGTTTTATGCTTCATTTCTTTTGACTCAAGACATTGCTCAATCCTATCTAACTATTCTTCGAATCGTCCTTTTGCCAGAACATTTTTATATATAAAAGCTCTTTGATCTGTCTCCACCTTGTTGTCACTATGATATGCTTAATTAAAATAACACTGGTAGTTAAGAGGTTGTAACATTATTAACCAAAGGAAGGGTTTTCGATTAGATTTCTCAACCAAAGCACACAATAAATTCATATGAAAAAAGTTACAGAAAACATCATATTTCACAGGGTCATTAATGTAGTTGTACTTCACCAATAACTCTATATATTAAGAGCCATTCATCTCACTCTCCCAAGTTCCAAGTCCATAATTTCAAAAAAAGTTCAAACACATCTTCGGCTCTCATCAGTTGGCATGGGAACTTGTGATACACACTTTTTTCTTTCTCTTGTGCAGATTTTCATTCCATGCTTGCTATGTATCATGCTCAAAGTTGAAGCTTTAAACGTAACAATCTCAGGATTTTATGTGTTTGGAGACTCCACGGTTGATCCTGGAAACAATAACTACATCAAGACACCTTTCAAGAGCAATTTTCCACCTTATGGATTGGATTTTTCCAACCAGGTTCCAACAGGAAGATTTACCAATGGGAAGCTTGCCACTGATTACATCGGTAATTACTTATCATATTTTCATGTTCATACGCATATATATATATAATAATAATAATAATAATAATAATAAACTTAATAACTTAAACCGTGTGATGAACATTATGCTGATGTGTGTAAAATCTACTGCAGTTTCATACACAGGTCTCAAGAAAGAGCTTCTTCCACCTTATCTGGATCCAAGCCTCACCAATGTTGAAGAGCTAATGACAGGAGTCAGTTTTGCCTCTGCCGGTTCTGGCTTTGACCCACTTACACCAACCATCACTGTATTTCTCTTTCTTTCTTTCTTCTTATGAGTTATATTGCTTGCCCAAAAATAGTGTCTACACTCTTTCTCTGTCTCACTCTGATTTGGAAAATCATCAATATATATTTCCTCATAACCAATGCTTAAAGAGATAAGTGAGCATGTGGTACAGTGGTAAGATAAAAATAGAAAAAAATTACTACAGTTAACTAGGCGTCTGATATACTGAAATGTGTATATATGCCTGTTAGTTTGGATAACTGAAAAAGGACAATTTTATGTTAATCTCATTGTGTAATTCACAGAGAAAGTAGTATTTTGCATGTTTATGCATCTCTATCAGTGTTTGGTACAAAACTCATAAGGTGAAATTCTGTATTAATTTCAGAATGTAATTTCAATAGAAAAGCAGTTGGAATATTTCAGAGAATGCAAAAAGAGGATGGAGGATGCGATGGGTAAGCAAAGAATTGAAGATCATATGAAGAAGGCTGCGTACTTCATCAGTGCTGGTACAAATGACTTCGTTCTTAATTATTTTTCTCTACCAGTACGAAGAAAGAGCTACACTCTCCAAGCGTATCAAAACTTCTTAATCCAACGCATCACAGATTTTATACAGGTTAGTTAAATTTCTCCCATGATTTAGCATCCATCATTAATCTCTTCTTTACGGTTACATGAACTTAATTTTCAAAGAACAGCAAAGCAAGAAGTTTCATAAACCATTTCTGAAGGTTAATTAGAATGCATGTTGAGTGTAGTTCTTTCTTTATTTATATTGCTATCAATGATCATACATTGTCGTGTATAGTTAAACTACTGGCATTTGTAATAATTAATTTAAGAAGTATGAGTATATAAATTAGTTTTTAATGGGTTGATAATATAAAATAATTACACTGTGAAATGTAGTTGAACTGGATATTTTTTGGTTAATGAGAGTGGAGTGGTAAAATTGAATTGCTCTCCATGAATCACCTGCTATTCTTCCTTTTTTTGGAAATGTTTGGTTGGCATCAAATGTCTTACACTTGCTCGATTCTACTGACAAATGATAAAGAGAGAAAAGAGAATGTTTCAGTGGAAGTAAAAAGAAATGTCAAAATGAAAAGACGTGAAAACATAGTAATTTTTGTTGCATGTGGAGAAAGGCATGCTGAAAATTGTAATATATGTCCGAAAGATGAAACTTTCTAAGTGCAAAAGACAAATTAAAA
Source organism: Vigna reflexopilosa (assembly GCA_027742785.1). Classification (NCBI taxonomy): domain Eukaryota; kingdom Viridiplantae; phylum Streptophyta; class Magnoliopsida; order Fabales; family Fabaceae; genus Vigna; species Vigna reflexopilosa. Next base: position 31,996,462 of record CM050926.1, on the reverse strand, counting down.
GTGCTTCTTTTTTTTTTTTATCATGGTAGGTGGAAAGCATTAACCTTGATCTAACAGTGTGGTTTGAGTATACTGATTAGGAAATTGACAGTAGAGAAAATGTTATTATAATTTGGATGATTTTTTATATTTAAAATTGTTTGACAGTACTCTGAAAACATTCTTCTGGTGTAGCCGAGTAATAAAAGTTTTTGACAGCTTATTTGGAGCAATTGAATAGGTTTGGATATTTTAAGATGAGGAAGGAAAGGGAATTGTGAAGAAGGTAGTTTTATGAAAGAAAAAGAGTGAGTAATAAGTAAAAGTAGAAAGAGGAATAGAAAGAGAGTGAGAGAGAATTGAATGGTAATGAAGAAAGAGGCTAGCTAGATATGAACATTAATAAAGACTGAACCCCACAAACCCTATAAAACACCTCAATTACAATAACAAACAGTGAAACAAATTGCTTCTTTTAATGTTCACAAATGTTTGGTCGATACTGCTTCATGTCTTCAAATTAATTAAGCCAGAAACAAATCATGTAATTCTTTTTTAATATAATTTTCCATTCTACACGTCACTAATTATCCATTCGATCTTTTATATGTGTAGCACAAGTATACTAAAAATGTATTATTCAGAGTTACCAATTCAAAAAAACATATATATTAAGGAAATTAAAATACATTATATTCGTATAATAACAAAATTAAGAAGAACGAGTAAGAAAATAATTGTGAAAGAAAATAAATTAGGAAAGTTTCTGCAAAAACTAAATTCATAATTCTCTTAGCGTATATGCACTTATTTATACAAAAATCATAATATGTTTATTATTATTATTTTTTACTTTGTTTGTTCTACTTTTCTCATTCTTTCTAAAATACTAAAAGATTTATAAAATATTTATTTTTTTCGTTTGTTAATATTTTTATCTGTAAAACGTAAAATATTAGAAAAACTTATAAAAGTTTGGTTAAAAGGATAACATTTTTTTTCATTAAAACAAATAAGATTTTCCACTTTCCTTGACACTGACATCCATATATGAAAGGTCTAATTTGTCCCGTTTCGTATTGGGCTGGTTAAGGTGACACCAAATTATTTATATAAGATTTATGGAATAATGTATTTGGTTCATCCCATATTATTACATGTATTTGCAGATAGATCGAGTTGCCCAAATTTCTAAAAATGAATAGAGGAGTAAGTTATTGATATTTTCTAATTTTAAATTTAAGTATCTAAAAAAATAGAATATAGTGTAAGTATATGGTCAATAAAGAAATTTATAACTAATTACTATAACAAAATAAATAAATATACTATAAAAAAATATTAACGTAAATTATTATTTAAATTTATAATTGTAAATGTATAGTATTAATAAAATAATAAATAAAGAATTAAATAATTTTTAAAAATAAACAATTGTATGTAGTAATTATAATAATATTTAAAAAATTAAAAAGAAAAACAAAAATATACTACCACATGTGTTAACTTATTGATCCTGCAAACTAATTGATGTATACAGCTGGATCGACTTAAATTTTCAATTTATCTCATGCTTTTTTAATGGGACTTTGAACCATGCTCTAATTTATGATTTATTTAAAAATAAGTTTTATTGTATAAAAACTGAATTGTTATTGTCACACGTGTGATTTGGAAGTGAGGCTAAAAGTGAAGATTTGAAATGGCAGGTTTGAATCTCGCTCCTCTGCAAAACTCTGTATAATGTAAACTAAAATAATACAACATTTTAGTGTAATTTTGGTTTTAAAATTATTAGAATGGTATAGTTTTAAAAATGAAAAAGTTATGTGAACTTAATATGATTTTATTAAAAGAGAAAAATGTGTTAACTTGATGCAATTTTAACTTATTAAAGTAAAGTTATATCAAATTTACATTATTTTAATTAAATTTTTAAAATAATTTATAATAGATTCAAATCATATCAAGCTGATACAATTTTAGTTTGTATCAATACACTAAAATAGTATTAAATAAACACAACTTCAACTAAAATTTAAAAATAATTATAACAACCGAAAGGTATGACTTCTTTATAATGAATACAGAAAGAAGTCATATCAAATTTATAAAACTTGTATTTTTAAATTTTTCTTTTAAATATTTACACTATTTTTATAATTTTAAAAACAAAATTAAGCTGTAAGAATAATATCAAGACATTATGCTATTCAAATATTGCTTGAAAATAAAATACACTCTTTTTGTTTTTAAAAATTCTATTTTACAAAAAAAAAATATTTTTAATTTATTTTTTGATGACAACAAATACATACATAAGATAGTTTAATTTAGGTGAAATAATAAAAATATAAATAATAGAATAATGATTATTATTTTATTGAATTTTAAAAATAACAATTAAAGTGAAAAAAAGAAAGAAAGTAATATTTAAAAAAACTGTAATTGAGGAATGAGATATATTTATGTTTATTTAATTCATTGCACGCATGCCTGACCACCAACACCAACCCTTCAACTGTGCTACCTGACTTTCGGGTACAAATAATAAACATATTAATTAACAATGATGTCCTTACAAACGTTATTCCCTAAAAACCTAAAAACCCACGTGTCCATGTTTTTTCACTTTCCTGTATTGCTTTTACAGTAATTATTCGAAAGGTAAAATTCTCCTGCATCCATCTAAAAATATGATTTGATGTTTAATTGGTGAAAAAAATTGTTCAGAATTTGTTGGCAGAAGGTGGTAAAAAGATTGTAGTAGCTGGAATACCTCCGATGGGATGTCTACCGTTGATGATCACGATGAATTCTCCTGATGCCTTATTCCAACGTGATTGCATTGAGAAATACTCTTCTATTGCAAGAGATTACAATCTGCTCCTTCAACAAGAATTACGCAAAATGCAATTGCACCTTAGAAATTCCTCTGCTTCGAATGCTAAGATCTATTATGTTGACATATATAAACCCATTGCGGATATGATCCAATCTCGTGAAAGATTTGGTTAGTAATACCTTTTTCTTGTCTTCTATATGTGAGGAAATATTAGTGAATTGACTAAGAATTTTGTTTTGATAGGATTTGAAGAAGTTGACAGTGGATGCTGTGGAAGTGGGTTGATCGAAGCATCAATATTGTGTAATAAGATTTCAGATGTGTGTGTTGATCCATCCAAGTACGTATTCTGGGATTCAATTCACCCAACTCAGAAGGCATATCACAACATCTTCTTGGCCAGCATCTCTACCATTGATTTCATCCTTAATAACTAGAATATCTTTCTTCTTCTTTTTTTTATCAATTTTAGGTTTAAGTTGTTAAGAAATAGAAGTCTATTTCATAGGAATTTGATCCTGAAATAAGTTGGCATAATTAAGTGAAGAGGTGAAGTAGTACATAGTGTAGTAGGTATTTCCAAAGCTAACGCTGAAAAGGGAAAACTCATTAATTTGACGTTATCAGTAAGACAAGAACAGCTAGAAAGGAGGACCACACTGAGACAATTCAAGTTTTTGGCTTTATATAAAAGTGGTTTGTTCCATTTCAACTCTGTGCTGTTTATCCAACCCTCACACTTCATGCATAATGTTGTCTTCTTGAATACGTAGGAAAATATTTTATTTTAAGGTTGTATGTATGTAAAAAATATAAAAAAATTAAATCAAATAAGTTTTAGTATTATAAGGAATAATTTTAGTTCTCAATGAAGAGATACTACGAGGTCATACCAAACATTTATCACGAATGAAAATAATGACTTTAACCCAATAACTTTAAATGTATTTATCTTACATATTAAATAATGTTATAAACTAATATTTGATTTAAAATGTATTAAATAATGTAAATAACTCAAATTTTATACAAAACTAATATAATTAGATTAAAAAATTATATTTATTCACATCAAATTATATTAAAAATTGAAACATAAATAAATTTTAATTTCCTGTAAATATGATATGATTGTCCAAGATAATGTAGAATATGATTATGAAGGCATTTATTTATAGTTCTAATAAAATGATATTTTATCCCTATCTCATCTTATAAAATATTTTCTCCATTTTTTTTAGTTTTCGGTTTTTAATAAAGAAATGATTTTTAATAGTTTTTTTTAATCGTATTAATATGGTGTGATTAATAGCACTTTATTGTTGGTGCTGTTTTCGGTAGGGACCTATCGTCCCGGGGCCTGGGCTTCCTGACACACAGGCCCATTTCAATGCAGAAAAAAAATGCAACCCCATGTATGTGCCAACAAAATTAAATGCAAAAAAAGTTGTAAAGTAGGAGTCAATGGAATCAAAGCAAAAGAATGCTAGAAAGCTACAAGTGTAAGAGTTTGTTAGGTAAGAAACTTTAGTTTGTTTTTTCACTAGTTCCAAAACACGTTGGACGATATCAATAGTGATTTATAAATAAACTCTTTTTTTTTTTATGTAAAATGCAGTATTTTTGAAATAAGAATGATTGAAATAGTGTTTTAGTTTTTATCTTTTAATTTTTTTAAAATTTGATTAGTGTATTTATTATATTTGATTTTTGTCCTATCTAAACATTGTAGGATTTTATTATTCATTTTTTCTACTTTTGGTTTCAATTAATGTGCTATTATTTCCTTTATGTATTATATATCATTTAGCAGTGCATTTCAAAATATTCTTAGATTTTAATTTTCGTGTATTGGTAATATAAAATTTTTACACTCTCAATTAATTGAAAATTATTTTTAGATCAAATCAGTAATTTTTTTTATCTTGTGATTTATTATAAATGAAGCATATATATTCTTAACATTATTAATGTATTTTAATTAAATTTCCGTACTTATACATATAGAAAAGGATGTGAATTCTCTAGTGAAAGCAAAGGAGAAGTATTATTTTTAAAATATGAACATATTAAAGCAAGGAACATTTATTTGGACCTGTCTATTGATTTTTTACTATCACATCCATTTTATTGTTCAAGTTCGCATTTCAAGTTTTTATAAAAATATTTTCTAACAAAAAAAAAGGTTTATTGTGTATGTCAAAGTTAAATACCCTAATTAAATAATAAAAATATACTTCTGCTGCATATTTGAACCTGATTTATCTAGATGTACGACAAAGTATGTTTATTATTTATCTTTCACAAAATTTACAGTGATATAAAACGAAAATTTCATCAACAATATTTTTGTTATTTCGCAAAAAGTAACATTAATACTTGGGCCTTAAAACACCAAGAGGGAAGCTCAATAAATTTAATATTTGATGGATATGATTAAGTTAATCATGGTTAATGTTAAATATATTTTAAAAATAAGATGAGTTTACAATAAATCTTATTTTACAAATTGATTTTTACTTTGTAAAATGAAATTAAATTTATTTGAAAATAATATTAAAATCAATCAATGCTTAATACTTATTAAGATGTGTTATTTGCACTTATCATATTTTTCATTGTCTAATATTTGATAACATGAAAATTATATTGAAAATTTTATATCTATTAAAGATTAAATTATATAAGTAAGTAATTTCCAAGGTTAAATGAAGTGTAAATTCATTTTTATAAGAGTTAGATAGATTATTAATAAATATTAAGTTAATAAATTAGTCTTGCATGATTAACTTAGTTAGATACATATGCATGTGACTAAATAGTAAATCATGCACTTCGTTTCTCCTCTTTGATTTTCAGTCATTTCCCACCATTTTTTTTTTCCAAAACTTTCTATAATTCATGATGCTAGATGAATTTTCAAACTTTCAAGAATCTTCTTCTGTTTAGATATGAGTTTAAACTCAACCCATCCACACAAAATTCTAAAAATATCTTATTTATATATTTTAAATTGATTTTATATTTAGATGATGTTGTGAATTAGAAAGAATCCAACACTATTACATTAACCAAGACCTGTTGAATTTCTGACATAAGGTCACGCCATTAAACCACGAAACATGACGTTCGATACCAAGTACACTTCTGCCTTTGTAAATCAACGATGGCTTTCAGATTCAGTGACACAAACAAGAAGATAAGTATCACCAACTAAACCTTCTCTTTTGGCAACTCTTGAGCTTCTTACTTTCCCGATAGCAAAACCATAATGTATCTTGTTTTCCAGAATATTGCTGCTGAAAGTATTTTCCATACACAGTGAAACAGTACTCAAGAAGGCTATGAACCTAACTTAGTTCAGTTTTCCAACGTTGTGTCAGGCTAAACCGCACTCCAATAATTGAAGCAAGACTTTCCCATGCTCAAACTCCTAACTCACATTTATTTCATTGTTTCATTGTTATCATCAAAGCCAACAACTAAGAATGAAGACCCTTCTGGACCCTACCCTAAACTTATCTCTGTTTTAGGCTTTTCATCAAATTCACTAATTATTTACCTCCCTCAATCAGCCCTTTTTGCTCACTTGCAGAAACTAAAGAGCAATCATATTTTCACACCTAAATAATAACTTAATTATATTTATAATCTTACTGGTAATTTTAAGATTTATAGTGATATATAGACCTTTGACTTGTATATTTTTTGCATGGTTACATAAGTAAATTTATCAATACTCGTAGGATTATATGGTTGTATTATATTTCTAAAACGAAAAATCAAATAACAAATATTTCTTCTAAGATTTAATATAACAAAATTAATTGTAAACCAAAATACATTGCGCAGCCTGCAGTTTCAAATTGAATGTTTATTTGAAACCACGGGGTCTTTTGCAACATTGACACAAAGAAATTTTGACATAGGCATCATATATATATATATATATATATATATAAATAGACATCACTGTCAAAAGAAATTAGTAACAAAAGATGCAATGGCCTCTTCAGCTATTAACTTGTACATTTTCTGCGTTGGATGAACAGCATCCCAGAATACATATTTGTCTGCATCCGAACAACTATTCACCCCTTTGCATGAATCTCCATATTCTATTGTCCCTGTTCCAACACATCCTTTCGAACCGTCGACAAATCCTGCACTCAACCAACAAGAGGAAAGTACACGCTTAGTAAAACAAAAAAAAAAAAAACCATTATTTTATAGGTCATAGATGACAAGCATTTGCGTTGAGCTGTAAACATGTAAGCAGAATGTGAAGGACCAATTAAAATAACTTCTCAGAAAAGTAACTTCAAAAGGGACATAATTCACGATAGTTAAGTTGAACACTAACCATATTGTTTAGGATTGGTGACTGCACGTTGGATCATGCCATAAACATCAACCAAAGCAGTTCTTAAGCCCAGCTTTGTCTTTAGGATGTTTAATTGCTGTAATAATTTTGCATTGAATTCATGAGCAACACTATTTAAACTTTTATCACAGCCTTCCGCACCTCTAAGTGTCTTGATAAGTGGAATGCATCCCAGAGGGAGGACTCCTACAATGATCAACCTCCTTGCCCCAAGTCTATGCATTTCCTGTAACCAGCAAGTATTAATTCATACTTCACATGTTCTCTTTCAAACACTCGCTGTAAATATATATATATATATATATATATATATATAATCTTAAACTTTAATATACTAAAAAACAAATTTTTGTTCTAAATTCTTAATTGAAACAGTATTGTTATGTTGGTGAGACATTAAATAGTTTTGGATAAGAGGTTCTTCCATTATTACAAAGAGAAGATAAAAAGATTGGAAGGGACAGACCAACACGAAACTTATCGGATAAACACGTTAAACTATTTGAGGCAGAGTGATTTTTCGATAGTTAAGCAAGGATATTTCGACAAGTAATGTTTAACCAATAAAAACCCTACGAAAAAATATTATGTTATGCTACATAAGTTAATTAACGTAGTTCTGTTTATCATCGTATTAAATTGCTAACCACACATGATCGGCCAGAAATGAATGTGGTGTGATTGATAACACTTAATTGTTGGTGTTTTTTTTCTGTGGGATTATCACCCTGGGGCGTAGAGTTTCCTATATATATGGTCCACCCAATGCAAGAAAATATAATATATCTGCACCAACAAAATTAAATGCAAAACTGTGAAGTAGTCCAGAGAGTATTAAAGTCATGCAATCAAGTTCCTAGTCTCAGAGAACTGCATTTTGATCATCTGATAAAATCATATATAAATCATATTTAAACAGAAATAATTTTGAATTATTTTATTTTTTAATCATATTTAAATTATAAAAACCAAAATTCTAGATCCAAAACCAAACAGTTTGAATTCAAAGAATTTAGTTCTATTTTTTTATCAGTTGGAAAATATGATTTACAATATTAATAGTATTTGGCCAAAAAAAATCTCAGCTGTTACTAATTATTTGTGAAACGTTAATTCAAATAGTATTTTAGTTTATATTTTTTAGTTTTTAAATTTATTTTCTGTTTATTCTTAAAACATTTATTAAAACTAGAGTTTATCCTTTTATAAATATGATATGGCTTTATTATTTATTTTACATATTAGTTTTTTAATAATGACTTACATTGTGTATTTTAATTGTTATGCAATCATTTATGTTTACCAGTTACTTTGATAAACACCTGTAAATTAATAAGCTAACTTCACAGTTTCATCTATGTGAAGTTTTGGACAAGGTTTTAAACTTTGGAGGAACTTTTTGAAATAATTTTAAGATGGATAAAATGCAAGAATTGATTGTATAGATGGAGAAAGAATGAACCTTAACGTCCTTGGCGAAGCGAGAGAGCAAGAAATTCTCAAATTCTTCCAAGCTGAATTGCTTAGGGCGTGTAGGTTCCAAGAAATAATTCTGGAGGAAATCATTTGTACCCATACTGATAATATACAAGGCATTTCTTGTAATGAATTCTGCTCTTTCTTCACCCACCTCTCTTCTCAAGTGGATCTTATAATGCGCAAAATACTCCAATTGTTTTGAAACAGACAAAACATTCTGCACCACACCACAGTTAGCTAACTAATCACAAAAACATTCAAATACTTATTATCAAGTCATTCACAGAATTATGTACCGAAACTTCTGCTGTGTAATCATCAAAACCTGTGGCTGCTGATGCAAAACTAACACCATACTCAAGATCTTCCGGCTTCAAATTAGGGTCCAGAAACGGTGGAATCACCTTTCTGTACCCCACTGCTTCAGCTGCACATGTGTTAAATAATACTCAGTTTACATACAATAAAATAGGCTTCTTCTAACATGATATAAAAAAAAGCACTTATTATAGAAACATATGACTTGAATACAATGTTTTAATTGTATTTTTAATATTTTAGTTTGGGGAAACTCATGCTCTGAGATCAATGTTTTAATTGTACCAGTCATGTCAAACCTTAGCCTGTACTTACGTCTTTTTAGATTAAAGCTTCTGAATTTCCATTTACCATATCAATGTTAAGTCCTAAGATATTTTGGATGGTTTTTAGTGTATTATGATATAAAATGAGAATGATACATGGTCATTGTTGCGTTGACACTTTTATAGACTGTAAAGAAAACAATATCTAAATATGAATATAATAAAGGATACTGATAAGATGTGAAAGAGAGTATTGAATTGATGTTTATATTGAAAAAAGGTATTCATAGATCATTTAACCAATATAGAAATGAATAGCTCTGATGATCTCATTCATCAACAGCGCATTAATAGCACATCAGATGTCTTCACCTAACAGCCTATTTTTTTGACATGGTATGGAAAACCTTTATGACAAGTAATCTAAAATTCTATCCTTGTCCTTATTCTTTTAACTAAAGCTTGAATTTCAAGGTATGGTAGGCAAGTCGGTGTATTATTTGTTCATATATTTTCTTTCTTTAATTAGGTAATTTTGTGAGGACTAAGAGAAACTCATTTTCTTCTCCGTTATAATTTGTTTCTTTCTGAAAGTAACTTATTAAGTAATCTTTTAGTAAAACCAATTCAAGGGTTAGGTTTTTCAAGTATTACAGACAAACTCATAAGAAACTTTGAGCTCATTGAATTGTCAATAGCATCAAACAAGAAAATAAAAATATAAAAAGAAAAGAAAAAGAGAATTGAATATTTTTACCAACAAAGTCTGTTGCAAGTCTTCCATTGCTAAACCTTCCTGTTGGGCGGTTATCAAAGAAGTCCTTGCCATAGGGAAGAAAGTTGCTTTTCATTGTGGTATGAAGAGCATTGTTGTTGCCAGAATCAACACTTGAATCTCCAAAAACCAGTATGCAAGACACATTATACTTTGAAGCCACTTGCCTTACTAGAGGAATTTCCACAGCAAGTGAATACAATGGAATTGTGGTGAGTATCATGATTTTCAATACCAAGTACTCCATTGCCTCAGCAAGGCCTTGAAATTGCAAACTGCTGAGAGTTCTGAAATGGGGACCCTTTTTCCCAACAGTGAGAACTTAAACATGAGCATATTGAAGAATGCCATGCATCATTATTTAAATGCAGGACGTAAGGATCCTATGTGGTGAGTGGTTGCTGGAGCATTTAAAAAACGGTTCCCTAAATTAATTACAGCATTTAAGGCTTAAAACTACTACTCCCTCGCCTGGCCTCCACTTTAATTGGAGAAGAAGAACACAGCAATGAACTGTACTTCGTTAACTCCAAAAGTAACTCTGAGAGAGACTTCTTACAAAAATATCATGTGCATTGGTCCACTTTTGTTTCCTTCACTGTACCAAAATCAACTCTCCTTCATATTTTATTAACTTCCTATTTATATATCATTATATTCATAATTACCTCGTATATTAGTCTGGAACATGATAATATAAAATGTAATCAATATTCTTCTAGATGTTTAGATAAAGGAGAAATAGAACACATAATTACGAATAATGTTAACAATCATCTGAAGGTTTTTCCCATTCATTGAAAATAATAAAAATATCTTCTTCTTTTTTTAACAATTTTACTAAAATAATCTCTTTCTTTTAAATAAATATATTACTTTAATTGAGAAAGAAAGAATAATTAATTTAAAAAATAAGTTAGAAATTCAAAAGATATTGATTTCATTGAAATGTGCAAAATATCAATAGATTTAAAACATTTCTAGAAAACTAAAATATATCATTGTGAGATGGAAAAGTTCTTTTGTTATAGAGTTTTTATTTTATTTTTCTTTCTTAAAAATATGTCTAAGTTGAGTACACTGATCCACATTAATTTTGGTGTTATTCCTTAATCAAACTGTTAAAATTAATATATATATATATATATATATATATATATATATATATATATATATATATATATATATATATATATATTGAGAATTTTTTTACTACATTAAAAAAATTATATATATATATATTGTATTTTTAAGACTAGTAGATAGTCAATGTAAGTCCCTAATTTATAACTTGTTTATAGCATCTTGAGTTCAATTTGGTCTCTCAATAACTAATTGAAATTTGTTTACATACTTATAAAATCTTGCGTTGAATTAGAAAAATAAGACTATTAATCTGGAAGAAGTTTAAAAAGGAGAATATAAAGGTTTGAGTTTCAGTATAAAAAGAAGAATATGAGAATAAGAGATATATTTCAGGTTGAGTTAAATGTTATAGTTGCGGAAAATTTATTGATTATTTCAACATCAAGTTATTTTAACATAGTTTTTCAATCCCGTTATCCCTTTCATTAAGTATTTTTATATTTCTATTTTGAAAACTAACAATATAATTTTTTTTACTTTAATAAAATGCTTATAAGAATTTTTATTTTAATATTTTTTTATAGTATAATAATATATATACTAATTAAAAAATGAATGAAGAAAATATAAATAAAAATAATAACAAATGTTATTTTAAATTTTTAAAATAACAGTTAAATATAAATTGTTTTTTTTTCAATTTAATTTTACCTTGTTTGCTCAAATAAAATTACATTTTCCTTTGTTTTGCTCAAATTTCCGCATGCTGTGTTCACTCAATTTTGTGTATTTAGCCGAGTCAAAATTGATTTACTCAGTTGAGTTTGATTTGTAAAACAATTAAATATTTAAATCTAACTTATTCTTCTAAGTAAATGTAATTAAAGTTTGAGCTCAGGTATATTTGTTTTATTTTTTTATAGCTTAATTACTTTGTTATCAAGATTTCTTTTTGGTTTCATCAATATGGTATTTAAAAAATATTTTAATATTATACAATTGTTTAATAATATTTTTTTTTAACATACAGTACGTGAAATTTTAAAAAATTATATCGCTAATTTTTTTATAACTTATTATATGAAAATTGTAACAACCCATTTATAGCATTTTATCAATTACTAATAAAAGAGAAACTACATCATTATATTATGACATGAGTATAAACAAAATCTATAAAATAATGTACAATTATCCACCTCTGAATAAAATCAAAATACTATTTAAAAAAAAAAACCAACTGAAATCAAAATTATTACATCAAAATATAAATCTACTTATACAAAATTTATGAAGTAATATTAATTGCTCCTCCAAACCAACTTCAGCTACTTCCTTGTCACACCTACGTTATAGACTTAAAATTTTGTACAATAATATGTATAACCATATGGAGAAATTTTTTGCAGTTAGTAATTGATATAAAAATATCCATTTAAACTATATTATTAGAAGCTAATTTCTCATGCATCAATATTTTCAAACAATTTCTTACTAAATTATCATATTTCAACATATCAAACAACAATCATTCAAAAACACTCCAAGTTTACATATTTAACATCAAATCAAATTAACTTTTGTGACGTCGCAATTATATAGAAAACGAATATATAAATAAGACGTCATCATACATAATAAAAGAAAGCAGTCAAGAGTAATTAGGATTACAGTCATCCTTAAATAGTACAGGAATTTAGAATTAGAGTATCATAGTCCTCCTATAAAATGGTAAGAATTTAAAACTTGAAATATATAGCAAGAGTATTCAAAATAAATAATTTGAGTTCAAATGGAATAAAGCTTAGAGAACTAAACATGCAGCATCTTTGTTTCCTTCCAAAGTTGTCTCCAAGGAAACCTCATTCTCCTCTGTTCACATCCAAGTGGATGATCATTGCAAAAGAAAAACATACGCAAACATGGCACAAACACAAGCAAGCAAGGGTGAGCTAATTATATAAAAAGCATACAATCAAGAGCATGTACATACAAGAGATTAATTTAAAGCAAACAAGATAAAACATCCATCCTATCATGTTAAATACTGGACTTGACTCGTCCGGACTTTAGAATGATAGTCGAGCTATGGCAGGCCATGCACCCATGGTGGCCGATGATACTTGGGCTCCCCCGCCTTGGGCTCTCTCGCCTTGCCACACGCACGAGGTTAGTCCGTTCTGCGCCCTGGAACATGATGGAAGCCTCCAAGACTAAGACCTCCTGCTACTCCTCACCACATGGTCCAATCCTCTCTACGTGAGAAGAAAGGCCATTGGAGCATCAGGAAAACCCCAAGACTGAGCTCCTACTTTCATTCTAAAACACTAAGAATCTCACCAAGAGATTCTACACAGATGGAACTTGGTTTACTACTTGGATCGTACTTTCATCACTTTGTAATCATATACTTTTTGTCCAAATCAACATATACATACTCTCAACAATATGCATTACTCACCAATCACAAGTTATAAAAATAACATCTCCATAATTAAATCTAAGTTCTTCAATACCAAAAACAAGCAGCTCCAACTAATCCGTAACAGCTCATAAAATGCATCAATTTATACATACCTACAAGTAATATAATTATTGATTAACACTCACGTTTTAATATAAAAACAACAACTATCCTTACTTTATTTTATATATATATATATATATATATATATAATAAGTACTGTATCTTATAAATATATATATTTATATTATATTAAACTAATATATATAGATCCTTACTTTAAATTCCAAATACACAGTGACTAACTTTCTAAAATTATAATTGATCAGAAATTAACGCATGATAACTTTATACATCTACAATAAACTTGTTTTATTTTATTATCATCATAGTATAGATCTTACTTTCTCCCAATTGGTCACCGGAGAGGACCAAGATGTCTGAACTCATCAAACTCACCTTCGACGCGAGCACATATGACTAGTCACAACTGACTGGACTAGGCCAGGGTTGCTCTATGATCAAGGATGTGCCAACTCAGGTTTTTAAGGTTCCTCTATCCTACCAACAAAGAAATGCTCTCAACAATTAACAATTAATTTATTTAAATTATCTACCCCGTTCTCTTATGCTCTAAATCTGAAATGCCTAATTTTAATATTTTCACTTCCTCTCACAGCAACCTCAAACAGTACCTGTACACCTATTTAATACCCATATACATGTTATTACAGAACCCTTACTTCAGACCTTCCAACAAGATCAATTTCAGCCAACAAACTCATCCCAATTAAATAATAATTCGCACCCACCATTTCCAGAGATTAAACTCATTCAAAACATATTAAATTCATCACATCACAACATGCACAATTTCACAGTTTCAGTTATAACACCCAATACAATAAAAGTCATAAAACAGTTTCACAAGAGCACACCAGTTCAACATTCATATGCATATATTTTTATAAAATAAATTCATACAAAAATAATTAGCTCCCCTTACTTGGAAAGCTTAACAGTAAACTGGTCAAGAACGCCCTAATATCGTACCCACACCGCGCTGAACTTACAGAACCTACAAATCACCAAATTGGTGATAAAACATAGCTCTTAGAGCTCGAATATGCAAAGAATGGAAGGAAAAACACATGAGGAACATGAAACTAGCAAAGTTGTATGCCCTAGGTTCAAGACAGTTGAAGAAAAAAAGGGAAAGCGACTTACCGGACGGAACAAGAAACTGTTCGGTTCAAAATGAAGCCCTTGCCGCTGTGAACGTTTAGGCACCTTCAAACTAAAAATTAAATTGTTCAGTGATCTGGGATTTTAGAGAGAAGACAGAGAAATTAGGAGAAAGAGTTTTCTAGAGAGAGAGAGTTTGAGCAAAGTGAATCAGACTTTTCTGAAGGTCTCTCCCAAGACCATGTTGTCCTAAATTAAATGGGCATGACTGCCTTCACTTAAGGTCCAATAGCCCTACACATTTTTCAAGCCTTTACAACTTTCTATAACCCTCTCAACAAAAACCCAAACTTTAATTTTTCTAACCGTTCAAAAAACAAGATTTTTGAGTTTAGTGATTCGAACCCACCTTTGAAATCACAGAACATCAAAATATTTCAAAAAGTTCGTAAGTGTAACATACAACTCCTTTGGATCACATGTCAACCACAAATTTTCTCAAAAAATAAAACAAAATGACGTGTTCAGATTTTAAAAAAATAAGAAACTAAGTCAAAATTTTAAAAAGAAGTAAGAGGATTCCTAAATAGATATTCTAATAAGAGACAAATTTTATAAAAACTTATTAGTAGATCTTAAACTTAACTCAATTTATAAAATCAACTTATAAAATAAGATTTACACTCAATTATATATATTGAATTAATCTTATCTATAATTAACGTGGAACTTTCAACACAATTCTTATTAATATTTCTCTTTACATCTTTATTTTGGCTTACTAAAAGTAATAATTGTTTACTCATTTTTATAAATTTCTTTTTCTAATTTTTTCCTAGAATCTCACAGAAAAATAATAATTTATTCACTTTAAGCATCAAATCAGCTATCATTGTCATAAAAATTCCATATACTAAAAAGGAATATAATATTTGTAACACATTCAACATTAACCAATATCAGCTACACCAAACCAGATAATATTAAGTTTTTTATTCATAAAAACTGAATATATCTTAGAAAATTTCAACCAACAGTCATTTATTCAGTCTCTTTTCACATAATATTACGCCCTAAAAGTTTAAAACTTGTTCATTTAAATAATTAAACCACACACCAACTTTAAATTTATTTCTAACAAAAACACATAAAATTTAACGAATAATTAATGAGTGAAATCTAAATATTTATAAATGGTTTTACTCCTAAACAGGTATCATCAATTTGATTATTATTATTATTTTTTGCATAAAAACATATAATTAAATAATTATGGGAAGTGATGTTATGGAATTTAATAGCACTGACTACCTCCTGGGCTGCAATGAATGAATGCAGTTGGTTTCTCTAATGTAAATAGATTCATCCATGTTGCTTTTTTTCAAGAGCATCTCCAATTTAATACATCTAAAATATCATTTCAAATATCTTCTATATACACAATTGTTCTTTAATTTCGTAACTGCAAAAGGTTGTTTAATTTTTTTTTATTAATTTAATGTCCTTATAAAATAATTATACACATGTCAACAATCGAAACATGAAAATAAAATACCTAAAACATTCTAAAAAGGCATCAATCAAATCATGTCATATAATTTACATTCTTATGTTAAGAAAAAAAAATGTTTTAGCTTAAAAGTTATTATTATAATTACGTATAGTCCAGGTTTTGATACAAGTATCTACTAAAACAATTTAACAGAAGGATCACACTGTGCATCTCACCCAACATATTATTTAATATATTCATAACTTTGAACTTAAAATTGTAAAATAACTCATAATTAAATTATTTCTCATTTTGTTTTATATTTAATTAAATTATATATTTTTGTTTACTATGTTGTTATGTTCACTATTCAATTAAAAAGTCATTTATAATTATACTTACTAGTATCTAAATAACAAGTGTTCCGTTGTAGTCTAGTTGGTCAGGATATTCGGCTCTCACCCGAAAGACCCGGGTTCAAGTCCCGGCAACGGAATATTTAATTATTTTTATCAATGATTTTTTAATGGATAAGGGATATACTAATTCTTACATCCTTCCAACAGAGGAAGTATTAATATATTATTCTAATAATTTTTTTTTATCATATAATGTGATGTGAATCTTTTTTATAAGAGAAATGAACAATATGTATCGATGTCAACATCATAAATTTGTAGTCAACACTTACAGCTTGTGTACACCAATTATAGAATTCCATTTGACAATTGCTGATGATGATGTTATTGTTCCACCAAAAAACGTGGCTATAGTGTTAGTAGCTTTTCAGAAATTGGGATTCAGCATTGGACTTTCTTGCATATAATTGCCATAGTCAACATTTTAGAGAGCTACTAATCATCCATTGAAATTTTGAAATGAACAAGAAAAAGTAGAAGAAAAGTTCAACTTGACAATGATTTTTATGATAATTGGCCTTGAATTATTTGAGTTAAAGAATTATAAAGGCAAAATTTACACTGTAAACAAAATATTAAAACTATATCAAAAGGTTTTTAGCATGTATATTATTTATAGAATATTATTGATAATACATTGGAAATAAATATTTGTAAATATATAAGATATAGTATAACTAGTTATTAAAACCAAATAGATTAGTGTACGGATTCACCAACCAGATTAGTTATTGAAACCAAAATGTCATAATTATTTTACTAAAGACAGATAAAGAGCTATACAACTAAAAAAATAAAAAGAGTATAGAAGACTGATAATCCATGGAATGTTTCCATAAATTGTTTTCAGACCTCAAAATTTATAATGAAGAAAGCAGATTTTGCATAAAGAAATAAATGAGAAATAATACTTTAAAATATACAAATATTTGATATTTATATGATATTATCTTTTTTTCTAAAAAAATATATAAAAATTTACATTTTTTATAATTATATTATTTTTATAATATATGTGAAATAAAAACATGTGATTTTATCCTTATCCGAAATAGATAGACAGAGAGAAAGAAAACATTAAAAGGTTGTGGCAGAAGTGTGAGAGGTTGCATCACATGGAAGAGGTCGCTCTGAAGGAACAGCTCATACACACCAAATCATTCTTAGATTCACACAAATTCATTTTGCAATATTAATTTTTCATACTTCTTGTTGGGATGTCTCTCTCCAGTATTCATTCACACACCTTTTCTTTTCTATTTTTAACGCCAAAAGTTTATATATCAACCCAACTTGTTTCAGCATACACACGTAATTCTCTGGCCCTCCCATTATTCACCGATACTTCTTTAAAAACTATTGTTTTAAATATCTGTGCTGAGTATCAAGGATATATAATACAAAACTCTGAATTTCAAATCTGTTAAAACAAGTTTAATTCCACAAATATATAAATAAATAAAATAAATTATAACAGAATTATTCATTTTTTTTTTAATTTCGTCAAGATTTTCATTTTGATTACTTGATACATGTATTATATGGTAAGCACTGATATACAAGCCGAGAATAGCAAGTTTGACCACGAAAAATATGTAAAAGAAATTGAAGAAACCAAAGGAGAAATACTGGTACCATACCATATCATGTTATTTCAATCTCTTACATCTATACAGTTTCAAGTTGCAAATATTGGTGGGAAGACTATTCTTCATTCACTCCGTCACTTTCTTCTTAGAAAATTCTTACTCCTTAATTAGCCACTACAATTTGAGAGAATATAAATTAGAAAATGTTTTATCTTCTTGATTAATTAATATTCGTCCTCATATATATTTATATAATTATGCGCTTATTATATTACATGAACAATATCGTATTTTAAAATAGAACTTTTAAACAAGAAATAAATTAATTCCTTAACAACCTTTTAAATTTATTTTTGTATATAGATTAACTTAGTAGCCAGACACACATTTTAAATAAATTATAATATTTAGTATAAGTTAATAATAGTAAAAACAATACTACTTATAAATAATTAAATAAACCAGTCATTACATTGAATACCTTAAATTCTAACCTTTTTTTTATCAGATAAAAATTTATAAAAGTCTTCTGGTTTATTTAGGGGCTTTTTGCTAAAATCGAAAACACAAATTAAGTCATTACCGTAGCCATTTGTTTTCAACTATGGTTTCTAAGAAAAATATGACCATTAACAGTTGTCACGTTGAAATTATAAACTGTTTCTTTGTAGGTCATATCTTCCCTCTGACGAGGTGCTTTCGCAGCAATATAATTAAACTCCAGGGCCAAAACTTGTCGGAAATTAGGTGCAACGAACTAGTAAGTAATCACGGCAAAAAATATTGAAAAACCCGTCAGTTCTAGTTCAAAAACAATTTTCACGTTATTCCTTTTTTTTCTTTCCATTTTTAAGAGTAGAATGAGTTTTAGTATACTTTAGTTCCTTTAATTTCGAGGGTGTGATTTTAATTCATCAAGTTTTATCATCCAATTAATTAATGTTTAATTCAATTTATTTAAAAGAAATGCTTACTTTTGATTATTACTTGTAATACAAGGAAACAATTCCAAATCCTATTTGACACATTTTTCTCATAATCCTCCTAATGTTGAAATCCTTTTATATTTTTACAGGACATTAAATATTTATTCTTATTTAGCATTTTCTTTAAAATAGCAAAAACATTTATATGAAGATTTAATAGAAAGATATCGCATTGATCATGCAATAAATTCATCCATTAAGAGTGGAATGAATCTTATTTGCAGTTGTGGTCCATTAGGACGCGGGGAGGGGAGGCCTTCGACAGTAGTTTTGGTGGAAGTAGATAAATCATGAGCTTATTTGGTTACCTAGAAATGTTTAAAAGACTTTTTTTTTTTTAATAAAAGAAAAAACCCTTCTGATTAGTATACAAACAGACCCTTGGCATATGGCCACTGGATCTCGAAACAGGTAACCGATTAGTAGTCACCTGATATAGTATTAGTTTGTTTTGTCCAAAAATGATTCTTTAACAGGGACAATCGAACTCTAAGGCATTCTTTAAACTAAATAGTGTTACAAAATGGGATCACTGCATTGGGGGAGAAAAAACTTCAAATAGAATGAACAAAACTATAATGCCTTACAATTTGATCATTAATTCAACCTCAATTTCGTAAAGCCAGATCAGTCACTGATTAAGACTCTGTTGCATCAACGGCATTCCTGGATTATGTGAATGTTAATGAAATTCTAATAACAGAAAGGACAAACAACATCTAAGGTTCAGAATTAAAGTAACATCACCAACTTACTTGGATGTTTGTGAATCAAGCTGCATGGTGACTGGTCCATCGTTGACCAGATTTACCTGCTCCCCATTACAAGTGAGAGGATTGTTAACACAGACATCATTACAAATTGTCAATCAACTAATAGACCTGCACGGTAATTGAGTGGCATATGTTTTACCTTCATCATTGCTCCAAATACACCATCTGCATTTCAAATTGAAAGGAGCTTAAGATAGGGTTTCACCAGATCTTGTATGAATAAATACAAAGCAACAAATACAACTAAAACTCCTAGGATTTCAGTATTGACAAGTCACATAAAGAAACTAATTGTTAGGCCAAGGGAATCAAATTGTACAGCCAGCATGATCTTAGGTATTCAGAAAATTATGTTTTACTATAATTTAATTAGCCATCAGCATAAAGACTTGACTGTTACAACGATGATAAGAATGAATGAGGGAATTGGACATTGCATGTCAAACAAATTTCTGAATTAAGAATAACTTCATTTAATAGAGTGCACGAAAAGATTCTACTGTAATTCGTCTTTGATGACCAATACACAACCTGTTAATATTAGTTCCTCTGCTTTGTCATGGAAGAGAGAAAAGTTAAAGTAATTTATGGCAAGTTCATAAATACCCTGAATCCTTGCGGAGGAAAACGTGCACGACATTTCAATCCAACTCACTATATGTACTATTGTACATTCTACAGCATGATATATTAAGTTCTAACTACATTATCTACTTAAAAGTTGTAACCTGTATATTTAATATATTAATGGAAAAAAAATGAATAGCTATTTCAATTTATCACTGAAAGATGAGACAAAACAACTAATGAGAGTGAATAGCAAGAAGGTAATTTTTTGGGTTTGGTAATGCATGTATGTTTTGAATGCACTTTAAATCTATAAAAAGAATTGAACAAATAGCATGAAATTTCGTCGGCAAAATTAGTTGAACGTAGAAAAAGGTATTCTGTTTATTGACATTCGTGATTCATTCCCTAAAGCGCCCTAGACGTAGATTTTTATAAGCTCTTCAATTGAAATAAAATTCATTAAAACATACAATGTCAATTGCTTAAAAGTGATCTTACCTAATAAGATCTATTTGAACTAGAATAAAATCCTTATAAAACTCTTCCAGTATAGATATTATTCTACAATTAAAAAAAAAATTAACACTGAGGATATTATTTAAAAAAATAAAAAATAAAAATAAAACTCAATGTGGAAGGAAGATAGAAGCATATCATCACTATATGAAGGGAAAATTGATAATGTGACATGTATTTACAAACCATGTATGTTATGTATATGTTGTTACTATAATCCTTTAAGAATTCCATAATCAATTACGCACACCAATTATTTAGAAAAGCTGCAAAAAGGATTAAAGCAATTTTTAAATAAATATATATTTTTCTCTCTCTTTATATTTTTCCAACCATACAACTTCCCAATATATTTTCATTTTCACTCAATTCTTTTCCTATTTTCTTTCTACCAAAAGAAATCGCATTTTCTTTCCTCTGTTCAAATAGAAAGTAAAAGTCATTTAACAATTATTTCTAATTAATTAACCAACTAATATTGTTTAAAATGACGGAAATTAAATTCCATAAACTAACATATTAATTACAAAAACAATCTTTAGACAATAATTTTTAACAACATTTAAATATTATGTTATTCAATAATTGATTTAAAATTTATCTATAATCAATAATAATAATAATAATAATAATCATAAACACTACCATTATTTATAATCACTTACACATAAATAATTACATAAATAATTGTTGAAATGTTGTAAATAAAAATGTTTTCTAATTACCATTATCCATTAATGACAAGAGAAAGTATCAAGAAACGTATAGATACCATACCCTTGATTGCGTCAGAATTATAGGCGCTTCTAAACCTGTCAACCAAAGAGGCATAGAATGGTTTTGCTCTCTGAGGCGCCATCGCAACGTGAAAGTCCGGCTTATTACCCTTCAAGAATCCATACAACGTAAACTGACTCACTGTTAAAAAGACAAAATCAACAAATAAATAAGTAAATTTTTACATTCCATAACTGAGATTGAAAATGCTAGCACGGATCACTCACTCACCCAACAAAACCTGATAATTTTTCTGCATTACGCTGTGGTCCCACGCTTTACCCGAATTTTCATTTGGGAACAGCCTCATATTCAAGACCTTTCGGCATCTGCTAAAAGAGCAAAACTAATTTGAGTGACGGGAATTTGAATTTGGAATGAAAGGGGCGAAGAAATGAAGATGACATGTAATCGGCGTCCGCGTCGGAATCGGTGTCGTGGATTCCGACGAGGACTAGAAGGCCGGGGCCAATCTCGGAGACGATGCGGCCTTCGACCTCGACGGAGGCAGAGGCCACGCGCTGAACCACCGCTCGCATTGCCTTCACTGTTTTTCTTCTCACTCTGGCGCTCCCAATTCGTATTCCTCTGCTTACGCCTCCTGCTCCCACACGTGGAACCCTACACCTAAACGGCCATACCAATTGCAGTTCCATCTTTTATCTATCTTCTGTACTTGATTTGTGGGGTTAATTTTTTTCCTTTTTATTACGTGTATTTATTTTCAGTATTTTGTCCAATTTTACAAAATTTATAATTTTTTTCTATTTTTTAAAATGTGGTCTTTTTTTTTATTACACTTAATTTTAGCCTCTGGTTTTTTAAAATTTTGTTTAATTTTTTAGTATTTAATTGCTACCATTTTTATTCATATAAAAAAATGATAAATATTATATATTTTCTTTCAATTGTATCATATATAATTTATCTTTACCATTAACCCGAAAATTATATGTTCTAGTTACACAGACTTTTGGTCCTTCTGTAAACATAATTTTCCTGGGAATGTTAGTATCTATGCAGTGAAGTATCTTAATTAATAATTTTGAAACTAAAATAATATATTTAAGTTAAGTCCAATTTTAATGTCTAATGTTTATATAAGAGAATTTATTTTCTACCAATTATAAAATAGCTCCACCACTTTTATTTTGTACACAAATAAATAATATAGAACAATTATATTTTATTTAATTACTAACAACACTAACATTTAATTCTTGTTTTAAAGAAAAAATTTCGAAAATAATAGATCTGGTGAGAGGAATAGGGCTGAAAAGAAACTCCGGCACTGAACGTATGTTTCATATATATTGATGAAGTTCGTAACTATGGCTACATTTTTGGTAGTCTCAGTTAGAATAGTCGCCAACGCAGCTTCTTGAACGATTCTTTTTACCACATTGGGAGAATTGAAGAGCCAGTTATCAACTATCGAAGTTGTTATTGGTGAAAAGTCTATTTACATGTTGCCAATTCACGAGGCACTTACATATGTTTTGCTAACAAGAAAATGTTTAAAAGTAAAAGAAAAAGCAACTACTTTGAAGTGTTGGTGATTCCTATGTCTGTGTTGTCATGTGTGATCCTGGTGATGGAGAAGGGAGCATTGAATTTTCAGACACTGGAGAACCAACCGGTCATGCTCTCGTGACCCTGTCTGGAAGAAAATCAGTAACAACCTGTGTCCGTGTCTCTCTTGAATTATTGATCTTTTTGTTGTACATCTGCTTTACACGTGCAATCACCTTTTCCCACGCATTTTGATAATTTGGGATGTCATTGCCTTCTGGTGCCACGCGTTGGCGTTGCTGACAGGATTTTACCAGAGATTGGATGGTTGATACTAGCAGACAAATGGTGGAAGTAGCACCAGAGATGACATATAAAATCCATAAACTTCTCAGCTTCAAACTATCCGTATTGTTGGTGTCGGAGGTCGTGTTGGAGCACTTGCCGGAGCTAATCAACCACTTCTCCTCCAACCTCTTCAGCTCTGCATTCTCTGACATATGTAATATAGCTTTTGACACGTCTCTGGCCACTGGCGACCCTTTCTGGAACATCTGTGCTAAGTTATTTGAAAACTGTCATAACTGGAAGAGTAATACTAGATAGACATCCATAAAAAAATTTACTCTATATTTTGACTGAGTTAGATGGTTATGAAGATAATTATGTGCAATTGTCTACTAAAATCTAATGGGAAAAGTCTCATTCTATAACATTTTTCAAATAGAAAACCATAGCTCAAGCAACAAAGAAAAACTGCATAAACACTCACACTAAGAATTTGAATTCGTGTAAAAAAATGGAATTGAATGAAATGAAATGCACTAGTATTATGACTTACAAAGCCCAGTCCTCCAAATCTGGTTCTGGGATTGGAGCCGGTGTATTTGTTACAGTATTCAGAGATGAATACCTTTTCGTATGGGAGTTCAAGAAAGGCAGCTGCTATGCTGTTATTTTGAAAAAAATCATCATACGTGTATTCATCAGTGATATTTTTTATGTTCCCAGGCGGGAACCCTTCTACTTTCTCTAGGAACGACCTAACAAATGAGTCACCATCACAACCAATTGTCTTGTTGTTCCTCTTCAAGAACTGAATATCTGGGACATTCAATTCCAGTTGTTTAACCGTGAGCATTGAAGAAAGGTTAGCAGTGTAGGATGAGTTAAGGATCAGAACTAGCAAGAGCCATGAGACCATCACGATGCGAGTTAAGTTGCTGTGCATTTTTTCCCCTGCATGACGAAAATCACCATTAGTTGAGTTTAACTCATTACTGGTTTTCATGCTTAATTCTATTGAAAATAAAAATTGCTTGGAACTCTAACGTTGATACTCACTGTGAGCGAAAAACAAAGAGGAGAAGGTAAACCAAAGAGCTGTGCTGATTTGGCTGCCCCAATTGCCATGAAACTCGGGATTGGATTCCCTCTCAAGGTACCAAACTGCTAACATTGTGTAAATCAATATGGCACCTGTAACCATCCACATTTCCCAGGTAAAGGGCTTTGTGAACATCCATGCCGACTCTTTAGACTTTGATGGAACTACCATTGTCAATCCTGATTCTGCATATGGCACTGTAAAATCCACATACTGCATTCTTTCTTCTAGTATGGTCATGTCCCCAACTACGGCATCATAACTCTTCCATCATTATTTAACCACAAGACAACAAAAAAAGGTAGTCCAAATCAATAAAGCAGGGATGAAATGATACTCTAAATTTAAAATAACGAAGTAGTATTTGGTAAAAATTATAAATATGACAACCAACCAAATTTTCAATTGAAATGCAGTTTAGCCAAATGGGAGCAATATCATATCTTACAAAATGATAAGAATGTCACTTCAAAGAAAAGTAGAAAATTAAATATGATGAAAGAAATAATATTAGCCTGTCTATCGGAGTTCGGAAAAATGGAAAGAATTTGATACCTTGTTATAGACAAGCTGAACCAAATCATTATAGGTTCCATCAATAGGATAATAATCGTATGGCAAGTCATACCCCAAAAGGTCGAGCACACCCTTAAAAATATCGATACAAAATCCACTATACGGTTCAGGATCGCCCTCATAACCAACCTTGACAAACTTGGAAAAAGAGGTTCTGCTTCGGACTGCAATTTTCATACGATTTTGTTTAGTAGGCATATT
This sequence comes from Vigna reflexopilosa, assembly GCA_027742785.1. Taxonomy (NCBI): domain Eukaryota; kingdom Viridiplantae; phylum Streptophyta; class Magnoliopsida; order Fabales; family Fabaceae; genus Vigna; species Vigna reflexopilosa. The sequence continues at coordinate 31,970,883 of CM050926.1, read as the reverse complement.
CCAGCCTTTTGGATCCCTTTTCAGATTGCCAGGCCACCGAATAGCACTGAAACATTCTGTATTACCAGCGCTAGAATGTCCACCTTTTCCTGTAGGGAGGTTTTTGGTGAAGCCATATTGTTCACTCCAAAAGCAAAGTTCCTTGTAACTCTTCCCGACCACATTTACCATCCTTAAAATAGAAGTCTGCTGGAGTTTCCCATCTTCGAATTGAATAGGACCGCTTAAACCAAGAAAACTGCTACGCAGTATTTCTCCAAGTAAATTCTTTGGGCTCCTAGTGTTTCTATTGGTCATTCTGTCTACTGCTTGGGTCACAATTTTAATGCTATCATATGCTTGCAATGCATAAAATCCGGGGTAGCGGTAATCTTCCTCAACATTCTTGGACCAAAATGTTCTCCGGAATTCAGCCTCAAAATCTTGGTACTCAGTGCTTATTTCGGAGTAGTACGTTTTGATTCCTAAAGCCCCATCCATATAGGAAATAGCAGACTTGTTGACAGAGTCCAGCACATTTGTTATGCTCTCTGGAAGTATCCATGCTGATTCTTTGTCCACGAATCCCATTTTTGAGGCTTCTTTAAACAAATGGATAGCCATTTCTAATGAAGATCGCAGCACAATGAAAACGCGAGATTGGGTTTGCAACAACTTCAACAGTTTTTCACGTATAAACCCTCCCGGTTCATGCAGAGAAGAAATAGGTGGAAGAACTAAGTGATAATCAATCGATGAACTCACATCCCGGAGAGCCTCAGATAGCATTGCTAGCATGCCATAGTCACCTCCATATGCATCATCTTCATAGATAGCAACTACTCTCTGCCAACCAAAAGCTTTCACTATATCTACAATGCATTTGATATATGATAAATCACTCCTAGTCATTCTCACCAGAAAAGGCCACCTATTACTCATCAACGGCGGGGTAACGGTGGGTTCTGCAAATGCTATAATAGGAACTCGAGCTTGGCTTCCTATTTCAGCCACTAGAGCTGCTTCTGACCATCTGTGCATCCCTATAATCACTTCCGCCTTTTGCTTATCAATCATCTCTTCAGCTGCAAGAAAGGGTCTCAAATTCTTCAGTGTACATATTTAAGGAAAGGCAAGCTGTGTTTTTAACTCTCGTCAAAGCTAATTTTAGTTCCTACATTCTAATAATAATCATTTTGGTTCTCACATTTCGAAAACATGATGGGTTCGTCCTTGGTTAAGTCAAAATGAAGTACACAGGATCAGAAAAAAAATCCACCGCCTTTTATAAATAGAGACTAAATCACCAATTTAAAATAGAAAGACTAAAACAAAATTTTGATCGATTCTTGAAGAATCTAAAATACATTTTTCCCTTTGAAAAAGTTTACCCGAAGACATATAAAGTTGAAGTCTTTACTTGGCCAAAGGTAGATATACTAACCAAGAGTGATGGCTTTAAGAGGATTCTCGGTGGAGTTCCGAAAATAGAGAGCCAACTTGTAGATCTTTGAAGTGCTATTGTAACTTCGAGCTGCAATGTCCATGGCTATTTGCTGTTCTTTCCCAATGCGAGAATTCACATCAATGATTGCCCCAACAGATAATACTTGGTTGTCTATATTTGTAGCTTCATCTTGGTAGCCATTAATAAGAACAAGGGCGATGAGTACATAAAAGAAGAGAAAATTCATTGTGATTGCTTGAGGATTAGATGAAAGGAAATGCATTTTGCTTCTATATGTTTTGCTCACATGATATATTAACCTTTAGCTGAAAATTTTGGGTATAGGTTGCCTCGGTCTTATTACATATCATATATAAGTGAAAATTCGAGGAAAAGAAGGCAGTAGCAGCGAAATTATTAGTACTTGAATGCTAAGAATTCTGGTGGGACCTTGAATCTTTGACGGTTACAGAGATGTTGACTCCATACAAAAAGACAAATCTGAGAATCTTGTGACCTATATAAGGAAGGGATATTCATGTAGTTCCAACTTGCGTGGAAGAGGACTAGCTTGTAGATAGGATTAGTCTTGGATTTGGACAAACCTGGTAGAAAACAAAATAAAGGAAAGTTTGTATGAATATCATGTAGCAGCAAGCAGAAGTTGCAGATCGAAATATAGGATTAGTTTGAGTTAAACTACTTTCATTCCAAATAGTAATCCACTGTTCAATCATGCCCAACACTCTTTCGTCCTAACATGTGAGATAACGAGGGCAATGAACATTAGTGAAACACATGGTAATGGTCTAGAGTTGTCTTTTGATGAATTATAGTTATAGAAATCATGATTTTTTCTAGATGATAGTAATAAAAGAGAAAAGAATGATACTATCAGTATTACACAGAAATTTGATCATGCTTCAAAGTTATGTAGAGTCTATGCTTGTTTTAAGGAGTTCTACCATAGCAATTATGTAGTTGGAGTCATGATTTAACAAATTTTATATTTCTTTGTTATGATTGTAAGACACCGTTTGTATATTGTGATAATCGTAATTATGAATTACTAAGATGACATCACTTTCCTTTGTATATATTAATATTCTACATTTAGTCGAATTAAATATATGAGTAATGTAGTTTCTGTAAGGTTTAGAGAATTCTTGTCACGTAAATTAGTTGTACGTGATTGATTTAGGCTGTAAACAAAAACTTTCGAAGAAAGTGTGGTCTTAACGTTTCCATGTTGAGGATTGGACGGAGCACGCAGGAATTCTTGATTTTGAATCATCGAAGGCGTCGTATACACTCCAAACAGATACCGACAGAACATTCATATCCACTAGTTTTCAAGAGTAGACTCGTAGAAACGTAGAATACGTTGGGACAATTTTTGTGATTCTCGGAGAAACATGAGATGTAAAATTTGCCAAAAGACATTTCTTGGATGGAGTGAGTTGAATGGGACCTAGAACATGTGGACAACAAGAGCAGTTCACCCCAAACTCAAAAACAGCTTTATCTCGACCACAAAACAGACATACCAAGCAAATCAAAAGTCGGTCTTCTCTTATACAGCATTTAGCATTTAACATTTAGCTTTTAACATTTAGAGTATGACATAATAAGATTTGGACTCCCTTGGATGCAGGGATATTCGAATTTATGTTGACCAACGTAACTACTACAAATATGAAAAGTCAGGTAATATAAAATATTGCAATATTTATAACTCAAATTGAAATATTAAAACATATGTGTGGCAATGATTCTGCGGCAATATCAGCCTTATGTTTTCCGTGGACTTTCGGAATGGACTTTGTTATAGTACTCACAGAATAAAAACTATATGTTTTTTTACTATTGTTTACACACATCCTAAAGCATACAAAATAAATTAAATCCAGTCAATCTTGTATCTTATAATTATTTTAAATTCATTATTCTGAAAAACTGTAATGCATTTTTTTGTTACTAAACTAACATTTTTAGAATAATTTAAAACGGAAGGAAAGATTTTTTCCACCACTAGAGATTAGAGAAAAGTTGGGTACAAGCTTCTGAAAGCATTTATGTTATTCTTTTGTAGCATTATTATTTGTCATTTTAATACTTCTATATTTAAAACTAATTTTTTTAACCTATTAGAAAAATAAAGTGCATGTAGCTATTTTTATCAAGCCTTAACTGAAATAGAATTTGATAACAGAAAATCTTGAAGATTAGCTTGTTGTTATTCTCACTAATATCAACTTCCTTTACGATTTACACTGAACTAAACTATAACATTTAAAAGATGCTTTTGGAAAACAAGCTTCCGGAAAACATGTTCAAAGATTTTCAATTTCATGTTTCACATATATAAACATTTTGAATTATTTTAGAAATATCATTTTATAATGAAATATTAATGATAGAATACTGCAGAATAATTAATGTTAAAAAACAATTTCAAATTACATATTTTGGAATTTTCATTCCGAAATATACGTTTTCCCTCTTTCAGAATATGTAATTCAAAAACATTTTAATATATTTTAAGTTGTATATATTTCAAGATTTTAAAAGTCATCTATGTCATTACATTGTAATGGGAGCGTGGTTAAAGAAAACATACACAATTTAGAAAACAATTCTTACCTCATGTATCTATTGTGGATTGTTATTTCCTTTATCTACTTTTATTGTAAAGCAATTCCAATAGAATGAAACTTTTCTTAAACACAAAAAACTATGTTGCTTTCTCAACGTCCACTCTTGGAGCAATGAAGAAAAACATCACTTGTTAGTCAGTTATTTCGTGAAATTCTTTGAAATTAAACCTCATACCATAAGTCCATAACTAAACATTAGATGACAAACATGAAGATTGAATTATATATGTTCACGTGTTTATGATATAAGGTTATTTCTCAATCATGTCATATCATTCTAGTAATCTGCAACTTATGTTTGGCTGCTGACAGACAGCACCAAGCAGATGGTGCACATGAAAGCACACATGACATAGAGAATCCAGAAGTTGGAGAGGGTCAGGCTCTCAGTTTCTGGAGAACGGTTTGAATTTGAGCATTGGGGAGGAGTCAACCATTGCTCTTCCAAAGATTTTAGTTTTCCATTTTCTGCTAGTTCTAAAATGGCTTCAGAAAATTCTTTAGCCATGGCAGATCCTTTTTGAAATACCTGCATATATCAGCAAAACCAATTTTCAGTTCAATGTCTAACAAGTTTGATATCACAGTATGGAACAGAACTTGAGAGTGAAAAATGCATGACTAAGGTTGGAGACGGAGTTGTAAGCACTTACAAAGCCAAGTCCTCCAAATTTATAGGCAGCTGTAATTGCAGTGTAATCCCTGGGGTACTTGTTCAAGAAAACCCTCTCATACGGGCTTTCAAAAAAGAGAGCATGCATTTTTTTGCTTTTGAATTTATCTACAATGTCATGTTCTCCATGAACGTTTATTATTTGATTTGGATGGAACTTATACACATGTATCATGTAGTTCTTTACAAAGGAACTGCGGTTTTCACAACCAACTGATAACTTGTTTTGCTTTAGCCACTCAATATCTCTTAAAGACCATCGTTTGACGGTTAGCATTGAGGAAAGGTTGGCAGTGTAGCTTGAGGTTATAACAAACACAAGAAAAAGCCATGCAGCAACTGCTACTCGTGCAGAGTTGCTTCTTATTCTCTCCCCTGAGGCACATTGAAGAACTGTTAGATATGATCTTTTATAAAATAATTAGTTATTATTTTGAGTATATTTTGTAGCATTAGTTGCCTAAAGGTTAGTTTCAATTATAGTTTGTCGGCAGTCTAAATTATAGCTTGAAATTTGTATATATTCCTTATCAATGAATGCAAAGTACGGATGATTTCCTCCAAGAACAAATCTAGAAATCTAACATTTAAAACTTTTTCTTTAAACTAGTATTTTAATAATAGCAATTCAGTTGTTCCACTGAATCTCGTATACAATTACCATGCTTAAAACTGATTAGTAATTTGGTTTAATCTCATTAGTAAATTGGCCTACACCAAATCACTAATCATATAACGAAAAGGAATGTGATAGAGTTTTCATTATTTGCATATTTATACTTACTATGAGCAAAAAATAGAGAAGAAAAGGCAAACCACAGTGTGGTGCTGATCTGATTTTCCAATGGACCACCAAAATCTGGATTGAACTCATGCTCCAGGAACCATACGGTGAACATTGTGTAGATGAGAATGCAAATAGTAGCAAGCCACATTCCCCAGCTAAAGGGTTCCATAAACAACCACATCGATCCTTCAGTCTCTATTGGAAATATAACTGATAAGCTCGAATCAGTGTATGGTTGAGTGAACGACACATCCTTTGATCGGTTGGCGAGTATTGTTAAATCTCCGACAATAGCATGGTGGGACTGCAGTTATTCAATTATATATAAGGGTTCTCTGTTAATCAATTGGTCATGAAACCAATAATCACGAAAGTCTAAAAGGAGGACACAATTTAAACTTTAAAGAATACTAGAAAGCATTGTGTTGAGAAATTTGAACAATAGGAAAAAATTGGTATGGTTTTTGTTTTCCTTGAAAAAAGATTTGTTTTTTTGTGTCAATTTGGTTCAAATACAGGTATCGGATTGTATAAAATTCAACGGTAAATTAACCCTGTAAGATAAGAAACAATTTGCTTTAATTTTGGAAAGAAGAGATTAAAAAGGCAAACACAAGCTTAGGAGAACCAAATGTTGAGAGGGGTAAATATCAATACAGAAACATTACCTTGTTTATTACATTCAGTAGAAGTTTATCATAGGATTCATTGAAGGACTCAAATACATAGGGAATGTCACCATACTTGTCACTCAGAATTTTTATTGTCTCAAGGAAAAGACGAATACAGAAACCATCATATTTCTTTGGAGGGCCTTCCTTCAGAAAATTTTCAAAAGCAGGGTTTATAGGAATTGCCACTTTTAAAGGTTCTGCGTTAGTCGGCAGTTTCCATCCCTTAGGACCAGCAGAAGTTAGGCCTCCTGGCCAAACCACCGGACCAAGTGAGATATTTGTAGCATAATCATCTTTTGTTTCTCTGTCTTTCAGTATTTTAAGAGATTTACCGAACTTCAATTTCGGGGTCCAAAAATCTAGTTCCTTGTATTCCTTGTTAACCACGTTTATCACTCTCAACACCGGAGTATTGAATAGATGACCATCTTTGAATCTTATATTACCACTTAAACCATTGAAATCGCTAGATAACAATTTTTCCAAGAAGACCCTTGAATTACTAGATTTCCCATTCATTCTCTCCAAGGCCTTTGTGATTAATGTAACGCTATCATAAGCTTGTAATGCATCTGATCCTGGTTTTGCATACTCAGTTTGGAAATCTTCTTGCAATTGCTTATAAGAATGAGAACTTGTAGAATAATAGGTTTTGATTCCTAAAGCACCTTCCAAAGAGGACAAAACAGATTTGTTTGCAAAGTCTAACATACTTGTGATCCCCTCGTTCATTATCCAAGCTGAATCTTTCCCTAACAATCCAATTTTCTTAGCTTCTCTGAACAAATGGGTTATCATTGGGAATGTTGCTTGAAGTACAACAAAAACACGAGATTGCAGTGGCAAAAGCTTAAGCAATTCGTTCAGAACAAACCCTTTCGGATCAGATAAAGATGTGAACGATGGAAGAACTAACCGGTTCTCTATCTGTGAGTCACCCTTTTGGAGAGCCTCAGAAAAGAGGCTTAACATTCCAGAATCACCACTGTAAGGGTTGTCTTCATATATAGCTATAACCTTCCGCCAATTGAACTCATGGATAATATCTGCAATGCAATTTATTTGTGCAGCCTGATCTTTTGCCATTTGAATCAGAAATGGCCAACGATGTTGCATTGAAGCAGGATGGATCATTGGGGGAGAAGAAAATGAAATAACTGGAATTTGAGCACTGTTTCCCTGGTCAGCAACTAGAGTTGCTTCTTGCCATGTCCCCATGAAAAGAATGACTTCAACTTTTTTCTTAATGATTAGTTCTTCAGCTGGAAAGCAGAAGAAGCAATATATTTTATACGTGATTAAGTGAAAAGAAGTTTAACACCGAAAAATTCATCATCAAATAGTGCTCACCAGATGAAGCTGCTTGTAATGGAATTCCACCAGAGTCGCGGAAGCAAAGGTTTATATAGTGGTTCTGTGAATAATTATTGAAACGTTGAGCTGCAATTTGCATGGCCATTCGCTGTTGTTCTCCTGTCTTTGAATTGACATCAATGAGCACGCCAACAATTGTATTTTGGAAACTGTAGGCAACCTGAGCTCCAATGAGGAGAAGAAAGATTGTTAGAGAATGCCGAAGCAAAACATTTGATACCGCTTTGGAAGTTTGGGTATGAAAATTCATATTGGCTACTGACACAGATTTTAAGTACCTTCGGTGTTGTTATATTTATGTAATCAAATACACAGTGGAGGGGCTGGCTGTGAAAACCTCGTAAAACCACTTTTGTGATAATTATAACACAAGTTAAAACTGGGTGGCAGAAAAAGTTTACATCTAGGCATGCTATTGGTTGGGAAGTCCAAAATTTTCTACCAAGCCCTTTGCTCATAAATACAAATACGAATCTTCAAACATCCTCGTCATTCAAGATACTTTGAAGTAAGAGTTATGAGTGCATTCTCCTATTACAAAGGAAAACTTAAAAAATTGGGTTATTTTACCACGTAATTATATAAATTGGGTAATTAGACTTTTTTTTTTTTACATATTTAGAGTAAGTTCTCCGGAGTGCTAATGACTTCTCTGTCTCTTCTCAAGTGAAGCCCTTATTACTTCTTTGGACTTTTTCATAAAATTCTGAAAAAATAATACTTGTAATTTTTTTTTAATATGGAAAATATTTTATTTTCAAATATCTCTCTCTCTCTTGTTTTTTCTCTATCCTTTTTATCATTTTGTTTTGAGTTTCTTTATGTGAAAGTTTTGCAACATTTATTTTTGTAGGAAAATGATATTAGTAGCTCAAGGGAGCAGATCATGTTAACAATTTAAATATAAAGTAAAAGTCTTAACATTCAATAAAAAAAAAAATAGTTGAGTAACATGTAAAAAGAAAGACATAATAACATTAAATTTTGCAGTTTTATATTAAAAATAATGTGCATTTTCTAATATGAACAACTCATATTTCGTTGGTAATAAATCTCCTACAAAAGTTAGATGAATTAAATCAGATTCAAATTGTAAATAGAAAGATTTACATTCGGTCTATAAATCATAATTTGTCCTTAGGGATAAAAATATAATAAAGAAGTAATGAAATGTTGAAGAAATAAAGATAAAAAAAGAGATAAAGATTTAAGTCTAGAGAAGAGAAGAAAATATTATGTTTTGTTTACGGGAGCAAGGAGCATTTGAAGAGGAGGTGACAGAGAAGTTGCTTGGAAAGTTACGAAAGTTTTGAAGTTAGGTGTGTTTTAAAACTCTCTAATTAATTATTGACTTTAAATTTTCTAACAGGGACCGATTTACTTCTAAAAAGCATGGATAGAAATTGTTGGCACTAGTCGAAAAATGAGATTTAATAACGATGGTTCTAATTCAAGTGAATCGAGGGAAGATTTCTTTCCATGGTAACGAGGAAGGGAAAATTAGCAAATTAAATTTATATGCTTCAAGTACAGCAGATTCATCTCGAGCAAGTTTTAGACATACTCGCCTTAGCCATATATTAGTGAAGGAAAGGACAGTGTTGAAACAATGGACTTTTCTCAACATTATTCATTTATATATATGTACTTATTAACTCTCACTTTATTAAGATATTCATCTCATGAAAATAAAAAGCTTTCGCTAAGCTATATATATATATATATATATATATATATATATATATATATTATATCTCGTATAAGCTTATGAAAATTCATTGTAAGACATGTTTTGCAAATAAATTTGTTCGTCTTGTATTTATAAAACTTATATTTAGAAAATATATAATTTAAGCTAACTCATGTGATACATTTTAAAATTAGAATAAAAACTATTATTTATTTAAACGTGACTCGACAAAATCAATATATTTGTGTTCTATTATTTTTTTAGTTTCAATGTATTTTCGAGTTAAATTGAAGTATAATTTTGTATTAGCATAGTCTATTTCCAATTTAAATAAATTTTAAAATAATTTTGATATTTATTTTGTTTATATTATGTTCGATTGAATCCTATTTAGTTTGTTTTGGAGTTCTTAATATCAATATAGAGTCAAAATGGAAAAATAAATAAATAAATAAAATTAAACCAATTTTTGAATAAACTGACACTAGTACAACTAAGCAGTATAATTAAGTTTAAACCATACAAGTAAATTTCTACAAACTCCTGAACCATACAAGCAAACTCATTGCAAAGGAAACCTTAAACATTAAACATGAGGTTAAACCATAAAAACTTCTTTATCTAAGGACTAGAGCATAAAACTTAAGTCACAAAAGCAAACTCTCATGAGGAGGAAGCCTCCTGCACCCACCTTTAGAAATATATGAAATGTAACATTTACAGCTTAAGCCTAAAATGTGTAGCTTAAACCCTAAGAAAGACGATTTGAAAATGTTTGGAATAAAATCTTTGCAGCTCAAGCGCCAAAGCTGAAATCGAGCATTGTCCTAAACAAATTATAAATATAAACCTCATGTCCTCATTTATATGCATTGAGTGGAGGATCGAGTATGTAGTAATGGAGTAGAAATGAGTTTGTAAGCCTTAAGAGATATGCTTTCATTGTAAATGTTATGTCTAGATGTTGTTGGGGTTGCATAACAATATTATGAGTAGTTGAACACTTTGGTGTCAAGGTCGGATGTAACCAATTCTAATTGTCTACATTTTTACTTCTTGGATATTTATTTATGTTTTTATTATATTTGTTTGTGAATTAGTTTATGTTTATTGTTGGATGAACTCATTACTCGTCTTATTTGCCTAGATTGAAGTTAAGTGGAAACTGATTCCAAGTTGTGGTCCAACTAATTATTCTCCAGGATTTTGGATGTTAGGAATAGATGTAAGGCTCTAATTTATCATAGAGTACTAATTTTAATGTAAGTGATTCATTCAAGTAATTATAGAGGAATCATACTAAAGTTTGATGATCTTAGACTCTAGATGTCAAAAATTGACCTAAAGTTATATTTAAACAGCACTCCTAAGATCGTGAATGATTTGCGTAAGTAGATAAGCAAGATCAATAACGATGCATGGGAAAAGGATGAAATGAATTCCACTCATAACCTCTGCTCCAGTCAATCTATATAATATATACTATTATCAATATTTTTCAAATACAAAAACTCAAAAACAAACTATCAATATGATTACTAAATCCATGTGGAAATGGTAACTCTCATTCGACTATACTATAAATAACTTATACACTTCTTAATAGATCTTAGATAAATCTTTCAAAACTTGAAACACTGTAATGTCAGAAATTTTAAGACTCAAACCTAATAAACATAACAATCACATTTACACTCATCACTAACCCTACATAATATTCTAAAAATTCAGAAATAAAAAATTATAAATTTTTAGTCAGTATTTTTTTTATATTTTTTTGGATTATGAGTATAAAATATTTATTATTTTGTTAATGATTAATATTTTCTGTATAAAGATCCCTCTTTCTTCTATTTTATTTTTATTTACATGACTTAGATATAAAAATATAAAAATTTACTTAAGACATTTGAGTATAGTTCTACTCAAATTAAGAATTAATTGGTATAGTTTCTATATAATTATGGCAATCTGTTGGTATAGTTTCTAACTCAGTTTATAATTTTCTCTACCAACACACACCAACATGGTCAAAAGGGAATATTTAGTATACATTAAGATACTTACGATACGCCGGCGGAAGGACACAACAGCAAGGGCGGTGCTTTGACACGCGACGAGTCGGAAGAGACGAGGCGAATGGGATGAGACACGAGTAATCGACGTTCTCGGGGCGTCACAGTGGAAGCTTCTGTTGAAGAGAGACTTCTGTCCTCCGGTGACCGTTGAAGGGCGACTGACGCTGGAAGAGACGCGAAGATGATCGGTGAGAAGAGCCGTGGTCCTCCGGTGGCTATTGAACACCGAGTGACGGTGGAAACGGCACGACTGGGAAGAGTCGCGAATTGTGGGAAGAGACGCGAAGAGCACCGATGATCGATGGCAAAGCCTCTGGGTGGTCCTCCGGTTGCCGTTGAACGGTGAACGACGATGGAGTCGTGACGGGGCTTTGGTCGTTGGGAGGGAGAGTTTCTCTCTCTAGAGTATCTTTCTCAAACTCTGAAAATGAAATTTGAATTGAATGTTTCCTTCCCCTTTCACTCAGACCCCTCCACTAATCTACATCATTTTTTATTTTTTTTATTTTCTTAAATGTCAAAAATTTGTCATCCTCAAAGTATCATTTTCCTTTTTTTTTTTACCAGAAATCTTCACCATCAAATAATATGTTTGAAGTTATATACTGTAAAAATAATAGAACGTCTTTCAGACATTTGTTTCATAAAAATGATGAATACTTTTAACCAATTCAATCATCATTCGGGCCGCGCTTGGGCCGAATGTATTTGGGCCCTCTGATGTAAAATGATCCAAGAGTAGATTTTTACTTTGAAGGATCGGGGGATTGGCCGTGCGTTGGGGTGGTGGACAATTGACCATGTCGCAGTTCTGGAAACCAGGGACGGAGAGGCCACAGGGTCGCGTAGTCGACGATGAAGAAGGTGGTCTTCTCTTCTTGTTTGGTTCTCACCATTCCTCTTCCGCAAGACATGGCTACGCCAGCATCGAGAAGCAACGCCAGCGATTGCCTGTGTTCAAGTACCGCACCGCCATTCTCTACCTCGTCGAGACTCACGCCACCACCATCATCGTTGGCGAAACCGGCAGCGGAAAAACCACTCAAATTCCTCAGGTCACCTTCCTCCAAATTCAAATTCTAATTCTAATTCAAAATCATATTCACATTACTCACAATTTGAACTGCATTTCAGTACCTGAAAGAAGCAGGTTGGGCCACCGGTGGCAGACTCATTGCTTGCACTCAACCTAGAAGACTTGCCGTTCAGGTCACATATCTTCTTAATTACAGCTCAATTATAATTCAAATAATCATTCACGTAACTCTCTCATTCTTTTGCGTTTAACAGGCTGTTGCTTCCAGAGTTGCCGAAGAGATGGGAGTAAAGCTCGGTGAAGAAGTTGGCTACACGATAAGGTTTGAAGATGTAACCAAACCGGTGAGCATCTCTCTTCAATTATCTTTTCTTTGCATCTAATGTTGTCATGCTTACTTTTACTCACATTCACACACACACACAGACGTGTGTCTGTATATAATATGCTGATATAATAAGAGAGTTGCTTGGATAATGACGAGTGGAGTGGTTCCGTCGTTTATTTTCGTTTTGTGGCAGGACAGGATGTAACGGTACTTAAATTTTTAACTGATGGAGTGCTCCTAAGGGAGATGATGGACGATCCTCTTTTGACCAAATATAGGTATTTGTTATCCCTTATCTTCGGTGGAATGGACTTCAAATGTTTACACTCATAAATTACCTTTATAATTTTTCTTAAAGTGATACATTATGTCTACACTGTTCACAACTGGCGAAAAAGACATCAAAGAACCTGGATGAGCATGGAATAGGGAAACTGTGGTTGTATGATGGCAGTGTAGCATTCTTATCTTTATGTGCTGTTTTAAAACTTCGAGACTAATAGTGTTTTTTTCCTTCTTTGTGAAGTTGCCATCAGATTTAGAGAACCTTTCTTCTGATCCTTGTGTATCTTTGGGGGCTCTTGGGTTGTCCCCTTTTTCTTGTTTGTGAGATATTGTAACCCTCCCCAGACTGATATTTTTTTTTAATTAAATAAAATTAAAGCCGAGTTGCCACAGAACTTTTCAGGGCTGACCAGTCTGGCTTTTCAATGTTGTCCATGCAAACATTACTTATTAAATGGTTATATAAATTGTGTTATTTTTACATGTTTTGTGGCTGTGGCAGATAGCAAAGACTTATAGTTGTTTCTATGAAAGAATGCGATATTCCAATTCATTCTCCTGTTCTGTACTCCTTTCTCCCTGACCTTTGTGAATACTTGTTTCAGTGTTATAATGGTGGATGAGGCTCACGAAAGATCAATATCAACAGACATTTTGCTTGGACTATTGAAAAAGGTATTAAATGGATGGGCTATCCATATGTATAGGAATAAAATGCCGTTCATTTGCAGTAATTAAAAATAGTTTCATTATATTTACAATTTTTCAATCTAATAATTTGTATGAATTCTGTTTTCTACTTTTCTAGATTCAAAGTCGTCGACCAGAGTTGCGGTTGATTATCTCATCTGCTACTATTGAAGCAAAGTCGATGTCTGACTTCTTCCATATGAGGTTTTCTTCTACCCTTGCTAAGTTTTAATTGTTCAGATTTTATTTACGCATCAACATTTTCCTGGAAGCTTTGTTCATAGAACCTATCTTCATAAAAATGGCACAAGATTTTGTTTAGGAAAATAGCTGATCTGATTGTAAGATTCGCCTGAATCGTAAAAATCCTACAAAAGGAAAAAGGTTTCTCTATTAGAGTCCAAATTATCGATACACCTATGTCTGTTGGCATTTAGTTGTTTGTAATGCTAAAACTGTTAGTTAGATAAACACATGGAACAGAGAGACACAAAAGAAAGGGAGGAAAACAAAGAATTTGTATAGTATCATTGCTATGAAGAACAGTACTACTGTTTATATGCACCAAGAGAAGAAACGGAATTTCAATACAGCTGTTAGAACTAACAACACAAAACGGCTGTAATCGACCTAAATAGCTTTGACTGTTTTATCATCTGATAAATATTCTTTCAAAGAAATGACTTTGTGATACTGGATCATTGTCTAACCAGTAGTTTCAAACTATCATCATTAATGCACTTGCTCTCCGCTGCACCTACAAAAGCACAATATATATTACCTATGCAATATAATATTATCTGGTATATATCACCACAGTACTGAGATGTTTAAAATTGAAAGTCTTGTGAACTTTTGTGCTGAACATTCAGATATTGATTGCCACCCGAAAAAGCAGTCACTTACTCAACAATGTATTCTATTAACAGAAAGAAGCGCCGAGAGACTGAAAACAAGAATCATGGACCACAAGTGGAACCTGCAATCTTGTCAGTTGAGGTACTATTTAGTAGTAAAACTCCTGCTTTTGTCTCTACTGTTTTAAGAGTGCATTTCTTTGAAGAAAAGCACGGGCACACTTAAGGTTACTTGAATCTCCCGTTCCCTTGAATTTGCTTTTAAACAAGGTCTATGGTTGTTCCAGTGTGGTATCTGACCTGTGAAGGAACTGGACTGCCACTATATTCCTGGCTGCTTTTTTCTTTTGTTTCTCTTTTCAATCCTTTTTATTATGGTAGTCAAAATTGAGATCTTACTTGAGCAGAAAGGGAGTTTAGATAAAAAAATTGAGGGATCATAACATGGATTGTAAGATCCTACAAAATTGTTGAAAATTCAAACATATGATATATACTCATTATTAGAACCTAACATTCATGGGAGAAAACTGATTCTATTCATACTGAAAATTTTCAATCAAATACACACTTCGTGGGGATGGAAAATAAAAGAAATGAAGGGAAAGAGAGTAAAAAGTTTAGTTGTTTGGATTGAGGGAAAGAAAGTGGAAAATGAGACGAAACTTTTGTTTGATTTAATTGATCTAATAAAATTCTTTTTTTTGGCATATTAATAAATTTAGAAAATAAGTTGTAAAATATTTTTTTTATAATAATTTAATATGAAAAGTAATTCTAAAAAATATAAATTAGAGTTAACATAAATTTTAAATTAAAATAAAAGTTTATTACAATGTTTTAATAAATAATATAGTTATATTTTAATATAACATTAAAATAAAATATTTTTATAAAAAAATCAGCATCAACATTTAAATTAATTAATTAAACTTAATTTTTTATTTTAATTATGTGTTTTATTATAATATAAAACATAATTATTAATAAAATGTTAGATTAATTAGTTTGTTTATTATTTTAGTATTTTATTTTAATTATTTATTTTTATAATATAAATTATATAATAGTAAAACCTTAAATTTATTTATTATTTTAACATTTTATTGTATTATTATATAGAATATACATTAAAACAAACTTAATAAAGGTAACTCATCCAATCAATTATACTTTTTACCTAATCGATTATACTATTAATATTTAAAGGAAAATTACTACTACAAAGTTCGTCTTATCTTCGTGTTTTCCTAATTTAATATCTGAACTTTCCATTGGAGATGACAAAAGGGGTCAAGTCTTGCAGGCCAGCCCACCAGCCCGGCCAAAAGAAGCAGGTTGGAACAATGTTTTCAACCTAAGAATGTGAACCAACCCAGTCCGCCAAGCCTGCCAATCCGGCAGGTCAATCGGGTTAGCCTAGCTTCATTAAAATAAATTTGAACCCAAGCCACAACATTCTATATTGGCACAGTTTGACAACTTGGAGAAGGTCTAATACAGCTTGGCCAAGATCTAAAACAGTCATACGGTAACTGTTTGAGTCCTCTTCAGCCTGGCAACCCGGCATAAGCCCATTTTCATGTTAAAAATTAAAATTTCAGCCTTTTTTCATGTGATATTAGACTTCAGATCACAAGAAAAAAAACACATGGGCTAGCCCATTTTTGGTGGGCCAATATCGGGTCATGCTTAAACGGGCCGGCTTGGCCCGTTTTGTCACCTCTACTTTTCATTCTTTTATTTGCCTTTTATGTTTCCATCTTTGGAATCAAGCACATAAAGAAGATATCACACATCAAACCAACTGTCTTGTCTCAGCACCTATTACAAAGAACATAAAGTAGTTATAAAGATAATGATCACCTATTACAGTGATTAATATGCTACCAGCTAACATATACTAACACTCTTGTATGTGTAGCACAAACCATTATACAACACTTCAAAGAAAAGGATGATTCTGTCTTGTTAACGTTTGATCCAATCCAAACTACAAAACAACAATAAAACATAAGGAAGTTTGAACTTGTAGTGAGATATTTGAGTGCTGAAACTTGTATTGAGAGCTTGCGTGTGTTTGTGTCTTACAATCCACACAAACAGAGATAAGGAGAGATCTAATAAAATTACAGTGAGTGAAAGAGAATTAAATAGGGGAATTAATTTCACAAATGTGGTTAGGAGCGGTAGTTTTTTCTTTATTGGTAAAGGGAAAGTTATTCTAATTTTTGGTCAAAATGGGTGCGGGTGTATTTTGACCTTATAAGGAATAAAAAATTTGGGCTTCAAATTTGTATTTATTTGGAGTGAAGCATGTTAAGGGTTACAAGATTGGTTTGCAATCCCGACCATCAAACTAACCTAGAAAGGCAGTAGCGAGAAGTTCCAATCTGCTGCAAGTTGCAATCTTTAATGACCAAACTGGCAATTTTTCAATCTAGAGTAGATGAAAACTCAGAAACAAGGGAGAAGATCATGATAGCCTTACATGTCAAACTGTGATTTTGACTACAATGGTTATTATTGTTTAATTTTTCCTGCCTGTTCATATTATCACCCTTGTTGTTTTTTTGTTCTTTTCCATTTTATATTAATTTCACAAAGCAACAACTTTTCAGAAACTGAACTACAATATAATTTGGAAATGCTTTAATTAAGTGGGGCATTACTATGACTGTGGTTTCCCGGTTAAAGTTTTCATTATACAAATACATCATGCTTTATGATTTTCAGGGTAGAGGATTCAATGTACAAATTAATTATGCTGAGGAACCTGTCCAAGACTACGTTCAGGCTGCTGTTTCAACGACACTCTTGATCCACGAGCGGGTATTTTAATCTCTTATAATGAGATGGGATCAATTCAACTAATGCATTTTATATTTTAGGCATTTTAATCACTTCAGTTTAATTACATGTTTTGTTGCCGAGTGATTACATTGGACTTGATCATGGATTTTAAGATATGAGTGTTTATTTGATACTTATCATAGTAACTGTAATAGAAATTTTGAAGTCCTATAACAGCAACATACAAATAAATTCTAGACATTCCTGATGTTGCTGAAGTAAGCAGAAAATCATATTTATCTAAATAGTTAAAACAAAAGCAAAATGGACTGAAATTATGGTTTTGATCTTTTCTGTCATAGAGAGAATTGCTTGTAATTGTGTGATCTGTACACACATGAGTACTATTATTTATAATGAAGAAGAGATATAACAATAAGGAGTCAAATCAATGCCTAATAATGGGAAATATTTGGTAAGACATTTCCTTGTAAGGATATATCATATCTTCCTATTAAATGTAATTAAATTATAAAGTAAAGATAAAAGGAAGGGAAAGAGAACAAGAAATTTGATATCATATAGAGAATATTGCTTGTAATTGTGGGATCTGTATTTACAACAAGTACTCTTATTTATGATGAAGTAGAGATGCAATAATAAGGAACAAAATGAATACTTAATAATGTGAAATATTTGGTTAGATATGTTCCTATCAAATCATATGATATCATATCTCCCTATTTAATGTAATAAAATCACATATCTAATACTTATCTTTCCTTAGGAGCCAGCAGGAGACGTTCTAGTGTTCCTTACTGGCCAGGATGACATTGATGCAGCTGTTCAGTTACTCACTGACCAAGTTCAAACTACTGGAAAACACTCTTCTGGTACATACTTGAATACTTATGATTTTTGGACTGCTAACTTTTGTTGTCTTGAACTACTAAACAACACTTTTTTTAAAACATCACTGACAGTATGTATAAATATTTTTCCATACATAATGAAAAAATGATTTCATATTTTTCGTCTTCAATGAGATGCATCTAATGAATGGAATTTTCCTTTGTTCCAGGATTGATTGTTTTGCCTCTGTATTCAGGGCTTCCACGCGCTGATCAGGTTAGAAATACATCAGTGTGTTTTATTATATATTTATTTTAATTTTAATATGGTAATATTTGTTTTACATTCTCTCAGGAGTTAGTGTTTTCTCCAGCTCCTCGTGGAAAGAGGAAAGTAGTAATTTCTACTAATATAGCAGAAACATCACTCACATTAGAGGTAACATCCCATTCACAATAAGTTTGACTATGTTTATGGGTTAGAGATGAGTCCTCCTTATTATTTCTTATTTTTCTAATCATGCAGGGAATTGTCTATGTTGTTGACAGTGGGTTTTCTAAACAGCGATTCTACAATCCGGTAATCATTTTGTTATTTCTATTGAAGAGATACAGTAACGAGCCCTATAATGATTATTTATTGTTTGGTTTATAAATGTAACATTTGGTCTATCTTTACTTCTATTCAAGTTTCTTTTTTGCTTTCCAGTTTTTAGCTAAATTGTTCCACTGCAGAGGCATGATCCTCATTTTCTACATGGGCCCTTGTATTATGTTAGAGAAGTTTCATCAATTTTTATGTCACTTATTGTCTTTTTTTAAAATTTTATACAAGTCGTTGTTGGTTTATGAAGGATTTAAAACATTAAAATTTTCAATATTTATTGGGTTGACAATTTCCTAGTCATGGTACTCTATGAATTTTAAATTAACATTAATTATGTATTTTCTTCATTATTTCAGTTTATTAGAATTTTCCTAGTCATTGTTGTGGTTGATTCTAGCTGCCATCCTAGTAGTTTTATTTTTAGAACCGTTCCGTCACTCTTTTTTTCCACCTTATGCTGATTTCTTAGATGTCTTCAAGTGTAATTTTCTTTCATGCTTTGTAACAGATTTCTGATATTGAAAATCTGGTTGTGGCTCCAATATCTAGGGCTTCTGCTAGACAAAGAGCTGGTAGGGCTGGGCGAGTTCGACCAGGAAAGTGTTACAGGTATTGTTTCAGCCATTTAATAAAATTGTGTTACTTGTAAAATATGATTTGTTATCCTAGTTGCCAGTCGCTTCTGAGATAAGAGATTGACTCTTATATCGAGTTATCTTGCAAAGAACCAAAATTATTTACATGTAGAATAATTTGTTTCATGTTATGGATTTTTGCTTATGATTAGCTCATGGAAGGTGACCCTGTTGATCTATAAACATCTTTTGATCTATGTAATGACAGCATGCTTTACAACATTCACCTTTTAAAACATTTTTTATATGAATTTAGTTATGCTGATGAGAACAAGTATGCTCCTCTTTTACTTCATTTGACAAGTTTTACAAGAAAAAGGCAAAATTTCATGGCAATTTCTGTAAAATAGAAAAGGTTTTATTTTTACTTTTTTAGTTTGTTTATTTGATTTGATTTAAGTAGAATGCATTCATTTTGAAGAGCCATGTTTTCCCCTACATTTTCTCTGATTACAGTTTCTCTATGGCCCTTTGCTGATGGCTGTTATACTGGGATTTTCAGTTCTGATATGCAAAGAGATCCAGCAGCCTCAATGCATCTTTTTTCCCTTTTTTTTATTGTTTGGAGGATATCTTATCTTGTCCACTCTGTTGCCATACCCTTCCTGTCTCTTTACACACACCCCACCGTTTTCTAATAAGTATTCTATTTGTGGAGTTAGTATTCTTCAATTTCATGGTGTAATAAAGGTCATTGTGTTTTATTTATGCATTTTTTTAATGCTTTATCTGTTATGTTTTATGTCCTATTTACCAAGCCAACATCTCAAATTGTGTAACTTGTATTTTGTATTGATGTTAATTGTCACAACCATTCACTGTGCGCGTGACTGCAATCAGGCTATACACAGAAGAATATTTTCTTAACCACATGCCTAATGCGGGAATTCCAGAGATACAGAGATCAAATATGGTCTCCTGCGTAATCCAGGTTAGTAATCGATTAATTTCAAAGAAGCAAGTACTTGTAGCGTGTTTTCTTTTTTTCCAGGCATGGGAACTTTATTATCCGGATAATATTTTTCTGATCCATACAATGATGACTAGTGATAAGTTGCTCCACTGCTATTTTGATTTATCTATCTTCAATTTGTTTGAATTTAATAAATTATTATCATAAGAGTATCTGCTCCGTGTATTGGTATTTCAATTAAAATAATAATCAAGATTAGTCAGAGAGAGGGAAAGATGAAGTTGCGTTAGAAACTTCAGCATTTTTGACAATTCATTTTATCAACTCTTGCAAAAAAAATGATGCACCTTTATTTTTTCCCTGCCTAGTATATTTACTTACCAACACTTTTTATTGTCTGGTCTTTTTAACTTCGTGTCAACAATCCTATATGTCAAAGCCACAGACAGATGAAGGAGGTCAGGAACATAATTCCTGGTTTTAGTACCAAACTTGCATATCACATCTACGCTACATACTTTTGGGGTGAGCTAGTGGCTAATTTTTAAGGGGGATTCCTCTTCCAATATGGAAAAGATTGAATTACTCGGTTGTATTTTTAGCCTCCGCCTATTGGTTGTGCATCACGTTTCTCTAATAAAAATTCTCCTTTTTATCCACAACAAAAGCATAGTAGTATAATGTTTAGTGAAATGGATTGCCCAGTCATCTCTTCTTTTTCTGATATTACGGACATAATTCCATTGAAAGTTGTAACCAGAATAATGCTTCTTGGAATAGTGTGTGTTCTAGATGAAGTTAATGATTGATTCTAAAATTAATTACTTTATACTTTTTTCTGATGATTTCCAGCTAAAGGCCTTGGGGATTGATAATATCTTGGGCTTTGACTGGCCAGCATCTCCATCTGCTGAAGCAATGATCCGATCACTAGAAGTTCTCTACTCACTTGGTATATTGGATGATGATGCTAAGCTGACTTCACCAACTGGATTTCAAGTTGCTGAGATTCCACTTGTAAATTTCTCTTACGAAAAATTCATGTTTGATTAATTTGTTAAATGCTTCATCTCTATTTATAGAATAATAAAGACTCGTTTTATCACCATGGACCCAGGGTTAGTTTAAGTACACTGGACACTTAGAGTTTTTTGGTGATCAGGATAAAGAAAATGATACAATAAGGTAATCATATCCTATGTTTTAGTTTGAGCTGACAGGATAAGGTAACCTTACGCTATCATGTTCATTAGAAGTATCAAAATGGGTTCCAACCTGTGAGTCAACTCAGTTCATTACGGGTTTGAATTAAGTTGGGTTAAAAAAAAAATCTGTTATTTTAAATATAGGTCAAACTGAACCTGACTCTATTAACTTGCGGATTAAACGGATTTGAACTGGGTTGAAGGTGGAATCCACCACCAAGAACCCTTTATTAATCTTTTACCATTTTTTCATAAGTTTTTTTATTATAATTATTTAACACTAATTATGTTGGTTGACAATTTGATCTTTTTAAATACTATACTAGAATGTTTGAATAATTTAGATGTTTAATTTATTTTTTTGACACGTTTTGTAGGTTGACATTTTAATTTTCAACCACTATCTTTATAATAATGTTTGGTGTAACCAGTGAACACTTTGTTTATACTACTATAAAAAAGTTAATCAAGTTAATTCACTTTGATTACACTATAATAAATATATAAAATAAATAAGAAGAACAATATTCTTAAGTGAGTCAACCCACTGAAGTGGGTTAAGTCAGGTTACAAAATTTCTGGCTCACAAAAAATTGAGTTGAGTTATTTTTAGCTCAACCCATAGTGAGCCAATTCATGTGAGCCAGGTTGGCTCACTTTGACAACCCTAATTTGTCCAAATATTGGGGGTGGGGGTGGGGATAGCTGGGTTAAGAGTAGAATAAGTTCATAACCTATCCAGATATATTTCTTACAATTTCACTTAGGTGTATTTAATGGGATGCAATCCTTGCTAGGATCCGATGGTCTCAAAAATGATAATAGCTTCCAGTCAACTTGGGTGTTCAGAGGAGATAATCACCATTGCTGCTGTTCTTTCTGTCCAAGTAAATCTTTTTGCCCTAGTCATTGCTATTGTTTTGTAAATAAATTTAATACATTTTTGTTAAAAAATCTTTTATTTTTTTGCTGAAGTTGAGAAATATTAAAATGAAATCTATCAGTATATCATCTCAAAAGTATAGTTAAACTTAAAGTATAGAGTAGTTGACCTTAATTTCAAAAATCTATGTATATAGTCCATTTGGATCTCAGGGAGAGGGATACAAAAGGAATCTGATGAAGCAAAATTGAGATTTGCTGCTGCCGAGGTAATTTAACTTATGTTTTCCCCACTCTTGCTGTTTATAGCCATAATTTCCTTTACGTTGTTATGTGCTAAACTTCTTATGATTCTTCATCAAACTCCTCCTTCATTGTGTAACATGATTGTTTTTCTGTAACAATATGATGGATGAGCTATATCTTTTATTCATATATTTATATCTTTTGATAATTGGTACAATTACAGGGTGACCATGTAACGTTCCTTAATGTATACAAGGGGTTTCATCAATCTGGTAAATCTTCACAGTGGTGTCACAAGAACTATGTAAACTATCATGCCATGGTGTGTATGTTTAGCAATTTTTCACAATATAGGCATTTTAATATAGTCCATGCACTCGTTTCCTTTCCAATATTGATGTTGACATGGCTGCTTAAATTTCAGAGAAAGGTTCTTGAAGTTAGAGAGCAACTCAAAAGAATTGCAAAGAGGATAGGACTAGTCTTGAAATCTTGTGAGAGTGATATGCAGGTTGGTTTTCTTCTTCTTTTATACTTATGGTTTTGATTATTTCTTAAAAAGACTGGCTTCAATATTCTCTTGATTTATTGTCTGGTGGGTGGTCAAATAGTCAAATTTAATGAAATCTCTGACCTAGTGTAATCATTATTTTACTGATCCTGTTTCATTCTTTGGTTTTCCACCCTATTACATCAAGGACTTGTTAAACAATTGCTTATTTATAAGTTGTTTTAATAATTGAAAGAAAAATAAGGGTAAACTTTTTTCTATTGAACCATAAGTTGCTTTCATAAGCTACCATTGAGAACTGTTGAAACAAGCTAAAAACAACTTTTCATAAAGACGTACACAAGTCCATGTCATGAGATAACTCCAGAAGAGAACATTTAATTATGTTGTTGCATTTACTTTTACAGTTAGTGAGAAAAGCTGTCATCGCCGGATTTTTTGCAAATGCGTGTCATCTAGAGGTGAGATTTTTCTTGACACAATAAAATGACATGATTTTATCATTCATTTCTTTATATATATATTACCAATTTTTGCCACAAATTGTTGTAAAACAAATAATTTAACTTTCCTTAAATTTTATGTTTATGTAAGGCATACAGTCATGATGGGATGTATAAGACGTTAAGAGGATCACAGGAGGTTTATATTCACCCGTCGTCAGTGCTATTCAGGTCCGTACAAACTCTATGAACGTTATGTATGTGCAGGTTTTATTTAGACTGTAAAAGTTGTGAAATATTCAAATCCCAATTCAATAGTCTCTACTGTAACGTGATTTTTATACATATCGTTTTCCTTTTTCGGTAATAATGAAAGATCAATATCTAAACACACTTTGTTATTTTTTGCAGAGTAAATCCAAAATGGGTTATTTACCATTCTCTTGTATCAACTGATCGACAATACATGCGTAATGTCTTAACTATAGACCCCTCGTGCTTACTGGATGCTGCTCCTCACTTCTACAAGTTGCAACAATCTAATCATCTCCTTTTTTGATTGATTTGTGTTTTGAACACTAAACGTGTTTGAGATGAAGGAAAGAAACGTTTATGTATGGAGTGCTTTAGTTCATGTAGGATACATTAACCAGTATATACTATGAAGTGTTTTAGTTTATGTACGAAACATCAACCAGTATATACGAAGTTTTACTTCAAGTTAATGAATGAGGTTTCAGTTCAGGTAGGACACATTATGTAACTGTGATATCTTCAAGTTTATTTGAACACATGATATTTATTTATTATTATGTTGAATAGAGTTTTAGTGTTTTCTTATTATAGAGATTATTCTTGATTTTAAAACTAGAATCAAGGAAATATTCAAATTATTTTATTTTAATTTAAATTCTAATTCAATTATTTGGATTTGGGTCTATAAAAGCCTAAACCATTATTTTAAAAATATAGATTTGAATTTATAATAAATTATATCATTTAGTATTAGAAATATGATAGTAGTAAATATATGGATTTATAGATTATTTTTCCGTTGTCTGTATGTGATAATGAAAAAAATAATATGATATATATATATATATATATATATATACATGGAGGGTTTAAATTTAAGATTTTAATTTATTTTTATCATAATTAAAATAAATTTATTTGACTAAATTTAATTTCCCATTGTTCAAAAAAAATTATTTAATTATATTTTGAATAATCTAATCTTTTATTCAAGTTTTCTGTATTATATTTTATAATTAATTTTTTGAGATATTTGTTAGTCTAATTATTTAAGTCAAAATATAATAAAACTTTTGCATTCAATTATAGGTTTTTTTACTAATTTATTCAAATGTTATATAAAAATTTACAAATTTATCAAATAGTGAAATATCAGATTTGTCAACTGGCAGGCACATTGATGTATGAATAAACTGATATTTAGATTACATGATAGTATATTCGTAATAATAATTAGAGTTTAACGGTCATATAATTTGTTTAAAAACTGTTATAAATAAATCTACCTTTCAAATATATAAGATTTTCTCTCTGTATACATTATTGTGATTTAAAATATATAACAGTAATGGTTAGAATAAAATGATTTAATATTATTATTGTTAATTGTTACAAAAGTAATATAAAAGGATAGTAATATTTGTAATGTTGGAATTTACTGTAGTCTCAGATTGTTGAACTCTGTAAAGTTATGTACCATGTCAGAGTCAAGTCAGACTTTACAAACCCTACTGCTTCAAATACACTCTACCTATCCAAATTCAATTTCTTCTTCCAACTTTTTAGACCTTCCTTTCTGTAGAAAGCTGGGTTCTTTCGTAAACTGACACCATAGTGGAATTCGTCAAGTTACAGAAATCAATTCGTTGATAATGTCATTGACTCTTTCTCATGCTCATATACAGAGTGCAAATAAGCATTTTGACAAAAGACACTAACAAAACCAAAAATTCGACCATGTGAGCACAAGGTATTATTTAAATTTCCAAATTTCTTCTTTAAACTTTCATTTTGAAGTAACTTCTTAAGCTACAATTTCGACAAACATAACTTAAACGACTGTAACGTCAAAAAGACTGAACAACTGAAATTAAGTTAAATGAAAGTTCGATGCAAAGAAGCATCTCTTGATTTTAATGAATCAAACGGTATGCATAGTCTTCAACGCATCCTATGACAAGTATGCATATCCCGGGTAACTTCTTCTCTAACCATTACCCGGAAACTGTTCTCTTTTCTTCACTTGATGCTATCGTTGGACTCAAACTGAAAAACTGGCACATACTCATCTGAGCTTGATAGTCTTCAAGATTTGCAA
This sequence comes from Vigna reflexopilosa, assembly GCA_027742785.1. Classification (NCBI taxonomy): domain Eukaryota; kingdom Viridiplantae; phylum Streptophyta; class Magnoliopsida; order Fabales; family Fabaceae; genus Vigna; species Vigna reflexopilosa. Next base: position 31,944,889 of record CM050926.1, on the reverse strand, counting down.
ACACAAATTCAGAGCTTCAAGTTCAGATCAATGCCAAATCTTCCTGCTTCACGTCCCCCAAGATTATCCCCTCGCATTTTGTCAGTCATCTCTGAGTCCTCCACTTCTAAGAAATTATAGAAAGGTCTACGATTTGGTTCGCTCGATTCTGAATGTTGGCTTGAGTCTAGTTTATCCTTAAAAAGAGAAGCAACCATATTCACCAAGCCAAACAAAAGATTAGATAATATTGGACATTCTAAAATAGCTTGCAACTTACTTCACAAACATGGCCGGGTAGCGCATTCCCCTTTGAAATAACACCTGAAAACAAATGCATGGGAGGTGAAGGAACTTCAGGAGTTACAACTGGTGGGAAATTTGCATGACCAGGAACTGTCATGTCAGAATTGAACCTTGTGTTACTAAGCTCCAAAGTGCTGCCCCATTTGGCATCCCTGAGAAAGACAAGAGTTGGTAAGATAACAAGATAAGCTAAGAATTTTGGAAAAAGCAAGGGATGACAGAAGGAGTCATTACTCATAGCACTCCTTGGTGGAATTGAAACCACTAGCACCATGACTATCATTTATGGATGATTGATGATGTCTATTGTAATATGAAAAACTTGGAAGAACATGGAAGTTCGATGATGGAATCAGAGAGTTTTCCAGGGTTGAAGAGTGAGATCGCTTCATGCCAACCTACAAACATTGGTTGTCAGCATAAAAGTGCAATATTCTGATTACATCTGAGGTGAACAGAGAAATCTTCACTTTACAGCATTGTTAGATGCATTCCCTATATAAAATTAAATTTCATTCATGATAGCCGATCGGAACGTATCTGTATACAACTTTATTTTCAAGAGTTTATCATAAAAGTACTTATCTATGAATTGCTCTTACAACAAAAAAGAAAAAAACATGCTTGTGACCGCAATAGCTTATAAATAAGCTCCACATGCACCAAATTAATGCCATAAGAAATCTTCTTTCTAGATCTGTCAAAATTTATGCATTATGCTTGATCCAGCCATGCAAATAAAATTTTAGCAATTTGTCAAATATTTTGAAAAACTCAAAAGTAAGAAAGCAATCAATCTAGGACTCATACCATATACTGTGAAATTCAACTTTTAATCAATTTTCACGTCTAATTACTGATTGAGGCCATCTAAAGTACTCTATAAACAACCCAACATATGTGATTTTAAATGTTATTCACTCAAGTTCAACGCCCAATCCACTGTGAGTAGAATTGACGGCATCCGAAAGCAAAAATAATATAAAACTAATGCAAGCATAATCTGGTAGATAAAATCTAGTTATCCAGATACAAAAATTGAAGGTAAATGACTCCAGTCTATTATTTTGTTTATAATTTAATATAAATGTTGCTTACTAGAAAAGATTACTTTTTGTTCTTCTGGTACTCTAGACATGTAATTGTAACACAAACTTTGGTTTGAAGGAAGCTCTGGTTGATTTTGAGGGCCGATTGTTGAGGTCCCACGGAGATTTGTCTGCATAGAAATCATAAGCATATCCAGTGAGAATTTACACACACGTATATATAAAGTGACAAAAAAACATATAAAGAAGGCCTGAGAAAGTAATAATTTACCATAGAAGTAATAGGTGCAGAGTAGTGATTGTTTATGTGTTGATTTTTTGAATAAGGCCAGTCACCAGATAAATTCCTGGAAGGGGAACTGGCAGAATCATATCGATTTCCATCAATCGGTTCATTCATGTTCAAATTAGACTTACATGAATTAAGATTCAAGGGAAAGAATTCTTTTTCCGGAGAAACAAGACCAGATCCACCACTTCTTTCTAGTGATCCACATTTACCGTACATAGATGTACTGGCTGGGAGTGTAGTGGGACCTAAATGATCAAATATTGGGGCAGAAGAAACATTAGTAGCCAAATTGCTTGTGAGAGAAGAAGGTGTAGTAGTTTTTGTTGTAGTTGAAGGTTGCAATGGATGAAAGTTTAAAGACGAAGAAGCACGAGACACAAAAGATGGAAATCCTTCTGAATCTCCCTTTTCAGTAGTTATGTCTACGCTTCCTTGCTCTCTCAGGATCTTCTCAAGTTCGGCCACACCAGGTCCTCTTTTTGGCACTCTGGGACGTTTCTGCGGTTTCTTTAAACCAGAACTCCAGATGCTACTAACAACATTCACACCACTCCCACATCCACAAACACTGTTGCAAGAATTGCTGCACATATTCAACTTCTATATGGATTTTGCACTGCCTCTTCTTCTCTCCTCCTACTGCAATTTCAGCCATGCAAATGCATCTGATCTCATAATGCGAAATCCGAACCAATCAAAATATATTTAAACACATTTGAGAGATATAGAGAATTAAAAAAAGATCCAAATCATCCATGCAAGGATCACAGAATATAATCCATAAAGGGCAAATAAAAAATATTCATTGAAGAACAGATAGCGATATACATGGAAAGAAAATCTCGAGTATACAGGAAATGTTGTTACTACCTTAGGGTGCAATAATTAAGAACAGTAAATATTTTCGTCGTCTTCAAAAAGAAAATCTTAGTATGCTAAAGATGTTGCCCGGATTTTCTCATACCCTTTTGAATGTCGAAGAGAAAACAAATTTGAAAGCGAAGAAATCCATGCATTCATCAGAATCTTTCTTGCATTCTCGGTTTCCTCGGTCTTGTTTTTCTCCCTCACTCTGCTTTGTCTTCTCGACAGGAACGCTAAGCTTTTAGGATTTTTCAGTGAAATTTCTAGTACTACTAAATGCACGTAAAAACCTCACCTTGATATATTTTCCATAGTCCGTTATTGCGTGCAATTTATAGTTGTTTTTCATGGACCCTTCTCGTAATTGTTTCCTTCTTGGTCAGTAAACTTCCCATTTGATTTTTAATTTTATTTATTCAGCTAAGATTTCAAGTTTCTGTTCAGTATTACCGTGATTACTATACTAATTAAATCTTTAAAACACTAATCCTAAAAAAGTTCATATATAATCAATCAATAGTCACTGGCTTTTTATTAAGGATCATAGAGTAATTAACTTCAGATCTTCAATATACTTTATTCTCTCAAATTTTCCGTAATTTTTTTCTTTAAATTTAGATTTAACCTTTTCATTTATGGGATTTAAGAAAATCTTTATTTATCCTCTTCCAAACAAACATTATTTCTTAATATTATGATAAGGAAACGCACAGGATGTTTGGTAATAATATTTAAAACTAAAGTAATTTGTCAAAGAATTATTAATTATTATAGAATGTAAGGAAAGTATTTAAAGACGTTTTATTACCAAAAGATACTAATTTTTATTGCTAAATATTTTCTAGATACTGCGAAAATAATGTCGAAAATATTGAACTGATATGTTATTAGATTTGGCTGATTGAAAAATATACAAAGTATAAATAACAGATTGATCAGAAAGTTAATAGTTAAGATCTTAAAATTCAATTCATATATTTTTCATATGCTCATATATTTGGTTATAATTTCATGTATGGATTTTCTTCTACACATAGTTAATATTCGAATGAACTGTTATTATTACATTTTGTTTTATAAATTCTATAAGTTTTGTTTTAATTTAAAAAAATCGCGTAATCAAATAATAAATGCTTGTGAAATATATAAAAAAATATTACTAATTAATATCTTTCTAGATTTAACTCTTTAAAAAGTATAATTTCACTAGAAAATGTATAAGTAAAAATAAGTTATATAGTACTATATATGATTTTTTAAACAAAAAAAAAAAAACAACAATTCTAATAGTTACTAATAGTTGACACAAATCCTCTTCAAAACCTTCTTTTCTAGCAAAATTAATACTTTTTCTGTATTTATAATTTGCCTATAGTTTTGTTTTGTACAACTTTTGGTTACTTTTCTTGCTTTTTTCTTGTTTTATTATTTTGAAAATATTATTAGTTTGAAATATGAAATTTAAAGAAATTTATTTCAAAATTAAATTCAGTTAAATTTTCTATTATTCATTAAATTTTAATTTTTTTAAATTTATAAAAATATTTATAAGATAAAGTTTGTATAAATAATTAAGTATATTTATTATTGATTATTAGTATATTATTGAGAGAGAGAGAGAGAGTAGTGTATATTTGTATAATTATATAAATATAAATACCGTCTAGTTTAATTACATATATGTAATTTTCAAGGTCATCCATATTAGTTAATTCTAAAAATAAAGTTTTCAAACTAACTATGTTAAATTCTGCGAGCTATTTTATTTACTTCGAATAGTTCGTGTAACCAAATGTTAAAGTTACTAATATATTTCTAAAATTGCCTCAGGAAAATTTAAATTTTGAAGGGTAAAGTATAAATAATAATAATTTATTATAAAAATAATAGTTAAGATCTTAACAATCACTTAATATATGGTATAGGTGAATATAACTCATTATAATTTTAACTATTGATATTGAACTCAAACGTTATTATTACTTTTGGTTTTCTAAATTCTGTGAGTTATGTTTTAATTTAGCTAATAAAATAATAAGTTTATGTGGAAAATATATTAAAAACATTATTAATTAACATCTTCCTAGATCGGTTCATTAAGAAATATATCTTCAGGACAAAAATATAAATAATAATAATAATTAATTCGAAAAATTTTAAATCCTAACAATCACTTTATATAATTTATATGAGGATATAATTTTAAAAATCTAAAGTATCAATATTTAAATCAATTTATTGACATTTTTTCTAAATTATTTTAGATTCGTGTTATTTAATTGATTTCACGTAATCAGATAATAAAGTTGTGAAAAAAATAGAAATATTTTACGTATATCCTTCTAGATTTGACTCATGAAAAGTACATTTAAAGTAAAATTTAAATAAGAAAATCGATGAAAAAAAATTAATAATGAAAGATCTAACTATCACTCTAATAATTAGAAAAACCATTTTAAACAATAATATATTTATATGCAATAATTTCAGAATTTTTTAAAAGTTCTTGTGAAAATATTATTTTAAGAGTTGTTATAATTTTTATATTAGGTAAGTAAAAATTATATACGAAAAAATGAGAAAATTTCTAGAAAAGTTAACTTATGCATAATTTTTCCCAATTTTAACTTAAAAGGCCTAATATTGCGTAGTAATCATTTAAATTTCTTCTTTCTTTTTTATTTTATTGAAATATATTTCTTAATTTAAATGTAACAACTGGTTAAAAAATTATTTATCAACTACCTCAGTTCAAACTGTGTGTATATTTGATATTAATTTTACCTATTTATTTTTTTAATCCACTATTTGTTATTTATGTTAGGGGGTAGGCTATAATAATAGGTGAAAAGTAAGATATAGGCTATAATATAACTTCATTAAGAAAGTTGTGTAATCTTCAATCTCGTAGCCTTAAAATCTTGCATCTTTAAAGCAATAATAGTTGTACATGCCACACAAAGTAACTCATCTATGTCGCTAAACCATGTTTAAATTAACCTAATAATGATGTTTTTTTTCTATTTAAGACAAAATCTCTATAAAAATCCATTCTAAGAATAATATATATGTATGCAATTTGAGAAATTTTTGCAAGAAAGATATCACACGATGTAATCTTTCCTAATTATTTAAAGATCATTCTCGTTTTATCATAATTAATAATCCTTATTTATTTGTAAAAGAAATACAATTATGGATGAAGTTATCTTTGAAAATATTAAAATAGTATTCATTGATACCTCCAAATTAAGTTAAATTGTGGTCGTGCTCTAAATCTAATGTGTAAGTTAAGGAATTGTCATTTTCATTATCTCCTCATATATATGGAAGATGTTAAATAAGAAAATTATGACTAATGAAAGATATTCGATCCCAGATTCTTTTTGGTATCAATTTTTTTTTAGAGTATTAAGAAAGTAGAATCCTAACAAATAAGAATATTTATATATTAGTTTATTTTACTAAATTTTATAGTTTTCTAGAATGCAATTGAATTTAATTTTTTTATTGAACCATATAAATAAATAAATAAAATATTTTTTTAACATCCCCATCCAATTATACTAGAAAAATATTTTTAGTCACAACGTTCATACTCCTACTATATAATGTATTCTTATGACCATAACAATTTACACATACACATGTATAAAAGTAAACTAATAATTTTAAGTAAATCGTATCATATGTGATAAATATAATATAACACATACAATAATCAATCAAATTATATTTTTCAAACTATAACAATTTACACTTGAATAATTTTTATAGAAGAAAAAAAACAAAATCAACAACTATATATTAATTTTAAAACAAATATCAGCAACATATAACATAAGATAGTAAAACAAATTAATACACATTAAGCTATCTAAACAAATTAAGCTATCTAAACTTATGGTTTTCTTGATAGCGTGTTGGATAGGTTTAATACACATTAGATTGATCCTATTGGATTAGATGCAAGGTTGAATCATGTGAAAGAAATGCACTTTGGACCCATAGGAATGTTTAGAGTGTATCAATACTTAAAAGACTCATTTAAATGAGAGACTGTTGAAAATTCAATAGAGTTTAAATTGTAAAAATAAGAAAATTAAATAATATATAAGATTAAAAATTCATAAACTTAATATCTTAAAATTTTGAATTTAAACATTATTAATTATGTATATTGGACTGTTGTTTCATTAACGTGTATGTCTTCCAAAAATCCCATCAATATTTACTATAATACAGAAAATATAAGATTGATGTGCTTGAATTTCAAAATCTTTATGTACACCCGAAGGTTTTTTCTAGTGTCGATTTTGCTATTAACATAATAATCTCATACATATGACTAAAACAATTGAAAACATAATGTAATTTATACTCCCAGAAACAGTTAAAATAGGACTAACCTATCAAACGTAAAATAGCATTATTTATATAGTTTATCCCTCAAACAATATTAAACAGAAATACAAAGAAATAACAGATAGATAAAGAATCCAACACCCCATTAACAACCAAGATATATTAGAAAATAAGAATACAAAGAAGTAGTTAATTCAGTGTCTTCCTATATCTATGGTAGATTCATCACAACTGTGACTCCTCCCTGATCTTTCCCTGTTACTAACCATCCTATGGAAAGATCCTATTCTCAAACCCGAACACCCCACTGTCTCCATTTCATTTCCATCTTGCAGCTCATCACCACCCACAACAGGTGGTGCCGTGGGTTGGACATGTTCTTCTTCCGGTGACACCTTCGGGTCAACCACAGTGCGGCAAATTGGGCATGTGGTGTTAGAATTAAACCATTTATCAACACAATCAACATGAAAAATGTGCTTACAATTTGGTAGCACTCTAGTGATTGCATCCTCCATAAGGGTGGCCAGGCAAACCGAACACTCTATCACTTCACCTTGCTTGAACTGTTCCGTTTGGTTGTAGAAAAGTTTAGGCAGAGATGCTATGATGGAAGTTTGAAGTCCAGGGTTGCGTGGCTCCACAGAACTCACATCAATCGGTGCAATCTGAGTGGTGATCTGGTGAAGAAGCTCGTTTTGGCGTCTCCTTTGTTGACGTCTGATGAAATATTTGACAGTAAAATGGAAGATGATGATTATTGAGATCACAGCAAATAAAGAGATAGCTGCTGCTAGCATCACCTTTAGGCCTATACTAAGCGATTCTTCGTCGTCATGCTTGTCTTTGGAACCCATGCTTCTTTGATTTCAATGATATGGTTTGGGTTAATTGATGCTGTTTATACGGAAAAAGAAACTTTGAAACACGAAAACTGCAACCATTTCCTTTGAATTTTAAATCTGTCTCCGTCAATCTTATTGACTTTGCCACAACAAATTGTTTTCTTCGGTGTTTCGAGTAATTGGTCTATAGGGACAACTCTAGACTTCTAGCTACATTACACACTAAATTTCAATCAAGAAATTTATTTACTTTTTGAATTATTCTTCACTTCCAAAAAAAAAAAAAAAAACTGATATAGCTGAGTGCTCATCTATATCAATTGAGAAATTGGATTCCTATTAAAATAATGGTCAACCTTAATAGTTGTCCTCTAATGAAAATTAGGTGAGCTAAATCTTAGTTAAATAAATAATTATATTTTAATTATCATCGATCTTTTTTTATTTAGAAGCAAAAATTTAATTTACATTAAGATCATAAATTAGATTATCAGTAAGACATGACAAGTTGTTACACATCCAAAAATATATTAAGTAACTTGGAAGAAAAAGAAAAAAAAAAACTCTACTTAAAACAAGAAAAGTAATAACTTCCCTCTTGTAGTCAACGACTCACTTTAAAAAAAAATGAAATTCTCTATTTATTTTAAATTATATGTTCTAACCATAATTAAAATAGATTTTATAGACACGCAACTTTTAATGATTGGAAATTCATCAGAATTGAATGCAATCGATTCAAACTTAGAAGGCCAAATTATGATAATTAAAATGAACAATCAGTTCAAGTATCACATCACGCGTATAGCAGAAAAAGTATAATTAAATACAGAGTAACAGTATACTAACACATATTAGCATTCTTTTGAAATGTATTATTGAGATAAAATAATCATACAAATTTTTTTTGTCTTTGTAAAAAAAATAAAGAAAAAATTAATAAAACCTAATGTCAAATGATAAAAAAAAATGTGTTTGTGTATGATTATTCTTAAATATAAGAGATATATTGAATTAGAAAAGTATATAAAATAATTTAATTTGTATTAAGTTTAGATAGATTGTGAAAAACAGAGAAAACAACCATAAAACCACATTTACTTCATTTAAAAATTAAATAAAGAAACTTAATTGGACAGAAAAAGATAAAAACACAAATATCATATTTTCTAATAGAAAGATGTGAAATGATGAGGATTTGTTATATTTAAAACTGAAGTTAATTAGTGGTAGAGTAGCATGAGAAAAAAAAATATTTAGTGAATAAAGGGTGTAATGTGTATGTGATGTCTGTTTCTAGGGCCACTTAAGCAATGTAGAAAACAAAGAAATTTCAAAGTGAGAGATAACCATTAAGAAAATAGTGCATAAAGTATTCTAAGTTGAAAAAAATTAATAGTATCACCATTAAGTCATTACAAGTGCTTGAAGGAGACTCCTAATGCTCCAATTTCCAACCAGAACGAAAGTAGGTATGGATATAATATTCATCAAATGCCATTTTATTTATTCACAAATGTAATTATTTTTTATCACAAGTTTTAATAAAACACATTTAAAAAATATTTGTTTGACTAAAATTTATAATTTTCAGTAATAATATTTTTTTTTTCATTCTCACTAAAGTGTTTTTAAAAATAATTAACAAGAATAAGTAACAAATAATAATGTAAAGAATTGTATAAAATTTATATTGTAGCATATAAGTTTTGAGTAAAAACATGAACGAAGTATGAGACCTTAAAATTCAAATAAAATTGTGACTGGACTGTAGAACTAGTATTTGCACAATAAACAGAATTCGATAAGATTAATTAATTTTGAATATTATTTTGTAAAACACGTTAATAAAAATGGTCCCGTAGCTCAGTTGGTTAGAGCGCTGGTCTTATGAGCCGGAGGTCGCGAGTTCGAGCCTCGCCGGGACCAGTTTTTTTCATTTTATGTTTTTTTTATTTTGGTTCCTATCTGGCATGAGTTGATTTTTCACCAACGGCCGCCAACCTTCCACGTTGGAGCCTTAATTTAAGGATCTAATAGACTTGCCTGTACCAGATGATCCCACAACAATTCTCTCTGTCTATCTGTTTTGCCGTTACCATATATACATATATTAATAATCTTCGATAATATAAAATAAATTCCACCGAGTAGTACAATCGAATTCCTGAATATTTATTTGATATATATAAATAGCTGGATAAAATAATTGTAATAAAAGAAATTGAATAAAAGAGGGAAGAAAGCAAAGCGTGAAGATGAAAACATTGGAGAATTTGTTGTGGTGTCATTTTAGGATTCATTGTCGAGTTCTCCAAAAATCCAACCAACTATGTATGCCATATTACGATAATATCTGTGTGGACCTGTCTAGGGCAATAGCGCAAGACTACCCTCACCTCATCATCTTCATGTATTCGTCGGTAGTCGCTTTCACATACATAAAGTCTTTTCCTTTTTTATATTTATTTCATTTTTGGACTTACATTCATCTTTCACTCACCTTGTACGTTATGAGAGAATTAAAGCTGGTATTGGGCCATGGCAATCCACATTTCACACCCACCTTTTATTCTTTTGCTCCCTCTCTCTCTCTTCTTTTTCTCCTTTTCTTCCTCTTTACTTCTACACTTATATATCATTTTCCCCAACCCCCATTGCTCCCTTGCCAGTTCAGGAAACAAAAGGGCTCTCCTTTCGAACTTCTCTGGTACGTCTGTCATTCTCGCCCCACTTGCATTCTTGTTTCTTTTTTTGTCATGCTGGGAAACCCATTTCAATGTTCATTTTGGACATATTCCCCGTTTGTTTTCCAGAGGTTGAGTTCTTGATCTATGTTTTTTATGTGCTGTTTTTGGTATATCACATTATCAGTTTGTTTTTATTTCTCTTGTAAGTTTCGCTGACATGGCTGGTATTATTTCTGGGAATGCAAAAAATAGTTCTTTTTTTTTGTTTTTTTGTCAATTCGTACAGCATGTCTTATATTTCCATTACATTTAGATTCAGTATGTTCAATTTACTGCTTTCTTTTTGTAGTGTCTGGAATTGCGTGTAAGCTTTTCTGATCATAGTGTGATTTCCTTTCCGATCCATACTATGCTATATTTGTAATCTTTCATTGGTTTGATATAATATATATGCATTGGACTTTATTACAAACAACGTACATGCGAAATTCCCTTATCAAGCTTTTAAATCGTGTATTTTTACATATATGCTAATTTTTGGAAGTCTAAGTGTCTAATTGTATAAAGCCTTCGTTTATCTTCTTAGTCGGGTTTGTTTTGTGTGAATCTCTTATAATTAAGAACAACATGCTAAATGTGTATTAATGGAGGGTGAGATAAGATGCTAATGTTTGATATATTCCCAGGGCTTATCTTATTTTGAAATAAGTTACTTCACATCAAGAATGGGTTCAGGCTATTGGTTTAAGACAATAATTAGCTTAAGAAAATCAAAACAAGGCAGATCAAAGAAAGCAAAGGTACAATGTACTTCCTATCACTTGTAGTCTTTTTTTCTAATCCTTGTAGGGATTATATTGCAGAATGTCAATATATTGATTTTAAACCTCTGTATCTCCATTAGTTTCCTTAACTATTGAATTAATTTGAGTTTTGATGCCCCTGTATCTTAAATTATTTACCACATGATATAGAGATAAGCCTTTTTGTAATTGCAGTTCTCATTTCATTAAGGAAAAAACTGTAGTAAGTTGGCTCTAAACCCAGACTTGGGGTCTATTCGGAAGAACTTATTTACTACTTATTTGGATTTATTTTGATATAAGTACTTGTATAAGTTTAACTCTTTAGGAGTGCTTATGAAAATAACATATTATTATCATTTAGTTGTTACGAAAATGAATCTTAAGTAGCATATTGTCCAGTACTTCGTTGCTATAAATTAGTTAGTTTAGAAGCCTTCTATAAACTATAAGGTCATTCAATATTTCTGACTGCAATACACACACCTCCAAGTTGATGTGGTTATTTTTTAAACAGTATTTTATCTGAGTTTGGAATGATCATGCATATGATGTACAGTAATGTTGTTTACGAAAACTTAATTGCTTTGTTTACGTTAGGCTGCAGAAATTCCATTTTTGTTATCAAGTATTTCAAGATATTTTCCATGAACCATTGTAACCAGAATATTTCTATCTGTCTGCCCACATTTTTGGACAGGGTATCTTAGCTCAAGAGAAACTAAATGCATCAAAGTCAAACAATTATACTGGGAAAGAGTCTAGTGATTTAGCAAATGGTATTAAAAGTGAAAACCTTGTCTCACCTGGGGTGTCAGTTGAAACTATTGCTGCAACAAGGATCCAGACTGCATTCCGAGCTTATAAGGTTTGTTCAGTTGAAAAATTTGCAGAGGTTCTTTTATAGTATATGTACATGATAACTCTAGTCTGATTTTTTGTTTTATTGAGCATCTTTAGTAATCATACTTCTGTATATATTGTTTCTTTTTTCCATTGTCGATGCTTATGTACTACTGTACCGTTATTGTATTTCATGTATGCCAGATTTCTGAAAACATCAGAGGGATGTATGATTACTGAGTTTTTGTTTGCAGAAAAACAAAAAATTGCAGAGTGTACTGTGGAATTAAATCACAATGATTGCACACACTAGTGGTATCATTCAAGCTATATCTACTGCATTGCATGATGTGAATAAAATAAATCTGCTGGGTTCTTAATTTTATGAATTAAGTGCTAAAGAATTTAATTAATACGTTAGGATGGGAAGGATTCGATGGACCCTTTTTTCACGCTTTCACAAAAACTAAAATGTTTGTTACATCGGCGATTCATTCTTTTTCATATTGTTACGTGCAAATTGGATTTTGTAGATTCTCCTATTGTTTATGAGCAAAGAGTGACATTTTATCTGTGTCTTGACACCTTTTTCCTTTTCATTAAATATAACTGCATGATATAATTCTTCAAAACAAACATGAATTGGTAAATTTTTAACTATCCTCTTAAAATCAACTCTTGATGATTCTTGTCTTAATATGCTTGCTGATGATTATTCTTATAGTATTTCAGATGTAGGTTTGTGACTATATTTCAAACATGTGTTAGTATCTTTGACTGGTGTTCATTTTGCAACTCTGACTTTTAAACTGTGCAGGCTAGAAAGGCTTTACGGCGCGTGAAAGGATTTTCAAAACTGAAGATCTTAACAGAGGGTTTCTCTGTTAAAAAGCAAGCCAGTACAGCTATAACATACCTTCACTCATGGAGCAAGATTCAAGCTGAGATCAGAGATCGTCGAATATGTATGGTAACAGAAGACAAGATCAGGAGGAAGAAACTAGAGTCTCAACTAAAACTGGAAGCAAAGCTTCATGATCTGGAGGTAATCTTTAGCTTGCCGTCATTTTCTTAAGTTTGTTCCAGTCTTAATTTTTTTTTAAAAGGCCATTTTTGTGAACCTAAAAGTTTTCTCGTACCCACAGAGCTTAGATCGATCTTCTAACACCATGTTTAAGTGAAAAGTTACCTGTCAACTGTCACATCATGTTGGTTAAAAAATGTCGTCATATCTACTTCCAATGCTACCACTAACTGAATCTGAATTTTTATCTATTTATTTGATGAAGAGCCTATTGACGTATTTTAGCTATCTCGATTATTTCATAGTGCTGAGAAATTATTGGTTGTGTCTCTACTTTTCTTGGAATTTTTTTCTCTTCCTGGAGTGTTGCCTTCTGTATACACTTTTTGCTTTAAGTTAAATTGCATAGGGAAATATTTATAGAAGATTACTTGACATTACTATCAAGTTTACACTGGCAAAATATTTCACTAGATACATAATATTCTTTGAACTTAATTCAGTTAGTCTTGTTCTGAGCACTGGATAGCATAAATTACAGGTTGAATGGTCTGGTGGTTCTGCAACCATGGAGGAAATCCTTGGAAAGATACATCAGAGGGAAGAAGCAGCAGTTAAGCGCGAAAGAGCCATGGCATATGCCTTTTCCCATCAGGTAGGTTTGTGAGTCTTAGGAATGTCTCAATATCTTTTATTCTCTTATCCAACTGATAATGAAATGCATATACTATGAATCCTATATCAGTGGAGGGCCAACTCTAGTCAGAGCCAACTGCTAGGTAGTTATGAACTTAGCAAGGCTAATTGGGGTTGGAGCTGGAAGGAACGGTGGGTTGCTGCTCGGCCTTGGGAAAGCCGCATCTCCGGCTTATCTGTCACCCCAGAGAAAACTCACCATAAGCAGCCAAGTAAGGTTCAGAAGGATAAGAACACACCACCAAAAACTCCTGTATCAGTTAAACCTTCTTTAGCCATTGCAAAAGGGACTCCTCCCTCTGCCAATGCAAAAGGCAATTCAAAAGCTAGGAGATTGTCTTATCCGCCAACTACCGAGAAAACTGTGGTTCAAGGAGTGCAATGAATGAGCAATTTGTTCTCGACATGGTGGCAAAGATAGAACACAATTTTTAAGTATCAAGCTCTTTTGATAACTTGAGTGGAACTGAGTCAAATTGATTTTAAATTGGTTACAATCCATAAAAAGTAAACCAGAAAGCCAACTTATTTATTTATTGGATTGCTTCCAATTGTGCATATGAGTGTGACAGAAATTCAAACCACTGCAGAGAATGTGTCAACAGACCTGTTGTGGGTGTGATTTGTTGATTGCTTCTGTTTATTTTCTTCTTTTCAGTCTTGTATATTCAACGAAGAGACAGATTGTAGATAGAACAATATATCTATTCTTTTTCCTTTTATGTTGTTATAGAAAATTTCCAATCTGTGATCATGCTGTTTGACTTCGCTTGGTTTATGATTACCATTTTCATATGGCTTATGCAACTTGCTACTGTTTCTGTTCCATTTATACTTGTATTTTACATAACTATTACACACAGACGCATCTTATATTTTTACCATAATACTTACTATCCTTTCCAAGATTAAATATTTTCACATTGATTATGAATATTATTGTTTTTGTTCAATAAGGTGGTACCTTAAATAAATTAATCTCAAACATTGAGAATGGTGATTAGGTTTGAACATCAAAGTATTTTTGAAACAATAATATTAAATAGAGTTCAGGAAATTAAAATTTACTAATATGTAAGTCCACCAAACATGACTTCTAATTTTGTTTGTACTTTAGTTTGGAGGGATTAGTTGCTTTACATTAGCACACCATCGTTAAGAAAACGTTAATCATTAAGATTGTAATATGACTAAAATATCATAATTTAAAGTAATAGTTTTGCAAAATTTATTTTAATATACATAGTATAAACAAGGATATAATTGAAAAAGCATTATAAATGTTTTTTGAATTTATAAAATAATTATAATTTTGGAACCGTAAGAGTATAATTAATCACGCATGGTTAATTTATTTTAGAGAAATGGGTAGTTTTTGAAATTCTGTGAGAAGGTGATAAAAGAAGTAATTGTTAGTTTAAAATAAGATGAAAAAGAGATATATAGTAATGGAGGGTCGAAAATAATTGCAGAACAACTCCTCCATGATAGTGGTGGTTGGAAAGAGTACCTAATTAGCTGTAGTAGGCGAAGGTGATCAATTAATTATGGTTGATAATTCTCATCACCTACTTCCTCACTCAATCTTACCAATAATCTTCTCTCAAACCACTCTTAAATGTTTCTTTTTGTTAAAACACTCTAAAAAGTATCCCTATCCCTAAAATATATTAATCTCACTGTCAAATATAATTATTTATTATAATTATTTTGGAGGAGTCACTCTTTCAATCCGAACAAAGTTTAGTGTTTAAATGGAAAATTTTCAATCTTTTTAGAGTTTAAAATATAATGAAAAATGTAATTATTTAAATTGTATTTTTTTTTAATTAAAACGATTTCAATTATTTTTTGGATAAAGTACTCAATTCCAGTGGTATGTCAAATTTATTTTTAAAAGAAATAATATTTAATATAAACTTTACATAAAATACTCAATTTTCAAATTATAGAAATGAATGTTAATGGAAAAAGACTTAAGCTAATCTTAGAGCCATAGCAGGCAATAGCCTAGGGCCCAGTAATCCTTGTCCCCTCCGAAAGGTTTTTTCTGTTTCTTTTTTAGTTTCCCAAATTTTATTATTTTATGGCCCGTTTCATACGGCAAAGTTTATTGGTGCAACTAGCAGATGACACGAACACATTTTTGCTCAGTATTATTTTAATTTAGGATTTCACGTTTAATATATATATTTTTTAAATAACAAATACAATCAAGTTAATTTGGTTTTCATATACACAAAAAACACAAGTACAGTAGCTTAAAGTAATATCATTCTTTCAAATAGACTCTACATCTTATTTCTAAAATTATCACTAATTAAACAAAATTAAAACAAGAGAAACAAATCAAAATGACAATTGAATTCAAAGGTTAAATTCAAATTAAAATAACTACTAAATATGATTTACATGGTGACAAATTAATTAATGATTGTAATTTCTAATTAAAAACAAATTAATCTAAAGTATTGGAGTAAAGTGTGTTTCTAATTTTTAAACTTCAATGTAAAATTAAAATAATTTTAATACAATTATTAGTTCTCATAATCCAATCTTGTTAAATTTATTTAATGTAGAAATTTTATGTTGAGGTTTAATATATTTACAATATTTGATATTTTTAACTTAAATGTTAGTTTAGAACACCATTTAACATAAAAAAAAATTAGTATTGTTAAATAAAGATGACTATTATTTAAGTTTGTGTGCTAAAATGTATCAAAATTTAAAACATGAATAAATTTTAATTTTATATTAAAGTTTAAGCACTATAAACATGTTTAATCCAAAAATATTTATAACTTTTTTTTCACTACAAATATATATCTAATTGAACTAATCCCTTATTTAAAATATCTCTAGTATAATCCCATATACTCACGTGGTAGTATATTTTATGTAGAGTTTAACTCACTTTTTGTGGTTCTTCATCCAAAATTCATTTTATAATTTTAAAAATATATGTTAGCCTTATACAGAAGAGAGGTTACATTTTAATATTATATCATATCTCATTTTTTTTTTCAGTTAATATTCTGAAAGCAGTTAATATTCTGAAATGATCCATTTTAAATAAAAATCATTTTTAAACGTGTGGGTGTGCTATTATTTCCACAACAATCTCTTCTAAGATTATAAAATATTTTGTAATGGTTTTGGGAGTACTACAAAAAATTTCATATCAGGTCACTGAGCCTACTCTTTACTTCATATACATCACCATTGTGTTTTAAGAACAAGGGTTCAGAAATCAGAAGTTAAGCAAGCATACAACAATGGCTGGAGGTTGGTCTTTCTGCTTCTGCTTTCTTTCTTATAAATCTGAATAGGATTAAATGTGCTTGAAATATTTAGATTTATTGAATCTTTAGTATGAATCTGTTTACAATATACACATAGGTATCTAAGTTTATGTTAAATAGTAGTCAATCATTTAACATTACATAAAAACAATTTAAAAAACAATTGAAAGCTCGTCAAACTTTTGTTAAGAAAATAAATTTTATAAAATTACATAACATTTTCTACATGATTAAACTAAGATATAAAGAATAAAACCTACAAACATTAATATATATTAAATATGAAAAAAATTATTTTAAATTATTTGTCTCAATACTTAACCTTCCATCACAACTTCTTAATTTTCAACCGACACAAATTCCCATATGAAATTGACTTTGATTTTTTTTTCCACATATTTTCTAATGATGAAATAAAATTGAGGTTTCATTTTTACTTCTACCACCCACAAGATCTTTCTTACAATATTTTCATCGTATATTTGATATTCCATTGGAATGTTGGAGGTTTCTAAACAAAAATTCACACAGAATAAAGATCCTAATTCTTTTATTTTGCCTTTCAAACTCATATATACCGAGTGAAATTTCGCGCAAATAAAAAGTGAAACAATTTTCTTATAAACACTTCTCTTGTTTAACTTCTTTAAAAAATAATTTGTGTAAATTGATTTTCATTTCCTTAAAACAATTGATTTAAATATATTAAATAAAGTTTAATTTATATACATCTTATAACCATTCTCATTAAGTACTTAGACAAAATGTGTCCAAGCAAAAAGCAAATTGAAATAAAGAAGTTCTTCCAACCACATATTTCCTATTTAAAGAATGGAATCCCATTTAATTTAATTAGTGGTTCAATTGTTGAAACACTGACACACTGTACATTATTTTTCTCTATTTTTTCACTTTATTTTTTTTTTAAATACAAAATTTTATACTTTTATTATTATTTTGTTTTTATACTCTGTATAAAATGAACTTAAGAAGATATGGTATTACCGTTAATCTAAATTAAATTTGGATAAGTGGTAAAATAATGAAATGGAATTATGAGAGATCTGCATTAAAAACCGGCATTTTGGATACACTCAGTAGCAAAGAGGAACAATATAATCTTAATACCAAACAGATCAATAAATATTCACTACATTTCAAATTCCTTCACCACCTGTCAATTCATTGCATTAAACATTTTTCCATTTCTGATCTTTCATTGGGTGAAAAGGGCCAAGCTTAAGATACTTTCACACATACTTTCTTCCTCAAAAATTGCACTTGCCTTAACTCCTTGTTGCCTCATTACTTATTTCTGTATTAGATGCCAGACGTTAGATTCCAACAATTACAACGTTAAACACACAATCATTTAATGTTCACACTGCTAAATGCATCTTAATACAAAATCTGATAGAACTTTATAAAATAATCATTGTTTTAAAGCCAAAATATATCAGTATCTAATACAGGTCAGTGAACTGTCTAATCTTTCAAAGCCTTTATATCTAATAAAACTACGATAACCGTATAAGTATGTTAAATATAGAATCATGACGCGGTGTGAGATATATGCATTGTATGGGCGTTCCCAATAAGTGCAGGAGAACATAAACATAAACATAAACCTGTGAAGCTGTATTTTTGACAGGAAACTGGAGAGACAAGTTATTCAATGTTGGTTGTTAGAGATAAAGAATGAAGATGGTTAATGTGGTAGGAGTAGGACCAGAAAGATGCAGCCATTCATATGGTTTCAAGGACATTAATATTTGTTGCCAAAAACAGGTATTCTTCACATCATTCAATCATAGAACCTATACCATTCTACCATCTACCCCATTTTCATTAACTTCTACAAGTTCAAATATCACTACATGATATATTTGTAGTATGGCCTTATATTACCACTCATGACTTGTATTGCGAGAAGATAGTTTTTCTCTCCCAAGTTCATGGATTGTTCAAACTCCAATGGAGGATCAAAGAGGCTTCTGGACTTGGCGCAAAGGCTCCGCCTTTACAAGCCCCCAATATTCCCTGAAGACATCTTGGATGACATCATGGAAGACAAGGTTGTCCCAGAAGTGAGTTACTCAGAATCAACCACCTCGATGGCTCAAAACACAGAAAAATTCAGATACAAGAGAGCTGCTGTTTTGATCTGCATCTTTGAAGGAGATGCTGGGGATCTCAGAGTGGTACTCACCAAGCGCTCTTCCATGCTCTCCACTCACTCGGGTCAGTTCAATTTCATACAAGTGCTTTGTCCTTTTTTTTTTTAAAAAAAAAAATGATAGATTACTATCATATAATTGTAACTACATTTGCAATGTGGTTGTTCTGCTGTGATAACAAAGATCTCGATGTTAGTGTCTTTTAAATTTTTGATGACATGTTTGAAATCTTTATCCCCCTCCCTTCATATTTAGGCTCTGTGAATGAATGAGTAGGGAATGAAATGAGGGTTATGTGTATTGCATGTTGTTTTGCAGGTGAAGTGGCCTTGCCTGGTGGGAAAGCGGAGGAGGGGGACAAGGACGATAAGGACACGGCAAAGAGAGAGGCAATGGAGGAAATTGGGTTAGACCCTGAACTTGTCGATGTCGTTACTGTTCTTGAACCATTTTTCTCTAAGGTATAGACTCTTTTTCACACATCTACTCTTGTTGGAGTAACTGATATACTATTCGGGCAAGTGAAAGTTAACCTCTCTTTTTTTTTTTTTTCCTTTTGTAGTACCTAATGAGAGTGGTTCCTGTGATTGGCATTCTTCATGACAAAAAGGCATTCAAAGCTGTTCTGAATCCTGCTGAAGTAGAAGCTGTATTTGATGCACCTTTAGAAATGTTTCTCAAGGTTGAGTCTTAGTTTTATTTGTGTGTAATGTATGTTGTACTTTGTATTGATGTAGAAGTTAATGTGAATCAGGATGAAAATAGGAGTGAGGAGAAGATGGAATGGATGGGAGAGAATTATCTGATACATTTGTTTGACTACGAAATGGAGCATAAAAAATATCTGATATGGGGTTTAACTGCTGGGATCTTGATAAGGGCAGCATCAGTTGTGTACGAACGACCACCAGCTTTCATGGAGCAGAATCCTAAATTCAAGCTTCCTCAACTCATTTAACTCTGTAACGCACTCAATTTAGCTCTTAACAATTGTTCACCCATCACTACTACCACACATTTCAAGATTAACTCTTTAAATGTATCTCAACACTTGCAGAATGTCATCAATAAGTTACAATTGTTTACTTCAAAGGATGCATCAACAATATTTACAAACATTTACTCAGTAAAAACTTGTTCAGCAGAATATCTAGCATTTTTTTTATTATTGAAAGCTATTAAGTAAATTGTATGGTGTAGATAAAATCAGAATAAAAAATCTCCTTCGAGGTAAAATGACGAAAAATACAATTAACTAATATTTATATTAGTTTTGTTAATTGTATGATATTTAAAGTTTATAAATAATATTTAAAATAAATATAAAACGCAAAAAGTTAATTAAATTGGGATGTAAACTATATCCTAAAATATATTACTCTATGCCATCCTTTCCATTAACGTTAGATGATATAATTGCTATCAATATCAAAATAAGGCAAAAAGAATTAACAAAATTTAAATGTATCAATATCAACTTTAAATATATAATGACAAATTAATTCAACAGGGTCACCTAATCAAATAATATATATATATATATATATATATATATTATAAATTAATTTTGTATCTAATTTACGTTCAACTTTCAACAAAACTCAATTAGAATCCCGAGAATACAAACATCACATCATGTGGACAACTTTTATGGACTTTAGTTCAAGACGTGGGGACTTCGGAAGATTGCATTTGGATAATACTTCGGCTAAAAAAATTCCCATAACTGTTAATATTTATCTATTAAAATATAAGATTTAAAATATATAGAGTTAAAAGGTTAAATATATTTTAGTTTTTAAACTTTTTTTAATATATATTTTTTTAGAATTGTAGTATAAATTGTAGTGATATTTTTTAATTAATTTCGTTATAACAGTTTTTTTTATTATCATAAAAAGTGTTATTACCATAATTGTGAAACAGAGGTGGGTGGGAAGAGGAGAATGAGTTCAAAGAGAGCTTCATCGAGACTACAGGCTTTGATAAATCACATCCAATGCTCGTATTCCGCGCCGACGAACCCCGACACTTTGGATAAACCCATCGTTTTGAAGAAGAGAGCGGCGGTTCTGATATGTGTCTTCGAAGGTGGCGATGGAAGTCTGCGAGTAATCCTCACCAAGCGCTCTTCCTCTCTCTCAACCCACTCCGGTCTCTCCCTCACTCTTTGCAATCGATGTTGTTCTGTTTTTCTATTTCATTTCGAGTTTCACCTCACTGTAATGTCAGCAGGTGAAGTGGCTTTGCCAGGTGGCAAGAGGGAAGAAGGTGATGCTGACGATGTACAAACAGCGTTAAGAGAGGCCAAAGAGGAAATTGGCTTGGACTCTTCTCTTGTTTCTGTCATTACTGTTCTCCAACCCTGGCATACAAGGGTATTTTTCTCTCTGTTTTTCATTTTCTTCATCTTCCATTGCATCTTGCCCAAGAAGAAATCTTTTCACTACATGGTTTAGGTTATCATACTCTTACACATCATTTTTAATCGCTAGTTAAAGGACAAAAATTAAAAATAATATCTTTCTGGATTATGCAAAATTAAAAATGACATGTAATTAAATGTTTTTAGGTGCAGAGACAATTTGTGACTATTGCATCTTATGAGTAATGAAATGTTTCAAAAACATGGAATCTAGTTATCAGGAGATATTTCAATCCAATTGTGTCGATCCATTTCTTAGATTCAGGTTATTAACCACCTTCCTGCTCCAAGTTCCAACCTTGTTGGATTCAGGGTTTTAATTCTGGGAAAAACTTGCTTCCTTTAAACCCAAGATTCCTAATCAGATGAGTTAAGTCCTGCAATTCTAGAGTATGCTATTATTTTACTGTTTTGTAGTATAGTGCTACTATCTTCCCTAAGACTTGCGTTTGTATCGAATTATTATCTGCCGAGCTAATAGCAGAAGGACCTTACTAAGGTTAAAGTTTCTTCAATTATGTCCAATTTGGTTGACTTTTACCCTATGCGATATTTTCAATTATAAGACTCTATTATTGAGACTTTTTAAAGCATGAAAGCATAGTTTTTATTAGTTTGTAAGTACTTACGAAAAAAATAGATGAGATAGCTTTTTAAAAAGTTGAGATGAGTTAGTTGGTTTTAATGTGAGAAGTTTGATTCGACTTTACATTTTTAATTCATTCTATTTTCTTCTCCTGAATACTCAAATTTATCCAAGTGTCCACATA
Source organism: Vigna reflexopilosa (assembly GCA_027742785.1). Lineage (NCBI taxonomy): Eukaryota > Viridiplantae > Streptophyta > Magnoliopsida > Fabales > Fabaceae > Vigna > Vigna reflexopilosa. Next base: position 31,922,456 of record CM050926.1, on the reverse strand, counting down.
AATAGAGAAATCTAGTTAGTTTTTTTTTTTTTTTTCAGTGTTGGCAAACACATAATCCAGATTTAGAGGCACACATTAATTATTTTAAGTAATTACAAATATCTTTGAACCTTAGATTTTTGCATAATTCATTACCCTTACAAAGCAGTTTTTAAGTACAGTATGGTGTAACCATAATACCTGTGCTTGGAGTACTGTCCGACAAGGATGCATTTTCACCAATTTTAAATTCAGCTGAAGTAGAAGAAATATTTGATGTTCCATTGGAGATGTTCCTCAAGGTTTGTTCTACAGTAACTGTTCTTTTGTATACTTATTTTTCCGGTTTGAAATTTTGGGGCACGTTCTGGCATAAAGGAAAAATGAACTTAATTTCTGACATCATGGTTGAATGCAGAATGATAACAGAAGAGCTGAGGAAAGAGAATGGATGGAGGAGAAGTATCTTTTGCATTATTTTGATTATGAGGTTGGGAACAAGAAGTATGTGATATGGGCTATAACTGCTTCAATCTTAATTGGAACGGCTACTCTTTTACTTCAGCGGTTTCCTGATTTTCTAGAACAGAGGCCTACAATATGGGGAGGGATGACTGAAGGTGACAAGCTCATGCTGCAGAATATTTCTAATTCCAAATAATGAACTTATGCATAAATAAATTAATATTTAGAAGTTATTTCATATTAACTTCTATGAAATCTAACTTTTATCTCACTGAGTTAATTTTAGTTTATGGAGAAATTGTTGTTGTTTTTCATTCTTACTTGTCACTTCTATTAGGTTCGTATAGTAACGACTGATATCTGTGTTAGATGGATGCTTAATAATATGTTTCATTGGGAATTTTTTAGCCAGTTTATATACATCGCATGTTTTTCTAAAACATAGTGAATTTTTGCAAATAGTTGGACCATGGTTCGGATATTAATCTTACACACAATAAAGGAAACTTGGATATGTAATTAATTGTATTTACAAATCAGTGACAATTGTATTTTATGACGACTACTCAGTTTATATCATAAAGTGGAAAAAAAAAAAAAGTTGGTTACCCTTGTGTAGTTTCTTCTGGTTTTCAATGTTGCGTCAGTCTGCATTATAGCAAATTGTTCACGCAACTAATGTGGATTGTGGAATGTGTTGAGCTTCTTATATATATAGATTTTTCTTGTAAAAATTTATAGAATTGGGTTGAAGACATGGATTTTTAGTCAACACGGAAGCAACCAGTTCTAGCTTTTAATTAGTTTATTAGCAAACCCATTTTATACTCGCCTCATTCAGTAAAACCACGTCCATCAATCAAGTAAATGCAGAAGCTGTTCATCTAGGTTCTGCGTGATGTTATATGAAGAGTTGCTTGGAGTGCATTTTGCTTAAATAAATTGAAGGCAGCATTGTTTTCTAAAATTTATATTTCATTTATGAGATCTTGAGCAAAATACAAAGCATTATAGACACAGTTCGTGATGAATCAACCTATTTTCAATGCAAAAGTTGTCTATATGGCACGGTGGGTGAATTTCAGTCAACGGCAAACGATACCACATAGGTTAAGAGAACGCATAAGCAAAAATACCTTCCTAATTATTTATTCGGTGTTTCTCATAAATTAAAAGGTAAAATGTATAACCTTTGCAATGAAACTCAATATATGAAGGAATCCAAAAAGATTTTAAGAGAAAAAGTAACTTTTAATATATTTTTTTTCAAATTTATGCTAATATAGGAATCACAGTCTGGAAACCCCTAGCTTGTTAAAGGACTACAAATACAGTAGAAAAATAGTGAATGACTCTTATACTTAACAAACTCGGATTTTCCAGTATAAGAGGAATTCATGAATCTTACTAGTGTTTAAGGACAATGAAAATCCTCTCAGGAAAAGAAAGGTAAAATGTAAACAGTAGCTGAATACCGCAGCATAAAGACCTTGTTATAACTATGCCTCTCAGCTAAAAACCTCATAAAATTTCTCAGTGACAAGTAAACCCGAGTCTATTGACTCCAAGGGATCCTTTCTAAGACGGTGTCTCAAGCAGTTGGGAATAACAGTAGCAATATCCTCTGCACTTACTTTGTCTCTTCCCTTCAGAGCAGCAAGAGCTTTTGCAGCCCTGTTTGTTACAATGTCTCCTCTTAGTCCATCCACATTCAACTCTGCACACACCTTGGAGATTTTCACCTTGAGATCTTGATCAATTTGAACAGAAGAAAGAACACTCCTTGCTGAGGATATTTGGTCCTGGAGCTTCTCTTGCTCAGCTTTGTACGAATCACGAAACTCCTTTGGGTTCTTGTCAAATCGACCTCTCTCCTCCACAATCTTAACTCTGAGCTCAGCATCCCTGACAGTTCCAACTTGAGCATGCATTCCAAACCTATCCAACAGCTGGGGCCGGAGCTCCCCTTCTTCAGGATTGCCCGAGCCAATTAGGATAAAGCGTGCAGGATGTGAGATAGAAATTCCCTCTCTCTCCACTGTGTTCCATCCTGATGCAGCAGAATCCAACAACACATCCACCAAGTGATCATCCAAAAGGTTAACTTCATCAACATATAGGATTCCCCTATTAGCTTTAGCCAGTAGTCCAGGCTCAAATGCCTTGACACCCTCCGTCAAAGCTTTCTCAATGTCAATTGTTCCGCACACTCTATCTTCTGTAGCTCCCAATGGCAAATCAACCATGTTAATTTTCGTCAATACCACAGAAAGATTCTCTCCTTGTAGTACACGCTCTCTCACTTCAACACCCATGAATTCTGGATCTTCCGGGTCTGAGTTATAGGGGTCACCAGCAACAACCGCGATTTCAGGAAGTAAATCAACCAATGATCGAACCGTTGTGGATTTCCCTGTTCCCCTGTCCCCCATAATCATCACGCCTCCAATCTTAGGATCAATCACATTAAGGAGAAGACAGAGTTTCATCTCATCCTGTCCAACTATGGCAGCAAACGGGTATACTGGTCTTTGGCTTTCTTTAGCAGCAGTACTCTGATTCTGAATATGAAAAGTTTACTGAGTTGGGTTCTTGTAAAATGCATACACACACAATCCTTAGTTTCCACGAACTCTAGCACTAATTTTGAAAGTAAAAAACATAAATAAGCTAGGTATTTCAACATAGTATACATTCAAGTATGAGCTCATTTTTGTTCCTCTCATTTTCACCTTGCAATTTTCCAACAATCAACCATACGCTAAATGCGCATGCGTGTAAGAGTAACAGAAACCATATAAACTTTAAAGGAAAAAGAAAAATGAATAAATAACGTACGCACTAACAGGTAAATACCATTATTCATTTAATGTAATGTTAACTTTGTTAACTTTTATAGTAACTATCTAATTGATCAACAATGGATGATTTCTGTTTGATAAAAATATTTTACACGCACAATACATGGTCATTAAACTAAAGAAAATATCAGAGTACAGTCTAAAAGTCTGCCTTCAACCCAAAATCTGTTTAAAAATCATTTGGAATCCTCAATGACTCAACACACATCCACAAAAGAGTGGAAATCTTTACAACAATTAATCTAGAGTACAGCCATTATCATCATCTAACGCAATCCAAAACACAAATAAAGACTCGGAAAGAACATCCGGACCTCAAAAACCGAATATCGTACCAACCTGTTCTACAGAGTTAACTTCAGTGGCAATACTGGCAACTGAGAACTGAGACCTTCCCTTCATGCCATGGATTCCAATTCCTCCATAAAACTTCCGCCCATAGCTCTGCCCTGCAAATTCTCAACCACTCAACTTAGATTCTAACAATCACACAATGCCCACAAGAACCCACGATTCATTTCCAGCTACAAACTCCGCAAGGAGAAACAAAATCACAAATTTGGCAGAGAAAAATAAAATATAGGAAAGGGGTCTGCCGTACTCCCTCCAACAACATATTGAAGGCAAAAAACACAGAGTTTGCAAAGCAATGTACCTGAGGTTAGAGAGAGAGAGTGAACGGAAGGCTTGGAAGAAGAAGAAGAAGAAGAAGAAGAGAAATAGCGTGAAGGCAGAAGAGCAATTGAAGAAGTGCCCAACGTGGACGCCATAGGCGGAGAAGAGAAGGAGTGTATGTGCTCTGCTCTATGAGGCTGTTTGTTTGTTTTGTCCTTTATTCACCAATCATAGCAGATGGCATGCCTCCTATTGGCCTCCCAGCCTTTGGATAAGAAGATAGATAGATTTCATTCTTTTCTCTCTCTTCTTCTTCTTCTTCTTTTAATTAAAACAAAAATAACTCAATTAAATTAATAATTCCTTCAAGTTTACAAATATTTTCTTAAAAGACCACGTACTCCCACATTACATTTTTATTAAGGCCGCCCAAAATAACTAGATCAATTCCTAACCATACTTTTAAATTAAATGGTTATGTATTTTTGTTAATAGTAAATAGACTCTGAGACGAATATTGCGGTAAATTATTTACTTTAAGACAGATTTTATTTTACTTTGAAATCCAATCATCGTATGTTATTTTTACATTATTTTTAAAACTTTCTTTTGCAAGTTATTATATTATCTTTTAAAATGTTTTTTTTTTCAATTTTGTTTTAATAATATTTCTATTTTTATACCTTTTTAATCTGATTTTTAATTAATACAATTAAATAATTAATTTAATTAATATGATTATTATCTTTTTATTCTTAAAACTAGAAATCATGTACAAGACACGAATCTTGGATATAAAACCTTCATCATACAATAACATAAACATGTTTCAAGAACATTTTGTATAACTCTTAAACTTGTTTACACAGCTCACTTGGTGAAAACATATATGTGTGTGTCTATATGTGACTGGGCCAGTGGTCTTGGGTAGTGGAAAAGACTTGCATGGCTTGTCTGAAAGCTGGTAGTGCAGAATGTCTCAAAGTGACCAAAACTTTGAAGCTCTCTTTATTATGAGAAGAGGCAGTTGAATAAGGCAAAAAGAAGCAAGGCTCAACACTCCCAAGCAGGTTCCTTCCAAGGGGCAAAACAGTAACTGGGCCTCCCCACCCAAAGTCCACAGTTGAGTGGCCCAAATGCCTCCAATCGGTGAATCCACTCACCTCTCTTCCTGCTGTGATCCCATCACCAAAATGCAGCTCCTGATAATCTATGTAGGACCGCACATACTCATCGCTCACATTGCTTTTACTCTTTTTTATTAGCTCTGCAGTTTCCCAGATGGGTCTCTCTATCAACTCCTTCGCACTCAACACTACGTACATTGGCACACAACCATTGCCCCAATACCCACCAGGGACTGCTGGCTTTACCAATCTCCGTATGTTGATTGAGTATGCAAACTTCACCTTCTCCTCACCCTCAATTCCAGATGCCATCACCCTGTCTCGCCAAGTACAATGGTCACAAACAATGTTCGTATAATCATCAAAATTTAAAATGCTAATACTACCTTCCAATTCTACTTATAAATGGCTAATTCTAAACCACACTACCAATTGAAAAAACAACCTTTTCCGCTGTTTAATCCACCCACTTTATTAGAAACAACAGACAATTCAACCAAAAACAATGTAAGGGACAGAAGAAAAGTTGTGTATCTACTCCTTCACTGGAAATATCACACTCTGCTATTTCTTCTTTTTCTGATGTAAAGAGTAAAATGAACTTAACTGTTGCAGAAGTTAACTCTTAAAAATTATTGTGACACTTACTTGGCTCTCCAAATGTAGGCACCAAGAGCCTCAAAAACGGTGAAGTTGAACCCGGATTGCTCCAACAATGATCTCTTCAACATGTGCAAGCACTCATCCTTCACGTGAAAGCACTCTCTCTCAACCCCGCCAACGCCCTCCTCGTACGGCAAAACCCCTTTTTCCAAACGCAGAAACTCGTCGATCAACGGTGAATCCACTCTCGGCGGCTTTCTGGGACCCAATAGCCTATCACGCTCCCACACCGTCTCCACCGTCATCCGCGTGGCCCCGCGCGCCAGCTCCGCCACCGCGTTGAAGAACAGCGTGCCCCCCATGCCGTCGCATAGCGCATGGTGCATGGCGGCGCCAAGGACGAACCCGCCGCACGCGAAGACCGTCACCTGGAGTATGCAGGGGTGTTCCAGTCCCTCCTCGGGACCCGGGTCGGGCACCAACTGCTCCGCGAGAGGCGAGGCCGGGTCGTCCAGGTGGTTGACGGAGTGGAGAGTGAAATCGGCGGCGGCGCGGACGAGGGGGATGCCCTGGGCAGCGGCACACCAGAGTTCGAGACGGTGGGGAGAGGTTGGGCGGCGACGTAGTGTGGCGGCGAGGGGGTAGAATTGGGTGAGCGCGTTGGAGAGGGAGGAGGAGATGACGTTGAAGGGGTCGAGGGAGGTAGGTGAAGCGGTTGAAGTGTACGCGCGGAGGTAACGAAAGGTGAGGTGAAGGTTGGGGTCGGTGTCGAGGTGGGAGAGAGGGAGTGAGTGGTCCTGAAGGAAGGGAGGCTGAGAAGGGATTACGACGACGCGCTCTAAGGTTTTGATCCTTTCCATGCTAATGTCTGATCTTGTTTATGTTCTTGTTCCTGAGTATGATGCTCTGTTCCATTCTTGTTTTTGTTTCTGCTTCTTTTATGGGTGAGCTTTTGGAGTTTGGATCCACTGCTCCAACCAGAAACAAAGCGTGGTTAACACAGTTAATGATATCACGTCAACAATAATACCTATAATTAAAAGAATGGTGATATTTTTTAAGTTTTTTAAATATAAAATTGACATTTCAAGATTCTTAAATATTATAATTTATGAATTTTTCAAATCTAAAAATCCTCCATAATTATAATTTAATCTATAAACCTTTGGCTGGAATTGTAAGAGATGAATAGAAGAAAATATGGGACGTGGAGCATGATGCATCCCATGTTCTCACCAAACACACTACACACCAACCCCACGTACTCTAATCATATCATTCAGCTATTCTAAACTCTCACATATGTTCAATTCATACAAATTATAACACGTACTTTTTTTTAAAATTAATTATAAATAATAAATGAGTCCTCGACTATGGGCCAATTTGATGTGTGGGTGTTTTGATTGCTTGGGTAATGTTGAATACATAAACTGAAAACAATAATACCAGTAAAACAACATAATAGAACCAAATAAACATATTGTTAGATATCTAAGTTGAACTTAAGCAAATCAATCGTAAAACAGGCCCATAAATTTATTAATGTATCCGTTTCATTAAAAATTAAAAGTAATTTTACTTTTTAAAACCATATGTTTATATTAAAATTTATATATTAATAATTATACTGTTTAGAATTAAACTTATATTTATAAATTTCATAATACACTTCACATTAATATCGGATTAAGATAACTATTCTTAACCATAATTCTGGTTTAAGATCAAATACTTAGTTTATATTACTCAATCGTTAGTTTTTTTTAATAATGAGACAGTTCGATCATCCATTACAAATATTATTGGGCAAATGATAAAGTTTAGAAAAAAATAAAACCATAGACACATTTTTACTTTTAATATACAAGAGTGATTTATTGACTCTACAAAATCAACTCTTTACGTAACTGAGGTAATAATACAGTACCAGCATCACTTGCTTTTTTTTATGTCTCTTTCTTTCTCAAGTGATACCAATGACCAAAGAGAGCAAAAATTTAACTTTTTAGCTTATAGAAGGAATGATGAAATCTTCACACTTAGAATCTCGTATAAATGTTTTTTAACGCGATAAGAGTGTCCTTCCGTTACGGATTTATGGTATCATGGTTGCATTTTGATAACGTCCAAAAACATGTTTGGAAAGTTAGATAGGGTGGTAAATGACAAAGTATAGGAAATTTTTGGAAGTCTGCAGGGGTCAGCCAGAGCCAATAGAAATGAACAAGTGAAGAATAGAACTAGAATTTGGTTGTGTCCAAGTATTCACCCAGTCATCAAACTACCAAACGCCATCTTCACTGGAGGCCAACGCAACAAAATTATTTGAGATGAGTTTGAGAACTTGGAATTTTCCTCAACCCATACTAAAATATACCTTTCAATTTCCCTCACACCTTCTAATGTCTACACTCTTTCTCGCTATATATACTCACTACCTCTGCATCGCTTCTCACATTCTCACTCAGACATTTTATCATACACATTGTTCATTGCGTCAACATGTTCAAATCCAAACCCTGCTTCTTCTGCCTTATGTTTCTGCTCCTCTTATTATCCACCGCTAAATCTCGTCTACTCCAAACTCCACCTACCTTCAAGAGGTTTCCAGCTCAACTTTCAACCAACCGAGCCCAGGCCCGTTCTAGTGTGAGCCTCATCGTCTTCTCCGAATTTGAAGAAAGCCCACGTAAGCCTGGCAGACTTGCCCCTGAAGGCCCAGACCCAAAGCACCATTGATCAGCCTCTAGGAGTTTAGTCATTGCGGAATTGTCCTAATGTCTGGGTTGCCACTTCTTAAAGGAGAGAAATCGTTTTGTTCCTCTGCATATTTAATAATCTAAGTTTTACAAAAATAAAATAAAATTACACAATATGTGTAATCATTTACGGGTGCATTTAGGTATATCACATGTTTTAATAAGTTCCTTAAGTTCTGTAAACGTATAATTTCAGTTTCTATATTGTTAATTAAATTCTCAAGCCTTCTTCTAATTTACGATTACCTTTTACCATCTTGATTTGTTAATAATGGATACATCTCTTATGCAGAAGACTAAATAGAATAATGTGGTAAAGGTATAACACAATACATTTAATAAGCTTAATTAGAATAAGCTTTAATATTACACTATAAAGTGAATGTAAATCTAATTTATTTTCACAACAATAATTTATAAAGTAAAAAGTATCTAATATATTATAAATGAATGTTTTTTCTGCTCCATGTAAATCTTAACCACCTCTTTTATTGTCTACTGATATTGGAAGCAACTATTAAGGTAATAATTAAAACATTCATTTTATATCATAATTATTATATACTATGAGTTTAAGTATCAAAATCTAAAAGATTAATATAAGAAGATTTGAAATATGTACGATAACTGAGAATCATAAATCACTGCACTACCAAATAATTAAACATCAATTGATTTTAATTAAAATTATATGATTTAATTATTCAGTCTTAAGATGATGGGTATGTAAACAAGATTTATTGTAGATACTGAACAATAATCATATTTAGATCAAATTCACATAATAAAAATGTGATACTATAGTATATATTATACTTATTTTTTGTTTTATAGTGTATAATTTTGATTCATTGATAAAAAACAATATTATTTGAAGTTAAGTCTGTTTATAAATAAACAAACTTAAAACATATGCTAAAAGATAATTATTTAAGTTTGTTAATATAAAACAGACTTAAATAGTTAATTTTTAAATATTATTAAATAACATACTTAAATAATTACTTTTTAAGTGTCTTGATTAACGAACTTAAACAAATATATTTTAACATATATTAATTTATTAAGAGACTTAAATTAATATTTTTAAATCTGTTAATTCTTCAATAGATTTAAATTAATGTTTTAACTTTTCCAATTTTCACATTTTCCACATTCCACACACATATTTGCACAATACATTATCAGTTTCCTCCTAGACACAACAGATCTACAAACTCTATCTTCTATTTTAGTAACGACATTCACTTTTAACAATGGTAGATACAAACTTAAAAAATTCAAAATAACATTCTTAAAAAAAATCTTTTTTTCACTAGTAATTTAAACTAATTTAGTTGAATATTAAATAAAGTTATAATGGAATACCAACACTACTCAGTGAATGGGATTAAATTTAGTAAACTAAAACTATACAATCATAAGATTAGAAGAAGAAAAAAAGCCAAAATATCATACGCATTTTGCACCCAAAGATGGCTAAAGAAGTTGTGATGTATATTTATATAAGATGACGAGAGAAAGAAAATGCCAAATGAATCGAAATAGCGCCTAGTCAAACTTTTCAAACGACAAAGCGTTTTTTGTCCTTAAGGAAAATTTTAGAAAGTTAATCGTAATGGTGTGTAGCGTGGTGATGAGGGATCATGATATACATTAGCACAAGAACGATGATTGCATGATGCATGAGCGTATATGATTTTTACAAAGATGACTTTATATGCTTTAACATGACCTATGCTAATTAATTTCCCATCTTTTTGACGAAGGATGAATTTAATTATATATGTCATCATTATCTACTCCAACTATATATTAATATCAAATCCAATCGCAATGGGTTGAACAACCCTCTTTATTTCTTTCAACCAAAGATACACATCACTAGTGTGTAAGAAATCAATTCAAATTTTTAATATTTGAAGTTTCCATTTACGGTTTAGTCAATCTTTTCATTTTGATTTTAAGTATAAGAAGATAATTATGGTTAATCATTGTATTTAAAGTATTGTTTCGGTTGAAGGGGTCGATGGACGATTGTTTGATATCTAATAAACTCTAATTCTCCTGTCGTTTGGTGTGTAGAAAACACGTCAAGTTAGATATGTCTATTAGAAAGGTTTAAAGTATTTTGAAATACATCAGTATGTATCTTTACCTTGGATATCAAACTTTTATTTATAGAGTTAAGAATAATCAAACATATTAATTAACCGTTATCCATCGTTAAAATGTGAGTTAATTATCCATTAATGGTCGTTACCATATTAATGAACTTTAAACATCATTTAACACTTGTCGTTACTGGTCGAACATATGTCATGCCAACCTTCTCTGTACCGGTCAATATGTCATATGGTACAAATATTATTTACTTTAAAGTTGATAGTTTTGTCACAATTTTGTTATTAAAATATGTATTAGGAGATTGAAAAAAAATGTACTTTATTGGATAATAAAATTAACTTTTAATTAAATAAAGTATTAAGTATAAAAATAAGTCTTCCAATAAAAAACTTAGAGAGTTTTCGTCCTCGCATAAACGTTAATATTTTCTTAATCTTCATATAATTTAATAATTAAAATCTAGACGAGTTTAAATATATAATTTCTAAGATGTCTTTGAAATATAAATTTACTTTAAAACTTCAAATTCTAAATAAGATAATACCTCAATACCCTAACGATATTATTTAAATATATATTTTTTAAATTTTAAATAATTGATATATTAAGTTATTAATTCTATTTTAATTTTGTGGTGGCAAACCAATTTTCGATCATATTCATAAGCCAAGTTCGAAGGTCTGAATCTAATCATAAAATAAAAGACGACAAGGTTGTCGTAAGGTCGGATAATAAATGTTTAGGCGTTATCCCATTAAAGAAAATAACTGAAAACCAATGTTTTAAAGAGAATAAAATTTATTAGGAAAGGTAGGAAATGAAAAGGTTTGCTGGTATGAAAAATATTTTCAAAAATAAAGTTAAAAGTTATTTTTAGTCAAATTATGTGTTTAGGTCTAGTATTTAATTATTGTATAAATTAAAATATTTAAATACTAAATAAGTAACTTATTTTATTTAAATCTATATATTTTAAATTTTAAATAACTAATATATTATGTTATTAATTCTATTTTAACTTTTGTAGTGATAAGCTCGTTTTTTTTATCATACTCATATCCGAATGGGATATTAGGTCGGAGTCTGATTATAAAATAAAAGGCAATACAGTAGTCAAAGGATCGGATAACAAATGTTTAGGTGTTATTCTATTAAAAGAAATAATTGAATGTAAAGGTTTTAAAAAAGATAAATTTTGTTAGGAAAATGGTCAAATAATAAATGTTTAGGTGTTATCCTATTAAAAGAATCAATTGAATGTAAATGTTTTAAAAAGGATAAAATTTGTTAAGAAAAGGTAGGAAATGAAACGTATGTTGATAATAAAATATATACAGACAACATAAGTAAAAGAGAAAAAGTATATAAGGAATACTTCAATTTAGATGTTTCCGTAGTTCTTGGCTTGAACAAATTTAAATATCAAAAAAAATTTAAATTTTAAAATATAAAAAATAAAAAATTATTTTTTAGTCAAATTTATATTTTTAAGTCTAGTATTTAATCATTGTATAATTTAAACGAATTTACTATTAAATAAGTAACTTATATTTCTAAAGATGAAAATATATATGTGAAATTTTTAAAATATATAAATAAAGTATGAAAACGAATTTTGATATGGATTTTAGCTGGATAATTATATATCCATCCCATCATGTCTGAGTTTAAAAGGTTTGAAAATAATACTCATATACTTAACTAATTAGGATAAGTATTTATTGAAAATTTTATGTAGGCTAATAATAAACCAAATTTAAAATATATAAATAACACAAATCTCAACGTAAAATCAAATTTAAAATTTTCTTTTTATTCATATTAACCATTAAAATTAAGGTATGTTTAGATTAATGAGAAAAATGTTGAAAGAAATTAACTAGTGAAATGATCCAGGACCCTGCTATTGTTTCACGAACAAAAATTAAATTACTTTATAAAAAAATTAATTATTTAAATTCTTATTAACAAAAAAACTTATTTTAAAACATGTTTTTTAAAGTCTATAAGTCATACTTTAGTTCAATTTTATTTACAAAACAAACTCTTAACAGTTTTATTTTTGTCAAATAGCACAAATTCCAGATGAGACTCATTTGACCTTAATGAACTACTACTGTCTCCATGGTCATTTTCAAACGGTTCTAGTTCATGCGAATTCTAAGGCCTAGAAAGCATCTAGCATTATAAAAACACTTCATATATATTAGGTCATTCACATTCAAGCCAAGAAAATGAAAAACCCCTACATAAAAAAAGAAGACAAAAAAGACATCTGACACGGCAACAGTAGACATTATCCAACAGAGAATAGCTACAACAAAAGGAAGATCAAAACAGTATGGGTGATACTGTATTAACACATCTTTCCATGACAACAAAAGCACCATAGCCCCAAAAAGACACACTCCTTTTGTAATACATCATTCTGTTACTCCAGAAAGGCCTTCAGGGGGTCATTAGGGTCAATATCAGCAATAAGTGGGAGATCAACTGATATAGATTCCTGACTCAACCCTTCGTCTCTCAGCTTTTTTATTACTTCCTCAAAAACAACTTCATTGCCACTTTCGGTGAGATGCAAACCATCACTACATTTCAATCACCAAAACCAAATCAAACATCACTCTTCGCTTCATAATTGCACAAAACAAAATGAAAAAAATGTACAACTTTTCTCAGACCTTAGATAATCTTTTTTCCGGTGTTGCATTTTGTTCCAGAGATCAACCACAGGTATTCCACATTCTCCAGCCACCGCAATGCATGCTCTAGCATACTCACCAGCTGCTTCATTTGTCCTTTCAGAAAGACCCTGTGGATTTTCTACATACGGATGTCTACAATACATATATACAAATTACCTTATTCATCTTTAACCTCTACTGTATACTGTATTTCTAACTAATCCATATAAATGAAGAACAAAGGAATAAAACATTACCTACAACGTAATTCCTCATCAATTGGAGGCGGAGTTATGAGGAGCACCAAAGTTGTGGGCCATCGCTTCTGCATTTTAAAGTTATTCTTGCAATATTTTATTTTAATATTTACTTGTTGAAACGGATATGTATTGATGGAACAGGCACATGTATTCATGTTACCAACATTGAATTGAAATGTATTATAAGCCTGTCCTCGTCTACCTGGTCAAGAAAAAGCTATATATGGTATTGAAAAAAAAAATTAGGCAGCCTTGTTTTGAAGTAATTTCGTTCCTTTAAAATGAGAGATGCATAAAGCAAAATACTATAGGCATTTTCACACGTAATTTGGATTAAAATGCATCTTATAGTTCAATGTGAAAGCAAGGATAGATACATCCTTAGTTTATTGCTTTACACATCTACACATCATATCACTTTAGAGGAATTAAATTCTTATTACTTGTACTCCATTGCTAGCATCTACTTTTCTCTACAACATCCTTTCAAACTTTTGCAGATGAATATAGTCCATACGTTCATTCTACACATGTATCTTTCCATTAAACTAAAAATACTCATATCATACAACAAGTGTAAGCATTCATTAAGCTTGCGCAAGACTCAATAACCTTCCTCTTGAATGTGGGGCACGCCATTAGCCACTAAGTACAAATAATCACATAAATTTAACTATTTATAGTTTTAACCAATTTTCAAAAACATAATCTAATTTTATTAACTTTTTGTTTATAAATTAAAAAAATCAGTTGCGTTGGGTGAAGATTAATAATCGAGATTATAGACATACATGATGTGTTTTTTCAGTAAAGATGTCATCTTTCTTTCACCCATTCATCTATTTTAAAATAATAGTCACGATTCCACATCCAAACCCAAAATCGAAAGTAAATTGTTAATTAAAAGACTTAAGTGTGAAGCGTTGGTACTAACTAGCTTTTGGTAGGAGGTGATGTCTTAGTCCTTAAGGAGATGCACCAAATTCTTGCAGTCCTAAATGCGGGTCTTCCACGTAATCCTATCTAACATTCAAACCTAACAGCTCATAGTCGACCAAGCAGAATAATATAATTGCATGGGAGCCAAAGAAAAGACACGAGAAAGAAGACACGGAAGGGTTTAGGTCATGAAAACAATGGTAGGCTCCTTTCAACTAACCCTTCCCAGTTTCCCCAAAAGAAAACCAATAAAAAAGTGGACCTTTACACAAAGGTCTCGTGCAAACTCCATTCCCATGGGAGAAAAAAAAATGCATAAAAAAGCAAAGAAGGAGGGTCCCTTTTCACAGGCTAACATGGTCAAGTGGCAAACAAAACCAAACACACTTCCCATTCCCACGGCGATGCACGTGTGAGAGCTGAAACCACCTCTCATTTCTCAATTCTCATTCAATTCTGAAACCCCACAACACAACCTCCCAAATACACATATATATGTATATAATATACATATTTGACCACCCAAGACAAACAAAATCATCATAACATTCTACCCCACCAGACCTCAAATAATTAACCCTTCTGCGGCATGCAACATACACAATCAAAACAACGCTTATAAACCCGCAAGAGTCAAAAGGCTAAACTAAAATAAATAAATAATAAAAAAAAACTTTTCACATCTGTTAAAAACAGTGTCACTACGCCAGTGAACCTTTTCTGGGTTTCAACAGCCTACAACTTTTCCCTAATCATTTAATCTAAAACACTAGGACTGCAATTTACCTTGAAGAAGGAAACAATGGAGTGAAGGTTCTGCTTGTATTCATGGAGAGGCACGTGCTGAAAAGCAGAACATCTATCAGGAAGGCAAGCGTCGTTGGCCCCAAAGAAAACCGTCACAGCAACCGGCGCTGTTACTGTTCCACCGTCACCGACCTGTGACGCCGGGAAAACCCTCTCCAACACCTTCAACGCCCACCGCGTGTTGTAGCCGCTGTAACCTCTCAGTACCACGTCAGCCTGAACAACAACCAACCCCATTTGCAAGAAAGTAAAAACTTTACCTTGAAATGTTCAAACCCACAAACAAAAATGAAAGAACAGGGTCGGTTGGTTAAGGGTAGAAGGGATACCGTCCGAGCGAAATGGTGGGCGAGATAAGCACCCCATCCACCTGGTGAGAAAGAGTCTTCGGTGATTGAATCACCAAAGAGGTAAATCTTTGGCCTTGTCATGTTTTTTGGTGAGAGGGACAGAGGTGTATGGTGGGTGCAGGCGAAGAAGTGAGAAGTGAGTAGTGAGTGGAGAACGCAGATTGGATTACGTTTGGGGTGCTACGATGTTGATGCATTTGGGATTAAATAAAGCTGACAATGGTTTTTTTTTAGGATTGGGTGGAAAAAGGCTGCAAATATTTAAATGCACCCAATTCATTGCATTGCACTAAAAAGGCATGTGGTGACAGAGACACTGCCAGGGGCGGCGAGCGACAGTGACAGATGGGGCTCCAGCACTTCACATTTTTTTTTTTAACTCCACGTATAACAAAAAGTAGGACTGATTGGTTGGGGTCCGATTCCAATAAAACATCAACAATCTAACATAATTCAAATTTAACATTTAAATTTAATCTGACTATTTTATTTATTGGGTTATTTGGACACGGATAGTTTCATATACTGTTATTCGAATTTAAACCAATTACACTGAGATAGGAAAAAAACATCGAAATATCACCTATGGAAACCCAGTCCGCTTGCAATTACTGCTACTTTGTTGTAAGTCTATTTGAATCACACCTCTTCATGAAAAACTTCTTCAATTAGCACGTTTTCCTGCAAAAGAAAAATTCAACCAAACGTAATAATAAATAAATAAAGTTGAAAACAATAAAAATCCAAACTAAAACAGAGAAAATTACCCCAAAACAGAACAAAGCGTGAAACTCCCAACTCCAACAGTAACAAAACAAAATCCAGAAAGCATCTGTCAACCCCGTATTTTTTTTTCTTTAAAAGCTACTAAAAAAAACAGCAAAACCACAGTACACAAGAACCAATGATAAACAGTTAATAAAGTTCAAGCAATTTTGTGAACAAAGAAGAAAGAAACAGAGGTATGGGTTGGTCTTTTCAGTACCAAATCCAGAGCTTCCTTCAAAGCAGCATGCACGACTTCTTCCTTTTCAATCTCAGCCAAAACTAGATCCTCAGCACTTAAGATGAGAGCTTTTGATGAATATCACACACCCAAAAAAAACACACAAAGAAGACAACAATAAAAAGAGTAACAGTGTAACAACCTCCGAAGAAAAAAGCAACCAAAATCTCGCATTCGACAAACGGAAGCGACATTTGAAGAAACAAGGGTTTGCTGTGTGTAGACAACTGTAACAACTACACGGGTTTCTGTAAAAAAAAAATTAAACTTATAAGTTTCATCATATGTAAAAATATAACTTATGTTTTCATATTTAAAAATTATAACATTAAAAAAAATTATATATAAATATATAATTTTAATTTAAAATCTGGACTCGATCATTAATATCCGTTTTATCCATATTAATTTATTTATATTTATCCAAATTCAAAAATATTCGACTATTCAGCTATTTTTTTCTTTTAGACATTTCGATTTCAATAGGGTGGTTTTTTTCTCAACCCTAAGAAAAAGATAATGAAAGGTAAAGAATAATTATAATTTTCTTTTATTTGTAAGATAAGTAATACACTATTCTATGTTTTAAGATGATTGGGAATAAGAATATCCTTCAAGGTGCATTATCAGTGTTTGATTGAAAGGGTTTTGATGATTCGAAGATAAAGATGGTAGTTGGTTTTGGATTTTAAGATGTAACGAATGTGGTAATGATTGAGATTGAAGATCCTAAAAACAAAGTTACGGAAGAAGCTAAGAAACACTTCAAAAATCTTCAAAAGCTAGACAATAATAAGACCATATTCCTTATCGACCAATGTGTTAGACTGAAAGTCTTCAACAAGATTTCTAAGATAACAACAACGAACGGATGCTGGGAGATTTTTTTGAAGACATATGGAGACAGAGATAAGAACAAGAAGGTCTTATAAACCTTAAGAATAAAGTTTAAGTTTCTTACCATGAATGAGAATGAAACCATTGTTGACTAATTTTATAAGGTTCAAAAACACGTTAATGCAATGAGGGCCTGCAGATATACAATTACTGACCATCAAATTGTTGATAAAATACTGAGAACTTTGCCACAGAGGTTTGATCACGTTGTAGTGGCAATTGAAGAAACAAAAGACTTGGAGGAAATGGAGGTAAAGGATTTGCAACACTTTCTTGAAGGGCATGAATTTAAAATTAATGAAAGCAGGAATAAACTCAAAATCATGCTTTCCAATCCAGTGTTGTCCAAAGTGGAAAAGGCAGCAAATCAAAAGGGAAGAAACCTTTTAACAAGAAAAGGCAAGAGGAGAAAAAAATTGATACTCACAAAGTAAGAAAGATCAAAAGAAACAATAAAATACCTCCAAAGATCATAAAGAATGGAAATTTGACAAGAGAAAGGTGATTTACAACTGTCAGAAGTATGGCCACTATGCAGGGGAATGCTGGGATGGTGAACGTGTTAAAAACAAGCCAAAGATCCAAGCTAATTTAGTTTAAGAAGATGCATCTCCAGATTCTGATATGGTGATGTTGATGGCAAAAACTAGTGGTGAAAATTCAGAAGAAACTTCGTCTTGGTACCTTGATTTGGGGTGCTCCATGCATATGATTGGGAGGAGAGATTAGTTCACCAAGATTAGTGATGAGTCTTAAGGAAAAGCCAGATTTGCAGACAATAGTAGCCTTAATGCAGTAGGGGTTGGATAAGTGGTTTTGATGGATCATGATGGAAAGTACATCATCATTGATGATCTACTACATGTCGAGGCTTGAAAACAATTTTGTTAAATCTCAGACAGTTCTTGCACAGAGGTTTTGTCATGGAGATGAAGGAGAAGGATTTGAGTATATATGACAAGAACCATAAATTGGTTATTCATGCAAATATTTCTAAAAACATGTATTTTCGGGTTGATACGAACACACAAAGACATGAATGCTTTGTCATTGCAAATAATAGGAGTGAGTGGTTATATGATAACAAGTTCGGTGATCTCGATTTTCAGCATTTGCATAACTTAAGTCATAAGAATCTGATTACTAGACTTCCCTCAATTGTGATTCCATATGAAGTTTGTAGAGAATGCATTTAATGCAAGCAGGCCAAATCAAAGTTCAAGAAGTTTTTAGCTGGAAAAGCGACTAAGAAGCTTGGTGTGGTGTATTGTGATGTCTAAGGGCCAATGTAGGTCGAAACACTTGGTGGAAATGGGTACATTGTCACTTTTTTAGATGAGCTCACAAGGAAAATGTGGGTTTATATGTTGAGGAGGAAAAATGAAGTGTTGCTTATGTTTGAAAGGTTTAAAAGAATGGCTGAAAAAAAAAATGGGAGTAAGATAAAGGTGTTGTAGTTGGTGGTGAAGGTGAATATGCCTCAGTTAGTTTCAGCATTTTTTGTGAGAAGGAAAGTATCATCCATGAGTTTACTCCAGCATACACTCTTCCACATAATGGTATAGCTAAGCGCAAGAACAAAAATTTGCTAAATATGATCCGCTACCTACGAAAAAGAAAGTCATTGTCTAGTTATTTTTTGCGAGAAGCAACTGTCATAGCTACACATGTGTTGAACAAATCTTCCATTAAAGGGTTGGAGAACATAACACCTGAAGAGGCTTGTATAAGTGTAAAGCCTGATGTGTCACCCTCATGATATGAACATGGAGGAAATAGACATGCTGAAAGACGTGAGGCCTGCGAGAGGAAAATGAAAGGCAGATATATCTAGAGTTTTGACTTCGACTAAGGGGTAAAGTTGGTAACTTTCAAATTAGGAGTCTATAAAGTAAAAAGGGGGTGCTGAAAGGAAAGCTCAAAAGCTAGAGAAGTCCATCCCAATCAACAAGCTGGGCTAAGTAAACAATTGGGCCGCTAACAAATTTAACAAATGGCCCGTTCTTTCCCCCTTCTCCGCACACGAAGCAGCTGAAAACCGCTCTTACTATTCTCCGCGGCGAAGGCGAAGGCATCAGAACACCACCGCGCACCCAGAAGGTTTATTCTAACCTTAGTACTCCTTTTGCTCCTTTCCCATTTGTCCATAAACAGAACAAAACCTCGTCAGCCAGCATTCATTTCACCCTCAATTATTTATTTTAAATTTCTCTAAATTCAGCTCAATTCTAGCAAATAATCGTTATATTGATTTCAGGGATCGCTATGCTGGGAAAGACGAGGAAGGTTTCGGCGCGTGGCGAGGCCGTGGCAGCGAACTACGCGTTTGGCCCTGCAGAAGATGACGTAATCATCAAACACCGGCTTCTCACGCGCACGACGACCACCAGGGGCGACCCTCCCTTGAAGAAGCTTCAAAAGAAGTTCACCTCGTTCGTCTCCGAGGTTGATAAAGACGAAGACAACTACAACGATTGCGAAAAACTCGCCAGAGCCTTCTTGCAGGAGCTGACGACCTTCGAGATTCCGCTTCTGAAGAGCAAGGCGATTGTGGAGGCCAACGTTAGGGAAAAGGAGAATTTCAACGAGTTGAAGGAGGAGATGAATCGCCAGATCCTGCAGGCGCAGGCTGACATTGAGGATCTGAAGAAGCAGCTGGAGGAGAGCAAGGTCGAGAGGCGGCACAAGGAGGAGTGCGAGGCTATTAGGAAGTTGATTGCGCTGCAGCCGCCCAGGTCGGAGACAATGAAGGTTATTTCGGAGTTGGAGAAGGAAATTGCGGCGCTGGATACGGAGAACACGGCTGGTTCCAGGTTGTTGGAGCTCAGGAAGAAGCAATTTGCATTGTTGTTACATGTGGTATGTGTAATTTTGAACTCAGCTTAAAGCTTATGCTGTTATCATATAATGTCATTGTTGGGGAATTTTGCTTCGGTGAATTATTGGGCTTGTGTAGATAGATACTTGATCCTGATATGTTAGGGCTAGAGAATGCAACCAATGTTATGAGTCGTGTGCTTATAATGAGAAGGGATCGTAGTGGTGCTCCAAGTATGGAATAAAACTTGATGGATGGCATGCCGTTTTGAAAATTGAGCACCCTCTAGATTTGTGTGATATTTAGAATTTGATTCAAATGATATCAATATCTAGATGCAACCACTGACATATATGAAAATCTGCATTCACACTGAAAATGTATCTTTTTCGCATGCAATTTAATTGTCATGACGTACTCACACGGTGCGAGTGGTATCTAAGAAATTGCATGCTGTTTTTGGTGGTGAAAAGAGGGCGTGTAACGTATAACGCTTGTACTTTCGGTCTAGTTATTGTTAGAGATAGAGCTCGTCTTGCAAGTGAGGAGAAAAGTGAAGAAACATAAAAGTGAAGAGAAAAGAACTAGCAAAAAGGATGCAAAAACAGATATGGAGAACATTGAATAAACTGAAAAATAAACAAAGCTTTTGGGGTAAGAAGTTGATATTTGCCTTGAGCTCACCTTTAAGACATTTATACAAAAGGAGGTCTGAAATGGGAAAGGCTGGCCACTAGTGACTGGGTTTAGAGTGGATGGTTGGGGGAAGACGGATGAACTAGTAAATGGACGGCCGGCAAAATGAGACGAAGGAACAATGTTGGAAGACTTGTCAAAGGGAGTGTGTGAGGAGGGAATTGGGTAGGAGGGGGGAGTTGGCTATGGAGGTGAGGGTAGACAGACAAGACTTCCCTTGTATCTGGTGAAGCCTTTGGGCCTCTGTTTGGGTTATGTTTTCTTACCGTTTTCTGCATTTGAATTTCAATAACCAGAGGACCACCTCTGCATTTCAAGCAGCTTGTCCCCGAAATATTATTGGTTGATTTAATTCTGTAACAGAAGTAGAAGTTGTGAGATGTTAGCCCAATGACCAAAACATGGAACTTATTGGTGCGTCTTAGAACTTTGAAAAGTAAAGAGAAACAAGAGAATCCAAGGTTTGAAATACATTTGAAAGGGTAACTTGAGCTAACAAAGCTGTATTTTATGGTTATTTCATCGGGGGCATGAAACATTTACATTTCTGATTAGGATGAAAATTGTATACTCGTATAAATACATTGGTGGCTCTGGACTGGAAAAAGTTGCAATTTTAATATTTATCATGTAAAATTGCTTTGAAACTCATAAAGTTGTCTTGAAAATTGTGCTGATAATGAAATCATCCTGGAGTATTATTTCCTTGGAGTTTTTTACCAGGGACTTCAGAATTAACATATTTCAATTTTCCTGATTGCCCTTGGTATTAAATTGTGACCATGTGATTTTCTCCAAAAGGGAACCATATGATGCATTTTGAATAAGAGTTCCAATCTCTCACTCTCATCCTGATTCTTTTAGGTTATTGTGTGTTTGATAGGATAGGGAAAGAAAATTAAAGGGTTAAAAGTTTTAATAGATTAAAAATAGAATATTATATATAATAATTATTCTACATTTAATTCCCGAAAGTTAGATGATGATATTTGTAGGGAAGTTGTTGATATCTTTTAGGTTGTGTATACTCCTCTGTACGTATTATAAAAGGAATGAAAAATATCAATGTTCATCTTTTATCTTTTCTACAGTTTTAATGACAGTGTTTTAGCTGTGTTAAAGTAGTGTAGCCATTAGCTTCCTAACAGTGTTATGTCATGACAAGTGCTAACCTTTGTTAGCAGTGCAAACCAAAACTCTTGTATTGAAAGAGTCTGTGGAGTTTCTGCGAAGCTCTTTGGTTCAAGGATATCTTCATATATTATTGTGTATTTTCTGTTTGCCTATAATCTCTCATGTCAAATGAACTTTGTTCTTTGTCTCTCATAGCCTATATATATCTTATGAATTATAGCCATCACTGGGACAGGTGAAATATCTTGTTTAATATTGTAATTGTTAACTGCAGATTAAGACAAAGCTATGGTTAGTGATATTATTGTATGTGACTGTTGATGATAATATTTATCCTGCTTCCTATCCTTCTTGCAGGTGGATGAGTTGCAAAACACAATTGAGGAAGAGCAGAAGAGCCTAGTTGAGGAGATGAGAATGGCAACCGAGGAGCTTAAGAATGGGCTGGAGGACACAAGTGGGGCGGAAGCAATGGCAATTGACCAGTAACTAAATCGAACTTCAATCTTCCTGTTGTAACATTTTTTACATTTCAGCCTTGGATTTTGTACCCACAGTCATTAGGAACCATATGTAAATGAAAATGAAACATCAATATTATTGTGCTAATGCTTAGACCTTAGTAATACCAAATGCATTTTTTATTTTAGAAAGAAAAAGTAATACTCAGGGCATTTTGTTTGGATTTTTCTATCAAAATTTGTGTAGCCATTCCTTCGCTGTAGTTGGGGTTTTTCCCATTCCATATTTTCATTATTTTTATTGTTTTTTTGGCAAAAGAAAGTAATGCATACTTGCATACTGTAACTTGTAAGGTATTTGTATGGCGTTCCACCTCAACTATACAGACTGGGGTTTGACAATTATTAAAAAAAAGGAAATAATTATGGTAGATACTGCTGATAAAGTATTGAAAATTTGTATTTGTATGTTTTAAGATAAATTTTAGAAATATAATGTTGAAAATTTGTATTTGTATGTAATAAACTTTTTATTACACACTGAAATATATTCAAAATCATAAATTTTTTAATTATAAATTTTATTCATAAATTTAATTGATAAATAAAAAAATGGTCATATTTTTAATGAAAAATGTTTGAAATTGCGTTGTTAGTTTTCTCAATTAACATAAACTCCAGTGATACTGCTCAATTTTATGGTTGCAATTTTATTCCATTAAAATTAAGTATTCATGGTAATGTTGAAAATTCATGTAAAATTTAATGTATTATCAGACTGAATCTTCAAGAAAAAATTGTTATTCTTTATTTTCAAACTTACTATTTGATTTTTCATACACTCAAGAATATTTTTTTTTGTCAAAATTTATTAAGTTTTAAAAATTATTTTTGAGAAAATAAAGACAAAATAACATAAACAAATGGAAGATATTGTGTTTTATTTTCTTTTTCATTTCGTATTTTCAAATGTTTTGCACCTTACATCACCTCCCTCCCCGATCTCAAAATATCAAACTAATAAATCTTATAAACAATTTTCTACATAAAACATAGCAGGTGCAGGAAATGTTTATTAAATGTAGAGTAAGGGTAAACATGCACTTGAATTTCGCATTTTGCCTCAAAAGTTTAAAATTAAGCGAATAAGTACTTTAATTTATTCATTAAACTAGTTATTTAAAAATGTAAAATGTGTTTTATCATGAAAATATTTTTGTGAAAAAATGATTTGTCATGTGACAAATAATATATTGTCTCAACTACAATTAGTAAGTCAGTGAAAATTTAAATAACTTTTATGAGATTATAAGTTCAAACTATATAATTAATATTTATAATGCACACAATAATATGTTAAAATGCCATCCCCTGCTATATTTTAAACAATCAATTTGGTAATTATTCTCTGAGAAAATAATGGGATAATGCATTGAATATTACGTGATGAAATTAATAAAAAAGTAAAAGTATAAGTTTTCTTCTGAATTCATTTTTATTCGAACTAATATACTTTTAATAATGAGGAGAATTTATATGTACTTTTTATATTATATTAAATAACACTCAAATTTTCGTCTAATTCTAAAATTGAGATTTTTATTCTAATTCTAAAATACATATTTATGTACTTTATATTTTTAATAAAGTGACTTTTTATAACTTTTAAATGGTCATACATCCTTATTTTTAAGAAAGGATATTATTTTATAGGTTTAATACATATTTTGGTTCCACTTTTTTTGGGTTTGGTTCAAACTATCCTAACTTTGGAAAAAATTCACTAAGGTTTCATATTTCATTAAAAAATATTCAATATAGTCCTTTTCGTAGACGTCGTTAAAATCATAATGGTGCAGTTGCTAGCGTGGCGAAAATTCAATGACCTGTTTACTTCGATGCTGACGTGGCTATGTAAAGTCATTTTAATGTGTAAATATTAAAAATAAAATAAAATGAAATAAAATAGGTTAATTCTGGATTAAATTAAAAAAGTTAAACCTATGCAGATTGCAGAGAACAATATTCTTCGTAGAATATCTTTTTACATAAACTACTCACATATTCCCATAATATTCCTTTCACCTAAGTATTCACCCAGGGCCTTTGCACATCTCCAGTTAGAGGTACTGAAAAAACATGCATTGTATAGACACAGGGAGAGTGAGTAGACCAAGTAAACCTCAGTCAATCATGAAACATTTCAAAGCGCAAGAACAGAACCTGATGCTCAAACTTCTAATTACAAGACCAGCAAGGAAACTGTATCGATTCCTCATCATCTGGCAATAGCGAATCAAGAGACAGTTATCAAAACCGAATCCCAATTCGGTATTCGCTTTCATTCCTTCCGCTCCCCTCACCCAAAATACATCTCTCCCTCTGAATGTGGGTTGCTTCTTTTTTTTTTAAAAAAAAATCTTGGTTGCGCTTGAAAAATGTTGCTTTGCTAATGTTCATTGTGTTTTGAACGATTCAGACACCATATTTGCAACGAGGAATTACCCCACATGAAGGGATAACTTCGATTCCAACCTGGTTTTATCATGAGTGATGCAATGACCAAGAACAACAACATGAACCCTAACCCCCAAATAAAACATCAACAGCATGAACTAATTAGGCTCAGATAATGACCCCTTACCTCACTTCCGTACGAAGTTTCACTTGCGCCTTCAAGGATTCAACAATAGAATCAGCAGTACAATCCAAAAATATCACTTTCACAACAGCGAAAACCCATAAATGGCATATAAGGGTAAGAGTTTTTTTACTTTAACCTCTTTTATGTCATTTTTTATTTTTATCTTAATTATTTACACATGTAAATGACTTCACAGAGCCACGTAAGCTTCCAATTTGACAGCTCATCAACGTTTCACCATGCTAGCATCTGCACCGTTAAAATTTTAACGCCGTCTGCCAAAAGGACGATATTGAATAATTTTTATCGAAATATGGGACCTTAGTGAAATTTTTTCAGGACTATTTTGAACCAAAGCACCATAAGAAGAGACTAAATGATGTATTAAACCTATTTTATATTAAATAAATTATATTTAATTTAAATTTTAATTCGAATTTCTTTTCTTTATTCTCATAACCATTTTTTCTTTTGTAAACATTATACTTAGTGCATAAAAAAAATATTTTTTAAAGTAAAATGTTCTTCCGTTTTCATCCTTCATCCTCAGTATCTTTAATATCTCCTTTCATTCATTAAAATTTCTCTCTGCCCCTCTGTTTTCCTACTTTTAAAAAGAAAACTTCGTTTAAGAAGAAAGTTATTGCGAATTGTTCACTTACGTGAACATGTGAATACTAGAAATAGTTTACTATGTTCCATTGTATTTTCAACGCAGAGTTTGCTTAACTTGGCTCTGGCAATGTCAATGAAAGGATGAACAATGGAATATTCAGACCCTCCTTCTCGTCACGTGCTTTCTGCACTTCGCTCATCTCACCCCATCGACCATTTCCTCAAAACCATGACTTTGCTTCTCCCTCTACTTTGTTATCCAGTGCTCTGCAGCGTTACATTAATTCCGACACTCCTACCCATGGCCAAAAGATCCATTCCCGCATTCTAAAATCTGGGTTTGTTCCAAACACCAATATTTCCATCAAGCTACTTATTTTGTACCTGAAATGCAACTGTTTGAGAT
Source organism: Vigna reflexopilosa (assembly GCA_027742785.1). Taxonomy (NCBI): domain Eukaryota; kingdom Viridiplantae; phylum Streptophyta; class Magnoliopsida; order Fabales; family Fabaceae; genus Vigna; species Vigna reflexopilosa. The sequence continues at coordinate 31,896,197 of CM050926.1, read as the reverse complement.
ATGCACGACAGGTGTTTGATGATTTGCGGGACAGAACTTTATCTGCTTATAATTATATGATCAGTGGCTATATCAAACAACGTCAGGTTGAAGAGTCTCTTGGTTTGGTGCGTAGGCTTTTAGTGTCTGATGAGAAGCCTGATGGGTTTACTTTTTCTATGATTTTAAAGGCGTCTACTTCTGGGTGTAATGTTGCCTTGCTTGGTGATCTAGGTAGAATAGTGCATACCCAGATCCTCAAATCTGATGTTGAGAGAGACGAAGTTCTTTGTACTGCACTGATCGACTCTTATGTTAAGAATGGGAGGATTGCTTACGCTAGAACTGTATTTGATGTGATGTCAGAGAAGAACGTGGTATGTTCAACATCCCTCATCTCTGGTTACATGAATCAAAGGTCTTTTGAAGATGCTGAACGTATATTTAAGAAAACTTTGGACAGGGATGTGGTAGTATTTAATGCGATGATAGAAGGCTACAGCAAGACATCCGAATATGCGAGGAGATCTCTTGAAGTTTACATTGATATGCAACGGTTGACATTTAGGCCAAATGTTTCTACATTTGCTAGTGTAATTGGTGCCTGTTCCATGCTTGCGGCATTCGAAATTGGGCAACAAGTACAAAGTCAGCTCATAAAGACTCCATTTTATGCTGACATTAAACTGGGAAGTGCCCTTATAGACATGTATTCAAAGTGTGGAAGAGTCTCAGATGCTCTAAGAGTTTTTTACCACATGCGTGTGAAGAACGTGTTTTCGTGGACATCTATGATTGATGGATACGGGAAGAATGGATTCCCTGAAGAAGCACTTGAGCTATTTGGAAAGATGCAAAAAGAATATGGCATTGTACCCAATTATGTGACATGCCTTAGTGCTCTCTCTGCTTGTGCACATGCGGGACTTGTGGACAAGGGCTGGGAGATCTTTCACAGGATGGAGAATGAATACCTGGTAAAGCCAGGGATGGAGCATCATGCGTGCATGGTTGATTTGTTAGGACGAGCAGGAAGGCTGAATCAGGCTTGGGAATTTGCCATGAGGATGCCCGAGAGACCGAATTCGGATGTGTGGGCTGCTCTACTTAGTTCTTGCAGACTCCATGGTAACATAGAGATGGCAAAATTAGCTGCAAATGAACTTTTTAAGCTGAATGCTACTGGAAGACCAGGGGCATATGTTGCACTATCTAATACTTTGGCAGATGCTGGCAAATGGGAAAGTGTAACAGAGCTTAGAGAAATAATGAAGGAGAGAGGTATATCCAAGGACACTGGCCGAAGTTGGGTAGGAGCTGATAATGTCTTTTAGTTCATATGAAAGGAGCAAAGATGCATTACGGCATTTTTCTGTTAAACGAGATTATCCCTCTTGATTGCTTCTCGTATACTCATGCCTTCTTGTGCTTCTGACAATAATACAAAGCATTTAAAGAAAAAAAAAAAAAGAACAATGTGTTTGATGAAGTGGATTGGCCATGGTGGCTTTTTGAGAATTTGCAGAAAGTATGGTTCTAGGGAAGGTTAATCCCAATTGACCAAAAAGAAGAAAAACACAACGCAGTTGCTGACTACTTTTAGCAAGGTTGAAGTCATACCCGACTGCTTAGAAGAGATAACGTGATTTTTTTGGCTTGGATGTAGCTAGCTAGCTAGCTATACATTAATAAATTCTTAAATTAAACAAAATAATTCGATTCACGAATAGAATACATTACGATTATCTTTTTAGTTCAAATCTCATCTTCGTTTCCTAGACCTATATATGAAGAAAGTAAAAAAAAAAAAAAAAAAAAAATACAAAGATTTAATGGCTGACTTTATGAAAAAGAGGAGAGACTTCTGTGTAAAACTAAAATGAAGATACATAAAATTAGCTTTATTATTTGCTCCGTTTCACTTTGATGAAAAAATTTTAAATTAATCATAACTAAACTTTTTGAAATAAAATTTGTTCAACAAGATTTTTAATGTGAGAGATGACAGTATTAATGTTGATATTATAAGTCATTATCTTGATTTTAGTATAACTTTTATATAATTTTATTTTAATTTAATTTAGTTTCAATTTTTTTAAATGAAACAATATTATTTCTTTCTAAATTAAAATCAAATTTAATATTTTTTAATTGTAATATTAATATTTTTTATTAAAAATATTTTTTTAATATATTATATTATTGTATATTATTAATTTATTGTATATTAAAAAATAAAAAGAAAAATAAAAAACCACTAACACGTGACAGTTGTCGTGGTTAGTAATTTTTCTAAAAAAAATTAATTAAAATACTTTTTAAAAATTATGACGTTATTAAAATAAAAAGTTTAAGCATACAAACTTAAAACTTTTCTATCAAAGGAGGAATAAAGCAATAATAGATAAAGAGATGAGTTGTTCTCTCTCTCTTTTTTTCTCTTGAAAAGAAAGAAATGTTACACCAAATAAGAAGGCAAGACAAGTTTGTTTCAAAAGTAACGAATTAAAATAGTAGTAGTTGACACCCAAATGTCGAAAACATCCCTTATTTTAGAAATCAATTACTTTTTGTAATATATTTTTAAAGAAAAATAAAAATAAAATTGTTATTTATTATTTTTAAAAAGAACTTAATAATCATAAGGAAAAAAAACAAATATATTCATCTTATAGTCCAAAAATGAAAGTATTTACGAGGTATAAAATATGAATAAGTTTTATCTCAAACTGAACTTCCTATAAAATTTTTAAAAAGAGTACTACATTTATTTAAATCGAAAAAATATTTTACAAGAATGAATTCTTTTATGTTATTTAACTTCTATTTTTAACCGCCACATAAGCATTTCATCACAACAGAATACTTATTAATAATATTTTCAATTTGAAAAAAAAAAATTCACGAACACAGAATGCTTTACTTTTATACTTGTTTGTATGAATAATTTATGTATGTTTCAGGGCTTGTAATTGTTTGAAGAAATGTGTGAATGAAATTGCAGACATGTTGGATGTGGTATTATCTTGATTGAGGTGATAACGCCCCCAGTTCAACAGATCACTGAATGATTCAATCTTAGCATGGCGACGCAGACAGGCCTCACAGTCAACTATTTGAAACTGCCACGTTTAATTACTTTCCCAATAAAATACAACAAAAACGTTGAATAATGGAGTTTTGGTATGGTAATCAACCCTACCCTTTCTAGCAATAGGATCAGTGCAGGTGGCTAACCGGCACCTAACTACGCGTTTCTGTTGTGCACTCCTACTTAATGTTGCATTCGCCTTCTGGATAAGATAAAAGCTTCAACACACACACACACATATATATATATATATAGTAAGCATATGAGAAGATGAATTAAGAAGATATTAATTATTGAAGCATGTGCTGCTGTTCTGAAGACTGTAAATGCAGACCACTTGGGTTTCTGTTGGGCCTGCCTTTTGCCTTCTTGTCTCTTTTCATCTCCCTTGTGGGTGTGCTTGTTTGGATTGTTGGGTAAGCTTCTCTTCTTTCTCTGCTAAATTCTGAATTTGATAATCTATGCTGAAATTTGAAATACCCTTTTGATTTTGATTCTTTGAAGGTTGATTTTGACGTGCATATGTCCTTGTTGTCTTTGCGTGACCATCATAGTAGAGTTTGCTCTGGCGCTCATCAAGGCTCCTATTGTGGTGATGGAGTGGTTCATCTCCAAGATTCCATGTTAAAATAATCTTTCTATTTTCATCTTAAAATAATGGTTTGGTAGAATGTCTTTTCATTAATTATGTCCATATACGTATGTCATGATAATTTTCTTTCTGGATAATTATACTTAGACAATATTTTTTTATAATATTTAATTATTGTTTATGTGTTATTTTGTGATTGGTTCAAAATTATTTTATAAGGTGTTTATGATTATTATTATTAATTGTGGAGTACTTTTAGACCAATCACAGAATGACACATAGACGATGTTCAAATATTGTCAAAAAAATTATTATCTAAATATCATTATTCTATTGTGATTGATTATGTCATTACAACAATCCATTCTATGCTTTGTTCAACCTACTTAATCCTACTTAACAATTTTATCAAATTCAATTTATCTCTCTTTTATATCATTATTGTAAGGAAAAATAAAATAAATACATTTATATACACTTATTAGAAAGTTTATACTATGTATTATTATAGATCATGTACTGTTCGGCGACACATGCTAACCTTTTAAATTTTAATAGACCGTCATTAATTAACTAAGATTTTTTACATTGTTACTAAATAAAAGTCCCTTAAATTCTTAAAATTAAGATTTTATTTGCATCCAAATTGGGTCTCCGTATCTGTAATTTTGCATCTATAATAACATTTTTTACACTTTACTATAAGGTCGTGACTTCACGAGTACACTCTTTTGAATAAAATAATAAATGATTGAGTTTTAATCAGTTGACAGCGTCACCTAAAAAAATAATGCACTTGTGAGGATCACTACGCAATATAATTATTTTTCTTTTAAACCAAATATTTGTATTTTTTTTCTTTCCCGTTATTAATCATAAATCTTTTGTTTTGTTATTATTTATATTATTGAGAATTCAATTTTAAAATAATATAAATTTAATTTTTTTTACTTTCAAATTTTAAAAAATATTATAATTATATAAATTTTAAAATGGAATATCAAATAACAATTACTTATAGTTAAAAATTTACGATAGTTATAATTTTTATTATGTTTGTGAATGTTGAGAAAGAAAAAATGTTTGATATTTGAATGAAATTTATCAATATTAAAAAGTGTATTTTAGACAGTACTTATAATTTTTACACAACGGAATATTCAAAATTATTCTTGTATGATAAAAATAAACACAAATTATCAAAAAGTGTATTTTAGACATGATTTAAACTAAACAAAATCTTCTAATGAAAAACGTGTAATTAAAATTATAGATAGAGAGAAAATATCTTTAAGATTAAAATGAACTTAGTGATAAATATTATACGAGTCTAACGATTTATATAGATAATAAAAATTGTGTATGTGACATCCAAATATATAATAAAAACAATAATATAATATAGACATTCACATGTTATAATAAATAAAGGAGAACAGTTAGAGATAAACTTGCAATTAAGTCTTAGATTACAGTCATCCAAAAGGTCATCAAAATTTAAAACTTTAAAGACAAAGAAATATTTCAAAATAACATAATCTCAATACTTGAGTATTTCAAAATAACTTAAATTGAAATATAGCAATCCTAATAAACTAAGTTGCAGCATCAGCATAAAAGAACAATTAAAGCATACCCTTCAAACCATGACTCAAACACTCAACACGATATATATATATATATATATATATATATATATATATATATATATATTACTTGTATCCGTTTCTAATTAATTTAATTTTTTTTTCATAAAATTCAAAACTATTTTATACAAAACCCCATTTATTTTCCTAGTTTATGTGTTCTGTTACTTAGATATATCTAAACTCATAATAATAAATTACTATTTATATTTTTATAATACAAGCGTCAAACAATTCTTTTACCTGTGAAATATTTTTGTCGGGAAATTTGAATCAATATATATAAATTAAAATTAATATTTAATTTAAGAAAGAATAAATCGAGGATTGCAAGTGTGATGTGCATCGCGTTCCTAATGAAGTCAATCTGTGAACAGCGATGGATTACAATTGCAGCGGTAACTGCAACATTTGTGTTAGCCTCTTCATATTCAGAATCACCACCGTTATTAACCGTGTCGCCATGTCCATTCACCTCCATCTTCAGTTTCGGCGATTCTCTTGCTGACACTGGCAACTTGTATCTCGCTTCCTACCACCCTTCTGAAGACTGCTTCCTTCCTCCCTACGGTGAAACCTTCTTTCACCATGTCTCGGGACGCTGCTCCGATGGCCGCCTCATCATCGATTTCATCGGTTCCTTTTCTCTGTTTCTCTCACTCCTACTTTTAATTTTTCATTTCAAGTATTATCAAATTAAAGTAGGTATAAAGAAATCTATCTATTAAATAGATCATCCATAGATCTGTTATCTTCCGTGAGATGAATGTGTTGTAAAGCATAACTATATTTGAATTCAAATGTTTGAGTGGATGACAATTAGTGATGAAGTTATAAATTCGGTTTGTAGATTAAGTTCAAACATAAATGGAAAAAATTAATTAAAATCAATGAAGGTAGCTTTATTTGTTTGTTATTTGCAGCTGAGTCACTGGGACTTCCATTGGTAAAAGCTTATAAGGAAAAGAAAAATGGGGAAGGAGGAGCCAATTTTGCTGTGATTGGAGCCACTGCTTTAGAGCCGAGCTTTTTTGAACAAAGGGGCATTTCTCTTCCAACCAATTATTCTCTGACAGATCAATTGAATTGGTTCAAGGAATTGCTTCCTTCTCTCTGCAATAATTCTACAGGCAAGTTCTCCATTTATTTTTTCTCTCTCATCTTCCCCACACAACCACTATCCTCCACATCTATCTTCTTTCATGTTTTTTTTACATGCTTTTTTTATAATGTGATGATACTATAACATAGTTTTATATTCATTTAACACGTAGTATAATAGTAAAATAGTTATAAAAATATAAATTTTTATTTTTTATTTTAAAAAAAAAGTAACTAAAAATAATATCCAAAGAAGGTAAAAATTTAGATATATTAAAGAATATTTTTTTCTTCTATTGATCGTGACACATATTGGTTAGGAAAATGACGATTTTAAAAATATAAAAAATTAAATATATTTTTAGTTTCTAAATTATTAAACAAATTTTATTTTATTTTTGTTTAAAATATATTTTAATTCTATTTTTAAAATAATCTTAATTTTTAATTCTCCAAAATTAACAGCTTAAAAACAAACAAGTTGACGTGTAACCACGTATGTTCACATCTTTCCATCCTAACTTTTTCCACGTATGTGTGATTGATGTTTGTTGCCGTGGGGAAGCCACCAGAGTTTCCTTTCCTTTTTCAATCTCTACAACGCTCTCATCAGGAACGATAGAAGCACCATCACAGGCCACTCCAACCAGATTCGTCGCGGGTGGCACATGAAGCCATCGGAGGTGTCACCAATGTCAGCGTCTCCTTCTTCGATCCGCACTGACCGCCGCATCTCCTCTTCCTTGAACCTAATCCTCTTGTTCCTTTCCTCAATTTCCTTGGTTTCCAGAACTCCAATCTTCCTCTCCAAATCCCTAATTCTAACCTCACCCTTTGCCTTTACCTTTTTTAAAGACGTCAGTTCCTTCTCTAGAGATTCAACCAACGACTCTTCTCCCCTAAAATCTTCCTCAATTCAGAAGCATCCGCCCTCCCTTGTCTCCTCCGCCTTAGCCATCTCCGATATCAAATCGTGTTGTAATCTCAACACATCCCTCTCCAGGTCCGCTGCCCTCGCCGCGATAACCTCGGTCGCCTTTGCCGTGTCGCGCGACTGCGCCACCTCTCACTGCATCTCCTCACTATTCGTCGCGCCGTCTCTTCACAAAATGTCGAGCTCCACCGTCAGCTTCTTGATCTCCTCCTTCCTCGTGGTGTTCTCGTTCACCAATTCATCGCGTTCGCGTTGCAACACTTCGATCTTTGTCTCGATTCCTCAACGTACTGATCATCTATGCCGCCGTTGGCAACACCGTCATTCGCCATAACTAATTCTGCAAACAAAGAAAAATAGCACGCGGTCAGCTCATCAACTAAGTAAGCAGAAATCAAAATCGAGAATGAACAAGCTGTTTCTTGTCGATAATTTGAAAAATAAACTGTAAAAAAATATTAGAAGTAACTGATGAATCGAATTATACAAGCAAGTAAACAAAATTAACAATATATAAATACATAAATATATTATTGCGGATGTGTAAAGGATAGTACGAAGCGAATGAAGGCGTCTAGAGGGTGTGCGGTGGTGTCAACGAGAACGAAAGATGAATTTTCGTGAAAAAATGGAGATGATTTTCCGTAAAAGGGAAAGAAGAGGTTTCTGTTTACTGAACGATATCTGACTTGGGTTTTTGAGTGGTGTATGTCAAAAATATCTTTAACTTTACCATTTTCTTTTCACCTTTCTCTCTCTGTCTTTGATTTTTCTAATTGTGCGTGGATGAAGGGAAGAGGTTGGAGCAGTACATGAAAAATAAGTTGGGACGCCGGCGTAGTGACTCTTTTTCCGGTGGGAGGAAGGGAAAGGAGGTTTGGTGGCGGAGGGAGGAAGAAAGGAACTGATGGCGTCATTGCTAACGGAGGACAGCTTGACACTCCACCGTTAACCTTCTATTTAACGTCTTTAGTTTTTTAAGATGAAAAATTATTTTTTTAAAAAACAAAGATTAAAAAGTAGCTTAATTTCAAAGAAATACTAAAAATAAAATCGATTAATAATTTAAAAATTAAAAACATATTTAATCCAGACAACAATTAAATACGTCACGTTGAATTTTGTTATCCTTAAACGTAAAAGTATTTATAAGTTTTCAAGCATATCCATAAGTATAAAAAAATTTACAAATTTTCTTTCATAAATGTCCGAGAGTAAGATTTTTTTTATTGAGGATATGTAGTAAATAGTATTAAGCAACCTTTAATATAATAATCTTAGATATCCTCAAATCTCCAAACTTAACAAATGAGAATAAGTAACATAATAGTTTAAAGCGAGTCAACTAGATTTATATAAATTTACTCAAGTTGAACTAAAAATAACTTTACTTAATTTGATTCACATGTTTTATTTTTTCACTTTATTTAATATATTTATTATATAACAATCAAAATGAATTGACGAATAGTACAATCAAAATGTGGACTAATTTTACTAAACATTATTATAAAAACAGTCATTGAAAATTAAAACGTTACTTACATAACTTAACAAACAAATAAATTAAACATTCAATTCATTAAAAATTTATTGACCGAAAACTATGTTATTTTAAAAAAAATCAAATTGTTATTCAATATAATTAGAAATAATAAATAACTATAATAAAAAGCTTGTAAAAAATAATAAAAAAAGTAATAGAGAAGAGTTATTGTTCGATTATGAATTAATCCACTACTCGACTTAAATCCCTTTAATCCAAAAATTAAGTTAATCAAATTCAATTTGATTCACACGTAAAAAAAAACTAACTTTTTCTTTTCTATTTAATTAGGCTCAAAACAGTACCGAATCAATTTAATTTAAATATTGAAACCCGTTTTAATATTTCTAAAATAAAACATAAAATTCCATCGAATTTTATTAATACACACAATATATCAATAACTCAATAATTTTCTTCATATTTTAAACCACATACATACATACTAATAAGTAAGTATTCAACGTTGTTTGTCATCACATCTATCATTCTCCTTTCTACAATTTTTTTTCTTATTATTATTATTATTATTATTATTATTATTAATAATAATAATAATAATAATAATAATAATAGTCCCTTTTTCTTTTACTAATTCACAAACACAGTACACAAAATATTAAAGGATAACCGAGTTTCGAAGTCAATATTAAGTGTGATTTTATGTAACTTTTTATAAAAGCAGTAGCTTTATACATATAGGTTTAGTTCTTGATCTGTGTTTACAAAGAAGGAGAGCATTCCTTAAGATATTATTTGTAATATTAAACTTGTTGACATTTATGAGTTTATGTGGAACCTTTTTAATTAAATAATAAATTACTAAAAATTAGGAATTTTATATATCTATTATAGTCTACGCATAGATGAGGATATGCTTGTAGAAAAGGAAGACAGATATAGATCTCCATTCCCTAAAACTCCAATGTAATTCCACGATTGATATAACTCTAACAATATCAAAGGTTTAATTAATTTTACAGATTGTCATGAAGTTTTGGGGAACTCATTATTTCTTATGGGAGAAATAGGAGGAAATGATCTAAATTATCTTTTCTTTCAACAAAAGAGCACAGAAGATGTTAAAACATATGTTCCATATGTGATCAATGCAATAGCTTCAGCTATCCATGTAAGTTTTTTTTTTTTTTTTTTTCGTGTAGTAAACCTTTAATTCGTTTTTCTGCATTTACATATGTTATCACTTTAATCATTCATAATATATCTCGTCAACAAATTAACATATCTAACATTATGATTTTATTATCATCACTTTGATTCACTATTTAACATAGGATGAGATGATAAAATGATATATTTTATTTGTATAGTTTAATTTGGTGAGATTTTTTATTTTCAAGATTAAAGTAATGGCAAGAGAAAAACTTGAGGTCTAAGTATTAAGGTGGTAACATAATAAAAATTTCATTTTCTTTTATTTTTCAATATCAGCTTTAAAGGATACCTAAAATCTTTTGTCATTTGCTTTACAGGAGTTAATTGGTGTAGGGGCTCGCACACTAATTGTTCCAGCGAATTTACCAATTGGATGTATTGTAATATATTTAACAATTTATGAGACCCCAGATAAGAAGCAGTATGACCAAAGTGGGTGTTTGAAGTGGTTAAATGAATTTGCTGAGTATTACAATCATGAGCTCCAAAGTGAATTAGACAAGCTTCGAACACTTCATCCTCATGTCAATATCATATATGCTGATTATTACAATGCTGCATTGCCTTTATTTCGTGACCCCAAAAAGTTTGGTAATCATCTCAATTCTCATTGTAATTTAGTGCATGTTTGCTTTACATAATGTTTCCATAATGCTTATTCATACTTCATCATAACAAATTACTTCATACATATAATTAATACTGTGATTTATACTTTGATTCCTATGCAGGATTTATTGGTCTTAAAGCTTGTTGCGGAAAGGGGGGTTCATACAATTTCAATGAATCAGTCAAATGTGGTGATCCAAGGGTGAATGTTTGTGATGATCCTTCCAAGTATATTGTGTGGGATGGAATTCATTTAACTGAAGCTGCATATAAATTAATTGCTCAAGGCATTATAAAAGGACAACATTCTCAACCTCAATTTAGTTCGTTGTGTTTGCCTAATGAAAAGTTTGATTATTTCAGTAGTTGAATTATTTTTTTCTTTTGTTTTAAAGTAAGTGAGACAAGTTCAATGTAGCTCTCATAATATAAAAATTGTTCACACATGTATCTTTTATGAGTATAGTTATTCAATGTTACAATTGTTGTCTTTGTGATGTTAATGTCAAAATTTTTATTTTAAGAATTAATTAAAATGTTGACTTATGATAAAAATATTTCCCTAGTGACATATACGTCACTAATATAGAAATAAGTTTTTATGACGACTTATTATATCAGTTATAATTCATGTGACATAATAAATGATACAATAATAAAGTAATTATGATAAGACTTTATATTTGATTATCATTATAATCGATATAAAAAGTTTAAACCATGACAATTTTGTAATAAATGATAAGATTTTCTTTACTAGTGTAGATAAAGTGAGAGAGTAACATTTATATTAGCAGACTTTGCCTATTAGTTTGTCACTGTAACCGTTGTATAATATTTAATTTTCTGTTCCAACCTATTTTGCATTTCACTTTCATTCTCATCCATGTCTTTTTTTCAAACTCTCCTTCTCGACGTTGTTGTGTAGTCGTTCACCTTCCCTGTTGTTTTTCTGCTTGCTGTTGTTTGTTGCTCACTACTAGTCATCAGTATGTGGTGGCATTCGTTTGTTGTTGTCATGTTGTGGTGGCTTCTCCCTTTCACGCTTTTGCGATAAGGATTTCTTTATGCTATGTAGGGTTGCTTTATTCTAGGATTTGTGATTGTGAAGTTTTTCAAATTCAATTGCATATTCATGTTGACAAATGAAGGGGTTTTCAAATCCAAATGCAAATTTAGGAGTTTTTCGTTCTCATGAGTAATCATCTTATTTCTCCTAGTTATCTCCTATTTTCGTAGTGTTGATTTATTCATTTATTGATTTTAGAGAGATCCGTAAATATGAGAATAGCATAAAGCTTATTATTCACAAGCTTCCTTTCAAGTGTCTGATTCGTGAAATCGTCCAAGATTTCAAGATCTGTTTTAATTTCAAAACCCAAATTGTTTTTACTCTTATCCTTTTGATTATTTTATCATAATGATTATGTTTTGTGTTTGTCTTTCATAGAGTCATTTAAGGTTCTAGAGCTATGCGGTTCTTATTCTTTATAAGCTGCCGAGACATATTTGATTGGTTTGTTTTAGGAGACCAATTTGTATGCAATCTATGTGTGCAATACATGTGAAAATGGTCAATTATGTCTTTTACTAATTGGCATTATCATGATTTTATTGTGTTTATTTATTTATTTTTTATTGATATTTTATTTATTATTTTTATATAAAAGAGGTTTTTATTTAATAATTTAGAAAAGATAAGTATTTGATTTAAATTTTATAGATAAGTGGAAATCTCCCTTATTTAAAAAGATTATCAATAGAAATAGATAATTAAATCCACAAAGTTGGTTACTTCCCATAAAAGACATTTTTAAATCCATCTAGTTTGGTCCAATTTGTACACTAAGCCGAATCAACTTATTCAGTAAGTAGTGTCTAATTTGCCTAGTAACTTAACTTATCCAGCGAACTTAAAATAATATAAATTTATTTTTTTTACAGTCAAATTTTAAAAAATATTATTATAATTATATAAATTTTAAAATCAAATAAATAGCAATTACACACAGTAAAAATTTACGATAGTTATAATTTTTATGTTTGTAAATGTTTAGAAATAAAATATTTTTGATATTTGAATGAAAATTATCAATATTAAATAAGTTAAAATATTAAGAGAGATAATAATAAAAATATAGTGGAATACGATTTATTTAAATAAAACAAAAATAATAATTAAAAAAAGAATACAAGATACATTTTTTAGATTAGCAAATTAGATAAAACACACAATGGAATATTCAAAATTACTCTTGTATGATAAAAATAAACACAAATGATCAAAAAGTGTATTTTAGACATGCTTTAATATAAACAAAATCTTGTAATGAAAAATGTGTAATCAAAATTATAGATAGAGAGAAAATATCTTTAAGATTAAAATCATCTTAAAGATAAATATTGTATGAGTCTAACAATTTATATAGAAAATAAAAAAATGTGTAGAAAGATAAATTTTTTTGAAATCAAATAAAAAAATCATAAAAATACATTTTTTAAATTACTTAATCAATTAAAGACAAAACAAAGTATTTATGTATCTATCATCTCAATTATATATATATATATATATATATATATATATATATATATTATTATTATTATTACTTATATCCATGTCTAATTAATTTAAGTTTTTTGATAAAATTCAAAACTATTTTATACAAAATCCACAAAAGTTCCATTTATTTTCCTAGATTATGTGCTCTGTTACTTAGAAATATCTAAACTCATAATATATTATTATTTATATTATTATAATATAAACTTCTAACAATTTTTTACTTGTGAAACTTGTTCGTGTCTCCACTATCTTGTTTGTCCTCCCCTTTCTCTTGTGCACCTCTTCCCTCATCTCATTGTGGTTTGGTATACTTGTGATCACATGGTAGTGTTGTGGTTGTCATTATTCGTCTTCTCTGTATTGCTATGCTTACGAAAGGTTAATTTTACTCTCCTGTATTGATGGTACATGGTTGATGTTTGAAATATATTTGGTGGTTCGTGCTAAATGATTGAAATGAATTGTTTATTGTGAATTGAATGTAGATATGTAATGCAATGTATGAAAAATGTAGGATGTGAGAGCAGGGATGGAGGCCTTAGAAGTTTTAACCGTATTTCAAAATATTGTTAAGGTTTCACTAGTTTTTGAAAGTTAGTTAAGGTCTCGTCGTAATTTGAAATATGTTGAGGTCTTAATCAATTTTCGAAAGTAGGCAAAGCCTTTATAATAAGTCTTTTACATCTTATTCTTTTATAAGTATAGGTTAATGTTTTTTTTTTTTCCAAAACCCTTGATCTTGTTAGGTGGTAGGACAGGAAATTATGCATAACATCACACATGGTCTCTCATACTCATCGTCAATAATCTCTTTGGGATTCCGTGCGTAGACTCAACTTTATTACAAACGGCATTAATACTGTCATAAGACATATAACTTAAAAAAAATAAAAATAACAATTTTATTTTTGTTGTTGTAGTGCCAAAATAGATAACTTTATTTGTCAACACCTTAATAAAATGTCTTAAACGAAATGATTGAAATATGATTTACCATGTATAATAAAAACATACCGAAGACAATCAACATAAATACTAAACATGAACCATTTCTCACAATCCATTAATTTTCTCATCCTTCCATAAATGCATCTCATGGTTTAACTGAATCCACTAACTTCTTGTATTTAGTTTTAACATTTTGAAATATATTTAATCTTTTGAAATTCCACTAAAACTTCAACTTTGTTTCATATTTTAAAATGAGAAGACGTATTTGTTATTGGGAGATGCAAGTGAACTTACGGAGGTGGAGAAGGAAACACTCTAAAATTAATATTTAATTTAAGAAAGAATAAATCGAGGATTGCAAGTGTGATGTGCATCGCGTTCCTGATGAAGTCAATCTGTGAACAGCGATGGATTACAATTGCAGCGGTAACTGCAACATTTGTGTTAGCCTCTTCATATTCAGAATCACCACCGTTATTAACCGTGTCGCCATGTCCATTCACCTCCATCTTCAGTTTCGGCGATTCTCTTGCTGACACTGGCAATTTCTATTTTGAACTCCCTTCTCATCACTGCTTCCAACCACCCTACGGTGAAACCTTCTTTCACCATGTCTCTGGACGCTGCTCCGATGGCCGCCTCATCATCGATTTCATCGGTTCCGTTTCTCTCACTCCTCCTTTTAATTTTTCATTTCAAGTATTATCAAATTAAAGTAGGTATAAAGAAATCTATCTATTAAATAGATCATCCATAGATCTGTTATCTTCTGTGAGATGAATGTGTTGTAAAGCATAACTATATTTGAATTCAAATGTTTGAGTGGATGACAATTAGTGATGAAGTTATAAATTCGGTTTGTAGATTAAGTTCAAACATAAATGGAAAAAATTAATTAAAATCAATGAAGGTAGTTTTATTTGTTTGTTATTTGTAGCTGAGTCACTGGGACTTCCATTGGTAAAAGCTTATAAGGAAAAGAAAAATGGGGAAGGAGGAGCCAATTTTGCTGTGATTGGAGCCACTGCTTTAGAGCCGAGCTTTTTTGAACAAAGGGGCATTTCTCTTCCAACCAATTATTCTCTGACAGATCAATTGAATTGGTTCAAGGAATTGCTTCCTTCTCTCTGCAATAATTCCAAAGGCAAGTTCTCCATTTATTTTTTCTCTCTCATCTTCCCCACACAACCACTACCCTCCACATCTATTTTCTTTCATGGTGTTTTACTTGCTTTTTTTTTTTATATTTATTTAACACATAGAATAAAAGTAAAATAATTATAAAAATATAAATTTTTGCATTTTTCAAAGAGAAAAAAGTGAAAAATAATTAAAAATAAATTTTATTTACTTAAATAGATTTAGATGAAATTAATTAAATTAATTTGATAAAATTTAAAAATAATTATTTTTATTATTTATTTGAATGAATTTAAAAATAAATAAATGTGAATTTAAAAACAAATATTTTTAATATATCATTATTAATTACCTCCAAATTTATTTTAATAATAAAAAAAAATTATATTCAAATCCGGCCACTAATTACTCTCCCATACAGTAATTGGAATGAATGTAAAAAATATAAATATATTAAAGTATATTTTTTTTCCTACGTGACAGATATCAGCCAGGATCAACTTAAAAAAAAACATCAAATGACGTTCTTAAAAAAACAACAATAAAGTACGCATGTTGACTTTTTGTTATCCTTAAACATAAAAATATTTATAAGTTTCCATGCATATCATAAGTATAAAAAAATTTACAAATTTTCTTTCATAAATGTCCAACAAGTAATGAGTAAGATTTTTTATTCAGGATATGTAGTAAATAGTACTAAGCAACCTTTAATATAATAATCTTAGATATCATCAAATCTCCAAACTTAACAAATGAGAATAAGTAACATAATAGTTTAAAGCGAGTCAACTAGATTTATATAAATTGATTCAAGTTGAACTAAAAATAAATTAACTTAATTTGATTCACATGTTTTATTTTTTCACTTTATTTAATATATTTATTTTATACCAATCAAAATGAATTGACGCAACATAATGTTATAATAGTACAATCAAAATGTTGAGTAATTTTACTAAACATTATTATAAAAACAGTCATTGAAAATTAAAACATTACTTACATAACTTAACAAACGAATAAATTAAACATTCAATTCATTAAAAATTTATTGACCGAAAACTATGTTATTTTAAAAAAAATCAAATTGTTATTCAATATAATTAGAAATAATAAATAACTATAATAAAAAGCTTGTAAAAAATAATAAAAAAAGTAATAGAGAAGAGTTATTGTTCGATTATGAATTAATCCACTACTCGACTTAAATCCCTTTAATCCAAAAATTAAGTTAATCAAATTCAATTTGATTCACACGTAAAAAAAAAACTAACTTTTTCTTTTCTATTTAATTAGGCTCAAAACAGTACCGAATCAATTTAATTTAAATATTGAAACCCGTTTTAATATTTCTAAAATAAAACATAAAATTCCATCGAATTTTATTAATACACACAATATATCAATAACTCAATAATTTTCTTCATATTTTAAACCACATACATACATACTAATAAGTAAGTATTCAACGTTGTTTGTCATCACATCTATCATTCTCCTTTCTACAATTTTTTTTCTTATTATTATTATTATTATTATTATTATTATTAATAATAATAATAATAATAGTCCTTTTTTTTTTTACTAATTCACAAACACAGTACACAAAATATTAAAGGATAACCGAGTTTCTAAGTCAATATTAAGTGTGATTTTATGCAACTTTTTATAAAAGCAATGGCTTTATACATATAGGTTTAGTTCTTGATCTGTGTTTACAAAGAAGGAGAGCATTCCTTAAGATATTATTTGTAATATTAAACTTGTTGACATTTGTGAGTTTATGTGGAACCTTTTTAATTAAATAATAAATTACTAAAAATTAGGAATTTTATATATCTATTATAGTCTACGCATAGATGAGGATATGCTTGTAGAAAAGGAAGACAGATATAGATCTCCATTCCCTAAAACTCCAATGTAATTCCACGATTGATATAACTCTAACAATATCAAAGGTTTAATTAATTTTACAGATTGTCATGAAGTTTTGGGGAACTCATTATTTCTTATGGGAGAAATAGGAGGAAATGATCTAAATTATCTTTTCTTTCAACAAAAGAGCACAGAAGATGTTAAAACATATGTTCCATATGTGATCAATGCAATAGCTTCAGCTATCCATGTAAGTTTTTTTTTTTTTTTTTTTTTTTCGTGTAGTAAACCTTTAATTCGTTTTTCTGCATTTACATATGTTATCACTTTAATCATTCATAATATATCTCGTCAACAAATTAACATATCTAACATTATGATTTTATTATCATCACTTTGATTCACTATTTAACATAGGATGAGATGATAAAATGATATATTTTATTTGTATAGTTTAATTTGGTGAGATTTTTTATTTTCAAGATTAAAGTAATGGCAAGAGAAAAACTTGAGGTCTAAGTATTAAGGTGGTAACATAATAAAAATTTCATTTTCTTTTATTTTTCAATATCAGCTTTAAAAGATACCTAAAACCTTTTGTCATTTGCTCTACAGGAGTTAATTGGTGAAGGGGCTCACACACTAATTGTTCCAGGGAATTTACCAATTGGATGTAGTGTAATATATTTAACAATTTATGAGACTCCAGATAAAAAGCAGTATGACCAAAGTGGGTGTTTGAAGTGGTTAAATGAGTTTGCTGAATATTACAATCATGAGCTCCAAAGTGAATTAGACAAGCTTCGAACACTTCATCCTCATGTCAATATCATCTATGGTGATTATTATAATGCTGCATTGCCTTTATATCGTGACCCCAAAAAGTTTGGTAATCATCTCAATTCTCATTGTAATTTAGTGCATGTTTGCTTTAAATAATGTTTCCATAATGCATATTCATACTTCATCATAACAAATTACTTCATACATATAATACTGTGATTTATTCTGTGATTCCTATGCAGGATTTATTGGTCTTAAAGCTTGTTGTGGAAAGGGGGGTCCATACAATTTCAATGAATTAGTAAAATGTGGTGATCCAAGTGTGAATGTTTGTGATGATCCTTCTAAGTATATTGGCTGGGATGGAATTCATTTAACTGAAGCTGCATATAAATTAATTGCTCAAGGCATTATAAAAGGACAACATTCTCAACCTCAATTTAGTTCTTTGTGTCTGCCTAATGAAAAGTTTGATTATTTCAATAGTTGAATTATTTTTTCTTTTGTTTTAAAGCAAGTTAGAGAAGTTCAATGTAGCTCTCATAATATAAACATTGTTCACACATGTATCTTTTATGACTATAGTTATCAATGTTACAATTATTGTTTTGTGATGTTAATGTTAAAATTTTTATTTACATAATTAAAAAAAATATTGATTTATGTTAAAATATTTCTCTGGAAGTGTACAAATCACTAATGTAGAAACGGGTTTTGATGACAAGTAACAAAGTTGTAATTATGATAAAACTTTATATACTATTGTCACTGGAATCTATATAAAAAGTTTAAAGGATGATAATTTTGTAATAAATTATAAGATTTTCTTTACCAGTATAGAACTAGCACTAGTGCAGCGAAGGAAAACGATCGCGGTTGTTTTTGAATATATGTCGCGGTTCATGAACCGCGGCATATACAACCACGATAAAAAGTCTGGACTTTAGACTGCGGTTCCAACCACGGTAAAAAGCTAGGGATATGACCGCGGTTCTCCTTGGAACCACGGCAAAACCCCCCTCTTTTTTTTAAAAAAATTCCTAAAACAATAGGCTGCGGCTCGAACCGCGGTAAAAGGCTGGAGAATAGGCTGCGATTCGTGCTACAACCGCGACCAAAACCCTTTTTAAAAAAAAATCGTCTATTCAACTTTTATACACAGTCTCACCCTGCAACTTTCTCTTATCCTCACCATTTACGTTACATATTCATAAGCTCTCTGCCATGTTCCAGTTCAATACACTTCATCATCCTAATTAAATTCAACCTAAATTCAACCTTCATAACAAAGTCTCTGTCATACTCCCTTGATCACACTTTACTCACATAACCTTACACCGAGACTCTGCAGCGCATCCTGAGACGCTCACATGTCCCCATCTCTTTCTTTACGTTTTCGCACCCCAACACCCAAAGTATCTAATAACTAGACAATCTTCACAACGTATAAAATATCATTCCGAATACAATAAAAAAAAGTGCTTATGCAAACGCAATTTCTGTGTGCAACGATGATGTGTAATTGAAAATTTACAATTGACAGTTAAGGCATGACGCGGTTCATCGTGAAATCGAAGCGTAGAAACGCAAAAAGGACGAAGGGCATCAAAGGCAATACCTGGAATCAGACGCACTGTTAATGGATCGAAGAGGAGGGCTTCAGAGAGAAAGGCGCGGCGAAAGTTGACGATGTCCAAGTGGAAGTTGACGATGGCGCGACGGTAAAGAAACACCTCGCAGAAGACACTCGAAGCGCGGCGAAGAGGAATGATATGGTGGAGAGGAGAAAGCTTTGAGTTTCAAAGTTTTCGCGTGGAATACGAAACTGCTCACTGATATCTTTTTAACCTAATTAAATGATACTACCGCGGTTCATTATAAAACCGAGGTAATAGAGTGGAATAGGTCGCGGTTTCCATAATAACCGCGACCTATTCTGATTTAAAAAAAAATCTTAAACTGATTTGAAATGGCAATGTTGTAATTTTCTGCCCACTTTCTGCCGCGGTTCCCCTCAAAACTGTAGTCTATTTTCCTGCAATTTTATTTCAGATCTGACTTGGTGGGAATGTCAGAATTTTGCAGGGGGAATAGGCCGCGGTTCTAAGGGGAACCACGGTCTATTCCCCTGCAATTTTATTTCAAATCTGACTTGACGGGAATGTTAGAATTTTGCAGAGGGAATAGACCGCGGTTCTGGGGGAAACCGTGATCTATTCCCCTGCAATTTTATTTCAAATCTGACTTGGCGGGAATGTCAGAATTTTGTAGGGGGAATAGACCGCGGTTCTGAGGGGAACCGCGATTTATTCCCCTGCCATTTTATTTCAAATCTGACTTGGTGAGGATGTCAGATTTTTCCAGGGGGAACAGACCGCGGTTCTGATTGGAACCGCGGCCTATACTTTCGATATAATTTAAAAAATGTCACCGCATAATATTATGCTTCGGTTTCTATTGAACTGCGGCATAATGTGCGCGGTAAAAGATCGAGTTTTTACTAGTGTAGTGGGAGGGTAACATTTATATTAACTAACTTTGCCTACTAGTTTGTCAATATAACCATTGTATAATATTTAATCTTTTCACTTTCACCCTCATCTATTTCTTTTTCTCAAGCTCTCCTTCTCGACATTGTTGTGTAGTCGTTCACTCTCACTGTTGTTTCTCTGCTCGTTGTTGTTTGTTTTTCACTGCTCGTCGTCAGTATGTGGTGGCATTCGTGTGTTGTGGTGGCTCCTCCCTTTCGCGCTTTTGCGATAGGATAATGATACTTAGACAATATTTTTTTGACAACATTTGAACATCATTTTGTGATTGGTCCATGGTAGTGTTTATGATTATTATTATTGATTCTGGAATAATTTTGGACCAATAACAGAAAGACACGTAAATGATGTTCAGATGTTGTCAAAAAAATGTTGTCTAAATATCATTATCTTTTGCGATAAGGATTTCTTTATGCTATGTAGGGTTGCTTTATTCTAGGATTTGTGATTGTGAAGTTTTTCAAATTCAATTGCATATTCATGTTGGCAAATGAAGGGGTTTTCAAATCTAAATGCAAATTTAACGGTTTTCTATGCAAGGATTTTTCGTTCTCATCCTTAATCATCTTATTTCTCTTCTTTATCTCCTGTTTTCGTAGTATTGATTTATTCATTTATTGATTTTAGAGAGATCTGTAAATATGAGAAGAGCATAAAGCTTATGACTCACACCAGCTTCCTTTCAAGTGTTTGGTTCGTGAAATCGTTCAAAATTTCAAGATCTGTTCTAATTTCAAAACCCAAATTGTTTTTACTCTTACCCTTTTGATTATTTTATCATAATGATTATGTTTTGTTTTGTGTTTCATAGAGTCATTTAAGGTTCTAGAGCTATGCTTCTTATTCTTCATAAGCTACCAAGGCATATTTGGTTGGTTTGTTTTAGGACACCAATTTATATGCAATCTATGTGTGAAATCACGTCAAAAGGGTCAATTATGTCTTTTAATAATTGGCATTATCATGTTTTTATTGTATTTTTTTCTATTTTTATTGATATTTTATTTATTAATAATTTAAAAAATATAAGTATTTGGTTTATATTTTACAGATAAGTAGAAATCTCCTTGATTTATGAAGATTATCAATAAAATTGGATAATCAAATCAACAAAATTAAAACTCATCCAGTTCGGTCTAATTAGTTTAGTAAGCCAAATCAACTCATTCAGTAAGTGGTGTCTAGTTTGTCTAATAACTCAATTTATCCAGCGAACTTAAAATAATATAAATTTATTTTTTTTACAATCAAATTTTAAAAAATAAATTTTAAAATCAAATATCAAATAACAATTACACACAGTAAAAATTTACGATAGTTATATGTTTTATGTCTGTAAATGTTTAGAAAGAAAATATTTTTGAATGAAATTTATCAATATTAAATAAATTAAAATATTAAGAGAGATAATAAAAAAAATATAACAGAATACGATTTATTCAAATAAAACAAAAATAATAATTAAAAAAATAATACAAGATACATTTTTTAGATTAGCAAATTAGATAATTGTTTACACAATGGAATATTTAAAATTACTCTTGTATGATAAAAATAAACACAAATGATCAAAAAAGTGTATTTTAGACATGATTTAATATAAACAAAATCTTGTAATGAAAAATGTGTACTCAAAATTATAGATAGAGAGAAAATATCTTTAAGATTAAAATCATCTTAATGATAAATATATATAGTATGAGTCTAACAATTTATATAGATAATAAAAATTTGTGTAGAAAGATAATTTTTTTGAAATGAAATAAAAAATATAAAATATAGTCAAATTATAATTTTTAATTTCAAGTATAGTCAAATTAAAATATATAAAAAATAAAAAAAATTTATCTATTAATTAGGTCATCCATAGGTGTGTTCTGTGAGATGAGTGTGTGGTTGAGCATAATTATATTTGAATTATAATGTTTAAGTGAATGAGATGATGAAGTTATAAATTCCGTTTTGTAGATTAAGTTAAAACATAAATGGAAAAAATAATTAAAATCAATGAAGGTAGCTGCTTGATTTGTTTGTTATTTGCAGCTGAGTCATTGGGACTTCCATTGGTGAAAGCGTATAAGGTAAAGAAGAATGCGGATGGAGGAATCAATTTTGTTCTTTGAAGAGAGGGGCTTTTCTATCCAAACCAATAATTCTCTCACAGTTCAATTGAATTGCTTCCTTCTCTCTGCAATAATTCCACAGCCACTACCCTACACACCTATCTTCTTCTGCAATTACATATGTTATCACTTTAATAACCTAAAAAATCTTGTCACCAAATTAATATTTCTAACATTACGTACTATCCACCACTTTGATTCTCTATCAAACATAGGGTGAGATGATAAAATGATATATTAGTGTTAATTCCTGTTGTGGAGAGGGAGATCCATACAATTTCTGTGGCTATCAAAGCTTAGGAAGAATCCTTGTCACATCATTTAAGCCATTGTCTATTTAGAAGTTTATTATCATTTGTTCTTTGACCAATAATGCGCCACAATTTTTTAGTTTTGATTGAAAATAAAGTCGTGAGGCAAATTCAATACCCTGTTTAAAAGTAAACTTTTACGATGAAATTTCCAACTTCTTTACCAAAAATAAAGGTACAATATGGAGGAAAAGAAAATAAACTAGCAGAAGATTTTCTACTATAAATGGATATTTAATTATGCAGACAAAGACATTGTTCCTTATTCTAGAACGTGATAAATATATTCTGATTCAAACTCAGCTGGGTTTTCTTTTCCACTGTCTGGTATTGGTTGGATGACCTTAACTTGTAGCACAGGTACATACCTTAAATAAACCAATAAGAAATTGAACAACACTGTGCATAAAATCAACACTGTCACACAATAATGTCAGAAAAAAAGACGGTGTTCAAAAGGCAAAGTTATTTTATAGCAAGTTGTTTATATTATTGCCATTCGCGCAGAGTTTTTTTATGGATGAATTACAAGACATACCATTTTAAAACAAAAAGAAAGTGGTTTTGTGTGGAACTGTGGCAGGGTTGTCTGTTTTTGAAACCTGCAAAGAAATGGCACATGGTTTAAGAAACCCCTTAATCATAAAAACCTCGCTCGCTCCACACTCACACAAACCGCTTATACGATCACTTCAGAACCGAAACCTCCAAACATGGAAAGCGCCACTAAAGTTGGAGCGGCAGCTCAAACCACCTCTGCTTCCCCCTCCTTCGACGGCACGCTCGGCCGCCACTTGGCTCGCCGCCTCGTTGAGATAGGCGTCAGGGACGTCTTTTCTGTCCCTGGCGACTTCAACTTGACCCTGCTCGACCATCTCATTGCCGAGCCCAGCCTCAACCTCGTCGGCTGTTGCAACGAGCTCAACGCCGGTTATGCCGCCGATGGCTACGCGCGTGCCAGGGGCGTCGGTGCTTGCGTCGTCACCTTCACCGTCGGTGGACTCAGCGTCCTCAACGCCATTGCCGGAGCTTACAGCGAAAATTTACCGGTGATTTGCGTCGTCGGAGGACCCAATTCGAACGACTACGGCACCAACAGGATCCTCCACCACACCATCGGGTTACCCGATTTCTCCCAAGAGCTTCGGTGCTTTCAAAGCGTCACGTGTTTTCAGGTGAGAGAAGAGTGCGTCTTTTGGTTTTGGTTTTTGATTTTTGAGGATTTGAGTGGAAATTGAACTATCTCTGATTAGTATGAGTGTTTATGATTCTTCAGGCAGTGGTGAATAACTTGGACGACGCGCATGAACTAATTGACACTGCGATTTCTACTGCTTTAAAGGAAAGCAAGCCTGTTTATATCAGCATCGGTTGTAATCTTCCTGGAATTCCTCATCCAACTTTTGCTAGAGACCCCGTTCCATTCTTTCTTGCACCCAAGTATGCTTTTCTTGGCTTTTCTAATCACTTTTCAACGACAAGAAAAAACATTTTCGATAAATTGCTATTTCTGGTGTCCATATACTATTTTCCATCTTGTAGTGTTCTGTTTTGCTTACCAATTATGGTCCTAGTAATAGAAAGTATGACTGGTATCCAGAGAATGGATGAAGGTTTTTAACTATGCTTTGCTTCATCAATGGTTTTTAACCTATAACCCTGACTTCATTCATATCAATAATGTTGTACTACTTTCCTACTAATGCGAGATGTTGATGTAATTTACTTATTACTATTTACATCATTTTAACTTAAAATAATTAACAATATAATTTTTTTATCATTTTTATTTCTTTTAAATTATTTGATTAATATTTAAGAAAGTTAATATAAACACAACCAAGTGAGATGAAACAAAAAATTATTCCTAATAGATTTGAAAATGATGAGAATAAATTTTTAGTTATAGATAAAAACATACTCTTCAAAACCCGCACTCTCAGTGACCCTTGCCATGCCATCCCTATTTGTTTGTGACTAGATGACCCTATTGTCCGTATATAGTCTTTTTATTTTTCCCATAAAAGGTATTAAAAATTTATATGTATATATGCGGTGAGGCGAATTCCAGACGACCATAGATGAATAATGTTTGTTCTTGCATCGACATTTGGCAATAAGTTAATGGTGGAAAAAGATATTTTTTTATGTAGGGCAAGTAATCAAGAAGGATTAGAAGCTGCAGTGGAAGCGACTGCTGCTTTACTGAACAAAGCTGTGAAGCCAGTGATTGTGGGTGGACCAAAATTAAGGGTTGCGAAGGCACAAAAGGCCTTTCTGGAGTTTGCAGAAGCTAGTGGATATCCAATAGCTGTTATGCCATCGGGAAAGGGACTTGTACCAGAGCATCATCCTCATTTCATTGGTACATATTGGGGTGCTGTCAGTACTAGCTACTGTGGAGAGATAGTGGAGTCGGCCGATGCTTATGTTTTTATTGGCCCCATCTTCAATGACTATAGCTCCGTTGGATACTCATTGTTGATAAAGAAGGAGAAAGCCATAATAGTGCAGCCTAATCGGGTGACCATTGGCAATGGTCTTTCCTTTGGCTGGGTTTTCATGGCTGATTTCTTAACTGCATTGGCTAAAAAAGTGAAAACAAACACCACAGCTCTGGAGAATTACCGACGTATCTATGTCCCTCCCGGCATTCCTCTTAAGCGAGAGCAGGATGAACCTCTAAGAGTTAATGTTCTATTCAAACACATTCAAGTAAGTCTATTCATAAGCTCCTTTTAATTTGATATCAAGTGGTTCTGTGGCAGGAATTTGAGCTGGAGTTCTCTTCCTGTTACTTTGGTCTAAACTAGCATTTCATTCAAAACCCTGTGCTTCGTTTTTATGCTAAAGAACAAGATAGTTGAGGGCTCCGCACACGTGGTGTTACTTATTTTTTTGAAAATCGTTATCATGTTCTTGATTACCAGCGGTATTTAGGTCCAGTAGTTTTCTTCATCGATCATGGTAGTAACTGCATGATTACTCAACCGGAGTCATGGCAAACTTTTTAAAACTGTCTTCGTAAGTAGCTTCATGGTTTGTATGTATCCGTTAATTGTGTGAATCAGTAGTTTGAAGCATTCCACAAGAATGGGGAACATAGCAATTTCAGATGATTCACGTAACGTTGCTAAATATGCAACATTATTTGCATGGATACAATCGGATTAATACATTCAATCAACTTTCCCTTATAGTCCATTAATTGAATCTGTTGAACAGGACATGCTGAGCGGAGATACTGCTGTAATAGCGGAAACTGGAGACTCGTGGTTCAACTGTCAGAAGCTCCGTCTGCCTGAGAATTGCGGGTGAGAGTCGCTTACTATGCTGCATCGAGCAATGTGCTAATTGCAACCATTATATTGCTGGAACTAACACTGAATTTGAATTCCTTCTTTCAGGTATGAATTCCAGATGCAGTATGGATCCATTGGTTGGTCAGTTGGTGCTACTCTTGGATATGCACAAGCTGCGACAGACAAGCGTGTAATTGCTTGCATTGGTGATGGCAGTTTTCAGGTAACAGCACAGGATATTTCAACAATGATTCGATGCGGACAAAAGAGCATAATTTTTCTCATTAATAATGGAGGTTATACCATCGAAGTTGAGATTCATGATGGCCCGTACAATGTGATCAAGAATTGGGACTACACTCGTTTTGTGGAAGCCATCCATAATGGACAAGGCAAATGCTGGGTTGCCAAGGTTAGCATAAAAATTGAATAATCACAACGTTTGATCTTTATAAATATGTTTAATTTGGTTTCAGCCCTCCAAATTTTTTAAAGAAATTATAGTTACACTGCTGAAATTTCGTAAAATTGCATAAACTTCCTTGCTTTTTAACATTTGGAGCAACCTTCCTTACTGTAAAATGGAACTGGGACTCTGTTTTTCAAGCAATCATAGTGCAAATTGTGCAATGTATCAAAAGTGTCATTGTAATGTTTCTTTTTTCAAAGTAGTTAGTGTCCGGGTAGAAAAAAAACACGCAGAGTTGATGCAATCTCACAAAACCGGAGAGTGACAGTGTAATTTATATAATTTCTTTTATTAGTTTTGGTCCTTGTAAGTTTTAATTTTTTCTATAAACTGGGGTAACTGAAACGGAATAATGCTTTGTGGAACCACTGATCTTTCTTTAATATACTATGCAGATTTTGTTAAATATTTCACAAGAAAAAGAGTTACTTCAGAATTTCCATTTATAAATTGAGTGCAGGTACGAACAGAGGATGATCTGATAGAAGCAATTAGAATAGCTAGTGGAGAAGAGAAAGAATCACTATGTTTTATTGAAGTTTTTGTACACAAAGATGATACAAGCAAAGAACTGCTGGAATGGGGATCCCGTGTTGCTGCTGCTAACAGTCGTCCTCCAAATCCCCAGTAGAAATTTCGTTCATAATTCTCGTCTTGTTATGATCTGTGTATTTTGTTAAATAAGTTTTTGCTAGATCATAATTTTCAATGAAAAGCCTTAACTATGAAGTTGAAATAAATGACCCCAAGTCAATCGATTTATTTATATTTTTATGAGTACTGGAAACGACCTATGTGTTTAGTACATATTTTACTCTCACATTTATCTGTATATAACAAAGCGGTCGTATGTTTTATAAACGACGTCATATAATTACATTCTTTTCAAAAATGACATCATTTCTTGCCAATCTAATACATTGGTAAACTGTTTAAAAATTTTAAAAATAGTAATAAAAGACAAAGAAACTTAAACAGTAAAATTCACATATATTAATTAAGTGAGAGTGTTAATTGACTATTGTATAACTGATTAGTTATTGCGATTTTACCTTTACAAATGAAATTTTTAACCATACTTAAATTTTGTTTTGTAATATATATGAGGTTCAAGTGAGATTTTAAACTTTGTATATAGTATAATGTAATCTATTTTTAATTAATGTGTAATTTTTAATGTAATATCTTACATTGATAACTTAATATTTTGAATATAAAACTAGATCTTTATAAATGATTCATCAATTATTCTACAAATTTCATTAAAATAAATTATGGTGGAAGATAAAAAGAAATAGATCTTTAATCTTTGAAATCACATGTTTTTAGATATGAAAACACGTAATATATTAACAATTTTGCAGCAGTAGTGAACAATCTTCCATAAAATCTTGTTGCCAATGACCATAGTAGAAGTTAAATCGTACGTGCCTCATGTCATCAATGCAATATCTTCAATAAACAAAGTAAGATTCTAATTTTCTTTAACCAAATTAATTTCAATTTTCCAATAAAATAGCACACGAGTTTAGCTCAGAATACGTTTAAATTATTTCACATAATATTCAATTTTATGTATAATATATATATAATCACATTAATCTTCTAATTGGTCCCAAATTATTCTCACACAAAAGTTGTTTTTCTTTACTTCTTCAAAGATTTGTTGTCAAGTTAGTGGTTATTTTTTTTATCATCAATTTAATCCTTTATTTTAAGTATTTGATACACTATTTAATTAACAATATTTTACCCACAAAAAAAATTATCAATAAAATGGAATTTGTGGGCAGAAAAAAAAAATCAATAAATATTATGAATTGATGAAATTTGTCCATAATATAACATTTTTATTATTGATAAATAATTTTGTTTGTAAAATTTATTAATAAAATGAGAGTTAAAATTATTACTTCAATTTTAAATTAATAAAATTTGTGGATAATTATTTTTAAAAATTTAAAATTTTAAAAATTCATCTCTAATTAAATCATTTAAATTTTGTTAATATTTTCATCTATTATTAATTTATTGATAAAATGAAAGTTAAAGAAGAAGAAAAAAACTGAGTTGCAATTATTGTTGCTGTTACACCTAATAGTACACCCATCATTCTCTATCTGCCTTTCACTTCTCTCATATGGATGTTCACTTGTCACTTCTCATACACTCATGTGGTTTAGTTACATTTATAGCGTTGTTCTCCCTTTCGCGTAGACGTAACTGGTTTTACTACTTCAGACAACATTTTGTATGCTTTCACATTTAAATTCAATTTCTTTCCTCCTCGTTTCCATTAAAATAGAGAAGGGGATGCAATTATTTGACGCTAACATCATACCCGATAATGAAAAATAAAATAAAATTATTTATTTATTTATAGTGTAGAAAATGCATTTTATTTTAAACTTAAATCATTTTTAGCTCCTAATGCATGGTTGGTTTTTATTTTAATATAAAAAAAATATAATTTTTCATAATTTTTCGAAGAAAATAAAAATTAATGTTAAATGAATATAAAATAATTATGTGTGTGAAATATTATTTTTCTTTAACAATAATGTTTTTTTGACTTTAAAAAAGTCAATTATTTGACACCAAGATCGTAATTTTCTTTTAATAATTTGATTTGACTCACAAAAGATTCCCCCTTCCGCTTTTAGCATACGTTTTTGCAGTTAAAAAACACATCATCAAACAGTGTCCCTTTTATGTTTTAATTTGTGTGTTTTGTTGAATGCATGTCATCGGGAGAAAACTTATAGCTCCAAAAATAGGTTCCGTATTTTATAAATTAATCATAAAATCTTTCAAAGCATAAATTAATAGCAAAAATAGTTTAATTTTATAAAACATAAAATTAATCTCATATCATTCGTTAGTTCTGTATTTTCAAAGCATAATAGGCAATGTGGCATCATTTGCTTTATAGAAAATTTAATTAATATGATAAACTTTGATATATAACACAGTTTAAATTAAAGAATGGCCTATGTGCTTTTCATATATTTTACTATTATATTTTTACAAGTACTGGAAACGACCTATGTAACAAAGCAGTCGTATGTTTTATTAACGGCATCATATAATTACATTCTTTTAAAAAATAACATCATTTGTTGCCAACCTAATACATGGTAAATTGTTTAAAATTTTAAAAAGAGTAATAAAAGACAAAGAAACTTAAACAGTAAAGTTCACATACTAAAATGAAAGACGTTTGGTATCATTTGCTTTATAGAAAATGAAAGACGTTTGGTATAATATATAAATATATATATTTATAAATATTAAAAGTTATGCGATTTAAAACATTGAGCTTATTCTTATATTTTTTATATAATGTGGTCGTGGATTGAGAATGAAGAAATTAAATTATGAGTGGTACACAGTAGTAAATAAAAATATAATTTGTTAGAAGTGTTTTGCGTAATTGAATAGTCTTTTGTCCTTAATAATGGAGCTTATACAATTGAATTTGAGTGGCGATGGTGAATTAGAATGTGATCAAGAACTGGGGAATAACAATGGGTAAAAATGGTATTCCAAATGTTAGTTTAATTTATAATTAATTTGCTTTCAGAAGTAGTTGGATTTTGGTACCAAAGAAAATCCTATCTGTATGTGCGGTTTATGACTGAAGCAAAACAATGGTAGCACCCACTGTTCCACACAAGATTTCCTGTTCCTCTTTCAGTATACGTTTTTGCAGTCAAAAAACACATCATTAAACAATGTCCCTTTTATGTTTTAATTTGTGTGTTTTGTTGAATGCATCTCATCGGGAGAAAACTTATAGCTCCAAAAAATAATCATAAAATTTTTCAAATCTTAAATTAATCATAAAAATTTTCAAACCTTAAATTAATCGAAAAAATAGTTTAATTTTATAAATCATAAAATTAATGTCATATCAGTACTTAAAACATCACATTCGCTAGTTCTGTATTTTCAAAGCATAACTACCTTTTTTTTATAACGTGATTTATAAGCAATGTCTCATCATTTTCTTTATAGAAAATTTAATTAATATGATGAATTTTGATAAGAAACTTTGTTTAAATTAAGTACTGGAAATGACCTATGTGGTGAGTACATATTTTACTCTCACATTTATCTGTATAACAAAGAAGTCGTATGTTTTATAAACCACGTCATATAATTACATTCTTTTAATAACATCATTTTGTTGCCAACCTAATACATGGTAATAAACTGTTTAAAATTTTAAAAATACTAATAAAAGACAAAGAAACAAAAACAGTAAAATTCACATACTAAAATTTTCTATTAGATCTCATTTTCATATAATTGTACATGTAGAGATGCCAAAGAAAAAGTAAAATGCACAAAAATACTCAAAAGAAGCGTTACTTCTTATACGTTGCGACAGTTAAACAATTATTGGTACTCAAATAACCGAGTTTAAGCAATAAAATATTAAGTAAAAGATGACGTGTGAAGTTATTTTAATCGCAGTCTTGATTATGGTGAGAGAAAGCGTGACCAAGTTATACAAATATATGTTTGGGAATGAATGGGGAAGATAGAATTCCAATGAGGCGAGGTAGGATTATAGTGATAGCATTTGTGCTGATCACTTCTTTTTCTTTAACCTCTTCAAAATCAGAATCATGCCCTTACTCTTCCATATTCAGCTTCGGTGATTCCCTCGCCGACACCGGCAACCTCTATCTCAGCTCACCACCGCTTTCCGACAACTGCTTCTTCCCTCCTTACGGTGAAACCTTCTTTCACAATGTCACAGGACGCTGCTCCGATGGTCGTCTCATCATCGATTTCATCGGTAACACTTGCCTTTTTCCATCGCCTTTCATCTTAATAATTCCTTTCATATTATACTTGAAGAACATAAACAAAAGAAAAAACATGATAAAGCATTTTCTTGTAACTTAAAAATAGTTTATACACATTTTTTTAAAGTAAACAGCTTTTATCAATTAATTATTAAAATAATTTAGATAATTAATTTTGTTGAAATACTAAAAGGAAGTCACTTTTGTATGGGAGAGTGTCTAATCGGAATGCATGTTAGTGAACAATACGAATCATATATACGTTGAAACTTTTGGATTATTTGAATATAACACGTTTAAAACGAATGGAAAAGTTTGTGGTAGTGCGAGGGTGATCCGAGTTGGAATGAATAGTTAGGACTTAATAAAACAATTCAACGTCTCTTTCTTTGCAATCTGTAAAGTTTTATATTATGTGTTCTTCCTCGATAAATGGATATGTATACCGTACTTGTGGCGTGTTAGGTGGCCAGGGTTTTCATGGCTAACCACCGTATTTGTTTTTATACATAAATATTATATTTTAGATGCATTTTGTTGGTGTTGTATATAGCTGAGTTTCTTGGGATGCCATCGGTGAAACCGTATCTGGAAAAGAAGAATATTGGTGGATGGAGTTGGAAAGACGGAGGAGCCAATTTTGCAGTTTCAGGAGCGACGGCGATGGACTCAACCTTCTTTCAACAGAGAGGCATTCCTGTCAAAACCAATTACTCTTTGTCAGTTCAACTCACTTGGTTTAAGGATCTGCTTTCTACTATTTGCAATTCTTCTTCCCAAAGTAAGCTTTTCTATTATTCTTACTCAACCAATCACCCTTCACTCAATTTCAAGAGAATCTCACACAATTTATTATATATATAATTTATCACATATTTTTTTATTGAAATCAAACACGTGTAAGGTGTTTGAGACAATTTCTCATCCAGTTATCATTGCTTTTGTCACAAAAGTCGAAGTTCATGCATGTAGAACAACACGTGAGCAGTTTACAAGATGTAAAATTGTCTTAATGCAGTAATATGTTATGGATATACAGACATAATTTAGTGGAAAATGCTTCTTCATCCATGCTTCTTTACCACTTTCTATTATTACTTTTCTATCACGTAATGCTTTTTTTCTTCTGTCACTTTCTTGAGTGTTGAAAAGGAATAAGACATTCATATATTAACGTGTATTTCTGTTTTAGGAAATTTATAATCCACAATCTTTTGTCCTTTTAGTAAGGAGTGGCTTTTATAAATTGATTTTAGTCTTATTTAATGTAAGATTTTTAATACACTTTTCATACGTGAAGAAGTATATATTACTAAATATTAATAATTTATAGATTTTAAATTCATTTGTAAAATAACTTTTATATCTATTTATGTTATAAATTACTCTTTCTCACCAACTTTATCTCCCAGCTATATATATAATTAAATTTCTACGTTTGGAACAAGTATTATTAATCTCTTTTAAAAAATCATACATATGAAGGCTTCTTTTGTGTTTGAAATGAGATAGTTTTACAACGACTTTGATCAGCATATTCTTGAAAACATGTTTTAACATTAAACTAAACTTATTAAATATGTGTGAAATAAAGTATGAGCAAGACTCCCTCTTTTCATTCATATTAATATTACAAAAATAATAATAAATATTTTTTTGCACAGAGAAAAGGAAAAAAGTTTAAAATCAGAGCCCACAGAAACAACTAAAATTCTTCTCCACTATGTGGATAAAGAATGTCTAATAAGGTCTTGATAATATTTTTCATAATTAAATATTTTTATATTCTACATGCAAGTGGAGGAAAACACAAGTGTATAGAAAGGAAAGACAGTTATTGTTTCATGTCCCAAACATCCAACAAGATAATAATTCATTTTGTTATTATTGATTTTTAATTAAGGTTTAATCTTGCAGGTTTCCATGAAGAGGTTAAGAACTCATTATTTCTTGTAGGTGAAATAGGTGGAAACGATTTCAATCATCCTTTGGTTGTAGGAAAGAGCATAGCAGAAGTTAAATCGTATGTGCCTCATGTCATCAATACAATATCTTCAATAACCAAAGTAAGATTCTAATTTTCTTTAACCATATTAATTTCAATTTTCCAATAAAATTGCACATGAATTTAGCTCAAAATACGTTATTTGTTTAAATTATTTCACATAATATTCAATTTTATGTATAATATTAATCTTCTAAGGATTTTGGTCCCCAAGTTATTCTCACAAAAAAGTTGTTTTCTCCTTACTTCTTCTAAGATTTGTTGTCAAGTTAGTGGTTAAAAAAATCTTTATCATCAATTAGTACGTTACAAGAAAATATTATATTATTAACAAAATTTTATCAACAAAAAATAAATTATCAATAAATTAGGATTTGTATATAGAAAAAAAAATTCATCAGAAAAATAAAATTTATCAATAAATTTCACTAATAAATTTGAGAACAGTGAATATTATCAATAGATGAAATTCGTTTATAATGTAATATTTTTATTATCAATAAATAATTTCTCTATAAAACTTGTTGATAAAATGAGTGTCAAAGTTAATACTTCAACTTTGAATCAGTAAAATTTGTCGATAATTACTAATTTTGAAATCTATGAACAGTTAAAATTTTGAAAAATATTGGTAATTGAAATTTTAAAAATCTGGTAGTAATTCTATCAATAAATTCTATGGTAAAATGAGAGTTAATTTTTTTGCCAAATTTGAGGTGAACTGTATTATAAATTAAAATGACATGAGTGAAAAGAAGAAGAGAAAGAAGAAAGAAAAAAAAGATAATGATGAAAAGAAGATCAAATAACGATATTTATAAATAGAAAAAAGTTGTTGTTAATTATTCGCTAACATTTATTGATAATATTTATAAACGAATTTTTGACATTCAATAATTGTCGATGGATTTCTCAATATGTCATAGAATTTATCAATTCACAAATGTTTAAGTGTCTGTTAATAATCTTACTTTACTCATAAATTTTTATAATTATCTATGAATGTCCATAGAAAAATATAGTTTTTCTTATAGTAGGTGAATTAATAGAATGGTAGATTCTCTTCGTATGGTAAAACTATTGAATGCATCAATCAAATTGTGTAAAATTATGCAATTTATTTAATTTGAAGATTTCTTGTTTTTGAATCGGTGATCGCATATGTAACTCCAAGGAATTAATTATAGATTTTTATTTTTGTTTTTGTTTTATAATTTCTAACTAATATTTTCTATTTTATATTTTAATTATCTTTTCCCTTACAGGAGTTAATTGGTTTAGGGGCTCACACGCTCATGGTTCCTGGGAATTTTCCTATTGGATGTAGTGTAGTGTATTTAACAATTTATGAAACCAAAGTTGAGAAGCAATATGACAAATTTGGATGCTTGAAGTGGTTAAACGAGTTTGCTGAAAATTACAACCATAAGCTCCAAATTGAATTGAATAAGCTTCGAGCTCTTCATCCTCACGTTAATATTATCTATGTTGATTATTACAATGCTGCAATGACTTTATATCGTCATCCTGCAAAATTTGGTAATTCATTCTTTCCAATTCTCACTCATAGAAGTTTATTCAAAAATATGTTTCTTCATGCATTCATATTTGAGCAAACCACATTTATCTTTGTTTCATATACTTTTGGAAAAAAATTGAGGGAAGATTTGAACAAATGAAAGTGTTTAGTGTTGTCTATTCATTCTGAGGCCTTTATTCTTGTTGGAGGGAACATCAAAAACTTCTATCCTTTCATTCTATGCATAGATAAAGAGAAGGGAGAGAATTTTGAGTTTTTGGTATCTTTCATCACATCATTCATGTTTCATGGGATATGTTTATTCAAAAATTTTTGTTAGAAAAACTTTCGATATAAATATTATTATAATTATCTGAATCCAATCATATAAGTGATTGATATCATTCAATTCAAAATCTTAAAATAATAAATTAATAGATCTTTATATTTGTATAATATTTTTATTTTTATCCAATGAAAAACTTAAACCTAGAATTAAAATTATAACCAATAAATAAATGCATCTTCATACTTCTTCAAAGCAAAAATGATATATATTGATTGATATGCAGGATTTATTGGTCTTAAAGCCTGTTGTGGAAAGGGAGGTCCATACAATTTCAATGCATCAACAAAGTGTGGTGATCAAGGCGTGAATGCTTGTGATGATCCTTCCAAGTATATTGGATGGGATGGAAAACATTTAACTGAAGCTGCTTATAAATTAATCGCTCAATCTTTTATAAAAGGGCCATATTCTCTCCCTCAGTTTAGTTCCCTGTGTTTGACTAATGCAAATTTTGGTTATACCTTTTAAGTATTTATTTAGTTATGGTTTATATCGTATCAAAACTTTTATTTGTTCAATAAAAATATTTCGATAAATGATAAATAAATCATTGCAAATGTTGATTAACTAAATCTTTTTCTAC
The DNA here is from genome assembly GCA_027742785.1 of Vigna reflexopilosa. NCBI lineage: Eukaryota > Viridiplantae > Streptophyta > Magnoliopsida > Fabales > Fabaceae > Vigna > Vigna reflexopilosa. Next base: position 31,860,178 of record CM050926.1, on the reverse strand, counting down.
ATTAATTACTGTTTGTAGTATTAAGACTCATGATCGATCATATTGGTTTCTGTGGGTATTTTATTCATCTGACATTCATACACATTTAGTTCATCTATCTGACATTCATATTACCATTAACACATTTAAATTACTCTTACGATTATTAAAGAAGCATTTATAACAATAAATACATTGAATCTAGACAATAAAAAAAATTCATATCGAAATATTTCCTAAACATTTAGTAAAACATGGAAGAATGAAGAAAAGATGGAGACATTGACCGTTTTAATTTTGGGGTATATTTGCTGATTAGAACAATATTTAAATATTTTCCTTAAACCCATAAAAAAAATAATAATAATAAACAAGTAAACATATCTAGCACCATTTTTATTGAAAAATGTGACGTGATCTCATAATGTAAACCTATCTAGTATAACGTAAAAATATGTGTTACATTATGAATTTTGGTTTAGTACAAAAAAAAAAGGCAGTGTGATTTGTTTTCACTTAAAAAGTAAAGTAGCGATACACTGAACTAAAGTGATAAAAAAATTTATTAAAAAAATAAAAACAAAATAAAATCCAAGAAAATTTAGTGACTAAACTTATTTTAAAATCTAAAACATTATAGTTAAATTTTTTTTTTATAACCAGCATTAGTATAAATTACTGGATGAGTGAAAATAGCATACCTTAACACGTTTTCTATTACACACATGGCAATTAGATGTGATATTATTATTGGAAAGTGGAGAGCAGATCACGCGATGATCGGGCGTCAGCATGGCTTGGTCCGTTAAAATTTGGTCTCTCCGACGTGTGGTACTGCTGCTACCACTGCTACTGTTTCTTCCTACAAATGTCACTGCTTGCTACTCCTCACTCTTCAGCTTCGGAGATTCCCTCGCTGATACCGGTAACTTGAATTTCATTTCCCCTCCCCAGAGTCCCAATTGCTTGCTCCCTCCTTACGGTCAAACCCACTTTCATCGCCCCACTGGACGATGTTCCGATGGACGCCTTATCCTCGATTTCCTCGGTACTGAAAAAATTCCACCATACCCACTTCCGTTTTCTATCAATTTCCCCGTTTAAAGTTCACTCTTTCTTTCTGTTTCTTGTGCAGCTCACTCTCTGGGGCTTCCGTATTTGGAACCATATCTGGGTTTCAAGAATGGAGCGCTTAAACGGGGAAATATTGAGCAGGGAATGAACTTTGCGGTGGCCGGGGCCTCGGCCTTGGACGGGAGTTTCTTTGAAGAAAAGGGGTTCGCTGTTGATGCCACCGCAAACTTTTCTCTGAGGGTTCAGTTAGACTGGTTCAAGGAATTGCTGCCTTCGCTCTGCGGTTCTTCTTACAGTGAAGTTATATTTTCTTCTTTCCTTTTGTTGCACTAGTAAGCTAATCCCTTACAATTTACTAGTTTTGAAAACGAAATTTAATTATTTGTTCACATAATTATGTAGTAATTTTTTTATTGAATGTATAAAATTTAATACTTTTTAATTAATTTCTCTTACATGTATTGAAAACTTCTTATTGGAATGTAAAGTGTTTTTTATAGTTATTCAATATAGATTTTTCACATATAATAAAAATTGTTAATTTTAAAAGTAATTAGTTTGAACATGCATATAGAAACTGATGGTCAAAACTTATATACAGTTTCCCGCATGGTGTTGGTATTGTTCTCCAATTCAAAATGGAGTTTTACATATGTAATCTTCATACTTTTCAATATCTAGATTATTGAGATGAAAGTCTGATTTTAATCGGGAAATAATATAAACAAAACTCTATTTAAGTTTTGTCTCAGAGTAAATTTTAGTTGTTTGAAACTTTCAAATCACTTGCAACGATGATTTACTAATGTTAAACTTATGTATAAATACGAGGTCTCAAGGATCCGTCCAAACCGAATGAAATATGAATTTCGATTAATGTCAAGGAGAAGGGTCGACTGATTAATTGGTATCAACAAGTTTTATTTAATATCAGTACTCGGTAGGTCAGCCCAGCAGCGTATAGTATTTACATAATTAAGACTTTTCGTGTATCTCTATTTATTTTTAAAGGAGTGCTTTTCCATAATAACTACTTAAAGATCCTCTAATCAAGTGTAGTAGTCTATAGTAACTATTTGACGCAGAAGGATAAAGAGTTCACTAAATGAAGCTTAAAATCTGATAAACAAGGATTCCTACTCTCCTAGCTATTTCCAATTGCATATGGGATTTCATTATTGCAGGCTGCAAAAAAGTTATTGCCAACTCGTTATTTATTGTGGGAGAGATTGGAGGCAATGATTATGGCTATCCTTTGTCTGAAACAACCGCATTTGGAGATCTTGTGCCTTACATACCCCAAGTAGTATCTGTGATCACCTCAGTGATCAGGGTAAGAATTTTATTCAATTGTTTAGTAGGCATTCTGACATCTTTTCAATTTGCAATTAATGAACCCATAGTCTATGGGGAGTAAAATACGCGGAAGGAAGAGAGAGATTTGAGGAAAGGAAAGTGAAAGAGGAAGAAACAAAAGTTGAAAAGATGTTGGTTGAAATAAAAGTTGTCGAGTGAAATAGAAAGCTGGGTTGAATTTTGTTGAGTATTTAGAAAACTTTTCGGAAAATGAGCTTTTACTTATTTGGGAATCATTATTGAAAAACAGGCTACTGCATATCTTTGAATGACTAATAACTGGCAATCAGATCACTACTTAGAAATTACTCTGTATTTGAAAAAGCTCTATTTCATCCCATAAAACAACTTCGTTTTGTTGCTTTCTTCCAAAGGTGAGAGATAGTTATCATTTTCTTTTGAAAAGAAGCCAAGGATTTGTGATTTCTTTTCTCTTTCTAGTTTTAATTCATTGGTTAGTTTCCGATTGGTTTATTAATTCATGCAGGAGTTGATTGATTTAGGTGCTGTAACATTTATGGTTCCTGGAATGTTACCACTTGGATGCAATTCTGCATATTTGACAAGATTTGCGACCACAGATGAAGAGGAGTATGACCAAGTTGGCTGTCTGAAGTGGTTAAACACGTTTCATGAATACCACAACGAGCTGCTCCAGATTGAACTAAATCAGCTTCGAGGGCTATATCCTCACACCAATATTATTTATGCAGATTATTTCAACGCTGCATTGCAGCTCTACAATTCTCCACAACAATTTGGTATATCTATTCTCTTAGCTCTGTCATGTCAACCTTTGTGGCTTGCAAGTAAGAAGAAAAACCAGTCATATATATCCATGTTCCGTTAGTCAGTAGTTATAATTAACATAAGTTTCACATTTAATACAGAACCAGTACTTGGATCCAATATTCTACAATTATAGTTTTATTTCATTAACCTATACCGATATGTATAATGTAAACATTAAGTTTTGCTGTTAGGATATTTTAGTATGGGATTAAGCATGGCCTCTTGTTATGAAAGAGTGATACTGAGATTTGCTTTAATGTTATTATTACAGGGTTTGGTGGAAATGTTCTGAAAGTTTGTTGTGGAGTTGATGGCCCTTACAATTACAATGAGATTAGCAAGTGTGGGGACGGAGGGGTGGTTGCTTGTGATGATCCTTCACAGTATGTTAGCTGGGATGGCTATCATATGACTGAGGCTGCATATAGATGGATTGCCATAGGTTTATTAGATGGATCCTACACCATTCCTAAATTTAATGTCTCTTGTTTCACACATCAAACCATCATAGATATTTAATAATTATCTATGAAAAACTTGGATCTCTTTATGGAAGAGAACGTGGTAGCACCACTCGGTCCTACTTGCAATAATAATGACCTTTTCACTTAGCACCTCCAACATGTCAAAATTAATGTCTAATGCATGCTTTTCTATAAATATTAATTAATGCTGCCTCTAGCTAAGATTTTCACCATTTACTTTTATTTATTTACTTATTCTTTTCGACATTATTTTTTAATTTATTCATGTTTAATGTGATATAAATAAAAATGTTTTAGTTTTTACATAAAACAGTTTTTGTTTTCTTCATTTTCCGTCCATAGTTGAAGTGAACATAAAGTTTGCCTTGAATCAATATCCATTACTTTTTTTTTTCTTTACAGGCTATTCAATCAAAGTGTAATAACATTTGTACAATTGATTAAATCATAGTAAGTGGACTAACACAAAACAATGGAATGGTCCTTACATGATTTCCTTTTCCTGGATTCGTTGTTTTGGTTTATATTTTATAATTTTTTTCTTTTTTTAAATCATCTAAATACTTTTTACAGATAAATTGTAACAAGACCAATCAAACCTTAACTCAAATAATACTTTCCATGTGAAAATTTCAAGTTAAAACAAATTTTCCATTAATGATATCAAAGTATACTCTTTTTTTTTTTATCACATTCCGTTTAATTCTTTAAACTTATTAAAAACAATATAAAATTTTAAAAATATTTTTTTCACCTCATTGAATAAGATTTTGTTTAATTTTACTTACTATTTACTTAATCTATAACATTTTCAATTTTTTTATCATTACTTATAAAATTTTATAATTTATATTAAATTTAAAACATATTTAAGTTGGTAATAAAATTCACGTGTAATATCTTCTGCCATCTGTTTCCGAAATCATAAATATACTTTGACCTTTAAGTGAATGAATACCACAAAAAATCCTCGAATGCAACCATTTCAATGCATTTAGTTGTCGGTACTTCCTATGGGCCGGGTGAAATTAAGTGTATTTGGATTATATTTTTTTTTGTTTATGGACCAACTTTGTCCTTTTTTTTTCTACCTTCTTCCATCTTCTCCATTAATTTTTAATTAATCAAATCTTTAATTGATCTACATTTATACGAGTTAATTGTTTTTAATATAAAATGACTACTCATAATAGTTTATGTACGATATTGTATTCTTTATATCGTTGACTCAAATCTTTACTAAATCACATAATATAAACTATTTAGAAATTAATTTATATACCATACACTTTTTACTTAATTTTCTAAATGGTCTTAATAATTCTGGAAATGATCAATTCCAATTCCAATAGTTTCTAAAATACTTATTTTCTTAAATTTTTTTATAAATTTGCATCCTTTTTAAGGAAACTGTATATTGTGGCTAGAATATAAAATATTGGCTAAAATTCCAGTTAACTAGATTAGTTAAAAGATGAAGGACACATATAAGCAGAATAGTTTTGTATGTTGAATCGTCAACTAAGGTAATTTCATCCTCTGTTGCTCACCGTCGAAATTAATCCGAATGTAATAATGTCCAACCACTTACAACTCATTACTTTTTTCCTTAAATCTAATAAATAGTTGACATAGTATATCACAGATATGAATGAGAATACGTGACAATATTTAAAGCTCAACTGCTTTAGTGACTGATATAACTTTCCCTCATAATTGTATGTTCTACTTATATTTGTGTTATTTCTCAACAACGTTAATAGAAACACTATTATGAAGATCTATATTTTTTTGGTCGTTGTCTCCTTAACCTTTGGTTTCCATGAGAAAGTTGTTTCAAGTCGAAGAAGCCTTAGCCCATATAATGCAATTTTCAATTTTGGTGACTCTTTAAGTGACACGGACAATCTCCTTGCTTCTGGAGCCTTGTCATTCCCAGTCATAGGAAAGTTTCCCTATGGTCAAACCTTCTTTAATCGTTCAACCGGTCGTTGCTCAGATGGACGACTAGTAATTGATTTCATAGGTACGTGCTGCGTAATATATATAACCACCATGACTTGCTTCTTGTAATACTCACTTGTCATCATGATTTTTTAATTTTTGTAGCTGAGGCATATAAGTTGCAATATTTACTACCCTATCTGGCATTAACCAAAGACCAAAATATCCATCCTGGTGTAAATTTTGCCGTTGCTGGAGCCACGGCACTTGATACAAAATTCTTCATTGAAGCCGGGCTTGGAAAATTTCTTTGGACAAATAATTCATTGAACATTCAGCTTGGATGGTTTAAGAAACTTAAACCCTCCCTTTGCACCAGTAAACTAGGTAACACTGAAAACCAAAGAAAACACTTGCATGTGTTTTTCTTATGATGTTTCAACAATAAAACATGTATTCTATTATTGTCCCCTTATATGTCACAGATTGTGATAGCTACTTCGAACGCTCTCTCTTTGTGGTGGGGGAGATTGGTGGTAATGATTATAACTATGCTGCCATTGCTGGAAATATTACTCAACTTCAAGCTACCGTTCCTCCTGTTGTTGAAGCAATAAAAACGGCCATCAATGTAATCTTATATCAAACTAAGTGCATTATTCTTGAGAAACGTGGTTGATAACAGTATGACTACATTCTATTCCATCAATTGATTTCACTTTCCTCCCTTGTTTTTATAGGAATTGATAGCTGAAGGAGCAAGGGAGCTATTGGTGCCGGGGAATTTGCCAATTGGGTGCTCTGCGCTATACCTGACTTTATTCAGAAGCGAGAACAAGGAGGACTATGATGGAAATGGATGCTTGAAATCTTTCAATGGTTTTGCAGAGTACCATAACCAGGAGCTCAAGCTAGCTCTGAAGACACTAAGGCAAACGAATCCTCATGCAAGGATACTGTATGCAGATTATTATGGCGCTGCCAAACGGTTCTTCCATGCACCAGGACACTATGGTTAGCTCTTTTGAAAAATATACAGCAAATGAAGCAGTTTTATATTATCAACTAATCTTAAATTATGTTAAAGATAATGATATTTCGTATGAACAAGATCGTCATCGTACATGATTTTAAAATGATTTATTATGCCGTGCTATATATCATTTTGAAATCATACACAACATTTGGTGGATTTGGTTGGCGAAATTTATTTAGTAATTATTAAAGTTGAATATACAGGGTTTTCTAGTGGGGCGTTGAGAGCATGCTGTGGAGCACCTGGGCCATACAACTTCAATATCTCAGCAAGGTGTGGTCACATTGGTTCAAAGGTATGTGCAGATCCATCCACACATGCAAACTGGGATGGAATTCATTTGACAGAAGCAGCATATAAGTACATCGCCAAAGGTCTAATTTACGGTCCATTCTCATATCCTCCCCTCAAGACCTCTCCCTACAAGATAGCCTAGTGCTGATACCACCACCAAAATATCTCTCACAATGACCTATGACCTCCTAATAAGAAATTTTCAGCTGTTTATGGCATAATTATTGTCTGAATTCCTATACAGGGCCTTTCTTCCTTTTCATGTTAACAAATGAGTCACATTCAAAGCATGCAGGACCTGTTCTTTCAATGGCAATTCTTTGTTCACTGTCAACTGCACCATTGACTTCGCCTCCTCTTTATGTTTGGATGGTGAATTTAGGGATCAAAGAAATTGAGATGACAGCTAGGTTGCTTGATGCAGATCGTGTTTAGTTATGTATTAAGAATCTTGAGATTTTAGTTTACTTGTACTCTCTCATAGATTTTGTTAAAATATAGATGTTTTATTATTAATACATAAATATGACATTGTTCCAAAATTTCTGTTTGACTAAAAATGATAAAAAGTAACTTTTGTGTGAATTGAATAGTTTTTATAAATTTTTATCATGCTTTCCAGATAAAATAATTTAAATATTTATACACGGTTATTTAAGTATCATGGTATTCCAATTTAGAATGTTAAAAGAGATATATTAGCATTTAAAATAAAATAAATCAATACAATGAACTTGAGGGGGTTTCATGATTTGATTTTTCAGAAACAGTTTGAAAAACTTTGCCAAACTCAGTGGTAGTAGCATAATCTACTCGATGAACTGGACCAGCCAAATATTATATATGGACCCGTAAACCCCGAAAGTAATGGTAAGTTTTTCAAATAGCTTCTCGAGTGATTAAAATACGAGTTTTGCAGATTATGCAATATTGCTATAAACAAATTTATCCTGTCAATATATCATAAAAATTCTTTATATGAATTTCAAAGTATTTATTATAAAAATAAATAAATAAATAAAGTATAGAGTGTTTTGATATTGAATGATAATATAAAAATGTGTTGCGTTTTTCATTTTCATTTTTATTAAGGAAAAAAAAATTCACATACTCTCCATATAAACTAAAAAAATCATTACTACTATGTTAAAAACTGAATCGATAAAAAATATTAAAATCTAGAATTAAACTAAACAAAGTCACTTGCTTTATTTAGATATATAAGAGTTATAACCACTGTAATATACAAATACATGCATATATATCTTAAATGTTATTTTATAATTTTATATATGTATATTTAGTTGTATTGTAATTTTGAAATACAAAATTATATAATCTTTTATAAAATAAAAGATAACATCGAATTGTGAATATAACAATAGTTCATATTTCTCTATTTAACCATTTTTTTTCATCATAAAATGTATAATAATGATTATTTTTAGTTTGACAATCTTCAAATAAAAAGAGGTTTTAAAATTTTATAATAATAAAACGATGATTTTTGGTTTACTTCTGATTTTATATTTACTTTAAATATATCAAACCGAGCCGCTATTGCTTTTGAATCAAAAGATTGATTGTTGGTAGTCTGCTTCCCGATCACAAATGACATAATTTTCTTATATATCTAAATGACAGGGAGCAGAGTTTTTCTTACACTATAGTAAGCAAATCCAATTATCAAATTATATTTTCTCCAATCAACAACAAACGAAATCAATGCATTCTCAATTATGGATCAAAAGTCATCATCCTCATGATCCATGAGCTTCCACGAACCATCATTTTGTTGAACCATACCCTTATTTTTCTCCACCCTCCACGAAACGGGAACAAGCAATTCATCTTTGAGAGCATCCAAGGTCTTGTTAACAAGGGCAATATCACGATTAACCTCAAGTTTGAACCCTCCTTTGCTTCCATGTGTTCCCGCCACACCATGCAAGTAACCCTCCAAATTATGCCAACTGAGTGGGTTCCCAGGACTCTTCAAGTACATTGATTTTCGGGTATCGATCTTCAATTCCTCACCTACATCCGAATACCCCACAAGGGGGTAGTTTGGGACAATGTCTAGCTCGTTTCGAATGCGTATGGTTGTCAAATCTTTGTAGCCAGAGAAAACCTTCCCAAAGTTGCCATCACCAACTCTTGGGCAGGCAAACACAACGGCAGTGACTGGGGAAGCCTTGATAGAAGGATCACTCGGTTTGTTGTAACCATTTGCAACAATGTCCACTGCACTGAGGGTTGCAATTGCAGCACCTAAACTGTGACCGGTTATAGTTATGCTTATTTCTTCATTCTTATATAGCTCCACCAGCCTTCTCACCTCGCTTAGGACCTAATCATAAAAAAGAAAAATGTTGTTATTCTGTATTCTTAAATTTACTCAAATGATCGATAATCACTGAGTTTTATCTTTCTTTGAATGGCAAGATTCATTGAATTTGTTTCCTGTGTCATCTTTTCATTGAAACAAGAAGATGAAAAATAGATAGATTTTGGAGTTTTATGGCAGATAATACGATATTAAAGGATAATATATACCTGGCTTCTGGCACTGCTCTTATTAAAGGGAGAACGTGGATCCTCTGAGGTGTAAATGGAGTACCAACCCTGATGCACTTTGGGATTAGTGTTGTTACCGAAAACTTGAGGAGCAGAAACCAAAACAAACTCGAGATCATCAACCCATTCCAAGGTCTTCACGGTGCCCCTCCATGCGATCACGATGTCCCTTCTCCCTAACGCAGCTTTCCCTTCATCGGTCGCCACTGCAACGTAACCTATCCAGTTTGATTCCCTGCTCCAAGCCTCTCTGGAAAACGACTTTACGATGAAAGCTTCGGGGAGATCGATTTCTGAAGTTGCATACAGAAACTTGGTAACGGAATACGTGAAGGGGTTGCCATTCGTCAAACCAACTTTGGAGAAGAAATTCCTCTTGGCATATCTGCTGCTTCCGGCATACTTTGATGCTTTCTCCGAGATGAAAGCATCGTATGCCGCTTGAGCCATTTCACCGTAGTGTATTATGTAGCGGCGAAGATCGATGTCCAGAGGGTCCATCAGCCCCCTCCAGTGAGTTTGCCCACTGAGTTGTCGCCATTTTTTTGCCATGCTGCTATCCATCTTCTTCTTCGCACCGATACACCTTTTCATCAACGCTGCTACCGACGGTTTCTTATGTTGAACAAGACAGAACTTCATCTTCATATCTCCGATCCTAAAATGACTTTGGAAAAAGGATAAATATGAAACCCCCTTCGCTTTATTCATGGCCGTTAAATTTCTTGTAAAGTGTATAATATAAGGTTCAGATATGATAAAATAAAAAAATATGTCTTCACAAGGAATTATTGTTCTTTTTTAAATAATGAGTATTTTGTGTTCAAAACAATGATGACATTAACTGACATAGAATTAAAGTTTCTTTCTTCTTAGAATTGAAATTTGGCATTATGTTAATTAAATATATACAAATATTTATAATTTTTTTATCTACACTCTGATTTTTTTAAATTTAAAAATAACTTAATTATTGGATATTTTTCATTTTATTAATGATCTCTTATATAAATCTAATTCTTAATTTTGAGAACTTAATCATATCATAATAACTGTTGTTAATAAAAAAATTAATGCTACTATCTATATTAACTACTTTTTTAAAGGGATTGTTTTTTAATTTCTTCATTTAATCATAACTGTTGTTTAATGTTCTCTCATTCGTTAAAAGTAAAAATAAATAAACGTATTACTTTTAAAATAATTTTAATATAGTAATCTTACTTTTTCAGTAAATGTATATTATTTTGACAGACAGGTTAATTAATTTGACATTAAGAAAAAAATATTTTTTTATTGAAAGGTCTCTCGTTCGCTTGGAGAGATTCATAAAAGAATTAATTTGATGACAATTTAAAAAGAAAAGCAATCGATGTTTTATGGAAATATCAGAAATAATTTAATTAGAATTTTGATTATTATAAGGCTAAACAGCAGCCGGAAGTATTGTTGGCCAAAGAAACATTATAGTGATTATTTTTCCCTCATACGATGTGGTTTAAAGTTTTTCACATAAGAATAATAATAGAAAATAGAGAATATCAATCAATTTTAAATTGATTTTAAAAAAAGAATAAAATCGTGGTCATTTTCGAGATAAAGACAGTATATCTTTTTGTTGAGATGTTATAGAGATAATTCGATATTCTATGATATGGTTAGAATCATATAAAATGTTGAAAGAAAATTAGAATATATGATTAATAGGTAATGATTTATTGATGTCTATTAATGGAATTATTTGACTTGTAAGTTACCTGTTTTAAAGACTTGGCACATAGAAGTTGAGGAAGGCAGGTATTTGGTGTTGATTGGTTGGATGCTTTGCGTAACTTGTAAATAAAAATTGAAGTTTCAGTAATGAAAAAGAAAGGGAGTGCCATGCTTCTAACTAACGCCTGTTTCATGCCTGGGGAAGACGTTACCAACTAAATTTCATTTTAGAATCTTCTTAGACAAATATTTTAATTATTTCATTTTTCCCTTTAATTATTCTTTTCATTTTCACTGAATTATTTTATTCTTGAAATGGGTGTGAGTAATAACTACTAAATTCCTCACTGTTTGTTTTTTTTCTTTACTTTCAAACGTTTTTTCCTACACTTTTAATTTCCGAAAATAACTTTCACTAAATAAGGTTACGTTTCTTTCTGTGCAAAATAGATGCATGAAACTTATACTCTAATTCATAAATTTTAATAAATTTAAAAATTGTTAAAATTCTTGAGAAATTTCGAAATCTATTAAAAATTTTAATAAATTTAAAAATTTATTTAAACCTTCAATAAATTTCAAAATTTGTTGAAAAAAAAAATCATTTAACAAGTTTTAAAATTTGTTGAAAAAAAAATCCTTCAATCAATTTTGAAATTTATTAAAAAATCTTACAACAAATTTTGAAATCTGTTGAAGTCTTTAAAAAATCTCTTAATAATTTGTGAAATTTATTAAATAATTTTGAAATTTGTTATAGAATCTCTCAATAAATTTTAAAATTTATTGAATCCTTCTAAAAATCCTTCAGATTTCAAAAGCCGTTAAAATACAAAAGATAAGGATGTATGATATTTTGAATTGTACATAAAAAAAACTTAGAAAATATTGTTTCAAGTTAAAAAAATATAAAGGATAATTTTTAAAATAAAAAAAATGGGAAGTGTAAGAAAAAAATAGTTGGAAATCTAGAGTATTGGACTTCTCTAAATACAAGGCCTGTTCAATTTAGTGGGCTTGATTCGTACCTATTGCATCAAATTATTAGAATTTTCTCTTCTTTCCAATTGGTTATTACCTAATATAGAAACTAATTCAACATTATGCATTAAATAGTTTACTTAATTTATTCTTCCCCGTGTTACTCAAATCAAATTTAGACAGATTTCAAATAATTAATATCAATTGATTTTAATTTATGTGAACATTAATAATACATACTCTCTGTATATGTGAACTTAAAGGTTATATATTTGAATTTTAATATACCATACGAAATTAGAAATCGAATCGTAAAATTTTCTATAATTTATTCCCTATTCCATCTTCAATTTATTTTTCTTTTATTTTAACAAAATCAATATTAGAATATATAATTATAAACTCTCTTTTATTTAATCTTTAATTTTAATTTTCAAATATATTTACAAAATAAATATTTGTACCCCTATCCCATAATGATCTTTATTCCGTGTGATTTCCTTTTTAAACAGTATAAAGCCTTTTCCAAATTATGTTTTATGTCATGCAATGCATGCCGTATCAATCTCTTCCGCCCCAACTCAAATTAGTTTTCCGCCATAATTCTAAATGGACTAACAAAGCAATTTTCACTTTTAACTACACTTCAACTTTTGAACCCATAAATCTAACAAAGAAAAAGTCTTCATGCCCACAACAAAATTGGACACTTTTGGCTCTCTTCAAAACTAAAATTCCCTGCTTTCCTTTATAGCACTTCGCCTTAATTCCAACAAATATATTTAGAAATCCAAGTAGCACATCAATATTTAAAATATTATTATGTTTATTTATGCCATTTGAGACAAACTTTTCCTAGTGAAAAAAAATAACACAGTTTTTAAAAAAAATAAAAAAATAAACGTGAATCTAAGTCGTGTGTTAAATAAAAATAAAAGAATTGAGCATCAAACTTTTTTATAAAACCATCATCTTAATATTTTATATTAAAAATAATGTCAATCTCATATACATAAAAACTTAATTGAGACAAATAAAAAAAATAGACTAATTTAAGATTTTAGTACAAATAGAAAATAAAGACACAACTAAACCAATTAATAATTATAAATTTAACAATAGATGATTCTTCACTCATGATAATATGTATAATTTATTAATGTTCTAAATATAGAATATTTTTTTTAATAATGACATTATACTGGTTATTATCATAAGAATATATATATATATATATATATATATATATATATATATATATATATATATATATATATTAACATACATTAGTTCTGCTTAGTTTATTATTAATAAACATTTTCACCTAAAACATAATTTGATTAGGCATATCACATTATCAATATAATTGAACAACACAGACTAAGTTAACAATTTTTAAAATATTAGTTCAATTATTTCACATCATATAAATTTATCTAAAAAATATCAATCACAAACAATCATAATCAAGTGTTTAACCTAATAATCAAAGTGATTCACTCTCATTTCATCAACATTATCACAGACATTTGATTCTACTTTTATAAAAGATGTATGCTGAATTAGACTTACAAGTCCTACACTTGTCATACCACTTTCACTTACAAATAGTTAGATACTAAGAAACTATGTTATCCTTATATGATAGAATAATTTTTTATTACCTATTTGACACAATTATTCTGACATCGCAACCTAGGTAATAAGAACCCACATCATCTTTTATCATCTAATATTTTCTTCTATACTAGTCCAATATTAATAAAGTCAAAATAACCACTTTTGTTAGCATCTTCATTATTTACAACCTTCAATATCTCATGTAGTATTTCATCTTTAGAAATAATTATATTCACATCAAATATACATCAAAGCTACTCAACTTCACACATATCAACAATATATCATCACTAATACTTTGTCGTTACATGGTCAATATCCACACATTTTGTTTTAAATCAAAAACACTTATTTTTATATCCAAGATTTTTTGTCTCTTGCTTAACAAGATAAAGTTGAAAATCTTTAAAACAAATGTTTGTCCAAAGAACATTCTTACTCGCACAATGAGACACGTCTAGAGATATATTCATTACTCGAAAAGCAAATTATTTTGATATTTTTGAATTTTAAAATCTTGAATTTTACTCAACAAAAGGAAATTCACTTGCCTAACAAGACTAGATTTGTCTAATGATCCAACCATCCTAAGCTCTTTGATTTTTTCTAAATTGAATTTCACTCAACAAGTAATCTATCCACCTTAGCAAACCAAGTTTCTAAGAGCTTCAAAAATTTGCACAATGAGTATTAACTTGATTAACAAGTAAAAGGACCTCAACTCTTTTTATTTCCAAAAATTGAATTTCATTCAACAAATGGATGATTCTTTCAATGAGTTTTCATTATTTTAGAAGTCTAAAATGATATATTAGTTTGTCTAGAAACTTTAAACTAGTATTTTCATTTCTTTTTTCTTTCTTATTTGAGATCTAAAGTGATGATCAATTGATCGGTCATTGATGTGTTATTTCAAATCTAAGATTTTTTCAATGAGAAGGATTTTTTTTAGGTCCAAATTTAAATATATAACTTACATTTTTATTTTAAATTTTATGATGACCCAAATATTAATTAATTTACTTTAATCATATTCAAATCTTTCCAGCTGATAAATCACCGAGATAATTGTCCCACTTAGTTAGTCATTTTAATCATATTCAAACCATTCGATATGATAAATCACCTTCCAGTATCTTAGATAATTGTCCAACTTAGTTAATCATCGTGACTCGAAATTTGTGACTGATAAGATGGTTCACCGTTCTGATTGAAGTTTACCGAATAGTGGTGAGTGCATATGTGATTATTATGTATGTAAATCATAATGGCGTGTCGTCTTAATTGATAAGACCATGTAGTTGGGAGAAGGAAAGTAAGGTATTAAGAAATAGTAAGATTTGTGAGAAAAAAGAGAGTAATTAAAGGTTATTTTGATGTGTGAAGAAGGAGTTAAGGCAAAGTGAAGAAGAGGCCCCAGTAGAAGGGAAGTCCGTTGATGATCGTAAATGGAGCCCTACTTTATTACAATTTTGCCTATTTTGCAGGAATCTCTTACTTCTCTACCCGGACCTTCACCTGTTTCTTTCTCTGTCTCCCTCCCACTCCCAGACAGACATTCGGACAGCGACATCTTTGTTAGTTTTAGCTTTCACTTCCAATGACATTGCAAACCAGACAACCCTAATCCAAAATCAAATCCTACCTATTCCCATTCTTATTCCTGTTCCTTTTCCACCTCAATGGTAGCTGGCAAGGTCAAGCTCTCAATGGCTTTCCCCAAGTCCCCTGCGCCCCCCACTCCTCCCCACTCCTCCGCCACTAAATCCTCCCTCACGCGCTCCTTCGCCACTTACTTCTCACGCTCCTCCGCTCAGGTTCAGCCCCGCCCCTCCGACGTCCTCGACCTCCTCCGCCTCGTCGAGGACCTCCGCGAGAGAGAGTCTCGCCTCAAAACAGAGCTTCTCGAACACAAGCTCCTCAAAGAAACCGTTGCCATCGTTCCCCTTCTCGAAAACCAGATTTCCGCCAGGGACGCTCAAATAGAAAGTAACAACAACAAAATGGAACAAGTGGAGGCAGACAACCGGAGGCTCAGGAACGAGCTCCAAGAACTGAAGCTCCGAATGGAAGACGAGAAAATAGAGAACCTGAAAAAAACTAAAGCGTTGGAAGATGAGATTGCAGAGCTGAAGAAAACAGCGTCGGATCATGTCTGCAAGCCATTGGTAAATGAAGTGCATTCTTCGATGGAAAACGACGAGCATTCTTCGGTGAGGCTTCAAGCGCCTTTGGAGGTGCCAGCGAGGTCCACTTTGATCAAGAGTTTGAAGAAAACGGCATCGGATCATAGAAGTGTGAACCTCAAGCAGTTTGAAGCAACTGTTCAAGATTTTAAACCAGAAATGGCTGAAAGTGAAAGGCCGCGTCGTGACTCGGGGGAGCTCGCCGATTCTACCGAGTCCATTTTAACAAGATCACGTGCGCCTCGCGTTCCCAAACCGCCACCGAGACCATCGTTGTCTTCTTCATCAATGCGCTCGCGGTACACCGATTCTGCGGCGTCGGAGAACGGCAATGTCGAAACAGAGAAAGTGATATCACGACCTCCCCCGCCGCCTCCTCCTCCTTTCAAGGCTGCGTTGAAGGCTGCTCCGCCTCCTCCACCTCCGCCGCCGAAGGGGAGTAGGCAGGCTACGGGAAAGGTGAGGAAGGTGCCGGAAGTGGTGGAGTTCTATCATTCCTTGATGAGGAGGGAATCGCAGTCCCGGCGAGAATCACTCTCCGGCGTTGTAGAACTGCCCCCTGCGGCCAATCCACGTGACATGATCGGTGAAATTGAGAATCGTTCGTCTCACCTGCTCGCTGTAAGTGTGTCACCTGTTTTTTTTCAGAAATTACGAATGTGCCACTGGTGTCATTGTCAAATGCAAAATGCTGACTCCCATGCTTTAATTTGAAATTGATTTTTTTTTTAACGTAAGACAGCAATTAAATTCGAATTTGGGTGCCCACGACTTTGACAATGCCGCAAAGTAGATAGGCACTTTATGGAATCACTTTTTTAATTGTCGAACTACAAAAGGGAAAAGAAGATCCTCCATTAATTATGTCCAAGAGTTATTGGGTTTAGTTATTTGGTTAGAGCCTAATTTAATTTAGTTTAGCATAAATAAAGATGACTTTTTGAGTGATTACCTCCGCAATATTTCCTTGTTTTTTTTTTAGATTAAAACAGATGTCGAGACGCAAGGAGACTTTATTAGATGCTTAATCAAAGAAGTGGAGGGTGCTGCATTTACAGACATTGAAGACGTTGTGCTCTTTGTTAAATGGCTTGATGACGAGCTTTCCTATTTGGTACGTATTGTTGGATGATATTATTTCTAAACAGAATTTTTACAGCAATATATTGTGCAAATGGCATTTAGATTAAGATAGAAAAGAAGACTCATTTGCTATGGTTGGTTTTTATTTTAGGTGGATGAACGAGCAGTGTTGAAACACTTCGATTGGCCAGAGAAGAAGGCCGATGCGCTGCGCGAGGCCGCTTTTGGGTATTGTGATTTGAAGAAGATAGAATCTGAGGCTTCCTCATTTCATGATGATACTCGGCAGCCATGTGGTCCAGCTCTCAAAAAGATGCAGTCTCTCTTTGAAAAGTATGCCCTGACCCACATGGGAATATGATAACAACATGATCTGTAAAATGTTAATTGAACGTTCTTTTGCACACAACCTTAAATAACACTCTAATGTTGGGTTATGGCAGATTAGAGCATGGAGTTTTCAATATCTCGAGAATGGGAGAGTCAGCTACAAATAGATACAAAGTCTTCCAGATACCTGTGCAGTGGATGCTTGACAATGGTTTTGTGAGCCAGGTAATTTTTATGATCAATTGGGAAGTGACATATACTTAAGTTTAATAACCTCAGCCTATCTTCGAGACCAACAGTTGTTTCAACTGATTTAGACTACTCCAAATGATTAATTTTGGAGATTTCTAAAAGAATTATCTCGGTTTTATTTGTTTAATAGCGTTCGTTACTTCTCTTTAAGTAAGCCTATTTATAAATATCAATTCGTGTCGGAATAATACATTCCGAACGCTAAAAGATTTCGTTGATGAAATTAACTACTGTGTGTGGTGCCTAATGTACCACCAAGATGCAGTGCTGGCAGCAAAACGACAAAGCAAAGGTTGGATTCTTACTTGTTTGTCTCTGCAAATTTCTGCATGAGCACATGCGAAATCACAGATCTCTAAAATCCATCTGTTTGTCTGCTTAGTCGTTTAAACTTGAATAAAGAGAACGAGATTCCTTATTCCTGACCATTAATATCTTTGTCGCATTCAAATGGCAGTTAGATGGATCATGGATAGTACACATTTAATACGTTTTAAATTACATTAGTAACAAAAAGGCCACATCCTTCATTCATGCGAATAAACAAACATAATTAGATATGGATAGCTTGGTACTTAGGTTGCTATTTACAATTTCTAGTGTTGTACAGTGAAGAATGACAAGGTAAATTCTCAAATGTTGGTTACCTTATTCAATTTTTTTTTTTTCTTTTGCAACTTCAACTTTATGTCATGACAGATCAAGCTGGCATCTGTGAAACTAGCCATGAAGTACATGAAGAGAGTCTCTGCTGAGCTTGAGACAGTTGGTGGTGGTCCTGAAGAAGAGGAGCTCATTGTCCAAGGAGTTAGATTTGCTTTTCGAGTACATCAGGTAAATCCTACATATATGTTTGAACGATAATACAAAACAGGTGCCTGTTCTAATACAGATAGAGAGCATAATGGGCCATCTGAAATGATAATGAGCTGTTGATGTTTGGCAGTTTGCTGGGGGGTTTGATGTGGAGACAATGAGAGCATTCCAAGAATTGAGAGATAAAGCGAGGTCATGCCAACTTCAATGTCATAGCCAGCAACAGAAATTTTTTTGCAGGTCTGCAACCTACTAGAAATGGAGCAAACTCAGCTTCAGAAAATAGTAGCACCGATTTTGATGTATAGATAGTGACATTTTGCTTGTGAATACCAATAGAATGGCCATCAATTTACCCAGACGCAATCATAATTCACCCATTCATTAATGAACGACTTGGATAGGGAAACCACGCAACCACTCAATCAGTAACACCAATTGTTTCCTCTCACTCACGTTGCTGTTACCACTTTCTTAATACTAGTAAATTGTTTTCGTTTGCATGATTCATTCATATCCGTTGATTGAGTTAATTCAGACTATTTCTATGGCCAATAAAACCTTCTATATTAATTCAATGTAGTCACGTACTTTAACTCAATAATTTATAAAAAACAGTAATTGGTCCATCTGATTTTATATGACATTTAATAGCTTAACACGTGTATTAAAGAATATAATTAATATTTTATGTTACTTCCTAATATGTTTTTATTTTTCTAATTAATTATTCATTTACAAGAATTGAAAGGAATGCTCTTAATGGGTTTGGATTATGGGTAGTCTAGAAACAGGAATATTTAATGTGTCGTTGGTTTTGTAAGACAACGGTTAATGCAATTTTCTTTAAAACATAAAGGAAGAGAGTAGTACATAAAATATTTAATAAAAATAATTGGAGCCATGTATGGTCTATTAATTAGCACCAACTTTTATTAATTTTATTATAACAATATGATTTTATTTATTAAGTAGTCAAATTAGTATATGAAAGATAAACAGTAGTCATATTAAGCACTTCAATGATAAAAAAGAAGTATATTTGTATGTATTATCATGAAATCGGTTTTTAATCGTGTATATTTCATAAATTCATTCTCAAAACATCATGATATGAGGATTAATTTGACAAAAAGAAAAGCAACTTGAGGAGGTTTTAACTACAATTTAAGAGTGAATATAGTCTAAGTTATTTTTATAGAATTAATTTTACTATTTATTCTAAAAATGTCATTATAAATGTCAACAGGATTATTTTTCATAGTTTTTACTTTATTTGTTTTACTCTGTATGAATTTTTGAAAAAAAAAACATTTGTTCTAAATTAGTTGTTTCATAAAATTAATGATCTTATAAGTGTAAGAATACCTTTTGCACATATTTCATCCAAATATTTCACATGTTTCATATATTACAGAGTTGGAAGAAAAAAAAACTTTGGAAACTTAATAATCACCTAATTTTATATGGAAATGTGAGTTTACCTGTCCTTAATTTAACCTATAAGAGTGGGTTGAAAAGTTTGCAAACTTGTGGGTCAGCTCATCCAAATTTTAAAAAAGTGAAAAGAAAATTACCAAAATTCTTTATATATTTTTTAATTTTAAATTTCAATAATAGAAGAAAGCCAATATTTGGTACAAATATAACAATTACAATAAAAAAAATTAGATTATTAATTTTTCATTTACTAGAAATAAATAAAAAGAAGTGTTTTATAAAAATTATTTAAATGATTACAAAATAAAATGTATACTCATATTTATAAATACATAATGTTAATAAAATAATAGATAAAAAAGATTTATTTATATCCAACATAGAAAAAATGTTACATAACAATGACATATGGATTACAAATTCTGTGAGAAACTAAAGAACTTAAAATCTGATCCGTTCATACATTTTTTTATAATGAATAATGAACGGATCAACATGACCCGTGAGGTATTACATCCGTATCCACAGACAAACCTCTTTTATATTCAATACTAAATAGTTTATCCTATGAAACTTGTAAATTTTCTCTCTATTTTAAGTTATTTGTATAATTTTCAAGAAATATTTTATTTCCCTCTCTATAGATGGTCTTATTGAATAATGTAAAGATTTATGTATTTTCAAATATTATTTTTCTTTGAAGAGAAAGAAAAATGAATCCGTCGTTGACTCTTATACAAACTATTAGATTAAACACTTATTACACAAAAAGAATTATTATAACTCATACACAAAATTTCTTTTTATATAAGAACGTAAAAATTTAAATGATTTGATTGACTTGTGTTATCTTCTTAGATACGTGAAAAAGTTGGTGCATCCTTAAATTTTTGTTCCATTATAATATTCATAATAAATAACTAAGTTAATTGGGTTAAAACTTTCTAGATATAATCTTTTAAATGTTTCAGTATTTAACTTTAGTCTATTATGATATTTTTGGATCCATTATTAATATAAGACATTTTAGATTATAAGTTCTAATATAATAAATGTATATGTTGATTGATGCATTTGTAATTTTTCATTTTAATTTCACTTGAGAATAAATTCTAACATGAAAAAAAAAACAAAACTTTTTTGTTTAATTTAGGAAGGATAATTTAAGATGAAGACTAAAATTCATAAAGCAAATCACCTTAAATAAGATCACTTATAACTCCTGTCTTATAACACTTTCAATTGATTAGTTAGATTTTTAAATTTACTTTATCTAAAATACTGCACACAACACAACGTATTATTAAGAAATGGATATGATATTTTGAGAATATTTTTTTGATAATATTTTAATATTATCTACATGTTATTCTGTGATTGGTCCAAAATTATTTTACAATTAATAATCATAAACACTAACATGAATCAATCACAAAATAACATATAAATAATGTTAAAATGTTATAAAAAAATGTTATTAAAGTATTATTATCTTTAAGAAATATATACTTTATGAATTTTTTTATACAAATTGATAAGGAATAAAATGATTTTGTAAATTTTATAATTCCATTAAAGAAAGTCGTATAACATATACGAGATTCTAATAATGCAAATTATGACTTTTACACATTTTTTTATATAGTATATAAGTCTGGGGTGACTTCTCGAATTCATTATTATTAGTTATATATGTAATTATTATAGATTTTGTCCCTTCACTCACTAAGCTTAGCCAGAACAAATGAATTAAATAGTTGTTTACTTTACTTAAATAGAAAACTTATGTTTCATTGTGGACTTGCTATTATTTACTTTACTTAAATTAAAAACATACCAAACAAAATCCACGAGCATGCAACGTCCTAAAACTTGGACTAGTGCGAATGGAAATAAAGTCTAAATTTTCCACCAGTAAGGAAAATGCAAATTCACCTATATTCGCCTCACCTTACATTTATACACATGTTCTATCAGATTAAAATTCATCCCACTTTAAGTTTTTTTTGCATTAATAAACTCCAAATACATGTTTGGATTTAGTTAGAAGAACTTAAAGAATACATTTATTCTTAAACCACTGTTTTTTTTCTTCATTTGGTATAACGAAATTCCAAATATATATTATTTTCTATTAAAAAAATATAGTTTTTTTCATATTTTACATGTAAGGCAGGATATTTCCTGTTTGACTTGCACTTAGCATTTAGCTTTTGCTAGTAATCTTTTATCGCGCGGAAATAATAAATCTTAATACGAGTTTTGTTTTCATAAGGTTATTTATAAGTATTTATAAAATAAAATAAAATAAAAATTTACATAAATTAAATTCGTATTCAATTAGGATGATAAAGTGGATTATGATTCTTGAATTGACTTGTTAACCTATTAAAATTTGATAGATTGGATTGAAATATTTAACTTTATAATTCGTTTAGTTCTGATTTTCCTATTTTGTCATTAATTTGTCATCTTGACACGATAGAATGGTTTGACGCCCTTTCTTCTTTCTTTTAAATTAAAATTTAAAATAATAAATAATTTAAAAAATTAATTTTATATTATATATATATATATATATATTATAACTTAAATATTAATACTTATAAATTAAATTTTAATTATTAATTATAATAAAATAATTTAACATATAAATATAATAATTATTTTAATTTATTTAATCAAAGAAATTAATTCATCAATTAAAACTTAAAAAATATTTATATTATACTTATTTGTTAGCTCATGAGTAAAGATATCATGGCATGGATTTAGCAATCAGGATTTCATGTCCTTATGCTGTCTCTTTTGCAGAGAGAAATTATGATTACTTACTCTTCCCGATTATTGTTAAACTCACTTTTTTGTTGAAACAGAAATAGCAATAATGATGCCATAAGAAGTCCTTTTGCATATTGATTGCCATAACTTTTCTCAGAACTCAACTGCTGAGATAATTGGTTGTTAATATTAAGTATCAGAAAAGCACATAAAAACCACTAGATTCTGTGTAAAGAAAATGACCAAAGGTAAATGCAAAAAGGCCCTCTGTCTTGGAAGGAAGGAAATAGTTTCTAGTTACAAACTTGTAGCTTCCACAAGTATGTATCAATCAATGACAGAGTTGAACATCATTCTGTGATTCAATAAAATTATATTACACCCTTGTAAAGAAAATACTTATCTAGGTATGCAACACTTTGATCCCTGACTTATTTGTTTAGTAAATTATTCTTCAAGAATCCTATACTTTTGTTTTACAATTGAATTTTACCCCTTTGACAGTATCTATCCCCCAAACAATCAAGTAAATCTCTTACACTAGCTGAATATATAACCAAGGGATGAAGAAAAGGGTCAATAATTTGTGTGGAGTTTAACCTTCATGAGGTGAGAGCCGCATATAGGAGTTGGTTCCAAGTGTCAGGTAATCCTGGTAAGCACCAGTGGCTGCAGTCATTGCCTGCATGATCCCCACTATAAGCAGAAGGGTGAGCATCCTTCCTTAATTGTGAAAGCAGTGTGATATCAAGCAGATAAACTGGAGTATTCATCTTCTTTAATACACTGTTCAATATGTTAGTTGCTGGAGGTAGACCTGCTGGATATGTTGATCCAGACAGTGGTTGAAGCTCTCCACTACAGCTTCTCTTTGGTTGGTTCCAATCCTTCCCTCTGTTATAGTTACAAAGATATCGCAAAATACTTGTTCAGCACTTCAATACTGCACTTGCACATATCAAATGCTTCTAATGTTCTAATCCAATTTGTTCTAATTCCTCTGTTGCTATCTGATAGTCATGAAGAGTATTCATTTCATGCAGTTTATATTTATGGTCTACATTTAAATCCCTTTCCTTGTATACATTAACATAGTAATGATTTTCATATTTTCAAACTACAAAACGAATTTGATTGAAAATGAGCGAAGGGGTTACTTACTGATAATGAGTTGGAGAGATGCCTTGAAAGAAGACTTTAGTTTTGGTGGTATCAACATTCAGATCAACCCATTTAGCCCAAGTGGTTAATCCTTTATTGTATGCATCCAAACGGTCCATGTTCTTAACCAGATTGGGTCCATCTCTGATATAATCCCATCTGAATATGAAGATCACCAACAACCGTTAGGTCAGACACAAAAACAAAAGGGGCAGAGAGAGAATGAGTTAATACAATACAATAAAATGGACCCTCCCATGTTATAACTTTTAATGTAACAAGGTTATGTTGAAATTTTGTATCATCTTTCACCTAATAATATGCATTAAATATTTTGCATAAACGCATAATACCCCTGAGATTTTCCAGTGTGGGTCCACCAATGCCAGGAATTGAAAATCAACATGTCCATGCCTTTCCACGCATTTCCAGCAACAATGGAGTTCAATGTAAGGACTCGCCCAACTTTTTCTCGAATTATGTCTACCAAATATGGGGTGCGGTATAGCTGTATTGTTACTCCATAGTCCTGCACAAACTCACCAAACCACTAATCATTATCTATCCACTTTCCATGGCTCAGATTCAATTCCATTTACATCATACCCACATTTATATGTATGAGATATTTCACAAACCAAACAATAAAGTGCAAAACAACCAGGACTCACACTCACTACAGACATTCATCCCTATCCAAGTCTAATAAAAGTCAACTCATTCATATATTATTTTTATATCATATCCATCTTATTCTACCATGCTTCATCTCTAATTTTCTTTCAATCATAAGCACAGTATAAAAGTGATTAAAGTACTTTACCATAACATCGTTTTCAAAAGGGGAAGCATGAATTGGCATACAAAAGATATTCACGTGAAAAATAATAACTGTCAACAAACATGCTCTGTTCTGTCAACGTCACTTTCTCAATATAATATAATACCATCTTTTTATAAGTATTAATAACTAACTACTAACTATAATTCTAAAATATATCAGTAATGAATAAAAACAATAAATTTTCAGCACAGTTAACGGGAAAGAGATATGATAACAAAAGGTTTGAAATTATTATTATGAAAAAAAAAAAATCTTAAGTCGGGGGAATATGTTGCTGCGTATATTTATTGAAATTATTACCTTAAACATTGGAAAACGGTGATTATTCAAACTTAAGATTTGTCAACTTGTTAGTAATCACGTGAATAGTTCTTAGAATAAAACATTTCATTTTATTAATCAATGTAACGTGAATGCACTAAGGAATTGCTACCTACTGATTGAAATATGAAATTTATCCGAGTTTTATAATATTATGGATTTTGTAGCTTAACAATATTAGCATGCGATATAGATCGTTTTCAAACAGAAGAGGCTAGCCAACTTGTGTCATGTTCTATGATTGATACCAAGCAAAATAAGATAATGAACAAAATAATTGCGAGGAGCCTCCAAGTTGTAATCACAGGTTGGCATGCCCAGCCTGTCATATATATACCATAAGTAAACTCTACAATTTCGTGTCAAAATCAGACCCTTCTCTATTAAGTAGAATTTAGGCTTCCCTGCAACGTGAATTACTATGTGCTGTTTTTTCCTCCACTTTTTCTTTAGGAATCACTACTACTTTTATTTCTATTCTTTATTTTGAATATTTGATTGGCCCTGGCCCAGCAAAAGGAATCTTCTCCTGTCCAAGGAACTATTCAAAGGTATATCATTAAAGCGTTGGTTCATCATTTCTGCTTAACTTTGTGGGCAATGGGTTTTGTATATTTAAGTCCATGTAGTTCAACCTTCCACCTATCAAATTTTGAAAAATATAACACAAAAAAAGAAAAGAAAATGAAAATTCAACCCAGCCTCTCCATTCCTACCTCTTCTCTATATCTTTATTTTAAAAGTGACAAGTATGATAGAGAGGTGCAAGAGGTTTGATTTTGATGTATGGTTAGCTTTTTCTAAATATATCATATTGGTATGGAGATTGAGTATTTTGCAAGCTCAAAATCTATGTTCCTTTAGTGTACCAAAATAAGAAACTCTTTTTTTTTTCTCTAGCTTTATGTCAAAATCTAGCCTGAATTCTGTAAACAAACTATAAATATAATAACCGGGGTAGGAGAAAACTTAGGAAATTAATGATGGAAGAACCAACACGGCATAAACTATGAAAGAAAGAAGTCACATGATGCGATAGAGAAACAAACAAGGAGATGAAAAATGAAGAAAAAGAGGGAGGATCGTATAGAGTGACGCCTGGTGATTGACAAAAAACCAGAAATGAGACAAAGTTATAAAAAAGAAAAGTAATACAAAAGCAAACCTGGAAGGTTACAGTAGACAGTGATTCTTTCCTCAAAAAGCTGCTCTTGGTATTGGGCACCGACGCGTGAATCATACAGGATAGTGATTCCCACATGTTGAGACTCAGCGAGTCACCCACAAACATTATCTTCTTACCCTTCCACCTGTTCAGGAAATCCTTACCATCGAACCTACACCAGAAAAATTGCAGTAAATGTCATTTATCAAACGCTTTCCACAAGAGCTTTTCTAGTTCGGCAGAAGAAAATAATACAGGGGCAAAAAAAAATTTAAGTAGGCTGATTCACAATATGAAATTGAACAAGGGCAAAAGTTAAGACGTGTTTCTTAATTGTGCTATTCAATATGAAAACTGGAAACAAAAATGGTTGGTCCCTTCTACGGAATCAAATTTAAGACTTTTTGCCTCATTTATAAAACAACTTCCAAAATTAACTCGGTTGGTGTATGTTTGGTAAAAGGTGGGTTGACAGTTGTTTTCTGAAGCAACAATTGCTGTTTTAACGATAATTTTTCTATAGTGTTATTCTATTTGTAAATCCAAACACACTGCTAAACTATTTCACGTTATTCTTGTGGAGAAACGGAGACACAAGATATGAAAAAGCTGTATTTCAATGTTGTCAGTACTAACTATACTACTCAAATATGTTCTCTTATTGAACAAAACTTGAATGTAACTGTTTAGAGATCATGTACTTAAAAAAAAAAAAAAGAGTTTATGGCAACCTATGCCACCTATAATAGAGTTTTAATACTAATCGAAAATAGTACTAAGAAATAATTAAGATATTACATTGAAAGTTTTTTTCTTTTTTGTTTTTCCATAAATATTGAATCTGGGAATGAAGCTAACACTTGGATTGAGAATGTTGACACTACCTGGGTAAGGCACATGAATCAGGTTTCCAAGCATATTTGAGGTACTGCTTGTCAGGTCTTCCATACTTTAGGCAATCAAACTCAGGATCAATGAAGGGGCAGGTTGAAGAGTCGTAGAGAGGATAAGAAGGGTCAACCACCCAACTTCCCATGAAAAAATTGCACCCATTTGCTATTACTGCCTTTTTCCCTCCCAAGCCACTCACATTGTGAAATTTTGCAGCTCTTGCTTGGTGCAGGGACAAGAGGCAGCAGAACAGGGTGAGGAAGCTCAGAGTAGAGACCCTGAAACCCATACAAGAATGAATAGCCTAAAAGCTGAGAAAGAGATAAAGAAAATGTGAATGAGACTTTGTGTGTGCTTATGGGTCATATATAGGACGAAGAAACTCAACAAGAAGAAGTGCTTGGTGGGTTCCCATGGTGGGTGCTGTAGGACACTGATTTTCTCTCTCTTACAAGGAGGGATCTTGGATGGATTTTGTCTGTGCTGTGTGCGGTCGTTATGGGATTCCAAAAAGAAAATGTTTTGTTTTTAAGGGAAAAATCAAATGTTACTTACCATTTAGCTTGGGAACTGAAATGTTGTGTGCATTTCATTCCATTGGCACAGTAGTGAAAATGTCCAGGGCCAAAAGGAATCTCCTTCGACAAATTAGAAAACAACTGCTATTACTTCCTCAATATATTAATCCTAAATCTAGTGTTTTTGTCTTTTTAGATTTTACCTTTTTAAGGATTTTTCTTCTACATTTAAAAACTTAGCACCAACTAAAATACATTCATGTTTAATAGACTAACTAATTTGTTCTATGCTTAATCAATATTATATTTCAGGTTTTTGCAAAACTGATCTTGAATTTACGGGCAAATTTTTAAATAAAGAAATTGTATCCCTACACGACTTCTGTCTATCATATAAAAAAATAATTTAAATTAATTAAATTATTAAAAAAACTGAAGATGTAAAGAAAATATACGAGTTTTATAGTTGAAGTCGTATATTCCTATTTTATTTTTTTAATAATTTAATTAATCTAAATTATATGTACTTAATATAAATTAATAAAAATATAATTTAAATAACATAATTTTAATAATTATTGTTTAAGATTAATTAATTGAAAAAATTAAAAAGAAAATTAATTTAATTACAAACATAATTAATACTATTAAATATATATAATTCATTATATTTAAAAACATAAATTAATAATTAAAAATGTTTTAGATTAATTAAATTTTTAATTAAAAACATAAATTATTAATTAAAAACATAAATCATTGATTAATAACATAAATTATTAATAAAAACATAAATTATGAACTAAAAACATAAACTATTAATTAAAAACATAAATTATTAATAAAAACATAAATTATTAATTAAAACCATAGATTATTAATTAAAAACATAAATTATTAATTAAAAATTTAATTAATCTAATGATTTTTAATTAATAATTTAAGTTTTAATTAATAATTTATGTTTTTAATTAATAATTTATGTTTTTAAATATAATGAATTGTATATATTTGATAGTATTAATTATGTTTGTAATTATATTAATTTTGTTTTTTAATTTTTTCAATTAATTAATTTTAGATAATATTATTAAAATTATATTTTTGTTAATTTATATTAAGTAGATATGATTTAGATTAATTAAATTATTAAAAAAGTGAAGATGTAATAGGTTATACAACTTCAATTATAAAAGTCTTTTACATCTTCACTTTTTTAATAATTTATTTAATTTAAATTAATTAATTTAAATTAATTTTTTTATAGGTTAGATTAAATATAGGGGTACGACTTCTTGGTTTAAAATCCTCTAGTCTTTCACAATTTTTTCTATTTCCAGAAAAAAAAAATTGCCTAAACACGTAAATTCAAAATCATTTTTGCCTATTTTGGTGAAAAAACTTATATTTCAATATGTACACATTCTTTGATACATTTTAATTTTGTGATTCTATGATTACTTTTTTTTTTCCTAAACTTGTAAGAAAATACTAATTAAAAGGAACTAATTCTTAAAATATAATGAAAAATACATTTTAATAGTTCAATAACTCGTATTTAATATTTAATATATACATGTGTATATATGGGAAAAAAATGTAAATATTGGCATGTACTAAAAATATATATTCTTAATCATTAAATATTCTATATTATTTTTCCTAGTAAACATATTTTTAAAATATAGTCTAAATAAATATAATTACTTGGTATATAATTTATTTATGACATTCATATACATCTTTTTTATATGAATTGAAAGATTAGTAAAATATAAAGATATTTTTGTTACTTGAATCATATATGTCAATGTTTATATTAAAGTTATCATTACTAAGAATTTATCTTTAAAATTTTTTCAATATCATCATTGGACATGTTTACAATCATATCTTTAATTAATAATAAATAATATTATAAAAATACATCAGGTTGATCATAGATTTAACATACAAACTGTCAATTAGAGATAGAGCTCATTGACGAGAGATAAGACTAAATTATAATATATAAAATGGATGCAAACCTCATCATACAAACCGGTAGGATTGAATTATGCTTAAAGTCCACTTCTTACCATGTAGGTTAGAGTCTATGCTTACAAGATTTATCTGGACATATTGTTTCACTCACTATCATACCGTTATCGGACCATCCATACAAATTAAATTAGTCATACTCACACAAACCAAATTCACCATTCACAAGACCTTAACCAGTAACTTGAAGGATATTTTATCCACACATACTCTCATATATAATAGATAAACCAAAAGACCAAGAAAAAAAATCATATATTAAAATATAAAAATATTTTAATATAAATATATACTTGACCCAATTTATCTGAATAAATAAATTGATCAATCTAAATAATTTATAACAAAGATCAATCTTATAATCTGAATTTTTCAATTATACAAACCAAGAATAAAAAACTCTATTTAAAAATATAAAATAATATATTTTAAAATAATATAACTAATTCATAATAAAACTATTTATATTAAAATATTTTAATATTAAAATAATTGAATTTTATCACTTTTAAATTATTCTCACTTTTAAAATACTATTAGAACTTGTCATGAATTAAAAAAAAGACATTTAACTTTTAAAAAATTTAAAATAAATAATTAATATTAATCAAAATAATAAATTCGTGATCTAAAACCACACGGCGATTCCTGTCATTAAAATAATGGGTCTTTATCAATATTACTAAGGACAATCTGTGTTGACGAATTTTAGAAACAATTTTAGTACTGTGAAAATCTTGGGCTGCTAAATAAATCTATCTTAAATAATAATAGTAATAATTAAGGATATTTACCTATAAGCTTAATTTAAGTTCAGAGGGATGGGAAACAAACACCAACTGAATTGAATTAATTTATGAAAGAATATTCAACAATAAATATAAATTGTCGAAAATAAATGATAAAATGATTTTGGTGAACCTAATTTGGAACGGAACTAAATTGTTTTTTAAGTTTCACAGAGTATTTTGAATTGTTTTAAATCTAAATAATTTATAAGTTGTTCTAACATTATATTTTATAAATAATATTAAAAAGAACATAAAACATAATTTTTTTGTAATATATAAAATCTCGGATTTAATGATTTAATTCATTTATTCAATCAAAATATACACTCGTTAATTACGATATTATATAATAATAAATCATTAAATTTCGAATGGATTTAAATATTATATAATATGATAATCAATTTACCAAATTCTAAAGTTTTGTTTTTTTTTTTACAAATATGGAATGCTTTTAATACCTATGACAAGTTTTATTTACTATCGCGCTTTTATAATCATTTAAAGTAAACATGTATCATTATAGTGATGAAAATAAAACTTTATGTTATTTGGTATTGAAAGTAATGATATGTAGGCTAATGCGGTGATGCTTTATATTTGTTATCTATTTTGTGATAGTACTGCTACTCTCCGTTTATATTTTCTTCCTTTAAATTTTTGTGTTTGTTTCTAAAAGGTTGAATTAATTGAAAAATATAATTTATTTTATAATTTTAATTCATATTATATATATATATATATATATATATATATATATATATAACATTTTACTTTTATAAATTAATAGTAAATTAAGCTGTACAAACTTATCATTTGGCTAATAAAATGTTTTTATATCTAAAAACTCTCCCAAGTTGAGAAATGAACGTTACATATTTCTAATTTGTTTAATAATCTTTTGAAAATTTAGTTTGTCTATTAATTACCTTCAAATAAAATATTTTGAAAACTTTAGAATGTTTTTATCAAGTTTTTCCCTGATGAAAACACCATTAACTTCCAAATGTTTCATGTGATCATATTGAAAAAGATTGTAATATCACTTGCACTTTTATTATAAAAAAATGTAATTGAATGTCACATTTATATACACATTTTTAGTTGGTAGATTAATGCATAAATTCGTAGAGTTTGAGAACTATTTCTTTAATTTCAACTTTCAATTTTATGTTTTTTTTTTTATATGACAAGATTACTTCTTACAAATGTGAAGTGTCCAAAAGATTGATCTTCTATCATAAAAAATATTTGTCTAATCTGTTTCAGTATAATTAATCATAGTATGTATTTTTTATATGAATTGTGCATGAACTAACTATTCACGTTATGAATACAAGTTAAATTTGGTTTGGTGTGAGAGAGATACATCAACTTGTCTATGAATATTTGATAATTCTCCCTCTTAATTAGATTTTAATCTTCCTTAATGCATAACTTCAACTCTCCTTCAATGAGAGAATTTGTTAGTTTACCCGTCATCATCTTAATTTATTTAAATTTCAATAAATCTATTACTTGATGAGAGAAAAAAATATATTTGATTTTCATAGAGATTTTAATTTCAAAAATTTCTTTGTCTAGTATTCTTTTAATCTTATATTCATCTAAATCATTTCTCAGTAATTATCTTGTTTTCGAGATAAATAATAAAAATTGTAATATTTAATGTTTGATGAATTTGACAATTGTGAAATTACTTTAATTTACAATAACTTATTCAATTTCACACTATTTTGATTTGTTTTCTACACATGTCAATATCTTTAATTATAGTTTTAAATTTTATATTATTATATATATTATTTTCATACTTATGCTACTTTTTATCAATTTAATTCTTTAAAAATTTTAAATCAAATTAAATATAATTAAAATAAAATAATATATTTTAAGTTGAAAGAATGGTTGTTAGTATTAGTATAATATAAAAAATGATAATATAATTTTTTTAATATGATGTGAATATTGTGAAATAAAATTATTGTAATCAGTATGTTGGTTAAAATAAACAGTGCAATAAAAAAATATTATGATTTATCACAATAAAAAAGTTGACGTAAAAAAAATGTAAAAATAAAATAATTTTGTTACCATAAGTGAAAAAAAAAACAGTAAACTCATAAATAAATAGATATTATTTATTAGATATTCACACTAACTAATTAAAATGTATAAAAACTAAATTGTTTTTCAGAAAGGGGATACTGAGTTTGAGTATTTAAAATAATTTTTCATATAATATTTGATTCATCAAATTGTTCGAATGAAAATATAGTAATTTTTTATTTAGGTGTGATTCAACTCGTTTGATGACTTCCATTATACAAACTTCATGGTCATTATACAGAGATATCTATTCAAACATTTATAAAAGAAAAGGACGTACATGCAATACAAGAGATATTATACTCAACTATTATGTCCTTATTTTCTTTACTTTTCTTTGTTTGAAATTTTAGTTATTCATAATTGATTAAAGAATGATTATTCCATGCTTAATTTTATGATAAAGGATGCTGAGATGATAAGAATAAATAATCAATAATATACTACTTGATTGTTGATGTTTCACACAAGTATTAGTTTAAAGGATTTAATTAATCATTTAGATAAATGTCTAACGTGGTGAAAACCAATAAATATTTATAATATTTAATAAAGTGTTAAGAGAGTCAATAATACATGAGAAGATGTAAAATAATGATTATCATGAATATATTATATATAAATTTATGTAATTTTTGTATTTGAAGTTTAAGTGTGATTTGATGAATAATATTTTATGTAATTTTTATAATATTTAAGTGTGATTTGAAGTTTGATTAAAATCGTTGAAAGAAAAATGTATTATGAAATGTTACGTTCCCTACAAGTGGAGGTGGAAGCTCCACCAACTCCGGTGTGATTAGCCACCCTCCATTCCTTTCCTTTCTGACACCCCAAAGCCCAAAAGATTCTTTTAAAGTTAAGAGGTATGAAGAAACCCACAGCAGCACGCAAGCCATGTCGGCCACAGATTAGACTGATCCACAAGCATGCTCTAAATTGGGCCCTGAGGACCCATACCCATACCCATACCCCACTCTCTCATATAGTTTATCCATGCAATAGTCAATTCGTGGCTATTAAAACGTGTACATCTTAACTCCCGATAACAATTTTTGTCACCCAGTCTAAGTCTCTTTCGTCACTACATAATATTTCTTTTAACAAGTTATGCTCGTATTTGTCTCTACTAAATTACGTCACTCAAATAACCCCTCCACTCAATCCTGTCACACTCACATTAATAACTCACTATAATTCAAACACACTTATTAAAATCTTGCCCACCAATCCTGATTTTTTCTTTCTAGAGTTCTGTTTTTTATTCAAATTACATTTTTTTATCATAAAAATATTTTAAAATTTAGATCATGAATTCACATATATTAACATTTATATATTAATTAGCACTCTGTTATGACATAAATTTTAAATTTATGTTTACATTTTATAATTGTATTAAATATATATATAACACTTTTTTATATAGAGTTCGATCATTAGTCCTTTAATCCAAATTTTCAAGGGAATCAATAATTGAGTTGATTTTCATAATATTATATTCAAATTATTTAGAACGAAAATTATGTTTTTCTTGTGTGTTTGCATTATTGTTTCAAAATACGAGCTTTTCTACAAAAATGTTAAATGTCATTTTTTTAAAATATTGTTACGTTTTTCAATCTACTTTTCGTTTATTTCATTTGAATGTCTCTTGAGTTTACAGTTTTTGTATGATATGCTTATAGTTAGTTTTTCCTAAATTTTCCACCGAATAGTAATTAAAAGACATTAATTAAGAACCATGACTATATACTATTTTCATACCTGCATTGGTTTTAAACAAGGAAGTGATTACCTTTAAAATACTTATATCTAAATCCTAATATCTTGAAACTACATATAATTATAATAAAAATAAAATAAAACTTATTTTCTGTCATTATTAATACCTTATTTCTTAAAAAAGTGAAAGAACATTCTGCCTCGTGCAAAATAAGATAAAAATAACTAACGTACTAAGGAGAGAAATAATAAGATTGTAAAATCTCAACTATATTAATTATATGAACTCTTTTAACTACTAAACTAAAAGTTAGCAGGTATTGTATATTTACAACATTCAAACTTAATATTTAAGTAAGTTCCTTTCACACAATCATCATATCAAGTAACTTAATCCCAACATAGTCTAATTAAATCATTTCATGTAACGGACACTATTATAATTATTTTGCATCCAAATATATTCCCATTAAATCATTTTATGCTATACACACTATGTATATGCATTATACTTTATGTCAAGAGGTTAGATAAAATAAAATCATATGAGAATTACACCTTTAAAAGGATACTTAATACAATAAATGAACTTTCAAAGTATAGAAAAATATCATATGAACAAACTATCCATTTTGGTTCACATTTTTTAAGAAAATAATTGATGTTTTCTTTTCATCTCTTTAATACAATAAATGAAGTCTCAAAATATAGAAAAATATCATTTGAACAAACTATCCATGTTTGAATTACATTTTTTTAATAAAATAATTGACTTATCTCTTTATATCTTGAGAGATAAATCATCAATTAAGTGACGATCCTTTTGAATTAGAGATAAATAATAAGTTCAAAATTATATTATGTGACAAGAGATTAATATTACAAGTTAGCAATCATTCTATCTTTTTATTTTTTGAAATATTAATATAATCTTTAAAAAATTATAACAATACTTATAAACAATTTTTGATCAAAATAAAAAGTATATGGTTTTAAATTTACATGTTGAAAAAATTAATTATATGGCCACACAATTACACTCATCTTTCATTTTTTTAATCTGTACTCTATTATACTATTCTCCTTAATATATATATATATATATATATATATATATATATATATATATATATATATAAAGAGAGAGAGAGACGACGGGAACTTTATCATAAAGTAAGCATGATTATTCACTTCACACAGAAACAAAACGGATATCATATAAATTGAAGTAAGTTAATCTTATTTTATTCCCTCCTACTTATGCTTATAATTAATTTAGCTAATTTACCATT
The DNA here is from genome assembly GCA_027742785.1 of Vigna reflexopilosa. NCBI lineage: Eukaryota > Viridiplantae > Streptophyta > Magnoliopsida > Fabales > Fabaceae > Vigna > Vigna reflexopilosa. The sequence continues at coordinate 31,824,582 of CM050926.1, read as the reverse complement.
ACAGATAGATCTTGTGCTATTATTAAAAATAAAAATGGTGTTATAGAGTCACCTTATCTCAACCTTTGTTGGATTACTTTTTTTGGTTGGACTACCATTTACTACTGAGATAGAGACTCACAATAAACACTTCTTAATCTAACTTTATCCTATACCTACAAAAACATAGTCTTTCAATAATATACTAGAAAAATTCTCAACTTTTTTATTTTATTTCTTATCTACCATCTCATTATATATATATATATATATATATATATATATATATATATCGTCAAACAATCGTCTCAAATGTTGATTGAGACTCATCAATTAGTTTATGGATGACATTCTTCAATCTATTAGTTAGGATTTTTTATATTATCTTAAACTTGCGTCCTATTAAAGAAATTAGTCTATAATCATTTAAACCAACTAATATTCTCAAATTTAGGGACTAAGGTGATGAACTCTTTGGTATAGTGCCATTTTTGTAGAAATCTTGAAACAGTATGATTTCCTTATTTATAACATTCCAAAATTTCTTGATAAAGCTGAAGTTGAATCCATATGAGCCAAGGCTTATAATATATTTATAATTATACTTTAGTTGTTGTTATTATAATAATAATTAAATATAATAATATTTTTCATAAAAAATGAATAAAAAGTCATTCGCATTTAAAGTGGTAGTATGCGGCACTGTCATTTAAAAAAAAATTAGGATATTACATAAAAAGGAAAAGGATATTATTGATATTCGTATATTATGATATTATTTCTGTTACTATTCTCTTAATATCTTGTGTTTTGACTGTTTATGTATATATAAAACCACCTGTGAACAAAAGTTTAGCAAGTTTCTCCGCAGCATTTCTTTCAACAAATTTTTTAGGTTATAAAAGAAACCACGATGAGACGAGTTTTGAGAGTGGCTTTAAGGGCACTTGCCTATTGCATTGGTTTGTTTCAAGCATTTGTGAATATCCATTGTTTCAAAGCTTCAAATGCTTCAACCTCACCCGTTGATCCAACTACAATAATTGATAGCAGAATGGCAGTGGAAGAAGAACAGTGGTCATATATGCCTCATGACCTGCTATCCAAAATTGCGTGTGAACTAGGGCTCATGGACTTTCTCAGTTTCCGATGTGTCTGCAAAGACTGGCACATTGCTTCTTCAAAAGTCTCACATGAAGATAAATCTTCTAAGTGTGAACCTTGGTTCCTCGTTTACGAAGGAGAAGGTTCTCAGTGTTCGTTGTTGAGCAGCAAGCATAAACGCTACATCAGCCATATCCCAGAACTGGAAGGGGCAGAATGCCTTGCATCGTGTGAAGGATGGTTACTTCTGTTTCGTGAGGGCTCTTTGTTCTTTTTTTGCCCATTTTCAAAGGCAAAAATAGAGCTTCCAAAATGTCCAATCGGCGAAGTAACTGACCACGTTGCAGCATTTTCATCTGCTCCAACTGCTCAAAATTGCACTGTTGTTGTGCTTAACCGTTTGAGTAACTTTGAGTTACAACTTTTCATGATTTGCAGGGGAGAGAAGGAGTGGACCAGGCACTCCTATGAGGGTTACAATTTTAAAACAATGAGGACAGCTTTGTTCTACGAAGGGGATGAGTTTCACTTTTTGGACGGGGAACATGGTTTGGTTAGCTTCCATTCTAAAAGCAGTAAATGGAAGAGTTATTATGTGAGTCGATCAACAACTACTCCGAATGTGGTAGTTTTGAAGTACAGGATAAGTGAGAACTTTTTTCAACACCATAATAATAATGGTGAAGTGACATTCTTAGAGGCAAATGATTCAATTTCTACTGTGGGAACTACAGTTCAACGCGATACTGGTAATTATGACTTGTTAATTGGGAATGAAAGCATAAAGGCGCCCAAGGAATCTGAAAGCCGTCATTTTAAAGGGGTATGGATCAAACCTAAATATTGCTATGTTCCTCCAGATCAGACATGGTAACTTGTTAGGGTTTCAGTTTTCTCCCTTTTCCTCACTATTTCACGGATTTCTTATTTCTTTCTAAATACATATATTTCATTGCTTGTAATTTCTTTTTTCTTTTTTTAATTTCCTCTAGTTCCAAACCATCTCACTGTTAAGATTTGGATTTGTTTTTATAACCCTTACCCTCTAATTCTGGTTCCTTAATTAGCATTCAATAATTTAATACTAAATAAGATTTGCGGATTTTTTTTTTGGTATATTTTCTACTTAATATCTATCTAATACCACTAATTAATTGACACTTATATTTTAAAATAATAAATAATTTAAAATTAATCAACTATAAAACTAAAAATATTATTATTTTGTTAAATGCTAAAAGGGGCATGAAAATCGAAAGGTATGTGAAATTTTACCTTTCATATTTCTAATTAATAAAGAAAGAAAGGAAAGATTTCTTGATTCTAAGTTTTTAGAAGATATTTAAACCCAAAAAAAATATTTAATTTACATCAAAGAAAAAAACAAAGGATCTGGGGTTTAATTTGATTACAAAATATATTTAAATAATATTGGTTTGAGTTAGTTGGATTTAAATTTTAAAGAAATTGAATTAAATTAAATCAGATTTAGGTTGATAGCTTCATTTTTTAATTCATTATAATTAAATATTTTTTTAATCTTTTGTATAACGTTAAATAATTAGTTTATACATAGTAATAATTTTATTTATTTTTATTAACAAATAAATTATAACAAAAATAAAATACAAAGATTAAAAAATGTCTATCTATAATGAAAAAACAAAAATCAATTATATTTATGCATTATGATATAAATAATAGATAACTCTAATGTAATTGGATTTGTTTTTTTACTTTCTAAAATATATAATTAACACAAATTACATAATTTTAAATAAAAATGTCTTTGAAATCTCAATAAAAAATAATTATTATTTTACAAATATAAACTGTATTGAAAAAGAAAAACATAAATTAAAAGATTAAGCTAAATATTTTTTTTTTATATTTAGTTTTAAAAGTAATTTTTAAATGTTTTTTTTTATTGTCATCGCCAATTGGTAAATTTTGAAAATTAAATGGACGGAAGTGGTTTCAAACTGATGTTATACTTTTTCATTAAAAATAAAAACAGTTTTCTATGTGTAAAATTAACAGGGTAATTTGAAAATAAAAACTAATAGTAATATTTAAACGAGAAAACTTCATTTTCAAGAAAAAAACATTAGGATGTATCTGTTTCTCGAATTGGTTTGGATATGTGTATTAGAGAACAACTATCTTTGAAACTAAATTAGAAGTCATTCATGATTCCACAATTAATACAAAATCGATATGTAAATCTAATTTTCTGAATTATCTTTTTATGTAAATATTAATTAAGAATTCGTGCAATGGAAATATTATAGAAAAAAGTGGATTAAAATAAAAGATGTTTGAAAAATTGAAAAATACAAGAAATGTAAATACAAGAAACTAAGTTACCAAAACATAAAATAAACTGATAAAAGAAATCAAATAGAGTGTTACTCTTTCTTAGCATTCTTTTTTTTTACCTTTATATAACTTCTCTTTCGATTTTGTCTATACATATTGAAATTTTAGATCATCCCGTGATTTTCTTTATTCTAAACTGACCACGTTTCAATATTCTGTATGATCGTTACTTTATTATTTTTAATTCTCTCAACAAAATTTTAATTTTTTTTAAAATAATAATTATAAATTTAACATTATTATATATTATAAACAAAATCATGATCTTTATAAATGTAAACTCCAAAAAAAGAAACATAAATTAAAAATAATTTAAATTAGAAATAAAAGTGGGAGAGTAAAAGAAAAAAAAAAGGAAATAGTACTTCACAGTAAAAAAAAAAAAAACTCAACTTTCAGGGGGTTGAATAACGGATTAGCTTAGTTTTACAATTCCCATGTTTTTTTATACAACCATCTAATAAACATATATCATTATTGTTATTTTAGTTTTTTTTTGTCATTTAAATTTTATATTATATTATTAGAAATGGCTATTACAATACTTGCACCTGATATTCCTTTCGTAGCATGATAACATGTGCTAATAAAAATAGAAAATAGAAAATAGAAAATAAATAAGAAAATGTGCAAGAAAAAATATTTTTTAAATTGTTAAAATATCATAGTTTTTCAATCTGTCTTGAACATCGAAAAGTTTAGGATCACGGCCTAATGACACTGGGCATAGTGACAGTCATTAGAATAGTGGGTAATGGACCTAATAATAGAAAAAATTAGTTATAATGTATTTACGTTTGGGAATCTTCATAAATGTATATGAGTTTGTCAGGAATTTGTAAGAATGTAACCTAAACTAAATTTTAATCAAGCCTCCAATAATAATCCAACGTTCATAAATTGAAAATATCTTTACAGAGATGTTAAAGTTGTTGAGATTTTTAGTTCTGTAACGGAAAATGAAAACAAACTTGACTGAAAGTGAGGAGAGTAAGGTTGGTATTCTATATATATTGAAAGGTAGATGTATATATTTATGTGTATGTATATTTATAGGATGCAGGGTGCAATATGACAATGTGAAAGGAGAGACATAGGAAATGAGTGGGAAGTGGTCAGATCTGCCTGGTGACCTGCTTTCGAAAATTGCGAATGGTCTAGGGCTTATTGACTTTCTCAGTTTTCGTTGTGTTTGCAAAGATTGGAACACTGCATCTTTAAAAGTATCACCATATGATAAATCTGTTCTGTGTGATCCATGGTTTCTCATGTATGGAGGAGAAGGTTCTAAGTGTTCCCTGCTAAGCCACCAGAACAAATGCTACTCCATCAACCTTCCAGAACTTGATGGTGCAAGGTGCCTTGCCTCATATGAAGGATGGTTGCTTCTGTTTGGGCAGGGTTCATTGTTCTTTTTCTGCCCCTTCTCAAGAGCAAAAATAGAGCTTCCAAATTGTCCTTTAACTGACGCATCTGACCATGTTGCAGCATTCTCAGCACCTCCCACTTCTGAAGATTGCATTGTTGTCGTGCTTGACAGCAGCAGTGATACTGAATTACAACTCTCCATGCTTTGCAAGGGGGAATATCAATGGGCTAAGTCCTCCTTTTTGGGGTTCAGATTCAGAAAATTAGAAACAGCTTTGTTTTATGAAAACAAGGAATTTCATTTCTTGGACGGAGACTGTGGTCTCGTTACCTTCAACGCTTCTAATAAGACGGAACAATGGAACCAGTATCGTTTGGTTGTGACCAGAGATGAATCTCCCTCGTCATCATCAGTATTGAACTACACCACGCGTAAAAATATTTTTCAATTGAAGAACGAGCAGAGAGAAAAGGGTTTATTAGAGGCAAATGATTCAATTTCTACATGCGGGACTATAGTTCCACATTCTAGTGGTCTGTGCGACATGATAATTCAGAGTGAAAGCATTGAAGCAAAAACTCAACCTGAAAGCCGTCATCTTAAAGGAGTATGGATCCAACCCAGATATTTTCATGTTCCTTCCACCCAGACATGGTAGCTTGTTATGTTTCCTTTTCTTTCTTAGCTTTCTCATTTTTCCAGACTCTTCCATGGCTTTGTTTTTTCTTTTAAACTTGGTTTTTGGTTGCTTTCTCATCTATTGATCCTTACCATTTTACTGTCAAAGATTTCGATCCAGACCATATTAATTATTGTTCAGTTATATTTTTTTAATATAGGGATTTATTAATAAAAAGTAATATTCACATTTACTTTTTTATTATTGTTTATGAATTTATTTTTTATTTTAAAACGATTTTAATTCAAAACAATTTTATATCATTTCGTATCAAATTGGTTGGAATTTTCCTTCAAATGAAAAAGTGTAAAAATCAATGATTTAACTTCGAAGTCAATTTTTAAAAAGTATAAGATTATGAATTATGATCACCCCACCACACCACCACGCATAGAATTGAAACAAACACAAATCTTTTAAAAATTTTATTTATAAAAAAACATTGAATATAATTTTGAAATTATGATTTTGTTTTCTAAAATTTTCCTTAGATATGACTGTATACGATGGGTATTAATATAAGTTTAAATGGTTTTATAATTTTATTTATAAAACTTTGCTATAAAGTATTTTGAATTAACTTTTATGATTATTAGTATTTATTTTAAAATTAGATTAATACAAATCATTATCAATGTACTTGGTAACGCATAGTTAATTATACGATATATTGATGCAAATTACCACCATAGAATTTTTTTAAATGATTATTTGTGTTTTTTTTTATCATATTATCTATTATTCTAAATGAAGTGACAATAATTTATAGTGACTAGGTCTTAACTTCAATTTATAAGCAATAATTTCTGTTTATTTTAAATTATCCAATATGAGACAAGTTTACATAACTATTGGTCTTACATTTTATCTGTTTTTTTTTTCAAATATAAAAATATGAATGAATATAGGGTAGACTTATATATATAGTTTTCATAAAATAAAATGAGACTGGAATAACGTAAATAAATATTTATAGTGTGACTTTTTATTAATAAAATAAACTGATGTCATATTTAATTTATTTTAATAAGCTGTTTTAATTATTAAGGTATAAATAGTTATCAAATACAGAAAAATATCATAAAATAAAAATAATGATACAAACAAAAAAAGTTACTATAAATTTAAATCGGAAAAATATAATTAATATCTACTGAAAAATAAATAATCGACATTAGTTATAAATTATAATTATTAATAAAAAATAATTATAATATACATATAAATAAATAATTTTTATAATTTCAACTAGAAAAAAACTCTCAAAGTCAAGTATGATTTTAATTTATTGGTCAAAAAGTTTACTTTCAATAAAAAAATATATTTAACTAATTAATATTGGTCAAAAAGACTTAATAATGTTAGTTGATAAATAACCTTTGCTACATTATAATCATTTTGGTTGAAAACAATCTTTAGACTAACATTTATTGAAAATAATCTCAGCTATTATCAATTAAAATTTGTGTTTAAAATAAATAGTACAACATTTATGATGTCATCTCATGATAAAAAAACTATCTTAAAAAAAGATTGGGACCATAAAAAAGTTATGACAAAAATTATGAAAAAAATAAAAATTATAGTAATATAGTGATAAAAATAATAAAAACAAGATGATTATAAATGTGATAATAATAATAATAATAAAATAATGATAATAATAATAGGTTTGTTACGTAACCTCTTAAATTATACAAAGTTTTAGTTGACAAAAAATATTCCTATTCATAAAAATATATACTTTAAATATAAGGATGTTTTAATAATTTTTAATTCATAAATTTTTATCAACTAAAATTTAATACAATTTAAGAGATTATCTAAGTTAAAAAAACTCCTAATATAATAATAATAATAGTAATAATAATAATAGTAGCTTTAATAAAATTTTTGAAACTAATAATAATAGTTAATAGTTGTATTAATAAAATGAATAGTAATTGATACCATAAAAATTAAGTAATGATAGTTTGGACTGAGGAGAGTAAGAATCATTCAAAATAACATAAATAAACAAAACATACCTTTTTAAAAAAGGGGAGAGAATGAACAATTTCAAGTTCATACTTTTGGGTAGAATTTATCCAAGTCCAAGTAATTGAACTACTCTCCTACATTCATATTTCCATTTGTTTTAAAATTTTGTATCTAAACAACATATCCTTTGAACTACTCTCGTACTTTCATATATCGATTTATTTCAAAATTTTGTACCTAAACAACATATCTTTTATTATAAAGGTGGGTGATAGACAAAAATACAAGTGGATGAAATAAAAATAAGGTAAACATTAATTCTCATCAATGTTTGTTGTAATTTATTATAAAAATTATATATTAATAATTTTGTGTGGTGGTGATGATAATATTAATAATAATGGTAGTAGTAAAATTATTGATGATGGTAATGAATGTGACCATAAAAAAACATTGACAAAAATTATGGAAAAAATAAATATTATAGTAATAGTGATAAATAATAATAGATTTAATAAAATTATTAAAACTAATAATAATAGTTGTATTAACAAAAGAATAGTAATTGATATCAATTAATGGTAGAAATAATGTGATGAGAATTATTAATTGAAGGATATAACTAAGTAAAAATAATGTATATATATAAAATAAAAGAAATAAAAAAAAAATGGAGATGCAGGGGATCGAACCCTGTACCTCTCGCATGCAAAGCGAGCGCTCTACCATTTAAGCTACATCCCCAATTTAACATCTTTATACGCGTAACGTTTATCTACTAAAATATTTATATTCTCCCCATCGATCTCTTTAAACATGTATTCAGAGAGGTGTAGAAACCAAAAAGGTGTATAATGGCTTCCTTATCGCTTTGCATAGCCACGAAAGTGCCCAGTCCCTCAGCTTCTCTCATTCTCACTGCCCCAAAACCATCTTCACTCTCTCTCAACGTTGGCCGCAGCAGTTTCTTCAACGTTCGCTCTCCTCTCCTCCATTCTTCCTTCCTCTCCTCTCCTTCCCATCTCTCTTTGCCTTCCTCCTTTACAGGTACTCACTCCTCGCCTTTATTTCCCATCTCTCTTCCATGTGATTCTTCGCTAATTACGCAGTGGGTCTTTTTGAAATCGGTTACTCTTGGTGAAATTCCTTCTGCCTTGGTTATCATTGTTTTTGTTAGTTCTTTTTAGGAACTGCTGAATTCTTCCTTGTCAATGTATGGTATGTCAAGCTTAAACATTTTTTTAATAGCTGTTCTAGTTGAAAAAGTGGCAGTTTTGAATTGGAAGTGATTTCTCTTTGTTTTAATAGGGATGTAGGGATTTATGTTGCTAAATTGAAAAGAAAATGCTTGTGGTTGGCTTTAATTTAACTTGAACATGGACACAATTTGAAACGGAAGTTACTCTTCTGGGTTTTGAAAGGGATTTTTTTGTGTCAATTTAAGCTGGTAGGAGTTGATGCCACTACTTGCCGATGAAATGGGTTGTAAGTGAAGCCAAGCAAATATATTTATGTAACACCAGTACCATAACATGCCTTTTATCACTGTTTATAATGCTTGCATTTTTAATGGGTTGAGAACAATAATACCAGTTTATAATGCTTGCATTTTTAGCCTTTGGGTTTTCGGATTAAATGCAATTAGTAGCTCTGAAGTCTGAATATGTTATCCAGTCTGAACAAATCCTATGAACTTGACTATACATACCAGTATCCCTGAATTCACTTATATATTGCTAAATTTACTCGTTTTTACGATGGGAAACTGTAAATCAGACTTGAACACCAATAATAACATAAGAACAAATTATTCCAGAACTTTTATGGTTTAGTTGGTTGGTTTACTGATATGAAGGTTGAGTTTATTAATCCTCTTAGCTTAAAGGATTTTGGTAGGTTGTGATGGAGAAGAGACTCCAATGAGCCCAGTATGGTTCAAAGATTACATCTAGATCTTATCTGTCATTGTTAAACTAGGGAATATTTTCTGTTAGAATAAGAGACAAATGTCCTTTAGGAATTGACTCACAAGAATTAGAAAGACAGTAAAATTTGAAATTCTTAGTATCTTTTGGTAGTTTATTTTCTTCTTCTTCCCAGCTTGCATCAATAAAGAATATGTCAATGACATCCTTTCATTAACATGGTTGATAGCATTTAAGAACTCGAGCAATAACTCCTATGATTAAATTCAACATATTTTGGCATTGAAACTTCACAGTAAATAACTTAGCAAAGAAAAAAGATAAAGAGAGGGCGGAAAACTAGAGTTGTTAGCCTTGTTAGTAATAGTTGACAGGGTTTGAAGTGTTTGACAGTTTTATTTTAATTTGCAAATGAGCATAGGAGTTGTTGTTGATGTGACGTAAATTGTGAATGTGAAGGGTTGTCACTTGGATTGGAGTTGACATCTAATGTTGGGGCGAGAAGAGGAAAAGGTGGTGGGTTGGTTGTGAGGGCAGGGAAGGCTGCTCTTTGTCAGACAAAGAGAAACAGATCAAGAAAATCATTGGCACGCACTCATGGTTTTCGCAAAAGAATGAGCACACCAGGTGGAAGAGCTATTTTAAGACGACGACGTGCCAAGGGACGGAAAGTTCTTTGCACCAAGTCCCACCCAAATAGTGGAAAGTAGTCGCCATTATCGCCACTTTCTTCTGTTACTCTTTTAATGCATTCATTCCTCCCAACTTCCTCTGCATTTCAAGCTTTTCGATTTTTTAACACTCCTTCTTTCTATCCTTTATGTTTAATTTTTTATGCTATTTATCTCTATTTTCCCCTATGATTCTAGCCAATTTACACGCTAATTTGCTTCAAAGATGATTTTTCTTTTTTTTTTTTCCAAATAAACCAAATTATAAAGTGTTCCAAATATAGACCACTAAACACTTTATTTTTCAAATTAGACCTGTTTACTGTGCACATTTAGAATTTGGCTTTGAACCGAATTTACAGTCATTTCCAGAATATGAAAACAGGTAAGGGACTGAGTTTTTAATAGCTTTTTCTATTACTTTTTTTTGCAACTTTTTAAATAAGGGAGGAAAAAATTTGTCAAAATAAAAATTTATAATACAAACTATAACTTTAACTTTGGATTTATGAAAAATAAAATAAATATAGTATTTTTAATAAATCAAATATCACTTTGGATTCTGTAAAAAGGTGACATAAATTTGTAATGATTTAATGATTTTTGTAATTATATAATTTTCAAAGTCTGGTTATGTTAGATTCCTGGATTAAAGAAATGTATGTATATAATCTTCTTTGTTTAACTAAGTTAACTTTTTTTCTTACGTGATAAACGGTTATTCATATAAAAATAATAATTAACGCGGTTAAAAGAAAAAGACGGTATCATGCACTTTAATATCAATACCTAACATAATCTAACTTTGAAATAAAAACAAAACCAATACTATATTATACTTAGGGGAAAAACATTATTAACACTTTAAATTATGATGCAAAATTACTTTTAATTATTCACAATATATTTACAGTTATTGAAATTTGTTCCAAATAGATAAAGTATGGGAGTTTAGAGTGATAGAGTAAGTAGGTTAGGAAGATCAGACACAAATCAAAATATTTATCTATAGATTATAATGTTTTTTAAAAGATTCTCTATTTCTTTTCTTCTTCATTTTACCAAAATTTTTAAATATATTTTTATTTCTTCATTCTAGAATCCACGTTTGAAGGTTTTCACATTACATTTCCGGCGTTTCTGGATGCTCGTGCGTACGTAAACTTTTTTTTTTCTTAAGGAACAGTTTCACGAGTTGTTTCTTCTTGAGACGCGTTAAAGACATTGCATAACTGAAACTAAACAATTTCTTATTAGTAATAAAAAATATAGTATAAAATTAATTTGTCAATTTTAACTCATTTCTAAAATATTTTTCTTATTGAACTCAAATAAATGGGTGAAAAAAAATTCTGAAGCACAAAACTTTTATACAGAATTAACATCATGATCAAAGTATATTTTATCAATAATAACACAACTTAATTTTTAAATATCTTTTAGAATTTTACAAAATTTTTAAAGTATTTCAATTGCAAATATTTTGTATTGATTATAAATTGATTCATTTATTTGGTTAAGTTTAACTCGTCCATCATGATTAAACATATGTTTTACCATTTTGTCTAAGATTAAACTAATATGATTTAATCTGAATTGGAACTCAAATTAACTTGACATTGTGTGACTTAATATAGTTTGATATGATTCGATTTGACTTAACGTGTGACTAATTCTATTCAATTCGATATGAATCAAACACGACTTGACTCGACATTATTATGACTAGACAAAGATTAAAATCGACTCAACTTGAATTATTCAAGTCCAACTTAACCAACTCAATGTGTATCCAAGTCAAATTAATCCAAATGAAATCTAAGAATACAATCATCATTAATATTGTATGCTTGAATAAGGAAAAACTTAAACAGGCAATAAAAACTATCTCCATCTAGATTTATTGTTCACTTAATCTAGTGCAAATGCTGGTTTAAGTTAGTAATTCCCTTAGACAGAATGCTCATTTTAACGTACTTTAGAACATTTACAATGCAGGATTTTTAAAAGCAATTTTGACAAGTTTTGTTAAAAAAAATATATTTCAATTCGTAGAAGGTTAAGTTTAATACAGTTAGTTAGTATTGGCAGTAAGTTTTTGCATTGGACGACACATTTTGTATAACAGCTCAATGAAGCTCAACTATCCGGCAATCAAGCCACTAACGCTTCTGCAAATCCTTCAAGTCTCAGTATTCAGAATTTTCCACAATTTAAATATTTCTTTGCTTTAACTTATTATGCTCAGTAAACTGAAGATTTATGGTCTCATCTCATTTGTTTTGGAATTAAATGAAAGTTTTGGAGTGAGACATCTTCATCTTCTCGTGTTGGATGGGTTAACCATCTTTCACGTATAGCTCTGCAAATAGCCAAATCCTACCGACTCCTCCTAATTATGGTCAAAATATCCAACTTCAAAAAGACAAGAAAAATATTGAAAATTATATTGTCTATCATTTATTCTTTTAATAATTTAACTTTCTATTTTATATAATCCACTCTTTAAATATTTTACATTATTTATCCTTTATACTTTTAGATAATTTATTATTTTACATTTTTCTACATCATTAAATCTTTCTGTTTTTATAGAATCTTCTATAAAACTTTCTGTATCTTCTACTTTTACATTTTAAAAAAAAACTATTCTATATAATTTTCTTCATCATCTAATATATTCATTTTTTGGATTTCTTTATATTTTTTTGTCAATAGTCTAACTTTTTTATTTTCAAATTGTTCACTCTTTAATTTTTTACAACGTTTGTATTCTTAAAAATATTTATTATTTTTTCATCTCAACTTTTAATTTTTTTCTAATATAACATGTATATACTAACACTTACAAACAAAAATGTGTAGACAGAGATTTAAGACTAATTAGTAGATGGAGAAAAAGTAATTTCCTTATATTTGTTATATATAAATATTTTATTTATTTTAATATAAAAGCTCATAAATTTCTTCTTATTGAGAAGGCGAAAGTGTGAGAAAAGAGTCACTAACAAAAAAGTTTTAGCAATTTATAGTTTCATTGAAATTTAAAGTTTAAATTTAAAACATCAATATCATTAGTATTGAAATATAGTAAATTTAAACCTTTAAAAATGTATTAAATATGATATTACGTTTATTATTTTTCATGACAAATATTTGATATTATTGTATACAAACAAATTAATAAATAAAATGTTTTGAAATTCAAGAAATAATTGTGAAATAATAATTTTATTAATATACATAAATAATTTTCATTTAAGTAATGGTATAAGACTTAGATAGCGTATATAAAGAGGGTAATTATAGAATATTAAATTATAAATCTCTTTATATTCATAGTGTATATAAAAAGTAAAATTTAGATAACTCCACTATTACAATAAAGAGATATTATATAGGCTTTATAATCGATATTGTATCAGGTGATGAAATAAGTGGAAGACATATTAAATTATTAAATTGATTGTCAAAATCAATATAATATAAAAAGTAAAAATGGAGGTCCAAAAACAATTGTTGCTCGACATTTTGAATGGAGAGAGGCGAGATATTTCGAAGGGAAAAAGGTATGAGTAAGTGATGAACTCCTGGAACCAGGTGCGAGAGAAAAACGAACTGGAACGAAAAATAAGGAAAACATACCTGCTTTGAAAAAAAAATTAAAAACATATAGTTTTGACACATATAATTTTTTATTAATTTAATATTATCTTCCTTACTTTTTTTTTTTTCGAAAAACTACTAAAATTTATTTTTTTATAATTATTTTATTCTTATTAAATATATTAAATAAATATAAATGTATGTTATTTTATCATTACTCTTAATAATTTATATTGCATCGATTACGTACAATAATTACACTAACGATGTTATATATTTTCTATATTTATAAAAGAAAAAAAGTCTCTTTAACAACTTTTTTTTTTTTTATCAAACATATGTATCAGTTTATGGTTAATGCATTTCAAATATTCTTTTCAGATAAATTCAAACAATAAAATAATAATAATTGTCAAAAAAATTATTAAAAAATATTGTTAAAATATCTTAATATTTTACAAAACTCTCACATCATTTTCTATTCTATCATTTTCTTAACAAGTGATGCTATATCTCTTTCTTATATTCATTTGCACTAGTATGCGAAGTATGTTTTTATTTAATTAATATCTAGAGTTTTAACTTTTGACGGTTTAAACTTTTAATTATACAGGATTGTAAAATAAAGTTCACTTTAAAACAGACCAATTTAACAGGAGAACAATTATAGGGTGTCATATAAAAATTGCGGATATTTTGTCCTTAAAAAATAAAATAAAAGAAGCATATATATTGATTGAGCTGTATTTATTGGACACATTGAATTGCAGTTTCCGGTCAATCATAAACAAGAAAAGACCAACGTAAGGCAAAAGGGATGATTAGTGTGACGTTAACACATACCGAGATTGTCGCAAGGCAATAGGATTTTATGTGCTATAAATATACCAAATCCCTGCTATCTTTTCATACCCACTTTTCATACAACATCTCACTTCTTCTGTCTCTATAAGAAAATGGCTACTTCAGTTCAAATGAAGCATTTCATTGCTGTTTGCGCTGTGATGTTGTGGACATGTGCTTATCAAGCCATGTCCCGAACATTGTATGAATCTTCTGTTACTGAAGCATTCCAGCACTGGAAGTCCCAACACGGACGGACATACTCTGATGATGCAGAGAAAGGAAAACGGTTCAAAATATTTGTAAAAAACTTGGAATACATAGAGAAGTTCAACAATGCTGGGAACAAGAGTTACAAGTTGGGGCTGAATCCATTTTCTGACTTAACCGAAGAAGAGTTTATCGCTTCACACACAGGACTCAAGGTGAACTCAAGCCTACCACGTTCAACCCCAGCTACACCCTTGAATGTGGAGGATATTCCGACAAGCTTGGACTGGAGAGAGAGAGGAGCCGTCACCGATGTTAAGGACCAAGGTCGATGTGGTATGTAATCACAACTTCATCTTCTGTTTTATACTGAATAATTTGATCTCTTTCACTTGTGACATTAGTCTACTCCATGGTTAAATTGCAGGAAGCTGTTGGGCCTTTTCAGCCGTGGCAGCTGTAGAAGGCATTTTCCAAATAACTAACAAAAAGTTGATCTCATTCTCAGAGCAACAATTAGTGGACTGCGATAACGATAGCAACGGGTGTGATGGAGGTTTACCGGATAAGGCATTCAACTATATCACAGAAAACGGGGGTATCGCTTACGAAAGTGACTACCCATATCAAGGAATTGATGGAACATGCCAGACGGCACAGATCGCAGCTCAAATAAGTGGTTATCAAGATGTACCTGAAAACAGTGAAGAGCAACTACTGCAAGCCGTGGTCAACCAACCGGTGTCAGTTGGCGTTGCTGTTAATCAAAACTTTAAGGCATACGAGAGCGATGTATTTGAAGGACCATGCGGCACTCAGCTCAACCACGCAGTTGCTATAATAGGTTATGGTACTACCGAAGACGGCAAAAAGTACTGGTTGATCAAGAATTCATGGGGTGAAAGATGGGGAGAGAACGGATACATGAAGTTACTGAGGGACAGTGGTGAACATGGAGGTGTTTGTGGCGTGGCTATGCAAGCTTCTTACCCAGTTATGCAGTAATTTCAAAACAAATTTTCTGAATTAGTTTGTGTGTGCGTGCATGCTGTTGTTACAGGAGCAACTGGTTTTGTAGTAAGTTTAAGCATCATCGTCTTTTCTTTGTCTCGCTCTGTTGTACCCGTCGTTTAAGTCTTTTTACTTTGTAAAAGTACGAAGTTATTCGCTTCGTCTATGAATAAATGAACTATACACATTTAATGATTGTGTCGGAAAATGTTATTACATATGTTTAGAAACTTTTAAAGTATTGAAGTCTAAACCTAAAGTCTAAACAAATCTTTCTCCGTAACTCTTATATATGCAAGTGACATTGTATGCATTTAAAAGGGGTAATGCGCTCCGCTTGTAAATTAAATTACAGAAACCAATATACTTTGTAAGTTTATGAGATACATCTACCCCTCACAAGTATGCAGATATTGGCAAGAAACTAAATATTTACTGGTGGAAACATCGGCCATGAAACTTTATTAAACAAACTTTATTTTAGAATAACTCTTAAATATAAACTCTAATACTGTAATAAAAAGTAAATTTAAACTTAATTTAATTTTACTAAACCAGTTTATAATATAAGGGCATTTTGTCTCTATCAAGCTAACACTAATTACTTTTTTTTTTGGAAATAATCTTTTACTTTGCCTCCTGTTCACATTCAGTATTCAACAGCTAATCTCTTTTGTTTCCTCTAAAATATTAACAGCATTTTATTATGTCAAAGTGATTATCAGATTAGTGATATAATATTCAATTTTGGATTTTAATTATTTAAAATGCTAGATTATTAATGTCTTTTAAGTTTCTATTTAAAAAGTTAAATAAAATGAACGTTCTAATGTATTTTGTGAAGGTGCAAAAAAAATCTAACAATCTCATTTAAATTATAAATATTATTACCCAAAATAAGTGAAAATAAATTCAATAATTTCATTTAAATTATGAATATTGTAAGCTTGAATAAGGGAAAACATAAATTGTAATAAAGACTCTCAAGATTTATCGTTCACTTATTCTATTCAAATTGTTTGTGGTTCCCTTAGAAAAAAAATGATATTTAAAAAAATAGTTTATAACATTTTATAACGCAAGAAGTTCATAAGCAATTTTTCAATACTTTTTCTTTTCTAATTTAAGTCAATCATGTTACGTCACATAATTTTTAAATAGTTTTTACAAATTTTAATCTAAGCGATTTTATAAAACTCACAATTTTATAATTTCTTATTTGTATTTCAATTTGTTACTACTGAAAATATCAATTTTATCATTGTATTTGGATGTTACTTTAATATTATTCTTTATAAAACATGATATTAATTTTGAAAAATTATTCTTTTATTTTTAAGATTCAAAATAATATATAAGACAAAGGTCTTAATTTTATTACATTTGTCATGTTTATATCAACCTATATATATATATATATATATATATATATATATATAAAACTTATATCTTAAATTTAAGTATTTTACTGAAACTTTTGTGCTCCAGATATTCTTAAATTTAAGTATTATAGACAAATGACTTGCCCAAGTTAGTAAAGTCTGTTAACAATATATGTTTAGTGCACATGTCTTTGTTCAAGTTATTAGAGATAAGGTTTGCTGATTACCATATAAAAAATAATAATTTAATATAATTCTAAAAAATTATAATAGGAATATATTATTTTATTGGATAGTATTGTGAAATCTTAATGAAGAATTGATAAGTGATGAAATTAATAAGTAGAAGATATTAATTCAATTAAACGTGATAGATTGAAATTGTTAATTTAAAAGTCGCTATTTGTTAGAAGATATAACAATAAATAATGATTTAAGTTATGAAAAAATAAATTAAAGTTCGTAAAAGGTTAAGTTTAATCCAGTTAATTGATATTGGAAGACCCATTTAATTGAGCTCAATTATCAGGCTAGCCACTTACAATTCTGCCAATGCTCGAAGTCTCTCATAATTCAGATTTTTCTAGAATTCGAATTCTTGGCAAGATAATTTGGGAGTCTTTGATATTCTATGACATTTCTAAATCTCAGATCTATTTAAGAGGGTATTTACGAAAGCACAATTGGATGATCGAGTATGTATTTAGAGTATATAATTATTATATTAATAAATGCATAATTTTAAGGTAATTATTAATTTATGCTATTGTAAATGGCTTCTATGAGTCTTTGAAATGAAATAATATCATTCTTAATCTTAGTTTAATTGTTGTTAAAGAATAATAATTTATCATAATTTTAGTTATTATTATTTAATTGGTTATTCGAGCATTGTATATAGTAAACTTAACGTCCTTGTTTAAGTGTAATACCATGACTCTTGAAAAAAATTTATTAACCAAATGTTATAGTACATAAATATTTTTGTAGTTGAATTTATATGCTCATTGAAGATTTGTGATATGGTCTGCACGCGCCAATTCAGGAAGAAAGAATGTATTTATTATACAGCTCATTCTTAATGTATAGAAGAAGATCTTGAAAAAAGCTATCATTAAATAAAATCAGCGTGTATTTTTTTAATTATATATTGTTAGTATTTATTGAAAGATTTAAACTTGTCTTCAGTTTGAGAATTATTAATTGTCAGTATTTAATTACTCATTAAAAAAATCTACAGAAATTATAATTTTCCAAAAACATATTAAGTTTTCAGTTCTTTAAATTATTTCGAACATAATTTTCAGTCCATAGAAAAAATGAAACACATTTTCATTGTGCGAATATATAATGTAATCAACTTAAAATAGGTCTTCTTTTCACTCGTTTAATCAATTTAATTTCTTAATAAAAACAATTATATACTCCATGTTTACGTAAAAAAGAAACAAACAAAGATTTACATTTCCAATAAAAAGCGATATATGGTATAAGGTGTTATCCGTTTGACAAATAAAAAATAAAATTAACATAACAAATGGAAAATAATTAATAGCAAAACTAATTTCTACATATTTGTTTTAAAAGAGTAAACACGGGTAATCATGTTTTATAGAGGGTTAACTTTTATTAATTTATTTTTGAAGAATTAAAAAATAATTGTTTGAAATTGTAGGATTATAAACCCTGTATAAAAGTAAAACTACATACTATAACTTGAACGTGTCAACCATGGCAAAGAGATGGAGACATGGCATGCTTGAATACAGTTTTGGTTTTGCTAATTTTTTGGATTGCAAGACATCATCTTCTCGTTTACGACGGGTTAACCATTATTCACGTCTCACTCTGCGCCAATCTTCCTTCATTCAGCTTTCTACTTTTCTTATATGGTATTTCCAAATCTAAAAATAACAACAATTATTTTTATCAAATACATAAAAAAAAATTATTTTTTTTAATTAGTTTTGTACCGTACGGTTTTCTGGGTACGACCGACCGGTTTCCTCCCAGCTCCCAGAACTGAACGACTCTCTTAATATGACCGAACGGTTCTCGCTAAGACAAGCAACTAGGACATCAAAGGCCTACCATTCATCATACCGGCCGACCACATGATTAAATCATAAACGATAACAACTGATTAAAGCCCCTAATGGAGGTTAAGCAGTGATTGGGCCGTCATCAGACCCACGAAAGGTAAAAGTCCATTACACCCAGTATAAATAAGAGTCTCAGGTATGATTTCAAGACGGATTACACTCGCTGCACATTATGTATTACTCTTATATCTTGATATTACCGGTCATTGTCGGAGTGCCTTTGGTAGGTATCCGCCACCCGGTCTAGAGAACGAGGAGGTAGAACCAACTTGGAGCACGAGGAAACAACAAGAAACTGTCTGACCTTCAACAGGTGACCACTCTTCCATCAGACCGTTCGACCTTCCACACCAGAAAAAATGTCCAGTCTCCATCGACCGTCCGGCCTTCCACACCACATGGAACGCTCTAGGCCTCTTCATCCTATCTTTGATACTCGGCATCACTCCACACCCGAAACAAGTTTGAATATATATATGCCTTTAATTCATCATTTATTTATTATTATACTAAGGTATTTTAAATCTAATGAAAAAACTAATATATGTATATTGTGTTAAAATGTTACCAAAAAACTGTGTTAACATATTATTTTTCAAACTTGAAAAACTTAGTTAACATGTGATGGAATTTTGTATTTATATAGGCAAATTTGAACAAAAAATTACGGATGCAAGCAAAAAATTTCAAAATTACGGATCCAAACAAGTCGTAGGGGGCTAGATGACTTCAAATGAAGAAGTTGTGTCCTCTTGAACGACTTCACTCTGACACATGAGTCAGATCATGCACCCCTAAAATGATTTCAGGCTTTAGTAATCGATTATTAGACCTTGTAATTAATTACAAAATGTTGAACTCGTGTGTAATAGACAAATTCTCTCTTGTAATCGATTAAAGACCCATGGTAATAGATTACTAAAATGTTTTAGTGTTAAAACAAAGAGTATTTTTTGTTTTTGTAGGCTATGTTTGTTAATTATTAGAGTTTCCATTTAAATTGTTACCATTTAAATTAACATTTCTATTATTACATTATTACTATTTAAATTAGATTATTAGAATTTCCATTTAAATTGTTAATTATATACAAATTAACATTTCTATTATTATATTTAAGTTAAAATTATAATAATTATTAATTATATATAAATTAACATTTTTATTATTATATTTAAATGGAAATTGTAATAATTACTAATTATATACAAATTAACATTTCTATTATTATATTTAAATTAAATTTGTAATAATTACTAATTATAAATAAATTAACATTTTTGTTATTAGATTTAAATTGAAATTGTAATAATTATTAATTTAAATGGTAACTAATAATTATTAATAATTAACAAATATATCAGAGAAACAAAAAGAAAACTCTTTGTCATAAAAAGAAATATAAGTAACTTTATAATTTTATAAGATAAATTTTATTTATTTTATAAGTAATAATTTTATTATAAATAATTATTTTACTATAAAAAAATATTAAAACGGCTAAATTTAAAAGTTGTGACTTAAAAAATAAAAATCGTAAGATAATTATTTTAATTTTAAAAAATAATTATTTTAGTAAAATTAAAAAAAAAACGTGTAATTATATATTGCTAATTATTAGTCATGTTTCCATTTAAATTGTTACCATTTAAATTAGAAATTATTAATATTTCAATTTAAATGTAATAATAAAAATGTTAATTTGTATATAATTAGTAATTATTATAATTCATTTAAATGTAATAATAGAATGTTAATTTATAAATAATTAGTAATTATTACAGTTTCCATTTAAATGTAATAATAGAAATATTAATTTGTATATAACTAACAATTTAAATGGTAATAATTTAAGTGGTAACAATTTAAATGGAAACTAATAATGTTAATTTAAATAGTAACAATGTAATAATAAAAATATTAATTTAAATGGTAACAATTTAATTGGAAACTCTAATAATTACTAATAATTATTAATGATTAACAAACATAGTCCACAAAACTAAAAATAATCTTTGTTTTAACACTAAAACCCAGTGGTAATCGATTACCATAGGTCTATAATCGATTACAAGAGAGATTTTGTCTATTACACACGAGTTTAACATTCTGTAATCGATTACCAAGGTCTGAAATCGTTTTAGGAGTGCACAACTTCAACTCTGATTTATGTGTTAGAGTGAAGTCGTGCAGAAAAGCACGACTTATTCATTTGAAGTCCTCTAAATCCCACGACTTGTCTAAATCAATAATTTCGAAACCTACATCCCTAACTTTTTGTTCAAATTTGTCTATATACGTAAAAAAAAAAAAAACATATGATGACATGAGAAATTGTTTGCTTACAAAAGTACTTAATCAAAATATCCAACGTTAGATGGAAAAATATTGAAAATTAAATTATTTATTATTTAAATATTTTATTATTATTTAATATATGTATTTTTATATAGCCCATTCTTTATAATTTTTTTGATGATCTATCTTTTATAGTTTTACATCATCTATTTTTTAGATTTTTGTGCATCATTTAACCTCTTTTGTTTGTATTGATTTGCTTTTGTATCTTTTTGTATCTTCTATCTTTGTATTTTTAAAGAATTTATTCTATACAATTTTTTACATAGTCTAATTTTTGTATTTTTTTTATCTCATTACATTTATTTAGATAGTCTATTTTTTTTATATTTTTAAACCTTCTATTTTTTTTTTATTGTTTTACATCATCTGTCTTTTGTAATATTAAATGTATTTATTGTTTTTTTTCCTTAACTTCTACTTTTTTTTTAATATAACATATATTTACTGATCTAAAAAAAATGCCAAATAAAAGCCAATGGTTCTATAGGTAGAAAGGAGTTTAAGACTAATTAGTAAATAGAGGAAAAGTAATTTCCTTATATTTGTTATATATCAATATTTTATTTATTTAATATAAAAGCCCTAAATTTCTTCTTAAAGTATATTGATAAGGAGAAAGTGTGAGAAAAGGAGTCACTAACAAATAAGTTTTAGGAATTTATAGTTTGAATGAAATTTAAAGTTTAAATTTAAAACATCAATATCATTAGTATTGAGATATGATAAATTTAAACCTTTAAAAATGTATTAAGTATGATATTATATACATATTTTATTTTTATGAAAAATATTTGATATTATTGTATAAGATAATGAATAAAAAGTTTGGAAATTCAGGAAATAATTTCGAAATTAATCATTTTATTATAGATAAATAATTTCATTAAGTAAAAATAAGAAGACTTAGTGTATATAAAGAGGGTAATTATGGAATATTAAATTGTAAATGTTTTTATGTTCATAGTATATATAAATGGTAAAAATTAGATGATTCGAAGTATGTTTTTATTTAATTAAAAACTAGAGTTTTACTTTCGATGGTTTAAATTTTTAATTATACAGGATTGTAAAATAAAGTTCACTTTAAAATAGACCGATTTAACACGAGAACAATTATAGGGTGTCATATCGCAAGGCAATAGGATTTTATGTGCTATAAATATGCCAAATCACATACTCACTTTTCATACAACATATCACTTCTTCTGTCTCTATGAGAAAATGGCTACTTCAGTTCAAATGAAGCATTTCATTGCTGTTTGCGCTGTGATATTGTGGACATGTGCTTATCAAGCCATGTCCCGAACATTGTATGAATCTTCTGTTGCTGAAGCATTCCAGCACTGGAAGTCCCAACACGGACGCAAATACGCTGATGATGAAGAGAAAGGAAAACGGTTCAAAATATTTGTAAAAAACTTGGAATACATAGAGAAGTTCAACAATGCTGGGAACAAGAGTTACAAGTTGGGACTGAATCCATTTTCTGACTTAACCGAAGAAGAGTTTATCGCTTCACACACAGGACTCAAGGTGAACTCAAGCCTACCACGTTCAACCCCAGCTACACCCTTGAATGTGGAGGATATTCCGACAAGCTTGGACTGGAGGGAGAGAGGAGCCGTCACCAATGTTAAGGACCAAGGTCTATGTGGTATGTAATCACAACTTCATCTTCTGTTTTATACTCTTTCACTTGTGACATTAGTCTACTCCATGGTTAAATTGCAGCATGCTGTTGGGCCTTTTCAGCCGTGGCAGCTGTAGAAGGCATTTTCCAAATAACAAACAAAAAGTTGATCTCATTCTCGGAGCAACAATTAGTGGACTGTGATAACGATAACAAGGGGTGTCAGGGAGGTTACATGGATAATGCATTCAACTATATCAAAGAAAACGGGGGTATTGCTTCCGAAAGCGATTACCCATACCAAGGAACTGGTGGAACATGCCAGACGACACAGCTCGCAGCTCAAATAAGTGGATATGTAGATGTACCTGAAAATAGTGAAGAGCAACTACTACAAGCCGTGGCGAAGCAACCCGTGTCGGTTGCCGTTGCTATTAATCAAAACTTTAGGTTATACGAGAGCGATGTATTTGAGGGACCATGCGGCACTGAGCTCAACCACGCAGTTACAATCATTGGTTATGGCGCCACCGAAGACGGAAAAAAGTACTGGTTGATAAAGAATTCATGGGGTGAAAGATGGGGAGAGAACGGATACATGAAGTTGCTGAGGGAAAGTGGTGAAGCCGGAGGTGTTTGCGGCGAGACCATGAAGCCTTCTTACCCAACTTTGGTTTCAAATTAAATTTACCCAATCAGTTTGTGTTCTCTGTTATAATATTATTTTTGTGAGTTCGAACATGTTGTAGATCTTTCTAATGTATCTGTTGTTTTTACCATTTCTACAAACAAGGTTTATTATGTCTTCTTATTTTGTGTACGTTCTAAGTTATTGGTTTCTTCTATCAAACAATGTATGAGACGTTTATGGATTATGTTGGAATGGATTTGTTTTGTTTTTGTTACATGCATTGATAAATATAATTTACTCCCTCAAATATTCTTATATATTGAAACAATATAAGTTTCCCTCTCAAATATTCTTATTGTAAACAAATATAAGTTACTCAATCAATTATTCCGGTTTAAAAATATAAGTTATTTTCTAAAATATTCTTATTTAAAAATAAGACAATAACAGATTAATACATTTATATTCATTTCATATGTTTTTTATAATAAAAAGTAAAAATTAATATATCAAATAAGTATAAAAAATGTTTCAAAGTAATTTTTTTCTTAAATATATATTCAATGTTGTCTTTTCAATTCTCATAATCAATGTTGGAAAAGGAAAGAAAATTGAAGAAAATATGTTGAAAAAAAAGAAGATAAATAAAGTAGAGGGAGTGAAAAATGTATTTGTTCTTTAGAGAAGAGAGTTTAAAATAAGAAGAGAAATTGTCGTTTTCAAAAATAATAAGTATACCCTTAAAATTTAGTTATTGTACACTTAGAATGATCTTTATACATTCATTTATTGTAGGGTGAAACAATTATGAAAAAGTGAACTTTTATATTATTAAAGAAAAAAAAAGTGAAAACTAAGAAAAGATAATGTTAAATGAGTATCATTACCCTTATTTAATGTATTATTCTTATTTAATGGGCACAGAGAAAATTTTAGGTGTGAAAATATTATTACTCTTATTTAATGTGTGTTTCTGATATACTAAGATCCGGTACCAAAATAAGAATACACATTTCCATGTTTAAGTGTTAAATTATTGATGATGGTAATGAATGTGACCATAAAGAAACATTGACAAAAATTATGGAAAAAATAAATATTATAGTAATAGTGATAAATAATAATAGATTTAATAAAATTATTAAAACTAATAATAATAGTTGTATTAACAAAAGAATAGTAATTGATATCAATTAATGGTAGAAATAATGTGATGAGAATTATTAATTGAAGGATATAACTAAGTAAAAATAATGTATATATATAAAATAAAAGAAATAAAAAAAATGGAGATGCAGGGGATCGAACCCTGTACCTCTCGCATGCAAAGCGAGCGCTCTACCATTTGAGCTACATCCCCAATTGAACATCATTATATGCGAAACCTTTATATACTAAAATATTTATATTCTCCCCATCGCTCTCTTTAAACATGTATTCAGAGAGGTGTAGGAACCAAAAAGGTGTATAATGGCTTCCTTATCGCTTTGCATAGCCACGAAAGTGCCCAGTCCCTCAGCTTCTCTCATTCTCACTGCCCCAAAACCATCTTCACTCTCTCTCAACGTTGGCCGCAGCAGTTTCTTCAACGTTCGCTCTCCTCTCCTCCATTCTTCCTTCCTCTCCTCTCCTTCCCATCTATCTTTGCCTTCCTCCTTTACAGGTACTCACTCCTCGCCTTTATTTCCCATCTCTCTTCCATGTGATTCTTCGCTAATTACGCAGTGGGTCTTTTTGAAATCGGTTACTCTTGGTGAAATTCCTTCTGCCTTGGTTATCATTGTTTTTGTTAGTTCTTTTTAGGAACTGCTGAATTCTTCCTTGTCAATGTATGGTATGTCAAGCTTAAACATTTTTTTAATAGCTGTTCTAGTTGAAAAAGTGGCAGTTTTGAATTGGAAGTGATTTCTCTTTGTTTTAATAGGGATGTAGGGATTTATGTTGCTAAATTGAAAAGAAAATGCTTGTGGTTGGCTTTAATTTAACTTGAACATGGACACAATTTGAAACGGAAGTTACTCTTCTGGGTTTTGAAAGGGATTTTTTTGTGTCAATTTAAGCTGGTAGGAGTTGATGCCACTACTTGCCGATGAAATGGGTTGTAAGTGAAGCCAAGCAAATATATTTATGTAACACCAGTACCATAACAAGCCTTTTATCACTGTTTATAATGCTTGCATTTTTAATGGGTTGAGAACAATAATACCAGTTTATAATGCTTGCATTTTTAACCTTTGGGTTTTCGGATTAAATGCAATTAGTAGCTCTGAAGTCTGAATATGTTATCCAGTCTGAACAAATCCTATGAACTTGACTATACATACCAGTATCCCTGAATTCACTTATATATTGCTAAATTTACTCGTTTTTACGATGGGAAACTGTAAATCAGACTTGAACACCAAAAATAACATAAGAACAAATTATTCCAGAACTTTTATGGTTTAGTTGGTTGGTTTACTGATATGAAGGTTGAGTTTATTAATCCTCTTAGCTTAAAGGATTTTGGTAGGTTGTGATGGAGAAGAGACTCCAATGAGCCCAGTATGGTTCAAAGATTACATCTAGATCTTATCTGTCATTGTTAAACTAGGGAATATTTTCTGTTAGAATAAGAGACAAATGTCCTTTAGGAATTGACTCACAAGAATTAGAAAGACAGTAAAATTTGAAATTCTTAGTATCTTTTGGTAGTTTATTTTCTTCTTCTTCCCAGCTTGCATCAATAAAGAATATGTCAATGACATCCTTTCATTAACATGGTTGATAGCATTTAAGAACTCGAGCAATAACTCCTATGATTAAATTCAACATATTTTGGCATTGAAACTTCACAGTAAATAACTTAGCAAAGAAAAAAGATAAAGAGAGGGCGGAAAACTAGAGTTGTTAGCCTTGTTAGTAATAGTTGACAGGGTTTGAAGTGTTTGACAGTTTTATTTTAATTTCCAAATGAGCATAGGAGTTGTTGTTGATGTGAAGTAAAATGTGAATGTGAAGGGTTGTCACTTGGATTGGAGTTGACATCTAATGTTGGGGCGAGAAGAGGAAAAGGTGGTGGGTTGGTTGTGAGGGCAGGGAAGGCTGCTCTTTGTCAGACAAAGAGAAACAGATCAAGAAAATCATTGGCACGCACTCATGGTTTTCGCAAAAGAATGAGCACACCAGGTGGAAGAGCTATTTTAAGACGACGACGTGCCAAGGGACGGAAAGTTCTTTGCACCAAGTCCCACCCAAATAGTGGAAAGTAGTCGCCATTATCGCCACTCTCTTCTGTTACTCTTTTAATGCATTCATTCCTCCCAACTTCCTCTGCATTTCAAGCTTTTCATTTTTTTAACACTCCTTCTTTCTACCCTTTATGTTTAATTTTTTTAATGCTATTTATCTCTCTTGTCCCTATAGTTCTTGCCAATTTACACTCTAATTTGCTTCAAAGGTGATTTTTCTTTTTTTTTTTTTCCAAATAAACCAAATTATAAAGTGTTCCAAATATAGACCACTAAACACTTTATTTTTCAAATTAGACCTGTTTACTGTGCACATTTAGAATTTGGCTTTGAACCGAATTTACAGTCATTTCCAGAATATGAAAACAGGTAAGGGACTGAGTTTTTAATAGCTTTTTCTATTACTTTTTTTGCAACTTTTTAAATAAGGGAGGAAAAAATTTTCAAAATTAAAATTTATAATACAAACTGTAATTTTAACTTTGGATTTATGAAAAATAAAATAAATTAATTTTAATAAATCAAATATCACTTTGGATTTTGTAAAAAGGTGACAAATTTGTAATGATTTAATGATTTTTGTAATTATATAAGATGATTTTTTTTTTTAATGTGAAAAATATTTGAAAGGAGTTTTCAAATATTGTTAATAATGCATGAACCAAGAGTTTGTCATTGTACTTAAATTGTTTCCGCTAAATCTCAACAAATTAATGATGAAGTTTAAGCTTTTATCCTAATATTTTAATTTTACAAACTTCCTTTCAAGTGAAATTTAAAGTTAAAAACATTTAAATAATTTAGTCACACCAATTATCATTGCATTAATTAATTTTATACCATTTTTTTAATTTAAAAGCTTTTAATTCATCATAATAATATATTAATAATATAAAATTTAATGTTTTTCTTCTTACATATTTATATACAAATTATTATAATAAAAAAGTATTATCAATTATCTTACAAAATTAAAATTGGAATTATAGTCAACTTTTTCTAAATTTTGTGTACACTGAAAGAAAGTGAAGTTCACTTTATTGGCTATATTGTGGGACAGGTCTCAGATGTTATTAGCATAAGCGAGATAGAAATCAGACTAAGCAATGGCAAATAAGAAATTTGGTTTTTGTTGTACATGTTCTTATACTGATTAATATACTGATTAGTCATTGATAAATTTGGTTTGTTTCTGTTTTAAATAAACCCTGGTCAGTAGGGATAATTCTATTTTCTAGACTTAGTTTATTGTCACATTTTTTTATTATTATAATAGTTTCTGTTTTTAAACAATAAACACAGTTTTGCATCAGTTCTTTTATATACCCTTTCAATAATTTATTTTTAACTTTTTCAAATAATAAAACTATCGATGTTACGTTATGTAATTGAGTATATTTCGTGGATCGATATTTCATCTTTTATTCCACAATAGAAAATGCTTGTTAGATCCGATATTCCATTTGACTGTAATGGCATCACTTGTGCACAATGCCAAATAGCCCTCCACATTAATGGCGCATTGGCCTAGAGAATTCGTAGTAATCCATATGTATAAAGGATTTGGACTATTCTATAATAAAACATATTGTTTAGATAAAAAAAAGTATTCAAAAATTAAAATTCTAAAAACTTATAACAAATAATAAAAAGGTTTAAAGCATATTAAATTGTTATCAAATTACACTAACAAGAAGTTCCTGAAATAGCAACTATTTATAATCCTGGATAAAGCTACATATAATACAAGGAAGATTCACAATCAAATAATGATAATTCCAGTGGCTCTTATTTAATGATTACCGTCTGGTATCAATTAAGCCATTAACTTGCGACTTCCTGTACCTGTCTGTTAAGTCCGCTAGAGATCTAATCAGTGAACTCGGGTCATAAATTATACCCACTTTAGGATCTCGTATGGAGTCAACAAGTATCTGCAAATTTGAGAAATAATAGGATGGTCACAAAGTAATTTGCATCATAAAATTACCACGGATCCTGTACCATAAGAACAATACATTTCCATGAACTGTTAAATCACTAATTTGTAACAATATCAAAGTCTGGCTTTAGAACAACTGCTTAAAGTTGATACGTGTTCAATCACTACGTTTACTGTTTACACAAGTTTTAAATTAGTAGTAAATTAACGTTAATTCTTAGACCAAGTGTCTGATCCATGCATGAACTTGTCCACAGCAAATTTCAAACAAACAGGAATATATCTTCATCCTGCACAGAAGAGATTCTATCCACTTCATAACACAAAATGAACAGATTTAAAAGACATACCACGTCAAATATTCCTTGGGCAGCCAAACTGTCTGTATCAACTGGAATTTCACCATTTCTCGGCACCAAAAGGGTATTTATATACTGATTTGGCTGCATCAAACATTAACAGCGCATAAATTACGTAAATTACATCATTCATTGTGTACAGTGCTTTTTGGTTTTCATTTTATATGATAATTGTATCTCAAGTTGATGAAACATTTTACATACCGAGTATTTCATCATGTATCAAATGAAAATATTTAGAAAACACTAAAAGATAAGGTAGTATTTTTCTGGGGATTACGTCAAATATGTGAAAAGAATGGAGAAGGCAGGGGACAGACGTTAGAAGTTAATTAATGAAATTATAGTAACAGAGCCACACCTAAGCATCCCTACATTCTACATATTTTTATGTGAGGTTTCTTGGAAAATCCAGTAGTAAAGAAAAGATTACGAAGAATACTAAGAAAATTAAAAACAAGAGAGAAGGTACACTGCACTTCACTTCACTTCATACAACTACTGCAGATGAGGGAATGGATATAACTGTCTTTGAAAAAAAACTGTGATTCTTAATTAGCCTTGGCACTAAGGAAATAAGTAATTCGTAGAGTTACCAAAAACAAAACAAAAAATATATTTATTATAGAATGTTTAACTTAGCATTCAGGAGATATTTTCGGCTGAAAAGAGAGGGACAGTAAAATTTATCCAAGAGATCGATCAAGCATTTATCTTAACAGTGTATGTTAAGTTCCTAAAGTGGGAACCTAATCAAGAAATCTCTTCCTCACCAAAAGACAAAAGGAAGATAGGAAAAATTGAATATTATTCACAGTAGTGTATCTGTACAGAAAGAATCCAGAGGCTTAACCCTTTTCCCAGGTCAAAACCTGTCAACAAACAATTCAACTAAAAGTCTCCTCTCCCAACTAACTAACCATTATTTATACTACCTCTCCCTCCCCTCCTTAACTGTCGAACAGTTAAGTAATAACAGCTAGCTAGTTGGTCTTCTTTCTCCTCTCATATATTATCCATCCCTGCTTATTCTTCTCATGCCTATCAGTGTACCACTTTAACAGTATTAAGCAAAGTATAATAACATCTCTCTAAGAGAATCGCGTGAATCAAATGTTTTAATTTGAAAACAATAAAAGAATTATAGAGAACAGAGGAATTTTCACTCACAAGATTCTGTAAGCGATTGCTAGGTTCTCCATATGTTCGATTTAGAGCATCCGTAATGGCAGTTACAAAACAAGAAGCTGAAAATCCATTAGTTTCCCGGTCCCATGTACCATTTAACATAAGTACCTACCATTTTTCTGAATCAAATTAGTACGCTGAAAAGGTATAGTTTTGAATGTTACCATTTCGCAATCCAATCCAAGAAGACACCCTAAAAGAATTGATTCAACAGTCTGAATGTCATGTAAGAGCTATGAGCAAAACTATGCAAGAAAGAATTAATTTCCACTTAATAACAGCAAGCTTTGTGTATCTAGAAACATGCTTACATATTTAAAAATAAAGCAAGTCGTTGATGGAAGCACTCTAATGCCACTACAATGGGACCAGAAAGCAAGGAATCATTTTGTCTCGTGCAGCAGTCAAGCTAAGTTAGACCACTTTGTAACTTTATTTCTTTTACAAAAAAAGGTAATTTTGTCAAGTCTTTATTTCTCTATTATAACAAGGTAGGAGGTATATTACACTTTCTGCAGATAACCAAAGCAAAAACTAACATACTAAAAAAATTTACCTTGAGGCAGGACCTTGAATAAATAATCTCCCCAATTCCCAGTAACACCTAGCAAAAAATTTCCGTAAACTTCTAATGAGAGACCCATCGTTATAAGTAATGAAGCTAGAAGTTTGTTCAACTAATATATTACATATTAATCAAGTAATCAATAAATACTTAAAGAGTTGAACAATCATGTTTTACAAAATTTAGACACAATATGGACAAAGTAAAGGGCCTAGCATATAAATCTTAACTGCTAAAATGAATATCAGAGTTGTCAAATATATGTAATCATCAATAATAAGAATCTTTACCAGTGAGGGGCAGATTGAAGTAAAAAGAGAGCCCATGCCATACACAATGCAGTCCACATTATTTAACCACTCTAACACAGCCGCATTAACTGAGGGAAAGACCTATTCACAGAGAAAAAGCAGTTCCAATTATAATTTTTTTTTTTATAAATTTGGACCTAAAATTCAAATCCATATTTAGATTTCTACAGTGAGATAAGAAAATTTAAAAGGTACCGAGTATTGATATTTTCATAATGGAAGCAGACAAATAAAAACTGTACCCACCTTCAAAATACATGTTGCTTATTTAGCTCCAAGTTAAAAGTGTTCCCCCTTCCCCAGTTCAAGTTTGAACCTCAAGTAGACTAAAAGTTGAAACCTTGTTATAAAAAGATAATAACTCTAGTTCGGACCAAATAAGGAGAGTTAGACCATGTATGTAATTATCATTCCATGCAAAATGGCTCTCCTCCACGTAAGGTTCTCTAATTGTCATTAAATCAGAATGAAAGTTATTAGTTAATCCATATTTGTTATTTTTTTTTTACCATTTCTTTTCTGTCAACATAGCATGTCTTTACTCTTTACCTCCGTCTCATTTGACTTCTTCAATCTTTTACATTAACAAATGAAAAAATATTTTTTAATCTAATATTATGTTACACACTTCAATGAAAGACAGAATACAAATCCATGCTAATTATGGGATAACTTTCCCTGGTTTCTTTATTTTCATTTACAATAAATATAATTAAATAAATTCCCCCTCTGTTTGCATCTTCCATATAATGCATCGATTCTCACTATTGTTGATGGTAACGCATAATAAGATGTGATACACACAGCAAAGATCCTTCAACATGTGAAATAAGTGGGTCAAACGAGAGAGTACTTACCTCATGCAGCAAATTTTTTCCCTCACTGGACATGTAGAACACCCGTTTTATTCTTGAAGGAAGTGCTGGAGTTGAAAAACTTCCCTACCCATGAAAATATAAAATGTTAACACGAGAAATAAGATATTTATAAGAAATCTATTCACCATGAGGGCATTTTTATGTGAGAATAAGAAAAGTAAATTTGCACAATTAGATCATATTGTGAATGGTTAATTTAAAACAGAAGTCATGTAATGTGGGATTTTAAAAAGTCACGTAACTTTTGTAAGTGATCATATAGCTTTAATCTTAATCATCCATGTACAAATTGTAAAGCCTATATTTACTTTGCTCAGTCATTAAAGAAATGGGTCTCTTCTTCTCTCACTCTATAGAGACTAAGAACCAGCAGCACTTTGTAAAATCTCAATCAATTGCATAGACATCCACTAGATGGGCATTCCAATCACCACTATGCAATTACTAATTACAAAATGTAAAAGGGAAAATAATATCTATATTTCACTTTAAAATTATAATCCAACTTTACATTGGAAGGTAAAATTCCCTCACGAAAATTTATAAAAAAAAACAAGAAAAAGCAAAGGAATAAACTAATCATTCTATATTTCAACTTAAAATCAATATCCACCAATAATTTGGAAGGAAAAATTCCCCCCTCACCAAAACATATACAAGTCATCAAGTTCTTTTCACATCCATGGAAGAAATATAAACAAATTATCATTGGAGTAGACATAATGTTGTAACAACAAATACAAGAGCATACCTTCTTAATAAGCTCAATTGTTCCTCTGGTTGGATGAGAAATTTCATTTTGTCCCCGTATAATAGTTCCATCCTATAGGGATATTAGAGAACAAAATAAGAAAGTGCAATAATAATGAAATAGCAGGTCAATATTTTTTGTGAATTCCTATATGAAGTTCGTTTGACAGGAACAGATAAATTCTCTCGGAATTATTATGATAAACCTCTGTGAAATCATAATCATACAGTTAAATAAATTGACAGCATACCCACAGTTCACAACCTAATGTAAGTCTGTCATTGGTTGAAATCACAGGTAGAACCAGGCTTTCAGGGGGGATATCTGAAACCCGCGAAAACAAAAATATTGCAGCATCCAAGGACTGCAAAAATATGCGTGCTCCTGCAAAAAAGAAATTTCCAATGCTGCATAGTTTATAAAAATCAGTTACAATGTTTTAATGTTACACCCAAAATCTCAACCAGCAAAAGCGGTATATTGTTATGTGTAATTTGGACATGTGAATGAAGTCTTTATTTCAACTAGAGAGAATAACCAAGTGTCATTCGATGTGGATGCTTTATATAAGCTATTAAATGATCTCCAACAGGTTGGAACAATCCATTCTATTGGTCTAGGCAATGATTGCCAAATCCTTTATAAATGGTGTGTAGTTATTGTATACAATACTGGTAAGGTAAGGTAGTTTTTGTTCTACAAGTGTATAGTGATTGTCAAACCTTTCTACAAACCAGCTTGGCAAATACCGGCAACACCAAAGTACAACAGAACTTGCATATACAATTACAATTACAAAAACAAGAAGAAGCTATTTATCAATCTAGGGAGAAAGAATCGTGAGAGCAGTTAAACCCATTCCATCTCTCATTTATTACCATTTCTATGTTTTATAAAAAAGAAGTTATTTTCTTCAATGCTGGAAGATGCTAATTAAGTTTACATGTAATACTTTTAGAAGAGAACTACCCTCTTCAAAAGACTGCAAGTATGCAATCTTTCAAACTAAAATTAAGTCAGTGTCACATGCACAACAACAACAACAAAAAGAGAACAATAAGGTGGAGAACGAAAGAAGTAACCCTACCAGTTATAATGTCCCTTTTAACTTATTTCAGGCCAGGAAAACCCGATTTTACACCAGATAAGATTGTGGAATGAAATCCTATAAGAATTATGTATTGGACATTCTACCCATCTAAATTTTAATTACTTTTACTGAAGATCAAATAATAGGGAATAGGCATTGAGCATTATACATGTAACTGACATGACATATTTGAATTATGAAACCAATCATGAAGCACGCTGGCTATGCATCCGTTATTTGACATTTCTCTAATAGATTGCATTACAATAAACCTGTAATTTTTCTGAACCATTTACTAATGTTTGGCTGGACCTTGGGAGGCGAAAACCACACCACAAAAGCCAGCCGCTATAATTGGAGAGCCCTAGACCTTATAAACCCCACACCAGAATCTCAAACTCCCAAGGTTGAATTCTAGTCCCAAACTTGCAATTGGATATTCCCAACTCAAGTGCCACATTTCATAATCTAAAACTTGAAGTTTATCCTCCCAGTAAAGAAAGAAGAAAGAAACAATGTAACAGTTAATGCGCAACACAACTTCTGTCATTATAGTATGACAGATATAATCAATAGAAACAAGGTAGTTTTAGGGTGAGAAAACACTATGGCAAACAAGAAAATGACAACAACAATGTTACTGAATAAGAAACAAAAGACCTGCCGTTGCTGAAACAAAATGATTCTTCTGCCCGGTGGAGAATCTATAAAAAGACCAAAAGGAATGTCAAATTTAATGCCATAACCAAAAATGCTAAAAGATTGAAAAAGCTTGATCTAAAGCAACTAATCAAATATCATAATGAATAATGGTTATTATGATCATCATATTAGTATAATTTAGCTAAAATTGGAAAAAAAATGTTATTTAACAATATAACTACACAAAAACATTTCCATGGCTATTTTATCCCTACTTAGACCTCCTTCAGTTTATATGACAACAAAATGCTGTGTACCCACTCTATCTATATAGACTTCTGCCTGGTTCATTTCTAGTGTTATATAAAAGGAGGAAGATTATTGTATGGTAAAAAACGTAAAGGGCATCGAGTGTATTTTGGAAAACCTGAAAGGAAATGGATATAATTTACCCCCAAAAACAAATAATTGGCACAATCGCAGTTAATGCTACACCTCAAGGCGCATAATCTCAAAAACAAATTATTAAAATATATATAAAAGGGTTTAAAAAGTCATATAAAAATATATGCAAAAAAGAAAAGATCCTTTAGGGGGCAACCGATAAATATTCAAAAAATAGCCCCAGCTTGTTTGTCGAAATCACCTGACTCTGGAAATAAACCAGAAAAGCTCGGATAGTCTCCCTGTAGGGTTTTGACACATCTTTCCATAAAAAGTGATCACCTTCCACAATAGAGTACCTATACAAGTCATCAGGGTTGAAATTAAACTTAAAAAAAAACAAAATTATGCAAAGATAATATAATACCACAAGGAAGGACCTTTAAAAAAATAAGATCATCGAGTTCCAAAGAATGGAACATATGGGTACTTATTATTGCTATTACACTCACTTTCTTCTCACCATGATTCCATCTCCTTTGACCTCATTTTTCCTTTCGTCTATCTTCAACTCAAATCGCAACATTTATCATATATTTTCCACTGTATCTCACTTTTTCTTTCCTTCCCCCTTCCCTAAACCTATTCCCCCAAAAAATTGGGGTGGAGCACATTCCACATTTTCCTGAATATAAAAGAAAACAAGGGTCAAAGAGTACAAGAGAATGTCACCATTTCAAAAACAGTGGAGAGGCCATGACTCCCAACCTCCCACGTCAGGTATCCATTAAATCACCACCCCTAAATGATATAACCTAGCAATTAGCACACATCCATTAAGCCTGGGCCCAACATGTTAACCATTAAAACAAGTAACATG
Source organism: Vigna reflexopilosa (assembly GCA_027742785.1). NCBI lineage: Eukaryota > Viridiplantae > Streptophyta > Magnoliopsida > Fabales > Fabaceae > Vigna > Vigna reflexopilosa. The sequence goes on along the minus strand of CM050926.1, from coordinate 31,788,500 downwards.
GAAAGCGGAGACCAAGCCGAATTATCCATAATTCAACCAGAAGTATCAGGCATTGGGCAAGAAACAAAAACTAAGAATGTGGTACCAACCATTCTGATTTAGCTTGAGATGGATCCAGTGGTAGACGATGCCCAAGCAAATTCCGAACGGCGAGAGCCTCAACGGTACTTTGATCGGACAACCTCAGACACCTGGAACGTATGTCTCCAACAGCAGGACCACCTGCAACGCAAGCACACGCATCCACCCAATCGACCAAATCCTTAATACCTCGCCGCCAGAATTTGATTCCGCGACAATGCAAAATATCGCCAAAAATAGAAACACTGGTAAATATAATCTATAATTATTAATTAACAAAACGCCGTACCGAGAACACGAACAATCTCCGCAGTACTTCCACCATCGTCGGAAACAGGAAGAACGTGAGCAACGCGGTTAGTGAAATTCTTGAGCTCTTCGATGACGCCGTTGAAGGCGGTGCCTCCGGAGAAGACTAGCAAGGCAGGCTGAGGGTGAGGAGGGTTAGGATTTGAGTAACAGCGGCGGTGATGGTGGAAGCGATGGTGTGATGAAGAGGCAGCCATTGAAGACGAAGAAGAAAATGACGATGAAGAGAGGGGAAGAGTGTTACAGAAACTGGGACCCAACCATGTGTCCATGCTCGCAACTTATGTAAGCTAAATTACTTTTCTTTTGGGACTCTGTCCAACATCCTACGACTACTCCACTGTGTCGAACACCTAAGGCCGAGAAAAAAAGAAAATACTAAACAGGGACGACGAATAAATTCTTATGTATATCCTCAGAACCATATCTGTTTTTTATGTGAATTTTCTGTATAGAATCAGTTTGAAAGGAAATTTTTGTATTCAAAACAGTATAAACAATATTTGATTTTTACAACTGTCTACGAGAATGAATATATATATATATATATATATATATATATATATATATGCTTTTTATTTGATTTTTTTTAGTTATTTTTTGTGTTTTTTTATATAAGAAATGTTTAATAGCTTAAATCTTTTATCTACTATATAATATAAATTTTTATTATTTTTTAACCGTTTAATTAATTTGATATTTTAAATTTTTTTTATTTTATCATGTTTTAATTATATATTTTTATGCAATTTCATTCAATAATGTATCAAATTATATATTTTTTAAGACACATTTAATTATTTTTATTTGTTCTTTACTTTTATTGATATTTTTTATATAACAATTTTTATTTTTTAATTTATTATCATAGGTGTAATCTTATTATTATATTTGTATAGAAAATTTTATTTATTGTAATATTATAATATAATGTTGTTATCATGAATCTGACTGAAAGTCATAAAAAATAAAATTTAAGTATATTTATGAATTAATTTTGATTAAATATGAAATTGAAATGATTATTAATGTATAATCATATGAATAAACTCTAATATTAAAGAAAGATAAATAATACATGTCCAAAAAGTTTACGGTGTTTTTGTGAATTTTAATGTTTAATTGAGTTATAAAAATAAAAGTTGTAATTCTTGCATAAGTTACTAAAATAATAATTATTAGTTGCTAAGTTGTAATAGGTATATTTGTCATTGATTTTATAGTAAAAAGTTAATCATAATTTTTACCACTAAATTTTAACCATAAATATTAGTATAATACAAATAATAAATTTAATTCAAATTAAAAGAAAATCAAATTTATTATTCATATAAATAATATTGATTAACTTATTCTTGTATAAAAACATAAATTAATAATATATTAGTTTTAAATTTTGATTTATTTTAAAAGATATTTATATTTAATTAATTTTAATCTTATAAAAAATATGAGTTAATAAAACATAGATTAATAATATATAATAACGTAATAGGTTAAAAAATTATTTTTAATAAAAACATAATTATAATATTAGATTGACTTTCAAAATTCAACTATTTCCTGTCACTGGAAACTTTTCCTTTATATCTGTCAACATATACAAATGCTGTAACACGAAATGTCAAGGTGACATTTTCACGTTTTCGTCCCATAAGCTGATGTCATCAATGGCTGGTGCCAAACAATAGCACATTTCAGGAAAGCCTAAACTGCTAAAGCTGTGTCAATTTCGAATTTTGATGGGAAAGAAAGTGTAAAAAGAATGATCCTTAATAAGGCAAACTCTTGGAACTTGTGCTGATGATCAAAGACTTCAATCTAGAAGACTCCCCTGCAGCATTTGCCCTGTGAGTTATTATTTGCATATTCCTTTGCAGACTCTGTTTCACCAAACTCTTCATCATTTTCTTCCCTTCTTTTGCTTCTCTTTGATTTAAAGGTGATCCCATTGCAAATCTTGGGGTTTGTGGACCAGAATGTGGCCCCATCTTAGTCTGCCTTTCATCCTTAAACCATTGCATTAGTTTCATTGCTCTCTTTTGAGCCAAAGGGCTGCCCAATAAAACCACTTCAAGAAGCACAGGAACAATCCCTGCCTGTGCCATCTTCTTTCTTTGCAACGAACTTTGATGTGCTAGAATCATTAAAATATACACCGATAACTCTTGGCATTTAGGCTTATCTTCCCATGACAAAATATCAATGAAGGTTTCTGGGACCATTGTGCTGTTCTCTATTGCTTTCTTCCCCATCAAAGTCACTGACAAGTTCCCTAGAGTGGCAAGTGCTTTCTCTGAAATTTCTTTTAACGATGACGCTTCCAAGAGGATAGGGACCAACCCACTTGAAACCATAGCCGATGCATTTTCTAATACAGTTGATAGGTTATACAAAGCACTCAAACACGATTCTTTCGTGTCAAAGCATGTGTCTGTCTCAAAAATGTGCCTAAGTAATGGGATAAAGTCTAATGAAGCAAGAGGGAACTCAGTGTTTACTAGTGATGACAGTGACAAAAGCAACTCTGCCAATTTACTTGTTATTGATTCATCTACAAGGTCCATTGTCTTTGGCAGCTTTGACAATATTCCTGCCTCAACTATCAAAGCCTTGTTCCTGAAGGAAGAAAAATATTTTTCAACTCAGTCAAAGTTAGGTCAGAAACAAATACTACTACTCTAAATTTGATAATTTCTCAAAGTCAGCTTAAACTATAACTGGATTGGTGCAATTTGAGTATTAAAGAATAAGAAGGCCAAACCAACTAAATTAAAAACATTATTTATATCATTGAGAAGTCAATTAGAATCTTAAGTTAATATTTGTGCTGGAAAATGATGGTCAAACAAAAAACATAAAATCGCCTTAAAGATCATAAAGGAATCTGATCAACCACCCTATTTATTATGATATTCTGTAATTTATGAATTTTAGGACAAAAATGTCGCTTCATTGTGAACTTTGTCCGCTCTAGCTTATCTAACATCCCAGCAACTCAGTTGACACTTCAGGTTGACTAATTTCTTTCTCATAGTAAGTATAGTGAGTTTGATAACTTTCATCTTCTACAGCCTGTTGGAGGATAAATGTAACTCTAAAAGGCTACACCCACCCACATGATGTCTCTGCTTTTGTTGAAATTATATATTTATCTTTTTAACCCTATGGATATGTACAGAACAATTTGGTCGTGGTTACTATAGAGTCATGAACCAAACCTGCCAAGGCCAATTGCCACTTTGTGTACATCAATCTTGTCTTCACCACCCAAAAGTCAAAATGAGCGGTGTACAATAACTCCACTCTCACCAATTTCTTTATATAATATGATTGCATATTTGTCCATATCAAACAATATGGCAAAGGAGAAACAACAAAATGATAAATAATTTTAGTTCTAAATCGTGCGCCTTAATTTCTAGTTAGTGGACCTTAACCAATGCTACAAACCCTGTGTCCTAATTTCTTTATCATTCCTTCTCACAAATTTTAAACTGTTTAACATTTTAGTCATTCATTTTATCTTGGATTGACATGTATTCCGAGTATATGAATATCTATGCCAGCTACACCCAACAATTTAGGCTCTTTGAATTAATCTCGTGTAAATTCAATTCAACCAATAAAATCTAAAGAACTTACCAACTCAATCTAACATAGTTTGAAAGTTGAATCAAACACAGAGTTCCACACCAAGCTGAATTACACAGGTTTTATATTGTGGAATTGTTTACTTCTAATCCTTTTGAAATCAAACAAGAAAGTGCTCTCAAACATTTTTAAACATATTGGTTCATGTGATAATCATTCATAAAAAGAAAGAACATATATTGTAGCAAAGCTTACGTGTAAGTTCCATCAGCCAGGTGGACCAACGCCGTCAACCCGGCTCGCCTGCGGCTATCCACTGGCGACGCCGCCATAGATACCAACACCGGCACCACCCCAAGTTCTGTAATCAACTTTCTGACCTTAACATCTTCCTTGGCTAACTTTTCAATCTCTTTTGCCGCCACTTCCTTCTCTTCCCAGCTTCCAAAGTGAAGCATCTTGACAGTTCTCTGGAACATGATCGAAGAAACTTCTACCTCCTCCTCTTCAGTCTTCTGCATAACCTGTACTGTTTCAATATTTTCAGCCTTCTTGTGTTCACCACTGCCCTTAGCCACGTCAAACCGATCGGAGGGATCAAAACGCTTTCTGGTTGCTTTGGATTGGAGAAACCGTCTGATGCGAGCAAAGAACTGAAGCTTTATGTTTGACAACACCCAAATAGAAGAAGATGATGAAGGAGTTGACATGTTTAAGAGGAAGGAGAAAACAAAGCAAGATGGTGAAGTTTGAAAAAGGCGGGTTTGGGGTTTGGTTCTTGTACAACTTAGTTTCTGTTTCTGACTTTGAGACAGAGAGAAAAAAATAAATAAGAGTATTAGAAGAGCTCCGCGAACTTAAAAATAAAGGGGAAGCACAGAGCACATGCAGAAAACAGTGCTGTCCCATTTAATGTAGTGGTGGATTATGATATTATGATACAAGATCTCAAATTATGCATTTATTAAGTAATAGAATTTATGCATCATTTCTTTCATGAAAAAGATTTCCGTACCTGAACTTCACTAGAGACAAGATGCTAATTTTGTGAATTACGCAGTTGTGACTATATTTGTGCTAAAATAATACTAACATAAGTAGCAGTGGTTGATAATTTAATTGTAATTAAATGTGTACAGTTAAAAGTCCATTGTGTATATATTTTGTGGATAAAGAAAGTATTTGGTACAATATCACTAACACCTAAGTTGGGTCTTTCTTCAGCAGCGTTTCACAATCTCAGCCTAATTAATTAGTGTAGAAAGTAGTGGAGATGGGATTGATCTATCTCGGTCAAATTCAATTTTGGGGACCTTGTTGGGTGGAAAAATATGGGAACTCTTTGTTCACTGGTCCCAAGTAGCTAGGCTGCATAATATGACTTGGCATTTTATTCATTAAAAGAGACAACAACTAACTAAATTTAGACTTTGGTTTTTGATGTAAGCCCACGTCCATTGCATGTGAGAATCAGCCTATCTGTTATGTTCCATCATGGAACCATAAAATTTGGGTGCAGTGCACACGCGACAACATTAATGTCACTTAATATATTTCTTCGTGATCCTTCATTGGCTGCACAATCTGATCTGGATCGGTGCCTGTGATATTCTCACATGCATGGAGATTAATCATCCCAAGTTTCCCTTCCATGAAGGGTGGAGGAAGAAGAGCAGTCATGCATTAATTTTGTGGATTCCCTTCTCCATTATATGATCCTCAAAATGCAATTAACTTGAATAAAACCCCTAATTTTTTATTATTAAAATTCATTTAAAACCATGCAGTTCATAGATGTATCATAGAGATTTGAGCTGAGAGAATATGTACCTATGCTGGTGGAATTCTCCAAGAAATAGCCAGATAGATATAGGTAATCATTCATTAAAGAGCATCTTCGTTGACAAGTTAAAAAAATAAAAGAGAAATACTATTCTTTTAGTTTGATGTCGGCATTATAAGGTATTTGAGTTATAAACTATAGTTTATGTTATATACTTGTACCATTAGCCTGCAATTAAGTCATCACCAATTTAGACCCACAAATGATAACAGTGATAAACATTGGTATCATGGTATTGCTTATTTGGGTGGGGAGATAGAGATATATTTGAGACTTTGATGGCTGTGGCATTTCCATGTTGGAGTCCACTACAAATTTGTATCCATATATGTGAATTGCAGACACTGAAGTTTCCCACGTGTGAAGGAAGCCTTACCAGTTACACATTTTCGTTTTGAGTTTGGCTTTTGTGACAGTGCTAATATGATGTGTGCCACTCCCAGAACTAGCGTAATACCAAAATCATTTGTTTCTCACTGCCACGAACCGTAAATTGATGTGTGTTTGCAGACAATTTTCTTACATTTCCAAATGTATGCAAATTCTCGGAATCTAATGTTACTGTGTGCTTGTGCGAAAATGTGTTTTGTACACAAGGTAAAAAGCGTCAATAGCAATGTTATTCATTACATAAGTTGTTTTCTAGCGTTTTTAGTCAAATTCTTATCAACTCACCAATTAAAATTCAAACATCACATAAAAATAATAATATAATCATAAAGTAACACAGTTGATTATATTAAATTAAAAATTCAAACATCACATTAACCCCTCAGTTATGTAATTTTATTCAAATTCGTGTTCTCGACTCGTAAAATCAGTGTTTCCCGAGGTTATTTAAAACTTGAATTTCAAGTAAAAAAATTCTGCGCCCAAAGAGGAATCTTTTGATCGGAATTGTACGTAAGTTCTTGGGAAGTAACACTCGAGTATAAGTAAAAAAAGTGCATTCAAAATCACCCAATAATGAAAAATAGTTGAAAGTTTTATCCAAGCTTTTACTATTAAGATTCTTTCAAAAACAGTTTAATATTATTTGTAATTGCTACATTACAGGATATTCGGTAATATATTTTTCTTTTGATTAAAACATTAGAATGGATAGATGTCTCAATGATATTCATCAAGAGGTTAATTGAAACTGTTAATAAGAACTTACTTCAAATATGCCTGCATAGGTTTTGATATAGTTTCAGAAATATCAGTGATAAACTGTACGGCTGTATTTTTGCAGTAAAGAATAAGATATATCATCATACAAACAGTATAAAGTTCAATTAAGGATGAAAAGTACAATACCTAAAAAGGATAACGAGTATAAATATGTGGCTACATTATTCTTTAACCCAATATTTTTAAACTGTTGACACATGTGAATCTTTGTTCTTTTTCCTAGCTTAAAAACAGAGTGCTGATGAGAGCTTCACGGATTATAAATATGTGGCTATGAGACCACATGAGTGATATCATGGCAAACTCTGAACAGGGATTTTGTCATCAGTCATCACACGTGGGACTCAAGTTGAGGATACCATTTTGGATTTGTCCTCACACGTGTGGATAACTAGGAATTTTGAAAGTCAAAATGGGCGCCCCACTAATGAAATGTGATTAATATAGAAAAGTGGGAGGTTTAGCACAAGCTTCACAAGTGCAGTGCCACCAAAGGGATGATAGAATTTTTATAGGTCGATTATATAAATTTATGGTCATGGTTGCAATTTTATCCAATGATGCCTCTTCACACTCACAAAGACAAAAAGTGTAAAAGACCCATAAGGACTAAATATATTAATTTTGGCACGGCTAGGAGGCATAATGCTTTTTGCATTATTATTATTATTATTATTATTAGTTCTTATATTGAAAACTTTCGTTTTCCACATTAACATGTAATATTCTTTTATAAGACTTTAAAATTTTAATACTTAGTTGATTGATCATGTGCCCAATTCACGAAGGTTCTTGTAGGCTACTGTTATTTTGAACTTGTTTATACAATAGACCACCACGTGTCCAGGGACCTTTGCAGGTGTTTGCTTCTTAATTTGGCTGCAGACAACTTACTATGTGCACAAGAAATAATTACAATTTCTTCATCAGTCAAAAGAACAATCGTTATTAAAATAAAAAATTACGGAAGAAAACACTTGCACCAGCCGGGAATGGAACGCGGGTCTGTACCGTGGCAGGGTACTATTCTACCACTAGACCACTGGTGCTTTATATTAATTCCTCGGATAAAGTTCATCTTTCATTTTAAATTGGATCATATGAATAAAAATAAAATATTACCTGATTATCGACCGATTTACAATTACAACTTACTCACATGTTGATGGTCGCGTCGCGTAGATGAAGATGATAATGACAATTAGAAACAACGAGGAAAACAATAGCATCATCATTTTTGGAGTTCAGTACTTTTATTTTTCCTGCACTGTTATAACAAATATTCAACTATCAAGACAATGTAGGACAAACAAGACAATTATCAGATATGCTATTAGTTTTATCAAGGATGTATTCACAAAATAGAATAATTTGTTTATAGATGGTTTTGTGATGGAAATATCTAAAAGTTTTGACACAAATAGTGATGAAGAAATTAATATAAGATATTCAGATATATATTTAATTTAAAAATTTTAAGTAATAGATTTATAAATTTTTTATTTATATAATATTCATTGTAGCTATTGTAATCAATACTCGCCTTAAAAAATCAGTTATTAGGAAGATACGAATCACTTGATCTTTATTTATAAGAGTTACATATTCAATTTAAAAAAATGTAAAAAGGCCTTTAATTTTATCAGACATGATAGAACTTGCAGTATGATTTTTTAATTTTCGAATACTTAATTCTTCACTTATCCCTTCACTTCAACCAAATCCAAACACAATAATTCTGTCTAAAGATTTAAACCATCAGCATAACTCCAAAATTTTTAAATCTATTATAAATTTCCTCTCTCTTTTCATATTTCATTTAAACTAATATACTTTTTTAATTAGAAACATTATAAATACATCATTATTATTATAAAAGAACGATAAGTTACACCAATCTCTTTACTTTTAAGAACAAATTTAAAAAAAGAGTAAATGAATGAATTTGACATGATACATAATTGTTTTGTTGTTTATTTTAAATGATAAAAAGGTGAAAGTGTAAAATTTGAAAAAAAGTTTAAAAAATATTTTAGAGATGTGATGAATAAAAAAAATATTTTAATAAATTAAAAATATAAGATTACACATTTGTCTTTATGGTTAATAGTAATGTGTAATGGTTAATAGTGATGTAAATTATTATTATTATTATAATTATGATCATAGGTTTCTTCTGTATTTATGGTATAGTCCTTCAATAGTGATCTGTTTCTTTTTCCTTAGGCTTCTACTTCTTCTTCTTCAACCAACCAATCACACACACTCTCACCTGAGTAATTATTCGTATACAATAAAAAGATGAATCCCATTATTAAGAGATGGATTATAAATAATAAAAATATATAAAATCTTTAGACTTTTATGTTTTTATTGTTGCTTAAACAACGGAAGTTAACTTCTTTTTAAAAGAAAGGTGTCAATCTGCAAAATATTATTTTCGCTTTTAGTGAAGATGGCTGTATCCAAAACTTTTTAAGAGACAATATCATCATTTTTGTGCTCAACTTATTCTTCCTTTTACTAATGGATCAACATAAGTGTGACAGAAAAAAAAAACTGATAATACTGTACACTTGGTAATTTTATTATTTATTTTTATCCTTAAATTAAAATGGAATTCAATTTAAATGGTAACAAATTCAAATTAGAAATTTCAGTAATTCACATAATATTAGTATATGTATACATATTTAACTTAAAATATATATATATATATATATATATATAGTTATTTTTATTTATTTATTATTTTAGTTATTTTAATCGATATGTAATTTCTAATACCAGATATTTACGTGTGAGAGTTACAGGGTGAGAGTTACAGATGCAACTTTTATTCAAGAAAAAGAAGGAGCAAAAACCGGATCAAAACAAGTTTCAACCATGAATAAATATAGGATGAATGACAATCTCACGTTAAACTCACACCCCACAGGTATAAAAGACAATAGTCTCTTCTCCTTCTATCATCATCATCTTCATATAATTCTCATCTAAAACAATAAACAGTATTCGCAATGGCAAAGTCTTCAATCATCATCTTTGCCTCCGTCTTATGCTTGTTATCCTTCTTGAGTTCGGTTTGTGCCAATGAGCGCTACATGGTAGAGGGCATTGTTTACTGTGACACATGTCGTCTTCAGTTCCTGACCAGGATGTCTGAGTTCATGGAAGGTGCGACTGTGCGGGTGATGTGCTCACAAGTTGACAACGCAAACAATGTGACATTCAACAAAGAAACAACTACAAATGCATTGGGAGCTTACAGAATGGAGGTGGATGGAGACCACGAGGATGACACTTGCGAGGTGACCCTTGTGAAGAGTCCAAGATCGGATTGCAACGAGATTGACAGAGAGGCTCACCTGTTACAGGCTGCCAGAATCAGCATCACTAAAAACAATGGAATCGTCTCCAACATTCGTCAGGCCAACCCTCTTGGATTCCTCAAGAAGGATCGTCTCCCTGGCTGCGCGGAACTTATCAAAGAGCTTGGAATCAACGAAGATGGCACCCCCATCTCCAACTAAACAACCCCTCTAATCCAAACACACCAAAACAAAACCTCATGCGTAGGATACATCAGACATACCTAGGTATCCTTGTTAGGTTTTGTTCCTGGTGCTTTTTTTCTTTCATTCCCTTTATATATTTATTTAATAATGAGGATATTTGCTTAGTAATGTATGACTTTGGCCTTGGGATGAGTTTTTCTACTTTGCAAGTCTCTCAGACCATCCTTTGCCTTGTACTACTCTCTCATTTTCTAATTCCACTGATTTTATTTATATCAACTAACTTAAGAAATAGTTAAACTTGTCAAACACATATTTGCTTTTAGTACCTTTCAATCTGACATCACTTAGAAGATGTTCTAATCTCTTAAATAATGCTCTCACGTTGTTATTATTATTATTGTTTTGTTGTTCAAAAGTTAATATTGGAAAAATAAAATAAAGTTAAATATAAGATAACTTTGCACATGAAAAGCAAATTAACAATTTTTATAGTTTCATTGGTGTTTTTATCATTTTTTCCCAATTTTTTTTAAAAAGTAATAATTATAAAAGGAAATTAAAATAAATATAAGATAATTTTGCATATAATAGAATTAGTGTATTGATATAATTTAACTGTTCTAAGTTATATGGTTAAATTTTTTGGTATGGTTTTATTTTTTTATTTATATGATTTATTTGATTCTTTAATAATTTATTTTTTTGAAAATTATTAATAAGTACGATTTTGTTTCATTTTTGTGTTATAAAATATATTTTTTAATTAGAGATTTTATGATATAATGAAATGGAAAATGTATAAGTGAATTGAAAAATTATTTATTAATGAAAGAAATTACACTAAATAGAGTTGACATAATTGAAAATGAAAATTAAACCAAAAAATTACAATAATGGTAGTCTAAATCTTATACTCCTTTTGAATTGATATAACACCACCATTTCAGATCTTTCCATTGTTTGTTAGATGTTGGTGGATGTATATTTATTGTTTGGATAAAAATATTAATGTATTTCCAAGTGTGGGGACAATACATAGACGAGTCTATGCGTGAAATTTCTTTCCAGCGGTTGATCACTTGTGCAATATTATTATCTAATTTGATTTCAATTGAATCATAAATAAATTTGTTATGAACTAACCTCACTTGTGCAATATCATTATCTAATTTGATTTCAACTTATCATGGATAAGTTTGTTGTTATCTACCTTCACTAGACAAAGATAGTCAATTTCAGTTACAATTTTGCAGTCCATAAAATGTGTTTTCATCGAACAACTAATCTAGTCGAACCAATAAACTCAATCCTTAAGAAGGTAAAAAATTTACCAATCTCTTCCATAGTATTGCAACACTTTTTCATAAAAAGAAGGAAACACATAACTACAATGATAAGTATTGATCATGTCTATTATGAAAATGTCACGAAAGTCTTACATGATGCTGATTCAAAACTAAACACCCACAGTAAACCAAGGGAAATACGTCATTTGGAAAAAAAATTGTTGTCACCTTAGATGAATGGTGGTGTGATCGTTGGAAGTTTAAAAAAAATCATCTATCATGTCCACATATATTAACAGCTTGCAAACATGCTCATCATGACTTCAACATGTACAGTCCGCGAGATTAAATGTTTTCATTAAAGGGTATGACCATATGCCTGGTGAGTTAAAACATGAAGAATATTAGTCACCATATCAAGGCCCACAAATTTTGCCACATCCATCACAAGAAGGAACTTAAAGGATCAGTCCAAATCATTTAGAATCAAAACTAAGATGGAAATCAGGATAAGAGAACACTCACAACAAATGGTCATAATGTCAAAGTTTAGACATCACAAGAAATTATTATCCTCACAATCCTGACATTAAAGACTTCACATCACACTATTAACTTTATTTTATTTTTCATTCACTCAATAAAATTTCTATTCTTTTTTACCATCTTAATTTAATTAGGCTTCTCTAAACAACTTAATAACAAAATTTCATAGAAATACTTTAATATTCAAATAGTCTATTCACTTTAACTAAATAACTCATCTTTTGTACGAAACAATATTTCACATAATTCATAAAAAGTAATACAATTAAATTATTATCAATTTTATTACTAAACCATATAGTTTTACATTTTCTACTTTTATTATTTAAAAAAATTACAATAATTAAAAAAATATGAGTATAATATTCTATCCATATATCCTATTGTTTAATAATTTAATAACAAATAAAAATACATTTAGATATAATTAAACAAATTATAAAAGAAACATAAAAGAAATCAATGTTTCTTTAAAATATAATTCTAATTGAATAATTTTTTCTTCAACAATAAACTTTCACTAAATCAATTGCACATTTGTTTCTAAATTATAATTTTTAGTAACCTATACATTAAATTTAATTTTGCAAATTTTAAATAAAACAAGAAATCAACAATTGCTACATTAGCTTGCACTTAAATATGTTGTATTTTTTTTAATTTTATAAACATATAACTCTTTTTAAAACTATAATTTAATACTACACAAATTTTAATTAAAAAAATATAGTTTTACACATAATTTCTTTTTACTTTTTTTTCTTTACAAAATAAACGAAAATTTAAAAGAAAAAAAAATCAGTTTAAAGCACCTGTGGATGGATGGGTTTGCGTTTGCCTGATGGAATGGTAGTGATACACGGGATCTTCCTTCCTTTCACTATAAAAATATAAAAACTGCACCAGCCGGGAATCGAACCCGGGTCTGTACCGTGGCAGGGTACTATTCTACCACTAGACCACTGGTGCTTTCTGATAACTATTGCAATTAGAATCTTCTGAATAAAAGTTTTTTTTAACTAGCAGAAAACATTACATTAGGATAAAATTTATCTCACAATTTAAATTGGATTAATAAATCAAAACTGATTAACAACTGAATCCATTGTCCATGGCCGCATAGAGAAGATGATAGTTAACTTCTTATTTTAAAATAAAAAGTGTCCATATGCAAAATATTCTTTTCGCTTGTACTGAAGATGACTATCCAAAACTTTGTAAGTAACAGACAATATCATCATTTTTTTCTCAACTTACTGGACATTTTACTATGGGACCAACATAAGTGTGAAGGAAAAGAAACTGACAATACTGGTATTTTACTATTTATTTTGATACTTAAATGAAAATGGAATTCAATTTAAATGGTAACAAATTCAAATTAGAAATTTGAGTAATTCACATAATACTAGTATATGTACATACATATAATTTAACTTAAAATCTAAAAAATATATAGGTTTTTTATTTATTATTTTAGTCATTTTAATTAATATGTAATCCAATACCAAGAATTTAATCTTTACTTGTAAGAGTTACAGATGCAACTTTTATTCAAGAAAAAGAAGGAGCAAAAGCCGGATCAAAACAAGTTTCAACCATGAATAAATATAGGATGAATGACAATCTCACGTTAAACTCACCCCACAGGTATAAAACGCAATAGTCTCTTTTTCTTCTATCATCATCATCTTCATATAATTCTCATCTAAAACAATAAACAGTATTCGCAATGGCAAAGTCTTCAATCATCATTTTTGCCTCCGTCCTATGCTTGTTATCCTTCTTGAGTTCGGTTTGTGCCAATGAGCGCTACATGGTAGAGGGCACTGTTTACTGTGACACATGTCGTCTTCAGTTCCTGACGAGGATGTCTGAGTTCATGGAAGGTGCGACTGTGCGGGTGATGTGCTCACAAGTTGACAACGCAAACAATGTGACATTCAACAAAGAAACAACTACAAATGCATTGGGAGCTTACAGAATGGAGGTGGATGGAGACCACGAGGATGACACTTGCGAGGTGACTCTTGTGAAGAGCCCAAGATCAGATTGCAACGAGATTGACAAAGAGGCTCACCTGTTACAGGCTGCCAGAATCAGCATCACTAAGAACAATGGAATCGTCTCTAACATTCGTCAGGCCAACCCTCTTGGATTCCTCAAGAAGGACCGTCTCCCTGGCTGCGCAGAACTTATCAAAGAACTTGGAATCAACGAAGATGGCACCGCCATCTCCAACTGAACAACCCCTCTAATCCAAACACACTAAAACAAAACCTCATGGATATAGGATATACATCAGACATACCTAGGTATCCCAGTTAGGTTTTGTTTCCTGGTGCTGTTTTTTTGCCATTCCCTTTATATGTTTATTTTATAATCAAGATGTTTGCTTAGTAATGTACGACTTTGGTCTTTGGGATGAGTTTTTCTACTTTCAAGGCTCTCAGATGCCTTGTACTACTCTCTCCTTTTCTAATTCCACTGATTTTATTAAATCAGTTTGCTTATCCACTGCTGTTTCAATTCATGCAATCAACCAACTTCGTTTTATTTCAGCTACATATAATAATTTAACAGGGTTTCTAAACATTTGTGCAAACATGCCTTTTTTTTTTCATTTATATTGGTTTTATATAAGTTGAATATTATCTGATACTCCATAAATCTTAAAAAATATTTAGTAGAGTAAAATTTTAAAATATAAGTAAATTATATACTTTATTAGAAATTTTAAAAATGTCATCGTAATTTATATGTTGTGTTTTTCTTATGATCGTAAATTATACTGCGTAGTTAAATGTGATATTTACAATTATGATGTAAATTTTGTATAACTTCCTTTAGATATGATCATTCTTCAATACTACAACTGACTCAATTCCTTGCTGAAAGATAAATAAACAAGTCAACAATATATAATAAATCTTCTCAAATATCACCTTTATATCTACGTATATTTATCAAATATATAACTCATCAATTTCTATGTTTATTTTTCTAGATATAATGTAATATAATAGAAAAAATATAACATGAACACGTTTCAATTTTATGCATTTACATACTAAATTTAAACTTTCATATTTGTAATAATAACCTAGAAGAACAAATTATATATTAGTTTTAACACAGTTCTTTTTAATTATTATTATTATTATTATTATTATTATTATTATTAACTCTTAAATTGAAAACTTTCGTTATTTACATTAACATGTAATATTTTTTCTAAGACTTTTAAATTTTAGATGTAATACTAAGTTGATCATTACTTACACCAACATTTACAAGCTGTGTGACTTTTATTGATAATTTTCCAAATAAATTTTTCCAAAAATCATCCAAAATGAAAATAACATAAAGTCTTCAAACATTTAGTATTGAAAATTCGATAATTAAACGTTGTTTACATTAATTTTATATTTGGATTTTCTGGTTGTGTTATTGTTTGCATCCATTCTCACTCGACTTTTTGGTATACACCTTATCATGATTGTTAGGAGTGTGATATGTATTATAGGTGCTAAATTGAATGTTTTAATATATTTGAATGATCTTTGTTGACAGCACTTTACTTGGTTTTGAAATCGGATTCACCAATCAGGTAATATACCTATGTATTTCTATTATCTACTATTTTATTCATTTTTTGATAAAATATAATTAACGATATGATGGGTATTAAAAATTTGGTTAAAATTTGTTTGCGTACTAATTTTCCTTAATCAAGAACTATTTTTAAAACTAAAATAAATATATATTGAGATGAAATATTTTTAAAATTAATAGATTTATTTATGTTACATATCTATGAATAATAACAATAAACATATGTTCATAGTTCTTCTTTTGTTTTCTTAAAAATTTGTGCAAACATGTCTTTTTCATTTATATTGATTTTATGTAAATTAAATATAATTTGATACTTCATAAATCTTAAAAAATATTTAGTAGAGTAAAATTTTAAAATGAGTAAACCTCAGCTTGTCTGTGTCTTATCATTTACTTTTAATTAGCCTTATTTTATTTTTAATTGAACTTCACATGTTAACTAATAACTTTTAATAAGGTATCTCTTTTTAATTTTTATTCAAAAAAAGAAGATCTTGTCCAAGGATTCCAACATCACTCAAATTACTGAGTTTGTGTTTGGATTTTAAGATAAATTTGTGAGAGTAGAATAAAGAAAAGATATTAAGAAATAAAAAATTTAAGAAGAAAGTTTATAAAAATTAATAAATGATATGATAAATTTAATAGATTAAAAAGATATTTTAGTTAAAAAAATAGAAAGGTAGAAAATTAACATTATTTATATTCATTATTGTTATTTGTATTATTATTAAATTATTTTATTTTATTATTATTATTATTATTATTATTATAATTTAAATAAAAACTTTATTTCAAAATAAAATTGTTTAACTTTCGTCGCAAATCTCTTTTGTGTTGAAGAGAAAGTTAAACTAAAAAAAAAGTTTTGATTTCCATCAGCTTTTTTTATCTATTGATTAATTTCTGCATGAATAGTAAATTTGTGCATTTCCATATGTTGAAAGAAACGTAGCTTGAATTTGTTAAAATAATAAGGAAACTCATTGGCAATTTATATATTATATAGTATTACAAAAGAGGGGTAGAGAGAAGTAACAAATATTGATGAGATGATTAAAATAATAGATGTTGATTAATTGTTATTTGTTAATTTTAATTTAGTATTTACATATTCTTTTTTTTTCTCCATTTTTTCTTCACCCTAATTTTTTTAAAGACCTTCAATGTCTCTTTTAGAATCCTAATTTTTCTCTTTTCATATATTTATTATTGAAGCACTTACACTTTCAATCCAGTCACTCTCCATATACACCTGGTTCTTCCACACACTTTCCATACACTAACTCTGCACTCCACAACAGTGTTTCTTGTTTCCTTCACTTTTCACCCCACAACCTCAATACATTTTGTTCATGCATCATATTCTATTTTATCTTCTCCCCCTAAACACTCCTGGTCAAGTAAATTTTTACTTTTTAATTTTTTATTTAGGAACTTTTGCGGTTGAAATCCTTTTCATGAGATTAATTACCGAATTCAAAAATCCGGTTAAAGAAAGTATAAGATTTTGAAATTCGATATAAAAAATGTTTAGATTTTCAAATTTAAAAATTCGGTAATACTATTTAATTGAATTTTGATATTGGATCAAGTAATCTATTAGATTTCGATTAAGTATTATATCGAATTTAATATATTGGATTTTAAAATTCGATTAAGTAATTATTAGATTTTGAAATTTGGTTAAATAGTTTATTAGATTAAATTTTGAAGTTTAATAAAGTAGTTTATCAATTTTTGAAATTCTAAGTATTTGAAATTTGATATATATGATTATTTTTTAGCTTTTATAATTTTTTGTTTTTATTCTTTTTATTGTTTTAAGGGCTTTTGGTTTTGTTAGCATTTTGTTTTCTATTTTATTTATTTTTTGTGTTCTTGTTTTATTTATTTGTTCTTTTCAAATTTAGTTATTTCTTAGGTGTATTTTTTTTTGTTTGAATTTGTTTGTTATAAAAATATCAAAATACAAAATCTCTCAACATATCAAACTCAGAGTTATGCATATGATGGAACTAGAAGACCTATAACATAGAAGGGGTTGTGATGTTGGTGAGTAACAAGATAGTGTTATTGAGCAACATGAGAATATTATTGAGTACCACAAAAATGTTATTCACCAAGAAGATAAAGTGGTTAGAAATTTTGGAGGTCCACATCACACTTCTTTATTTAGAAGCTATGTTGATGACATTGGATATACATTATGAAAAGACCATGTTTGTAATGTTTATATTCTTTAATTTTAATGGTTGATGACTTATTTAAGTTTCATATGCAATTGTTATGTGTAACATCGAGGGAAAACAAAGTTGGTCTCCCATGGAATGAGCGGTTTCTCGTGATGGCCGAGCTTATGTTTGTAAGGCCAAATTACTTGTCGTGTGTTTTTGAATCTTGTAGAAGTTGACCGAGAGATTATAAATGGTTGTCGAGTTATTTATCTTATATATAAATATGTGTACCGAACTAGTTGGATGTTTGTGATGTAATTTCTTATTATACATAAGAGTTAAATAGATGTATTTTCCCATACTTTTCTTTAACATATTTACCCATTATAAAAACAAAAAGAGATGACAATACATGATAAAAAAAATTATATAAAACAAATTTCCATTCTCTTGAGTTCTACAACTTCTTTTTCTCATTCATATCTCATAATCACTTATCAAGTACTTCATTCTTAACTATATCATTTTTTTTGCTATCCTTTTTTTTTCTTTTTGTTTGTGATATATGTGCATGTAAAAAAATCTAACATAGTAGATTTTTACTTTTTAAACTCAAACTCTATTCTAACACATGATTCAATATTAAATTCTTCAAAATATTTATAGAATTCTTCAGCATAACTTAACTTCTTTCATAGAAGTTGTTGTATTAGTATACATGACTTTTTTAAAAAAAAAATTCTTACCCACTTGCGATTTCTAGATCTATATATAAATATAGGAAGTGGGAAATTAGAGGCAACTCCTGACTCTAGAGGGAAAGAAAAAACTAGAAAAATTCACTTGGAAAAATTAGAATATATATTTATTCATGTTTCAAAATGTATACTTTTTTTCCTTTATACTTTTGCTTTTAAAATGTATATATATAGAGAGAAAGGGGTGAGAGATGCACCACCTTATTTACTCTATGACCTTTTATGGTCTATTTTTTTTTATTAATGAGGGAGGAGAGCAAACTGAACACAATCTGATTTATTAGTTTAGAGTTAAAGAAAAGACTTAGATTAAAATGAAGTAATTTTTTCTACTCTTAGTAATTTAAAAAATTAAAATAATTTTGTTTTATAATTTTCAGAAACTAAATTTGGCAATAACATTACTTTCATGGACTAACATTTGATGTATTATTCTAAATTTCTCCCTTGAAATTTTAAAATTTAGTTAAATATGACAATAAGTGTAACCCATTATTTATTTATTTATTTATTTACGGATTTTTGTGAGAAAATGATTGTCTATAGTCACAAATTACAGATTAGTGCATCTGAACCGAAATTTAAGGAATATTAAAATACCTATTGATCATGTGCCGTGAGCAGAATCAAATCTAAATTTTTTTCAAAGGACATTTCATTTACTTTCACAATGATATAATAATTTTAAGCTCTGTTATTCATCTACTGACTAACAGCACATATATGATATGACAAGTGGCAAAAGAAAATAAAGTGATATAAAAATATGTCTAATAGTATATTAATTAACAAGG
Organism: Vigna reflexopilosa; assembly: GCA_027742785.1. Taxonomy (NCBI): domain Eukaryota; kingdom Viridiplantae; phylum Streptophyta; class Magnoliopsida; order Fabales; family Fabaceae; genus Vigna; species Vigna reflexopilosa. The sequence goes on along the minus strand of CM050926.1, from coordinate 31,768,800 downwards.
GAAACGTATAAATTAACATCATATCCCATTTCAAACGGTTTATCTTATATGAATAATATGTTTTGTCGTCATGGATGAAGGATGTGATTCCAGAAAGATTATTATCACAAGAAAAATATATATAAAATGACGGCTCTAATTTTATAAACTCATGCACCTAATCAGATAATTAATAATTAAGCAAATACTATAAACTAAGTGTATGCTTTTTGAATAAGTAACGAAGAGCAAAGCAAGACGAAAACACTAAGCTAAACGCAACCTATAATTAATCTCTGAGAAGTCGATGGTTAAACATATAGCTTGATTATACAAATGTACTTTATTGGTTGCTGATGTTCATTCAAAGAAAAGAAAAGGACAAATTCAACCTCAACCACAACATAATTATAACAGTTTTCTAATATACATGATTAGCACAAGCTGTCAATTAATCATAAAAAATTATTGTTTAATATTTCAAAAATCATGAAAAAAGAAAGATGAAATGCCCTTTTCAATACGATAATTCTTTCAACAACAAAAATTTCCACTTATAACGTCATAGTTATAAAGCATAAGATTGGAATCTTCGTTTTGTTCTGCGAAATTGGAAATTCTTTCTTCAAAATTTTATTGAATTGGTAAGGTTTATCGGCCGGCCTCTAGAACAACTACACCCAAGAGAAAAGGATGAATAAATTAAAAAGACAAATTGCACTAAAATATATATAGTACTTTTCTTGATGTAAACTTTTTGAATCCTATCTCTTTGTCCAGTGAACAATATTTCAAGAATATTATGTGAATATATACATGAATTTCGTGGATGGCAATGGTGTCAAAGATAGTGTGAAACCCACTTAGCCAATTATGTGAAGTACATTGATGGCTTAAAAGATAAAAGCTTGGTATATATGGACAATGGAGTTTAGCATAGAGGAAAAGACTAATGTGAATGCGTCACGTAGCTTAGCATCATCCATTGATTTAATGTCACGGAATATTTTTGAGGTGTTCACATCTTCAAGACACGCTTTTCTCCCTAGTTTTTGAATTCTTCTTCTTGTTCGTATATAAGTCCACCATGTTCTCTGCTTTCAATTCGTAGATGATTTTATTGACCTTCATGCTCACCTGCACAAACAAACACTTCCTTTATTACAATATATTATGAAAATTAATCTTAAACCTAATTCATTTTTACAAAATTAACTCATATACTTACTTTTATATTATAAATTGATTTTATTATTAATCTTACAATATAATATTTTCAACCTTATAATTAGTCACATTCATATAATATGTGAATAGGGCAAATCAATAAAGGTACACTAATTTTACTATTTGAACTGGATAGCGATGTACATAAGATGAAAGAAAAATTGAAAAAAAAAATCAATGTCGTTGGTTATACGTATATTGGATCTCTGAATATAATTACTTCTCCAAATTTTATCTATATGAGATAAAAGAAAAAAAAAATAGTTATTATTCATATCCAACAGCTTATTTCACTCTTATGAAATAAATAAATAAAAATTTCTTTTTAATCTTTGTAATATATATTTAATTTCCAACTGTGTATGTTTAATTATTTTTAACATGGAAAATATGATGAATTTTAGAGTGAAAAAACTAATTTACATATTTTCTAAATTCATGTACAGGAATGCATAAGAATCTTCCGCCGCTTGGCCGCCGGAGAGAAAGTACAGATAAGATAAGAAGAGCGTGAGACGGATAACCACCCACCTGATGGAGTCCTCTGCCGCTTGGCCGCCGGGAAAATTTGCCGGAAATCAGTGTGAACCTCTTCTGAAACCAACCTATTTCCCATCTCAAACTTGTTCTCATCTTCCGAACTTTCATAGACAGCCCCATCGGGGAACTCAGCGGCACCATGACACGGCGGCTTGCCCTTCCGACGGCCGGCACCGACAGCAACGTTTCGGAGGGCCCCACCAGCAGTCCAATACCTCTGGCAGCTCTTACAAAAATGCCTTGGCTGATTAACGTTGTAGTTATTGAAGTAGCAGAATTTAGTTTCCATGCTCTTGCATCTAGGACACGGTATTATCTTCTCTGTTCTCTTCTCCTCCCTCTTGTATTCCCTTCCTTTTTCTCCCTTCTTGACCTCCTCAGTGTTCAGTCTAATCATTGCGCCAAACAGCTTAATCCCTTGAGATTCCTCAGCCATTTGTAACAGAGAGAAAGAGATAGAGTTTTTCTTTCTTAACTGAGAAGATTTTTGTTGTCGCTGAGGGAAGAATTATTATGTAAGTGCTTAGGGTGATATATAAAGCGAAAAGTGTTTGTTAGTTAGTACAATCATAAAAGCAGGGCATGAAATCCACGTGGTACGCGCCAAAAACTAAACTTAGGTGGGGTGTAAAGTTCTTTGTCAGAAGAACAACTAAAGAGAAAAGAGAAAAGAGAAGGGTACTATGCAGCAGAAAGCTTAGCACTATCTTTATTTTCTTCCCAAGTTACTTGCTTAATGTGACATAAGAGAGGGTGAAACAGTTGTTTCTATAAATAAATAAATAAATAAATTCAACTGCTATAAGTAAATAAAATTATTATTATTGCGTAATAGACTTAATTACCACATCTGTTGAGAATTGTATATTTAACTGAAAAAGAAGGTGTGGAGGTCAAAGTATTTTTAGGTAAGAAAATACATCTTAGTTTCTCCTTTGAACATAATTATACATCATTACTTAACTCCAAAAGTGTTTTTTATTTATCCCCTGGAGTTAGTCTACGTTATGATCATGCAGTGCTAAAATGTCTACAAGGTGGGGCCAGTCCAGATAGATCGCTTGCAAAGTGTCAAAAGGCAGTGGAAAGGGGATGCATGTACTCGCATATATAATAATAATAATATATATATATATGAAAGAAAGAAGAAACTTGTTGTAGCGAAATTCTTCAAGTATTCTATTTCAAAAAGTAAGGTAGCTCAAAGATCTTACTAGCTGAAAAGTATTGCCTTTTCTCTTTCCTATTAGTTTTCCTAAAATAATTCAAGAACAAGATTATAAAGGCATGTCCGATATTAAGTTTGCTTTTAGACATCAATGGTTTAATGCAATGGTACCATTCTACTATTTGCGTACAGTGCCACATGTATGTAGAAAAGTTCCAAAAGGAAATGTCTAGGTGAAGCTTTGAACAAATGGATGTTTGCTGGAAAAGGATATTTCTAATTAACACCATGTTCTTAAAACTAATACACTAAATTTTTCTTTCTTTACATAATTAAGATACTTAGATATGCCATCTGGATGTGACATTTCGGTTGGTTGGTTCTCCTTGCCCCATCACTCTATTCTAATCTTAGTAATAACTGATTTTCACTTAATCTTCTAAAGCTTAGTGTCAATGCCAATATTTCCTTTTGGGTTATGAGACAGACCAATACGACATCGTGTTCATTGTCCATTTTGTTTGACATACTATTTGGTTGAAGAATAATGAATTGAAGGAGAGGAGAGAAAAGAACAAACTTTTTTTCTCTTCTCATCTTTTAAATTATACAAACTTTTTTCCCAATGAATTTCTTATCTAAAGTCTATTGTATGAATTTGGAATTTGTTTTGAAAACAGGTGCTTCAAAAAACATATCAGAAGCAAAGATATTTTCTTATCTTTTTTTCCTTCTTTTGTACATTTCATGCTTTCACTTTATGTCTTATACTACCTCTTTCACTTTGAAAAAACATACCAGCTGCTTTAAATTTGTAATTGTTCACTCTCTCCGAAAAAATAATCTTTAAAAATAGAAATCAAATATATTTAAACTTATATCTCTCCTTTAATATAGAGATTTGGTATCTTTCTTTTCTTCCTTTCCTTCAACATCACCTATATAAAACTACAATGGAGGGAAATAATTATCGGGAAAAAAATAGACAAAAATAATACGAATTTAAGTAACTACATGATTTCTACTGTTTTATTAATTTGACTCTACCCGCTGTTAATTTTTCTTTGTTTAGCTTTATAATTTAGATCAATGTATTTTGAAGAAACGATCAAGTTGTTTCAATCTGTTTCAATTTAGGTTAATGATCTATATATATATTATTAATTATTTTGAAAGGTATGTTGTAAAATATACCTTAATTTATATTTTATATTAATTTTTTTGCAGTACAATAGATAAGGATTAGCTATTATCATTCAGACTGACATTGACCCTGACTGTATATTAATACTAAATTTTAAATTATGGATTAAACTAAAACAATCCCACTTCAATTCATAAAAGGTTGATATTGTCTAATATAATATTAAGTAGTAATCAAATCGAGATTTTAAATTCATATAAAAATAAATTATTTTTCAAATGTTTAAATCAAGTAAAAATAGAGATAAAATGATCGCAATCGGGTTAAAGATACGATAGTGATTAATATGAAATCTGTAGGAATTGACGTGAGATTCCAGCATTGCATATATCTCATACGATTTTCCTGCCTTTCTTAAAAGATGAAACCACTTTTATCTGTTGGGTCAATTAAAATTCTTCATATTTTTCAAACAATAGAGATAGTGCATCCTTTAAACTATATTGAAATGGAAGTATTTAGTAAATTTGTCTTTGTTGAAAAATTTGGTTGATAACTCAAACTTTCTATTCCTAAAGTTTAATATAAAATCTTACTTAAAGGATTAATTCACTTTCACTCAAAACGAGTAAGAGAATGGATTTATTGCATGCAAAGGGTATGGAAAATTAAAGTTAAGAAAAAAGCAATTGTACATAATAAACTAAAAATAAATAAATAGAAGTTTGGTAAGGAGAAAGAAAATGACATTTTACAAGGACAATTCACATGGCTTGGTGTGGTGCAATGGGATAAAGATAATGTGTTTATCCATCTCTCATGTGAGTTGGGAAAATAATTAAGTAAGCTAGATATGACTTTTTGCGGCTTTTGAAAAGGCAGAAAACATCATAAGAATGATGCAATTTTCAATGGATCATGCTCCTGATGGTATTTGGTATGTACATATATTATTACACAGTAACACTGTTACATATCACACCAAACACAACTTTTTCAGGTTCCGACGGGTTTGTTCCATCAAATACTAAAATTTAGTGTGTGTGGGTCAAGTTCCCTTTTGGTACGCAACACTTTTTTTTATAATGATTTCTTATTTATTCCCATTTCTTTATTAAAGGAATCTTTATATTATCAATTCAAAAGTTATCTCATTTCCAACTCATTAATCTGTTTTCTAATTGCATTGCAGACAAAGAAGCACCAAGTTGCTTTATTCTAATCAAAATAATGAAACGTACTTTTTTCTTTCCGAATGCTTTTGTCTTTCTGTATTTTTTTTGTCCAGTGAGAAAAGTCTGTTCACAATTTTAAAATCAGACTAATAAAGTTTGATTGCGTTTTCTTCTTAAATCAAAGAAACTTTAAAAACCCCAATGCCAAAACCAAATTTTAAAAACCAAATCCTTTATCATTTAATCATGGTAAAATGGGCCTTTTTAAAAAAAAATAACAAAACAAATTCAATTTTTTAAAATTAATGTTTATAAAAAAATATTTATTGAGTAAATACAATATCAATACAACCTGAATCTCATTTATATTACAGATTAACATTAAATTCTAAGACAATAAATCTGTGGGTCTTCTATCTTGTAAATAAACTCTACTTTCTAACATTTACCAAATGTGAAATTTCCATGAGTTCTTTTAACATTGTTATTCTCAGTGTAACTAATAATTTTAAGGAGTAAAAATAATATACTTAATTTATATAACTAATTATTGTCAAGAATAAAACAAAAATAAAAAATTGGATTATTTGCTTCATACTTCAAAATAGGTGAATGAATATCATCTTCTCATGTGACTTTTCTTTTATCACATAGGTTGGCATGTTTAGACCAATTTTAATTGTAAGAATTTAAAAAATTATTAAATAATATAAGTGGTATACCTGAAATCAAGTATGAATATTATATTATTAAAACATAAATACTATAAATAAAAAAGGTTAATAATTCAAATTTGATTTCAGCAAAATCATCGTCTCTCTTTCAACACTTTTTCTTCACCTTCTATGAATTTTCTTTGGATTATTTATGAGAAATTCCCTAATCTTTTGTATATCAGAGTTCATCATAAGAATCATTGTGAAAAACTAATTAAATTTGTCTAATTAAAATTTCTTTTTAAGTGCATGTTTTTCATGAGAATAATGGGTTTTAGGAGCTTAAGCTTGAGCTTAGAAACCTCAATAAGTAAGGAACAATCATTTAGTTTTTTATAGTACCCTAAATTGGATGATATGAAAGTGGAAGTTACTTGGTCATATATTTTTTATTTATGTGTATGTTTTGTGTATTTGCTTTTTTTGTGTATATTTAGTAATTTGTTTTAGGTTGGGTATTGGAATATCAAAACAAATTAACCAAATCAAGTTGGTTCATATTGATGCTATTTTTTAACCAATATAAACTACTTTGATCGCTTAATATGTTTTGTTAATTTTTTGAATTATGTTGGACAAACTTTTAAACAAAAAACTTCTAGTAGTTTAGATGTTGGACAAGCCAACCTGCTATGTGAAATTCATTTAATTAAAATTCCAATAGGTGTAGACGTTAGACAAACCAAGTGTTGGCGGAGAAAAATAGTGTTCTCAAAACTTTAAGAAAATAAGTTTTTAAATGTTTCTAAATGTTAAATTTAGTTATTTTTCTTTGTTTTGTTATCAATGAAAAATTATGTTTATGATGATAAAGCTGTGATATGAGATGTGGTGTGCTATGAACATAACTATTTCTAATGAGAAAATATTATTATACTGAGATGATTATGTTATATATTGAAATTTGTGAGACTTAGAAGGAGATAATCCTAACTATATATTGATATTGAACTCACAGATAAAAAAACATCAAGTGATGAAATTCGAAAGAGGTTTCAATAACCTAGTATGCAATATGAAATTGAACTGTGTCTGCTAGGTAATAGGAATTTACACTATTACAACAATAAAACAAGTTCTTATTATTTTAGTTTTGTTTGCACCGACGGATTTACCGAAGACCTTGGTCCATCGATAAAAAGAGCGAGAATTTTCCCGTCTAAATTTTGTCTCCAGTGTTAATATATATGGCAAACACACTCATTTCTCCTCATTTTTCTTTACCATCTCAGTTTCACATCACCACTTCTCATTTCTCCTTACCGTCTTATGGCTTCAACTCTCTACCATTGTGGGTTGCTCTTCACCATCGCAGGATAGTCTCCACCATCACGGGATGCTCTCAACTTTTCCGGCGAGCTCCAATTTTCCGGCAAGCTCAAGTTTTCCGGTAAGCTGTTGTAGAGTTCATTTGTGCGATTAGGAACATCACCGGTGCTAAACTTTTCCGGCAAGCTCAACTCTGCATGATAAAATGACACAACATCATCGGTCCTAAATTTTTCCGGCAAACTCAACTCCCTATGATAAAATGACACAACATTACCGGTCCTAAACTTTTCCGACGAGCTCAACTCTCCATGGTTATTCGTGTGATGCCGTTTTGGTGGCGGAGTTCGTGGAAATGCAAAAAAAAATTGACACAGCGAGAAAGGAAGAGGAAGAAGATGAACCAGTTCGCGACATTTACCGACGGATTTATCGAAGGCCTAAGTCCTTCGGTAATTACCGACGGTCAAACTCCTTCGGTAATTACCGACGACCAGAATCCTTCGATAATTACTACGGCCTAAATCCTTCAGTAATTACCGACGAACAAAATATCTGTCGGTAAAATTTACCGACAACATTTTTACCGACGGTATGTTGACCGTCGGTAAGCTGTTATACTCATTCATTTTCTCTCTTATTACACAAAGACAAATTTTTTTTCCCTATGCTATTTCCATCATCCTAACTTCCTTTTCTCATCTTCAACATTAGTTGTAATTGCTATTTTTAGGCATTTTGTGTTTTTTTCTCTTTCACACACATAAATGCATATACGCATGACCACATTAATTAAAAATTTTCATCCGTATTTTAAAGTAGCAAGAAAAGTAATGGAAGATATACATAAACACTCATGGATAATGCAACGTAGTAAATTTAGTGGAAGTGATCATGAACTCGGAAAAGGTGCGAAGTCTAAGAAATCCATATATGGTTAAAGTTAGATGAATTGTGTGTGAATGTGGAATGTTTACAAAACATTACTTATTGTATTCACACATAATTGTTAGATCTAAACACGTTTACTATACAAACATATGCATCAATATGAAATATAAATTTGAACAAGTTTTATGGGTTTGTGCAAATTATTTGGAGAATGGAGATACAGTCACAATATTATAGGACTATCATTGTGTCCCAATCCAAAAACATGAAGAAAAAAAATACATGGATTATTCTAAATCCAGAAAAAATACAAATGAAAAAGGACATAAAAACAAGGTGTGGACCAAAATATTTCTATTTTTATTTGCACATTTAATCTCACTAAATAAAATAAAATCCTAATGATCATTGGGTATGAAGCTGAACCTATTTTGTAAAAATAAGTATCTTAGGTCTTTCCGGCACTATTTGATCAATTAAATTATTTCTAATTTTTAAACATCAATGAAAATGGTACCTTAAATGTTGATCAACAAAATACAAGATTTAAAAAAAAAAAACCTATACGTTTAAAAAAAAATTTCAAAGATACTTTTATAAAAAGATAAAAGTATGTAGATATTTTTTTTTTCAAATTTATGAGAAATTTTACTTTTGTTTATGCTGGATTGGGACGAAGATGATTCCTGTGCAACACTTTTGTCTAGCCAAATCTTTGCTCTTCTCTCTGCTTTGGTAACCGATCGGTTTAAAGGGATTTTAAAGTAATTCAATTATGAAAAAAATGAGTTTATTTCAAAATTAAATCTCTATTTATAAAATTTAAAAGAATTTAACCAACTAATTTACCTTTTAATAATCATTAATGTCAATTTTAACCATTCATCAATATTAACTATTGTATTAATTGCCCTTTAATTCTGCCTTAGGACTGCTCAACTGTAAAGCACTTTTGCTTACCTTAGCCGTTCGATCGATTAGCATATAGTGATACCCATCGATATGAACTCGTCCTGAAGTAACAACTTTGAATTTATTTACTACGAAAATAGAAGTATACCCAGCGAGGCAATGAAATAGAGAAGATTTAGAAGGTTGGGATTGTGATGAGACGGAGCAAGAACTGATTCCAGGTGTCAATAGGGCCAGGCATACACCAATGAACGCAGTCGTTGATTCTGACATTGGCATCCAAATTATGTCCATACTTATCAGGATGTCCATCGGCTCTCATAACCATCACTCCAGTTATGTTCATCAAACCAAAACGTAACCCTTTCTCTCTCCCTTCGTTTTCGGCAACCCTAAACTCCTCCACTTGAATCTCGTAAATCTCCTCAAGACCGTATGGTTTCACCAACGCAGTTTCTTCCTTTGTGATGGGCATTGTTCTGTTACAACCCCCACCTTTGTTCCACGCCCCGTTCTCAAAATGATTCGGCGAATGAGTCACCAAAATCACCATCCCCTTGAACCCTTTTAGGTTCACCACCGTTCTAAAAGCCGTTCGTAATGCGTTCCTGTAACCGTACAAGTTTAGCGGGTCTGTCGTCACGTTATGGCACTTTTGACACCCCACAACCCTGCCCTTTTCGTAGAACGTTAATGGTCGAAAGAACCATTGTCCTCCTGAGAAAATAACGTAGTCGAAATTTGCAATGTGGGTGGTCCAAGCTTCGTCTGCTTCGTCCAAGTAAAGGTTCTCGGCGTTGGAGAAAGAAGTGTCGTTCAGGTATTTTTCACTGGATTTCACCAGAAAGGGGGACCAAAGTATTGCAACAGTGAAGTTATAGTGTGCGTAGAACCACCATTTGAAATATTTGCCATCGTTCAATGTGTATCTGTCTGTAATGTCCTCCGGACGAGCAACCTGAAAGAGTAGCTTCGCCGTTAGTCCCACATCGAGAATAAAGAATTTGGAAAAAAAATATAATTAAGCCATCAAACTAGCCCTACGTGTATATTTTGTACTCACAAAAGTAAATAAAATGGAAGTTTTAGTATTAAAACGTATGAATTTTTTGGTGACTTATTGTAAAGTTTTCTGTTCAATTATTATGACGGATAAAATAAAGCTTTCAAATAAAATACTAAAATTTAAATTTATATCCTGATTTTAAATTGATTTGCAACATCAGCCATTAAATTGTAAATGCACGTTTTAAAGGACTTAATCAATGAAATTCGATGATCTTACGAAATCAATAAATAAGTCAAATTTAACATTAACTCGTTGATTAATGTGTAATTATATCTAATAAAATGTACATTAACAGGATTTAATAATATTTTAATTAATTAATAATATAAATTTATTACAATGAAAATACATGGTAACTATCTCTTTTAGAAAAAAGGGAAATCAAACTCATCAAAATTAAATGTTCATTCTTTTTTTTTCCTCTTTCTGATCAAGCACTGATAATTCATAATAAAAAAAATCCACAAGTATTGAACTTTCAATCCGAAGGAAGATGATGGAGTGAAGGTTGACAACTTAAAAAGAAAAGTGTAATTGATAAGAAACTTACACTATTTAAGAGGCACAACAATGACTCCATCTGGTTCCTCCCAACGGAGTCTCCAACAAAAGCCATGGACTTTCCGCGAACAAGCTTCAGAAACTTTTTGGCATCAAACAGTGGAAGCTCACATTCGTCAGGTTTCCACCTCCATTTGAGGAAGTCCCTGTCGGGTCTCCCATTCATGAAGCAGTTTTGCTTGTACGTTATGAAAGGGCAGCTTTCATTGTCATAGTAAGGCCCTCCAGAATAAGCCACCCAGTTTCCCGAAAATACGTTGCAGGTCAAATTTTCTGTGCTTTCCAAACTGCCATCATAATAAAGATTAGAATATGATTCACGCAAGTTCATGATCAGAGGAACGAACAGCACCACCACTAGCAGGGCCAGTGGTAGTGTCAACGCTCCTTTCGGAATGCCTTTTGCTGCATAATTGCTTTTCAATAGCTCCAATACCTCAATTTTCATGCTTCTGATAAAAACTATAGCTGGAAAACTAATAAACTTCTATCAAACTGTTTATATATAGTTGTTAGCATACTGTCGGTCCTTGTTCCTTAAACTATGTTCCTATTGAAATGGTGCAATTAGAATTAATGTATCATAAGTTGTGACAGGTTGGTTGGAACTGTCTTGGTGATTACATAGCCCTCTGTACCGAACTACTTGGTTAGGAGGGAAAATAATAATAATAATAAGATACTTAGACACTTCTAAAGGGAGAATATCGATGATTTTGCTTGTACTTTTTTATTACTGTGCTTTATTTTATTAGATTAGGTTCTCTGTCGTGACCGTATATTAAACTCTAATAATATACCCAGCCTACAAAGAATCGACAGAATTTTAATTTTTAAATTTTTTTTTCTAAACAATCTTTAAAGTAATTCAATTATTTAATTATTAAATAGTAAAAGACATCCATTTAATATTTGAGATATTTTATTAAACTTAATGTACTATATTCTATTGACCGACAAATGAAATTCCGTAACCAAAACAGTCAATCAACCGGTTGTTCGACAGACACAGATCAGGTAAAGTATTATTTCATTAATGACCTATTAATATGCTTAATGATCATATCAATGATGAATATATGGTATTAATGAACAGTTAACAGATATATTAGCAGATATTATTTCATTAATGACCCGTTAATACGTTTAATGACCTTATCAAGATGAATATATAATATTAATAGACAGTTAACAGGTATTATTGGATTTGATTGTCTAAAAAATATATTGCACTAATGATTAATCAATGTGTTTCGCTGCCACAAGTCCCATCAATACGTTATTGACAGGTAAAAGAATTTTGATCTATCGGAGTATTTTTTGTAGGACAATGACGGGAGAACAACTTGCACACTAGACGAACAGATTGGCATAGTTAAGGTCATATCTGCGGAAGAAAGAAGTTAGGATAAAGAACGGTCAACCTCGGACCCCTTCAACCGAAACACCTAAGAAATAAATTTAAAAATTATTTCAATATTTGAAAACTATTTAGTTTTAATTTTATATTTGAAATATTAGTATATAATCCATTTACTTTAGTTATCCTATTTAGAGTCATAGAAACATTAGCAAAACGTGAAGATAACGCGATTAACATTGTGAGGAGTTTATTTATAGTTTGGATTAATTTTTTTTTTTCAATTCTGTCTTTAAAGTCAAAATAGCTTATATATGGTTACCTTTTTTTTATTATTTCAAATTTTTACGATGCTTTTGACGCAGAAGCCATTCTGTTATCCAAACACTGTCAATGGTTGAGTGTGGGACTCTGAAAAAGGAAATGCATTAGAGGTCAGAATCACCCCAACAGTTCACGTACTAATGTGATTTAATTAGGCTTAATTTGATGTTAAGTCAATTAAAAAAGCTTTTGGTAAGAAGTCATTCGGTTGATTAAGAATCTAAGTCATGCTTTGTTTTTTTTTATCAATGTCCTTTCAAAATTATTTCTTAAGAAACAATCTTATAAGATTTATTTTTTAGCATTGTCTAACTATTGCCTCAATTAAGGTGGTTATAAATAAGTTCATGGGCAAACTTGAAGTGAGTTTGGATTGGAAAAACGATTTGAGATAAAGTAAGTGAGTTTGGGCAAACTATTGTCTAACTACTAATTATTAACTACTAATTATTAACTATTAATTATTAACTATTAATTATTAACTATTAATTATTAACTATTAATTATTAATCATTAATTATTAACTATTAATTATTAGCCGTTAACTATTAATTATTAATTATTAACTATTAATTTTTAATTATTAATTATTAACTATATATAAACCACATGTAACCTATTTTACCCATAATATCTAACTATATATTGAGCTATTGATAAATAAAAAACAATAACTCAATCACCCTTTCACACACCTCCTTACAATTCCTCCCCCAATCTTCTCTCTTCAATTCTAATTTTATTTCTGATATTTTTTACAAACATGTCATACCAGCTAGATGAAAGCACAATATATAATTTTGGTACAAAGTAAGTTTATTTTTATTTTATAACTATGTTATTCCTTATAATTCAAACTAAATAGTGTTCAATTCACTTTTTTTATTATGTTCCTTAAGAGTGACAACATGTTTGAAGACAGGTATGAAACTTTCACAAAAAATAGATATACTTTGATTAGAAAAACAATGATACATATACATATAAATTTATTATTTTTAAATATTCCATCAACGTCTATCATTTTCTTTTATTTATTTTTTTCTTCCTATTATATCATGACATTTATAATATAGTATTTTTTTTTCCTCTAGCAATTATTTAGTATTTTTTATGTTTATGTATTTTGGTAAAATATATGTTGGGAATGCAAGTGTGAATTCAAGTCCCATATTAGATAAAAATAAGAAAATAGAATACTATATAAAAAGACTCGTTAACTCATTATCTTAAGGTTTTGGATAGAAAGTGGTGTCAATTATTTATATGGTTGGACTCAGATCTCATTTGTGTTTGTGTCCCCCGGTGAACCTCCCCCTTCGTAGACCCAACAATATCATTGTGGAATATCATCTCAGTCTCAATCTATGAGTTGCTTTAAATTTGTTGAAATTTTTATTCTCTTACTCATTTTAAAAATTAGAACATTGAAGTAAGTTAAATAACAAAAATTCCTAAACTGTCTATTTAATCATTTTAATATTAAGGATGAAATTAAGATAGAGATTTTAAATTTGATTATCTTCCAAATAAAAAAATTAATTATGATTAATTACTTTCTATATGAAGAGTAGGAAAAAGGATTGTTCCCTAACAAATTACAAGATGAGCTCCACCAAAGAAAGGAAGCTTACATATGAAATGACAATAGATCAAGTACATATATAATGTTTTTTTGTCACTCAATTTGTAATAAAAAAATTTATCCCGATGAATATATGTTTAAAAGGTATATTTTTAAGTTTTAAAAAATCAACGAATATTCATGAATAGTCACATATATTTAAAACATAAAATTTAGACATTTTTAAAATATTATGTAGGAATATCTTTTGGCCCCTTCTGTGTATGTATATTCTATAATATTTAAAAAGTATTTATTTTAATTTCATATTTATGAATAAAAATTTAAAATAGTTGCTATATTTTTTATATGAAACATAAATCAACTACTAATTTTCTCGCAAACATTATAATACCTCCATTCAATTTTAAAACTTCTAAACATTAATTAAGAAAAACAAAAAATGCATGATTGTACACAATTATATTAAAATAATCGCATATTTTTAATATATTTATTAAATAAAATGGGTGAAGAAATAGTATATTTATTTATTATAAATAAAAATATAATTTCTTTTATAAAAAATTAAAAGATAAATTTTTAAATAATTTAGAGAAAATTATTCTAAAATAGCATTGCTACAAAAAAATTATTTAGATAATAATCTATTTATAATTTTTATCCAAATAACATTGAGATAAAATTTAGTTACTGAAAAATCAAATTTTAAGTCTAGTCCCATCATAAAAAAGTTAGAATTTGGTTTCGTGAGAAATAAACTCTTTCCTAATTTTTCATTTTTTTTAAAAGGTAAAATTGTATGAAATTTTAAAAATTAAAAATATAATAATTAAAATAGTTACTATTTTACAACGTTTCTATTTAAATATATTTTTATAAAATTTAAATAGTTTTTTTAAAATGTAATTAATGTTTTTTTTAAATATCAGAAAGTAAAACTAGAAATTACAATATTGATTTAAATTGAGATTATAGTGGCATGTTACAATTATATATTTTTAAGGTATATTATATATTAGAATATAAATTTTTATGTAATGAAAGTTTTTGATTTAAAATAAGTAACATTTTAAGTTGTTTTATGAATAAAAAGTACTTAATGATAAATATAAAAATTAAGTCATAATCTAAATTAATGATTTAATGTAATATTATGAATATGTATTTAATATTTCAAGTATATTAATAATTAAATTTTAGGTATTGAAAACAGTTTAAATTCAATTTTTTTAAATGAATATTAAAAACAAAAATATCTTTTATTAACACGATAAGAAGAAGTCATAAATCTAAATTAGCAAAATCAGTAAATAGTAATACAAACCAAGACATGGAGATTATATTGAAAAAGAAGAGAAAAAGGAAAGAAAAATATTGGCGATTACGTTAAATTATGATAAAATTACATGGCTAAAAAATAGTTATTCTGAAAAAAATTCATGGTTTTTTTATGAAAATAATTTTATACCTTAGTAATCGGACATGAGTGATAAAATTCATCTTGTCATATTAGAAATTATCATATTAGAAATTTTTTATTAAGTATTTTAAGAGTAAAGTACACATACATATAACCTTGTAGAGCGAAAGAGAAAAATTGAAAATAATCAAATCAATTACAAATATGTAATTATTATAACTAAATTCAATTCACAATGAAAACTAATTTCCTAATATGCTCTGCCACAAAAAACTAGACATATATATTTATAAATTTATTATTATTAAAATATATTTTATTTATTTATTTAAATTTAATATTTTAAATGGAATTTATCAAAAATAATAATTTAGAAAACTAAAATTTTCTACAATTTCAGTTATTTAGAAAAATCAGGATAGACCACCGAATTTTAATCTTTCTTTCGTCAATAAGAATAAAAAATAAAACGCTATACATATGGTGAATAGTATGTTATTTTGGTAAAAGAAAAAAAGAAAAAAGAAAAACAGTTTTCCGTTGGAAAAATTCAAAAGCCCTATGTCGGTATTCATTGCCTTGGTAATTGCGTTGCAACACTCTATTCTATGCTCTGTTCAAGGAGTGACTCAGTGATCTAACTATTACACTCACAATATAATAATAGAGTTAGCACGTGTTCGACGAAGAATATCGAGGATCTTGTGCTCCATAATGATTGAATGACTCATCTCAACTTGCATCAATCTTTCCTAATAATCATCGCAAAATACGTTTCTTTACTTCAAATACTTGTATAAAAGACAGTACCACCTTTTTTCTACACCCAGCTCCATTCTTAAAACTTATTGCCATAGTTGTCTATTGCATTGCAATCTTTAACAAATTCCCCAATTCTAAAAGTAGTTGGAATTATACTTGTTTCACCATATGAGGCTCTTTGGGGCAGTTGAGGTTATTAGGTTATCTGTCACTCACAATTTATTGAACTTTCATAATATATTCAGCCAACTAAAAGTTTGAAGGATTAAATTAAGACATCAGGGATTTGGTGGACAGGGTCAAGTCTCTGGAAAATGTTCAAAGTTTATTTTGGACCAAACAAAACCTGAACATTAGACTCTCTCCATTGATAGAAAAAATTAATTAAAATATACAAATACCATTAATCCCACTGCTATGAGAAAATGACAAATATTAATTATAATCTTTAATATTTAAATACATTTCTAGTAAATTATATCAAATACAGTATTGTTAGAAATGGTACACAGCCTGATTTGAAAGGGAAACAAAAATGTATTAACCAGCCAGGCCAACAACCAACACTGACCAATTATAACTTACAAAATTAAACTATCCTTGTTTCTGAACCATTTGGTGATAGTTGAAAATCACCCCCAAAAAATGCAAAACAAAGACAAGATCACAACATGTTATTGCGTTTTTCACCTTCCAATTTCATCAAATACAGCAAAAACTCGTTCCAAGTGTCAACAGCACCTGGTAAGCACCAGTGAACACAGTCATTAACCTTCTTATTCCCAGGCTTAAACTTACTGGGGTGTCCATCGGCCCTCATCACCATTGCATCAGTTACATCTATCAAACCAAACCTCAAACCCTTTTCTCTTGCTGCATTAAACTCCTCCACTTGTATCTCATGCAAGGCCTTCAAAATGTCTCCACTCTCATATACCCCTCTTTCTTCCAAGCTAAACGGCTTCGTCCTGTTACAACTTCCTCCCTCATTCCACGCGCCGTTCTCAAAGTGCTCCGGAGAGTGACTCACCAAAAACGCCACCCCTTTGAACCCTTCAACGTTTCTCAGCGTTCTAAAAGCCGTTTGGAACGCCTTCTTGTAACCGTAGAAGTTCAGCTCTGTGGTGTTCTGGCACTTTTGACACCCCACAACTTGCCCTTTTTCGTAGAATGTTAATGGTCGGAAGAACCATTGTCCTGTTGAGAAAACCACATAGTCAAAATTCTTGATTTTTCCGCTCCATGCTTCGTCTGCCTCGTCTAGATAAAGCTTTGTGGCGCTGTAGTAAGCACGACCACTGGGATCGGAGTCATTGAACTTTACTAAAAAGGGCGACCACAGTGTTGTGACAGTGAAATTGTAATCAGCCACAAACCACCATCTGAAAAATATGTCATCATATGATGTATGCTTCGCTGTAATATCCTCAGGATGTGCAACCTGACAGAGTAGGTGAAGAAATAAACACATCTATGAAGCTAAAGTTACCGATAATCACAATCCAAAAAATCAATAAAGCGGAAAATAATTGTGATTCGAAGTATAGAATTGCTTACTTACAGTATTTATTAGGCACAGTAAAGACTCGAGTTGATTTCTTCCCATTGAGTCTCCGACAAAGGCGATAGACTTTCCTCGTACTAGCTCCAGGAACTGTGTTGCATCAAATGGTGGAAGCTCACACTCATGAGGTTTCCACCTTAATTTGAGAAAATCTCTGTCTGGTCTTCCATTCTTGACGCAATTAAGCTGGTCTAGTATGAAAGGGCAGGTTTGATTAGAGTAGTAAGGTTGCTGGGGATATGGGACCCAATCTCCGGAAAAAATGTTGCACTTTTTTGTTTGGTTTGTTTCCAAGTTGGTGGTAGCATAAGTGTTTGAAGATGGTTGCATGAAGTTTCTAAGCAGAGGAAGGAGTAGCACGATGAGAAACAGAGTGAGGGGTAACAAGAACGCACCTTTGGGAATGTTTCCGGAGGCGTACATCTCCGATGTCTCTGTCAAGCTCTTGATTAATGAAAAAACCCTTTGCTAAATAGCTTCTAACCCCTTTCTACCTTTTGGAATGTAGTGATCTACTCTGAAGCTGTTGGTAGTAGTTAACTGCTTATTTTATTGCAGATATTTGTTCTATGTGTCTGTTGATTTGCAGCTGGAACCAACATTGGAAGCTTCACCTTCTTCAACCGCCCGGTAATTAAGCTTCTGTATAGAAGCAAGTTAGAGTTACATTGGTTTTCTTCTAATCTTTGTAATTACAGAAGAGAAGAGTTTATCAACTGGTAAATAATTTATTTTATTTTTTTAAAAAATATATTGATAATAATGACAGTTTTAATAAAATTAAATAAATTTAAGACAAGAAATCGTTATTTTATAGAAAATTATTCGATTTTTAATTTTTAGGGTAAAAAAAAAACATTATCTTAAATAAGTGTGTGCTTTTCATTCTTCACATGCACTAACCATGAAAACAATTCTTTTAATTAGCTTAATCTTTTCCAGTGCACTAATTCCATTTGAAATTTTTTAATCATAGAACTCACTTATTTTTTCAATTTTTTTTTTATTTTATGTAATTGAACAACTTTCCTTTGACTTTTTCACCTTACTTTTGGCTCTTTCTTTTCAATTTTTCATATTGAAAAGAGTCCAAAGGAAAATAGGAAATGATAATATCTTAAAAATATTATACTAAGTTACACAACTTTTACATTACTTTTGGCTCTTGCTTTTCAATTTTCATATACTTCACTTTTATTAAAAAAAGTAAGAGAAAATGGTCAAATAATACATATATTTATAACACTATAGTATATTACAGACATAACGAGATTTTCTTGAATTATCCTGATATTTTAATGTTAAAAAATTATTATACACTAATTTTAGTTTTGTTTTAAAAGTATTATATTATCATATCATATGTGGGTGTGGTTTAAAAATCTAAAAAATATAGTCCAACTTACTCTTTTTACTAGCATATTTGTTAACACGCTCTTTTTGAGTAAATTATAAGTGAAAAATAATTTTAGATGCAAAAAACATATAATTATTTGACATGTAAGAATTTTCTTTCATGGTTTTATAATTTAAAAAAAAAACTAATTTAAAAATATTTGTTAACGAGATTGATTTGTAGAGTATTTATTTATGAAAAGTTCGACAATATTTTGGACCAGACTGAATATTTTCGGACCGCTTAGACTAAGAAATGTTTAATATTATATACTATTTTTTCTTTTTCGCAAATATTAGTATTTTAGTTATTACTTTATTTTAAAGCAATTGATGTTTTAGAAATTTAAAATCTTATTAATATTTTTTTTTATTTCCTTATTGTTACCCATCATAAGTGATACAAACGTCAAACATAATTTTTCTTTCAAAATTAAGATCAAAACATTTAATAAAGATATTTTCAGTTCAAATATACATATTTTTTATACGATGAAATATTCCTTCGTATATGTAAAATTCATTTTAAACATGCATAGCTATAGTAAATAAGTAATGCAGATACCGATTTTGCTATATTCTTTATTATTAGTAGTTAAATTAAAAGTGGGAGAATTAAGTTGGCTTCATTTTGATTTAATGATTTTATAATTTTTAACAAAATTTAATTATTAAAAATACGTTAAAAGAGTTTGATAGTAACATTTATGAGAATTTAATTGCGGTAAACGGCTACATTGACTCGTGATTTTTTAGGTGTAATCATGTTAGTTTTTGCATTAAAAAAAATGTAGATTGGCAATTGCTTTCATTCAAAATTAAAAAGAAAAATGTGTCGTAAGCCATTTTTATGCCGCTAAAAAATAATAATGATAAGCCATCTTTTATATATAAAAGGAGAATATGTTTAGGAAGGAAATTAACGAGAAATTAAGTACAAATAAATCATTTTTTCTTGATAACTAATTATAGTCAGGGCTCTTTTTCCAAACTGTTGTGCAGAGTAAAAAAATGATTAGGAGAGAGATTAGTTTTAATAGTATTTATTTGGCACGTGACACAACTTACATGGCCAAAAATATTGGATCTTGATTTAGTTGGATTAGGTATTTTCTGGCCGAATCCTTGCATCACTGTACCCAATTTTCTCCTTTATTTTTTTAAATTTTATATGCAAAATAAAAAAATATAATAAATTATTATTTATCTTATTTAAACGAAAACAAAATTTCATTTTTATATCATAAAAAATATACATGTCAATTAATTAAAAGATAGAAAAAAAGAGTAAGAATATAACAAAGGGATATTAACAATAATTAATAATATCTTGAATTTTAAAAACAGCAGACAAACATAAATACAAATTTTCTAGAAAGAAATGAAATAGAAGGAAATAAATGTGGATACGCATTTCAAGGTATTAACACGAGCTAGCTAAGAAATTAAAAGGATTTTTTTTATTTGGATGTATGATAATGTATATTATTTTGTGATTTTTAATGCGTTTTGTTCCCACAAATTTAAGAGAAAAGGTTTCAAATGTAAAAGCTCAAAAAGAGTGTGTTAACAAATATGCTAGTACAAAGAGTAAGTTGGACTATATATATATATATATATATATATATATATATATATATATATATATATATATATATATATATATATATATATATATATATATATATATATATATATATATATATATATACACTGGAGTAGATGATGAGTAGTAGCACAATATAAGAATTTACTAATAGGAAGAATACAAGTATATATTTATATACTATAATATTGTTCTATTCCTCTTAATTAATATGAAATGTTTTTTTAATTAAAAGAACTTATCTACAAACTTTAGAGGATTGTTAATACATAATATATAAATATACTATTTTGTTATGATATTTATTATTTACGCAATAATTTAAATAATAGTTTTTAATATACTAATTTGGGATGTCACAATTTATAAATAAAAAATTGTTAGTTGTAAGAAAATGAAAAATATTATAATACTTATAATACTTGATATTAGTAATAGAATTTGTGACAAACAATAGTCAAATTATAAAATTATAAATTTATGCAATTATAAGATTATAAAATAAGACGTGACAGTAAAATAACATGCCACTCATAATTAAGAGTAAAATCAAATAATAGAAACTTAATTAAGAAATATAAATTTATTAATTAATATTGAATGGATCATTAAAAATTTAATAGAAACTCAACTAAATATATACAAATTTATCATATATTTAAAGCTTAATTAAGTTTAATATAAAACATAATGACTTAAAAAAAAATTGTATTTGAGGGAGTGTTATCTGCTATTCTTTTTGGTCAAAGGAGGCAATTATCTGCAATCAAATTCACATTCATCAGCAACGAACACAGTTTTATTGACAACAGAAATGCATCTGAGACATTGAGCTTCTCCATCAAAACATTGCTCATTTCCACGTTGCTGCTGCCAAATCGCAGAATAATGTTATGAAAGTTGATTGGTACTGCATCACTGCCTCATTGGCTTCTTCCTTCTTCCACATTCGATCAAACATATTCAAGCTTAATCCACACATCTTTAATGAATCCATGCTCTTTCCGAAGCCATGATTTCCTAACAGTAAATTCTGCTCTTGTTGGGCCTTTCCCAACCTATAAATTTGATATGGGTCCATTTAGAATATATGGACCCTTTCAGCTGGGAGTGGACAACAAATTGAATTGCTCAAGTCCAATAAACAAGGAAGTTAGAGCAAATTCACTGCTGCAATAAGTAGGGCCTTGGCTAATTTCCTAATCTGCCGCCTATAAAATTCTTATCCCAAAATTTTTATAGAGATGCAAAAACAAAAAACCTACACACCAGTATCGACCAATACCACACAACATTAAATTCCTTCACAAATAAATAGTAAGTTTGATATGTGATTACTAACATTAATCTATATATGCATTCACTTTAAACTAGTATTCTAGCAAGCTATGCTAATTCCTAGCCTTTAGAAAACTAGAGACGTTAAAAATGTTTGGAAAGATATATCTGTAATAGGCAATCAGTTTCAAAACTCGTAGGGTCATTGATTCAGCTTTCAGAAGTGAGACTGTCTACATTGGTTGCATGGTTTGGATTTGTAATTAACACGCCATAAGCAGCTACATTTTCTTTTTCAGGATAAACAAAGCAGGTAATAGCTATAAGTATATATATAAATATAGATATATAGAAAGAGATATGGTATGATGATGATGGGAGAAGAGACATTCTTCTGACGCAGAGATCATCTTTCTCAAAAGACAAAGCAGTGCGAGATTTCAGTGACTAGGAGCTTTCCCTTTTCTCTTTTCAAGTAAAAACGAAAATTAAGGGGGCCATAGAAGGAATCAGTTGAAATTTATTTTTACACATTGACCTTAAACCCTTTTGCTTTTGGCTCATACCCCAGTTGTGTTTTCTGTTTCAATGATTGATGAAAGAATGCAGTAGAGTTTTGAGATGCTTGAATTATCAGAAGATGGGAAATTGAATGAAGAGATATGGTTATTGGAAAAGCTGACGACTTTAGGAAGAATAAAAGAGTGCAGCATAACATAGCATAGCATAGCATAGCATAATATAGGATAACATGTGGGGTCCCTACTATGCCTGAAATTTCAGCAATTAATTGGAGACAGGTCAGAAAATGGTGGGGCCCAGTTCATGTGGTCTTGCTATTCTCTCAGCAATTAAAAGCATTCTGATAGAGACTGCGTCACTTCCCTTTTCCTCAGAATTTGAAATGGTAAAGCAAACTCATATTCAGTGCATCACGCTCACGCATAACCTAACTTTTATTTTTCCATTTGCATGGCTACACATTACTAAATTAATAGCCCTTAAATATAAAGCAGCCTAATCGGCGGCCAGAGATCTACCACCTAAATTAAAGCTCTGATTAAAGTCTCCAATTTTGGTTTATATTGCTTTCCACTAGTCTTGTCTATCATTTATCTTATTATAACTAAATTCTATACCCTACATTACTCTAAATCCTAATCTTTGAACATTTCATTTTTTTTTTAAAAACGAATTGAACATGATTAGTGAGACTTTTCCTTCCCATCATATATTAGATCAATATCATCTAGTAATGATCAAGATAAAGATTTACAAAGTAATTATACAATAACTAAATAAATCATTTTTAAAAGCAGCATTTCATACCTAGATTAACTTCTTCATTGCAAGAAAAACTATTCAATAAATCTACATGATTCAACATTCTAATCAGATGACAAACATCCAACTATAGTGAAACAAATAACCCAAAGTTCAATGATTTCTATAAATTATAACACAATTTCAAAATCTATAAGCTGTTTAACTAATTATCCTATTTAATTGTTAAAGTTAACTTCTCTTACTAGAGTTAACTTACTCTTCATTGAGTTAAACACTTTAACAGATAAAAAAAACTCTAAATACACAGAACTCTGTTTGAGAGATTCTAAGAAGTTAAACTATAAATTAAACACTCAAAATAACCTCAAATTTGCTTGAATGCTTGTTTTCTCTGTGAACTTTACATGCAAACTAGATTTGTAGATTTATCCTTTCAGCTTTTATTTCTTTCAATTTGAAAAATAATACTGTTACCCAGGGATCAGTAGGAATGAACAATATTCAAACTCATAATTTCTTTTCAACCTGAAAAACTATATCTGTGCTAAATAATGTGATTGCAAACTCGTGATTAGTATGTAATCTTCAGTTCTGGTGAGATTTCATATGTTTTTATGAAAATAATGATAGTGATTTCACATATATGAATTTATGAGAATAGTACTATCTGCAGTGTTTTCTTGATTACAAATACGCATCTTTGAGATGAGACGAGGCATGTGTTCTTTTACTTATTTCCTCATATATTATTGAATGGCCTTTGCAGGAATTATGCAACATGATGCGCTTTTGCTGTCAAAACACTTGATTACACGTTGGAAATTTTGTAGCTACACCAAAAACAACATAAAAAGAAAAGTTCAAACACATTTTTAAATTAGATTATTAGTTAGTTTGAACAAGATGAATTCATTGCATTTATTTGGTGTACGTCTTTCAGGACATACGCAAATAACTAATATTTACCAGTAACGATTTTAGTAATAAAGAACATAGAAAGAAAAAAGAAAATTCAAATATGGAGTTTTGAATATTAAGATAACAGCATACAGGTTTTTTCATATAAAGTTTAAATATGTATGAAAAAAAATCAAATTTAGTGGGTAGAGTTTTAAAATTGTCATTAAAAAAATACATTTAAGACGGGTATATACAAGAGAGTTTAGATTTGTTTGTTAAGCTCTAAGCAAAAGAGACATTATATTATATTAATAAGTAACTAAAACTAATTAATTAATATTAATTTACTTCTGAGTAGAATTGATAACTGATGTTAAAAGTTTAGATCGACTCAATTTGGTTTGAGCCCAGTTTAAACCAAGTAGATTTACTGATTTACGCCTTAATCGAGTTGTGTTGGTCTAGGTCTAAATTGAGTCGAGTTAGTTTGAGTACAAGTTGAACAGAGTTAACTTAGGTTCAAGTCGAATCAATTTATCTAAACTAAGATCAAATTTAATTGGTTTGGATTCAATTCAAGCCAAGTCAATCTTAGTCCAGGTCGAGTCAAGTTGATCAAGACTCATATTAAGCTTAATTGAGGCAGACTCACATTCAGTCAAGTCAAGGTGAGTACATGTTTATTTGTGTTAAGGCTAGCCCATGCTCAATCAAATTAAGTTATACCTAGGTTAGTCTTACTCCATCAAGATCGGATTAAGCCAAGCCCAATTAAGATCTAGTCAAGCAAGGTCAAGCCAAAGTTACTTGGCTCAAGTTCGATTCAGTTGACTCGAGCGAGCGAAGTCAAGTGAAGTCAATACGAATCTAAATCAAGTTAAGTTAGTCTAAGTAGAGCTAGGATGACTCCATGTTAATATGAGACTGGAACAAGCAACATTTAGCTGTGGTGACCTAGGTTCAAGCAGGACCTTGTTCAATCACAACCAGGTTGAACTTAAAGTCAACTTGGATTTAAGTTAAGTCAAGTTAACACAAAATCACATTCAATCGAATTGGATTAGACTTGTGTCATACAAAGCTTGATTGAGTTTAGGTCGTGTTAGATTAAACCAAGATAAATAAAGTCAATTTTACCCAAATTCAATTGGAATCATATTAGATTGTGATATTAGTTGAGACCATATCAAATGAAATTAAGTCATTTTTATGTCACAAATTATATTTACCTTCGAATTACATCTACCTAAATTAAAGTTAACTCAAATTATAAATATTAAAATATGAATTTCGAAATATAAAATATTTTCAAATTCTTACCTTTTTATTAAATTTGAAATTATTTAATTTTATGTATTCAATTACTAATGAAATTGTAGAATTTTATTTTCTTTCATAATTTCTTACCAAACCATAAAACATTTAAATCCTCTGGAAAAAAATAATTACTTTCAAAAATACATTATTTTTAAAATTTTTATATTAATATTTATTTTTCTCGTCAAAGAATTTATCCTTGAAATAAATAAAGTCAATACATTGGTCAAGTACTAGTACACTCATCTCAAACACAAATGATACCATAAGATCCAACGTACTGTAATATGTAGGGAACACGATTCTTTTTGTGTATTTATTTCATGAGCTAGAAGTACACGTGATTATATCCTTTTAATGTCAATAAAATGTTTTATCCCTTCGGTAGATGGAAACATAATGCATATATTTATTATTTGTGGATAGTATTTTAATATTCGTTTTTAAATGGATCAGATATTAATAACATACAATCTCACGTGTAGATATTCGATATTTGCAAAAAAATATAAAAAAAATTAATTTATATATTTTTTAATTAAGTTAAATCTAATTAAAATTAAATTTTAATTTATATTTAATTTAATTTTTATTATATTATATATATTTTTTGTAATTTTATTTAAATTTAGTTTTAAAATGTATAAAATATATTTTTATTTTATTTTTTTAGGTATCTACGATATTCATGAGTATCTGTGAATTTTAAAATATCCGCGAATATTTTTTAAACGGGTATCCATACAGATAACGAGTACAGTTTTATCCGACAAGTTGGATTGCAATAAAGACTATTTGTATCTAACCCAACGCGTTGTCATATTTATTGAAAAATGAGAAGAAACCATTATAGTCCTCGTACCAAGATTAAAACCTAAATAAATTAAATAAAAAATATTTATTTTCTTTATATATTTTCCTTGTCTGTCACAATGTCACAACAACATAACAAAATTAACTATTTAATTGTCATTTCTTTTATATTCATTCTTCTTCTTTTTTCTTTCTTTCTTTTATATTTTTTTTATCTAGTTTACTTTCTTTTATTGAACTTTGACATGGCAACTTGAAAAATTTGCTAGGTATCCGTGTTTATTTTTATTTCCTTTTCGTCCTTATTTATTTTGTCTAAAGCCATTGATTTAATTCTCATTTACATGCTATTCTACACATTTTATCCCTTTATTATTTTTAATCTAATTTAAGAGTTAAATTGTTTATTCAGATTTAAGACTCGCAAAAAGTTAATAGTAATACGAGTTATTTATTTAGTCATGCTACATCATAAATAAATAAGTTATGTATACATGTTTGAAAACCCATAAGTTTGAATTAGTCCAATTAAGTTTGATGTCTATAATAAAGTTAGATATATAATAAAGTTTGGTATTTTAAATTTGATATCCTATTAAAACAATTTAATTTATTAAGAAATGTGAACCTTTTTTGCTTAATATAAAATGTAAAATAATATCATAATTAATATAAATTGATAAACAATTTTTATTATTTTCATTAAAAATATATTGGACAATAAGGTTGTTGTGATGTTTCTCTATGGTTTTCAAGTCAATATATTAATCAAAAAATTTCACATCTTTTAACCATTATGGAACAGAATAACACTCAATTCATTATAAAAAAAAAAACTAATAATTCAATTAAAAAATGTTAAAATTTTAAGTACTAAACAAAAAAATCTAATAAAATATAAATTAAAGATATCTAAATTTATATTTAAAATTTAAGTCCACTAAATATAAACAAACAGTGCAAATGATTAAAAAAATTAAAACATAATTTTTGATATTATTAAAAATTATATCATGTGAGTAGAGGTAACCATGTGAGTAGATTTTGTAGGTCTTTTAATGGTTGTTGAAAAACTGGTAAGGGCATACTTGTTATGATTCATTTCACTGTAAAGGCCAACCATGAAGACTTTTTCCATTGTTTGGTACAACGAAGACACATAATCCTGTAGAAAAAGGTTCACGGACACATTTTGTCCACATAGAAAAGGATCATCTGATTGGACCCTCTTCTTACGGACACTTACATATGTGTGGTAAAGGAACATATTTATGTCAGCACATACCCAAAACGATGAACCCCTCACAAAAAGCATCCACGAAGCAAAATGATCATACCATTCAAAAGGAACTAAAGCTGCATCTTGTCATCATCTTTAAATTAGCAAGAAGAGAACAAACACTCCTACCAAATTAAGAATCATATATCTTATCTAAACCAATCTTTCATGCTGTTTTTTTAACATCCAGGAAGACTGAATTCCATAGGTCAGAAAACAATTTTACAAATATATTTTTAAGAAACTAAATAAATAATTTTACCCATAAATTAAAGTTATCTTACCTATAACTAATTTATAAAATCCTTACTTTTAACTTGGTGAAATAACAAATCCTATAAAAATATTGTTCAAACATAATTTTGTATTGAAATGAATCGATCATAAAAAACTTATGTTTTTTTTTCTTATATAATATTAATTTTTTCATATTTGTTTAAGACTTGTACTTTCGACAATATAAACATGGTATACCACCAAATCATATGTTACTAGGCTAAACCAGCTGGTAGGTTAAACACATTGCTCAACTAATATGACCTATTAGATCAAATCCGCTTTGTAGGCTAAATACATAATTCATATAAACTTGTTACTTTTTAAGACAATTTTTAGGATTACAATTATGGGCATTCCTTGGGATTCAAAGAATTAGCTTAACCTCAACAATGAAACCTAGTTTCTTGGACCATTTTTCTACTATAAAATACTTCGTCTTGAACCACACCTATTTCTACTATAAAATACTTCGTCTTGAACCACACCTATTTTTTTTTTTTCTCATTTCAAATAGTTCAAAATGACTGCAAACCACATTATTTCTCATTCGAATGTCTTAATTCTCCACTCCCAATGACAGTACTCATTCTCACCCATTTGTTGCAAAGAAACCAAACACTATAAGCTTTTTTAAAAAAAATGTTTAACAGAAGACTCTTCACCAAAAGGGCCATATGTGAACTACAATGGCAACATTTTGGTTTTTAGGGATTAATTTATAATGAAATAAGAAACAAAAATGTGAAAGGAAATAAGCTTGAATTTCTTTATGTTAATTTTTGGAAGGTAAAAAAAGCGATGTCTATATTCTTTGAGTAGTCTGGTACTATATATTCTTTCTGTCAATACTAATGAAGAAAAAAGAAGAAAGGGGTGGACATATTCTTTGAGTGCCTCTGGTTTTCTTTGTTCAATGTATTCTTTTTGGTTAAAGAGAGAGAGAGAGTGGTGTCTAAGGTTGTATGATGAAGCCAAAATTTGTCAATGCTAATAATTGATTTTACTATGTATATGCGGTGCACGTGGGCCAATTTACAGAATGTTGTGTGCTTTTTCTATTCTTATAGGTGCCTCCTTAAGGTCTAAGTTTTTTAATGTTGTAATTGTAATTTGAATATGGAAGGTTGGCTGGCGGGAATTGAAAATACAGTGGGGTTAGTGTTGATAGGTGAAGATCAATAAAGATGGGGGACATCTTTCATACTTTCTTCTCATTATTTCAAAAATAACAGCTTTCCAAAAACAATAATAAGGTCACAACAATATTTTTATTAGAATTATATCATTTAAATTTATATATAAAATTATAATTTATTTTTGTTTTAACCTTTTTATACATTTTGAATTTTAAATTTTAAAATTAAATAGATTTAGTCTTTTCAATTCAATGACATTAAATGTTTTTTCATATTATCATATAAGTTCAAACATGCTAAAAAATATAAATAATTCAAATTCCTACCCGAAACATGGTTTCACATATAAAAAAAGTTAATGTAATTGATATTAGTATAAAAAGTTCATTTAACTTTGTTCAATATGTTTCGGTTGTAAGAAAATCTAAACCTATTAAAACGGAATAACATTTTTTAAATTATTGAGAATATTTAGATTTCAGTTATAATAAAAACTAATGCTGTGTTCGGTTGTATAGACAGTACTGTTCAAGCATATTTGTGAAGATGAAATTACGAAATATGTTATGTTCGCTTTCATTGATTTGGAAGGATTGAAGAGCGATGATTTGGGGGATCATTGAAAATTTCAATCTTCTCATTTTGTGCGGATTTGCAACGATTTGTAATGAAATTTCTATTTTACCCTATACATTGCCTTTCATTCCAAATATAAAATCTAATAAAATTGTTATATATAAAAAAGTTTTCTTTTTTGAAATCTTAATTTAGTTAACCATAAAAAAATAATTTCACTTTACTTAATTTTTTTATTAATTTTTTTTTGTTTTTAATATTTAAAATTCATTTTATCAATAAATATATTATTAATAAATATAATTTTATATTATTTTTATTACTAAGGGTATTTTAGTAATATACAATTTCTACCAATTAAACAAATATTTTTTATCTGTCACATCAATCAAATTTTACACTAATTCTCATAAATTTTACCTCAAAATTCACTCTCATCTACCTTCAAATCTACTCAAAAAAAACAACAAAAAAAATTACTCTTAAATCCACCCAAATTCATTCAAATCATCTCCCCCAAATCATCTCTTCCAAATTTTATCAAACGAACAAAGCCTAAAGTATGTACACTTTTCAGTTTTGGTTGTTTAAGAATTCATGTCTAAAAGGTTTCAATCAATTTAAAAAATGTCATTGTTATTTTTTATTTAATTTTTAAACAGAAGTTTAGGTTTTTGTTATTTTTAAAATCGAAGTATAAATATGTTTAAACTTCGGTTTTATGAATAACTGAAGCATAAACATATGATTAAAGTTAATTTTTCTAAAATTTTACATTAGCACCAAACATTTCATCCCTCAAAGTTTTCCTTCCTCTCCGTCACTCTTCCCTTCTTTCTTCTTCCTTCTCTGTTCTTGAGCACTTTCACTAAATGTCATTGAACCCAAATCCTCGTCATTGCTCAACTTTGAGTGGACTATGAGTGGATTTTCTTTTTTCCTCATTTGATTTTGTTTTTTTGCATTTTATGTTGAGTTTGTGTTTTTTGTTGACATTTCACAGCGATAGCGATGAAGGTGGCTGTCTTGATTGAAATTTTTAGTTGTCCTCGTTTTTTTGTTGGATTGAGATTTTTGCAAATATGATTTTTCTAACGTAAACTTAATGTAATGATCAAGATGACGGGCTTGTGCCTCTATTTTTTTTGTGTACGGAGGTGGAAATATGACGAAGAAAATAAAGGTTAATAATGATAAGGAAAACAAAATGAAAAATGGAAAAGGATGTTCAAAATAATGAAAAAAAAAAGAGAACCAAAGTCTAATACAAATGTTTAGGTTTCGATTTATAACTAAAATAAAAAAATTCATTCTTTTTTTTTGGATATGTTTCTGTTATTAAATCCAATCACAATATTTACCGTAATTAATGGTAAATCTCTTTCATGCATTAACGTAGATTAATAAACTAAATCTATTCACTTTTAAAATTTAAAAATAAAAATGTATCAAAAATTTAAAACAAAAAAAAATGTTAATATTTGGTCAAAAAATTTAAGAATTAAAAATGTAATTAATCATATTTATTTTTGAAAATTTTTAAATTATGTTGACTCTATTATAAGTTAATTGCCACACACTCTCTTTACTGTAGCAGAAGAAACGGGGGAGAGAAAATAAGGTAGAGAAAGTCAAGGTGGTACCTGAAAGTCAAGAATTTGCTTAATTTAACCAATATTAAGTGGCAAATGTGGTGGGCCTCGCTTCTTTTATATATTTCTTTTCTCCTCTCAACTATACGCTGATAAGACATTGGCTGATAGAGGATTCAAAATCTGGATTTCCCCATCTACCTTTCCCCATTCTTTAATGTCTGGTAAAATTAAACAATTTATAAGAAAAACACTCATAAAATGATCTAATCTGAAACTATCATTACAGTAAATTTCCTGACTTATAATAATTTTATTAAAAGTTATATAGAAAATTTTACTACATTAATGATACTATATTTTATAAGTTCTAAATGTTAAATGTTACTTTATAAAATATTTTAAATATAATGAATAAAATAAAAGGAAATATTAAATTGGTGGATACGGTTAACCACTTTGTTGATGGTTATGACAAAAAGAAAATCATTAGTGTTAGAAACCAGATAAATAGAAATAAGACAAATAGAGCTTTACAATGAGATTCAATTTATAATGTGTATATTTATATTTATATTATACTAACAAATATAATTATTTTAGTGTGTTTTTCAAGTTTTACATGAGATTATTTATGTGTGTATATATATATATATATATATATATATTATTTATATATATAGCAGAACATCTGACGTTATTAACAGATGGAAACTAAATCTAGCTACAAATATAGAGGCTCCAACATGACCTATTATATGTCCTTTTCACGAATAATCCTTGATCTCAGTGTCTTGAACTTCGTGAGCACTGTTGTTGGTGTAATAGTGTGCTTGTGAGACAAAACAAATACGTAAGAGGAGCTTCTTTTGGCAGCAGAACATTGACATGTATGTGACTTCGACAAGAAGCTATGGAAGTGAAGCCAAAGGTGAAAGAAGAAGGAAAGAGACAGTTGATGAGGGAAAAGTGAGTGTCGAAGAGGAAATTCCTAGCGGCTTCTCCGACAATTCAATTTCTGTGGGTAGAATTTTTAACGATGCCACCTCGTAAGACAGTGATGGTTGTAATGCTTTTTGATCAGTCAATAAAAACCCTAATTCACAATGAAGACCTTAGGGTTCTGAATAATTCACAATCAAGTTTGAATGTATGTATGCATTTAGCATTGCTCTGTTATGGCAATGAAGTTTGAATGCTTGTTCAACTTTGAAGATGGAAATGGTGGTCTTGGAGACGGAGAGAGACGTCAGAACTTTTTATTAATCCTCGCAACAACATCTCCCAGGTTAGGTATATTCACATCTTTATTATACTAAAATAATATAATTTTGAATGAAACTTTATTTCTCATCTCAAAAAAACAGATTTTTAAAGAGACGTAATTCTCCTGAAACTTTATTGTTTAGCATTATAAAATATAAAGGCGAAATTTCATGGAGAATTGAAAGTCTCATTTATTTGGTTATTTTAATATTTATTATTAAGTAGGGTAGAACAGGGTGAATTGCATAAATGATAGTGGGAGATAGAAATGAAGGAGAGAAAAGCATTTAAAGCTTATAATTTGATTTTTGATAGTGTCACAGGTGGTCCTAGCTAGGTGGTGATTAATTTTGGCTTACATAATAGAGTTGTGGGTCCTAACCAAACGTGTGAAATCATGCATCGCCATAAAGTCTCACAACAATCGCCCCCACAAAAGATCTCCTCAATATATATATTGACTAAGTGGAAACATTTTTTTTTCTTTTATAGAATTTTATATTTTAATTTCAAGGTATAATCAATTGCCTTTGCTCAATTATTCAAAAGCCATATTAAGTTATAACACCTTCCTACAGTAAAAGAATATTTTTTTTTCTTTCCATTTTTAATAACGCAACTACTACATTTCATTGTTTAATAAGACATCTAAAAACGTATTTATTACTTAATATCGTCCACGAGTATGTTTGTTCAATTGAATGAATCCTGTAAAAATACGTAGTTACTGTGGGAAGATACGAACAAACAATAGTATTCTTTAGATAAAACTTAAAAAAAAAAATTAGTGTAAAAAATGACATCAAACAGTAATAATCATTATATCTTTATACATGAATTCGTAAAAAGTGATATATTTAATAATTATTATTGTCGGATTATAAAAATATGATAGTTATACTATTTACTCATTTATTAAGCATTTGACTTCAAATAACATCATTAAAGCTCGTGTTTTCTAGTACGGTATATGTTTCAAACAAATTTCAAAACACAAAAATTTGAGTTTCAGTGAAATGATGTGAAGGAGGAGAACAAGGGACAAAAATGCAGAAGGAAGAAGATCTTTTTGTGACAGTAGTGGAGGATAACAATGAAAATAAGAGACTAATTTAGATTTTAATTCAAAAATAAATTATAATTTTTGATTTATTACAGTGGATGAAGGAAGAAAACCTCCTCATTGGAGGAGAAAATAAAATAAGTTTGTGGGAGTATAGTATTTTTGTTTTTATATTTGTTGAGCTTTCTCTCTCTTTTCTATTAAATTGACGAACAAAATTTAATAAATAACATAAATATATTTGGCATGATTCATGAAGGTTCTGGTTGGGTTGGAACAAACGCTTGTCATATCTTCTTAATTTACATCCCATACTTATAACATTAGACTTATTGACATAAATTGACTCCGTATTTGTAGTTACTGAGAAAAGTATTTTGCTTCTTATAAAATTAAAATTCTCACTAACAGTTTGTTTACAAAATAAATTATTGACATTCTACAAACTAATCATATTGTGTTTTAGGTGGAACGATTAGGCACCACATATATTAATAGTAAATATTGATATATTCTTGAAAGTTTACTTTTTGTGAGATTGTTGGGTTATTATTACAAAATAAACATGATACTTTTTGTAAAAGTCATTTTGTTCATTGTTAAAACTTCCATTTCACTCCAATTGACTCCACCTTGAATAGAGTCCAGGTATATCTTTTCCTTCGACACAGTCACCCACTGTGACAGTTTTAAAAGTTCAAATGCTTATAAAACTTGTTCAATGAAAATCGAGAGATACATACAAAGAATGAAAGATACGTCTGATTTACTTTATCTTAAACTACAACAACCAACATGAGCTCTATTATTTGTTCGGTCAATTTAGCATAAAAGTACTTTTGTTGTTTAAATGTGAATCACCCAAGTGAAAGAGATTATTATGATTACTTTTATTATTGTTTCATTATTCTCATTTCACCTATCTAAAACTTTAAATTAAATTAATTAAAATATTAAAGTCATCATATTTAGGTTGAAGTGATGGAGTTGTGGAGCTTTGGTGTAACTTTTTTTATTATCAACTTTATTACTATAAAATAACTAAAAAAGGAATTAGATGGATTGATCAAGAGCCGGTCTAATATAAAAATATATTAAATCAATTATATAATTAATCTAATATGTTTTCTATATATTATACCAGTGTATATTAAATTGATTATGCATTTTAGAATTCATCTAATATATTTATTTTACAATATGTTTTTATTTTATTGATGTAGGTTAAACAAAGATCACAATCTAATATGGTAATACAGAATATAATTATCAGGATGGAAGAAAATACAAATCACTATAAAAATTCTTATAAAAACCGACTGATATATTTTTGTCAATAAATTTTCATTATTGATGAATTTTGAATTTTTTATTGAGAGAAAAATTCATTGGTAATAAAAATTTACTAATAAAAATATATATCATTAAAAGTTTGTCACTAATTTTGTTTTATCAACGAATTTTATACATTATTAATGGATTAGTAATATCACTTTTTTCATGTAGTGAAATAACTGCTCTATATATCAAAAGATACATTTTTTTATTGGAAAGTGTAGTCTACGTTAAGATCCATTTGTGATGTTATGACAATGACATTCTTTTAAGTATTGTATATAAGGATGAATTATAATGTTGTTTTTATTATTTATTTTTACTTTTTTACATATTACTGTGTATATAGATTGAAGTAATTCAATTGTCCTTAATTATTTAATATATTTGTCTACTGATAAAAAAAAACGTTATTGTATAAAAAAAAATCAATAAATACGAAAATGTATATCGAGATAAAAAAGCAAAAGCTCTTTAGTTTAAGATGTCGTGATAAAATAAATAAATTAACACTTAATATAATATTTAGTTTATAACCAATTACTTATTAGATTATAAAATATAAAATATAAAATTACCATAACTTATTTCTAATATATTTGGAATGTTTTTCTTTATTTCTTAATTATAATCATTATATGTGTAACATGCACGTCTTTAGTTTTTCTATTCGTGTTACGTATTTTTCTTAAAAATAAAAGAGTATGAACAATTGAAAGAATAAGATGTTCGATTTGTTTCAATAACTATTGATCATTCTTAAAATTGCATCTTAAAAATTTATCGAAATAAATCTTAAGTTATCAATGTCCATTATATTGTTAAACTTATTTACATTTATAAAAGTGCATTAAAAAAATCATAATTTGTAAAAAAAAATGTAAAATCATTGGTTTGTAACAACAAAAGGAGTTATGTAAATTGATATTTTAAATAAAGTTTTATATAATTGTAAGTCAACCGTGAAGTTTTTGAGCAGTCCTTCCAGCAATGCTGAGTGTGTGTGGAACCTTTTTAAGAGTTTTTCCCTTTTAAAAAAAGTTAAGCTATGGTTGTCAAATTACCTACCAAGCTTAATTTTTCCTTCAGAATTTCACTTTCTTCTCTAGTTGATTTTTCAGGTTCACTTTGCAACATTGATTCAAATCCAATTCACACTTGTTTTTTGCTGTCATGTGTCCTTTCAGCTGCAGCGGCAATCGTTGGGGTTAATTCCATGATGAACTTGGATTTAAAGTTTCATTTTCTTCATCATAGGAGCTTGGTTGAAAAGAAAGCTCGATACAAATATGCTGTTAATGTTATGTTTTGGGCATTGTTTACTTTATGTGAAATAAAATAATTTGTCAAGAAAAACTATGATTTGATTTGCACTGTAGATTTCATACACCTGAGATCTTATACATATGGTTTTCTTGTAGAGTAGCAATGAATAATTTATATTGTAATTCATGAAATCTTTAGCTTTCAACATCGAATTTATCGATCAATCTATGTAAAATAAAATTATTAATAATGTAATAACGATAAAGTTTATTAGTAAATGATTTGGTAATAAATTTTATCGATAAATAAAAAAATTAATTAATATTTACTAATAATTAAAAAGTTATCCATATTTATCCGTTAATAATAAAGAAACATCTTTTTGTGAATAAATATCAATATCTTCTCCTTTTCTTATTTTTCTCCTTTTTCCAATTCTTTTATTTAAGTAATAATTTTATTTAATCGGTCACTATTTTCTTTTAAAATAAAAAACCTCATTTGAGTTTCTACTTTTGTAAAAGAGATTCAATGTAGTTTTTTTCATGAATTTGGCATTAACATTGTTTGAAAGTGTTATGTATCAAAGTTTAGGTTTGTCACATGATAAAATTTAGGTCAATTTCTATAAAAAGTATTACATGTCAAAATTAAATAAAAAAAAAGGTAAAAATTGACACAAATTTTGATATATGGTAGACATCTAGATTTTAACATGTGACACTTTCAAATGATATTAATACGAAGATAGCAAAAGAAACCCTATTGAGTTCTTTTACAAAAACATGGACTAAATTGAGTTGAAAATAAATGTAAGGATAAAAAACAAATCAAAGAACTAAATATAAGGACAAAATTAATAATTAAAGTTTTTTATTCATCATATTTTTCTTACTCATTTTCCATCATTGCCATTATGGCTGGATCCATAATTGTCATGGTCATGTTCGTCGTTGCATTATTGTTACGTGTGTTATCTTTGACTCCTCTTGATCATCTTTCGTCTCCTATTCCTCTTTCTCCTCCTTAGTGATTATCATTGACACTACTATCATAAACATTGTTATTATCTTTGCAATTGTTACACTTTTTTTTTATTTTTCTTTTCCTCTTCTTCTCAATTTAATATATAACAAATATTTTGTAAAATTTTGACGAAAAAATTAAAGCATATTTTATTAATAGATTTATCAAGAAATTTTAAAAAACATAATTACTAACGAGTCTATCCATAAATTAAAAAAAATAATTATAACAAAATAAAAAATTATAACATATTCAAAATCTAAAACAAAAACGCTTATATTTATTTTATTGATAAAATTTATCATAAAATTTTATATTATTAACAAAAATTATTTTGACAATAAAATTTATTTTATTGGTAAATTTATTTTTTATCCATAAAATATCATCTTAAGACAATTTGATCTTAAATTTGTCAAAGTGGCTTTCACTTCATCGCATAAATCTCTTTATCGCATTTTCCCATTCTCACCTTCTCGCATGTGAATAAATACAAACAAAAATGACTCTCTCAATTCATCTGCATAAACATTACTCATCCAAATACAAATATAATAATAAAGTAGCTTTTAAATTTCTTCATTCGATATGCATGTTTTTTATTTTTAAATTTGAAAACATTGAAAGAAGTGCTGACTGAGGTTCCCACCATCAGAACCTATTTTATTGAAAATACTAACGCACATAAAAAATTAAAATATACCATTTTATTTTAACAAAATCTTGATCAACAAAATATAGAACGGTTGACTTATAAAATTCCAAAAAAAACTAAATTAATATAAGCTTTACAAATTATATATTTCTCTCTATTTAAACAAGCATCTTAATATAATATAACATTATATAATATAATATAAATAATATAATATGACATAATATAATAAATATAACATCATATAATATAATAAGAGACTAAAAACACAATTAATAAAAATAATTAATTTCTAACTAACTGATTGAAAAAGAATTTAATATTCATGGGATGACTTTAGTCATTGAGAACATTTAAAGTATGAAAAAGGTTCTAAAGTTCAATATATTTTTAGTTTCATTTGAGTATTTTTCTAAATTAGTGTCTACAGTACACATCACTATGCTATGCTTCATCTAATTTTTTCATATAGTTGACCTTTAATCAAACTAATTACATTAAGTCTATGGTATAAAATAATATTTTTTACTGATAAACCTAAATCAGTTCTGAGATCTGTCTGGTAAATTGTCAGATTCTCTTTTCCGTGGCCTCAATATATTTTGTTTCAACAGTGGTAATATGAGTGGCATATACTATATTTATATTAAGATATATGTTTTGTGACTATTAAATGACATATTGAAGCTAGTTCGATTAGTACACAAATAAAAATATTCATTTTCTCTCCACATAAAATATTTAATATTCTATATAATGTGATTGCATTAATAAAATATTTGCCTACATACACAGAAAATGAAGTATTAAAAATATAGTTTTTTTTTTTTTTGTTATCACATGAGAGATATCATCACATCTTAGCTCTTTGATAAAGAAATTCATTAAGTTCTTCTAATTTTGGGAGTTCATTTATCTCTTTTTTCTTTAACATATTCTTCTCATTAAGACTCTTCCTTAAAGAGAAGGTTCAAAAATTTCCTTTAAACAATAAGGTATACATTCACATGAAAGATACATAAAGTTATAAGTAACTTTTGACTTGCAAGGTTATAGTACATATATTCATTTTAAAAATAAGAGTAGTCAACAAAAGTACATTGTTATGCACATGTAATAAGTTCACTTCCTTAATTCGTAGGAATGTGGACCCAAATAGAGCAACTAAAAATCTTATGGCTCAAGATTTAAGAAATGAAGAATCAATTATAAAGACTGTGTGTTATAATAAAAATTGTATCTTTTGTAGACAATTGCATGAACTTAATCAACAAAATACTTGATGAAATGTTCAATCAAAAAGTTAAAAACAAACAATCTAAGAAAAGTCTCATTACCAACCTATTTACACAAACATCTTAATATAGAAGTTAAAAAAAGATAACTAATAAACATAACTAATTGAAATACAAAATAACATAATGCTCATTTAACAACTTTATCAATTAATTATGTCCAACGTTGTTACATACTAAATATATTACTTATAAATATTACTCGACACACTCAAAACATTACTTATAATATATGACTCAAAATACTATTAGGATTGCTATAGTCAAAATGTTTATTTTTAATTAATTTTTCAATTACTAAAAAGGGTAAGATGAAGTAGTTATGAATTGTCAATTGAAACATGTTAGAAATACTGGTACATAAAAGTAAATTCAAAAAACTATAATGTTTAAGTAACTTTTTCAAAAACAATTAACTAATATGAAAAGTTTGGTTTCACTAAAGCTAAAATTTCACTATAATTAGTTATGCGATTTGTGTGCTAAAAATTGGGTTTTATTTTCTCTAGATAATGACCATGTGAATATGAACTTGACTTAAAAAGTGAAAAACCTATAAAATTTATTAGGTTAGATTAATAATTTTTTTAATATAAATCAAGTCATTTTTTACTTAGTCTATTTAATCTAAATAATCATATATAGATCCAGTTCGTCCATACAATTTCAGACAACATTATTTTATAAAACGATGATTACTTTTGAAGAAATTATAAAATACGTTATTAAAACATATCTATGTATTATAATTTGTAAATTTAAAATTAAAATTAATTTTATTATTATAACTCAAATTTTAAAAGATATATTTTATTTTTAGTTTTTTTATATGATGTTTTAAAAAAATGGTTTTACCTTTTAAAGTTGGACTAAATGGTCCATTCACCCAAGAAAAGACTAATAAAATGTATCCATTTAATGAAATTTTATGACCATACTCACAAATTTATTAGGTGATATTTTGGAGCAAATCATAATAGGCTACTTATTTTTGTCACCTTTAAGTTGTTTGCTAAATAGTATCTCACACAATTTACATTTGTATTTATATATGAATCGCAGCAAAGACATATAATGTAAGATCGTGATTTTGATATTTAATTGAGTTTGTTAATATAGTGAAAAGTCTTATGGATTGGGATAGTAGAAATTATAGTGCTTATTTTTTGTATATAAATATTTGACTAAAACGTCATATTTGTTCCAGTAATATAGTTTTTTTGCTGATAAAAAAAATCTCATAATTCTTTTGAATTGCAGGAAAAAACTCTTGATAATTGGAATGAAAGCAAACTTGCAATTACTGTGTAAGTGAAAGAAATTCCAAAGCAATTAATATTTGAACACATCAACCATACCATAGACGTTCATATATGAGTGATAGTAACATTTGCATATGAGCAGAAATAAAAAGAGCAGAGCAGAATCTGATAAAAAATAATAGATGTAATGTTATTAGCTCACAAAGCACTGATGGTTATGGATAACCAAGTTGATTAGTAGTGGACTAAATCAAATCAGACATAGTTGGACTAGAAGCACCAAACACACTAATTCTAATTGCCTTCTTTCAATTACACAAAAACAATAAAATAATTATATAAAGACCTGATTATGCATGGTACAAAAATATAATGAAGAAAAAAAAAGAAAAAGAAATTATGATTGATGGTTAAAAAATGAAGATAGATATATAAAAGTTAGTGCAAATAGGTAAAAAGTGGAAATAGAAATATGAGAGAGGGAAGGGGTAGGAAAAGGGGAACAAAGCACCTTGAAATAGGGCCCATAACATGTCCTCTCAAAAGACCCCAAGATGTGATTTTCATCTTTCTCCACTGCACTAACACATTCTTTTCTTTCACCTCTTCTTCTTCTTCTTCTTCCACCTCTCCTGTCTCATACCTATTCCAATTTTCACTCACCATGTCCACCCAAATGCACAACCAAGCACCCTCATCGTCAAGGGCTGTCGTCGCCGTCGCCTCTGATCAGCGCCATCAGCAGCAGGTCCCCGCCCCTCTCAGCCGCTACGAATCGCAGAAGCGCCGAGACTGGAACACCTTTGGACAGTACCTCAAGAACCAGACACCGCCAGTTTCGCTTTCCCAGTGTAACTTCAACCACGTCCTCGAGTTCCTTCGTTACCTGGACCAGTTCGGAA
Organism: Vigna reflexopilosa; assembly: GCA_027742785.1. Classification (NCBI taxonomy): domain Eukaryota; kingdom Viridiplantae; phylum Streptophyta; class Magnoliopsida; order Fabales; family Fabaceae; genus Vigna; species Vigna reflexopilosa. The sequence goes on along the minus strand of CM050926.1, from coordinate 31,727,603 downwards.
AAACGAAGGTTCACCTCCACGGTTGCATCTTCTTTGGGCAGCCCGATCCGCCGGCGCCATGCACCTGTCCTCTAAGACAGGCATGGGGGAGTCTTGATGCGCTCATCGGACGGCTTCGGGCGGCCTACGAGGAGCACGGAGGGTCGCCGGAGACCAACCCCTTTGGCAGCGGAGCTATTCGCGTGTACCTTCGTGAGGTGAAGGAGTGTCAAGCAAAGGCAAGAGGCATCCCTTACACCAAGAAAAAGAAGAAGAAGAACCAACTTAAGGGCCCTCATCACCCTCCCAAGTCCCTCAAGCAATTGGCTACTTGAGATCGATATCGATGGTAATTTCTAATATCAATCATTCATTTCTTTCTTGATTTTTGGTATGTTTTCAATTTATATGCCACAAATCCCTTCTCTCTGTAGATAGGACAAACACTCATTACCTGTGGGTCGGTAGGTAGATTAACAAACCTCATCACTATGCATATATATATATATATATATATATATATAAGATAGACTCATACTACAATAATTGCAAAATTTCAAGCTTTTAATAAAAAAACTATGTTAGCCATGGAAATACTATGGAGTATACAACTATACATAAAACAAACCCTAGAAGCATGACACAAACAAACCCTAAATTCCCATGGTGGATTGAGAAATTGTTTGAGTAGAGTAATATACCAGCTAAAGACGGAAAAGAATAATAATTAGTCTAGAAAGGAAACCCTCTCTCTCTCTCTCTCTCTCTCATCCATTGTATCCTTTTCACTCTCTCTTTCTCTCTCCTATCATTCAAAACACTGTTATTGCAGTTTCCTAATTAAATAATTCTCAGGTAGGCACTTTATGCTGATTTTGGCCCTATTTCTGATTATGCTTGATGTTTTTGCTCCCCATGGCCATGCCAGCTTCACATATACGTTGCATGTTATTCATACAAACTAACGTAGAACCTGAAACGTACTTCAATTCGGTTATTTATTTTAATCGAATACGTGCTTTATAATTAATAAAACCGAATCCTTCTCTAAGACCATTTGTACGGTAGTGTGGTCCATAAAAAAATTGTGTCACATTACAAACAAGCTAGACAAAAGTTCATTTTTATCTGTTTGTCTCTCTCAGCATCCACACAAACGTTGGTTTGTTCAGTGATGGACATGTGTGTGTGCTTATAATGTGTACTAATTAATGTAGTTATTCGTGAAGAGAGATTATACGAAAATGACCTAGGACGTTTCTTTTTGTCTGTCTCTCTACCGTATATACATATTGTCTCTTCCAAAATACCATCCACAAGTATATTCACAAATATTCTCTAAAAAGTAGAAAGGAAAGTTAACATCTGAATCTTTGACTTACAAATAATAGTAAAAGTACATAATTTATATAAAGAGAAATAGATTAATCATAAACTCAACTTACAAGATTGTTCTGCGGAAAGATATCTCCCTGTTTGTCATTACTATGTAAGTGTGCATTAATGTGTCTGCTTCTGAGAGTCTTAAAACTATTAGCACATATATATACTAACTTAAATTTTCATTGGGACACATTGGTTGGTATAGTGTCTCTCCCTCTCTGCCTCCTTTTATATATGCTACCATGCTCATCTATGGGAACTTCTCTTCGAACATCTTGAAAAACAATGTTTTCTTAATTACCGTTAATTTCAATTTCTTACAAGAACATAGAGGAACTTTTCTTCAATTTTAATCTTACTATAATTATGACATAGAGTCAGAGAAGTAATAGAGTATAAAGAAACAAATATTTGCTTGAAATGACCCCCACCATTCATCGTTGTTGTCCCATCACGTAGTTGAATGTTGGGTTCCTATAAACACTGTCTCATGGTTGGTAGAAAATTGTGTTCATGGCAAAGCATAACAAGATAGATAGATGATGATGATTGAATGATATTCCATCATGGCTTGATTTTCCGCCTAGAAAGGGAGAACATTTACATACACTCATTTTCTTATCTTCTACCTCATTTTTTTCTCCTATTTCTTCACTTTCTTCTACCTCACTCATTTCTCATTTCTCTTTCTACATTTTTTTTATTTCTCTGAATTGGTCTGAATGCAGTGTAAAACCGAATCTGAACTTATATTTTAACTTATTTTGTTTGGAATTACAAAAAAAATAGTCAATTTGAAAGAAAAATAAAATAAAACCAAAGTTATAAATATTTAATTTTATATTAATAAGGTAAAATACTAATATTTAATCATCTGTTGTTTGTTTTATTTGATATTTATCTTTTTATAATTCGTACGTGTCTATGTATATGTATGTATTATATGTGTGTATCATTAATTTATTCACCTTAAGTATAAAAATACTTATAATTAAAACCCTTATTAACACTAGATAAGACTATAATAAAATGACTGAAAAAGAAGGAAAGGATAAAAGTAGTAAAAAAAACAAGTTTTTAAAGTCTAAAGTATATTAATCTAAGAGTTAAAAAAATATCAGGTTAATTGAATTGACTTGATTTTGAAAAATAGTTTATGATAATTATGGTTCCCATTTGAAGTGATTAAAAAGACAAATCAATTTAATGAGTTTATCAAGTCAATCTATTCAAGACATAATGGGAGACTAAGTTGATGAGATATATGTTTGTTTATGAAGTAATAGTTCTTATTTATGTTTTTTATACTTGATAGGTAAAATTATTTTTTTCTTAGTCGGGAAATAAATATATGTGTGAACTTGTCTCCATACTTATATTTGTATCTGTATAAATATTTATTAAATACTCCTTTTATAAAAAATTCAAATAAAAATAAAAAATATTTAATTATGTACTAATAAAGAATTATATTATGTAAATTTTAAATAAAATAGTAAATAAATTAAAAAAGTGTTGTAAGTTAAATCTAAAATAGATATAAGAATGAAGATATATATATATATATATATATATATATATATATATATATATAATCTAAAAATTTGAATATACTTATATTTAAACTGTCACTTCAATCTAAAATTTTTTGTCAGTATAAAAATATATTGAAACAATATTTTTAAATATAAATTTATTTGTCATCATACCACAACCCATCTCAAAATAGTGTGATAAATGTTAATGGAGACAATATTTGATTAAATTACTACTGCAAAGTTTAAATTAAATAAGTCAAACAATCTTAAATTGTTATATGATTATTAAAAAAAACATTAATATTTGTAATATCTTAAAAATGTTCTTTTTACCTATAGAAGATAGTAAAAAAAATGTTCTAATAATACATCCACATTAAAGTTTAAATCTTTACACATTTTACAATATATACATTTAAGTTTAACAATATTCTAGAAACTAACGTTTTAGTCTTATTTTTTTCTTACTTGACCCATCATAATCCTTCTGCTATTGTAATGAATTTGGAAGAGTTTTTAAGATTTCTAACTAAGTTAAAATTTTATAATGTTTACAATTTATATTAATAAGAAATGTTTTTAGAGAAATTTTCTCTGTAAAAATCTTGTGTGTGTGTGTGTGTGTTGTATTTCAATTTCTTTTGAAGAAAAATCTTTACAAAACTATCACACTGTTTTTTCTTCCTTTTGTCTTAAAGTTAGGACTGAAGATGTAGTCAAAATAACAAAAGGATTATTTTTTACTATGCCAATACAGATATTTGAAAACTTACAAAATTGAAATAAATATTGGTTTTTATTATTTATGACTATGAAAAATTAAAATAATAAAAAAACACTAAATTTCCATTATCCATATCAATAGTGTCTTTAATTATTTCTAAAGGTTTCCCTTCCCATAAATTCTTTTTTCACTTTGAAACGTTAAATTTTTCTATAGAGAATAACTTCCTATAAATATTAAATTTAATATGCTGTGTTTGGAAATTATGTTATTACTATTGTTTGATGTTATAATTAATGCCTTGAATGAACATATGTGTGAGATATTCTAAGTAGATACATTCTTTGTTGGATACTGAACATATTCTAAAAATAAACTATATTTATTAACAGTTTTTCATTTTGGTTAGCCCTTACTAATAGATGTTAACTGTTGGTTTAACTATTACTATCATATACTTGTAATAAATTGCAGGCTTTAATCTATTTTTAAATATAAACAATGTTAGTGTACGGATATATCATTTAATTATGAATTAAAAATGTTATATATATAACTTCATGAACAAATCTTTTATTTAATTTTATTTTAAATATATCTTATTACTAAGCAATGCTCAGTGCTAATATAGAGTATATTTGTTATTATTAGAATATTACATCTTAACAATTGGCTATAATTGTTTAATCTTAAAACACCGAGAGACCGGATTCGTTATTATATTTGTATAGAAATTTATAAGACAGTCGAATTTGGCCTAAATTGTATTGTACTACAATATATATATATTATGTATACATAAATAAATTTCCTACACATATAAAATATTTATGAATGTTATGCATCATACCATCAATTAGCATCTATAAATATGCTTACAGTTTATTTATTTTTGGTTGAATGACAAAAACAAACTGTTAGTAAATAACTTTTTGTTTAGATCACTAAAGTCATGTAAATTTTGGATTAAGAAAATTACAAACTCAGTTAGAATTGTGATTAATTGGTTTAAGACTGCAGGTAAATTAAATAAAAATCATGAAGTTTTGCAAAATGAATGAATAAGAATGTTGGATTGGTTCTATCAAGAAAGAAGTTCATTGAAAAGATACAATACTAATTATTTACAAATGTTATGCATCATACCATTAATTAGCATCTTTAAATATGTTTATTAAGAAAATTATTGTGTTCGATTGATTCTATTAAGAATGAAGTTTCCTGCAAGACACAAACATCAATGAGATATGAGTTTAATTAGATAAAGAATTGACATCATTTTCTTTCTCAAAATTTTAAGACAACGAGTTTATGGGTCTTTCACCTTCATATAATACTCTCTATTCTTTTTATTTTTATTCAATGTGTCTTAGACTTTGTATTTCAAACAAACATACGAGAGAAGTTATAATGTAAAAGTATAATACATAATGATGAAACTTGTTTTGACACCAAACAAGTTGGACGACATGCACCGTAATGTCTGATTTCACCTAAACGTAAATTAGTTTTGCATGTTTGGTGTGCATAAAAGATTTAGTTTTTTCGAAAATGCTTCTATGTATTGCAATCAAATGTTTATAGTGACTTCTCAGAGGGTAGAGAAGTATATATAGATAGATAGATAATATAATATGAAAAGGGTGTGATTGCGTATTGTATATTATTGTAACAAGTGAGTTTGCTAAGCAGTGTTGCATGCAGGGGCCTGACGAAGACTTACTCGAACTGGGGATTTAATATGTGAAAGTGAAAGAAGATGTCCTAAAAGTATCATCACTCTGCTGCTTCGACTAAAAATTATGACAGGAAAATATTGAAATCCCATTACTTAATTAGTACGTAGTTCTGAACATAATAATCCGTTTGGAGCAAGTTTGGTCTGAGTAGGTCTGAAAAATATATATGTTCTATATCTTGTAAGTTGTTATCACATATTAGACCTCTTCCCCAAAATAGAAACGTTGAGGATCGAATGGATAGATTTACAGATGTTTACTATTTCATACGGATCTTATATATCCTTTCTCACACATCTGAAAGCTGCCGTCCAAATATTATTCAATAATTAAAATCTTCATCAGAATCTCATAACAAAACATGCACTTCTCCGTCCCTTATATAATTCTGAAGCAGCACTCAAAAATGAGATCTCTCATATGTTTCTGCATTTCAGGCATTGCATTGGAAAAATTATAATTACAAGATTAAGGAAAGTTATAGGCACTGAAGTTTTTCAACCCCCGTTAATTTTGGCTATTAAACTGTTCTTCATGCATATATGTTAAAATCACTCAATTCCCTTTCGAATCCTATAAGATGATTAAATAATAACAAGGTTTATTAAGTTTCAAGTTTGAATTTTAGTTAAATTATTGGGGTTGTTATTATCTTATTTCATCGTCGTACTTCTCTCTATATTTAAAAAAAAATGAAATTATGTAATTGAAGAATCATCATCCTTATCTACACAATAGTAGTGATAGGAAAGACCCATTGTTAGTTGTACGCAATGACATAGATGTTATTAAAAAGCATGTGTATTTCATTGTCACCAAAATTTCAGTAAGATTTAAAACTTTATTAAACATGAATTTTTAAATTAAAAGTATGATTTTAGTTATTTAACTTTTACACACAAGTTCAACTTTTAACTTATGCAAATCTTTATCCATGGGATAGAAAGATCAATCAATTAATAAATAAAGACAAAAGTTTAGGGTTATCAATCATCACCTTCAATGTGACACAACTCATATCCTAAGAAACTTAATTAATTATAAATAAGAGAGGATTTAAACCCACAAAAAATTTGAAACTAAATATTCTAATTGAAGAATTTTCTACTCTTTTAGCTTGCATGTCTCCCAAAAGGATTAAAAAAAAGACTATAATCCTTTATACTAATATGCACACAAAAAAAAAAGTCCTTGCATGGTATGTGATAGTCATATGCATGTATGGAGATGTCGTACTTTTGAGTACACGAGATCGGAAATGCAAGCATGCACCAAGGTGTTTATGGCTTGTTTGAATAATTATTTAATTCTTAAGCTTTTGAAAACTATTTAGTTTTTAAAATATGTAAACTACTAAAAAAAGTAGTAACTAAACACAAATTTCGTTTCATTATCTAGCATTCCCAACTCGAGTTTTTTTGCAACGATGACGAACGAGCTTATCCAAAATCCAAACCACCCATGTAGGCCAAGAACAAGTGGAATAGTAGATGAACTTTGAGAAACACCAATTTTGACTTGGACTAAGGTGACAAATGATTATTCAAGAATGAATATACATTGCCTATGTCGGAGTAAAGTTTTTTAAATAAGGGCTTATATATCAAACATGAGCAGAACAAATGAGAAATTTTTGGTAGAGTTCGAACAAAGTACACACATTTTTTCACGGACCGAGTTTGTTTTTGCTAATATTAGCTATCTTTAAAATAAACAAGCAAGAAACTTTTTATACTTCTTGTTTATTTTCACTTATAAATAGCTAGGTGTTTTTAAATGTGAAAAACTGGACGACAATGGACACTATATTGTTTTGTTAATTACCTGTCTAACTTATCACAGCGCTTTGAAAAAAGAAACCAGGTAGTGAAAAGGGAAAAGGGAGGGCATTTGGCATAAGAGTGTTATACATTGGAGCAAATTCTATATCGGAGCCAAATTAGGCCTAGCACAGTCGCTGATTTAATTTATAAGGACTAATAACAACAAATAAAAGGCTAGCTAAAAGAATCCAAAATTACTCCAGGATAAATTTCTATAGGAGATATTCCCTCATGACAGTATATCAGCTGAAGATATGTACTTTTCCCACGACTAGACCCAAACCAAGACAGCTTTTCGAGCACCATCATCCAACCATCGCCCACTTCACCAGGCTAGCTATACATATCTGCAGCAATGAACAATTTTGTCAAAATAGTTCAGCAGAGCTGTGAGAAGTGTATATTAAGATATGTTCAATCTGAAATTATCAATACTTCTTTAAATACAAAAGGTTTAGAACGAAAGAATAATTCATAACTACTCTTATGGTATTATGTCACTAGTTAAATAGATCAGATCGTAGATCACCAAGATTCCAACAACCACAAAATAATTCCTGTATGTTTCAAGTCAAAAGAAACGGACACATTTACATAATTGTATTGAAACAGCAAAAAATAAATTATTTCTAAAGTGACACTTATCTAGAGCACCTCGATAGGGATGCACGCAATCAATTGAAAGTAAAAAAACCCGAATGCCTTTGAGTGCTAATATTTATCCACAGGTAATAATCAAAGTGTATAAAAATAAGATTAGATAAGAATTTCAGATTTTTGTACCTAAAGATATCCATGAAATGACACTTATTCCTGAATGACTAAAACCAAACAAACTTGGATTGATTAGTAATCTGAAGCCGTTGTCTCGCTGAGCTCAGCAATATAAATATGAAGTGAAGCAAGGTTACAAGTGTTTGGTTTTCTACTGTTGGAAAGGAACCTAACACATTTTACCAATATGCAACTAGTTCTTGCTTTTCCATTTACATGCTTAGAAATGAAAATGAAAAACACACTGGTACTCATCCCACCGAAACCATGGATCACGCTGTCCTTGCTACTCTTAGAGAAAAAGTAACTAAACCCCCAAAGATCATCTGCAATCCTTATTTGTTGAAATCGCATCACTAAAAATTATGCAAACATTAAAAACGGAACATCTTATTGGCATTTTTCTTAAACCCATAACTCCTAGAAAGTTGACATTTAGTAGCACTGACCTGAAAACGAATCAAGTGAATTTAAAAAGATAGTAAAATTACCATTTCTCAAGTAAAAAAAAAAATAGTCCTTACATCGTCGTATAAGTGATACAAGTTATAATCCTAACACATACAATAGGAAACAGGGTAGAAAAATAAGACAACCTCGATAATCAAAGTAATCTTTACCATTTTCCTCACTGTTGATTTTTATGAATATGACGACTGAAAACAACATCAAAAGAAAAGTATTACTGGTTTCCAGTTCTCTTCTTTTTCTCCTACAAGAAAATCAAACTTGGACAAAACCCCATACCTTCCAAACCATTAACTCACCGTTCTCCTCCTTTCTTCAAGCAAATAATGTGTCGTACCTATTCATTGTGCAACAGGAAGATATGTCCAAATTATATATTTAATATAAGAAAACTGGAGTGGTAAAAAGGATAAAATTGGGGAGAAACAATTGACCATAAGCCAATCCAACTGAGGGGGTTCAAAGCCACCAGCAAGCCACAGCTAGCATCAAACTTTCATCTACACACTTACTGTTCTCAGCATAGGACCATACTAAGGATCTAGGTCATCATTACTTCAGTACAGGACAAATGGAATCTAGCTGAGTTTTAATTAATCGATATTAGAAACTTCTCTAAAATAGTCTCCTAACTTTTCTAGTATGCAGATTAGCAAGCAATAATCAGAGGACAAAGAAAAGAGCTGCACCATGCAGAAATAAGAAACAAAACAACCAAGCTACAGATTGGATAGCTTGATCCTAACCTAGCTTTGCAAGTTCTTACCTATAGGGATCATGTAGCAACTGGAGTCATTAACTCATCATCGACCCATATTTAAATGAAATCTATCAACTTGAACCATAGTAGTATCTATCGAACTGAGTCAATGGGATTAGTTTTAATTAAAGGACATTTGGTAAATCAACCTCCCAAACCTTTTATACGTGTCTCAAGCCCATTCTTTAAAAAATCCGGCTCACTTCACACAGATAGAAAACCTGGGACATGTTACAGTGCTTGTAGTTGCACCTTTCTTGAAGATTTGAACAGAGCAGATAATAGATGCCGCTTCCTGCCAGACTCCACCATTACCTACCTATGTTGAGAACAGATGACAAGTACAAATAACTAGAGAGGACACTGAAGGTTTTCCTTTGAGAATTCAAACCACATGGACAGCTTGGGAGTTGTATGACATAAATCATAACTCCTAACTGAGTTGGAATGGAACTGGACTGAGATAGGTTTGTGGTGAGCACATAAGAAATACTCAGAGTTCATATCAAGTTCCTCAGTTTCGTAAGATCACCCAAATACAACATTTAAAATGGCTAATTTTTAAATTAAAATAAGTGACTGTATTAAGCTAGAAAAAAAAATCCATGTTGTAGGTAACAAAGATATAGAAAAAAAAAATCAAAACAAAATAAATTAAGCTAAATTTGGAAAGGGTTGTGCCTGCTTCAAGATCGAACAAGTGGCACATTCACTAACCAACACATCGCTTTGGTTTTAGTCAACACAGGCTACATTTTCAAATTCAAACTAGTACCTATATCCCTATATTGCACGGGTATAGGTACTAGTTTAGACATTCTTAACCCGTTGTCAATAGATGCCCAGGCAAACCAGAGAGCGATTTGTACAAGTTCAGTGTTCATTGTCAATAATAGCAGACAATTACTCCTCAGTTGCTAAAGAATATACAGGAGAAATTTGTGCCTCAACTTTGCAAAACCACGAGTTCAAATAACCATATACAACAGATTCAAGAATCCACAAGGGACCTTAAATTTATAAAGTTAACTCATTAAAGTCGTTTTGTAAAAATGGAGACAAAATTGGAATCCATTTTTAGTTATACTAAACAAGATTAGTAAATAACATTCATAAAGCCTTTCTTGGTATAGAAGGTATGGCATAGACAATATTTCTCAATTTGGCCGAGAAATCATGTGTCACCGATTGTGTTATTTTTAGTCAACATATAACTGCCATCATATTCCTAATATCCATCTACTAAAGCTACTGCATGGTAGCGGTTTCCTATCCCCTAAATCAACATCAGTGTGCCACAAAATATCCAGGAGTTCGATCATCAACATGTTTCCCCCGATTTACCTTACATATTAGTACACAACTACCCAAAACCGCATCACATTTATGAAAGTTGAAATATAGCACACATGTACCACACATGGTTCAGCACTGCATTTATAAAAGCAGAAACAAAGCATCAATTTACCAAGATTGGCTCTATTTCACTCGGATACAAAAGGAAAGGGAAATATAACATTAACAACAGCCACTGAATGCAGAACTAAGAAACAAAGCTTTGAATGTGAGAATCTTCCACACATTACTACCACAAAGAAAGATAAAAAAAAAAGTATGCAGACCTAAACACATCTGTATACAGAAGTTAATGAGCAATACATGGGATTTGTAAGGTTTGAACACCATTTTAGTCCACCAAACACTAATGAGTCCTTGAGTTTATAAAAAATTCAAGCTAACTTACAGATTAAGAGAAGTCATACAAAAAGAATAACGTTGGACCCTTCAGTCAAAAGCTTTAATAGACCTCCCACATTAATGTCAATGTCACCATAAGCTTAAAAAAGTGATTATAATACTAAACCAACATCAGAACTCAGATAAAAATGTATAGCCATGAAGACAACCTCAACTCAATGCCTCAACCATTTATATAGAAAAACAGTTCATAAAAAAATATCTCAACATAAACTATGATAACCTGCCAAAACGAAGTACTAAAGTGAACCACTTGCTAGTATATTTAATTGCAGAACTAGTAGAAACAACCAATTCAGAGCATTCAGTGAACCCCTAGAGTCTAAATCCAACATACAAAACCTATTTTTCTTTTCCCCAAAAAAAAATGTAATTCACTGAAGAATCCCCTGGCGACCCACAACCCTCAAGTTCAAAACATAATTGGTTCGTTGAAAAACCAAACACTAAAACGTACAACGCGGATCAAATCAAGCCAAAAGGAGAAAAAGGTAGAAAGAAATTGTATCTCACCGTTAGAGCCAGATCGTTTCCCGCGCTTAATTCTCTCGAGCTGAACCTGTGTGTCCATAAACATCTGCATCCTCTGGACTTCAAGATCTTTAGCAAACTGCATCCTCTGTTTCTCCAAATCCACCATCTGCCTCAGCTTCTGACCCTCCACTCTCTCATACACTTCACCAAACCTCTCTATCGCCTTCGCCAACCTCCTCATCCCTTCCCTCTCCTTCTCCCCTTCTTCCACCTCGCTCCCCCTCCCTTCATCTTCGTCCTCCTCCTCCTCCACATCGTCCGCCTCCTCCTCTTCCTCTTCCTCTTCGTCTTCGTCAGCCTCCGCAGCCGCCGCAGCCGCAGCAACAGCGGAGTAATTCCTTCGGAAATAACCTTCGTCCATCGCCGCTGCAGCGGCGGAGCGCTTCTGAGGCAGCGCGACGGCCGTCGGTGTCACCGCAATCGCAGGCGAGGAGGAAGGGTTCTTCCGATGCGGAAGCAGCGGAAGAGCCACAGGCGGCGAAGGAGACGGCGAGGAGGAAGGAGGTTTCTTGGCGTTGAAATTAGGGCCAATCAGAGCATCCAATCGTTCGTAGAAAGGCCAGGAGGAAGAGAGAGTACCATTGGAGGACGAAACCCTAGCCTTCTCGATCTTGTACTTCTTCTTTATGGTATCGATGCGGTTCTTGCACTGGACGTCTGTGCGGTGCGTCTTCTTGGTGTGTCCGTGGAGCGCGTTGACAGCATCGGCGACATCCTGCCAATCCTTCTGGCGGAGGTTGCCGCGGTTGAGCTCGAGGTAGCGTCGGCCCCAGGCGTCAACAAGCGTGGAAGAGGCCTCCTCGGACCAGCAGTCCTCGCGAACGGGGACGGGGCGCGACGGCGGCGCGATGGAGTCGTTAAAGTCGGGCATCGGAAAACGGAAATTAGGGTTCGGGGAAGAAGAGAGAGAAAGAGAGAGGGAATGCGGAAAGAGAAAGAAGAGAGAGAAAGCGAAACGGCAAGGCGAAAGAGTGGGAAGGGTGGGGGATAATACGGTACGGTCGCCGGGGAGGGGCGCGTGTTGTTGGGGGAACCCCCAGTGTGTGAGTGGCTCGCGTCATCGGATCGGCTCGGCTTGACCGCTACAACTACTATCGGAAACACCCAATTATTTTTCTGTTTTTTAAATTTCAAATTTATTAATTAATCAATCAATTCATATAATCTTATATGACATTTTGATTGCCAATGCCACTTGTTTATATTATTATAGATTATAATTTATAAATGTGTGGACAAATACATATTATTCTAATTTTTCAATGTGTTTTGAATTTTTAGAGGGTGAAGGTTGGAGAGGGAGGCCAACGCGCGTATTGTTGCCGACTTGACTTGCGGTGTGTCGCGGCTTCAAATTCCGTTTGGCATTTTTCTTCTTTTTTGGATTTTATTTTCATTTTAGTAATAATTTTAGAACAAATAATTATAATTAAGGAGAGAGATAGAGTTTGAGATTAAGAAGATAATTAAGATTAAGATCAAGGCCTTAAGCTGCCAGTGGATTGGTGAAGATTGAAGATTAAGATTCAGTGGATGCAATATATACCTTGCGTTGTCTCTACACTCTCTTTTTCGGTTTTCTTTTGTTTTCTTTTCTTAAATAAACATGTCAGCTGTCCGTGACCACTCCGATTTCACAGTGAGCAATTATTTATTTTTAACTAATAATTAGTATTATTTAATTTTATATATTTTTCTTAAAGAATACATGAATTAATCAAGTAATCCATTATTATTAGTTAAAATTTAAATCAAATATTAAATTAAAATAATATCTGTATAGTAGTCCAAAATGTTAAATTTAGTTATGAATGACCTTGTGTATAACTATAATTTCTTTTTAAGTAAAGTTATACTGGTTTCACCAAGCAGAAAGTTAAGACAAAAACCATGCAACTCATTTTTGTTTTACTACTTTACACTTTCAACTTAAGGAATTCAAGGTTATTAGGTCATACTCTTATTTTTATATATTTCTAAAATAAAAAATTTATTTTAAATTTTAAAGTGAATTTTTGTCTAAAAAAAGGAAATAATTAGTTATTTTTACTATTTAACAACACAATAATTATAAATGTATTAATGATAATTAAGACATTTTACTATAATATTAAAAGTATTATTTTAATCAATATTTAAAATATTGATTAATAAAAGTGTTACTTAAGATTATATAATCAAGCCTATATACTTACAATTATTTTTTTAAGTTTGTTTTAAAAAATTGTAAAAAAATTATTTACAAACATTTAACTTTGTTCTAAAAGCAGTTAGAAATTATTTTAATTAGTTCCAATTATTTAAAATTGTTAAAAGTACTTTATTAAAGTTAATAGAACAAGGAAAACAGGCCTATTAATAGCTATATGTCATGTCATTGTTTACTATACTCACCACTGTAAAGGTCTGAAATTTCTTGAGTTTCCAACTCAGTTGCACAAAAGAAAAAAATGTGAATTCTAGATAGAAAGGAGTTATCATAGAAGAAATAGACTATTGGGCATGAGATAAACATCAAGTACAATCATGTGCTATTAGTGACTTCTCATTTATAAGTTGGAGATATTGCCCATAATAAGCACCCAAAACAGTTGAAGGAGAGACATTTTTGGAAACAATGGCAATACCTCAACTTGTCAAATTATGACAAAAAGGCCTGTGTGTTAAAAAAGTTAATATAAAAAATAAAAGTCTAGCTAATTAAAATGGTAACAAAAGTCCCATAAATTAATAATTATATTAATTCATGGATAAAATCAAACTCAAATAAAAGTAAACAAAGTCTCCTCCTATTCAACTCAAAATATTTGGACTCAAGAGTCAAGTATGCTTTAATTTGAGTTGTGTTTGATTTATTTAAACCTAATTAAATTAAGTTTAATTCATGTAATGTTTAGTCGAGTTAAATTCTCCTAATATAAAAAAGAGTTAAATTTATAATAGGTCAAATTAAGTTAAGTCTATATTAGTTCAGGTTGAATTAGATTAATATTAAGTAAAAACAAGTTAGACATACATTAAGTATTGTATAATCAAATTTAAATCATTTTATGTTTATTCAAACTACCAAATTCATGTGAAACAATATTGAATTTGTGGAACCTAAATTAAATCGAATCAATCCAATTCAATAAGTTAGGTCAAATCTGAACTCTTTTTTTTATTAAATTACAAATAGTATAAACTAAGTGAAACCAAATTTATAATTAGTGTAAAATATTTCACAACTAATTTATTATTTAAATTATTTCAAAGTTAATTAAATCCAGATCAAATTCACCTTGAACACTATAACTTTTTTTTAGTTGACCAATAGAAGAGATGTTTTATTTAAGAGTATATTAGAATTAGTCCATAGCTCTAGGAGTTAGATTGATACATCTATCTATTCCTGACTAACATAAAATAGAAGATAAATAAAGGTGAGACAAATGTATCAAGCAGGTTATATCTCAATATTATAATAAAAAGCAAATGTTTCCTTCAAATTGGAAATGAGATCAAGTTAAGATTTTAAGTTTTCACTACTTAATTGTGATAAATGCTAGTTATTAGTTGTTTATGTACGTTTATATTTTCTAATTATTAATTATTTATTAATGTTTTATTATTATTATTATTATTATTATTATTATTTTACTTTTTATATTTACTATTTTATTTATTTATTTTATATATTTATAAAAATAACTTTAATGTGTTTACTTCATCGTTTCTTTTTTTTATGTATTAAAAATAATTTTCAAAAACTTAGATCAGTTAATCTTATACATGATATTCAAAAAGAAAATTTATAAAAAAACAGTGAGAACTAAAGTAATGTGAATTAAGAAGAAAACGTAGAAAATGAATGAAAAATTTATAGTGACTGAGGTAATGAAATAAATTTTTGGTATATATTTAAAAAGTAATTTGTAAAATAAAGTTTTAAATTTAACTTCATATAAAAATGGTTTTAAAATATATAAATTATAGTTAAAATAATTTTTAAAACAAAATTAAAATATTATTATAAATTTTATCGAATAAAATGATATTTTAAAATAATAATATATTAAAATAAATTATTTTACAAATTGTTTAGATATTACATTTTATTTACTGTTTTCATATTTATTATGTTAATTATTTATTTAACTATAATTATTAATAAAATATTAACATCTATAATCAATTATGATTTATTTGTAATTGAATTTTTGTTTTGTACCCGGTTTTAAAAATGAAGCCACTGAGTCCCTATGTTATAAAAATTGTATGAATATGATTTTGTCCATTAAGTTGACAGTAACAATGTGTTAATTTCATGCTAATCTGACATACTTTTTCTCTTCTCTCCCATTTTAATGCAAATTGACATGATTTAAAACTAAGGATGATTATACTAAACCAAGGATGATCATTACAAGTTGATGCGTAATTAGGTTTTATATACTGACTTTGACATCGAAACATCTTTACATATAACCTCAAAGTTAGACCAAATAATGCTAAGAGTGAAATGAAGGATGAGCGATGACCGTTGTTAGGAGCTGAATGAATGAAGTTAAAAGAATTGTCAACCTCGATCCCAAATCGAAACAGTGTAGCGTCCACCGTGAGATTGACTCACCAACCCACCTATACATTCTAAGTATTAAATTATATTAAAAAATGAAAAACCATAAATGCTCTTATATTTCTAAATGTATTTAGATTATATTATATTTTTGTGATTTTGGATTGTATTTAGAGTTTAACATAATTTTTTATTGTATTTGGATTGAACTTTATTTAGATTTTAATTAAAAAAAATTGTATCTTATTGAAGAAAAAAAATTATAATTAAATGAGTTAATCTCTTTAACCCATCAACTTGTGGTGAGTGAAGTTGAATTTAAATTTCTTAGACTCACTGATAATTGAAACAGATTGAATTAACTTACTAAATGAACAACCTATGATAGACCAAGCTGAACCAAATCTAATAATTCATTATGATAATTCTAATCAAATTTTAAGTTAAGTAATTCTATACAAGTTTTTTTTGTTTGTTTTAAAATTAAGTGAAATACTATTGATGCACATCTTATTATTGTTAATCAATATAGAAAATGAAAATCGATGTTGATTTTTTTATAGCAATTTATTTTTTAATTATTATAGAAAGTAATATATATATATATATATATATATATATATATATATATATAAATAAGTACTTATATCGATAGAGGATGAATTCGATGTCGTGCTTCACACATGAGTGACAGATGGGTGAAATAATCATGTAAATTTTCTTGTTGTTTAAAGAAATGGTACTAATTAGAGGGTTTTCTCCAGCCAAATCTCTTTTTCTTTTATGTTAAGTATAAAAGCTGCATCATTTGAAGGAATCAGATGCTCTCTTGCACACTTTGTATCAACGGCGGAGTATTCCATTTACATTTGATTGAACAGTGCTTATCAACTTCTTCCTTTCAATCTTTCTATTTACATTTAATGCATGCAAAATTATGAAAAGATTCAAGAAGTTCCATGAAAAGCGAGTATCTCTACAATTTCAGTTAATGTCATTGCTTCTTAATATGCAGCTTCTTTATTAAATCGGATCTAAATTCTAAATTAATAATTAAATACCCTATCTTAGTTGTTAATCTCATTGTACTTCATATATATAGATGCATACCCAACTTGCATTACTTGAAATGAGATAACTCAACCAGCGTGCTGTAAAACTTGTCTCTAACAATGTGAATATGTTACCATGACAAGTAATATCATGGATCACTTTTGTACTAAAATTTATTTGTCTCACTTTTATACAATTTTCTTTTGAAAAAAAAAACTAAAACTAAAATCAAACTGCTATAGTTTAATGTAATCAGTGATTATTTAAATTTTAATAATAAACAAGCACTGGTGTATGTTCAAAACTTTCATAAGAGAAAAAATGAACGATTAACTTTGACATCATGTGAAATTCCAAACTCAACTTACATAATAAAATTATGTTGGTGCGTGGTAAAAGTTTAGAGAAAAAAAAACTCTTTGGTTATTTTGTATCTTGTTATGTTAGGTTATTGAATTGGATTTAAAAGATATTCTTTAAAAAAATTGTATTTTTACAAGAATGAAATATTTTTTTATAGAATTTTTAATAGACTTCTATTATTAAGCTTTTTGTCACTTGAATTTTAAAATATTTATAAAATATGAAATGATTAAATGTATTGCAAGGATTCTATAAACTAAAAATCATAAAAGCTTTGCATGGTTACATTTTTTGCAATGAACTACGTCTTTACGTATGTTGTCATGCAAAGTACGTGCATTAAAATAATTAAAATATATAGCAAAGAACGTTTTAAGAGCAAAACCTGTGTAATTTAGTCCAATAGCACCCACCTATCCATTACCTAACTGCTATTTTATATGTTAAAATACTAAAAACACAAGTTTTACATGTGGCTTTCACTTTGTAAAGTTTAATTTATACATATATAATAAATTTAAATTACGTTTACATAAATATTAACCTTAAATTTAGACAATCATTAAATAGTAATAAATTTTAGATACAAAATATAATTAATGATAATTAATTTAGATATTAATTTATAAGCTAAAAATTATTAATATTTAAAATAATCTTTATTATGAATAAAAACTTATACCTGGCATATGAGTTAGAGTTTAAATTGATCTCTAGTATTAATTGTTAAAATTTTAATTACAAAAAATAAGTGTACAAATTAATTTCTAATTTAAAATTTAAAATTAATTCAAAATCAATAATAATAAGTACTTTTTAAAAATAAAATGACTTCATTCAAAATTTAAAGCTATTATAGTACAAATATTAACAAAAAAAATATGGCACCCACGCAAACCTTTTCTTTAGTAATAAAAAAACTTATTGAATAAATTTACTGATAATTTTTTAGTTTTAAACTAGAAAATATAAATTATTGACATATATTTCTTTAATTGATCATGTGAACGAAAGAATGTATTCTTTAGTGTGTTTTTTTTCATATATATAGTGAATTATGCGTAAATGATTATGATTATTTTTAAATTTTATGTAATAATAAAAAATAAAATATTTTTTCAAGTTATTTTGCTTTTAGGGTAATAAAATCCACATTTGACCTGTAATATGCAAGCTAAGATGGCTTGTTACATTGAAATTGATTCACATACTTGATTTGAATTTTTTTTTTCAACTAATAAAAAATATCATACTTTATGAAAAAAAAAATTCTGGTTGATTAATTTTCGTAATTTTCATACTTTATTTAATAATTATAGCAAAAATGAAGTGGTTGAAGTTTTATGTTATTACATTTTCATCAAACTTAACAGTGATGAAGTGACTAAAACCGTTATATAAATATGTTGTTACAAAACGAAAATAGATGATAAATGAGATACTCTTCAATTAAAAAGAAAGAAGAACAAAATATAAAATAAGTGAAATACATTTTTGAAGAAAAAATTAGGATTTTAAAATGTTTGAGTAAAAAAATCTGCTTACCCCACCCCGTTGCAGACTGGCGTAGACCGCAAGTTATGCGTTCTATATAGGTTGGTGGGTTTCACTTCGACTTACCTCACATTATCACCCTTAATATTTTCCAGCTAAACAACCTCTCCTTTCTAAAGTTATATATATATATATATATATATATATATATACAATTTCTCTTCTATTCACTTTTCTTCTTTCCTTTTAAGTTCATTCTCTTCTACTAAACAAAGCACAAATATTTCCTTTGGTATGCTCAGAAACATACAAGAATCATACTAAGTATAGGAATCAAGCATTATATCTAAAAGCAAATTTTAAGGTAGAACTAAGACCAGTTACATATCTTGCGTCAGTTACTTAAGTATCCATGATAAAGTCAGAAACTAGAAGACAAGTAATTAACATGAGAGACTGGTTATTAACATAAGAACATTTGTTAAAAATAAACTCGATTTCACTATATCCCTCTCTCTTCCACTTTTACACTGAGAATGAATGATGTGTACCCACACATATATTCCCAACATATATCTGTGTTAATTATTTTTGGTGGGAATAAATTCATAATATTTGTGGCATACAGATGAAATTGCGACAAAGTAACACGTTTGAACTGTAAGGCACTAGTGCGAGACAAGTGTGGGCTATGGTCTGCATTAGCTTACCAATCTCCAACAATATTATAAAGTATGTGTTATATTTGCATAACTATCTCATTAATTATATTATTCTATATTATACATTTCCAACAGGGAGACATGAAAATTTTCATTAAGTGCTAAAATAATAGTATGGTACTATTGTACCATTGCTTTATAATAGTATATAATATTGAAATGAATTCAAGTGAAAGGTGGAGACAGAGATCTTTGAAACTCTCAGCTTAATTATGCGCAAGTGTGAGGCGCCGCTAGCACATATGATGATGATAAATGATTCCACATTTTCGTATTTCCCATTCTTATATATCATCATCCACCAACAAAAGGAAGAGGGAAGGAAAACTATATATTTTTTGATAAATGTAAATGACTTTGGCACCCACATAGTCTAATCGTAAAATCATTTTAGTTAAAGAACAACTTTTTACGGTAATTAAGCGTGTTAAACTTAGACATAGGAGCTTATGAATAGTTACTGATATGGTGAGTAAGTGATCACTAATATGATCACAATCATTTAACAGTTCATTTTTGTCATTATCACACTAAATATCATCTTTGATGTAGTTTTAGAATGTGGCCAATAGGAGATGTTCCGTCTATGGATCCCCCATGGAGAAGGTACATAGATGCGCAGAGTGGGGGTAGATTTTCAAAATCAAAGAGTCACGTTGGTGTTCCTAAAATTTATGAAAATAAAGATTACTATATTTTATGTGATTTAAGGTGTCTATAGATATGGTGGAAGGTGCATAGAAATGAAGTGAAGTAAAGAAGAGACAGAGAGAGGAAGTACAGAGAAGATTCAGACAAGGAGGTTAGTGAGTTCACCTGATCCACTCGCAACACAGACATCCCATGAGACCATCACATTTCAATGATTCATTCATTGTTTTATTGTTACATGGAGCAGACCTTCATTGAGTCGCTTACTCTGTGCCAACTTTTTTTTTGGCCCCAGACATATGGTGGGGCTTCTGAGTAAAAACCGCATATATGCGTTCGAATCAGAAAAAAGAATCTGAAATAAATCAGAATCAGAACCAAACAGAAAACAGAACGCGGAACACAACACAAGCTTCCCTCAAGGCTCAATGATCTGCCGTCCAGTCAATCCACCACCCCAGAACTCCACTGTGTAATCAATCACCTTTACAGGATGCCACACCCACTAACCTTATTGCTAACTCATACTCAAAAACAAAATGCTTAAAGACACGCATTACAATACATATATCCACTAATTACTTTACCAACGCAACATTATTAGATATTACAATTTTGGTGGAAAGCACACTCTCAAAGTGATTTCCTAGCATGCTTTGGTCTTTTCATGATCCAACCCACCCTTTTCTTTTTCATTTTTTTGCCCTTAGTTTCTGCCCAAGTACACCGTGGCTTTATACCTGCTTGCTTACACATCCATGAATCTGAGGGACCCCAAAGATTTTTTTTTCTCTCTCTCATCAAACATAAAATAAATGAAAAGCTTTCTCCTTGAATTTATTCATTCGCATTATTATACGTTATATATTTATGTTTAAAGGGTGATGCAAGCATTACGTCACCCTCTCGCTAGCGTTGGAGAATGACTGACACCGTCGAACACTACAAAATTGAACGAGGGGAATAAACGTGAATGGATTACTCCGTTGTTAGCAATGGCATAAATTCTACCATACGTCTCAATCACCTTCCATTATGATCTAATACAGAACGACGAATGCCCCGAAAACCAGACACAACAAGAGTGGGATCCTTTTCTCCCGTGTTTCAATCATACACTTGCTGTGTCTACTTTTCCATCTGCAGTACTTCAATTCCAACTCCAACCCTTCATCGTCAACAATTCATCAAAAGCTAAAACAAACTCACAGAATTCCTTCTTATCATCCCTTCCTGAAAATTACAAAATTATAGCACACCTCCATCGCTCATGCACCCTACCAACTAAACACCAACAACACCCCCCTTCAAAATCATGATAAGCTGACAATGAAAGCTTAAAAAAATGGAAATCGGTAAAGTTGAGTACTTGTGATCCCCGACTTTTATTCAAAACAATCTCACTTCTCAAAATCACAACGTATTATCATCTCATTACTTCATATACCAATATCGTCAG
Organism: Vigna reflexopilosa; assembly: GCA_027742785.1. Taxonomy (NCBI): domain Eukaryota; kingdom Viridiplantae; phylum Streptophyta; class Magnoliopsida; order Fabales; family Fabaceae; genus Vigna; species Vigna reflexopilosa. Next base: position 31,705,823 of record CM050926.1, on the reverse strand, counting down.
CTACTCAGATACAAACTGACCTCTTTCAACAGACACGTATTCCTATATTTTTAACCCTATACGATTAAGAAAAATGAAACGAAATTGTTTAGCCGAATTTAGAAAAAACGGGCTTTTGAAGTTTGGAAGATGGAAATATATATGTTGGTATAGTATGATATAATATAGGGAGAGGCTTAATTAAGATATTGAACAATTAAGGATGAAGAAGCGTTTACAGTAGTTATATATCAGGCGGTGACTCGGAAATGCTCTCCAAGTGAGGCCTCCAAACGGCGACACGACCTCGTCTTCTGTCTCTCTGCGTAGAAAGCTTCTCGGAGAGTATTTCAGTCAAGTAGCGATCGTTCGAGACGAGCAAGTTGGCCACGGAAATGGCGTCACTGTTGTTGTTGTTGTGATTGCGGTTGTGGTGGATTCTCTCGGCGTGGTGGTCCTTCCTTTTCTTCTTCCCGGAGGAGGGTCTCTGGCGGTGGTTCTTGTCGGAGGGGGGAGAGGGGAGGGGCATGAGGAAGTAAATCTTGCCGCGCTGGAGGTCAGCGTCGGGAGGGACCACGACGATCTTGGGAACGACGCCATCTTGGGTGGAGGGCGAGGATGGTTTCTTGAGCACGTGTTTGGGGTGCGCCTTCATGATCTCGCTGGCCTTGACGGAGCCGCTGATTTCCTCGACGCGGCCGTTGGAGTGCACTATGCGGATTACGTCCAGTGCTCCACATGGAAGAATGCAAGAGATGCAACACCGTAAAGTGTTTCTCATTATTTGCTGTTCTGCTCTCTCTATTTGCGTTGGTAACGCTACTATCATAGAAAGAAGAGAAGAACAAGTGGCGGGAAGACTAGAGAGTAAGATGGTGGTGGAGGAAGAGAGGGAGCAGAGAGTGAAGAGAGAGAGAACTTTGTTTTGAGATTGTGTGGTTTTATGTTTTAGTAATGCAGTGGGAATAAGTCACATAAAAGAATTTTGAAGGAGACGATGATGCCTTTTATTTCCGTTATTATCTGAAATATATATTTTTTATTAAAAAATATTTGACAAACGTTAACCATCACTTCAAACACAGTTTAGTGTGTGCTTATTGAAGGTATATAATTTGATCTGAATATTTATTTTTATCCATGGTAGCTAGGTGCGGGATGAAATTGATGGTGTGAATAATTGCAGAAGAGTGAGGTGTTAGGAGACGAAAGTCCTTGGTTTTGTGTGGTGTTGTGAAATGAATAGTATTGGGTTAGGAATGGAAGGTTGGTATAGTGATATGAGTGGACACATGGCACAGTGAATGATGGGACTGCTTAGGAAGCAAAAGCTTAGAAGCTTTTGATAGGGCCATTGGTGGATGTGCGTGTATCAATCAAAGGTTGACACTTGTCGGCCAATAATGAATATTTACACTGAGTTTAGGTGAGTGTGGGGTCAAGGAGAGAGTGGGCAATCAAACGAGTTAAAAGGGTAAATGAAAGAATTTTAGCTTAGTGAGTTAAGTGCTTCTACTACCCAAATCCCTTTCACATATTTCCTATATATATATATATATATATATATATATATATATATTTTCCCTTAGCTTGTCTTTCCTTTCACACCACCAATTGCCAATATTATAATTTTATTTTATTTTAAAGCATAATATATATGTATATATAATTTATTTAGTATTTGTATAGGTTATACAGCAACGATTCATAATTAGATGGCAATGTAAAAAACTTTTGAATATCTAATCTAACTTTTATCTACTGTCTATATAATTTAAAGATTATTGATCTGATTTAAACTATAAGAACTTGATTAAGACTCTGAAATTAAGATGATGTATACGTTGATTTGACATATGTTTATTATTAAGTGAATTTTGCATGATGATCTCATTAAAACTGAATTTGATTCAGGGTTATTTTACATAAATTCTACACAGTAATAAAATGTGCCCAAAAAAAAATCTCTTGACAATATTCTTCTTACATGTGATGAAAAGTTATTCATTTGGTTATAAAATCAAAATTTAATATAGAATTTTTATTAACCAGAAAAGTCAACTAAGATTGCGCATGACCTCAAATCTCACTTTACAATGTGTTTATAGACATGTTTGGTAGATTATATATATTTATATATTTGTATACATAACTTAATATAGTCAAACTGTATCTTTGCTTTCTGCTGATTCTTTTCTATTTTCACAACTCTAACCACTTTACAAGCCTTTATGAATGAAGGAAGGAAATGAGATTGTAGATTTCCTTGAAGGCTTTTTATTTATGCCTTTGAAATAAAAGTTTCAAAAATAATTGTCTTAATATTTATGTAGAAAATATTATGGACAATTTATTTTTGATTTATATATTTTTTGAATTAAAGGGGGATATATATAAACTTTTCTTTTTAAATTATCCTCTTCAATAACGCTTTGTAGATTACATTTTATCAAATCAAAGATTAATTAAAATTTCTTGCTGAGCGATCAGGTACTTAAAAAGATAAACCTGTATACCCTTCATTGATCAATTCAATGTAGTAATCAGTAAAATTATAAGCTATCAAATTAAATGACTGCAAAATGTTCAATTTATTTTAAATTTTTGTACATTAAAGAATTTAATGTGTTCAACAAATAATCAAATGAAGTGTTTTCATCAAGAATTATTATGCACTGCACGATCTATCCTCGTTCTTGAAGAATTATTTCATAAATGCTTTTTTGTCCATTTTTCTATTCATTTGCTTGACTTTTTAAATTTTAAATGATGATTTCCACTCATTTTATCTCATATTTTTCTTTTAATTATTTGTCCATCCATTTGGATTATTTTTTGTACGATTTTCATCTCTTTTTGTATGTTTTTTCTCATGAAAATGTTTTCTTCCCTCCATTCTTGGCTATTTTCACTATTTTGTCCTTCTGGTTTGAGAAAATTTTCTCACTACGTTTAGTTCACGATTTTATTCTTGAAGCGATATTGAATTTGTGTGAAAATGAGAGCATATTATTCTTACAATATATACAAATAATTCTTTGATTTAAAAATAATAGATGAGAGGAAATGGGAGTTGAGAAAATAATATCTTTGCTTAGTTTGATTAAAGGAGAGAAAAAGACACCTTATTTAATTTGGACTATGAAAGAGAAGGAAACTACAAATAATTTATAACTTTGATATTATAATTTGTGGAATAAATGAAGAATAAAATATAATTTTAGAAAAAATTAATTTGCGCAAACATAAAAGCTTTTTATATTTTATCCTTTCGTTTGGATGATATGAAAGAAAGTAAGGAACTGGAAAAATGATATTCTTTAAATTACCTAAGAAATAATATACATAAATAAAAAAACGAGACAAATTTGTTTGTTATTAATATAATAGAAAAAACAAAAATGATCGAAAATTCATTATAAATAACACATAGCCCTTCAAAAACACCTATTATCAAAACAATATAACCCATCATATCACATCTTCACTTTTATGTTACAAATCAACCTAAGCTTTTTCTTATTTCTCATTATCACAAAACTTTCTCTTCGACTCAACGCATCACAAAACTATCTCTTCAATCAATGCATATTACATCATATAATATAATCATGTACTAATTTTTTTTTTTGGGGTACATTATATAGTAGTCAAGAGCAAATAGTGCGATCATTATTGAAATAGAGACTGTTTTCATAAAAAAAAAATACAAGTTAAATTGCATTATGTAAATATAAAATATTTATACACAAAAATTCATCAAATAGCCAGTTATACCAATTAATTAAACGATGTGATAAAATAATATCAGGCAAGAAGGTTTATATGATTGAGGGTCCATTAAAATACATTAAGTTATAATAATAATAATAATAATAATAATAATCATGTAATAGCGAACTTTAGTCTTCATCTTTTATGAACAAACGAGTGAGTCCCCAAAAAAGAAAAACAAAAGGATCTCTAATAATAGTGCGTGTGAAGAATTGAAAAGGCAGTGCATGAATTATTGATTGGGTAATTTGAAATATGGTTCGAAAATGGTGGATAAGTTGCATAGATAGAGTGTTTGAATTGTGTGAAAGGACGTGTTTTAGTGTTTAGCAATTTGGAATGTGGAGCATTATTAATGAGTCTAATTAGAAACACTCCAAATCCAGCCAACTAAATCAATCAAAGTGTTTCAGAAATGAGGGGATTTTGCTTAGTCACTGCCCCACAAGCAGCTCCTGACAAATTAACCACTTTTTATTTCATGCTCCCAAGAGAAAAATAGTAAGAAAAATGGACAAAAATGCAACCACTGAAACACAGTGATATAATTGAAGTTAACAGTGACACAAGAGTCTTCTCCATTAAACCAATCTGCACTTGCTGATTAAGTTCTTCAATTAATTCATGATATTGTCATATTGAGATTTTGGAATTGTTGAGACCCCACGCCAGAAACAAACGGGACGAGGGTCGTGTCAGTTTGGCCCAATGCTCTTAAATGTTGAACGTTGTTGTTATTATTATTATTCCTTTTGGTACAAATTGGCGGATAATGAAAATTACAGGGAAAGAAGAGAAAGGAAAAATTATACCTTTTGTTCTCCAAGTAGTTTGGTTTTAATCCAATATTAATAAAAAGTGGTCCTTAAATTAGTTGGACATCATTTTAAGCATTCATTCTGATATTATTTTAACCTTTGTTATTATAAATTCTTCTTCCATTATTGTTCATTCAATAAGGAAAACCAAGTTGCAAGCACCATCGGAAGGAACATACTTGGTCACAAAAATTGAAGGCTTGATGCGTATGCTGGTATTCAAATGAACTTAAAAAGAGAAGAGAGATACCCATACGTCTTTTTACTTAGCGTAATTATGATACAGGACAAGTTTTTAGAAGGTAACTATAATCCCTATGAAAGAGTAATTTTATTAAAAAAATCGATTGAAAACTTTAAAGTTGGCTGTCTTAATTATATGTTATTTTATTTGGTTTTAATCTATCATTGTGACGTTTATTCTCGGGTGAATCATCCGCTTATATAATCATTTCTAACTAATGTGAATCACATTCAAATGATTTTCCATATTTTGACTCGTAAGCCACCTTATCATTATCAAGATGAAAAAGGTATCCCACTCTTTCCATCCAAGATATGAAAAACCTACCCTACTTACTTTATTTTACGCAGGCAGAAAATTGGACGTATTTATGAATCTTATTTATGGTGGAAATTATTATTTCAGTTTACTCAAATCATGGCACAGATGATACCTTCCATGATGAACAAGGTGGATGATTTTATTGTTTTTTATAAATGATGCCCAATTGTTATAAAAAGTTATCACTAATATAATAATTATTTTACTTTCATTCATAATTGCTAATTTGTTAGGAATGATGTAGATATTAATTTTTTGAAACATTAAACATCACCGTAATACAAATAACAAATCTTATAAAAAGAAAAAAAAATCAGTGACATTTTTAAATAATATTTTATAATTATGAGTTAAATTAAATACTTGGTAACTAAGTTAATTTAGTATTTAGTAATAAAAAAATATTCCTAAGTACTTTTAATTTATTTTTGTTAGAATGATTATTCGGATTGAAAGATTTAAATAGTAGTATTTAAATAAAACCTTGCATGACAGTTGGAAGATGGTGTTAAAAAGGGGAACTTGGGGTAGAGGGAGAGAGACACAGGAATGGGATTCAAGGTGGGGTGATAATTTTACTCGATTGGGGTGCTAATAGAAACTCTCCTAAATTCATTTGCTAAGGCTTCTTCAGTTCAAAACCCAAAATATATGTATTTACTTCATTCTCCTTCATACATTATTGTTTCTCAAATTTTTCGTTAGTCAGCCAAATTTTGTAATTATTTTTGATTTTTTGTTCATGTATCAAAAATTGAAATTCAGTTTATAGAAATAGTCATAAGAGTTGGTTTAGGAGTAAATACTAAATTTTGAAATCTGGTGGTTTAAGAGTGTCTTGGGACAAATTTGGGAGTGCAGAAAGAAAAATATAGGTGCAGGAAGAAATCCCTTCCTCTTTTTGTTTTTTTTTTCACAAGAAGATTGATTATATCTTTTTGTTGAAAACAAATTAGAAAAAAGCTGGAAAAAGAGGAAGAAGGAGAGAGGCGTCTGAAGGGATGAAGCTAGCCAAAACCAGAAGTGGCTATTCGATTTTGCATTGCCCTTCTTTACAAATCACAAACTAGTCAATTCATCAAACAAGTGCAAAATCTCACAAATCCAATTTCCCTAATCACACTCTTAGTTGATCACTTCATTCTCACTGGAACCATGCCGGTTTTCAAAACCCCCTTCAACGGCTACTCCGTCAAGTTCAGCCCCTTCTACGAGAACCGCCTCGCCGTCGCCACCGCCCAGAACTTTGGTATCCTCGGCAACGGCCGCCTCCACGTCCTCGTCCTCTCCCCGGACCCCTCCCTCCCCATCGCGGAGCTTGCCTCCTACGACACCGCCGATGGTGTCTACGACGTAGCCTGGTCGGAGTCACACGACTCCATCGTCATCGCCGCCGTGGCCGACGGCTCCGTGAAGCTCTACGACCTGGCCCTGCCCCCCACTTCCAACCCGATCCGCTCCTTCCAGGAACACACCCGCGAGGTCCACTCCGCCGACTACAACCCCGTCCGCCGCGACTCTTTCCTCTCCTCTTCCTGGGATGACACTGTCAAGCTCTGGACCCTCGACCGCCCCACCAGCGTCCGCACCTTCAAGGAGCACGCCTACTGCGTCTACTCCGCCGTCTGGAACCCCCGTCACGCTGACGTCTTTGCCTCTGCCTCTGGCGACTGTACCGTCCGCATCTGGGACGTCCGCGAGCCTGGGTCCACCATGATCCTCCCCGCCCACGACTACGAGGTCCTGGCCTGCGACTGGAACAAGTACGACGAGTGTGTCATCGCCACCGCATCCGTGGACAAGAGCCTGAAGGTCTGGGATGTCAGGAACTATAGGGTTCCGGTGAGTGTGCTTAATGGGCACGGTTATGCCGTGAGGAAAGTGAAGTTCTCACCGCACGTGCGGAATTTGTTGGTGTCTTGTTCATATGATATGACGGTGTGCGTTTGGGACTTCATGGTGGAGGATGCTCTTGTGAGTAGGTATGATCACCATACGGAATTCGCGGTTGGGGTGGACATGAGTGTGCTTGTGGAGGGGCTCATGGCTAGCACTGGCTGGGATGAGCTTGTTTATGTGTGGCCGCATGGCACTGACCCTAGGGCACCTTAACACTATAGGTACTGTTCTTCTATCAGGAGCATCATGTTTGAAAGTTAGTTTTACAAACTTTGATTTTCTGATGTTATTCTTTGATTTCAATTTTCATGTGACTTTGTCTTACTGTTTTTACCATGGTCCATAATGTGCTGGCTGGAATTTTATGTTTGTCCTTTTTAGGAATTTCATTATTTTTGTATTATATCTTGGTTAATGTCCTCCACCCCTTTGTTTGACAGAATGAAAAATGAATAGAGTGTTGGATAGATCTTTTGCACATTCAAACGAGCTACAAGTTACAGAGTACGCACCATTCACCAGTGAGGTGCTATGAAAGGTTGAATAGTCTGGTACAGTGGTGAATTACGGATGCCAACAGGTGGATATGCAACTTTGTTACTATCTATATTCTTTTTAAAATCTTTGATAAAATTCTGTTTCTTATCATGTTTGAAAGAAAAATGTAAACTCCACATGTCCATGTCAAGCCTCCTATCTGAAACATCAAACAACCAAGATTTCTAAATAATGAGTATTGTTATGAAAATGTTGGTATACGATTGAAATATAAGGCGAATCTTTAAAGAAAAAAAAAAACATAAAGCTAAGAGATTTTTCATCTGACTTTATATAGACTAACATACTGGCCTGCCAATAGTTTGTGGAAACATTTGATACGTTCAACCATTGAAGATGACAATTTATCTGATCACATTGATAATAGTATTATCTTATTTTAGAAATATCAGTATAGGGGAAAAATTCTAATAAAATTATCAAATAGGTAATTGTATATAAGGGATTTAGGATTCTTGATTAGGTCTTCTTATTAGAGTTGATGAGAAGATTTTAAATGTATTTTCAATTGAAAAGTTATTTCTCATAAAGGAGAATGTATTTACCAGCCAATTAAGTTTTCTCTGGGATGCATACTTGGGTTAGCATATTTTCTCTCTAAAGTAATTTATAATATAGAGAACTGTTGTAAGACAGTCTCTAATATATTCTTTTTAATATGTACTCCATCATCGGTGAAAATTTAATGCAAAATACCAAACCCGGATTAAGACCTTAAAAGAGAAGTGAGAGTTATCAAAATTTGTAGGTTTTAATAAATTTTAATCAATAGTTGAGAATGTGTTAAAAAAGGGTGTATTAACAAGTGTTTAATGATTTTGTCTATGATCAAAATCTTTCTGAGAGAGCTTTTGAAAAATAGGAACTTTTCTTCCTAAGGCCTTGTTCACTTGAGTGGATTTGAGGGAGAGTAATTAAAAGGATTTGATGATAAATTTTGTTGTTGTTTATTTGAATAGATTTGGATGTAAGTGAGAGTGAATTTGGAAGTAAATTTTTTTAATCTGTCACATAAATTAAATCTTACACTAATTTTACTTTCAAATCTATTCTCACTTACCTCCAAATCTATTCAAATAAACAAAAAAAAATTACCTTCAAATCTTCTCAAATCCTCTCAATTATTCTCTTCCAAATCCACTCAAGTGAACAAGGTCTAAATGATGTTATTAAGCAGGTTTAAAGTCATGTGTATGCTTTAAAAAATCTATCATCAATCTTTTTTTGCTTAGAAACAAATACTTCAAGTATCAGCTCAATGATGGAAGATATCTGCTTCATTACAATAAGAGAAGGAAAAAGGACCATACAGAAGCTTTTAATCATGAGTTGTCCAAATTTCAGGTAATTAGTTATCAAAATTTCAGGAAATTAGTTATCAAAATTCAAAATACGAATATTCTCTTTGTTATAGTTGCTATATTATCCACAAGGGTAATATACTTAGTGAGTTGTCAAACATGATCAGCATGCTATAGAGGATTGGTAAATGGTAACTCACTTTGGCTACTGGAACCCTTGATAAAAGAGAGATGGGTACTAGACTAACCTCATAAACTTACGATTGGTAGGCTTTTGAATTCTCAAATCTCAAATATTACATAAAAGATTGTGATTCTGCTTAATTGGAAGTTAAAAGTTGAAAACAAGACATTTAATAAAGAAATAATTATGTTCAAGAGATTAGGAATATTTTAATATTGTGTAGTGTAATAGTGGCCCCAGAAGGAAAAAAAAAAGACTATTGGAGGGTGAAAATAATCGACCCTCCATATATAAATAAACAAATTTAGCCCTCGACTTTCAGTTTCTATTACTTACTGTTAGTTTAACTGCTTTTTGTTACTACTAAACTTTGCTTGATTATTGTTTCGCTATGCTCATTGATTCCTCACTCCTCAGTGAAGAATTTGTGGTTAGAAGCCTAAATTGGCTAAACTAGCCACCCAAGGTTATCAAACAGTTTACCGTCATGAATTAGTTATTTGTCACAATTGTGACTAGAAGACCCTCCCATCAATTGCTTCTCCAGTTTGAACTTTGGTTCTCCTTATGATACTTTGGCTTGCTTACACAACCCTGGGTAATAAAGGCAATCTAAATCGCAGACTAAATAGACCATTTGAGAAAAATATTTTCTGATTTCATTTCAGTTACGTAATCAAGAATGTTCCACTCTCTAAAGAACATATTAATCCTGAAGTACACTTAAGGTGGGGGGCAACATTTTTCTGTGCCTTCCCAACAAGCTTTTGTATGGTATGCAAAATTATAGACGTTGACAATTCACATGACTCTCGCTGTTGTATTTCTTCGCTAAGAACTAGATCAATGACATCGTTATTGCTTCCCAACAAGCTACTCACTACTGAACTCAATTAGGTTGTGACTTTATTGATTTAGATGTTGCGATGTTGATGCACCTTGATACAGCTGTCTCATCAGATAAACTTTGTTTGAGATTGACAACTTTTCGTACACACTTTATATCATGAGATAAACTTTGTATGAGATTGACAACATTTCGTACATACTTTATTGAGTTTCGATAAGACCTGTCGTAGTAGTTTCTCTCCCAATATTGGAAGCAACTGTACAATGTCAAATGATTTCTTGTTTAAGAAAAGTCCAATCTTCATCGGCATGTCCTGTAGTTTATTTCCTGATAGAGGCAGATGCATTTTCGTATGCAAATAATGAAATCTTCTATTTGCATATTCCAAAAACTTTTCCCAATTTTCACATTTTCTTTTATAGTCTTTATTCCTATTCAAATCTGACTTCATTGTTGTAGTTAACGTAAATGACCAAAACTAGTGGTAAAGAAATTACACAAATTTGCTATAGTCATATTTTTAAAAAAATTAAATAAATGTTAAATTATAACATAAAAGTTAACGACAAAGTTTAGTTAATTTTGGTTACATGTCCAAGCTGTTGCAAGTCTTTCATTGAAGAAAGAAACGTATACCCGTATATAAGAGAAATAAACACATTTGTGAAAAATGATAAATAAGCATTCTATTATTAATTTTATGGAAAATAAGTTCTGGTAATTTCTTTATTTCTCTTTTTTAAGAGAAACTTAAGAAATTGAAGTAACCTTATGTGATTTCAGATGGTAGTTGCAACAATCTATTGATTATGTAATCTATATTATTGATGAAGTTAGCACATAGTGCATTTGTCAATTCTGGACTCCTTGGCATTGTGCGTGCACCAAGTAATGTTCACATAGTGCAAGTCTAAACTAAGTTGTGTGGAACTTGCACTGTCTGATATGTGCTCCAGTACTACTTCCTTGAACTTCTATATTTTTCTATTGTGTTTATGGTGAAAACTTCTTATACTGAGAAAAATGAAAATGTTGATGAGTAGATATTTTCCAAATTCACACAAGACTTTCCTTGTGGCTTTTATGCTTGCTGTCATGCTTTCATCTATTATAGGAGAATAAATTATGGTTGTGATAGTTGACGTGCTAATTGTGTATGGAAACTTGTTACCTTCACAATTGATGTAATAGTGTACTGCCTTGCTTTGAAATTCTCATTTATGGCAAAACTTTGTCATATGATTAGTTTTTGTAAGAGATTTAGGGTCCTTGATTAGTCCTTCTGTTGAGGTAAGGTAAGACAGATAATTTCAGAACTAAGAGGTTACTTCTGACGAAAATGCAGCCACCAATGAACGGAAATATTTCCGAGAGAGATTTTGAAAATATTTGATTTTTTTTCCTAATCCTCTCATTACAAAACTTGGTTTTTGACAGTTTATCAAATCCAAAGAGTTAACCTCAAAATATCAGCAAGTAATTTATTGATTTGGATGTCTTCTTGATAAAATGGGGTTTCCTTGTCACTGCAGAGCTTTGCAGCTGACAAGAGAATGAGCGATTACCCGTAGCAGGCATAGCTTGTAGGATTGAGATGATATCCATCATTATTAATTTTTCTTGGAAACAAATACTTCAACTATCAACCCAGTCACAAAGCTATTGAGCAAGTAAGTGTTTTGTTTCTATTTTGGGTAATTGTCAAAATTCAAAGTACGAACAAATATAGGAGTTAGTATAGTATTAGTACCCACAAGGTTAATGTACCGGTTAAGTTGCCAAATATGATCTGCAAATTTAGACTATTGACAAACTGCACTTTCTTTCAGTTCGGTTAGGACAAAAGAGAAATACTTGCCAGAATAATTCCCATAAACTTATGGCTGTGTTGCTTTTGATTCTCACTTTGAAATCTTTTGGTAAAAGATTGTGAATTTATGTGTCACTGTAATTAAAAGTTGGGGACTAGTAAGCATATTTAGTAAATATTGGAAAACATTGTGAATTTTTTTATTATTTGCAGCGTATACAACAAATAATAGCTCTGAAAAAAATCTTTGGGGAGGAATTCAATGAAACATTCACTCCTTGAGATATTAGGGTTCAAACAAACGTACAACAGCTGGCACTGTCAAATGGGTTGACCTAACCCACTTAATAAAAACAGAAAATAATCTACTCTGATGGGACCTACACGACCTGACTAAATAGAGTAATTCACCTAAATTTAAAAATGCAGAAGCACTATTCCAAAGATCATGAGTTGAGTTCTTTATATGTATAATGATACTTATACAACATTTTTTTTTACAACATTTAAACATTGTGTACGTGTCATTCTATAATTGGTCTATGATATTGTTTATAATTATTATTATTGATTGTGGAGTAATTTTGGATCAATCACAGGATGACATGTAGACGATGTTTAAATGTTGTCAAAAAAATATTGTCTAAATATCATTATCTCTTTGTATTGGAACATATAAAATCACAGTATCAAAAACCAAAGTTAGTGAACATGTACGACCATCAATGATTCGAAACATGTATATACCAGCCATCAATGTTAGTCAGTTATAGATATTTCACCAAAATTAGTGGCCGTAATAATAATAATGAAATCAATGTACTTCAACGAAGATCTTGTTATGGCAACCATGGGGAGAAGGAAAGGTTGTCGCAGACATGTTTAGGATTTTTCAAGGATACTTAGGAAAAGTTTAGCACAGTACCCCCGTTAATATAAAATTTTAAAATGATAATTTCTGCGTTTTTTTTATATATATTTTATCCAACTTTCTTAATGTTATTCAATAAAAATAATACTCGCAGTAGTTTCTAATATCAGAATGGGCGTTGGGGTTCATCTTCTTCACGACGTGAGAGAGTGACTTCGCGTGACTGATCGATGCAAGAAAAAAATGGTTTCACATTAAATATTTCTTCGGATATTGTTTATATTCCCATAATCAATATACATTATATATTGACAATTTCTCATATGACGTATACAGTTTTCTTGAAAATTAATTTTAAATATAATTATTTATTTTACATATATAAAACACGGCTATTTTCCCAAGTATCGTTTCATTAAACTTTTATTTTAATACCTGAAATAACAATTTTTAATTACAAGATGTAATGTTTTTAAAATTTTGAAAACTGAGACCACGAAAGTAAATGATTGTGTAGACAAGTACTTTAAAGCACATTGTTTGAGTCTAAACTATGGACTCTCTTGGAATGACCTCCAAACCTACTACAGAACTTTTAGAACATGCTGCTCCTTTTTTATTCACAAAATCAAATCCTCCCAATAAGATAAAACCAACCACCTTAAGCTTATCTCATCACACCTTACATCACCTGAATAATGTCATCTTCTGTCTGCAATTCTAAGCACAAACCTTTCTGTTAGTTCCTATCTCATTTTCTTCACAGAAACTATACATTTGAGGATGAAGTAGTCAGGCTTTATTATAGAAATGAGAAATAATGAAGTTGTGTATTTTCCTTATCTACAATAGGTGTTGCAGTAATAGGCTTTGTTTATAGATTCTTAAATAACTTTAAAGACATTATCGAAGGGGCAATTGAAAGGAAGAGTGATTTAAATTTAATGATGATAAATGAAGATAAATGACAGTATTCTATTCCTAACCGACAGGCAGAACAAAGGATAACTATCACCACCAAAATATCTACTCCAAAGCACTTATAAGTAAAAGCACCCAACCGACCACACCGCAGAACAATCCAAGCCTCCTTCTTAGAACCTTCAACTTACTCAAGAATAAAGAGTTAAAACTCCTCCTTACTCAGCTAAAAACCTAAAGTTTTGTCATTTAGTGACGTCACAATCTGCAAACAGATATATAAATGCGCACACGCAAAGGGTCTTTCAGAAACCCCCAAAGAAAATCAAAGGCTACTTCTGTTGCAGTGAGAACCGTGGATGTAGATGCTTTGCAAGCCAGATTTACAGACTCCAACCATAAAAGCTATGCTTAACACTTATCATACCTCCAAACTCTGTTCAAACCAGTGTGGTTCTAGCCTTGTGCAAACAATCGACGCACCTTTACCTCTGGTATGGTCCCTTATCAGGCGCTTTGAGAACCCACAAGGTTACAAACTTTTTGTGAAGAAGTGCACCATGGTTGCCGGAGATGGTGGCATTGGAAGTGTACGTGAGGTGATGGTCACATCCGGGTTACCGGCTGGTGTTAGTGTGGAGAGGTTAGACAAGCTTGATGATGAGAAACATGTTTTAAAGTTTAGCATCATTGGCGGTGATCACAACCTTGTGAATTACAGTTCCACAATTACTTTGCATGAAGAAGAAGAGAAGTATGGGGGGAAGACGGTGGCGATTGAGTCGTACGTGGTGGATGTTCCGGCAGGAAGTAGTGACGAAGACACGTGCTGCTTTGCCAATACCATCATAGCTTGCAATCTTAGGTCCTTGGCTAAGATCACAGAACAAATGGTTCGTAAGGCTAAGTAAATTACGTCCTTAGGCTACCTTTATTTGTTGTGTTATTATGTTGAGTGTTGCTGTTAATGATGATGATGTTAGTCTATTTAAGGATTTATCAGTTCTTATGTAGGCTAAGGTTACTAATAGATGCTTAATTGTATATATATATATATATGTTAACTCAAATGAAATAAACATTTGATTTTATTTCGGATTATAAATTCTAATTCATTTTGTATTTTTAATTCATGTTCTATCATTCAGAATTACTTTAAAATACTAACTAGGTAAATATTTATATGTTCGATTCCATATAAAAGAAATAATTATGAATTTTGAATTCAAACAACTTGATTTAATTTTTAGTTGAAAAATAATAATAATTATGAAGTAGTATTACTGATGCAACTGAACATTTGCACTTTTATTTTCCGGTCAATGTTACTTTCGGTCTACGCTGTCTCTCAATGAAGGCAATCATAATAGTAACCCAGCACGATTCCAAGAGCTTTGTAAATTGTTTTCCAATCACTAGTACACTAAACAATAACTCCTCTCCAAATACAATTACCTTATCCTATACATACTCTCCTTAGATTCAAATACGCACTCTATTTTCAATTAAAAAATATTCTTGTTCATCTCATTTCTTATTTAATAAAATGTTAAGAATTGTTTCAATAAATATTAATAATAAAAATAATACTGACACTACTCTATAAAATAATACTTAAATACCATTTTGGTCCTAATTTTTGTTTTTTTATAAATTTTATTCATTTTTTATCATGTCATTTAAATTATTAACAGAATAATTTAAATTGTTGACAGAATAGCGTAAAACTATTTGCTTGACGTGTGTGCTAGGTTTTGCTTATGTGACTTATTAATAAAGGAAAAGTTCGATTGAAGTTTAATCAGTAAAGGAGAAGCTCGATTAAAAAGCTCAGCCTGCATGCTAGCAACGTCAACCACAAAAGCTTCGTCAGTGAACAATTATGTAACAAAGTTACAGAAAAAGTTGCCAAACACTAACTTGCCGGCCGAACTTTTCAGCCAAGCTTCTTCCTCTACTAACAAATCATGTAAGCAAAAAAACACTCGTCATGTAAACAGTATCACAATGTACACTTTTTCATTAATAATTTAAAAGCTGTCATGAAAAAGGATTAAATTTAATAAAATTTATCAAAATAAAAACCTAATTAAACACGTAAAACAAATGAGAACCACATTTGTTAACTATAATTAAATAAACATATTTTAGGGTAAATAAAAACACGAAAAGAAATTTAAAAGAACAAGCAGACAAGCCGTGTTTTTGCTAAAAAAATTATGTTTGAGATTGTATCCGTCATGTCACCATAATGCATGCAAAAATGTATACGAAAACCCGATCATATGCCCAATAAACCAGATAAGCCTGATAAACTGGGAATTTCAGTCATTCACGCTACACTGCGTAAAACACGTTTAATGGACATGCACAATTGCACAGGCTTAGTACCTAACACTAATGCAACACTTAGCCACAAATGCATGTAAGAAGATTTCTAAGATTCTGAAAGACAATTCTCGGTTGGGATTCACGGCCTTCCTTTTAGAGACCATGTCTATAAGTTACAACACCAGAGGCCCATTCAATGGTTTATATACCTACCTCATCACAGACCAATCTTGGATTTGAATGCAAAATATTGAGTATTCCGCAAATACATGCCTAACACGATAGGTAATTCGACAGCCTTTAAATTGACCCATCCAACTCACCATAATTTTAACAGAATGCAGACATGGATTCATTATCTAAGACTGACAAAAAGCTAACCATCGAAACCGAAGAAAACATATCTAACCAATAAACCCTATTTGAAAATAGAAAGTAATGACTACATATCAAAGGCTTTCATTTAACCTCAGTTAGCTACTATAACAGATCATCTGGTGAGATGCAATATCTCAAACAAAATAATGTCCGGACAACAACGCTTTACATGGCTTCGAGGAAGTATGGAAACCTACCAAATACATTGGGGATAGAAATTATTGAACTAAACAATCAAAATCCAACTAGATGAACATCATCAACTCTGGCCTACAGTATACATTGTTGTGCTCATCCTCCAAGGCAGGGTATGATGCTACAAGAGCATCTTGAGCTCCAATATATAAAGAGTTGTAAATCTTCCAATATACCTCCCTAACTTTCCGGGCAGGATGGAACAGCCCTTGCAGACAATAATTCAGAACTACGGCCGCTCCCAAGGCTACTCTCATTCCTTCAATTGCTTCCATCACAGCATTAATCACATGCGGAGATGTTTCAAAAATGTTTGGCCAGACATAATTCAGTAAATGCACCAGTGCATCCTCACAACCCAAACCAGCCACTCCCAATGCCATGTGCTTCACAGCAGATGCAGCAGTCTGCCTGTGAACCAAATCCCTGTCCATAAGAGCATCCTCAAGCAACGGAGTAACAGCATAGATGTAGTCTTTTCCCATTTCACCAATGTACTCAAATAGGAAAGACAGGGACTTCAGCACACCGTTTTGCACATTAAGTTCTGGGACACGATACTCATTCATCAAAGCCGGTAAAACTGTGAAGGGTGAACATGTTTCTGCAACAATTGCAATAGCTACAGTAGTGCAGACACGGTTCTGCCTCTCCTGAACCTTGAGGTTATTTAACAGAGTTGCTAGGACATCTTGTGGACCAATGGCCTTTGCTATATAACCAAAAGTGTTCACTGTAGCTCTACGGATTCCCTTCTTGTGTGCTTTAAGCATCTCAAGCAGCTCAAAACAAATTCTCATCCATTCTCTTGCAGGTACGAACTCAGCACCACGATCAGCAATTCTTCCCACAAGGTCAATACAATTCTCCTGGACTTTCTCATGTCTATTCTTCAAAATCGGGGTCAACCTTGGAAGTAAATCCTTAATAGGTGGAGTCATCTTTGTCATACCGATAACATTGACAATAGACTTGAGAGCTCCCAGAATTGATCCCAAAACCTCGGGATACTCTTCTCCCAAATACTCATATAAGACAACACCAAGATGACCCATCAAATTTTCCTCGTGGCACTGCTTCATGACAACAGCAATCCTTGAAATGAGATCTGCTGCTTGCTGCCTCACCTTTGCACTCTTGTTGTTCAATCTCCACTTGATGGTACCACAAATCTGTGGAAGATACGATTTCACTCTCTGCCCAAGTGAGTTTACAACTGCACCAAACCCATTGAGCATCACATTGGCATCATCACTGGTCTGCTCTTGGAAGGCATAAAGAATACCATCAATCAGAAGCTCTTCCAGCCGTGCATCAATATCTGAAGCCCCTAAGTTAGTAACCACCTTCTCAATAGTTTCCATAACCATTCGCCTATATGGTTCACTCTCATCTTTAAGATCCTCAACAATTCTACCAACAATATCGGCAACGCCGACCTTGTTTGCTATCTCTACAGTAGTCTCCACCAGTTGCTTATAGTTTCTTCTATCTAAAGCCATCCTCCTAACCCAGAAATTCCTGAAAAATTCAGGGAGGATATCATTTCTAATATATTCAGCTTCCACACCCTCAGTACTCACACATTGCTTCACCACTTTCAAAACAATTTTCTTCATTTCTTCATCGGGTGACTGGAATTCACGAATCAGAATGAGCATGACTTCCTTAGTATAGTAACTGGCATACAGAGCTTCCATCAATGGAATAATAAATCCAATTGCCTTCAGAAACGCAGCCAACACCTTCCCACGGTGTTGCCTAATACCTTTCCACAGCGGTTTCAAGACAGAGTCAAAACTTTCAATACCATAAGGAGCCGCTGCCTCAGCAAGGGCGGCAAGAGACAATGCAGTGATTGTTCTCACCTTCTGATTCTCATCATTCAGGCCATGTTCAATAATTTCCACAAGAGATCTAAGATGCGGCAACACAGCGCAACCAATTAAAATGGCAATCTGCTGCACAATTTTAATCCCTGTGTGCCTAGCTTGCCATGATTTCTTACTCTGACAAACTGCCTTCAAGAATGGCAACAGTGCAGGTATACCCAGAGCAGATGCAACAACACTAAAAGCCCTAGCAGTAGTGTTCCTAACATATTCATCAATATTATCTATATCAGGCCGCATGGCAGCAATCATTGTAGCCAGCCCAGCAGCTTTACTGAGATTAGATATTATTTCTCTCCCCTCAACACGGGCATAGTAGTCCTCATCAATCAACAAGGGTTCAATAACAACAAGAATCTTATGCACAAAAGGCCGAACCAATTCATCTAATTTATACAAAACCCTGTCTATCACCTTAACCAAAAGATGTCTCTCCTGATCCTCAAGTGTAGGCTGCATCAGCAACGGCAGGATGCGGTTAAACAAAGGTCCGGCACCAAACTCACGAGCCTTATCAGTAAGCTGCCTTAATGCTGTCTTCCTCTGCGGTGGTGTCCCATTCTTTACTTTAAGCAGAAGCTTCATAATCTTCCTTTCCTTCTGCTCATCTGGGGACAGCTCCTCCTCGTTCTCTTCATTCAACAGTGCCCCAAAGTACTGATAATCCTCAGGCTTCATAAAGGGCAATCCACCAGGCACCTCCTTTGGAACATCAAACTGTTGCCCACGATTCTCTTCAGGAATTTGATAGAGAGGGGTACCCAACGGAGTAGGAGTGGCAAGAAGCTTCCTAGCAGGCGTCCTAATGGGCACATACGAAGCAGGGGGCTCCAAAATCTTATACCCCTCTTGGGGAAACATAGCATCAAGCTCCTCATCCGTCAAGGGACGATTCCTCTCCTCAATATCCCTCTCCCACCTCAACAAATTGTACTGCTCCGGCGTGATGGAGCCTTGTAAAGCCCCAGGGGTTGGAGTAGCAAGTTCAATACCACCAACAGGGGTAACACCAGGAGTATAAGCAACAGCAGGAGTAGCACCAGGCAATGGAGTAGCGCTTCCCATAGTAGCAGGGGTTTCATCCCATCTTGATCTTTGCCTCTTAGGAGTTGGGGTAGCCATCCCAGAAAGCTTAGGAGTAGCATCCCAAGTCATACCAGCAGGTGTAGCACCAGGTGTAACACCGCCTGCAAAGGGACGAAACCAGAAAAAAATTATGGGTCAAAAATTTAACACGTAATAAAAGAGGACTTAAGAGGGTTGTAAACCAACCTGCAGGTGTTGCATCAGAATCCGCAACTCTACCAGGGGTAGGAGTCTCATCCCATCGGTTCCTCCTCCCAGGGGTCGCATCCGAAACCCTTCCTGGCGTCGGGGTAGCATCCCACCGCCCCGGGGTTGTGTCCGGCATATCCCAATCAGAGGTTTTGGCTTTCTTCACAGGGGCAGCACCAGCACCAGCACCATCCTGAGACTGGTCCCACCGGTTCCTCCTCTTCTGCTGCTGCTGCTGCTGCGGCGGAGCAGCCTTGGCAGCCTCCTCCTCTTCCTTCTTCTTCTTGGAGATGGCCTTCAGAGTTTCCTCCTTCTCCCTCTTGAGGGCCTCCTCGCGCATGATATCACCGTAGGTCCTCACCGAGGGGTCGGGGGTCTTCTCCCCGGCGGCGAAAGGGTCGTGGCGCTCAGGGGAGATGATCTGGTTGAGGCGACGGCGGCGGTAATCGTCTTCACGGTCGATAATTCGCTGAGGCTTTCGGAACCCGATGTCGGCGTCAGATTCGGGGGCGGAGGGCATGTCCTTAAGGAGAGACTTAGGGGCGGTGTAGGAAGCGAGCTTGCGCGCAACCTCGTTGTCCATGGCGTCGAGATTCTCGTCATCCTCGTTGGCGGGGATGGAAGTGAGGTAAGAGTCCTTATCGCTTCCGCCGTAGAGATCGGTATCGAAGGTGACAGAGTTGAGCGATGCCAGTTGCTGTTCCATTCGCTTGCGTTCTTCCTGCGTTTTCGCGATCTCGGGGTCCACGGAAGCCATGGTTATGCTTGGAACTCCTAAAACCCTAACCCTAAACAGAGAAGGGAGATAGAGAGCGAGAGAAGATAGGGTTGAAGAAGGATGGATTTAGATTCGCCAAATGGATAGGAATTGAGGGTGAAAGAAACCCTATGCAGGTTGATTAGTGAGTGAAGGTTGAAGAAACACATTCAGATACAACATAAGTGGAACCGACATAGCCTGTTGGGCCAAGAACGGCCCAATTCAGTTATATCTATCTACCAGGGCCTTTTCCTTCCTGCACTTTATTTTTCAAAGGTCCAATTTTGCCTTTAACATTTTTGACATGGCAAAAATACCAGTCCAGAATATATTTAATTTTGAAATGTTTTATCAGAAATTGTAATAATGGTGATTCTTTTGAAAATTTTAATTTTCCAACATGTCAAAATAGTTAATATGAAAGATATTCAATGCTATAAAATGTATAATCTTTGACATTATTTTATACTATATATTCTGGAATATCTCTCACCTTATTTATTATCCGGAATGTAATTACCAAATGTTTTAATATAACCTGTATAACATTTTGAAAGCTGTCAAAAAGTAAAAAATGCGAGGTGCAAGAATATAAATGAGAAGTGCGTGAAGAAAATGAAGCCCAACTTTAGTCCGAGCCCTTAGAAAAACCTCTATTTTGTTAGACTAAACTGCAACTTGGTGAAAAAAAACTGAAGAGTAGGAGCCTTCTTGATGCAGTATTGCTATACCACCTTTGGAGAGTATTGGCTAGGAATTACTTTAATGCAATATACATTCTCAACTACCATATCATATCTATCATAATGGAAAACTTTAAGTTGAAGGAAAATTAGGTTTCAATTTGAACCTTGTTTTACAGCTTGGTCATACGTACATTCTTATTGCAATGTTTTGCTTATTTTTATAGTTCATGAAGTACTGGTTTTGTTACATACATTCTTTTGCAATGCTTATTAAATGTTAAATATTGAAGTAATAATTCCTTTTTAAGCAATTTCAGTGCGTGTTCTTTTTCTATTATATTTCATTATATATATATATATATATATATATATATATATATATATATATAATTAATTAAAATGACTTATATTAATACGTATATTATATATAATATTTTATTTTTAATAGTATTAAACTATTATAGAAAACATCATATGTTTAATATGAAAAAAAAATAGATAACTCAAATAAATATATAGAAAATGGTATTATAGTTATTTCAAATAAAAAAAATTATACGACTAAAAGTAATATCACATTGATTTAAAAAATATAACAAGTAGAAACAAACAATTTAAGTCTATACTTTAGCACCATTCTCGTTCTGCACTAAATCTGCTGGAACATATTAATCTGCTCATACTATAAAGGTGATAATTGTAAACAAGAAGAAACACTAACAAATATATATTAACATACGTAGACATTCATATCAACAAATTTTAAAACATACAATCATTTATTCTAGACTTGACCATCCGGATATATGTACTGATATCAGACTCTAGCGAATTATGCACTTGTGGTAACTTTTATTGCTCTGCAAAGTCATTGTCAATGAGTTTCACCGTATCACATACAAGGTCAGTCCGTTAATGTCCTTGACCAAGGTAAAGCCCCTATACTAGGAGTTCCTGCTCCTCTCATCATATATCTCACCATTCTCTACTTAAGATTAGATGTTAGTACATCAAGATAACACCAAATAAAAAATTCATATATCAATACACACATTATTTTAACCATCACTAATCATCCTTGGATTAGTACCAATCATTCACATATCATATTATGAACCAACAATTGTTTTAACATTCACATAATCACACACATTAAACACATAATAAGAGATATACGTAAATTTAGTTAAAATCATGATATTTTCACTCAATCACCAAATATGCTCGCTTAGCGAATAATGTCTGCCAGTATACTCGCTCAGCCACCAGATCTACTTGTTGGGAAAATCTCCCGATACACACTCAGATATTTTTCCAAAATTAAGTCTTGTTGTTCATTGATAATTGAAAGACTTTAAATAACCATGATACTTATAATATTATGGAAATAAAATAAAATCTGAAAATAAAATATCAACTGATTTAAAAATAAAATCTCCTTAACCTATCATAAAATAATATTCTACCTAGATAAACAGAAAATCATAACTACTCATCCCTATTTTATCTCTATCAAATCAAATCAAATATTACTAGACCCAAAACTAATAAAATAATATTTAAACAAAATTATTAATAAAATCCTAAGATTTAAGTTTATCCCAACAAACTCCCCCATAAACTTAAATTCTTCCTTCCTTGCTTTCCATGTGCATCATCCCACACTGGGTTTGCTTCTTCTCTCCAAGATTTTCAGCTCCAGTTCATACAATCGGTTCTTCTTTGCTTTTACCTGGGTTGTTAGACGACCATGTTTATCCTTTAAATGCAATACCTGATTTTTCATAAAAATTGAATTACCTTTTTCAATTATCTGACCCATGCTTAAAATATTGTTCTTCAACTTCGGAACATAATAAATATCCCTAATCTCTCCAACTTGTCCATTATTCTGAATATGTTGAATTGTTCCACGCCCTTTCACGGCCACCTTGGAGTCATCTCCAAAAGACACAAATTTGCCCTCCACCTTGGTGAGTTCATAAAAAAAAGTTCTCGTTCCCACACATATGATTGCTTGCTCCAGTATCTAGATACCATACTGAGTTGGTAGAAATCTCATCAGCCTTCATCTCTTCTTCATCTTCTTCCCTATTTTTATCTGGTTCAATAACACTAGATGCTTTCTCTTCCTTTTCAAGAGTCGTCTTCTTCAGCTCCTCAAGCTCAACCCTCTGTCTATTCATAATTTCATTAGCTTCATCCAGAAGCCTCCCTATCCGCTTAATCTCTTCTTCCTTTTGTTTGAGTTCCTTTTCCACGTTTGTCACACCTTTTACTGAGATCACTTCATCCACTATTGAGACCGAATTTTCCATGTCCATTGTATCTGATCTCTTTGCCAACAACAGTTCTTCTGCATCTTCTTTTGCATCTTCAGTAACGAGATTCGTCTCCCCCTTTGTCTCGGTCTTGTAATACTTTGCAAAATGACCAAACTGGCCACAGTTGTAGCACTCTATTGATGATCTACACTCGTTTGCATAGTGGCCGTACTTGCCACACTTAAAACACTTCACTATTGACTTATCTCCTCGCCATTTTCCTTGTCCTCGGTCATGCCAATTTTGCTGACCGATTTGATCTTCATTATCATTACCTCGGCCACGTCCACCTTGTCCTCGACTTCCTCGCCCTCTTCCACTAGGACTTCGGCTCTGAGTAATCCAAGATTTATTCGAATCAAACTGTACTTGTAGTAGTGCTTGATTGTCGGGTTCAACATGATCATCCCAACTCCTTCTCCTTTGTTCGTGGGCTTCTAATGACCCAGCAAGTTCATCCACTGTGAGAACCGACAAGTCCTTCGATTCTTCGATGGCACACACAATACTTTCGAAATCTTTTGTAAGAGATCTCAAAATTTTTCCCACAACTCGGCTAGATGGCATTTGTTCTCCATTCCTGCCGAGTTGATTGGCCACCTTTTCTACCCGAGTTATGTACTCGGTTATATGCTCTCTGAGCTCCATCTTCAATCGTTCAAACTCTCCTCTAAGAGCTTGTATTCGAACTTGTTTAACGCGATTGTCACCTTTATATGCAACCTCCAATATCTTCAAGGCTTCCTTTGCTGATTTGGCATTCGCTATTTTTCGAATCCCGACTCATCTACTGCATTGTAGAGAAAATACAATGATGATCCATCTTTTGCATGTGTTTTCTTCAATGTTGCTATCTGTGCCACCGTCTGATCTTCGTCCGCATTTGGTTCGATGTACCCTTCTTCCACCATATCCCAAACGTCTTGGGATCTCAATAACGCCTTCATCTGTAGGCACCAATTATCATAATTGGTTTTTCTCGTCAATTGTGGCACACTCATACCATTAACAACCTTTGTCATCTCTCACAAAAAAAAAACAAGCACTCACTTTTTCTCTCACGGTGTTTGACTCTCTCCCCTCTCTTTTTCTCTCTCTCGGTACTCAGAGCATAAAGCTCTGATACCACTGTTGGGAAAATCTCCCGATACACACTCAGATATTTTTCCAAAATTGAGTCTTGTTGTTCATTGATAATTGAAGGGCTTTAAATAACCATGATACTTACAATATTATGAAAATAAAATAAAATCTGAAAATAAAATATCAACTGATTTAAAAATAAAATCTCCTTAACCTATCATAAAATAATATTCTACCTAGATAAACAGAAAATCATAACTATCCATCCCTATTTTATCTCTATCAAATCAAATCAAATATTATTAGACCCAAAACTAATAAAATAATATTTAAACAAAATTATTAATAAAATCCTAAGATTTAAGTTTATCCCAACACTACTCACTCAGTGAGTAGTATTTAACAACACACTCGCCCAACGATCAAATAGCTCGCTCAACGAGAATACCAATGAAACTTACAAATCTAAATTCTTCCAAAAGTCAGCCAACGAGTATATTCTCACTTAATGACTGTCAAATTAGTGAACTCTTTGAATTTGGTCTCGCCTAACGACTACAAAGTCAGTAGCTCTTTGATTTTGACTTTCCCCAGCAAGTACATGCTCGCCTAACAAGTCTGCATAAACAAAATTATGCAGATTTATGTCATTCCACTCTTGCAAAATCAGTTTAACTCTAACCATATATGTCAAATCAACCAATTATCACATAATACATAATTTTCATTGACTTAATTTATCTCAAACGCAATCTCAACCAATACAACATTTCAACATTTCAACCTACGATCACTAAAGATGATTCAAAATTTATACCTCAATTCAGTAGGTTATAATTGATCAGACAACTCAATTTTACAAACCAATTATCATACAAACCTACATCCAGTAATTATAAGTTGTCTATTAGTTAAAATTAATGTAACTAACTAGCTTCCCTTACCTAACAGATAATCAAACAACTATAGAACCCTCAAAACACCTTTAGACGCACAAGAAGTCTTATCTGTCCTATAAACAACACAAACACGATCATGACATACCATTAGGACTACTACTAAGCAGATACTTTTAAAGATGACTCAGATAATACAAACTAGAACAATATACATGAAAAAAAATGCACAAACTAAAGAAAAGGGGCAAAACCCAACTTACTCCGTTGTAGAAATTAATTAGACAGAATTGAAGATCTTATCCCAAATATTACTCTATCGATTCTCGATCTTCAAACAGACGAAGGGATTATTAAAAAATCTAAAGAGAAAAAATAACTCTAGAAAAAGTGATTTTTTTGAGAGATAATGTGATAGAATATAATAAAACTCATTTATGAAAACTCTATTTATACTTTAAACTTTTATTATTAAAATAATCCACTTTTCTCATTCTAAATACACCGTCAATCCTAAAACACAAATTTATAAACTCTTACATTATACCTTTACCAAATATTTATATAAGCTTTTGCATTATTTAATATTTTAAATTTTTTTATTGTCTAAAAGTTTCCATTATAAAATATTAAAATAAAAAATAATATGGACATTGTGTGTTTAAGTTTATTTGATATCTACTCTAATAATAAAATGATCACAAAAAAATAAAAATTTATAATTTTAAAAAAGAAAAGAAGAATAAAAAGTAAAGAGTGTTCTCAAATGAATTAAAGATGAATTGAAGAGATTTAAATGTGTCAAAATATCATTTTTTTTTAAATTAATACTAGAGTAGTTTCAACAATCACTTTGACAGTAAAACAAGAAGAAGAAATATGATAATATGATATTGAAAAAAAAAAATCTTTGAGCACGTGTTTATATTTCAGTTCTGATAAATCTTACTCAATTTTTTTGAAAAAGAAGAAGAAGAAGAAGCAACGTTTCTTTATAAAAAAAATATTAATTTTACTTTTGAAAAAAGTTCTTCAGTTGCATTTAAGCTAAATACAAAGATGCACTAAATTTGTTAGTAAATTAATATGAACAAAAGGCATGGGTATGGGAAGTAGTAGTATAAGCAAGTTAGTCACTGTTCAGTCGGCTTGACTCTCTCGTCCATGCCACGTGCTTGTGCCATGCCTCAGCAACCAGTCTAATACCCTAGTCACAACACGTACACGTTTGAACGTTAGATTACCCAACCTTTTTTTCTTAGTACAATCCCAAAATTTTCACTAGTTTTTTAGGTAGAAAAAATCCAACTACTAGAACAAATATTTCACTCATTACCAATTACAAACGTGAAGTTGACACTGGAATTCATTCATACATTACTACCAAATCACCCCTTTACTTTACAGTGCTATTTGATGTTCTTTTTTTTCTTTTTTACCTTTCGGATTTTCTATCTAAGCCAAAGAAGTAAAAGTGCAAAGGACCAAGATGCTGACTGGCAGATTGGTAATGTTGTATATATATGGAATACAAAGATGATGGAGGATCAAATCATCAAATAAACAAGGAAGAAAATGGTCTGCCAACTGAAAACTCAACTGGTTTTTCTCTTCCTTGTCTGGGGTTCATGGGCATTTCTGTGCTATGGTCTCCCAAGTGAGTACTCCATATTGGCCATCGACCTTGACAAGTTTCCTTCAGAGGAAGGGGTGGTGGAGCTGTTTCAACGATGGAAGGAGGAGCACCGAAAGTCTTACAAACACCCTGAAGAAGCAAAGTTAAGGTTGGAGAATTTCAAGAGGAACTTGAAATACATCGTAGAGAAGAATGCAAAGCGAAATTATCCTTACGGGCACAGTCTAGGATTGAACAGGTTTGCTGACATGAGCAATGAAGAGTTCAAGCATAAGTTTATTTCAAAGGTAAAGAAGCCATTAGGCAAAAGACACGACTTGCCTAATAAGGATGACTCATGCGAAGATGCACCTTACACTTTGGATTGGAGGAAGAAGGGTGTTGTGACTGGTGTCAAGGACCAAGGACACTGTGGTAAGCTTCTATACAGTCTATACACAGCTATAGATTTATTTCGAAACATTGATGATTATCTATATTGTTCTATAATGGTTGTGACTTATGTAAAAATCCTGCTGCTGTCAAAACTCAGTGCTGTAAAAACCCTTCTTTTTTTGCTCATCGTTTTTGCACGTAGTAAAAGTATTTCTCACTGTATTTTTAGGTAGTTGTTGGGCATTCTCTTCTACTGGAGCCATGGAAGGAATAAATGCAATTGCGACAGGGGACCTTGTTAGCCTTTCAGAACAGGAACTTGTTGACTGTGATAGTACTAATGATGGATGTTATGGAGGCTACATGGACTATGCTTTTGAATGGGTCATGCACAATGGTGGAATCGACTCAGAAACTGAATATCCATACACTGGTGTAGAGGGTAGATGCAATATCACCAAGGTCTTCTTTCGTAAACCCTGCATTTTCCTTCTCATGCTATTCTAAATATCTAATTTACAGATTTTTTTTTTCTTGTTCAGGAGAAAACAAAGGTTGTTAGCATTGATGGCTACTCCGATGTGGGACAATCAGATAATTCCCTGTTGTGTGCTACAGTGAAGCAACCTATCAGTGTTGCTATAGATGGTTCTTCACGGGATTTCCAACTATACACTGGTGTAAGTGTTATTTGACCTTTCACTATTATTGCAGAAGAAAAATCCAGAAAATGGAATTTGCATTCATAAACTAGTCATTTTCACTTTTCTTGAACAGGGTATCTATGATGGACATTGCTCAAGTGATCCGGATGATATTAATCATGCAGTTTTAATTGTTGGTTATGGTTCAGAGGATGATGAAGATTACTGGATTGTAAAGAATTCATGGGGAACCTCATGGGGAATGGAAGGGTACATTTATATTAAAAGGAATACTCACTTAAAATACGGAGTGTGTGCAATCAATTACATGGCCTCTTACCCTACCAAAGAGCCTACTGCTCCATCCCCAAGTAGTCCTCCATCACCGACTTCACCATCGCCACCGCAACCACTACCACCTCCGCCGCCACCTCCGCCGCCACCTCCACCACCACCACCACCAGCTCCACCGATTAGATGTGGAGATTTCTCATATTGTTCAGCTCATGAGACATGTTGTTGCCTTCATAGGTTTTTTGATTTCTGCCTCGTTTATGGTTGCTGTGAATATGAGAATGGCGTGTGTTGCCGTGGAACCGAGTATTGCTGTCCTAGTGATTTCCCCATCTGTGTTACTGAACACGGACTCTGTCTCAAGGTATGAGATATCATATCTATGTTCTAGCCCTCTTTCATTTGGTAGCATTCTGAATGTTTTCTGAATATAGTAAATTTGTGTTATGTAGCACCACAGAGATTTGATCGGAGTCGCTGCAAAGAAGAAGAAGTTCGGAAGTCACAAGTTACCATGGACTAAATTAGAACAAACAGAAAACACATTTCAACCCCTTGTGATGAGGAATGTTTTCGCTGCAGTGCTTTGAATTTACTTCTCTCCCTCTTCTCTTTTCATGTTTGGATTTGCTCAAGAAAAATAATATGTTAACACCGCCATTCATTATAAGTTTCCACGTGTCGTTCATATCAAGTCAACAACAAAATATGCTTCAAATGCTTTCATTTGTTATATGTATAAGTATTATCATAAGTTAGTTGAGTTTTACTGTGAATACTTATCTACATCGAACTATCTTTTTCTTTTAGGTAACAAAGAAAAGTTCTCAAATGGCATTTTATTACAGGGTCTCCAATTATTCATACATGCCATTTTTTAACTTTAGATAAGTCAATGCATATTGCAAATTACTAGGATATTTATACATTGGATAAACTATTAATTAACGGTAAGTGCATATGATTACTAGAAAAAAAAATTAATCTTTGAAAATTTTCTAATTTGATCTTTCTGCTATATGAATGTGTGTTTCACGATAGTTGTCCCAAAATAGAATTTGAGATTATCTATAAAAGGTCATTTGTTGTTGATTCCACGATTGGTAACATTGGTATGGGCAACTTCAAGGACATAGGCTATGATTAATAAGTGCACTTGACACATTTTCAGGAGATGCCAAAAAATGACCTTAATTTTGTTAACATTCTCACAACCTCTTTCAGTTCTTTGATCAAAGAAGTTATTCAATTATTTCAATTTCTTTCTCTTTTTCCTTTCACATATCATTTTCATTATAATTTTCTCGATGAAGAGAAGATATAGAAGTAGCGAACAAAAGATACATTGTTTTATACATAGATGATGTTTATTTAGCTAATTCTTATGAATTTGGACATAATCAATACAACTGAAGATTCTTGTTTCAAGATTTGAAAGATAAGGAATCAACAATAAGAATTTTATATTTGTATAGATAAGTCTCAAGGTTTAGCACTCGAGAAAGGAGTTGATTCATAAGATAAGCAACAATTTTCACCATTTCTCCCCAATAAAATAAAAAAAGTAACTATAGATAAGTGATATGAGAACTTTGATAACGTGGTACTAAAAGTATTGTTCTCTCGTTATATTATAAAAGTCATGAAATAGTGTAACAAAATTTTGAATTTAAGGTGACAATAATTTAAAAAAAAATAAAAAGATTTAAAAAAGAAAAATAATAGACTCTTGAACACACATAATAATGAACACTCAAATTTATCATTTTTATTACATATATAATATGAGTAGTTTAAATTAATACTTTTAAATACTTTTTCCTTTTTTCTCTATACTAATATTAATTTAAAAAGTAAAATATGTTTTTTCCTCCAAATTATCATGAAAAATTATTAAACATCATTTTCAACAAATAACACATAGAGATTATATTTTAATTCATTGTAAAACTACGTTTGTCTCTAAAATACACTCTACCTATCGTCTATTAAAAATGATGTTTTACATTGACTTTTATAAATTATAACACTAATATTTTATAATTTAGTTTAAAAATGAAACACAATTTTTTTTTATAATAGTTTCAGATAACAGTATATATTTAACTCTAATTTAAAATTCTATATTTCCTTTCATTTTATTTACGTTTGTTTGCTATAATTAAGAATTTTTTTCTACTTAACTAAAAATGAATTAAAAGCTCTTTTCAAAAGAATTTTGTTTTTATGTTATTAAAAGTAAACGTCTTAAATTAAAGAAAAACAAAAGTTATATTGTTTATTGGAATTATGGGCCAATGCTAGCCCATTTGGTTTTCTCACCGAGTCTCATGTTCTCTTTTAGTTTTTTTTTTTACATATAAAAAGTAAATAGTAAGGATACATACTATATGGGCACTGATTACTGTATCTTCTTTTTTACATTCCTCTATATCCCTATACATTAATATTTTATTATAATAAAATATTTTATTAGAAAAAATAGTTCTGTAGTGAATATTATTTAGAAAAGGTGGTGTCATTTTTTTTTCTCAGTTTTTTGCACATTTTCCCTTTTATTCTTCCCCAGACAGTTGCTTCTCAATCAATAATAGAAACGTGACCCACCCTATTGTACAATGCATTCTCTGTTAGTCTCTACAAATTGCACCAATTTTTCATGTTAACTGTTGTTTATGCAATAGTTCAATCTTCATGTTATCAGGTTTAAGTATCTCTACAAAACACACATTCATAATTTACTCTAAATTTATTTAAGTAATTTTAGATGTTCTTAATCAACGTTTTTTTTTTAAGTAATCAAATCTGTTCAAAACACTGATTAAAGATATTTCGATAATTAAGTCACTAATTAATTCGTCAATATCACAATAAAATTTTAAATTTATAATAATTATAATTAATTATTTTCTTATTTTTATTCATGTTTATAATTTTTCGAATGAGTCTTTCGTTAGCAAAATATGTTCGATCATAATCTATTACCTACTAGCACTCACCGATGGGTGTAGCTTCAGTTTCTCATCATGTCTAACTGGATTTCTGTATCTGACTTTTCTAAGTTTATTTATGTGGCTGATTGTTTTATCAAGTATATGGTCAGATTGTGTGGGCATATAATACACTTCTTAAATCAAAACTTAAAAAAATTATGACTTTCCCACGATCGCACAATCTTAAAAGTTTTTATTAAGTTATTGAATTTGTATTTGTTAATTGCTGCAAAGGAAAAACATTAGCTAAGGATTTCCCGAAGCTTGTCAACATTAGACGTGCACGTATTAAATATGGAGAAGACCACACACTTTAACTTTTTGACTAAAGAGCAAGATTTCCTAAATCTATGCTCAAATAGTGTATAAAATATCTAGATTTCCAAATTTTTATATCCAACACTCATTCATAGGTTTCTCTATAATGCTAGAAACAATTTTAGAAGAACGGAAGGAAATTTCTTCAAAGTTCAGTGAGGCCTAACGCGTGTTTTTTTCTTCCGCTAGAATATGATTTTACTTTTACATGCTTCCATTTTTTTGTGTAGTTGGAAAGAGTTAACTTATTTTATGGAGGTGCTCATGGAGCCATTTGGCTGAAAAAACGTTTTAATTATTTTCAATATTTATTGTATGTGTTTTATAAATTTTAATTTCATATCAATATAAAGTAAAAATATTTTTTTTTACAGACTGTTATTTATTTGTTAATGTTTAGACTTTAAAAAACTATCCTCCTTATTTCTTAATATATGATCCCAAATCTATCCGAATGTTATAAATTTAACTTTCCAGCCTTTAGTGAAAAATATGTTTTAATAGCTATTTGTGATTCAGAATATTTTCTGCAAAATATCTTTGTTGAAACAATAGTAGTTTTAAGAGTCATCCACTTTGAATCACATATATTAAATTATATATTAAAAATTCATTTTCATTTTTAATAGTCAATACTTTCATTACATATCTTAATTTTAATTTTAAATTTAATTTGATTTATCAATTAATAAATAAAAAAATCAATCATCTCATGCCATTGTCGTTTTTATTTTATCTGAATGCTTATTTTTTTACTAGTTATTTCTTTAAAGTTGTTCTTTTAAAGGAAATATAAGTAAAAGAAAATCTTAATCTTGATTATTGAAGGTGTAACACACACAAAGTTTAATTAAATTATACCTAACAAGTGATTTACACAAACAAATCTTAAAATGAAAGAAGATCTTAAATTATTATTTTCTAAATATAGTAAATAAATAAATTCTAATTAATTTAGTTCAAAACCTGAAACAAAAATAATAATCAAATTAACCCAACAAAATAATTTATACTAGATTATATTATTTATGGGATTACCATTGATACTGCATGGGCTTTATTTTGATTTTTAAAGAAGACTATTTGCTCTATCACGTAAGAGTACATAAAACTCCTTTTGGGTTACCTCTTTCATTTCATCTGCCCCTTTTACATCTCACGTGGTGGTTGGCTTGGCTTACCATCGTATAATAAAGCAAAATAAAATTATTAATAAAATATATGAATATTTAATATTTTTCAGCTAACATTGATTTGATATTTGAGGGAGCTTAATTCCTTATTTCTTCTAAATGGATAATTCTTTCTATGATTGCTAAATTAGTCTGTAATTGTCAGGGCATTATCGGCATCTTGCTCCATAAGTTTAGAATAACCAAAAATTAAACTCAAAATTTCGCATCTTATCAAAAGTCTTAGCCGTAAGTTACGATTGTACTAATTGTCAAGTTATTAATGAAAGACAACCAACAAAAAATGAATGGTCAGATATTGTAGTTAATGTATTTTGCAACTCGCCGAACGGAAATTTGACAAGTTTAAATAGTGTCATAAATATACTTAACAGAATTAAAGTTGTCATTAATATATTTGACAAAATTCAACTTTTTTTTCTTACGAATTTCTGTTCACGAGAAGTAATCAATGGACAATGAATATAAATGCGAACACTTACTTCAACTGAAATTTAAACCATATTTTATTATTTTGCAGTGAACAGTATTTGGAATAGCGGAATTGAAGGAAATGAAGAATAAGAAGATAATTAAGCGGTAATTAGGGACATAATTGGATTTAAATTCCAGAATGCGTGCATTGTAGAATTTGAAATGTTTGGCATGTGTGGAGTTTTGTGGTGCACATGGATGAGTCAATCGTTTTCTTGACTGCCTTATTTTGATTAAAAAGGGGAAAGTGGTTGGATTAAAGAAGAAAGAGAGGCGTAAGGCACGTGCTGAGTCAAGAATGGCAGACAGAAACCCTAAAATGACCCCATCTTCGTGGGACGCAAGAACCCTTTTTCTAACATATTCATGTTCCCAACCCAATCTGTGTCCCGTGATCTAAGGTCTCTCACCACTCTTTTTCTTTTTCTTTTTAATAAATGCCTCTACTATAGTCAATGGTGAGGGGTTTAATTTCACACACTCTGCTACTTACACCCCATTCTGGAATTTCGGGGTGTAAATATTCCATCGACTCTACGCTACTAGAAGTCAACGTGTTCCTTATGATATTATACCAATACCCCGCAACTCATTCTTTCATATCGTACTAAAACCACAGATTCAATCAAGATTTCTGCTGGTAGTTTATGCAGGATTTTTATGAGATTAACTTATCAACTATAAAATTCGAATCAAATCAATTAAATAACTTAATATTTATCTGGTTAATTTGTTTTTATTTAAATTAATTACAGTTAATTTGATTCTTGGATTCTTGTTTGGTGTACAGGGTTGAAGTCTCTTACTCAAAACACTTCAGGTTGTCTTGAAAACCGGACGAACTCTCTAGTTGTCCCTCCCGGTATGGGGTTGAAGTCTCTTATTCAAAGCATTCTAGGTTGTCTTGAAGATTGTACTCTTCGTGTAGATAGGTACTTGTCAAAGGCACTCTGAAGCTCAAGTTAGTAATGTAATCGAATAGTTAACACAACATGTAATGCATATATTATGCTTAGTGATCCTAAATTCCTGTAACTACCTTTTACTGACCTAATGACCGTCTAATCACACCTTAATTTACATTAGAGACTTAATGACTCGTTACCGGCTTGAAAAGAAGTTATGGAAGAACGACCCAATTGGTTGGATGGACTTGAAAGAACAACTTAAAAAGACGACCTAATTGGATGACAGATCAAACATGACCTGGTTAGTTGAACGGACTTGGAAGGACAACCTGAAAAGACATACGCAGTGGTGATTGTGCTTCCAACTCAACTAAACACCTGCAATTCATGAAAATATTTTATATTTATTTACTAGCACAGAGAAAGTTAAAAAATGAGTAAGATAAAACTAGGTTGTTGCTTTGTGTTTTTGAGTTTTAATAGGGAGAAAACTTATTTACATTTGATCGGTGCTTGGGTTGTGGTGGGAAAGAGGAAGATGTTGTTGTTAGGGCGAAAAACGAAAGGGTAATGATACTTTGACCCCCAGACTATGACAAATTTTTGACACCGTCACGTATCACATTCTGGGTGATCCACATGTTTTAAAAAATAAAATGACAGGATGAAGTGGATTCAATGTATAGTAACAGACCTAGGATCAATGTACAAATAAGTGGGTAGTTTAGGCTAACTTTTAGCACGAGGAGGACATCTTTAAATCTGCTACTTGTTTTGAACTCCATAATTTATTTTTAACCAATTTTATTGAATAAAATTCATTAATTATCATTTAAGAACACATTTATATCGAAGTCCATCCCGAAAGAAACATGTTTCTTTAAAGTGATGGTGGAGAAAGGAAAGTGATAGCAATGTACAAATAACTGGATAGTTTAAGCTAATTTTTAGCACCAAGATGACATCTTTGAATCTGCCACTTATTTTAAATTTCATAGTGAATCCACGTCATTCTGTCATTTCATTTTTTAAAACACGTAGATCATTCAGAATATGACACGTGTCATGTTAAAGTATCATTTCCCAAAACGATGATCGAAAATGATATAATGATTAAAAGGAACGTGGACTCAGACATTCACAGAGTGGGGTTGTCTATTTTAAATATGGTCGGTCCACAACCTACTTTATTAGAGTTACTACTCTTTCTTACTGCTAACTGTTCTTCGCCATGCATCCGTGACCCATCACTTTTCATTTAAACTTTCCCATTGCCATGGCAAAATGTGCATTGTGAAATTAGTCACTTCGATTAAAATAAAAAAGCCATATACAGATACGAGGATTGTAGAGATATTGAAGCAATCGAAAAAGTGCAGTGGGTATTACCAAGTCATTTGGGAGTTGAGTCCAATAACTATCCACCATTTTCGCTAATGTTTCACGGGTCAGACACAGCCATACCGTTAACTGATGAAATACTATGAAACAAAAGCAATAGAAAAAAATACTAAAAGCTCGTGTCTCTATCTATCACCTTCAATCTTCTCTGATTTCTCTTACGTCCTACTCATTTCACCATTTCCACAATTTTGCAACCAACCATTATTATTGCCTTTCATCTTTCTC
Source organism: Vigna reflexopilosa (assembly GCA_027742785.1). Taxonomy (NCBI): domain Eukaryota; kingdom Viridiplantae; phylum Streptophyta; class Magnoliopsida; order Fabales; family Fabaceae; genus Vigna; species Vigna reflexopilosa. The sequence goes on along the minus strand of CM050926.1, from coordinate 31,670,009 downwards.
ACCTCCTCATGCTCACTCCTTCCCCCTTTCACTATTTTCTCAATTTCTGCATCGCCATCTTCACAAAACCTTATCCTACTTGCCGAGTAGTGCTCAAGGGAAAACACTACTTCCTTTTTTTGGTTGCTTCTGTCACCATATCCACTATGTTCTTTAAGAGGTTTCTTCTTTAGTTTGTTGTCACTTTAACTTAATTATTTTCTCTTTTCAGTACTATTATTAGGATCATTAAATTTGACGGATAAAGGAACTTCCCGCTGTTCTTGCGCCGTTAAATTCATTCATTATGATACTAATGTTTCTGCAATTATTAACTGTTTGGATCATAGAGGAGACAAAATGGGCCTTTTCGTGATCTCTTTACTTCAATCTGAATTTTCCTGTAATCGTGTGTGTGTGTGTGTGAAACGATTCTCTTTTCTCATTTTAAGTCCTGTTGAGTTGAAGTGTATATACTTATTCTACAGTAACCTCAATCGGTATCTGTGTCTTGTTTTCAGGTTTTGATGATTGCTAGGAGGTTTATTATCTAATCGTTTTGGTCTGCTGCTGAAGATTAGTGTATGATATTCGTCCTGAATCGTGAACTTGTGATTGAGAGGGTCTGAACTGTTGTTCAATTTTGGAACAAAATGGCTGAAAGGAAATTGAATATTAATGCCCCTCTCATGTCTGTGAGACGTGCTTCTGCCACATCACCGTCCTTGACGGAAGCAAGGAAAAAGATTCTAGAGAAACGTCACAGTCTTCCATACCACAAATCAGACACGACCTTGGATCAGGTAACAAAACCAGTTGCAGTTCCTTTCAATTGGGAGCATATCCCTGGAAGACGCAAGGGCAATGGTGGATCTGAGCCTCATCCTCCCAAGGCCACTTCAATCACTCCAAGCCCAAGGCTTCCTCCAGGAAATTCAACCAATGCTACTAAACAGCCATCGGAAAGGGAAAATAAAGCTGCGAATAAATTCAAGTCCTCAAATAAGTCCAAGTCGTTCAACGTCAGTGTGGCAAAAGTAGACACGGAGAAAGAGAGAAAAACAGAGAAGACAGAGAAAATAATTGAGAACAGAAGGTCCAATGTGAAGTATGATGAGGATGATGACAATGATGCCTTTTCTGATGCTCTTGAAACATTGTCACATACAGAATCATTCTCTATGAACTGTAGTGTGAGTGGTGTAAGCGGGTTAGAGAGTATGGGCGCAAACAAGTCTGGAACCTTTTCCACAGATCAACAAACTATAGACTTCATGATGAGCCGATTCTTGCCTGCTGCAAAGGCTATGACTCTACAGCCTCCTCAATATTCTTCAAAAAAGCAATCTGTACTAGTAGAACAACAACCTAGAGATATTAGCAAATTGATTCGCGAGGAAAAGAAGCAATTGTCTAATAAGCACAACACTGCTATTATACCATACACTGGCCAAGATCAAGAGGAAGAAAGTGAAGACGAAGGTGATGGTAACGAATATGACAACTCTTCTAATATTGCAGCTAAAGGCTGTGGGTTGTTACCTCAATTACACATCAGGAATTCATTGTGCTTAATGAATCCTGTGGCTGCGATGAAAATGAAAAACCAGGTTTCCTTGCCTTCAGCCAGTGAGGTTGTGAAACCTAACAAAACTTCTCATATTAGATCTTTTAGCCCAATTCCAGCTGTAAAGAAGGTAAGAAAATGGACCAATTTTTCACCCTTCAACCCTGAATCAGCAAGCTCAAGTGTTTTTTTTTTGACATATTTACTTACAATCATGAATATTTTCTGCAGGCTTGGGATGCAATTCACAGGAACAAATCAAGCTCCAGGGCACCGTCACCTGACAAGCAAGAGGGTAAAAAGAAATTGAATAGTGAATCAAATAGATTTACCTATTCTGGTGAATTACTTCCAGGTAGACTCTCTCCCTTCCGTCGCTCAAGAGCAGCTGCTACTGGTATATCTCCCTCTCGAAGACCTCAATCTCCCTTTCGTGGCGTCAAGTTGCTTGGTGATTCTAGAGAAGCTGAAAATTACAAGTTTGGCAAGGTGAAATTCCACAGCGGTGTGCTTGGAAATGTTCAAGATGTGCAGTCCCAAGGAAACAAAAAAACTTCGTATTCAGGTAGTCTCACACTTGAAAAGACATTGTACATAGATACAGTCAGCACAGCGAATTTACCATCTTCAAATGTAAGTTCTTTGGATAACAAACGGAGGGTAGATACCATTGTTGCAGACTTAGAGAGAAGAAGGGGGAAAGAAAGTAATTCCTCCATAGGATCTTCTGGAGATATAAAACAAGTACAATATGCTGTGGAAGAAAAGGTCACGTTTGATACTGAAGTGTTAAACTCTTTAGATTCCATTCCACCGAGTTTGTATAGAATTTTGAATCTGACAGCCAAAGAAGGCAAAACTGAAGGATTGACAACTGATGAAAATATTAACCAAGAACCCGAGTCGTCCTTGCCACTTTGGCAAGGGACATTAGTTGAAGATTCAAAGATCAATGCCCAGCAAATTGTTTTAGTTAATGATTCAGGAAAGCATAGTTCTGATTCTGTCGTGTCTCCTCTTCCCCCACCATTACCAAAATCGCCTTCCGAGTCCTGGCTTTGGCGTGCCCTGCCTTTAGTTTCTGTGAAGAATTCTTTCCTGCACTCGAGTCAAGGTACTCAATCCCAAGCTAAGAGGCATGATTCTAATGCAACATCTGGTAATCTCAAGTGGGAAACAATAGTGAAAACTTCAAATTTACATCACGATCATGTACGCTATTCTCAGGTAACCTTGTAAATCATTTTGACCAAATTTTTGTACCTCAACTCCGGCAGCGCAAAGATGAAAAGTTCACATTTAACTTTCTCTGCAGGAACTTCCGACGCATAAATCTAAGCACTAAATCTTTAACATGAAACTTATTATCATGTTATATAGTTCAAGCTCTAGGCGCCCTGAATTTTCAGCTATGCTTGTGGTATGATGTTCTCACCTTATGTATGGCATTATAGCGTTAGTAAAACATTTGGGGTGTTTTAGATTTTCACCTAGGTCAATGTTTTCATCCAAAAAGGGTGGATTTACATCAGTTTAGACCTTCGAACTTCTTTAGGTCAATTGATCACGTCAACCTTTTAATTTCACTCTTTATATTTACATCAATCCCTCAAAAAGAGTACATTCGCATCAATTTTTGAAAGATTATGTTTAGTTCTTGGTTGAACCAAGTATAAATTACTAAAGTCAACAACTGGGGTAGGTTTCGTTTACAGGACTAGAAACAATGTAAACACAATGCTGAAGACCCAAACATCAGTTTTCTTTTTTGCTTTCTATAAGTTATCCTGTCTTTATTATTTATTTTTTTTCCTTTCTATTGAATTTTATTTCCAGCTGTTGGCTTGAAGTCCTGCACCCTGTTGATTTTGGTAATACTGTATTGATTAGAGAGAAATCAAAGTCATTTTTTGTGATCAATAAAATAAAAGAGGCGCCTCTTCTGGATTAGTGGCGCTTTCGGTGGAATCAAGATTTCCTAACCTGCCCAACAGAAGTGTTTATCGGCTACTACTGTGTGTCTGTCTTTCTTCATGTTCGTTTAGTCTTTGCAACTTTTTTCCTCTGGATCCGAGGAAATGATTCTCATGGTATCAGCCTTTTTTTTTATGTTAACTGGCACAAGTGATTACTATTATCCATGGTCTAGTAATCTTTTCCTTTTTAATACTCATAGAAAAGAATCCTTCAAAATATTTTAGTTTCGCATTCCTCAGTACTTTGAGGACAAGTATGTACATCAGATGAATTCTGGATTGAGGTAAATTTCAGACTTTCTTTTTTGTTTGAGGTATTTCTTATGTAATGCTGTTTGCAAAATCTGGCACGGCAACAGGACAAAGATATTTTAATCAATTGCATCATTGATGTATTCATGTAAATTGTGAACTATATACATACTATGAAATTTGAACCGTTTATTGATTAGAGTTACTTCGCAAGCATAATCATGCGAAAGATGGATGAGTCAGTGTCTTTTATCTATCACTATCCCAATGTTTGTCCTTACAGTTTTGGCTTGATATTCAGTAGTAACCTGACATACACGGACATTCCGAAATTACATGAGAAGGGACAGAGTAAAAACAAGGTTTTGAAAATGACAAACGCCGCTGAATAACACAGGTATCTTGTAAAATGATGTACGAACACGCAAGAGTGATATCTGTTAAATTTTTTAAATACTTTTTATTTTATGTTATTAAAGAATCCAAAAAATCTACCCCTGATATCCAATTATTCTTGAACAATTACACCAACCATATTTTAAAATTGAACAAAGGTTTTGGCATACGTCTAATCAATCCACTTGGTTCAATAGGATTGGGTCACTTTCCATTGCAAGTAGTCACCGATGCTTGTGTTGTTACTGTTGCATACATAAGGCAAAGTAAGAACTTTCCCCACGTTAATATATATGGTGTTATAGTATCGTTTATATGGTCAATCAAATTTCAAGATTTAATTTAATTTAATTGTAATCTCATTCAAACATTTTTGTGGATGTGCCCTAAATCCAACTTTGAATATAACAATTTAATCATGCCCTTAGCAGGTAACGTCTAATTCACTGTCACCAAATCTATCATGAAAGTAAGAAAGTAATACCTTTGATCAATTGCAGTGGAGTCTAACTTTTCCAAACAGGGGATAAAAGTTATGATATGTCCTCATTAAAATTTGACCTCTATTCAAAATTTGAAGCTCCAGCTCCTTCTCTGCAAATGAACTTGAGAAGTTCTTCCAGATAGTTCAATGATTTTTGAGAATAATGAAGCCGTGAAAAATAGGTAGTTGAGGTTGGATTTGAATTTGAATTGGGGACAGGCATCTTGGAATGCTACATATTAATAATAGTAATGAATATGTAATGAATATGCTCAAAGTGAAACATCTGCCCTACATTTGGCACACGTGGTTGGTCCAAAAAACAGGATGATAAGAATTGATTAAAAAAGAAGAAGAAAGAATTGAGTCCACATGTGGTAATGTGAAATGTGATATGAGCGATTCTGGTAAGAGAACAAAAATTAAAATTGAGTAATTCTGCGCCAGGTAATTAATGTTAAATGTGATATGGTTGAGAACTTAAGATGTAGACATGGGAGATAATGGGTAAGGTAGTGAAGATGATGAAGTTTATTATTATTTCTGCCAGCCCAAGACATTCCCTTAATGGCTCCTTATCAGGAGATTTAATAACAATAAAAGAATAATATTATTTTTAATTCAAAATCTTAAAATATAAGAATGTATGAGTTTATATATATATATTATTCAACTTTTTTACCTGTGTGCACAGTAAAACTTAGACTTAAATTCTTCCGAATACAAGGAAATAGAATATTAGCTTCATAAAGTCAATTTGTAAAAATTATAATCTAAATTCGTTTAATTTTTATCCGAATATAATTAGTTCATGGAAATTCAAAAAGGAAGAACGATGAGATGTTGGATAAATGATGGGAAACAAAAGAAGAAATTAACGAGAGAAGAAGAATAAATAATTAAGTGTGGTGAAAAAATAAAGTGCAGTTGAGGAGTGAAAAAAAAAGGAGGATGGAGGAAAAAGATAGGAAATATAATGGAGAGGGTTAATTTGTTAATGGAATTAAATTAGTGAAATCAAGATTTTAAAGCATTATAAAAACATAACAGATTTAAATAATTTCTTTTTAAAGATAAAAAGTTAAACCACCATGTTCTCACTGTTTGTTCCATCCTTTTTTTCATGCAGCTTCACATTCTAAGCAATCATTTGCACACAAAAATGGATAATTCTAACTCACGGTCAATCCTGAAACAATTCCTTTTACAATCATATCCTATGTAGATTCATATTAAAAAGCACTAGCATGTCGCCTATGTCTTGTACAGACATTGATCGATCTTGTGAATCTATTCTTTTTTGGATATATGGTCTCTCTATTTATATAATTAGCTAGCTAGGCTACGATATCTGGGTTATTAACATTAAGAAAGTGAAAGCTTGGTGCTGATATCTTGGGTTTCTCTATAATGATCCATCTTGCCACCATCGCTTGCAACTGTGTAACTCAAACCCAGTTGCAAATTAGGTAATTCTTGTTCGTCTTTCTGCATAACAAATCAAATAATTCTGCGTTATGTTGAAGAAACAAGGTGCACAATGTTCTTATTTTTGTTAAAACCTTATTAACTAGTTAATTACCTTAATCCGAAATGGTGGGTCAAATTCTAGCTTTAAACTGTTTGAATAGTTGCGAGGTCCATTGGATTTGTTCGATAAATATTCCGTGACGCTTGTTTTGTTCACGAAGCTCCATTCAGATAGCTGAACTGCTTGTGATCCATTATTTTTTGGAGCTACAGTGGCAGCTAATTTCTGGAACTTGGATTGATGATTGCTTATAATTTCTAACGGAAGCCAGCTTTTCTCTTCAAGCAATTTGCTTGGTCTCGTAGTTGTATCCTTTGCCTGAATATGGCCAGAAGCTATTGATTTTCTAAAAGTTTGATGATTGATGTACCATTGCTGCTGCCTAGAGAGAATTGGAGACAAGGGTAATTTAAATGGTGTTAAATTGTATTTAATTATAAAAAATAACAGCTTCTACATAAATAATAATCGAACGAAAAAATGAAAAATATTTTTAAATGTATATATATATTATATAACCCTTTTGTCTTTTGAACAAATCCGATGGTGCAAATGAAGAAGTTATTTAAAAGTTTGTTCTGTTACCTTGAATCAGTGTAATTTGTATGGGAAGATGACAAGGGAAAGGGGGTGTCCATGAGACTTGGGAAATGACAATGTTTGTTGAATTGAGTTGCCAGAATGATTCCACCATTCCCCATCTTAAGATGTTGTTGAGGACTCATGGACTCATGGAGTATCACAGACCTACGTAACTTTTGGTTTTGGTTCCACCTATACGTTTGACTTAGTACTGCAAAGTAAACATAACTGAATTGTAAAATATTCAAGGTATGTGTTTCACTAACACAAAGAAACCCTAACCCTAAATCCTTACTAGCTACATCATTTTCATTAATTCAGTATTCGTTATTGGAAAAACCCCTTCTGTCGATATCCCTTGTTCAGTTTAAGTTTAACAAAACTAAATAGCAAGTTAGAACTCATTACCATTACAACAAATTATAAGAAATTAGTATAGTATAGAAGTACCTTGCCCAGCCTCGTCAAGTTTCTTGCTTCGATACATCTGAAAAAAGTTGAATATTGATTACATATGCATCAATAACAGATGCTTTTGAATAAAAAAACATTTAATTTAGTAACTTTGTTTTGAAAAAATCTTACAAAAGTAGCCCATAGTTTAACTCACGACGATTTTTAGTTCATCTAAATAAACCCTACGGTAATATAAAGAAAAATAGTTCAATAAAGAACTGTCATGATATGATAAAATAGGCTTGAATAACATTTTCAAATACTCGCTAAACCAATTGAAATGAACAAATTTTGATGAGCGAGTTTATCAGCCTGCACATTTATTATACCTGTAAAAACGAAATTTAAGAAAAAAGATAATTCAAAAGAGCATTTATCTGAAACTTGAATTTGGGCTACCTGCAAGTGGCTCTTGACGTGAGCAATGCTGAGTCCTTGCACATTCATTAGCTGAAGCACCAACTTGGGTGTTGCTCCTGCACCAAGTAAATGCAGAGTTCAATGAAACGTGTTAACTCTTTCATAAGAGAGGCTTCATTTCACAAAACAATTCATAAAACTCGTCGGATAAATATATATATATATATATATATATATATATATATATATATATATATATATGAGCAGTGATGCTTTGGAAGATACAGAAAGTAACAAATACTTACTCTCTTGACCACCAAGTCTTTCAACAACGTTCACAAATGAATGATGAAGTTCAGGAGTCCACCGAAGCCGAGGCATCTTGGATCTAACATATTGTCTCACAGTTCCTCTTCTGCCACTTCCATTTCCTGAAGTTCCCTCGTCGTTGACTTTCTCAATATTATTCTCGTTTGTTGTGAGCTCATACCCATCTTCTGTATTACCATTAGTGTTATCGTCACTGCAAGCTTCTGCATTCAAGTCAAATGAAGAGCATTTCTGGGAACATCCTGATGAACTTTCCTCATTGTTATGAATCTCATGTCCTTCTGACATGTTTACTTGTTGTTGCACGGGTTTTTGCGTCCAACCAATCGACTTTTCTCGTTCTTTACAAAGTTGGAATTTCAGGTCTGAAACAAACAGGAAATATTTTAATGTGCATCATATATTAAAGTAACGTGAACAAGAATGTGTGAGCCTGTGAGGACAGGCTGTAATTTCTCAACAACAATTACTAGGCTTTAATTCTGTTCAAGTAACTGCACGGAAATGCTATGAATTGATGGTAAAGTAACTAAAGTGACAAATTTATGGCAAAAAACATTTATTATACTCGATGGATCCCCATTACAGACAAATATTATACATGCATGTGTATGTACTGTTGATTAAATCGAAGTGGTTCGAAAATCAGGACTCTAGTAAATAATGCAACCAAACTTCTCTACCGCTTAATAGGTGAGAAATAAAATCTAATGAATACCAGGTTTAGATGAACATATTTAAAGAATTTTATCTTGTAAGTGACTTTTATATGAAAATAAAAAATTCACCAAGTTATGGAATACACAAGATTCGTGTAGAAAGGGGTTAGAAATTAATTTAAGGCTTGAAGAAGAAATCCGAACAATATGACAGATGAAAATTGTGTGGGAATACGAATTCGTTTACGTATCATTTAACTTTTTAAGTCAATAAACTCAATGATTTTCTTTTAACCACTGATAAGACCAGGTTCCATCCAAGTTCAGATGATTTGAAAAATAGCAAGTTCTTAGTTGTCAACCAAGTATGTATTTTTGTGAAATGGACAGTCTGGATAAGAACAAGGTGTCCAACACACACAACCCTTGTATATAACAGCAAGATATATGATCACACAAAATGATGAGTAAATCAGAGATTTTCAAAGTACAGTCGCACTAATCATACACAAAACGCATGTTGCATGATTAGATAAAAAGCTCTACACGAAAGAAAATGAAAAATTATCTTTGGGGCAGAAGTTGGCAAGTGATTATGAAATCTTCAACAACCTGCAGCGACTGGAGGAGAAGAGCTATGGCAAGAAAAGAAAAAGAAATTAAGAACATCCATGGTCCTAAGAATATCCTTAAAGGGAGATGGGAAGAATTTATAGATTAAATCACTACTAAAAGGATAAAGAAACAAAAATAACCAAAAAGCATAGCAAACTGCATAATCTTTAGGTGTTTATCCAAAATTTCCCCCCTAAATTGTAATACTAACCATCTAAGAAGATGATGTCTTTCTCTCCCAAGTCTAAGAAGAAGATGATGATTCATATCCAAAGATATCTTGAAATCAGTCATCTCCAGAAAGCTCCATCGCCCAGCTAGACTAAGAAATAATTCATGAAGGGATTGAAGTGGATTAGTCCTGGATCATATGGGTGTAGGGAGTGAAAGAAAGGGATAGGAGATGAAAATTGATGCCTGGTTTTTGCTAGGGATGTATTTGTGGTAAATCATTGATTCAACAACATAATTAATTAAGACTGAACAAATTGAAGATGGTAGAAAGAAAGACTAATTGGTTTGGAAAGGAAAAATGGAAATATTGAGAATAACAAAATTCAGACAGACTACTTGTTCCCTTTAAATTGCAATAAACCTACATAATGGATGCAGACGCGGCTGGTCCCTTTTGAACTGTTGGAAATCATGTGACAACTACCACCTTCTCTCTATCTCTCTCTGCTTCAGACTCTTTTCCTTGACAGTTGTTACAATCTACCACCCTTCTCTCTTCTGGCTCGTGATTATCTTAATTGTTTGACCTGTGTTAAAGACCTTGCTTTGTTAGCTAGGTGAAATATTTTGTCAAACATTCACCATGATAGCTATAACATCAATATTCGTGCAAGTATCGTGGGGCCCAATCTTCACCAACATATTTCAATTTTTTTCTCACCTAAACTTAGACTTTTCCCTTATTTCAGAACCACTGTTTTAATTTTACTTTATTTTTCTTCAAATATAACACATGTTTCCACAGGCCCTTTCCAATGTATGTGTAACTATGACGTCCGACTTTTGGCAAGGAATTAGCAATTGAACAGCCAAAATAATGCAGTGCTTTGGGGATGCGTGGATTATAAAACAGAAAATTTTGGTGGGAAATGTGCATAAACAAGGACATGTAAAATTTAGTGTTTTGTAGCACTTTCAACCACAACTGATGATTGCAATATAATATCATTGATGCACATTCGACAATTTAATAATATCAGTGCATGAGCTATGACTAGAATCTTGACTCTACAACTTTTAGACTTCCATGCACGGGGAGGGAACATGAGAGATTATTATATCAACTCATCCAATAATGAAGAAAATTATTCCTATACAAGCATTATTGGTCAAAATATACCTTTCTTTACATAACTTGGTAACCAATTACATGATTTATCCACGTCATATCACTTCACTTTTTAACCTATTGTAGTAAGAAGGATGAATTATAGAAGGGAGAGAAATAGGATTCGTTAACAATTGTTTGACAATTGAATTAACTTTGTTCCAAAAGCAGTCTAAAAAAGGGTAGAAAGTTGAAATTTTCATCCGCTTTATTGACTTCTGATAATGCACTCAGCTCTTTCAATCGTTATTACACACCCTCGACTATGTATGGTTTAATCTATCACTGTCTTTGTCAATCTCAGATTCCATACACGCCCTGTTAAAAGTGAGAATTAATGTTTAAAAGCTTCAGAAAGGACACAACCCATCACAATAACTGAGAGAGTAAACAGTACTAGTTCTTATTTGCCTATTGTGTGATGTTTAGGGTTGGACAAAAATAACTGATCTGTACTGTATTTTATGGTTCAGTTTTAAAAAATTAAACTTATAACAGTTCCAGTTCAGTGAGAACTGTATCTATTCTTACATCTTCTCTAGTTTCCTTTCAACTGTTTCGTCTTGCCAAGAAAACATTATTTAATAATAAAATATTAATAAAAGAAACCGTTCACATAAAAAATTAATAATTAATTTTTTAAGACAAAATTTTTTTATTAGTAATTTTTATATATTTTTTATCAATAAACATATATTATTTTTTAAATAATATTATTTTAAGTAATAAAAGGAAAATATATTTTTTTAAATTTAATTTTATTAAATGATTAAGTAATAGAAATCATAAAAGAAAAAAAGACTATATAAAAAATACTTTAAATATATTATATACGTGTGTTTCAATAAATTTAAGAAAATTACTTTTGGGTCCACTATTCATGACAACAAATTTAACAATGTTCGTTTTATGTCTATAATTGTTTTGCATAGAGTAATTGATGTGTCAAAACTTGAAAAAAATAGAGTTTATTATAAAAAATTATCATTTAAGTAACTTATTTATTTATGGAATTAAAAAATAAAATAATTTCCATACACATATAATAAAAAAATAAATATAAATAAAATAAAAAATAATAATGTCAAATAATTAAAAAATTAATTTGTAAGACATTTATGAATAAAATAAAATAAATTTTAATTAAAAAGAACATGTATTGTGATACTATTACGTTTAAAAGCTAGTATAATTCAATTTAAAATTAGTATAGTTAGTAGTTCAGTTTAGTTTATATTGTAGTTCAGTACAATTTAGTATAGTTCAGTGCAGTTTGATAAAACAAAAAACAGTTCAGTTTAGAAAAATTAATTTTTAGTTCAATATAAATTTTAGTAATGCAGTACAGTTCAGTTTTATTTGTCTACCCCTAGTGATGTCCATATTTGAGCCCAGCAACAAAGTACATGTAGCATATCATTTGATTCAGATACGTATTATGCCACAGTGTTACCAAAGTGAGGTCAACATTTATGCATACAAGTTGGGTAATTAAAAATGAAGATGTATATATTATATAAAGAAAGAAGGAAAAGTTGTCGCTTTGGTAACATGTGGTGACGAGACAGGGCATATTTTGATGGTTTTTTTCTCCTAATTTAAAAGTTTTGAAGGTGTTGAAAATACACATCGATTCAACTTTGTCTTACAAGTTAATTTTATAAGATCGAGATAAGTTTAAAATTCGTTTTTTCCTTTAACCCAGTGTATCACTTGACTAAGAGGACCTACTGTTCTTAGATTTTGGCACAGCATAATTGAAATCAATTTGGTTGCATAACACCAGTTACCAAACTTTGCTTGTTAAGTACATGGTTGTGCTAAGGATGAGACTTAAATGATGTGGGAAGATATAAAGTAAAAAGGGATGAAAATATATAATGCCTATTATGGGAGATTAAATAACTGAAAAACAGAAGTTTTGTTTTCTCTTTCATGTCCAACAGAGTTGACATTCTTCGTTATATTATTATATTATCACACCTTCCTAGCGCATGGCAATTGTCTAAAAATACACAACCATTTACTCTTCGTCTATTTATTTTGTTTTTTACAAAGTCTACAACGTCTTAGCATTACATGTAAAATAATATTAACATTTTTTTAATTTTCACTAATTTTTTTATTTCTTACGATAGTTGGAGATTTTAATTTAACTAAAAAAATATGATGAATTTATAATGTGTTTTAAATTTCACTTTATAAATAAATTTTATATAATTTAAAATTATTTTTTAAGATGATATTAAAATTATCTTAAACTAATTTTAATAAAATTTATTACTTATTATTATATTATTTTTTAGTGAAATATTATTAATATCTAGTATCATGTACAATCATCAAATATTTATGTAATTTTAGTTTTATATTTATAGACAAAAAATGATATATTACTAATTATTCAAAATTCACAAATGAAAATTACATTTTTACACACAGTCCATCCCATCTTACTGGTTCTTAACCTGAAGAATCTCCCTCGGCTAACATAAAAAAAAAATACAAAAGGACTATCATTAATTTTTTTAAAGTATTATTAATGTTAGCAATTAAATATATCAAATTATAGAGTTGTTGGTAAGTAACTATAGTCACCTGTACATCAATAATGCTAAAGATTCAAGGACTGGGGCTAAGTATAACTAGTCAACAACAAATAAAAAATAACAGTTTTCTTTAAGCATATGTAACTATTTTTAAATTTAAATAAATTAATGAATATATCATTACAGAAAATTTGTTTATTGTTAGTAATATTTAATTAGATAAAAGTAAGTTTAAAATAAAAGAATATGAAAATGAAATATTTGAATCATAATATTAAGGATGTTATTTTTATTGGTATGATTTATCAACATTTCAAATTCAACATCAAGTTAGGATGGTATAAGTACACAAGTTAGTTTAGGACTTATTCTAACATTCAAAATTTTCTTATCAAAATCTATAATTAACCAAAATTACATCATTTAAAATAAAATTTAATTCCTATTTATTGAAAATTTCAATAAAATAAATATTGTTTTACAATCATAAACTTTATTAAAAAGGAAAATTTTAAGACTAAAATATTATTAAAATATTATCTCAAACGTCTATTGTCCTTAGTGTTTTGTATCTTTCTTGACACTTTACGATTATCTACTCCTATGTAGAAAGATCATAACAAATGTAAGTTAACATACAAACATTCAAACATCATAACAATATAAACATTCATGATAATATAACAACTCACTTAAATATTACATATTCACAATCTCTCACAACATCATACAATTACACAAATTATTTCATACAACCACATAAAACATGTCATCATTGTAACTCTCACACATAATTTACATAATTTACTAGTTCACCACTAAAGTTTACTTTCCTCAAGCCTTACATTCAAGGCATCCTTCTCACTTTCCTCAAGTCTTAAAGGGTCAATTTCTCATCATTTTTATCGAGAACTTTCTTGGCAAAGCATAGATTAGCTACTACTATTTTTTAAAATCAGCACAATATTATTTTTCAATTCTAATCATATATTTTATGAAGTGTGGTTGAGTTTAATTTTTTTAAAGAAAAGAATACTATATCTTATTAACACTGAAAACATTACCTGGGTTGTACATCACCACAATGTTATACTAAACATTTTTCGTTTTATTTTATATTAAATATTTATTTTATTTAATACAAAACCCTTCAACTCAACCCACCAGTTATCCAAATTTTATAATTTTGTATGCTTATATTACTTTATATTCAAATTTAAATATTGATGAAGTTTTAGAGAAATACATTTGACGTTTTCAACTGACCTTTTCCTGACATTTTGTGGACGAAAAGATAAGGATAGGAGTTTCAGGAAATCCTTAAATGAAGACTTTTATGGTTGTCATGTTTGAATATTTAAAATCTTATAAATGGTTAATTGATGTCTTTGAATGTAGTCAATCAATTATATCTTAAAAAGGTAATCACAGTTTGATCCAAGGGATAAGAAAGAAATAACACATTTTAGAAGTATCTAAAGAACACGATGATGTCATAATCTAAGCATTACAAGATAGGGATAAAAATGTAAAATATCATTAGTGAGGAAAACATATTTTTTAAGTAGTCAAGAATAGCTGTATTTATGTTTTTTTTTAAATTAAAAAAACACAACAAATGGAAGAAAAAAAGTAAAGCATCAAATTTCATCCTCTTTTGTTACTTTACACCTCTATTTTAATGTAACATGATGATGATATTATTAATTTTATAATATTTATTAGCAAAACATGTTCTTATATTATTATATCGCAACAAAATTATTACTATATTCATAGTAATTTCTATTAATTGATTACATTAAGAGTTTATCATAGTTAAACTCGTTTTCATGCCTTAAATGTGATTAAGGCGTAGTTGTCATCAAAAGGAATGAAATTCTTTTTCTATCACTGCAAGAAGAATTTGGATCTGTGATCCGCAACCACATAAAAATAACTAATAGCCTTTGCGATTTATACTTTCCAATTTATTAAGTATAACTCCTTTAATTATCCTTTTTTCTTATTTATTTATTGGGCTAGTTCATACTTATTCAACCTTTTTTTCTTCTGTAAACACTATCTTCCTTTACCTATGTTTATACCATTTTTTTTTTCTGAATGTGATTGTTTTGTCTTTCAATTCATCTATTTGTCAAACATTTTTTTAGAAATTTTATTTCTCAAAAATTCTTGTTCTTTTTGGAGATTCTCTCAATTATGTACTATCTTAGAAAAAGATTTTCGTATTAAGATTTATTTTTAGGTCATGCATACATTATTAGGCAACTAAAAATAAGTAATGTTGTACATGTGACTGTGGAATATGCATAATTAATATCGAACTTGGTGAAAAACACTGTAATCAAGGAATGGAGTAAGGTTTAAAAATATACAAGCAAGTAATAAAAAATATTATATTTATTTAAAAACATATTTTTATAATAAAAACAAAAAGGGTAGGAAAACGTATTTCATGAATTAAAGTGTGTAAATTGAAAAGCCTTAACCAATATCATCAATCCAGAGTAAAATGGCCCAGTAGCACACGCGTCCTTGCATCCCCATCCAACACCTCTCAAACACTCAAAAAAAAAATTATCATTATAAACAAGGTTTATTTTATAATCACCACTTCAAATTCTCAGCTGAAGACAGACTCTCCTCTTCTTAATTTTTCACTTACTAAGATCTTAACTTCATTCTCCTTACCTCTTCATGTTCAATCTTATCAAATAATGAAGATGAAAAAAATCATATGAGTACGTGATAACGGGATTATTAGTTCCATCCCCATATATTAATTCTTAAGACATGAAGTATGTATCCCTTGTTAGTAAGAGGGTTTAGTTTAATATTGTCAAAAACGAGTCATTCGACCAGTCAATTCAATTTAACCTGATTCATTTATTAGTGAATCAAAACAATTTAAACCCGGCTCGATCCATGAATTAAATAAATTGGTTTACTAGTTCACTTAAGTACAATTTTTTTTAAAATAAAAAAAATTACATTTCTAAAATGATGTTAAACTCAAGACAATTCAAAAATAATAATAAAAATACAATACAATTTATGTATAATGAATAGGATGATATTTTTTAGAATTTTATAAAATAATAAATTAATAAAAATAAAATTAGGTGGATTGATGAATCAACCAGATTCGTTACGGATTCAACTCGAATGATTCGAGTTTAAATGAACCGGATTAAAAATTGACCCGCATAAAAAAATATTTTTTTAACCTAACCCGACCCAAACTTGTGGTAGGCCAGATTAATTCACCGAATTGTAACTCATTGCGACAGCTCTAGTTTAGTTGATAGAATTTTTTCACACAAGATAAAGAAAGGTTAGGAACTGTTTTCAATCCCTTAAAGCATGTCTAAGCAAATTCGTATTTTCACCCATGATTCTCATGTTGGTGCTATTCCTCTAATCCAAAAAAAGTAAGCTATAACAAGGATACATAGGTTTAGCCAACATTAACTGCCACCGTTTATCATATTATGTACAGTTATCAACCATACAGATGAGATGGTTAATTATTTCCAAGATGTACCATCTGCAATTTATATCCCCATCATATTTAGTTTCTAGTCATGCCTGACTAAAGTTATATAAATACAAATTAGTTATATCCTTCATCGTCTGATAGTAGGGCCTCTGTACAGACCTCTCCTGACAACCAGGTTTTCAGGCGCTTGAATCTCTTCTAACCAGGTCACTTCAGATGCTTTTACCCCACAACACTCATCCAGCTCAACACCTTTAACAGTAACACATGTAAGAACACGTAAATGCTTTAGAAATTATTGCAAGATTGAAACATGGGGTGGGAAGAAGACGATAGTAGAAGGAAGACAAGTACCTGGAAGTTCTTTCCTAGGTGACTTCCTGAAATATGAGCAGTGTCTTCCATCTTCTGATGAATAAGGAGGAGAAAGAATGTCAAAGAGAGCACATGGGGTTAAGGCTTTAAAGCAATGAATGTTGCCACCCTTGTTTGGATGTAGAATTGTTGTGTTACAGGGTGCACTCATCTGACAATCTTTCACAAGTTTTGCTGGTCTTGCTGCAAAAGGACAAAAATCTTGAATCTCTTTTCTAGTTTAGCAAATACTTTAAGAACAGGAATCAAGCAAAAATAAAATAAAAATTGTTTCTTGAACTAACATAATGGGTATCTTCGGATTAAAGACATCACCCATCAAACCATCTAAGCAGCCGCAAACTAAATGAAACATCTATATTAAATTAGCATGCATCAATATGGAAATTCATAATCCTCTATGATAGCATGCATCTTTACATGCCAACCAAATAACTCAGTCACAACATTTTTACTGAAAACCTCAAAATAACATCCACCAATGGAACTCTGGAAGCAGGTTTCCTAGATAAAATTATCTTGTGGCCATTCAAACACCATGCATCGGTCTCTCATCCACCTACTAAACCTTAAGAGCCCAAACCAATCTATGATGCTTACATACCCATGTCCACGGTATGCACCGACCCACTCTTAGAGCTCCTTGGGAGTTTGACCACCTATATAAGCAGTGAAAAAGGTTTAACCCCAAGTATGTTCTCTTTATTCTGCTTACACTCCTATCCCCGTCATTGCTCTTATAGATTAACAAGAATGTCAGAATGTTCTTTAGGGTATCCTGTTCTGATCCAGTCTGAGTAGTGTCCACCATTGCATATAAGCATGAAGCTGTCCAATCTCATTCAGAAGTCTCAAAATCATCCCATCAAATATGCAAAGTCAGGAAAAGTTGTAATTTTAAAAATTCTAGAAACTCTATGTTCAATTCTAAAACCCAAAATCAAACCCATCAAAAAGTGCAGCAAAATGAAAAACATATATCAGAAACAAAGTTTGCGTATGACATTTATATAGTCCACTCAAACCATGTCACAATATATAGCAATTTCAGGGCAGATAATCTGCTACAGTATTAATGACAATACTAGCCTTCAATTGCCATAAAAAAGTGAAAGGTATGGATACATGAAAGTTAACTACAGTTTGCAGCTGTCTTCAACAGTTTGTCTGGTAGGGACATGTTAAACAACTGAAATTATGACTAAGAAAAACTTTCATCCTTTGAGAATAACAAATTCCAATCAAATAAAATTCACCATGGATTAGCAAAGGCAATTTTATAATAATTCAGAAAAAGATGTTCTAAACTTTGATCAACCTAATGGTGGATCAAGTGCAACGCCTAGGCTCTTAAGTATCTTTAATTCACACTATAAATCATAAAAAACATGTTATTATGTCACCAGTTCTGAACAGGAAAAACATTATAAAATAGAAACAATAGTAATGTGATTGAGAATTGTAATATAAAAAAGGGTCCAGTGAGTGAAATCAAATTATATAGCTGAAGTGCAATGATTGTTCAACTTGTACTTCCTAAGATAAGTGTGAGAATGAAGATATTCAAACATTTACCCTTAGGTCTGCACAATGCTATACCTCATTCTTAAGCCCAAGGATATTTACAATGCACACAGTTACAGATAACATTTATCTTTAGGTTATGCACAATTTTATAATGTAATATTGCCAAACAATTTCAAATAAATATATATAGGAAAAACTACATAAAAAAAACACCATCATATATTTACCTTCTAATGTTTACAATTATTTAAAATACTTTTATTAAAATTATGAAATCGTAGTTAGACTACAATTAATGTGTGGTTCAACATTTCAGAGATTAACTTCACCAAAAGGATAGGCCAAATTTATAAACGATGTAAGTTGAAAACATAGTAAACACTGGAAAAAGATTTAAGGAAATAGATTACAGATAAAAGGTCTATAATCAACTTCAAATGAAAACTAACATTTTCTGAATCATAACATATATTCATTTGAAGAATAGAAGTAAGTTTGAGTATCAAAAGTTGCAAGACTTGGTTTTTATTTAAATATAGCCAACCTCTTAAGCGACTTTTTGACACTCATGGTGTCATTGAACCATCTTCTCAGGTGATATTGATGGTAGTAATGAATGACTAATGGGAGAAATGGGAGGAGATGGCAAGGATACCAAAGAGGTTTTGATTTTTTGATGATGACATGACAACCACTGGACTTGTCGAGATATTGCCAATTTAGCCGATGTGCATGAGTCTTTGGTTTAGAGTAGGCTGTGAGAAAGACAAGTGATAGGTGCTGCTGCACTTTCAAGCCAAGCATTGTAAGTTGATGAAACTGTCCAAAGTGAGAAAGAGGAAACAATCTACAGATGTCACAGTAGCTATGATGTTAATGAAGAAGATTTGGATATAGAAGATGATTGACGATTTCTATTTCTCATCTGGTGTCTAGGAGACTCGGAAACTTGTATTTGGTTGATATTTTACTTCTATGTTCTATTTAAGACATCTATCATGTATGGACACCTACGACTTTTTGTTGATATACATTGGCTAAAATAGAGTTGCTGACTTGCTGCTTTATATGTGTAATTATGTATGAATCTGTTTCTGCTAAGGGAGTTTTGCTGACTGTCAGTCTCATATCTATGATTCTGTTTCTGTTAAAGGGAGTTGCTGACTTGCTGTGATATTTGTATGACTCTGTGAATAAAGTTGCTACGCATTTGATTCATCCAATGTATGACTACATGAAGATTTCCTGCTATATAGGATTATATTAAAAGAATTAAGAACAGACAGTCGGTGTCCCGCTATATATATTGCACCGCTTTAGCTATTCTAGGGTCTGCTGCTATCTAGAATTTAAAGCATTGGGTTGAACACATAACAGATGGCAAAACCTATTCAGCCAAATCATTGAAAGATGATATTTAACCAAAACTTTTCTAATGCAACTACATCTTAGGCCAAGAATTGCTATTGCTTTACAGAAATCCGAAGCATGTGTTCATCACCTTGAGATGGATCATCTGACCCAGGTAAATCCAGCCAGTCATATGACCTTACATGTAAAGAACCATAAAGAAGCTTGCTCAAAACAGTCATTCCAGGATGATTATGAAGCGGGATAATAGAACCTGGAGCCATACAAAATATTCCCATCTGCAAAAGAAAAACTCTACCCTTATCATCCAACCTTCACATCTAAATTCAGAAAGGAAGACTCCAAACAGATTAATAAGAAGACTGTCAAAAGATCTAAATAAAAAGCTTACAGAGAATTTGTCACATTCATGCAAGTGGATGTACTTAATAGGAGGTGGATACAGATAACTTCCGTTACGCCCCTTTTTGCCATTAGTACCATTCAAAGAACCTTTCCATCCACGCACCAGTTGTGCCTCTTGTTCAAGACCCACATTAGAAGGTTTCAAGTCATCTGGCATGGAAGTGAAATTAACGAGAAAGGTTAACACAAGGACACACCCTTCACTGTGGAACAGATAGCAATTTAACAAGCATCTAAAATCAGACACTGCATTATACATTTTAGAGAAAATAATAGTGCAACATTATCTAGGGTAGATAGTCATTGTACCTAAAAGGGTTCGAACTTTTTCGAGAGCTTCTTCTGAGATGGGTCCCTCGGGAGACAAAGATGCCTTGCAAGTATCATATAATTTCTGAACAATTGGCATTATGTAGCAACCAAGTACCAGCCAATGCTTCTAAACCAATCTGAATATGCAGTGTTTGATGAATTTTAAGAATCCAATGAACCAAGATGAGGTGGATGTAATGCTAACTTGGATCCAAAGGGGCACTTGGTCACTTGACTTTATATCGAAAAAGTAAAAGAAACAGCTTCCTTTCTACGCAGCAAAAATACATTTGCCTAACTGATCAGCTCAACTCCATTCCCAAGCACCTTGACAAGGGAAAAATTTACCACAAAATTAGAATAAAAGGAGTTCAAAGCATATCATATAACGCCTGTGATGAAGTGCAAGGGGAGAATGTAAAGAGGTACAATACAACATAGAAAGAGAGAAAACCCATTTGGGAAAGATGGGTTTGATGAGGAAATAGAGATGGGAGAAGAAGGTTTGAATGACTGTCATACATGAAACAGCTCTCCCTCGGCCTGATGACAACATGGGGGTGGGCACTGAAGAGGGACCAGAACAGAACAGAGCAGACAACAAAAGACACTTGCACAAAACCAGACGTCGCTTTTAGAATACCACCAGCTATGTTTTGATGGTTTTCCTTTTTTTCAAGGAAAAAGATAAAATGATAGAAAGTGAAAGAAGTATATAAGGTTAGAGAGCAAAAAACAACAACATTATTATTAATATTGTAAGCAAAATGACTTTTTTATTAAATCTTACAGCTAATTATTTGAAATATAATAGTGTAAAATTAAGGTGAGACTAAGTCGAAAATCACAATAGGAATATATTGATAAAATTTTATATAAAAATTACTCTTTTAATTGTTTATTGATAGCTTAAATATGTCTAGTCAGGAAATCAATCAATAATATGATTTTATTCGTAGCATTAAAATTAATGAAAGAGTGTATTATTTCACTTTTCAATAAAAAAAAAACTTTTATTTCTGTGTCATAATTCTTTTATCCGCGGGAATTAAGGAATATAATAAATTAATCTTATAGAAATGTAATTTTTTTCTATGTTTGCACTTGTATCTATTAATAACGAACAGTGAATTGTAGTAAATAATTTGCAAAATCTACAACTGAAGATAAAGAAGAGAAGTAGGTTTCAAATTACAATATTGCTTTTCTTGGATTTGATTTTTAGAAAATACTGGCAAGACATTAGAAACAATAGAGATGCCCTTATAAAAGAAAAATAAAAAATTTGTCTATACAATGCCTAAATCCAATAACTGGATCATGTTGGAAATTTCAAATTGAATTAATGGTAGAGTTGGAAATAACCATTTTGAAGTAAGGTTTTGCAAATTGAACCATCACTTTAGCCAGCATTGGAAACATTGTATGGTACACTGCTTTGCATGGCTTTTGAAGATTATTTAATTTGAGTGTCAAAGTTATTGAACAAATAAATTTTATTTTATTTTGTTATAATTTGAAAAAAAAAGAGTTATCATCATTTTTATTTTATTTTTTACATTTTTTCAATGCAAATTATTTTGTTTAATCTATAAATAAATTTTATAGAAATCCTACTTATTTTATAGAAACAAGTTTTTTCAATGCAAATTATTCATAAATCCTTATGTTTCATTAATGGGTCATTCATTGATAAACAAATTATAAGTTGTTCACTTGATGAAATATATTGTGTATACAGAAAATGAGTGGTTGCTTTGGATTAAAATAAATTTAGGACTAGAACCTAGTAGTAATGTTTGTGTTCTCTAAAACTTCTAGTGTCAATAGAATGCAGTTTTCCTGGAATCTAAACTTAGTACCTGTGCTTTAAGTAATATTAAAGATGAGGAACACAATAGTATTTCAACCTCTAATAATTTTCATCATTTATAATGTAAAAAAGAAAACAGTTCATGTTATTAAACAATAGTTCATTTTTTGTGAGATATACATCCAACTTGTTAATTTACTTCTTATTTAAATGGTATGCATTTATAATATATATCATTTCTAGTATCTCTTGATGATTTAACATTGAAAAAAAAGAAGAAAAAATTTATGTTTTATCTATCATGTTTTAGACACAAAATATATTATAAAAACTAGTTTACAATTTTTAGTTGGCTATCTAGATAGTACAACTTTTAAATAATTTCATGATATTGTTTTGCTTATATTTTCAAGATTATATTTAGATTCAATCTCATAAAACATCTAAACAAAAAAAAAAGTAAAAATGGGGACAGAAATATAATAGAGTGTGAGTGAAAGAAAAACTAAAAGATGCAATACTCTCTGATTGATATATATCACTTTAAAATTGGTGTTGAAATCATTTTTATAAGTAATTAGTTTGATACAATATCCCATTTTAAAAAAATAATTAGGGTTAACTTAGATTAAAAAAAAAATCTCATTGAAGGCTAAAACTAAATAATTGGTGAACATATCTCATTATATGTGTCTTGTTTTTCATTTGAAGGTTATTTCATGGTAGAAATGGGTGACATATCCTCCATTATCTTGAAATGCTTAAATTTTGAAATTTATCTTTTAAAGATGTGTTGAAAGTTTGGTAATAAAATGCTTGTAAAAGAGAATATCCCAATAATGGTAAGAAAGAGTGACATTAGATTCTTGTCATTTACAGTAGCATCGAAAATGATTTTTGGCAGTGTTTAAGATTTTGGTTCATGAACTGAACATGTTTGGTCATTTATTGAGGCAGGTTCATGAACACAGCAGAAATAAGCGAATGACTATGTACTGGACTGCAATAATGAATGGGGATAGAAAAATACCACTAACCAATGCCACTATTACTTTATCTTTTATCTTGGGTTGTGCAAGTAACCTTTTCAGATGTTATAATTCTCAAGATCAATCTGTGTGGTGAGATTTGTTTTAGGACACCAAGAAAGACATCAGTTCCGAACTGTATTTTCTCCACATTTTAATTGTTTGAGATTTTGGTAGTAACAATTAATTTAATCAATGTTTGATAGAATCTATATCTATATATATAACAATATTTTTTTATATAATTTTTATTCCTATTTTATCTTTTATAATATAATTATTAACTGATTTTTTTTTAAATAACCACTTTGAAATATTTTACATAAAATTGTATTTTTTTTATTTTTTATTTTTTTATTATATTTATAGTTTTTACATTTAATATTCAATTATTTTTTCCTATTTTCATTGTTTTTCTCTTATATATTACTTTAATTAATTTGCATATATTATCAAGTCATTATTTATGATGAAACACAAATATTTAAAAAATAGAGAGAAAAACTATAACACCTATATTTATTTTATGCCAGTAAGAGTAATGTTCTTTAAAAGTTTAGATTCTTAAATAATGAATTTATATGTCTACAAAAGTTAATTTGAAACGTTAGTTTAAGTTTAGTTAGATTAAATCCTGTATGTGATAGTAAAATTTTATTTATTGTGTTTTCTATGATCATATCAATTTTGTAAAGTTAATTATTACTAAATTACAAAAACCTTGGTCATGCATTATTATAACAGACATACTAGTTACTTTTCTATTAATCTCTTATCCTTACATCAAATGGTTTAAAAATTGTTAAATTTTTAAATAATAAACAATCTAATTAATTGTAAAATAATATAGTTATTATTGTAAGTATCTTAAACTTTACTAAAGGTTATAAATTCACACATAATTGAATATCATGAACCGGAGAATAAATTATTTAGATATGTAGAATTTCTGACAGCAAAAATAACTAATTATTATTAGTGAATAATTCGATAATCATATATTTAATAATTATAATTATTTAATCAATCATTTCCGTTTCAAAAATTTTATAAATTTTTTGAAATATATCACACATCATTCTGGTAAATCTAAATTTTGTAATGAAATAAAAAATATAATTTTTATTAACCCATATTAATAGTTATAATTTTCCATAAATTATATCCATAATATAAACTTCAATTATAATTATTTATACTAAAAACTCTTTTAAAGAGTTTTGATTGTATACAGTAAATTTATTTTTGAAAATAATTATATTATATTTAAAAATTAAAAATGATTATTGTGATTGTATATATGATAACAATTATCCACTCAAGTGACAGATTTATGCATACAAACAAAGGTATAACGAAATATAACATGTAGAAACTACACATGCATACATTATATTTGAAAAAAAACAGTTGGAAGTTAAAATTTCTTTCAATATAAGCAAAAGATGTTGAGAGACTTCAATTTTCAGGGACCTGTATAGTAACAAAATAAAACCTTATCCTATTTTATTCAATGTGGGAGCCAATGAGACCTAAAGCTCCTCAAAGATAATTTTAGAAACATCAAAATAATAACAATAATAACAAAATAATATAACGAAAAGAAAAACAATAATAATTTGGAGAAAGAAGAAAATTTGGATGGAAGGTTGGTGGTGGGGATGATGAGAGAGGGAACAGAGGTGAAAGAGAGAGAAACTAAGAAACGAGACAGAAAAAAAGAAAAATTCTGACATCGAGAGGAGAGAGAGAAAGGAAAAAAGCGTCTCACGAAGAAGATGGTCGAAGAGAGGGTCCTCTGAGATCATCCAGAAAAGGCAGCAATAGAAGAACAATATAGAAAAAAAAGAAGAAGAGGAAAACAAAATAAGAACTTCAAAATTTTAATTTGTTTTGAACTTTTGCTGCCTTTTTATCTGTGTCTCAATTTGCCCCTACCTGTCACCCCTTCTCAATCAACATTGTATTTCCTTCCTATGCACAACAAAATTATCCCAAGAAGGAGTGTTCTTTTCTTGCACCTTTTTGTCTCTTTTGCATGGTAATTCGCTTTCTCTGTTAATGCTTCATTAATGCTACCTTTTTCTTTTATTGTTCATTAACTCGCCAGAAACGTTAGCTTGCTAGTGGTATAATTCCTTTTTTTTTATTGCTGCAAGTTTATCCTTTTAATTATTTTAATCTTTTTGAAATTCTGATCATTCTATTAATTTCATATGGATAAAATTTCTTTCAGCTCCACCCAGAGATATTGAGTTAAGCCGGTTATGTATTATGTGGAGAAGAGATTTGTAACAAAGGGATAGCATCACAAAAGAAATGAGAGATCCTGATCTGATATTCAGACCCAAACCTTAGTTTTTCATGACTTCACCTGAAAGTAAAATTTTCCCTAGTTAGTGAGTTTCTTTTGCTTCATCGCAATCCTTGCAGATCGAAGGGTTTCTCTGCATAAAATACCTGGAAATTGTGGATATTATATAATATAGCGTCCTGGCTACCGAGGAATATAAATACTACCTTAATCAAATTTTGGCATCGGCTTCACCAAGAAATGGAACTAAGATGGAACACATTTGGATTTTGTCTAAGAATTTATATTTTCTTGTTTTCTCTGTGGGGAATCCGAGATTGTTGGTCCGTTAACGATGAAGGTTTTTTCTTGAATTTGTTCTTTTTTAAGTTTTCATTCTGTACAAAAGCATGTCTTTCCTTGTATCTTGATTCTGTTTTGTTGCGAATGGAAAATGCAGGACTGGCATTGTTAGCGTTTCAAGCGAGAATAACCAGTGATCCCTTTAATGCTTTGGGGAATTGGAATCCCAATGATTGTGACCCTTGCGGGTGGTTGGGTGTTCACTGTGTAGATGGTAAAGTGCAAGTCTTGTAAGTTATTCCTTTTCCATTTCCTTTCAATTATTGTAATAGTCCCTTTTTCTCATTTTTATCTGCAAATATTTTTTTATTGCCCCATATTAAATAAATCAAAACTCTATTAAGTCAATGTGCTGCATAATTTTGTTTTGAAATTTATGCCTTTTTATTTTTATAGGGACTTAAAAGGGTTATCATTGGAAGGGACTTTGGCTCCTGAGCTTGGCAAACTTAATCATCTAAATTCTATGTAATGGATCTACACAATCTCTCATGTATTTTTTTATTGTAACTCTTGGTATTTTCTTTCCCTTTTTCATCAGGTGTCCAATAAATCTTCTTATATAAACAAAAATTCTTACATTTGACTCTGTTACACTTTCGAAAATATTTAGTATTCTTTACCACCGGAATCTATTTACATTAACTAAAAGTTGATCTCCTTTGCTGGTGAATAGCTATTTTATAATATAAATTACCATTAGTATTGACAAGATGAAAGGATGAGTTTTGCATGATCCACTGAGTTATAATCACCAAATGTTCGATACCTGCTAGTGTTTACAGTGTTTGATCCTAATCTATCTTATTAAAGTGTTTGTATCGTTTTCTCAGTCCTTGATCAGGAGTTGTCTTCTTATTTCTTAATGTCAAAAAATAGATGCCTTTTGTAGTGCAATAATTTTACGCATTGGGTTGGCGAAGATTGGTTGTAATTGTTTTGTATTTGTCCTCTTCAATCTTCTATAGGTGATGTCGTTTTCAAACTTGCACATAGCATCTTTTATCTCATCAAACAAGCCAAAATTTAATTAAAAGGCAAATCTTTTAAATTAGTTTTTATAAAAAAACAAATGAAGGCCTACAAGGTTACTTTGTTTTCAATGACATTATTGTGAAGCATTTCTATTTGATTAGTCTAATTCCTTACTTGGTTTCACTTCATTTTGATGTTAATTACCTAATAAAATATATCTGACTTTGCATTTTATTATCTTTCTGATACGGATAAGCTTACTTTGCTCCTTTAAAATAGTGTATTATGCAAGAATAACTTTTCTGGTGCCATTCCCAAAGAACTTGGAGATTTACCCAAGCTAGAGTTATTAGATTTAAGGGAAAATAATTTGTCAGGAAACATCCCAGCAGAAATTGGCAACATGTCGTTATTAAAACACTTGTAAGTTAATTCTCTATTTTGTGTACATATTTTATTAGGTTTATAGTATTCTTCAATGAAAATTTATTTTACCCTAGGTTGCTTTGTGACAATAAAATCGAAGGCAATGGTGATCCTCAAGATTGGGGAAAATTCAAATTTCCTTCGAAATCTCTACTTGTTGAAAGTTGTTCATCACATCTGTCAACTTTATTTTCCTGCATCAATAGGAAATTTGGAAACTGGCAAGCATTTCTCCAGGATTTTTTTTTCTAACCAGTGGCATTAGTAGTTTCATTACATGTTTTCCTTTCATCTGTATCAATAATCTAGAGCAGTCAATAAGAGACAACAAGTGTTCTCTCTTTTAAGTCTTGTCCTTTTGTAGAACAAATTTTTTTTACATTCTCATTTACCTGAGTAACATGAGTCCCGATTACTTAAATTTTGTTCGTTAACAAATTCTGTAGATGGTTTTAATTTATAACTCTGTTGTTTTTATGGATGACATATGCAGTGTGTGGCAACGTAACTTCAACCAATGGTACAAATCAGATTCATTGATTATTATAACCAAAGCAAAACTTAAGAAATTCGCCAATGCCTTTGCTTGGCCACTGTACGTAGATAACTTGTGGCAACATCTTAACCTTAGTAAACAAACCTTTTGTTTGTCATGTTCGACTCACTAATTAAATATTTTTTGTTTCTTTTTAGATTCAAACTAGGGAAGACTGCCTCTCATGGTAATGAAAAAGATTATTGTGACATTCTGCCCAGTGAGTGGAGAACCTTCCAAATTTATGCCAATGTTAAGAATTTGAAAATGCTCCTTATTGACATTCAAAGTATGTCTCTAACAATGTAGGTTCTGATGTGCCAAAGATAGTCCAAAATGTACCAGAAATTGTTAGTTCTACACGTCGTAAGTTACTTCAGTCTAGTGGTAATAACCTTGCAGCTGTACCTTTCGATGACAAAACACCAATAGAGTTTAGCACTGCTCCAACTACCTTCAGTACTGGAGCTATTCCTGCTGTTCCAGATGCCACTGAGAAACAAAATCAGCCTGCACCCTCAGATCCTAATTCTCCTGATGATGCTTCTGATGAAAATCAATCACAAGATGCTTCCGATGGAAATCAAGAAAGTCAAGATGTAAATAATGGTGCTTCTGTGTGGAAGTGGATAATTATTATTCTTCTTCTGCTGGCCATTATTATCATAATTCTTTTATACATTTGGCGAAAACGAGCCGCAAAAGTAATAGGCCCCTGGAAGACAGGAATAAGTGGACAGTTGCGGAAAGCATTTATAACAGGTAAATAGTTTCTTTCTTTTTAATTCAAAGTATAACTCTTACTTGAATAATTACCTTCTTCTTTTGTATATCATAACCTTCATGATTTAAAAAGTAGCAATTTGTATTACCGTATGAAGTATTTTTCCATAAAAAAAATTTGAACTTTCTTAATTGAGTTATTAGTTCAATCAAGGACTGACAACATTGTAATGTCTTGTCATGAAATGTAGGGGTTCCCAAGTTGAATAGAGCAGAATTAGAGACAGCCTGTGAAGATTTTAGCAATATTGTTATTGATTCATATGCCGAGTGCACCATCTACAAAGGAACATTGTCTAGTGGAGTTGAGATTGCTGTAGTTTCTACTCTAATTACTTCTTCTAAGAATTGGTCAAAGAGCATGGAGATAAGATACCGCAAAAAGGTTTTCTACTTCTCGAGTCCATAAAAATAAATGGGTTGCATTAACAATTCCATTGCAACGTTAAGAGGAATTTAGTTTTTATTTTTTTGATATTTTTTTTTTCTTATGTGCTCCAGATTGATAATTTGTCTCGCATAAATCATAAGAACTTTATTAATCTTATTGGCTACTGCGAAGAAGAAGAACCATTCACTAGGATGTTGGTGTTTGAGTATGCTCCAAATGGAAACTTATTTGAGCATTTACATGGTACAACTATTTGTTTTAGTTTTGCTACAGAAAAATGGATTTTATCTGTGCTGTTACAACTAAAAGTTGTGTATGTTTTATGTGTTGTTATTTTTAGTTTCGCATTTGGAACGTATTGATTGGAGTGCAAGGGTAAAGATTATCATGGGGGTTGCGTATTGCCTTCAATACATGCACCATGACTTAAATCCACCTGTGGCACAAAGCAATCTAACTTCAAATATGATATTTTTAACAGATGATTTTTCTGCTAAGGTGCAAAGAAATGATCTTCTCTTCTTTTGTTTGTTTTCATTACACGTTAACATCCAAGTAACACATTTCTCCATTCCATTGTTCATTCAGATTGCAGAGGTTACTTTTAGACATATTGTGACACCAGAGAGCGTGGGTGATTCAAATAAATCTGATGATGGGCCATCCCAAGAGAATATTGAAACCAATGTTTACAAATTTGGAGAGTTATTGCTGGAAATCATCTCAGGGAAATTACCTTACTCGGAAGAACATGGCAACCTAGTGGACTGGGTAAGTTTGAAACATACCTTCCTAATGTCTGCTAACAGTTTAAACTGTAACATTGTTAATATGGATGCATTGTCATAAATAATATTATAGGCTGCTAAGTACATAAACGAGAAAACAAACCTCAAAGATTTGGTGGATCCCACCCTCCAATGTTTCAAGGAGAACGAACTTCATTGCATTTGTGATGTGATCCAAGATTGTATCAAACCTGATGTAAAGTCAAGACCAACAATGAGGGACGTGACTTCCAAATTAAGGGAAGTGCTTGGTTTGTCACCTGAGCAAGTGGTCCCAAGACTTTCTCCACTCTGGTGGGCTGAATTGGAGATCTTGTCAGTGGAGACGACTTAAGTTTCATTCTAACTCTCTTTTATGTGCTTCAAGTCTCTCTCTTTGACCTCCATCACCAACCAGAGTGGAAAGTTAAGATATCTACTCAAACAATTTTTTACTTCCTTCATATCGTTCTTGTTCTTTTGTAAGTCTTCATCATTAACACCTTAGATACCCAAAGGAAACTGTATTATGTGGTTTTGCAAGAAAGGTATAATAGATTCTATTTTTGTACAAGGAGTTAATGTAAGGTGTAAAAATCCCAACATGTGTTGGCATAGTAGCCCCCAATGAACATACAAATTTATATACTAATGTTTATTCAGAAAGGAAAATAATATTTCACACCTGATGATCTTGTGCTAATTATTATAAGAAAAATTATTCAAATACACCAAAAAAAGTTACTATACATTTACAGAGATAACAAAATTGATATATTTATAGGGTGTATGATATGATAAAATCAAGAGATGTCTATCATTACTTTTATTACAATATATAAATTTTGTAATAATAAAAGAACAAAGACAAAAAAAGTGTGTAAGATAAAAATTATAATGCCAAAAGATCAAAATTGTTAATAAAAATAAATTGTGTAAGATAAAAAGTAAAAAGCACAAGGTCAAATTTATTAATAAAACTTTTTTTTTTCATCAGACTTGGATTTATTGCGAGAGAAATTTCATGTAAGTTACAAACAATAAATTAATGAATTTTTCATCTTTATATATCGTTATATTTTTTATTTTTATTTAATGTGAAATTTAGATTCATATTTGGACTCTTAACATTAACATGATGTATCTGCTAAATGAACTTAACATCACTCTCTCCAACTACTCCACCTTCTAATTCGATAACATGTGTTTTTATGACTCACTTTTCTCTCTAATTCTCAACAACACTTATATGTCACTTTTAATTCTTCAAGTTTTTACACTCTATTACATTCATATCAATCAAAAATATCGAAAAGTTATCTTTAGATATTTGTATCTAACTCAATCCGAATATTATAATTTATAAATATTATTGTTCGACAAGAAGTAAAACTTCAATTTGGAAAAATAAATGTTTATTTTATTTTATCCTATTGAAAGAGTATTGATGATTGTTTACTCAACGGTGTATGTATAGAGGATAGATTTATAATGATTAGTGATTTGTCGTAAAAGTTATCCATAAATCAATGACGTGATTATCACATTTCACATTACTGCAAGTGCAGTAATTTAATTAAATTGAAAGGTATTTAATTTAAAAGAAAATTTGTTAGTATAAACTATTTATTTGATTAAAGAAATAAATATTAATAGATTTTTTTAATGTAATGATAAAATTGTCTTTAAGTATATTTTTTAAATAAAAATATTTTATAATTAAAAAAATTATTTAAAAACCGAAAATAAATTATTTCTTAAAAAATATTAATAATTCAAAATATTTATTTATTAATTTCAAATAATAATTATTAAAAACTCTAACAAGTAAAACCATTTTAAAAACCAAATATAAGATATAAACAAAAATTGGTAATTTGTCAACCAACACAAACCTACTCCTTTCTTAGGTTTCATATTCAAATCTTTATTTTAAAAATTTTGTTGTAAATCATTACAAATAATCAAATACACACATTTTTTATAAATCTCTCAAATCAATCCCTACAAATAGCTACAAATTTATCTATTCCAAACAATGCATAAATTTCCTGATATATTATATGTATTCTAATAGATACATTTTATAAACTCTAATATATTATTTGAGGGTAAAAGAATTAGGAAAAGTGAAAAAGAAAAACCAAAATCTTCTACCTTACCCAGAATGGGTGCGAAACGATAAAGAAAAAAAGAAAAAATCTCAACCTTTTTCAGACAAATATTATTTTACATACTTAAATTTTTTACATTTATTTAATATTATTTTTTTATATTTTATTTTTTTAAAAGAATACAAAATTTTATTTTTTTATAATTATTTTACCTTTTATATTTTATATCAAATAAATATAAAAGTGTATATTAATACTGCTCCTCTTAAAAAAAATAACATATCTAAATATTTAGATTTGTTATACATTTCCTCGGCCATCAACTCAGGAATAAAATATTTTAACAACTATTTTTTTTGACAACGTTTGTGTAATAATCCAAAAATTCGTTTCAAATATTTTTTTAAATATAAATTCAAACATACTAATGACAGATATTCTATTGTAAAAAAATTGTTAAAAATAATTATCAAAAAGATAATGATATTTAGATAACATTTTTTTAACAATATTTGAACATTATTTATGTCTTATTTTATGATTGGTCCATAATAGTATTTATGATTATTATTATTGATTGTAAAATAATTTTGGACCAATCACAAAATAACATGTAAACAATGTTAAAAAAGAATGTTGTGTAAATATCATTATCCTTCTCAAAATACCCAAAAACACTGTTCATGTAATAAAAGGTTGAGTGACATCACGTCGAGACGTCACTTTATCGGGAAGCTCTTTTCAACGTCAGTTTCTCGTGAAGGCAAGAAGAGTAAGCATTACAAGGACTTATTTTTAGTGTAGAAACTGAAGAACGCTTGTTTTGTTCTATATCATGTTTCAGAATGTTTATGTTTGCGTAGCTAGGCGTGGCTCCTCAATCACGCACCACCTTGCACCGCCGCTCAAGCCATTTCCGTTTGTTTTGCTGCTCTTGCACCCATCGACATTTCACAACGCAAACAAATGTAATAAAAACATGCCTCTACCACTCTCTCCCTTGAACACCTCTCTCACATGTCTATGCACCACTCTTCAACACTAACCATCCTACGCATCACTACGCTACCATGTGACAACCTAAGCAGGTGTTGTGCTGCTGCCTTTTCGTACCACATTCTTAAGAGGCACAGTCCATTATGAGTTTTCTAAGGATGTCTTTCCTCTGAGATTCTGTTTTATTAATTATAAAAAAGAAAAAAAGAAAAAACTTATAAACAGCAACCTGTTTTTCGGAACAGAAATAATATAATGATATATATTCATCAATCATCTCTCCTCCTTTTTCTTACAACATTGAAAAGAAAAAAACTTTGCTGCAAGTACAAGAGTACTAGCAAGCACAAACTAGACAACAACATTTTTTTTTGTTTCAACGATGAGGAAATTAACTAACTAACCAACCCTAAAGGAGAACCCTAAAGGAGAAGCCCACTTTAGTCTTATTCTTTCTTCGGATAGCTAGTTCGATGGATAACACTTCACTTGTCTTGATTCACATTGAGCACCGGCCCAGCGGTGTCCTTCTTCTTCGTCCCCCATTGCTTGAATCGCAGCTGCGTAGTTATATTCGCCGCCAGGAAGTCCACACTCTGCATTGGACTAAGCAAATCCAACACCCCTTTGAGTGTCTTGAGCCTCACGCAATCGGAAGCCTTCATGACCTTCTCCAACCCTTCAACAACCTCCTTCACTGCCACTTCGGCAACAGCATCCGCCGCACCATTGGCACTTGCGCGGCCCGTGATTTTGGCCAACTGCAGCATCTTGCGGTCCGCCATGGCCACCTGCTGCCTCTCCATCTCCCTCTCCACCTTCTCCTCCTCCATCTTTACCTTCATCTTCAGCTCCTCTATCTTCTTATTCTGCTCCTCCGTCATCACCAAAACATTCCTGTTCTTCAGATTCTCCACCTGCCTGAACACCGTGGACGGCTTCCACCCCGACAACCAAAGCTGAGCATGTTCCAAAGGGTTCAGCCAGGGCGGAGAAAAGAAAATCAGAACGTTTCCATGTGCAGCAGCCCATTTGGTAGTGTAGTATAACTTCAAATGGGTTGTGACTGTTGACACCAAAGCTTGCAGCTCTTGCTGAGTCTTGACCACCTCGGTTCTCTGGTTG
Source organism: Vigna reflexopilosa (assembly GCA_027742785.1). Classification (NCBI taxonomy): domain Eukaryota; kingdom Viridiplantae; phylum Streptophyta; class Magnoliopsida; order Fabales; family Fabaceae; genus Vigna; species Vigna reflexopilosa. The sequence continues at coordinate 31,635,830 of CM050926.1, read as the reverse complement.
GACACCTGCATAAGCTTTTGGAGAATATCCTCAAGCTTCCCAGTCCACTTCTCGTAGAACTCAGGGAATCTTTCCACCCCAGGGTTGGCCATTAGAAAGAAAAGTGAGTGAGTGAAGAGGTGAATAGAGAAAGATTGTAAGTGTGTATGTAAGGAGGGGAGAAGAGGTGTTTATAAGGTGGGAGAGGTGGGGTGAGGTGACCAGATGGAGAGAGGAGAGGAGGACACGCAAGGAAACAGTGTGGAAGGGTAATTGGGTGCATGGCTTACGCGCAGCAATTGCCTACTAGTGGTATCAAGGAGAGTTTGACGCTTTGCTAAGAGGGAGAGGGAAGGTATAAGGGTGTGGCGCAGCTTTCTGAGCCTCGGGTCTTTGACCGTCTTGGAGAGCTGTGGTTAAAGTTTAACACACCTCAAGGATAGTCGACGTGTCCTTTTCGGAGGGAATCTAGATTCAACGTGGAAGCTGATGGCTGATTCGGATTCCCTTTCTCTTCAAATTCATCCAGAGTTACTGTTGCATATGTTGGCCACATCTTTCACCATGCTACTTCTCTTCTCTGTAATTTTTCTGATTTTCTTTTCTTTTTTACTTAGTACTACTTATAAGCCTAGATGAGAGAGATCTCAAAAATATTGAGAGTATTATCGTTACTATCACAAACTTTTACATTTCACATAAAATATAAGTGTAAAATGTTCTCAACAATGTAAAGTTTTGAATTTAAAAAAAAAAAAAAATAGGAAATAAATAAGGATAGTATCAAATAAATATAAAAAATTTAGTTGTGTTAAAAAGAAAATAAAAAGAGTGTAAATTTTTTATATTCATTTAACACTACACTTATTTACTTCTTATTCTTTTCTTTATTGAAAAATATAAAATTTTATATTGTTAGGACTATTTTATCTTTATATTCTATGTTAAATGAATGTAAAATTGTATCCTAATACTATTATTCTTTGAGAAAAATATTTATTTGACATGCAACATAAAAATAAAATAGTCATAAAAAATTAATTTTTTATATTTTTTTAAAAAAATAGAAGAGAAAAAAGAATAATATGAAAATTTTATATACGGAAAGTATCATTCCTTGTATTTTCAAGGACAATGATACATAGGTTAACATTTTTTTTTATTAAATTTAAAATATGTGAGTTAAAAAAAAAAATAATTAATCAATAAAAAATTAACATGTGTGTTGTATTAAAGTATAAAAAAATCGATATTAAAATATATTTTTCCTATTTATAAATTCATCTTTTACTTCTATCTTTCTTGTTTTGGATATGTTGATATATGAACATGTATCAATATTACTGAGTTGATACAGAATGACGGGTTGAAATCTCTGAGTTTAATTTTTTTTTGGCGAGCTGATCTATTAAGATTGAGCTGATCTATTAAGATTGATTCATTTCTTCATTCTTAAAGTTAAGATATGATATCTATGTTTTTGTTATTTCTTTTGTTCCATCTTTTACAAACTCTTTTTTTTATTCTATAAAAGTTGTAATTTTATTTCTAAATGTATTACATGTATGACTAGGGGTAATAATTCAGAAATTTTAAATTTGTAGAGGTTACAACATTTTATATTAGCTCACTTAAATTTTAAGATTCATACTGCCAATTTGTTCATGGTTATATTTGTAAGAATTCTGTTTTCAAGCTCTACATAACATCTTATTATAAAAAAACTTATAATCTATCTTTTCTTTTCTTTTAAATATATAGATACCTTCTCCAATCCCATTGACATATATTCCAAAATATACATAAATTTATCTAATATAGTATAGATCTCATGTTCTTTCATGCTCTATAGAATTTGAGAAAATGGTTGAACATCTACTTGATTTAAAAATTACATACTTACAAACTAGTGATAAATAATTTACTATCTTTTATAATTTGTTTAAAGATCATGACATCATTAATAGGCTTAATTACCTATATATTTAGGAGAAAAAGAGGAAGGAAACATATACATATCACTTGGGTAGGTCATTTAAAGTTAGCCAATGCTTCTATAGCTCTCAAATTCTCAAGTTTAATATATTCGTCTCTATAAAAACTCTTTTTCTAAAACATCTACATCTTATTAATAGATAGGAAGAGTTGCATTTCTATCATCTTAACATATGTCATTTTCTGGTTTGCAAAGTAAGGAGGTGAGAAAATTCACCATGAACATATACTAATTAACTTCTCTATCACATTGGGAGTTGAAGAAACCTACTGCTAACGTGGACAAATATAATAAGTATACATATACATATACAGATAATGCAATCTGATCCAAAGATTAGGACCATGCAATTGATGCTCTTCCTTTCAATTCATAATAACTCAAAAACTCCCGCTTCTCAAAGCGGAAAATGACTTTTTCTAATTGTTCCAAATTTGTGAAGGAAACTAGACTGTAGGGAAAATGGCCATATTCTCTGCACCTATAACATATAAAACCACAGACGCACCACCTCTTCCTCCAATGCTATGAAAAAGCTTAACGAGTCTCGTGAAAAGAAAAAACAAAAAGAGAGGGAGAGGAGGATATGTAGCGTGGCAGAGTGATTGGGTGCATGGCTTACGCGCAGCAATTGCTTACTAGTGGTTTCAAGGAGAGTTTGACGCTTTGTGAAGAGGGAAGAGAAGGGTGTGGCTCAGCTTTCTGAGCTTGAACCTTTGACAGTGTTAGAGAGGTGTGATTAAAATTCAGACGTGTCCTTCTGCTGGCAACTCAGATTCAACGTGGAAACTGAAGTCTGATTGAGATGCCTCTCTTTCAAATGGATTCAGGAACACTCTTCAATATGCTGCCCACATCCTTCACCAACCTTTATACAAAGGACCAAATGCTTTTAGATCTATTTAGTAAAACTAATTATCCCTTCAAGAATTGATGTTGTTTCCATAAAATAATTTATATTAAAATAATATTTTTATTTATAAAAAGCTGATTTAAAAACAACTCCAATTATACTAAAATTCCTTTAAATACATTGTGAAGCAAACGACATACACATACACTGAAGCAAACGACAATTCCTTCTGTGAAGCAAACGACACACACTGTGAAGCAAACGACACGCTCATGCACAAAAATGTTTAAATCACAGAAAACTTTACGAATCTCGTGAAAAGAAAAAACAAAATAGTGATGTCTCGTGAAAAGAAAAACAAAAAAGTGAGAGGTGCTGATTGAGATTTCTCGCTTCAAATGGATCCAAGGAACACTGTTACATATGCAGGCCACCTTCTTCACTAAGTTAGCCATCTAGTCCTCTCTGCAATACAATTTTTCTTACTTCGATCCTATCGAAAGCTTATGTATTAAAAATTATGGAGTTAAGATGATTTTTTATATTTAATGTATAAGATTTATATTAAAACACTTTTTTTTATTTGTTAAATACTCCCATTCATAACAATTTTATTAGATTTACTTCTTAATAATGATGAGACAATTGATTGTATGTATGCTTAGTTTCAATTAAAAAGAAATTAAATCCTCTTTTGCTTCTAAATTTTGATGTTTTGGAGCTGTTGAACTGTTATATAAACTGGTTTCAAACATTGCAAGTGGTTAGGATAAGGAACACATTTCTTCTTTTTATAGCTAGGTTGGAAACCCTCCTGTTTATCTAGTGAGAAATATTTTCTGAAACATTTCCTATACCATTAGATTTGTGCACATGTATTAAGAATATTAACCACTATTTTTTATAAATTACAATATCAAAATATTTATTGACAAAAATAATTTTATTAAATATTTTATTTTGCACTTTTTTTAATGATAAAATATTTTTCAAATAAATATGATTTATTGTTGTTTTATAGAGAGAATATTATAGGCCTTTTGGCACAGCACAATACAAATAGAATTCAATAAATGAACTGGGGAAAACACCACTGCCTAATGGGGAAAACAAGATTTTATTTTACTGCATTCTAAAATGTTTCTAAACATTCCATCTTATATCTATTTATGCAGTAAATAAGTATGAAGGATGGAACTGTGAAATTATAAAATAATAAAAATAATTAGAAAGAGGAAAGATAATAGTAGTCCCTCCATCATGAGCACAAAAGATGAGTGAAAATTTACAAAAATCAGCCCTACCTCTATAATAAACATACCTCTGTATCAAAATCATTAATATTTTTAGTCAGAAATTTTATTCCCTTTCAGTTCTTTTATTTTAGTAGAAATAAAGTTATTTTTATTAAAATATTAATTATTTTTATTTCTTAAAAATAAAGGTTTATAAACTAAAGTTATATATAGAAGTATAAAATTATATTTAAAAAATAATTTTTCTTTAAATGTATGTAATTTAATAAAATGTAAATATTTTTTTTAAATTAATTACTATGTTTTATTATAATGCACATTATTGAAATTTTCTCTCATTTCGCAAAACAATATTTGGAGCAATTTATTGTAATTAATAATTTAAGTTCTCCAATTTGAACTGAATACATATCAATTGAAATTAAAATTTAAAGAATTTGATATAATTACTTGAGTTTAATTACATTAAATTTCGTGTTGCAATTTATAATTTCATAACCGTGGAAGGAAATGCATAAAATATATATGATTATGGAAATAAAAAAAATAGTTTGCTTTATTAGTGTATCTTAAAAAATAAATTAAGTAAATTTGAAATACTAAATATGTTTTTGTATATAAGTTTAATTTAATATTTGATATGCATAATTCCTTGCACATAACTCATCTTAAATAACTTTTTAAGCCTATAATTTCATCAAGAAGAAAATTAATTTATTAATCATCTTCTCTAAAGTACTTTTTATTTAAAACACAGGTTTTTCTAGAGTTATATAGAGTTTCAGCTAACTAATTTTATATTCTGATTTTTTTTCAAATACATGAAGCTTTTTTCAATAAAGTAGAGTTCAGTAATAAGATAAAATCAATATAATAAAAGAGGAAAGAAAGAAAATATAAATTTTAAACAGTTAATATAAAGAAGATACACAATGTATAAGAGAGGATGCATAGTCCCTAAGTTCTATACATAATGTTTTTATATTCAATCACCTCATGACTGAAAAAACACCACTCAATTCATCAACTAAAGAAAACTTCCTTTAATTTACACAAGAAAAAAAATACATATTTTGAGAGAAATATACATTTTATTGATCCACACATATTAAAGAAATTCAAAATCCTTGTAATTTTTTTTATTGGAATGTACAAAATTATTAAATGATTTGATTCATTTACATACGTATATAACCCAATATTCATCTTCAAAATAAATCTATTTGGATAACCAATAAATTTAGGTTTTAAAAAAATATTTTAAATAACTTATGTATTAAAAAATAGAGAAATAAAAAGATGAATAACTAACCTAATGTTATTTTCCATTCCATATTCTTAAAATCTAACCTTATTACTCATTTGCTTTGAAATATTGATATATAAAAAATTGTAATGAGAAAATTAGGTGAAAAATAAATATTTCCTAATGTACATAGGAAAATAAAGTAAGATTAAGAATTTATCGGTAAGAGATTCAAAAATATGATATATACATGTTTGGTTAAAGTTTGTGCATCGAGAAAAGTATAAGATGAAATGTTCTCTATAATATAAAATGGTAGAGCGAAGTGTGTGTCAGTATCACAAAGTATTTGGTACAGTGCGAATTATTCTTTCGCCTTTTACTAAATAATACAATGTACTTTATATTTGAAGTGACATATGCTAATATTTTTTCATAGGGTTCCTAATAATTGAGTCTCTTAAATTTTAGTTGAAATTTAATTGTGATTCTCTTTTATAATAGAAAATTAATTATTATATTTATTATATAGTTCTTAAACTCATTTTATGAAAAAGATAATAAAATTTAAGAAGAGAATAACTTAACAATAATGAGTCTTAATTTGTAGGTTCCATCACCAGTTCATATCCCTTGATCTTTCAACATTGTTGGACCAATGTTTGAGTGTGAACTAAGGAAGATCATGCACATTCTCCTCTTCTTTCTACACCACCAAACTAATATTTTTACCCTTTAAAAAAAAACACCTAAGAGGGAATTAAATGTTATCAAATATATTAAATTTTGACTAACTAAATTTAATGCACATAAATGTTATATTTAGTTGTACTTCTTGTTCTTTGATATTTTTCTTTTTTTTATTGTCTTTCTTCGTTCATTTCTTGGTTCGTTCATTAATTGTGGTGGTTCTTTTGATTCGGTCACTCTAGTGATCCTTGATTTTTTTTGTTGGTCCTTGTGTTCATATTGTTTGTTCATGTTGAGACTTATCATTATTTATTATGTGGTGATCTTTTTACCTAATTATTGTTTGTGATGTTTTTGTCAGTTATGTGATACGTGAGGTGCAAGTAAGTTCACTTAAAACCCCCTTATATTAAGTTACTATAGATTTCAAAAAGCCAGTTAAAAGTATAATAAATTTTGAAATTCGTCAAACCCTTAATTGGATTTCAAAATTTGGCTAAGAGTTCGTCGATTTTCGAAAATCATTTAAGAGATTAACAGTTTTGAAAATTCGTTTCCTCGTTAACTAGGGGCATTAGACCATAATTCGACATAAAAGGTTGAATGACCTATGATATGGTCCAAATTTATTAAATTTTTTTTGTAGGAGATCAACTTGATCTCTCCTCGATCCTACAAATAATAAAATATACAAAAAAAATTGAAACTACTCGTTACTAATTAAATTTCAAGTTTTGTACTAACTTGTCCTACCAGAAGGCATATGCAACATGCTCCGTATAATGAGTTAGCACTGATGTGTCATGTGGACCTCTTGAAAATCCACCTACTTCCTCTTCTTATTGAGCAACATCCTTCTGCTCAACAACATGCTCCTCTTGTTCACTACCATCATGTTCCTCGTGAACATCAACATCATCTTGTTTTGTCCATCCTCTACGTGCTGATGTTGTAGGTCTTCTTTTCCTTTCACCTTGTGTTGAACTCTCACCATGGGAGGCAGATGCACCTCATGTTTTAACCATATATTTGGTAACCAAAATATACAAACAACAAAATACATTAAAAAATTAAAGGTTAAATATGTTTTTGGTCCCTTAACTTTCAGTAAAAATTGGAATTAGTCCATCTTCGAAATTTTCACCCAATTTAGTCCCTTATCTAGTAAAATGGGTTGATTTAGTCATTTTAACCCGATTTTGTCTAGTTTATTTAACGTTTCAAACGTGTTTCTCAATTAACATTGAAGTGAAAATGTGTCAAATAGCGTAAACAACTCAAATGTTATTATGAAACACGTTTCAAACATCAAATAAATTTAAGAAAATTTGTTAAAATATCTAAATTCATACATTTCTAAGGTTAGAGGATTAAATTCAATCAAAGTATTGAACAAAAACTATTTCCAATTTTGACTAAAATGTTAAGGAACCAAAAATATATGTAACTCAAAAATTAAATATGCAAACAACAAAAATAATAAAATATTTTAATATTTCAACAAGTAAATATAATAAAAATTACAATTTCTTTTGAAAAGCAACAAAATATAACAAAATTAATTAATAAACCTAAAAAGAAATTTGAGACATAGACATTCAAATTAAAAAAAGAATAAACAAACTAGATTTTGAAAACTGTAGAAAACTTAAAAGGATTTCAAAATTTGATGTAAATTTAATCGGTTTTCAAAATCTATTTAAGTCTTCATAAATTTTCCGAATCTAGTTAAGATTTTGTCGATTTTAAAAAATTATTGGCTTAATACCTCCATTGGTCCTCTTATTTGTCTGCTAATCTCATTTTGGTCCTCAAGTTTTAAATTGTCTCAATTGGATCATAATTTTTGTAAAAATGCACAAATTTTACCCTAACCGTTAAGTTGTCTCAAACGGCGTTAATTGATGCTGGGATGAATTTTTTATTTTAGGCTTAATCCCTCTTTTGGTCTTTATGTTTGTGTGAAAATCTCAGTTCGGTCCTCAAGTTTTTTCTCAAGTCCTTATGAAATGCAAACATTTTCCAACATTTTACCCCAACCGTTGTATTGAGACGGCGTTAACTTTGAACTGAGCTATAATTTTTTTTAACATTTTACCCCAACCTTTGTATTGAGACGGCGTTAACTTTGAACTGAGCTGTAATTTTTTTTTTATGTTTTAAAATCATTAAATCCACGTGGCTATAGTCTTTCTTTTTCCTTCCAATCACTGATCACAATTCACTCATTCTTCTACCCTCAAACCCCCCGACTCACACATTTTCTCCCTCTCAAACTAAAAAATGTCGTCGTTGTCGATAGTTCAAAAATTATGACCCAATTGAGACAGTTCAAAACTTGAGGACCGAACTGAGATTTTCACACAAACATAAGGACCAAAAGAGGGATTAAGCCTAAAAAAAAAATTCATCCCAGCATCAATTAACGCCGTTTGAGACAACTTAACGGTTAGGGTAAAATGTGTGCATTTTTACAAAAATTATGACCCAATTGAGACAATTTAAAACTTGAGAACCAAAATGAGATTAGCAGACAAATAAGAGGACCAATGAAAATATTAAGCTAAAATTATTAAGATTTCAACAAATTTCGAAATCCCACCGTATTTTAACCGGTTTTCAAAAATTAACAAAATTTTATTCGGATTTCAAACTCCGTTTTAGGCTGCAACACATTTTGAATCTTCACTTTCGTTTTCCGAATTAACTAGAAACATACACATCTCCTATTCTACGCATTCTTTACACATTTAGAGTGTTAAATTCAAATCATAACCAAACAGGCAGTGAAGAATAACAAGGATGGACGTGCACTGATAAAGATGAAGAAAAGGAATGAACATGCAGTGAGGAAGAAGAGGGATAAACGCTTAAACGCTTAAAAGAGGAAAGGAGAAAACGAAAACAAAAACGACCAAAAAGAATAGAGAAGAGAAAGAAGAAGCAAGTAAAAAATATTTTTACTTTGATTAAAAAAAAATTTAACTTGGTCAAAACATTCTTTACTTTCTGTCAGAAGAATATATTTAGAAATTTAGAAAAAATTAGAATTACATAAAGAAAGTATATTTAAAAATTTAGAAAAAGTTGGAATTACATAAAGAAAGATGAGGTACAGGGAGAACGAGTGTTGAATTAATAGTCTGTAGATCTGAAATTCTGATAAGAAACAGATATATCAAAAAGGTAATGGAACAATAATTAATATGTTTTAGTTACCTGCTAGCTTCCAAATTCTGTTTATTTTCCCTGAAAAAGGTTGGGTGATTACTAAGTAAAAATAAACAAAGGGCTCCACATCGATCATGTGTGTTTCATTAATTTGAGGTTGTTCTATATATTGATACAGAATACCTTGTCACAACCATCTTTGCGCTTGGGGCAATGACGCAGCTAGTGAGGTATTAACCGAGGCGCGTCTATTGCTGGTTGAAAACTATTTCCAAACCCCCTCTTAGGCCTGGGTTTGTCTTGGGCCTTTGAGAATTTCTGGAAGGGCTACCTCGGGGTAAAGCCCTATAAGTTCAGTGAAAAGTTCTTTCTGCACTTTCATTATATATTTATAAAGTATCTAATTATTTTGCAATTTTCATGTTGGAGAATCAATTTGAAATGTTGATGACTTTGAAGGATATTTTGTAGTTTGTTTCGTGTTAACTTGTTGCATAATTCCTTCTCAATGAACTAAACATTATTTTTAATTTTTTATTAAAATAGAAGAAAAACTCACACTTTTCCTGTTTTTAAGAAATTAATCACGAATTTTATAAATAAGTTCATACATTAAATTATTTTAGCTTATGCAAAATTTAGATTTTATTTATTTTTTTGTTTCTTTTAAGTGTCTGTCCAGAATTCTCCAATCGGGTCTATACAGTTTAGTCGAATTGGTAAACGTATATAAAAACAAATTAAAAATGGCAACAAATTTAAAAAAAACATTTATTTACAATACCTGAGATGGTGCATTGGGAGGAGCTGGTGTTTTGATGGTATATACTGAAATTAGAGTTTAAAATTCAGGTCGTACAATTTGAAATAACGACTGAAAAGTAAGAAACTTTTTGTTCATTTCACTATTTTTATACATTGCCACTACTCGTTGGGTCTTGATTTGGTCTTTTGTTAGCTTAAATTCCTCTCTAACCATTTTGTCAGATCTTCATCTCTTTGCACCAAGAGGAACACCCCTCACGCTGCCAAAGGTGGTTCCTCCACACAGCCTCCTAAGCCTTCACGTTTTCCCTACACCAGTCTTGGTTTTTCCAAGTGTTCCACATTGACAAAATGGAGAGTGGGGACCGTAAGAGCAAGACAACCTTATGTGTTACTTCTTCTTGATCTCACTCCTTTTTCAGATCATCCCTTTTGTTCCTTCACTTTCAGGAATCAGGAGGAATGGAGAAAAAAATTGTGATGCAAAAGTACGAGATTGGACGCTTCCTTGGACAAGGCAATTTCGCCAAAGTTTACCATGCAAGGAACTTGAAGACAGGCCAGAGCGTGGCCGTGAAAGTTATCAACAAAGAGATGATGATGATGAAGGAGGGTATGAAGGATCAAGTCAAGCGCGAAATCTCAGTGATGCGCCTTGTGAGGCACCCCAACATTGTGCAGCTGTACGAGGTCATGGCAACCAAGACAAAGATATATTTTGCAATGGAATTGGTGAAAGGTGGCGAACTTTTTCATAAAGTGTCCCGAGGAAGGTTGAAGGAGGATGTGGCAAGAAAATATTTTCAGCAGCTGATTGATGCTGTTGATTACTGCCACAGCTTAGGGGTGTGTCATCGTGATCTCAAGCCAGAGAACCTTCTTCTTGATGAGAATGGGGATCTCAAAATTACGGATTTTGGTTTGAGCGCATTGGTTGAATCCAGAAAGAAGGATGGCCTTCTTCACACAATATGTGGAACTCCAGCCTATGTTGCTCCTGAGGTGATAAAGAATAAAGGATATGATGGAGCCAAGACAGATATATGGTCTTGTGGAGTGATTCTCTATGTTCTTTTGGCAGGTTTTGCTCCTTTCAACGACAGGAATTTGATGGAGATGTATAAGAAGATTATCAAAGCAGATTGCCAATTCCCAAAATGGTTCTCTACAGATGTGAAAAGACTTATTTATAGGATCCTTGATCCGAATCCAACGAGTAGAATTAGTGTTGCTAAGATTGTGCAAAGTCGTTGGTTTAGAAAGGGGTACGTGCAGATTGTAGAATATCAGCTGCCACCGTTGTTCCCCAGAAATGGTGATGATATTTTGGATGTTCAGGTTGTATTTGATTCATCAGATTCAGATGGCAGTCCAATCTCAACCAAAAAAGAAAGCCCCTTGAAGCTATATCAATTCAATGCATTTGATTTGATATCACTATCATCAGGTCTTGATCTTTCTGGTTTGTTTGAAAATGATCAGAATGAAAGACAACTTACGAGATTTACTACCAGAGAAAGACCTTCTACTGTTGTATCAATGCTTGAAGAGATAGCACAGATAGATGATAAATTTAAAGTCTTGAAGAAAGATGGGGTTGTTAGATTGGAGGGATGCAAATCAGGAATAAAAGGCCAACTCATCCTAGATGCAGAAATTTTTGAAGTTACATCTTCCTTGCATGTTGTCGAGGTGAGAAAAGTAGCTGGAAACACATTGGAATATTCAAAATTCAGGGAACAGTACCTCAAACCTTCTTTGAATGAAATTATTTAAGTCTGTCAAGGATATCAGCGGTAGCAATGGTAGCACCAATGTTTGCTGGGAGACCTCTTTTTTATTGGATAGAAGGTGTTCTTTCAAGCATGTTTGCATGGGATTAAAATGGCAAGATGATATCAATGTTTTTGTCTGTAGAAATATGGTTTCTACTGCTGCCAGAATTACTTTAATTGCTACCATGGTATTTATATATTCAGTGGGTATTGCAACAGACAACCTAGTTGATTTCTTTCAACATCATCAACAACAGACAAAACAAAATTCAGAAAACCGAAAAACAAGAACTAAGCACTGTATATCTAGGCTGGCGACAACTCCTCTTAGGTTAAGAAAACGTTAAAAGATAAAAAGGATTTTTAGCATAACCCAGCAACAAAAACCTTTTTAATGTATTGAGAAACTCTTTCAGAGTGTTTCACTCCACATAATTATATTTTTAAGATCAAAGCAAATTATATGAAGACTTTCCTACTTTAAACCTGAAGAAGCTTCCTTTACATCTATTCTTTATAATTTTGTAATGTCCCACATTGATATTTTATAAAACCAAAACATATAACATCAAGTACAATGGTAACACATATTTTTTTACAATATTTTATTATAATATATATGTTATTCTTTTATTTGTTATTCTGTTCATATACTTTAAATTTAATAAAGAAATAATATGTATGTTATATAATATTGTAAAAAAATGTGTTAAAATACTATTACCTTATTTAAAGACTATGTTTTGTGAAAGTTTACTGACTTCTCCTAATCATATGTTTCGATCAATCTCATGACGATGACTGTGGGAGAGTAAGAGATTCTAAACTAAATGAACAGGGATAATTTCTTACTTTATTTCAAAAGTTTAAATTCAGTTTATCAATGAATTGATCCTTTCAGTTGTATTCTATCCTTGTCTGAAGTTCTTTTTAATTGTTTTTTTTATAATAATTAAATTTTCTCTTCTTAACTTTGTGTACATTTCCCTTTACAGGACACAAATTAAAAGATCATATTTAGTATAAATTCTCTTCAATAAAACAGGATATATCTACATTTAATAGATATGGATAATTATGGTCATCTTTCCCAGTTTGATTGTGCAATTTCATGCTAGTGTTGAATTTGTTCACCAAAATATGTTTTTGCTTTCTCAAACTAGTTTGTTCATATAACTATTTAATATGATTTCATCTTTATTTTTATTAAGAGTAATGTGATTTTAATTTTTTCATCAATAACATAAAAATCCTTTTTTAAGATAAATAGAGACTAAAATTTCTTTTATAAAATTAAAATCATCATTCTGAAATATTTTGAATAAGGAAAATATATTTTATCCAGAATGTGAAGTATCAGATAAAGGATTACATTTAGCAATGATCTGATATTAGTATACTGGTGTTGCTCCCTTCATCTCCTCAATTTTTTGCATTTTTATTTTAATTACAAAAATAACTTTTTCTTTTACTTTTTCTAATCTTTATACTTTTTTATTATTTTACTTATTTACCAAACCTTATTTTTATTCTCTGTTCACAGTCCTATCTTCCAAATTTGAGATCCGTCTTTTCTAGGAGTTACTCCCTTCACCACCATTGTTGAAGAACAAGAATAAACGGATGTTGATATCGGTCCACGGATTTTAACATCCGTTAAGAATCGACTAAAAGTCTTGTCTACTTTATACGTTGTTGTCCACGGATGTTAGTCCATAACAGCCAGTCCAACGAGGCCTAATCTTGTAAAAGGTTGAGACATATGTTCAATGATTGAAATCCAACACAATAATAAGAATGATGGACACAAAAGTTGGCGTGAATTTCAGATTGAAGGAAAACAAAAAGTGTTATAAACTAGGTGACTAAAGAGAATTAGAGCCTGATTGTTAACTATCAATGCTATCAATTAAACATGTATTGAGCATAGCAATCTTGAACAGAGTGAGGTCAACGTCGGCAGGAGCCCTTATTTTATTCATTTTTGCATGTAAATGTTTTTAGCTTCATGTGTCAGGAAAGAGAAACATTTATTTTTTTATAGTTCAAACTTTGCAATGTTTCGGTGCCCTTTGGTGAAGAAAGAGAGAGAAAGGTCACTCTTTTATTTTAATATTTTGCATAGTTCTTTATTTCGTTAGTTGCATGTTTTATTATTATTTCCTTTAGTATAAGGAGAGCGGACGATAACAAAGGGGAGAGCTATGTTTTATTTATCTTTTATTGGCCATACAATGCATAGAAAAAGATAGTTATAACAGAATAGTGAAAAAGATTGAAGAATGATATTTTCGAATAACAACTGAAGGGTTAGGATTTTAATAGAATATGTTGAGGGAAAAGGAGGAAGACAATTTTGGGTCTGTTCGAAGTGTAGTGTGGGGATATTTAAGGAAGTTTTAGGGTAAAATTTTAGGAGGATACCACTGTGGCTGTGAGAGATAAAGCACCAAAGCAGATAGGTGATATTTGGAAGTAGCCATGAGATGATGGAGGGTAACCTAGTTCATTTGTTTCTACCTGGATTTGGAAACTTCTTATTGGGAAATCATTCGAAAGTTCAAACTGAACCATGTGCGTCATGTTGCCTTCTTGCCGCAATAGAGGAATTGGCCAATATATAGGCCTTAGACTGCAACAAATAGTTTTGTCTACTTCTTCTAGCGGAAGGGATGGTGGAAAGTGACCTTTGCGAGAGGGGAACCTCGACCGGGGTCATGGATGATATCGGTGATCACTCCCTTCAAGAAGGCATTGTGTTTGTCAAAGTCGAGGCTGCGGAACCTCATCGGACCCTTGCGGTGGTGGGTGTGGGACTTGAAAACGGATCTCGCACCCTTACGCTCTGCTCGAATTACCCTTCCCATTCTGATTTGCTAGTCTATGTTTGAGTGTGCTGCGGGGACGAAAGAAGGATAGATCGGAAGTAACCTTTCTGTGTGTGGAGAGGAAGAAGATAATCAGCCTCAACGGATGTAGCACATTCGTTTCTCTTACGGATGTCGATATCCGTTTACGGATGTTGACATCCGTTTAATACTGTCAATATCCGTTTACGACATTCGTTTAATACTTCAGCGCATACCACATCTGTTATAGTGTTAGCCTTGTATATTAATAATTTTGAAGCTTGCAAACCACCTTCAACCACCACCACCAGACGAAGAACTTTAACCACTGCACCTTCTTCTTCTTGCACCGTCACTTCTTCTAATCACTCACTGGACCACCTTCTTACACCACAACGAACCAATGTTATCTTCAACCAAACACACCACAGTAACCCCACACTACATCACTACATTTTCAGCAAACAAAAATTAAAGGAGAAAAAGATTGAGAGGTATTTCAAGCAGAAGTAGTGGACTGTTGGGGTAAGACCATTAATGAAAGTATTGGTTGCTGGGTAAAAGAATAAAAATAAAAATTAAATATTACTAAAGTGTAAAAAAAATGGAGAGGTGTAGAAGCAGGGCGACGTGGTAGTAGAGGAAGCAATGAAAGAAAAGAGAAGAGAAAGAATTTGTACAACGAATGAATAAAAATGAAAGAATGAACGACTGAAAGGATAAGATATGAATAGAAAAAATAAAGTGAAGGATAAAAGAGGAAGGGGGAGGTGGAGGGAGCAAATGAAGAGATACAGATAGCAACACCCTAGTACACTTCTATTGGGCCGAGAGACCCTATATTTTATATGGTCCAGAAATTCAATGTACTATTTATTATTGGGCCTTCTCTTCCAGTATCTCAATAAAATTTCAGGACACAATTTTTTTATTCTAATAAACTTTTTTCTAAATGCACTTTTTATATTCTGAAAAACCCCTTCTAAAAGAGGAAGATGCTAAAAATTTTCATAGATGTTGAAAAAACAACCTTATTGTTGATGAAGTGATGGATGGCACATTTTCATTTCAACCAACTTCTTTATGTTTTGGAAAAATACAAAATAAAAGTAAAAATAAGTAATTTCAAGGCATAATCCTTCTAAAAAATTTGAATGTGTTTTAGTGAGTTATTAATGAAATAGAATTGAAATAATAAGACTTTTGAGTTGTTAACACTATTATCATGGTTTTTAGTATACGTCTTAAATGTTAGAATTTTAAATAAATTAAAAGTGCTACATTGGATAAAAATATTAAAATAAATAATATATAAGAAGAAATATTTATAAGTATATTAATTTAAGACTTTAAATTAAAAATTGTCTTTATCTCTTAATAAACTTGTATGCAATAACAGTTTTTTCTCTTAAATATTAATTAGGTTGTTCTAAATGTATGTCGTATACCAAGGATCAAGCAATTAAGTCTAAAATAATTTAAATATTAAAACCATTTATATTTTGTATTACATGGGATTTTTACATGAATGATAGTTGTAAATTTAAATTAAAAAAGTACATTTAAACATGACTTGAGAAAGAGCTTGAGTATATAATTGAAAGTGTGCAACATTAGCAGGTTGCACGCCAAAGACTCTTTTATGTGTGATTCATGATATGATAGACATTGTAAATACTTGTTTATTTTTTATTCAGTTGAAAATCATCGTCTCTGATTTCTGGTTGAATATTTGAATCCACGGTTACATCCCAACCACATTCTACACAAAATAAACCCCAATAATATAAACACGCTAACCAGTTTTTCTAAATTCTTGCTGGACCATTTTGTCGGCAAATAATATTCTTAATATTAATTTATTCTTAAAAGGAGGAAAACGTTATTTGCTTATTTTCTTGGCTGATCATTCTATATTATCAATTTACTGCTAAGTTCAATTCATTACCCATCATTGTTTCACTTTTTAATATTATATTTCTAGAACATATTATATTTTGATTATTGGTGTAAAATATTGGGAAACTTAAATAATGATAATGATGATGATATAATTATAACATGTATAAAAAATATTATACATGTATAACTTTAAAGTTAGATAGTGATTGTTGCTTCCTACAATGGATCTTATGAGTGATGTCACAGTCACACAATCAACTCCAACAATCCAACCAATTTGAAGATGCTACCTAGGAGACACTTTTTTAAGGTGAGATTTATCTTGAAAGTAATAATGTATTTTATTTCTTGTCATGTTTCATAATGTTCTGCTTCTGTTTTCAAACTGGTGTAACCTAGATGGATGAGTAAGATGAATTTGTGTTCTCTGGCTTCTAACTACTCAATTAAGAAACGTATATAGGGCAACGTGGAGGCTAAATATGTAAGTGGAAGAAACGCAGAAACAGAAAACGACTGATTAAAATTAGGCAAGAAATTAACAAATGATAGGAAGACAGGTTTAGGTGAATCCAAGATAGCTTATCTGCTTATAAAGTTGAAGTTTGATTGGTGGTTTGTGTTATGATAATCACTTCTTTTTCCACACTTTAACAAGTTATGTGATTTTTATAATGGATACATTCAACACCTGTTTTCACACCAAAAGATCTATTATTATTATTATTATTATTATTATTATTATTATTATTATTATGAGACGTGTTTATTTATTATTTAGTCACAAATATTAAATACACTGTGTTTTGTTTAACTACATCAATTTTATTTTTATTTTTATTTTGAATAAGATTGTGTAAAAGTTATTATTCTTTAAAATATGAAGTTCAATAAATGATTAATCTCAAAGGATAATTTAAATTAAATTACATATGTTAATACAAATAAAACTAATATTTCTAAACAAGAATTTTAAAAAAATTGTACTACTAACTGTAAGTTTAAACAAGATTAATCTATTTGAAACAAATTTTAATTATTCACTGTTATAATAAAATAAATGCTAATAAATCCACTTTATTTGTAAACATGTTATTAAAATAATTAAATCGATTACAAATAACTATTCATTAAAAAACTTATTTAGTATTTATTAAATTTTATCCATAAATTTATAATAGTACGTATTTTTCTGTCCTTCTTATCTTTAACTCAATGCAAAACAAAACTCCAATGGCAACAAAACTATTAACAACAATATAATTAGCATGTCGATATGCCAATGTATGAAAACATTACAAATTAAAATAATATAATTATTGTATTCAAATTCTAAAACATTATCTTGTTTAAAGTCTGTAACTCTTATTATTGTTTTGTTTATAAAATATATTTTGAAAGATTTAAAAAATATATTTAAATTATCTTCACATCTACTTCAAGAGTAATGTGAAATTATTTTGTATACAAAATATAATAACTAACTCATAAATAATAAAAAATTATATTAATTATAATTTAAATCTATACACAACACAAAATCATGTCAATTACTTATAAAAAAGTGTTTGTTGTCAATTTAAATTAGAATTGTTGTTAATTTAAATTAGAATTGACAGACAAAATAAAAAGTTTACTCTTATATGTTTTGAATTATTAATTAAATATTTTATTTTATTTCCTATTTTAATATATTTTGAATTATTTATTATGGTAAGAATTAAAAATATTAACATTAATAAAAAAATTATGATATAACCAATTAAGTAATACAAATTTACATTATATTTTAGATACATAATTGATTATCTAACTTAAATATATATCATGTTTACCTTAGAAAATGAATTGTGTCGATTTCAAACACAATTTCCTAATATTAGTGTGAAAATAAGCGGTTTGAAAAGTTGCTATAAATTTTCTTTCCAACCACGTCGACAAAGGCAAACAAGAGAGGAGAGCAACTTTCTTCCAACATCCATACTCTTTTCCTTTCCTAGATCTAGATTTAAACTTTATAAATTAAAAAAAAAGTGTTAAATTATTTTGGTTAAGTAATTATTACCCAATTAAAATATTAGGTTATATGTAACATCTGATTTAAAAAAAAATAGTATTAAATATGTTTCTAAATTTCAATTATAAAAAAAGTGTGTACATAAAAAGATGAATTTCGTTTACATAATGGTATAAATATTATAAAAATGAAATGTGCAATTGATAATTAAATGGAATTTTATAAGGTTGAATTTAAACCTAACTAAAGTATAAAATGATACGAAGATATAGTTTATCTTATGGTGGGCTTATAGGGAAGAAGGATATTATTATTGAGAAAAGGGAAGTAATTTAAATCTCTTGGGATTTTTCTTTCCTGTGAGGGAGGAGACAGAAATAATATATTTTGGGGGCACCTGCTCCTGTTGGTTCTTTTAATTTGCCACTCTGCAATTCAATAAATACTCCAACTTGTGGTCTGTGGGCCATATAAACCCACCACAGAGAAGGAGCAAGCAAGGAAGATGTTACATGTTACAATTTTGTTGGGTTAAAATCCTCATTTAATAATATTTTAATAATCTAACAGTATTTAAATTATTTTTAAAATATTAACTATCAAAAATTTAAAAATATTTTATTAATAATGATAGATACGTTCTCCATCAATAATAAAATAATAAAATATCTGAAATCATCTGATTTATTTGTAATTTGATTTGTTAAGTTTTTTCAATATTAGAAAAAAAAATTAAAAAACATATTGGTTAGAATTAATTATTATTATCTTGTCTTAATTTTCTTACAAAAGAATGTGAATAGAAAATTCAAAAATAAACTAATTACAATATGTTTTTACTGACACAAAAGAAAAAGTAACTAAATCATATATATCCATTATTAATGTTCTAAATAGAATTAATATTAATTCATAACATATTGA
This sequence comes from Vigna reflexopilosa, assembly GCA_027742785.1. Taxonomy (NCBI): domain Eukaryota; kingdom Viridiplantae; phylum Streptophyta; class Magnoliopsida; order Fabales; family Fabaceae; genus Vigna; species Vigna reflexopilosa. The sequence goes on along the minus strand of CM050926.1, from coordinate 31,616,407 downwards.
AGTTGAGTAGGTCGGGTGATTCTAAGATAAGCTTGAAGCATGGTACATTTATTAATTTCAAATATAAAAACCTTTAAAAGAGAAGAGATGTTAAAAGACAAGATGACCCAATAAAATAAAAGGTGAAAATTTTAAAATATTTATTTTACATAATTGTTATTTGATTCCAAAATAACCCCATGTATCTAAAATTGTTAAAAATGATGAGATCTCAATAAATTATGTTTTAAATAAGATAATATGAAATCAAAATAGAGTCAATATTGATAATGTTTTTGCATTTACTATAACGATGAATGTTATGGTGACAACCACAATCAAGAATCAATGATCATTGAAGTTTGTTAACAAAGAAATGATTGACCAAAATGAAAAAATGCAATAGAAGCAAAAATAGATTTGTTTACTAAACGAAAGGCTTTTGGACAAGTGATTATCATACTTCAGAGTGTAAAACCCATTGTCTACAAGTGGATTTTTGTGCAAAAACAAAATAAGAATGATGAAATTGTTAGATATAAAGCATGGTTAATTGCTTAAGATTTTTCACAAAGACCTCATATTGATTTTTGAAGAAACATATTCATTATTAGTATTGGATGCATCAACATTTTGATATTTGATAAGTCTAATTGTATAATAAGGTTTGCAAATCTAATAAATGACGTTACAACCTATTCTTGTTTGTTCGATTTTTTTGGGAATGATATTTATATGAAACTTCCTAAATGGGTTAATTTTTCTAATAAGGAAAATTCTAAAGAGTATTATTAAATAAAATTGAACAAGTCTCGTTATGGATTAAAGAAATCAAAACGTATGTGTTATAATCATGTTAGTGAGCACTTGTTAAAAGAAGGATATTTGTCCTTATATTTATATGAAAATATTAGAAAATAAATTTTCCATGATTGTTGTTTATGTAGATCAGATAAAAATTGTTGGAACTTGGAATGAGCTCACAAAGGTAATTAATTGCTTAAATAAAGAATTTAAGATAAATGATCTTAGAAATATAAAATTTTGTTTGTATATCAAGAGACTTATTTAATTAAGGTACTTAAAAGGTTCTATATGGACAAGTTACATCCTTTATAACATTTGTTGTAAATTTATTAAGCAAGATATAGTTATTCACCTATAAGAAGAATTGAAATGGAGTAAAACATATACTTCGTTACCTTAAGGATATTATGAATATGAGTTTATTTTATTTAAATGAGTCAAAATCATATTTAATGAGTTGTGCAGATGTAAGTTATTTATCATATCCTCACAATGGTTTATCACAAACAAGATATTTGTTCACATGTGGTGGTAAAACAACATTATCAAATCATGCAAAAATTTAGCATTAGATAAGGTAAGTTAGTAATGTGTTTGGTCAATGTGTATAATTCAACATCTACCACAAACTTATGCTCTATCATCGAAAAAAAAAATTTAACAATCATATATGAAGATAATAGTTGATTATTCAATTAAAAAGGTGATATAGATATCCAAAAGATTCGTTTATGTGAAAATTTTGATAGATCTATTTACAAAGTTTTTATTAAGGAAAACTTTTTAACAATTGGTTTACAAGATTGGACTTCATTATTTTAATGATATGAAATTTACAGGAAGAAGAAAATAGAAAATGTGATTAACAATATTGTATTAAAGAATAAAAAATGGTGCACTTTTTATCTTTCACTATTTTTTTTTATCCAAAGTATTTGTACTATTAAGATTTTAACAAAACATATTATATAATCAATGATGTTATGAATTAATTGTAGTTTATTGTTAGAGTTACTCGTATGACTAATTAATTTATTATAGTTAATCATATGATTGATTGATCTTTATGATATTTTAATATTTGCACAATTATTTGATTTGTAGTTGAGTTAAATTTTGTATTAACAAAGGTTTTTATGAGTATAATAACGCACACAATTTTGCATTTTCTTTTATGTTTTTTTTCTCCTATTATTAGCTTTATTTTATATTAAATGTATTTAATTTTTATGCATTTAGTAAAAAGATTTGTAAAAATTAAGGTTAAATATGGTTTTAATTCCTTAACTTTTAATAAAAAATTGCAATTAGTCTTTTTTCAAAATTTTGACCCAATTTAATCTTTCAACAAAATATGTGGATTAAATTTTTTTAACTAAATTTTGTTAAGTTAATTTAATATTTTAAATATATTTTATGATAATATTTGAGTTGTTTGTACAGTTTGACATTTTTCTTAAAAAATGTTAGTTGAAAAACACATTTAAAATCTTAAATAAACTTAACAAAATTTGATTAAAAAATTTAAATTTACACAGTTCTAGAATGAAAACTAAAATAATTCAATACTTTTAAAAAAACTAATTTTAATTTTCTAAAAATTAAAAAACCAAAAATATACTTAACTCTAAAAAAAATACATCATATAGAATATTTTTTTTTTGTTGATCAAAACTAGATTTATCGTGTTGAAACATTAAGGTCTTGTTCACGGATTTGGGAGAGAGTAATCTAGAGGATTTGAAAGTAATTTTTTGTTGTTGTTTATTTAAATAAATTTGAAGATAAGTGAAAGTAGATTTGAAAGTAAAAATTGTGAAAATTAGTATAGGATTTAATTTATATGACAGATTAAAAAAAATTATTTTCAAATTCACTTTCACTTATCTCTAAATCTATTCAAATAAACAACAAAAAAAATTTATTATCAAATTCTCTCAAATACTTTTCTTCAAGTACTCAAGTAAAATATTATATTTTTATTTCTTAATATCCACGTTTACAAATTTTGTCGTAAGGTGTGCAGTTCTGGCTCGGACCGAAGAATTTTGAACGGAGAACTAAGAAAAATGGATTTGGATGACGTCATGCAACTTGAACAGAGAACCAAACATGGATTTGGATGACGTAGGATGATGCCATGCAATGTTTCTTTCAGAACTGATAAGTAATCAGTATCAGTCCCATCTCCAAGATTAATAGCCAACGCTTCCTATTTATTGCCTCTGTCCTACAGAGCCGTTTTGTGCCAAACTTGTGCATGAGATTTTAAATAGCATTATAGTGGATGCTATTTTTAGATAAATTTTGGAAATTTATTGTAGAGGAAAAGCCATCCATTTAGATAATAATCTCTGCTTAATTTCTCCCTTTTTTTATGGACTTTGACTATGTAAGTACTTTTTTTTCTCTTCAATTTGCTTAACTTGTTACTTTTATAACATAATAAGCGCCTGTATTTATGTTCTCAAAGACTAAACATCAACTTCTAAAGGAAACTGAACACACATTTCATTTCGGAAGACAAGTCTTAATAATACTTTGCGTTAACTAGTTGAGATTTACATCAATTACTTTACAGGGCTAAAGCCCAACTTTGTTCTCAAGTAAATGGGAGCTTCTTTGTGCATGGTTAAGAAATATGAAACTTCAACAATACTTTATAATACCTGCAGTTTAACCATACCCTAGCTTTTAGATTGGACAAAACGATAGTTATTTTTTAAGTATGAAACCTTTTACAAATACAACATGTTAACTTACTGTGCAACCAAACCAGGTTTCCATCCATTTTCTTCAGCATGCAATGCATTGAAATTGCCAGAGTTTGATCGAGCAAAAACAAAGTAACAATTTGTAGCAGGAGGAATATTCTTAGTCACAAGTGTTTTTTAATATTGGAATGGTTTCGTTAGTAAGATTCTTAGATGCCTCTGGACCATTGAATGTGTTCATCAGTTACACCTTCAAACACGAAAGGATCTGTTCCTCTTCCAAAGGAAAAGATATGCTCATTCATATTATAGGCCATTAGCCCATGGACACGTTCTACGTCAATCTCTCTCATTAGTCTCCCACTTATTTAACATATCTACCAAGAGATACATCTCCAATTTCAAAGGAATTTCTGAAGAGACAAAGCCAGTGGTTGCCACATGGACTAGCACTAAACCGTTTTGCTATTTCTGATTACTTCATGTACAAAGCCAAAGTAATGTACAGTTTAGCAACAACGAATGAAGAAAAGTAGAAATACATACATATACACATTCACTATATTCAATTAGCCATTTGTTTCTCGTATATAATTTAAGCATACCAACACAGTAGGCACCTAGCGCTTCAGTCAATATGCAAACCTAAAAGCAGGAGAATTCTGTGGGCAAAATTTTTTACCGATTTTCATACACAATCTATAAAAAAAAAATAAAGCAAAAGAGAAAGTGAGAGACGGAGAGAAGGTTTTTAGTTTTACCCTTTTCTCTTCTCTAACTCACTAAACGGAAGGCATATAGCATGGGCTTCCGATTTCAGAAGAAATATCCGAAACAGGTTCAGAAAGGCCACGTAGCAAGGAAGGTTGAGGTGTAGACAACCCTGAAGAAGTTGAAGACTCCTCCACCATCAAATTCTGCAGTCCTGGCTTCAATTCATTGTTACAAAACCTCTCATACTCAGCTCTATCCCCTCCCTTTTTCTTCACCTCCACCACAACCAAACTAGGTGTCAACTCAAAAATCTCAGCAGCAATAGTCAAAGGCCCTTTCACCCCCTCTCTGGTACCCTCCAAACTCACCCTGCAATCCTTCTTCCTCACTGTAAACCTCACCAACTGAGCAATCTCCTCCAACTTGGAAATAATCCTGTGAACTGGTGCAGCAGTCACGAACCTGGTCTCGTCTTCCTTCTCCTCAAACAACCCAGAGAGATCAAACCCAGGGGAAAACGATATAATGTCGAAAGCATTCAAACTAGGTGGTCTAGGCAAAGGAGCATTCTTTCTCCTAACTTCAACCTCGGAATCAGACTCCGAAACCGAGTAATCCGAAAAAGAAGCAACAGAAACAACATCGTCATCGTTGTCCAAAAGCACGTCATCATCCACATTGCAAAGCCTGTCATCCTCAACATAAAACTTGATCTGCTTGAACCCTTTCTTGAACCACTTGTTCTCCATAATATCGGGAATCGCAATCCGGGTTTCGGGCTTGGTGTCAAGAAGCCTCGTGAGAAGCCTGGACAAATCAGGAGAAAACCACCTGGGACACCGAAACTCCCCTCTGTAAATCTTCTTATACATTGCCATAACATTCTGGTCGTGAAAGGGTAAATACCCCGCCATCAACACAAACAACACGACCCCACAAGACCAGAGATCCACCTTGGCACCATCGTATCCTTTCCTCGCCAAAACTTCGGGAGCAACATACGCAGGTGTCCCACAAAAAGTGTGGAACAACCCATCCTGTCGGATTTGATCAGAAACCGCACTCAACCCGAAATCCGAGACCTTAAGATTACCATTCTCATCAAGCAAGAGATTTTCAGGTTTGAGATCTCTATGGTACACCCCTCTGGCGTGGCAGAACCCCACCGCGGAGATTAACTGTTGAAAGTACTTCCTGGCAACCTCTTCTTTGAGCCTTCCTTTCGCGACCTTGTTGAAAAGCTCGCCCCCGCGAACGTATTCCATTACGAAATAGATCTTGCTCTTGGTGGCCATTACTTCGAAGAGTTGCACAATGTTGGGGTGGCGCACGCGGCGGAGGATGGAGATCTCGCGCTTTATGTGTGCCACCAAACCTCCCTTCAGAATCTTTTCCTTGTCGATTACCTTGATGGCCACGCCTTCGCCGGTTTTAAGGTTCCGCGCGTAGTAGACCTTTGCGAAGGTTCCATGTCCAAGGAGTTTCCCAATCTCGAAACGACCCAATAGAAGGTTCGATGGCTCCTTCTTGTGATGGCTCGTGGGGGTGGCGGCGGCCATGGATGGCCCTTGGATTTGAAATTTGGAGGCTAAAGTTTTGTTATTGTTTTGGTGGAAGGAAGAGAATAATGAAGGTGGTTGGTGGTGATTGGTGTCTGGATTGGCCTGTATTGAAGGTTGTTGGAAAGAGTGAACGGATGGAGGGAGGAACAAGGTTGTGGTTTTGATTTGTTTGAGGTTTCCTATGTGTGAGAAAGAGTGTGATGATGTGTTGTGTGTAAATAAATTTATCGTATTTGGTTCAAATTCAAACAACAGGTGAGGGAATGAACGAAAGACAGATGCTTATATAAGGAAGAGTATATACCACCATTAATTCGTTTCTATTTTTCTTTTGCTTTTTTATCTTTTCCTTTTTAGTTATTTATTTATTTATTTGCTTTTGCAATTTGTACTGCTAATACTTTCGCTTTTCTTATTGTTTTATTTCACGTTAGCCTATTGTAGTGCCAGAAAAATCGAACCAGCAAAATTGAACACCTTTTCCGGTGCCAAAATATCCTAAACTACCAAAACTTACACCCATTAGGGTTTTTGTGTTTTTAGGGAAACGGAAAAAGTGAAAGATTGAAGCATTTTATGGTTTTATTGTTATGTTTTTAAAATTAAATAAACATTTATATCATTAAATATCCTTCACTGAAATTTGATTTAAAAATGTAATCACATAATCATTAAAAAATTTATTTAAAACTTATTTTTAAAATAGTTATTTGTGACAAAGTAGAAATGAAAGTTAATTCCATAATTTTATAAGTTTAATTTAAAAAAAAATTGTGTTGATTCAATTTTTATTTTAAATTTTGATGTTACAGTACCATGCAGAACCCCATACTCTTTTAACTATACTAGCCAAAAAAATTATTCTATGAATAACTTTTATATACAAAACTTATATTTACCTTATAGAGACTACAATAATTATATATATATATATATATATATAATATATATATTATCCTTTGATGTGATTTTGTTGAATGACTTACGTCCAAATACATTTTGTAAGAAATTTATTTAGCTGATCTCGTAGTTTTGCTTAGTAAAAACAGTAACATGTGATTTTAAGGATAGTGTTACTTACAATACCAAATATGTTTATTATACGAAAACCTATATGGGTTGATATTTTAATTTTTAATTACTATTTTTATAATATTAAAAATTTTAACTGTTATATTTATAGTGATAATTGGATAATTATATAAAAGTTTTGTTTCTTCCACTTTAAAAAATAATTGAATCAATTTAATTTAATTATATCCTAATAAATATATAAAATAAATTATTAAAAAAATGTTTTTAAGTAAGTTAACTCATTAACTCACTAATAATATGTAATGAGTTTAGGGTTACAGAATTTTTAATTTATGAAAAAAATGAGCTAAATTAAGCTAACATTGTTTTAACTCTGTCCATAATAAATCAACCATATCAATCAGGTTGTCTTACTTTTCACATCTTAATAAGTAGCTGGATTGAGTTGGATAAATAGTAAAATAACATATATTCTTTTAGTCTGTATTTAGCATTTATAATGTAATTTATGCCATTAAATCGATGAAGTGACTTATCCATCAGATGTTAAAATGAATTAAATTTTTCTATCCAATGAAAAGGTGGGTTAAATCAAGTTTAGCATATGTTCTTTAGTTATTTAAATAAACGTGAGTGAATAAATTCGTTTTGGTCCATTTCTAAAATTGGTAGATAGTTATAAATGCATTTTTTTTATTTAATGTAATTATATATTTAAAATCTCATAAAACTGATTAAATCAGTCTCTCTTTTTTATTTTATTTTTTTAACAGTGGCAACAATTAAAATATAATTAGAAATTGGGTTAAAAGATAGTGTTACCATTGATACCCATAAATGTTGACTAAATTGGTTTATATAATTTGAGTTTGGTCTGTCGATTAAATTGATTTGAGATTATTATTTTATTGAGAAAAATGAATATTTATTGGACCTTTAGCTCCCAACATGTGTTGTTATGTGGACTTCCAAGTTTATGGGTACTTCTCTCTTCATTGGCACTCACACATGTAGTGTGCAGCCACCTTTTCACCAACACGTGTATCTGTCACTGCTCACCTGTAATTTCGTATCATATATTGCTAACCAATTCAAGTCGGTTGCAAATTTTCAATGCAAAGATAATATAAATAATAGTCATATTTATACTATTAAACGATATGGATAATACTTAAAAATAATACTATATAAAATATTATAAAGTACTTGTAAGATTTAAGAAGTATTCAATTTGTTGAATTGAATTTTACTTTGTTCGCGAAAAGTACATTTTTTTTTAAATTACGCAAGAAATGAATAAATTTGAAAACAATATAAGTATAAATAAATCGAGTCATCATGATATAATTTGAACGTAGAATTCTTAAATTAAAACTATATCAAAGATAATATTATTTTAATTTAATTTTGATATAAAATGAGTGATCACAGGCTCAAAATCTATAGGAATAAGATTTAAGTATAATATTGAGTTAATTTTGATAAATATGGAATTGAGATAACTACTAATGCATGAGAATAAAGTGGATGAACTATAATTTTAACAAATTGAAAATACTCTATGTTACAATTTCTCACATACCAACTGTTTGTTAAAAATACAAAAAGAGTGACATTTGTGCTATTGTAAACTTTGTGATCTAATCGAGAGATTAAATGCAAAATTTGCTAAATGTTATACAGTGTGATCGATGTATTTAACGTTGATTTTGCAGCTAATATTAAGATTGCTTAAAGATAAAATAAACCAAATTTTAAAAAATTGTAAAATCCAAATTTCAGATATATCATTTAAATTGAATAACAATTTGATACTTAAACACAACTAGTAGAAGATGACTATAACATAAATTACACTACAATATATTTATATAAAATAGTGTATTAAAATGCTGGAAGAGAAAGAAATATTTAAACGGTGTTTGATATCAATTTATAAGCTATATAAAATTATTTGATATTCAATAACACTTATTATTTTATAAAAATAAAAAAACCTTTTTTGAAATGAAAATAATGTACCATAATATAATACCTCCTGTTCTAAACTTTTTTTTATATAAATTTTTATTTCGTTTCAATTCCAAAATTATACAGTACTATTGGATACACAACAGCGGTTATGACTTCATAAACTAAGATGTTTTAGTAAAAAAAAAAGAGTTCTTTTGAAATAAAAATCATGTACCGTAATATAATTAATCTCGATCTGAACTTTATTTTTTTTTATATAAATTCTCACGTAAAAAATCAAACTGTTGTGAGAGATTTGGTAAAATTAAAGGAAAACTCTTTCATAATTTATTATAACTTTTCCTATTTATTTTATCGTACACATTTCATTCGATACGATACCATGACCGTCGTCACTGTAAATACAACTCCACCCAGAAGATTTTAAGTGTCTCTGTAATAGTAATGTGAAATGAAAATACTAAAAGAATATAGTAAAAATTAACTCTCAAGCATTCACACTCATGAATTATGTCACCATAGTCTTCTATTTTGCAAAATTATATGACCTCAATTATGATACCGTGGAAGCTATTGCCCCTTAGACTGTAGAAACCCTCCATTATGCCCATATAAGACCACCCACTTTCCTTCACTACATATTCATCATATACGCTCTCAGAAATTATTAAACTTTTTACCTTTTTTTTATTCTCTTACTTTCAGTTCTTAACCCAAACAAAAGGAACTTACTTTTGGGAGCATGCCAAGATGCTGATACAAACATAGACTCATAAGTGAAATTATTTTCTGATTCTTAATTTTGAGACCCACTCTGATGAATCAGCTTTCAGGTAAGAGTGTAAGTTGTTATAGTAATTTATAATAACCCTAAATCTCAGTCTTTGAATTTAATATTATATTCTAAGTCTGAGTTGTCATTCTCTTGGAATTCTGATTTGGATGGTTGTGGATTAGGTGATACCATCCACTTAACTTGTTCACCATAACCGATCCAAGCACAATTTATTAACATAAAATTAATCTGCATATATATATATAATGGTAACAGAGAAAAGCCAAAAACCAGGTGCCAGAGCAGGTGAGGTAACCACTAGCATCTGGAATTTGTGGAGCAAGCTCCTTGCCAACTTCCAAATCCACTACAAGGCAATTTTGAACTACTTTACATCTTTTACTTTGTCCTACTTTCACAAGTGGATCATGGGCATCTAATTTGTCATTTTGTGAAAATCACACTTTCTATCTATTCGTTTTATTATATATAATCTTTATTATACTTCTTTTCAATTCCCACTTAATATTTTCTACCAAATTGGTATGAATTCTTGAAATACTCGTCATTTTGTAGTTGCTTTGTTCAACTGAGGTTTCGGTTTTGAAAGGCAGAGAATTTAGAAAATTTAAAATTTGAATTAGTTTGTCTGCATGGTGGTCCTAAAAAACTAACTTAAGCTTTGTCTTTTTCTTTGGTGAAGGTAACTTTACGGGTGTTTATTTTTCTTCTATTCTGTACATATTTGATTCTCTATATTGAAAATTGACTATCAGAATTAATTGAGCAGAAAACATCTCACCAAATGTTACTCACCCTAACGACCCAACATGCTTAGGTCAAATTGTTATTTTTGTTTATTTTTTCCTTGTATAGATAGGGTAGGAACAGGGTATTAATTTGTGGTTGGTGCCTTTTTGCTTTTCTCTTACTTGAAGACATAGTTGTTTCTGCATATAACATGTGCAAATAAATTGTGGAGGTAATTTCTACCAATCAAGGGAGGCATAAAAAACAACCTTGTTGACATATGATAGCAAGTTAATAGAAGACTGGAAGGGTTTAGTAATTTGCATGTGGTTTGTTTTTCTTCCAAGTAAATAGTTAGATGATGGAAGTAATGTCCCAAACTGTGCTTGGCTCTTGCGCAAATTTGCCAATACTATTTTGTACCACTTTCTCAGTCATACCAATCAATTGGGTTTCTATCTGTTTTTGTCTTATAGCTATGACAATCAAATTGATTAGGCATGGTTTAAACCAGCAAAAACTAGCTTGGTCAAAAGGTAAATGAAGCATTCATGACTGCAATAGTTCATGCAATCAAACAATAATTGTTCTCCTATGGTTATTTTATTTTCTTCACCCATGACTAATCCAAGAGTCACTCTATCAACCGCTTCTTAGATAAATGTAACCTTTTTATTTATGGGGGAATTGTGTGCTGCAGGAAGTTAATTGCGACTGCTATAATTTAATTCTTAGTAGAAAGGAACCCTCAGGATTGAAGACTTGGCTCTTGTTGATTATTGAGCACCTGCTGAAGTAGGAATGGTTGTCAAAAACATAAATAGAATGAAAACGATCAAACTAAATTTCTTCTGCTTCTGCCATCAGAACAACTTATTTTTAACCCCAATAAGGATTGTAGCCCATTCCTTTTAAGTCTGGACTCACTCTGCAACTTTTGCTAAATTTGAGTGGTCAATTTCCTACACTTTGCATTGGACAAGTAAACAACTGCTATCAAACAAAATTGAGTTGTATGTTACGCAACAGAACCAAGCATACTACAACCTTAAAATCCTTCAGAAGACTCAGGCATGTCTACTACTAATTACTAATTTACAACAGTTTTAATTATGGCTCATCCTTCTCTTCTTTATACACCTGAACCATCTGTTATTCTGTTAAGGTATGTAGTATAACAACGTTCCCTTCATGTTTTTCCCATCATCTTCAGTAATAAGAAACATTAGACATTGGATAAGTAATGTACACAAATTATTTTAAAATTACATAGTGAAATGTATTCAAATTAACCTTGAACTTTAGAGAGGTGGAGTCTCAAGTGAGGGGCCAGGCCCTGGCAGTGGTAGGTGTTGTCAACTGTGTGGTGTGGGATTGGATAATTTATTGCATGGCCATGGGAGCATGTTTAGCATTACATCATCTTCTCTGTTGATCTTTCTAACCTTCTGAATCAGAAATTAAAGATCTGGGACCCTATCCCTTTCAATCACCTTCAATATATTTGAATTAAGGGCTATTGTATTTTTTTATACACCACAGACTCACTGTTTCTTCATATCTGAACCCTCCACTTTTTATTACAACGCACTCATTAGTCTCCATGGCAGCATTGGTGTCACAGAAATTCACCGTGAGAAATTATGTCAGAGAGCATAACATTTGAAAGTAAAACAAAAAGCGACATTGACTGGCATGCGGTGATCTCAAACCTCTTCAGCAGTCAACACCTATGGTACATTTTCCATTTAATGGTTTTTCACCATCCACAAATAACCACGCTCACGTGCCCGTTAACTCCTCCGTCAAAAACACTTGACGCCGTTGCTCCCACTTCACTACCACTATAACCACCAACTGTCCCACTTGGCTTGGCCAACAACTATAGCCCACCCTCGGTCCCCCTTTCTCCATTCCTTTTCTCTCTTTCACACCAACCATCAGGGTATAATAGGGACGCGACATTGAGACGGTGGAGCTAAGAAAATGAAGCAGTTTTCCACGTTCTTCATTCTCCTTTCACTGGTTGCGTTCGTGGACTCTAAATATTATTCATGCAAAAATGAAGACCAGGACCTTGTGTCAAAGGCGTTTCAATCTGTGTCTGGATTCAACTCTTCCTGGTTCCAAAACGCTTCTAATTGTTCAAATGCTGATTTTATTAAAGGACTAAATCTTTCGTTCAGGAACCTAAGAGGAAGCATTTCGTGGAAGTATCTGAGGAACATGTCCAAGTTGGAGGTTCTAGATCTGTCTGGGAATTTCTTACAAGGGCAGGTACCAAACTGGTTGTGGACAAGCTCATCCTTATTGGTAGTGAACCTTTCCCAGAACAGCTTCGGAGGGAGCATTAACCCCACTTTCCAAAACGGTTCCTTTTCATCTCTGAAAAATCTCAATCTCTCATACAACAGGTTCACCAACCAGCTTCACCTCTCTGTTTTTTCAAACCTTGAAAGCCTCGACCTTTCACACAATAACCTCAGAACTTTACCTTTGGGGTTCCAAAACCTCACCAATCTACACCACCTTAATCTCTCCAACTGCAACATCAAAGGCAGCGTAAAACCCATTTCCACCCTAACCTCACTATCCTTCTTGGACCTTTCGAACAACTCTTTGAACGGTAGCTTCCCCTCGGATTTCCCTCCCTTGAAGACCATAAAATTCTTGAACATCTCTCACAACAACTTCAAAACATCCACTGCATTAGACAGATTCAAAAAGTTCGGCAAATCGGCGTTCATTCACGCTGGTAACAACTTCAGCTACACCGCATCCAAAACCCCAAAGCTAGGTGCAACCTCGACATCGGCTTCAACTTCAACCCCACCACACGAACAGTCCCACCACATCCAGGCGGAGAAGAAGAGGCCAAGAGAAAAGCAAAAGTCAAAACGGAAACCAAGAAGCATGATTGCGGCCCTGTCGTGTGCCTCGGCACTCGTGGTTGTCGGATTGTGCATGTGCGTTGTGTGGCGTTGCAGAAGGAAGAGGCAACTGGCAAAAAGGAACAAGTGGGCAATCTCTAAACCGGTCCCAGTGAACGTGAAGATGGAGAAATCGGGACCCTTCGCATTCGAGACAGAATCAGGGACATCCTGGGTGGCTGACCTGAAAGAACCCTCTTCCGCACCCGTGGTCATGTTCGAGAAGCCTCTCATGAACCTCACCTTCGTGGACCTCATCGCTGCCACGTCACACTTTGGCAAAGACTCTCTCCTGGCCGAGGGAAGGTGTGGGCCCGTGTACCGCGCTGTCTTAACCGGAGACATCCACGTGGCAATCAAAGTCATCGAAAACGCCAGAGACGTCCATCATGATGACGCTGTCGCTCTCTTCGTTGACCTTTCCCAGCTCAAACACCCCAATCTCTTGCCCCTCTCCGGTTACTGTATTGCAGGTAGCGACCCTACTTTCACGAATTGGGCCAATGTTTTTATTTTTCTGATAAGTTCCAAAATTCTGATCTATAACTGCGCACACCAGTGTCCTTTGACTTAACCTACTCACATTAAATGCCTCACGGGTTTTAATTTTTTGTAACGTCAGCACTCGTTAAGTTAACCTATTCAGTAACCATTTCCTCCTAATTCCACCACTCGCTATCATTACGTGTAAAAATTCATGCATGCAATTTTTACAATTTGAAAATTTGAAATATTGTTTCTATTATTATCAGGGAAGGAGAAGCTGGTGCTGTACGAGTTTATGTCCAACGGAGATTTGGGTAGGTGGTTGCAGGAACTACCGGCAGGGGAGACTAACGTCGAGGATTGGAGCGGTGACACATGGGAGATTATTCAAAACGGCGCCGTTTCTCGGGCCTCGCCGCCGGAAAAGATGGGCTGGCCAATACGCCATCGTATTGCGGTTGGCGTGGCGCGTGGGTTGGCGTTTCTGCACCACGCGGGGTCAAGGCCCGTCGTACACGGGCATCTCGTGACCTCCAATGTCCTTCTCGGCGACGACTTCGAGCCGCGAATCGCGGATTTCGGGTTCCGGAAGTTTGGAAGGGAGAGCGCTGCTGCCGCGACGAACTGCTCGACGGAGACGGATGTTTACTGTTTTGGAGTGGTGCTTATGGAGCTTCTGACGGGGAGGGGCGGCACGGCGGAGACGGTGGTTTGGGTGAGGAAGGCGGTAAGGGAGGGACACGCTGTAAAGGCGCTTGATGAGAGGCTTAAACTCGGCAGCGGCGGCGACTCGGAGAGTGAGATGGTGGAGAGCCTCCGAGTAGCGTATTTGTGTACGGCCGAGTCACCCGGGAAGAGGCCCAGCATGCAGCAGGTATTGGGCCTGCTGAAAGATATTCACCCGAGTCACGGACTGGACTGAGTTCACTCGGGCAACGAATTGGTTTTCCATTTTGCACGCTAAACCTGGATGAGCAACTCGATTCCTGGTTGCATGCCATCTGGCAATGGAGTTTTGGAGCATGTAATTGTTGTTTTTGGAAATTGCACTAAATGAAATATATCATAAGGTATATTTATGGCTATAATTGCAGTGTATATACGAAAAAGTTGAGGAAAGAAAAGAAAAAGGGGAAAAGGGAGAAAGGTGGAGAAAAAGAAGTGTGTGAGTGAGCATGCATAAACATTACATGTTGCGTAGGGCAGAGAATCCCACTAATTAATTGTCTATTCTAAGAGGGACTTTTATGATATCCCTTTTATTTATGTTTGCTTTTACTTTTTCTAGTGTTAATTTATTTCTCTTTAGTTTAGGATAGAACATCTTCTGAAAGAAACAAAGAGGGTAGATGAGATAGATGCACCTATGCTTTTGCATCTCCACTTGCTACAGATAACGTGTTTGTTTACAAAGGAGCGACCAACATGGGCTCTTTTTCATTCTTTCTCATCTCATTAGGTAACACAATCTTTATTGTCAACATTCTACGCTAATTACCACTATTTCGACACAACATGGAATCATTCAAAACTAATACTTTGAAAAATCCTATATTTAATCATTTCAGGTGTTTACAAGGCTATCACGCCTTAAATAATTACAAATGATCAATTATTTGAAAAAAGTGGAATGCTTCAGTTTTTGAGCTCTTTTTAGCTTTTGCTTTACAACCAACCACATCTGTTTCCAAATATGCTACAAATTCACCCATTTTGGGCACTTCAGTATTTTTCCGAAACTTATTCATGGGATGCAGTTTACTTTTGACCTTGAGCAAATGAATAACTCGGTCACTGGATTCCACTAAAGTTCGTTATAGAGATCAGATAGATTTCAAATATTATATACTATAATGGAAACATGGGCATATACGCGTTTTTTTATACATTTACGATAAAAAATATAATTACATGTTAATTTTATGGATGAATCAGAATAAAATTTAAGTTTAAGATGTCTATCTATAAAGAAAATAAATTTCAAGTATTAATTAAATAAAATCTAACGTTTATAATACCTATTTTAAAAACGATAAAATTTACGAGGGTTAAATATTCTTTCCCAAGTATGAAAATTTTGAAATTCTTCACTTATAGGGCTTAAGAATCACAAGGTTATCACGCCTTAAAGAATTACAAATGATCAATTATTTAAAAATACTAAACATTGTTTTTTTTTTTCTATTTCAAATGTAAAATGTTTTCAGTTAACCTGTCGGTTTATTTACATCACTACTGTCTTTTTGGGAAGGGTGGGCGATGCACCCATTTGAGACATACAAAATTTATGCATTTTGCTGTCAGAGAAGATTTTGCACTAAATGTTTATATGGTTCTATCACATTTTCCTTTTTCCAATTCAATAAAAGCGGAAGAAAAAAAAAGAAAAAACAAAGACAAACCATAACTCTGACCCAAGTTTTCATTGTGAGGTCATTAATGAAGTTTCTCTATGACATGCTCAAAGCTCCATAACTAAGGGGAACTAAATACATTATCATGTGTTCAATTTCAATCACTTCATTGTTTTCTTATTTTCTTATTTTATGCATTTGGATCGTATTTTGTTTATTAAAATCTTTCGAGCTTGATATGTTATTTTCAACACATTAGTACAATAATGCTGATAGAATCTATTCTTTGAAAAAAGAAGACAATTTATAGGATCGAGGGTAAGATACTATGCATGGGGAAAAGAATCAATGGCTAAAGAAATTCAATCTAACAAGGAAGTGTTTTTTTATTAACAAGTGTTGATGTAAAGACTAGCTAAGAGCTAATGGTGTTTGCACATGCACTCAGGGCACCTGGGATTTCTATAAATGCTTCGGCCATAACTCCTAATGCCAGCCTTCTGACCTTCCAGAATCATCTTCTTTACTCTGACTTCAAACCTGTTCCATTTTATGGTGTTGTTCTCCCTCAAAATTGCGGCTAGTCTTGTCTTGTTTGGCCGCAAAGTAGGAGCATGATCGCCACCATAGTAGGTTCTGAATCCAGAAACCAATGATGAAAGTTGGCTACCAGAGTCAGTCATAGCAAATACATCAGCACTTGCACATGCAATGAAATCCAAAGCCGCCAACTGCATTCACATCAAGTTAATGTTATTAGTAACTATAATTATTTAGTATTGTGAAAATATTTAGTTGACATTAACAGTATTGACAATGCTATCCCAGATCAATTTTCTTGCGAATAAACTTTCCCTCCTAAGTGGAGTGCTTGTCTGATTCTGAACCTTAAAATGTACTTGGGTAAACTTCATATTTCATTAAAGTCTTACATATATTTTCAAGAACATCATGAACAGTGAAGTAATCTGAGTGGATATTAAAAAAATGGTAGAGTGAGACCATTATTGTCAAAGATAATGGAGAGAATACGAAATTACCTGAGACGAAAAATTCCTGAAAGGTGCCAGTTCACTGTCTGTAAGCAGGTTTTCCTTTGTGATCACATTAGGATAGAGGCTGGTGAAGGGTTCCATTCTTGAGTTTCCCCCATAAATGTGTGAACCAGCCAAGTAAATATAAGTTTCATGTTTGAAACCAAGACCTGCTAGGACAAGTGCTGCTTCTTCTGGTGTCAACGGACATCTTCCCAATTTTCTCAAATTCATTGGAGAAATAGAGCTATAAACATCAACAGAAAGTGCATCAAACAGATTAGATAAACGGCAAGGATATTTACCATTCAAAACATTATATAGCAAAGCATATGATAGAAACATGCATACGTTGAATTCTTCTTCAAGCGTTCAAGAAACAGAGGGAAATGTCTTTCTCTATAGGCTTGAAGTTCCTTCCTCTCTTCTTCCCCGCCTCCAAATTCGCACAAGGAATAGGCTACCATGTCTATTTCAAATCTCAAGTGCAAGGCCAGATATTTTGCCGAGCCCATTTTACCTTCATGATATTTGTTGTTGTGGATGAACTTTCCCAGCAATTGAGTGTCTAACATGCTTCGTCGAGCACCATATTTCCTAATCCTTTGGATCAATATCGAGCCAAGTTGTTGAATTTTTGGCACAAATTTCAAAGCATGGAAATTGCATTTGCATCTTAACCTCTGCAAATGGAATTGTTGCAAACATATAAAAATTCATTCTAAATTTGAACCTTAAAAGTACACTAAACGAGTGCAGATCTGATGCAAATAACACTTAGTTATTCAAGTGGCCAGATCTGATTACTGCGTAATGAAAATGAAGAAAAACTCTTCAAATGATAATAAAGGTTGGTGGAAAATAATTTGTGAAATAAGTATAAATAATCAATCAGATCATGGAAAACAGATAGAAAATCTTACTCATCAGGTTGTAAAGGAAAGAACAGAAGTACATATTTTTTTTCTCTGTTGGAATTTGAAGCTTCTATTTAAAAGTATCCGTGTGAAAAGATAATGCCAATGCACAAGCAAAATGTTTTGTTTACAATCTTAAAAATGTTTTGGACCATGATTATATATCTGATAGTAGCAAAAGGGGTACATATTTTTGTTTAAATTGTATACGGTAAGCCAGTGGCAGTCCTATTGACAACACAGTATTGTAGATAAAGGCAAACTTCCGATAGAGTAGTGACCTGTTTAAAACTAGACAACCAAGGTAAAACTGTATGACCTGAATATCAGAAGGCAATGGATCAAAACCTAGTCGATTTCCATATCCCAGGAAGTGAACAACTCCATTTCTCAAAAGAAGAGGAAGCACAACTTTGATATAGTCAGCAGGTGTGGCTTCCTTGGTAAGATCTGCGTCTGTAATCTAAAAAGCAAGGTGTTTATTGAAGTTGCTGTTGTTGTTGTTATAACGGGTTTAGTCTGTCTTCTTAAGTACATCAGACGAAAGATTACAAACCTGGCTACCAATCGCTTCTACATCCAAGGATTTCATATGAGGTGGAAGTTCCTTCTCAATACTGATATCATCCTTCAAGGTATTCATGAAATACTCCTCCTGGTATATGTCACCAAACTGGCTGCAATTTTTAATTAATTATTACATAAATTGTTGAGTCATTCAATTGAAATCAAATACTGTAAGTGCAGGTGTATGACACCAAATCGTGCTGTAATCAAGTAAACAAAACATGTACAAGTGAAAAGTTCAGTTTTTACTTTACTACCGAACTCATGTACCTTGGATCCTTCCATACGTTACTGTAAAGAAATTCTGGAATGACTAAAGTTGCATTAAGGAGAGATGCCACAGCAACAGCATTGCAAATCTGTAATCACTACGGTAGTCTCATTACTTCCATTATTGGTATGCCAAAAGCATGTCAAAAAGAAAGGATAAAAGATCATATTTGATCACAAGTATAGCAATTAACTACGAGCTTGAAATGCGTCCAGTATGTGAATGACGGAAAAGATATGAATTAACTGCTTGTACTTACAGCAACTCGTTGTTGATTAAGACCACCATTTGCGCTGATTAATATGTAACCATTACTTTGCACAGGCTTCCCTGTCACAGATTATAAACTAGTTACAGAGTAGTATACCAGGCAAATAATTTTCTGATAATAAGTTACAATTTAAACTTCAGGTTGTTGAAATAAAAGCATAAGAATAAAAACACGTCGTAAAAGTTTTCTGCACGTTTTTATTACATACCCGAATTGGATTGAACTTTTCTTTCTGCACAAGGTTTCCATGAAGATGCCTGGCGAAATGGTTCCACCCATAAATTCGATGACTCTTGCTTGAACTCCTTCTGTGGTAACAAAAGACAGAAATAAACTTCAAATATTGAAAAAAAAAAAAGTATCTAAACACATGCACATCAATCTGTAAGTTTGATCCTAACCTCTGCAAGAGCACTGGAAGCCAAGTTTAGAAGTCGTTCATACATATATACTGGCGATTGTTTTCTGTAGATGTAGGAATCTCTACCCTTTTCATTAAAACATGCATTAGTTATATATGCCAATCAGCAAAATATCACATAAATTTTAAGTACAAGGCAACTTCAATTATACAGACTTGAGACGTGCACCCCTAGTTAACATAATTTACGCTCAAATACTCGGAAACAACACATTTAAAATGTAGAAAACAATTTTACTCTAGAACATGAGTTCGAGGAGGGTGCTTGCACGCTAGAAATTCTATATTTGTACCTGAAACGCACTTGAGTTATTTGGAGCTGTACCGGGTTGAAGATTGGTAAACTCAAAAAATGAGATGATAAGAGAGTCAAGAAGAAAAAGGCAACCCAACAATCCAAACATGACAATAATGGCCCTGATATGCTTTTTCCCTACATAGAGCCCCCTACAAGAATTGCATTTTGAAGAATCACTTTTCAGCCCCTGAAGCAACAAAGTTTTGGAATGCCAACCCTGAAACTCAGAACGCAGACTTTTATGAGACCCTTGTTTCCCCATTACACCACTACCTATCAGCTTAATTTAAAGTAGCTAAAGTTTACGACTTTAACTATTCACATAAACCTCATCCCCTCCCTTTTTCCCACACAAAGATAAATGGTCACTGAAACAAGAAGAAAGAACTCTGAGAGGCATGAAAAAGTGTGTGTTTATGGTGTTCGCTGACTATTATCATATTATGGATTCGAAAACCGAACCACCAATCCATTAGAATTCAAGTTTGGTGGGGCAATAGGGAATTAAGCAAAAGAGTGGAGCTTTCTGGTATGTTTCCAAGTGAAGCGAAGAAGTAGGTGATGGAGATATGCAGCTGAGAAAGTTGTAGATGAATGAGTGAAATCCAAGCGAAAGATGGAAACTCAACTGTGCATTGAAAACATACCTTATGGAATAAGAATGAGAATGTATATGAAACAACAACTTCCCACCAAACACAACACTGACAGCAGGTGTTGGGAAGCATTTTCAGCTTTCTCACTTCCAAATTCCATCTTTAACAAGCAAACAAGTGACACTACCAACAACAATAACAACAAACATTTCATCAACTTTTCTTAATCCTTTTCATTTCTTCTCTGAATAGTTTTTTCTTTCAACAACATTGCCTTGTTTACGCTACTTGCAGTTTTTGGTTTGGCGGGCTTTTAATATTTACACGATGCACGTTCCAGTGATAAAATTAATAATGAAATAAACAAACACTTACTAAAATTTTAAAGGGTGTATATCCAAATTAATCCTCCAAAAATATGTGACGTAATTATTTTAGTTTCCTAAAATAAGAAAAATTAAAATAAATCTCTGTATGACGAACAAAGTCGCTCTTATTTAGTGTCAGAAAGAAGTCAAAGTTGCATCTACATAAGTCATACTTGAAATTATTTACATTGATCATACGAAAAAAACTGGGTTATCCACGCAGGTGGACTTGATAAAAGAAAAGTTTAATTGGTCAAATATTTCATATATTTTAAAAATGGTTAAATATTTCATACATTTTAGAAGCCGCGTTTGGTCCAAACATTATTGTGGAAAGGTTGCAGACAAGTTTTTTTAATCTGGGTTTCTTCCTGCACCCCGTTATTTTCTTTTTGCACCTCCAACTTTTGCTTCAATACCCATTTTACTCCTACAATATATATATTAAATAAATAAATAATAATTATATCTATCTTTACCTTTTCCATTTTTATTTCTTCAAACACTTTGAAACATTGAAGTTGTGCCTTATTTTCTCATCTTTTTTTCGGATTTTATCTTGCCATCAAAGTTATGTGAAGGTTATTGGCTGTGTGGTTCGTACAAAATCTTCAAAGTGAATTTAATTTTGAAATCTGATATGTGAATTGTGAACTAAATTTCGTAATGGAATTCTAAACATGTTTTAAGAATAAGGTGTGATATAGAAGAGTGTATGAAATTCGATAAGACATCGAGTAAACAAAAAAAATTCACATAATCGAAATTAGAAATTTGATAAACAAAAAAATATACACATGGATTTCAAAATTTGACAAATAAACCAAATTTCATACATGGATTAAAAAATTAAATTTAACTAAATTTTGAAATTCAATAAAAAAAATTTACATATAATCCGATTTTAAAATTTAATGAATAAATTAAATTTCACACAGATTTTAAAATCTAATAAATTAAAAAATTTCAAAAATTTCAAAATCTAATAAAAAAATTTACATATAACCAAAATTTGAAATTTAATTAACAAAAGAATTCACATATAAACTAAGTTTCTAAATTTAATGAACAAAAAAATCACACTAAACCAAAAATTAAAATTTGATGAAAAAACAGAAATTAATGTAACAAAGGTTAAAATCTAATAAACAAACAAAAATTCATACATAATCAAATTTCAAAATTCAATAAAAAAAATCACACTTAATTGAATTTTAAAATTCATTCAACAAATAAAAATTCACACATAACAAATTTCGTAATAATCAGATAAAAAAAATCACATCGTCCTTATTTTACATCCATCGAATTTATAACTCCGGTTTGCATATGCATCAATGTACCTTCAAAAGCGAAAAGAAGTTTTCAAATATGAAAGATTGAGAGTGCATTTGGAGGAAAGATTGATAGTGGAGTGGAGTGAAAATCAGGGGAAGAAATGCAGTTTGCTGTAATGGAAAGAAGGAAGGAAGGAAGGAAGGAGGTGCATGATAGGATTTTTGTCCTAGTCAAGGGGTCAAAGGCTAATTTCATCATTTTTAAAAATTTAGGATGCAGTAAAAACAATGGAACCCTTTTAATACCTGTCCTAAACATTATTTTAGTCTTCACAAAGTGGGTTTTCTTATGTGGATCGATTAGTGTTTTTAACATTGCAACCAAAGTTGAAAGAGTAAAAGTATTATGGCTTTCTATGTTTTAATATTTCTTTTAATCCTCAATTCTCACACTTTCAAAACATTTATTTCCCCCTTTTTTTTTTCGTCCGGGTATAAACATACTGTTAGGTTTTTAAAACTATTCTACATAAACAAAACAACATAAATAATAAAAATAAACTGAAACCAATAATATATATTTTTTAATAGAATATTTCTATATGCACTAAAAACATATAAAAAAAATATAACTAAAATGGTATACACTACCCCAAATTAAAGAATAAATCAGTGTTGTGTGAGAGTGGACCTAATTATATGATTAAATGACATAATCATTGAGAAGCTCTGCCCACGTTAAAACGATAAAGCCATAAACAGGAAACTCGAGCATCATGGTGGTTATTAATTACGTACCTTTTAATTTATTACTTTAATTTGTTTATATTTTTATTATCATTATCATTTCAGTTAAGCACATCTAATGATTGTGATTAACAGCCAGGTCTTCCTAATCTGCAAAGATAGTCAATAAAAGCGGGAAAAATCCACAGTAAATAAATAAAAAATATAGGAAGACAGGAAAGAATAGAGTGGAAAAAGGAGAGCTGTGATCACATGGACTTGTCTTTCTCTTACTGGCTCCTTCATTCTACCTTTTCTTTCGTACCCTCTCTTTCTCTCTTTCCCTTCTCTTCTTCTTCTTCTTCTTCTTCTTCTTCGTCTCTTTCCTAGATTCTTCCTCTTTTCTATCTACCCTCTGCCATGGCTGAGGATAAGGTACTTATCCAGCTCAAAAAAGTCTCTTTATAGCCTTGTTATTGTATGGTTGGTGAGAAAGTAGTGACCCAGACATGGGAGAGTTGAAAATGTCTCTTGGGATTTCCCGTTGGTTAGTGGATGAAGCTGAAATCATGTGGGATGCATATTTTTTGTTTTTATATTTTTTTTTTGTTTATTCCTTTTCAGTTGGAAAAAGGGGATGGTGGGGTTTGGTATTTGGGGATGAAAATTCTTTTTTTTTTTTTGCTGAAAGTTTTGTCTTTGAGCTTAAGGCTGAAAGCCATGTTTTGCTATTTTTTGAGTTGATCTATGGTTTTCTGTGAAGTTTCAATTTTTTCCTTAAAAGAGGTTCTGAACTGGGTTTTGTACTGAGTTGAGATTTGTTTGTTTCCGACCCCTGTATCGGACTCTGATCTTGTATATTATAATTTTATGTCGTTGTTGCACTCTTAGCTATTGGTGTTTTTCTTGTTTGTCCTGAACTTATGATAGTTTCCTTTGCTACTTGTTCACGAGATTTTCTTTTATTTCTGATTCTGTTATCCAGTTTTCTGTTATCTGCATCAGCCGTTAATTTATTTTTAATTATTTTAGTTACATTACTCGTTGTGTTCCCTTCAGTTATTACTTTCAACGACTTCAATTGGAGTTTGTACTCTTAACATAGTGCTGTTATAGTTCTTGGTTCCATGCATATAATTTCTTAGCAGAATATTTTCACCACTGAAGTTTCCCAAAAATCATTGTGAAGTTGTTCTCACCCGGTGTTTTTTTTCTCATGTTATGTCTTAAACTTGAGTTATTAAATGTGATGTTCTAATTGGGTATGTTGTTTATCATCATAGTCTCCACCTAGTGTTTTTTATATGGCTTCCAGTTGGTTAAATGCATTCTTCTAACTTTTACATGCTGTTTATCATCGTAGTCTCCACCTAGTTATTTTTATGTCTGTATTGATTAAGTGTATTCTTCCCACTTTTAGCTTCCTTCTTAAACCATTAGCATTGATTCAAAAATATTTTGTGAAGAAGGTTAGGGTTCTAATATTTTATATACCTTTACAATTTTAAAGGAGATGTCCTCCTCGGTCGTCAATGACAATGATTCCCTCACTGGTCACATCATATCCACTACTATTGGAGGCAAAAACGGGGAGCCCAAACAGGTATCATCTTTGTAAATTCCTTTCTCCTAATAATATTACGCCTCTGTTGATTTATTTGCTTGGTTGTTAAAGATGCCGTATGACATTTATCTTGGACTGCAAATTTAATGTCTTTCCACGATCATCATTGTAGACTATTAGTTACAAGGCCGAACGAGTTGTAGGAACTGGCTCGTTTGGAATTGTTTTCCAGGTATGCTAATTGTTTAATACTTGGTTCATTACTCTTGCTATCTTCGTCACATACTGATAATTCTTTTTCTTGTAGGCAAAATGCTTGGAAACTGGGGAGGCAGTGGCCATTAAAAAGGTTTTACAGGACAGAAGATACAAGAACCGTGAACTACAGTTAATGCGAGTCTTGGATCATCCAAATGTGATCTCACTGAAGCATTGTTTCTTCTCAACTACAAGTACAGATGAACTTTTTCTAAATTTGGTGATGGAATATGTTCCGGAGTCCATGTATAGAGTCTTAAAGCACTATAGCAATGCTAATCAAAGAATGCCGATCATCTATGTGAAACTTTACATGTACCAGGTATGTCTAATACATTTTGGTGATTTATTAATATCTCTGATTTATTTATGCGGTGCCTGATAAAAGTTTGTGGCATGCTAGCAGATTTTCAGGGGATTGGCTTATATTCACACTGTTCCCAAAGTTTGCCACAGAGACTTGAAGCCTCAAAATATTCTGGTTTGTTCACATGTTTTTTAATATGTATATATTGAGAGAAATTCTTTATATGTGAGAATGAGAGAAGTAAGTGGTCAAGATTTATATACGAGTAATTTGAGTTTTTAAACTGGGTGACTTTAATAAACTTTTAATCTTAACAATATATGTATATGTCTGATTCATTCTTAAAAATATAGTCAATATTTCTGATTTTAATGTGTTTCTATGAATATTCCAGGTGGATCCTCTTACACACCAAGTAAAGCTATGTGATTTTGGAAGTGCCAAAGTTCTAGTAGGTCTTATTTTGCTTTGGTATGCTTAGTTTTTGTCCATCTTTTTCACACACCATTATCTTTTATATTGACTAAGTAATAGCTTAGAATGTCAACCAATAACCTACCCATGGCTCCAAAAAGTTGTACTTTAGATTAAACAGTTCCAATTTTTCAGATTATTTTTTTGGAGGCTTTTATGATGTCTTGTATTCATTCAATTTGTGTTTTTGTGGGAGGGGGGGACTACTACTCATCTTACAATATCTAGGATCGCTATTTTTCTCTAATAATTGATTTTTCCAATGGAGTGTTTCTTGTCCTGACCTTCTCTTTCTCTAATAATTGATTTTTCCAATGAAGTGTTTCTTGTCCTGACCTTCTCTTTTGTCTCGTCAGGTGAAAGGCGAAGCTAATATATCATACATATGTTCACGATTCTATCGCGCTCCCGAACTTATATTTGGTGCTACAGAGTATACAACTTCTATTGATATTTGGTCAGCTGGCTGTGTCCTTGCTGAACTTCTTCTGGGCCAGGTTTGTCTCATTGATTATTAATTATTATTACTAGAATAATATTATTATATGAATTTGAATTTTCCACTAAATGAAGTAAATGTAATACACCTATCTGTTATCTGAAACAATTTAAACTTTTGCAGCCATTATTTCCAGGAGAAAATGCAGTAGACCAGCTTGTACATATTATAAAGGTACAATTGGTGTCAACATGTATTTTATGTTCCTTAGTCATGCCTTCCTTGTTAGAAGTCATCTTTAAAAAAATTGTTTCGTAGGTGCTTGGCACACCAACTCGAGAGGAAGTACGCTGTATGAATCCCAATTACAATGACTTTAGATTTCCACAGATAAAAGCACACCCATGGCACAAGGTCTATAATTTTATCTCCTTTCAAACAATTGTTTATTTTTGGATGAATAAAATGTAATTAATAGGAGAAAGGCCTAGACATGCTAACACATCAAAATTGTTTGTAGATTTTCCACAAAAAGATGCCTCCAGAAGCTATTGATCTGGCATCTCGGCTTTTGCAATACTCTCCAAGTCTCCGGTGTTCTGCGGTTAGTGTGATTGCCTTTCACTCCCTTCTTTGTATATTCTAATTAATTCTCAAATGCTACTATGTGCACCCGCCTATAATTCTTCTGAATTTGATTAATGATTTTTTTCTTTAGAAAACTCATGGTCAATTTAAGAAGAATCTAATTTTGTTTTGTAGCTTGAAGCATGTGTACATCCTTTCTTTGATGAACTTCGAGAACCCATTGCACGCCTGCCAAATGGCCGTCCATTTCCTCCTCTATTTAACTTCAAACAGGAAGTAAGTCCTTAAAATATCCTTCTTGGTCTTACATGTGCCCTGGGAGCAAATTTTTTGTAGAGACAATTTCAAAGGAATAAATTGATACTATTTTTCAATCTGAAAAGATGCATAATCTATAGATCCATTTTCTTAGCTTTATATACCTGTCTGGTTATTTTGAGGTCTGTCTTTCAGTGTTTGTCTGTTAGAGTAGTCAAAGCAATGCATTGAGAAATATATCTATATACACACTGTTTCTCTCATTGATGTCCAAGTTAAACATCCTAAATGATGAACAACTATATTATAATTCTTCTGTTTACAGTTAACCGGAGCATCTTCAGAACTTGTTAACAAGTTGATACCTGACCATGTGAAGAGACAAATAGGGATGCAATTAGTTCATCCAATAGGATCGTGATGATAAGCTAGTAGGGACATAATGTATACTAGTTGATAAGTTAAACGAAAGTAGCACTGTTATTTTATTTTAAATTACCATCTTTTTTAGCTGACCAGTGTAGTCTCAAGCTGAACCTGGACTGAGATTTGGGGTGTAGGATGACTGCACTTGATCTATCGGCATTATGTATACACCTTTTTATTCTCTGTGGCCACTGTTGGATCTTATTTTCTGAGGCAAGTAGCCTTGTTTATTGTAAACGTCTATATGTGTAGTAGTAGTAGTATACTTGGCCTGAAATGGTCAGAACTTAGAATACTTATGTAAGGGGAAAACTAAAGCCTTGGCTGGAAGGAGGGAAGGGAGGGTCCACATGGGTTTTTGGGTTGTTGGGTTTAATTTATTTTCCTCCTTGTTAATGTAATGTGCTTTTTATAAATGCTGTTGACCAGTTTCTTTCATTGTGAAATGTAATGTTGCTATCTGTCTGTTTTCTTTTCTTTAATGCTGCTTCTAATGATGTCTCACATTTCATTTTGTTACTTGAGTTTTTCTAATTCTTAAGTTTTAGCTATTTGATACTAACAGTTATCATAATTTTTTTATTGTTATTATATAATATATTTTAAAAATGTTTCCAGACTTTGCGCATTGACCAATGTAAATGTACTTTTGCTGCAAATCCATTAGATGTTATCCTTTTTTTCAAAGAGAAAATAATTTACTTATGCAAAAGTAATTGTATACTGATATCTAATTATATGATAATATTGATTTTATAATAATTATTTGATGGAAGAATGGGATAAATTATTACATGCTATTGGTCTTTTAATTCTTTATTTAAAGTTGAACAAAAGGACTAAAATTTTGCTGATGAATTTTCTTAAATGTAGATGGTGAAAAATTGAATGGTATACTGTACTGTCCTGAGGATTGGACGTAACACTAAGCATATTTGTGCATAATTATTATGTTGAACACTTTTGAACAGTGTTTGATATGCATTCAATAGAAGAATGAATTGTCCTTTGGCTAATTTTAATTGAAAAGTAATTCATTAAATGTTTTAGACTATCCAGGTTATAATTAAAATATGCAAAATTAAGATTTTAATGGAACAGAAAACTAGATCTTCTGTAATTTTATAAAAAAGAAATATACATGTAACTTTTGTATTTTCAATCCAATGAACAAAAGTTCTCAGTTCTTATTTTTGTGAACACCATTGACTCTACTCTTAAGATTATGTATATCAAAGAAGTTTAATTTATAATGAATTGAATTAAGTCTTTACCTTTCAAATAAAGTATAATATAATAAAAATATTTTGAAATTATGATTTATTATATAAATGGCATTAAATTAAATTAGTTCACAAACATCTCTACTGATGGATTCTTAAGTAAATCAACTATAGCAGTCTTAATTATTGATCTTATATTCGACTTCGCTACTAGCATAAATTATGCCGTCCCTTCAAAGGTTTTAAACAAAACATATTAACCTTAAATTGATTGATTTTAGAATAAAGTGATACCCTATTTCATACCAAAACTGGATCAACTTTACCTCTTACATAATAGTAGTTATAAACATATGTATCTATGATCTATCATAAGTGTTAATATTGAAAGTACCATGATGCAAACAGTTAAAAAGTATGGTAATCGGCACAGTCAAACCATTTGTACAAGTGTTCCTTCCTTGAGCTCCCAGACATGCAATTTCTAAATCATCGAAATATTAAAATACCACTTACCATCAAATTTCGCGCCTCCACTCTCCACTAACATACGCTCGTTCACACTCCTCTTGATCATCAACACTTTCCACTACTTCCATCTTCACCATTCATTCATCATCACAATCCTAAACAAAAAAATCCAAAGCTTTTAACCAAATAAACAGTCAACGCATGGTGTCAGAACATGAAGTTCACGTGACTGTCTGCACAGGATCATAGCCTTGAAGCTAAACACTGTAGTTGTACCTCACAAACCATGCGACAATCACTGTCATATTCTCAAATCTCGAGTTGTCTTCCCTGTCCTCACCATCTTCATTCATTTCAGTTCATTTTTTCTTTCTCTCTTTATTTTATCTTTTCTTTTTTTAAAAAAAGGTTCTTTTCACTTTCGTTCCTCTCGACGCAGCAAGCACGGAGAGATTTTCCAAAAGGGTTCGCTTGTTTTTTATGCTCTTTTATTTTTTCAGCGGGTAGAAGCAAAGATCCTAGTAGAAAAGTTGGAAACTTTGTTGCTCCCCACTACCTGAATCAGTTGTTTTTTAATGGAAGATGCCAAAGTGCTTGCTTGTTTAGCTTCCCTCTTTCTGTGTTATTGGGTGCTTCTTGTAGAGGGCATTGATAGCCTTCTCTCTCCAAAGGGTGTCAACTATGAAGGTTTGTCATTTCTTCATTTTTCTTGCTTCTCACATTTCTGACTTTGTTTCAGTGAGAGATTTTTGTTTGGTTGTTATCAGTGGCTGCTTTGATGTCCATGAAGAGTAAGATGTATGACGAGTTTAATGCTATGGATGGTTGGGATATTAATTCGGTTGACCCCTGTACTTGGAACATGGTTGGTTGCTCCGCTGAGGGTTACGTTGTTTCCCTGTAAGTCTTTTTGTCTTGCTTCCTTTCTTTTGGTTGTGACTAATGCAACAAATTATACATCTTTGAGTCTCGGAAGAGAGGCCAACAATTCTTATTTTTGAAGGGTTACTTGTGGCATTCTTTCTCAAGCTACGAGGATATTGATAATTGGGGATAATTTGATGGTGTTGGCAGGGAAATGGCTAGTGCGGGTTTATCCGGGATGATTTCCTCAGGAATTGGAAATTTGAGCCACCTTCATACATTGTGAGTTGCAATTTCAATGGTCGATACTTGTTTATTCGAATGTGTACTCTTGCTTGGTTCATTTAGCTGGTAATGATATTGATGCATATTTTGGCATATAGGATGTAAAATGTGTTATTTGAGTCCTCCCCTTTGATCACTTTGGGTCAATCCAATGTCTGTGAACAAAGTCCATTTTCTACTTTTGGAAACAGAGTCTTTTTAGGCTGCTATTTACTCTGACGTCGTAGGCTGGTAGCTAGTGCCATAATAGGGGTTATTGGGTTAGATCGAAAGGTTAAGAAGTAATGAATGTGCTGGGTGGGACTGGTAGAGTTAGACTTTTTGATTTACAAATAGACAACGTGATAGTGGGTAGAAAATCTTGTTTAGTTTGTGTGATTGTTAACAACTTACCATGTTAATTTTATCTTGTGATTTTTTTTTTATCGATACCTTCATTTTTATTTGATATTGTATATGCAAGGAGAAATTTTTTTCATCAAAAACTAAAATAGACATTCATTTATATTATCCAGCTTTGCTTATCACTTTGTTTTCCCATTGTATTATCTTAGGTTATTGCAGAACAATAAGTTATCTGGTCCTATTCCGACTGAGATAGGAAAGCTTTTAGAGCTTCAAACCCTTGACCTCTCTGGTAACCAGCTAGATGGAGAAATTCCTAGTTCATTGGGCTTTTTGACTCATCTTAGTTACTTGTGAGTGTGGTCTGACAAATAAATTTATAATTTATGGTATTCTTGTTTCTTATTTGGCTAATTCAATAGCCTTTCTCTAATTGATTACTTCCTAATTTATTCATGCAAAGTATTTCAGGCGGCTCAGCAAAAATAAACTGTCTGGACAGATCCCTCAGCTTGTTGCTAATCTGACAGACCTTTCATTCTTGTATGCTCTGTATCACGATTTTGTTGTATTTTTACCTCTTATATCCTCAAAAACGAAAATGTTAATTTCATTATACTGTACCTAATGCTGTAGGGACTTGTCATTCAATAATCTCAGTGGTCCCACTCCACAAATTTTAGCTAAAGGTTATAGGTGAGTTTTCTAATGCTGTATTATTTTCCCGGTCTGTTATTCTTAAGGAAACAATTAAAAATGCTTGTACTAGCTGCACGTTCAGTCGTTCCTTACCAAATTTTGCAATGGTTTAGTCAGCTAATACATTAAACATTACTTAACAAAGTCCCGTTTGAGGAGTATTTAATCAATTTATTGTTAGGGAAAGAGAATTTCTGCTTAATTGAAATAAAAACCTGAGATTATAATGAAGCCAGACGGATTAACTTTTGTGTTCAGCATGTGATGTTTTGTTTTTAAATTTTGATGGAAACTGGAGTACTACATCAATGATTTGGAACACCACAGATGTTAACACCGTAGTGGTTACTAAAATCAAATCAAACAATTTCAAGTTATTTTTTATTTGCTAAGCAGAAAACTGATGCCGCAGCTGTAGACTTTTGAGGATTATGGTTATTGCCATGTTAAAAATAATTATTGGCTTAACTTTTTTTTTTTTTCGTTCTTCTAAATATTTAACCTTCTTGTTTCTTGCGTTACCTGACACTTTACTTCTTTGGTTGCAGTATTTCAGGGAACAGCTTCCTCTGCACTTCTTCTCAAATTTGTATGGGCTTCTCAAAACCAGTTAATGGTAATGTAAATTTAACTTGTATATATTAAAAACCTAGTAATAAGTAAATCGAAGTACATATAAAGGATGATTCAACTGCAGATACAGGGTCATCTCAGTCGACTGGTGGTCATCACCAAAGGGTGCTTGCTGTTGTTATTGGCTTTAGTTGCACATTTGTAATTTCAGTGGTGCTTCTTGTATTTTGGTTGCATTGGTACAGATCAAATATTCTGTACACATCTTATGGTACTTCCTGACATGAACTTCCTACATTTTTTCTTCACTCTGTAACACATTCTAACAATATGCAAATATTGCTCTCTGGTTTTTTCCTCGTTCTTGAACACGAACACTTGACATTTGAAGTGGAGCAAGATTGTGAATTTGATATTGGCCATTTGAAGAGGTTCTCCTTCCGTGAATTGCAAATTGCTACTGGAAGTTTCAATTCAAAAAATATCCTAGGGCAAGGTGGTTTTGGTGTTGTCTACAAAGGATGCCTTGCGAATAAAATGTTAGTGGCAGTAAAGAGGTTGAAAGATCCCAACTATACTGGAGAAGTGCAGTTTCAAACAGAAGTTGAGATGATTGGCTTGGCAGTGCATCGAAACCTCTTGCGACTTTATGGATTCTGTATGACACCGGATGAAAGGTTACTTGTTTATCCCTATATGCCCAATGGCAGTGTTGCTGATCGCTTGAGAGGTTTGTTTCATGTTATTCATTTCTGTACTTAAGGCTGTGTAAAGTAATGTAACTGCTATTTACATGCCTCTTAAGGCTGTATATGTCCATTCATTCAATCATTTTCAAATGGCAGTGTATGATCTGTAATAACTATTAAAATGTTTACTTTCTGTATCAAGAAAAATCTTGTGATAGCACCATAGTTCATGCAGCTTATTCCTTTAATACATTATTTCCTATATTAAATTCCAATGGCTCTTGATTTTAATGAATATATCCTCTCCCTTGTCTTCAAACAGAGACTTGCCGTGAAAAGCCATCATTGGACTGGAACAGGCGAATGCGCGTTGCTCTTGGGACAGCACGCGGGCTTCTATACTTGCACGAACAGTGCAATCCAAAAATAATCCACAGGGATGTTAAGGCTGCAAACATTTTGTTAGATGAAAGTTTTGAAGCTGTGGTGGGAGATTTTGGTCTTGCTAAGCTCTTAGATCAAAGGGATTCACATGTAACTACTGCAGTACGAGGGACAGTAGGTCACATTGCTCCAGAATATCTCTCAACTGGACAGTCATCTGAAAAAACAGATGTTTTTGGATTTGGCATATTACTTTTGGAGCTCATAACAGGACATAAGGCACTTGATGCAGGAAATGCTCAGGTCCAAAAGGGAATGATTCTTGATTGGGTGAGTAGTTTCTTTAAATTACTTGTGAGCTCACTTTTTTACATTATATATTTTTTGTCACTTTGGTATTTACATGATAATAACCTTGACTTATATAATAATATTCCTTCACAACTTTATATTCTAGAGTTTGCATTGATCATAAATTTTGAGGAAGCTACCGAATTCCTGCAGGTTAGAACCTTATATGAGGAGAAACGGGTGGAAGTGTTAGTGGATAGGGATCTGAGGGGATGTTTTGATCCTGTAGAGTTGGAGAAAGCAGTGGATTTGTCTCTACAGTGTACTCAGTCACTTCCCACTTTGCGGCCAAAGATGTCGGAAGTTCTGAAGATTCTAGAAGGTATGGTTGGACAGTCAATGCGGGCAGAGGAGTCACAAGGGGTGACTAACCTATACGGTGAAAGGACTTGCAGTTTCTCACAAAATTACAGTGATGTTCACGAAGAACCTTCCTTTATTATTGAAGCCATTGAGCTCTCTGGACCTCGCTGACACCAGGTCTTGTCCCATCGTGTACATGTCTTTTTGCTTTTTATCAATACGGAAAACCCATAGGAATATATTTATTTCTCCCTCAGTTCCTTTTATCCTTAGCTTTTTTCAACGTTTAACTTAATTCTAAATTATTATATTCCCCAGAATATTTAGGCATCTTTTCAGTCAGAATCTATAATTGTGACATTTCCTTACTGCCTTTAGGCAGTGAAGTTGTAAATAAAAAATCTTGAACAGGGTTTATCCATATGGAAAATGTTTTTACCAGATAGCCGTGAAAAATTATGATAGCATTTTGTTTGGGGCAGAATGAGAAGAAAATTATGCATAAGTATTACCAACATTATTCAATCTTACATTCTTTTTAGTCTTTAGAGGGACAAAACCTATACCTCACGACAAGTAAAGGATGTTGTGCTTATGTCATTTGTTTTAAGGATGTGACATGATGTAAACCTTTTTATTTAGTGCGATAATTACAATTTGTCTATGAAATTGTGGGATAGTCGAGCATTTCAATGTAAAAATCAAACCAAATATGATGTGGATTTGAATAACATAAATGTTGTAACAATAAACAGAAGTCAAACCTGGGTTTTGGTGGTGGCATAGGTACATATAATTTGTGAGGAGTAGTGTGGTCCAAATCTGATAACTTGTACTCTTAGAAAAGGGAAGTGTGGGGTTCCCTTTCCCTTTGACGCAGGACTTGTTCAGGGTCCACTTGACCCTAAACAAAGCAATGCACTAATAGGAAAACAATAAATCACTTACGTGTAAATTAGTCTATTGTGCTCAACAAATTGTGGTTTATAATGGAAGATCAACATATCATAAACACTACTATGTAAGATTTAATTAAATTTTGCTTGTCATAAATTTAAATATTTTTAATTAAAAAATATCTTTTGTAAGATATTTAAGTTTTTTATATTTTTAATTAACTTTTTATATTTAAACTTTTAGTAAAATAACGTAATTATTATCCTGTTTTACCATTTTATTTATTTTCTTTTATATATTAAAAAATAAGAGTTTTTTTTGTAATTAATATAAAATTATTATCAAATTAAAATAAAGAGTAATTTTATTAAAAAATATTATTCATCATACTTTTTAATTCCTTACAATGTTGTCTTACCATAATTATTAATGCAAATAATGATAAAATTATCTTATTATTTAATATGTTTCTAATTAAGATAATAAAAGCTATTTATTATTTTATTTTAACTATAATATAAATTTATACTAATTATGAATTTTTATATGTTTAACAAGTAAACAAAGTTATATAATAAGATAAAGAGTCACCTGATCTAGCGAATAAAAAAATAAATAATAAAAACTTAATTAAAAATATAAAATTTTAAATATTGGTTAAACTAAAATAATTTAATAAAACTTCAATTAAAATATTTAAATTTATTTATAAAATACTCAAATATAACTCATAATTCATTCAAGAAAAATAAAGATTATGACATTTGAAATTAATATTTATTTTAAGATTTTTGTATTTTTAGTCTTTCAACTTTCACTCACAATTAAAATTTGTTTTTAAAATTTTATTACATTTTTATTCTTAAACATAAAAAATAAATGCAGTCATTTTAATTTGATTAAGTTAAATTTTTTTAAGACATCAAATAAATTTTTCAATAACAACATATTAAATAATATAAACAACTCAAATACTGAAATATATTTAATATCTTAAAAAAAATTATTAAGTTTAAAAAACTATATTCATTTATAGAATTTAAAATCAAAATATATTAAAAGTTCAAATACAAACGTACCAAAATTCAATTATTAAAAACATACTTATCTGTATACTTTATTTTATAATAGCTATATGTAAAAGTTTGGGCATCATAAAGGACCCTCTCTGGCTCTGCAATTGCATGAAGAAGACATAAAATGGGACTGTAAGAAAAATGTGAATTTATTATTAATGAAGAATGGAAAAAGTGGAGTTGAAGTTAGATGTGATTGAACTACCAATGGTTTTATGGCATGCCAATTGTTTTAGACGTCACTTATACCTAAGGACTCAATTTCTTAATTACTTCTTCAAATTTAATTATTAAATTAAATTAATAACCTCTATTTCTTATTAAGCTTAATTATCTAAACAAACTTCACTCAATCTCTACAACTTATAAGTTTATATATATAGTAGTTTAGAATAAAGTATGTGTAGTTTATTTTTACTGAAATATAAGTACATTTAAAAAAATATATGTTATTCTAATATATAAATTGTTTCTCTAAAATAAGTTTATCTATATTTCTTATTACTAGATGAGTATATTACAATAGCTTTCAGATGTTATATTCATAAGATTAAGAACACATAAATTTTCATAAAATTAATGAATTAATTTATAAATAGTTTTGATATTGTTTTAATTTAAGCCTTAAATTTGAAACATTAATTATTTTCATAAGTGAAGTTTAAGAATTCAAACCTCTTTCTTGTTTCTATACTGTTTCGTATACTCCACTCCTTTGTGTACGTAGGGCCCATCTTGCCGTAGGCCCAATCATTCCACGTTCTCCGATATTCGACGCAACCTGTTGTCCAAGTATTATAATGCTATCAAGACTGTCAGTTTAGTTAAAATATTTAATTTTTACAATATTATAAATCAAAGTTTGATTTTTTATTTTGGAAAGGTATGGTTTGTTGTGACAATGTTTCTAATATAATTTATTTTCAAAAAGTCACATTGTACTACAAATCATCTTAATTATGTAATTTATAGAAAAAAAATGACTCAGTGCTTCTCGTTTCATATATAGCATCCAAGTCTTGTTCAATAAGAAGACAAAAAAATAAAATAAAATTCAAGCATCTTAAAAATATATAATTTAAATTGTATAAACTACATATTTTAGTGTTTGTCTTTGATAAAAAGAAGATAAATAAGGATCTATAATACCTTAAAGAACGCATCTGTAATAAGAAAAAAATTTAAGTTAGTAAGATAACTCTAGGTGAATTCAATGTAATAAAAGCATTTAGTTGAAAATTTCTGATCATTAAGCTAAAAAAGTTCTTAAAATTACCGTTCTCTCACCGTATATGAACATATCCAATTCTTACATTTACATTTATAAGGACTAAGTTATCTGTAATATCTAATAAGGTGTATTGTGTTATCTTACTATTAAATCAATTTTCTTAATAATTTATAAACATTGTCACACACACACACACACACATATATATATATATATATATATATATATAAATTTTTTTCAGAACTATGGATAACTTAAAGAATTAAAACATTTTATTTGAAATGTTAGATTATAATAAAAGAGTATTTACGTGTTGATGATTTTTTTTTCCAAAGAAATTACTTTATCAATAAAAATTATATTACTTTTTATGTTATTATATACTAAGTATATAATAATATTTTTTTATCTGGTCTAATACATATACTAAAAAATACGATCTAACAAAGTCTATTAAATTCCTCTATTCTAAAATGATCCAAATTTATATCTATTGAAACAATATCTATGTATCAATATCAGAAATTTGATATTATGATTATTATTTATAATGTAATATTATTTTATTATTATTAAATATTCTGTTATTATACATTTGAGGTAAATATTATTTTAATGATAATATAAGCTCATAATTCACATGATCTTATAAATGCAACCAATATTTTCTAAAAAAATATTCAATATCCTTACCACATCCAATAATCCTATATAGTTTAAGAGTTGACATTTAAGAAAATATGTTTTAAAACCATAAATTTATAAATTTTCTCTTTTATATATTATTTACTTTCTATTTTTATTTAATATTTGATTTAAACTTACATTTTGTTCAATTCGTAACAGTTATATACCTTGATAAGTTTTTAATAAAAATAAATTTTAACCAAATTAAATAAAAACCATGGTAAAATTAAACACTTTAGTTAATAATATCCGTTAAGCCTCTAATCTAAACTTGATCGAAATGAAATCTAAACACCTTAAATAACAATGGCTTTGTAAAATAAACTATACACAATTCATCTTCTTTAGATGAAAATTGTCTTTTCGTTCATCGAAGGGTATATATAAGCAAAACAAACATGTCTAATGTATTAAATACTTTATATCCAGAAGTGGATCCCTTCCATACACTTTAAATAAATTAAAAAGTCACAAATGGCATTAAATTAATATAAATTTAACTTTCATACCAATACAGACTTTATAATTCAATATCATTACAATCAAACTAAAATAAAAATACAAACCAAAGTAAAGAGAATTAAAGAAAAATTTATATTCTCAATAATTAAAGTGAAGCGACTCAAGAGAAAAAGAATATAAACCACAAACTAATTGACAAAAAGGATAAAAAAAATGGTAAAAAAATTGCAATTCAAATAATGCATTGTAATTCAAATAATGGCAAAACTAATAACAACAAATGCACACCAGAAAAGAGAAGAGGAGGCACATGCACAAAAGAACAAACAAACACACACAATAATAATAAAAAAAAAAAAGGACAAATTGACAACATACACAAATAAAGGGAAGACATCAATGGATAGTTATAGTGTCTTTGGGCGAAGAGATTGATGGCCGATGAATCCAAAAACTGCTTTCTTGTCTGTTAGTTTAGTTAGTTACTTGGTTCATATTACTACAACTTTCTAAGGTCCATGCAAATTTCTTCCACTTCAACACTCTTTTTCTAGTTCGAGGTTCTGGTTTCTGCCACCATACACACCCACTTCCCCTTACAGCCACCCCTCATTAATTATACTTTAGTTTCAGATAACACTGAATCAGGAATTCATGCAATTAATAATAGTAAATGATTTTTTATACAATATAGTATAATAAATAAATCTTACCTTTCTATCATGTACTTATCTGTATCTATCTTTTCATCTCTCCATGTTCGGGGAAATTATTTTGGGAATTTTAGCAGTTTTTCTGGTAAAATAATTGTTTGCTGATGTGTATGACAAAGTATTAATTTCTCATGTAATCTTTTTGGCAAATACTCTATTATTAGTTAATACTTTTTAAAAATTCTAAATTTCAGCATATTTTCAATTCATACTTTACGATTTCTTGATTTGTATTTTTCTAACAATAATCATGCATTGGAAATTGAAATAACAATGACACATTTATAAAATATTTTTCCGAAATTTGAATTGTATAATTTTTTTTAACAGTTATTTTCTAAAGAAAAACATTTCAATAATTCTCTCCTTGGCCTTCGTACATATACAATTTTATATGTGAAAGTTGTTTTTTCTTGCTAATATTCATATCCAAATTCAAATAATATATAATTATAGATATAATTAACTATAATTAATTTTACGTTTGCTACTGTTATTAAATATGTGGATACAAAGTAGTAACCTTCTGTTTCCTTTGTTTCGTCCACTTGCCCAATTATTCTAATAATTCAATTGCACTGAAAATTCTTTCTCTCACTGTTTTTTTCCCAGTTCCTTTGATCACTTAACCCAGCTCCTATTTTATTTCCCACTTTAAAAAAGTCATTTTTGTTCTTCAACTAATCTATGAAGAAAGCCACGCAGGTTTACCTGGCGTGGGTCTGTTTGAAACATATGGGAGTTGAATTTGTTTGTGGAATTTAATGTTTGGAGGTAAAACCCATCGCTTTGCAGCTATTTTGGGGGCTGTGTTTTCTTGGAAAGTGAGGTCATCCATCTCAGAGGTGACACCCCCAGTTTCCTCTATTTTAAATTGATTATTTCTTAAAATATCTGCTAGAATCAGGAAGTGGGTCATTGGAAGATATGCATTTTCCACCATCCATTTGATCACATTGTTCATCCTCTGTAATTAATAAAGGGAGCGTTTTTAGGTGGGGTTCGTACATTGGCATTCTTTGGGAGTGAACTAACTGTCGATGGATCAAAACAGAAGCGAAGAAAGAGGTGGGATACTGGGTCCGGTTCATGAAGGGGTAGATGGGAATTTGAGTCATTTAGTTGAAGGGGTAGTTATTGATGCAGTAGATGGGAGCAACTTGGGTGGCAGAGTTGGTATAAGGGGAGAAGCTGGAACTTCAAGAGAGGTGCGTAAGGATTTGGGATCTGAAAAGGATCTAAAAGAGGAGCTCGAGGAAGTTAAGGGTCAGGACAAGCATGGTGAAGAAAATATCAGTGATAATAAATTGCTTGGGTTTGATCAGGGAACTAGTTATAGTCCAAACCATTTGGTTAATCAGGAAGTGATTGAAACTGTAGTTGTAATCGAGTCTTTTGAGAGTGACTATGTCAATGAGAATAATAGGAAGCTGGAAGCTGAAATTAATAAATCGGGGTTGAACTTTACATCCATGAAACTACCAGAAGCGCCGTCTGAAACTGATAAAAATTCATGTGTGATTGATATAAAATGCAGCAGCCGCAAAAAGTTTTCTGAGAATTCTGAAGTTGAACAGATTTGTAGGATTTGCCATCTGGCTTCTGTGCAGCCATCGGATGAAAATGAAGCAACCATTGGCCCTGCTGCTAGTAGTGCTACGTGTTCAGATTTGATTCAGCTTGGTTGTGCATGTAAAGATGAGCTAGGCATTGCACATGTTCATTGTGCTGAGGCGTGGTTCAAGCTTAAGGGGAACAGGTATATATTTTTTCCAAATACCAATTTTGATTCTAGGCTGTAGAAAAACAATAACATCAGCACTTTTTTAGGTCTTGATTTCCTAAATATGTAGGGGTTCATAGGTTTCCTTTTACATACTTATCCGATTTGGCATAATTTCTGGAAGCAAATATTCGTCTTGCCCTTTTCGTTGGTTTATGTTTGTGAGTGGTGCAGTACCTTGATAACAAGGAAAATTAATAATTTCAGCAGTAGTATGGTGAAGGTTTTATCTTTCTTGTGTTTCCATGACTTGTCTTTTGAAATCTTGAGGTCTTTGGCATCCTTATACCATTATTAGCATTATTGAAATCCTTTCCAGATTCATACCAGGGCTTAGCTTAGTGTACTGCTATTTGCTTTCGGTTGGTATTTCTTAGAGAGTGTGTTAAGCGTAACTCAATCTCACGTAATTAAATAATAAGGGGAAGTTTGTTACCACTTATATATACTGTAACGTAATATCTATTGTAGTCACACATAGCTATGCAGTGCATATCAGTAGCCCTGAACCAATTTGGAGTTCCTATAGCTAATGGGGTTCTATAAGGGGTGAATTGGACAAATTTGTCTAGACAGCTGGTGGATTTCCACCTTTAGGTAATAATGGGTTGGAGATAAACATGATTAGCAAATTGCTTCTAGTGGTTGTAACTTGAGGTTAAA
The DNA here is from genome assembly GCA_027742785.1 of Vigna reflexopilosa. Classification (NCBI taxonomy): domain Eukaryota; kingdom Viridiplantae; phylum Streptophyta; class Magnoliopsida; order Fabales; family Fabaceae; genus Vigna; species Vigna reflexopilosa. The sequence goes on along the minus strand of CM050926.1, from coordinate 31,575,568 downwards.
CAATATCGTTTTGGAAACTAGCAAGTTATTGCATTTGATCGTGATATTCATGTCCATGTCCTTGATATTTGAAAAGAAAGTCCTCTTGTAACTGTCTTGGTGAAGATTCTTTGGGATCTGATGTTTCTCTGTTCAGATGACATATGGGGCATGCTCTAGAAAAGTAAGTCTATGCTTATATTATATCACCACCACAAAATGAATCTTCATAATTTTTATTAGATATCATGGGCTCATGTTCTTCAATTTTCGCGGAACAGAACTGTGAACTGCTTTTTCATTGAATAATTTTTAGGTTCCTTTTTTCTAAATCAGTTTTATTGCCTGTGACCGAATATGGAGATTGGTCCCATGTCAAGTGAAAACCAATTTGTTACAATCTAGTATAACTGATCATTGTCAGTCCTAATTCTTGTATATATAAACGACGTGTTTGGGCCAACAGCTACATTGAGCAATTTTCTTCTAATAAAAAAAGCTTATAGAAGTTGTAATCATCTTGACAATTTTTTGTTCTATGCTAAAATTCTATTGTATAGTGCCAAATTTGAAGATGGTCCCTTGCAAGTGATTGTCTTTTGTTATATAATCTATTATGAAATAAATTATTGATATTGGGTACCTTTTACAATGACAGGTTATGTGAAATATGTAGTGAGACAGCAACAAATGTTTCGGGTGTTAGTAATTATGAATTTATGGAAAAGTGGAATGAAAGAAGGTTCATGGAAGACGGTGGTAGCTCATCCCGCAGGTTTGGTGGATGCTGGCGAGGACAACCATTTTGTAACTTCTTGATGGCATGCCTGGTAATAGCATTTGTTCTGCCATGGTTTTTTCGTGTAAATGTGTTCTAGCTGGTGAATCAAGCTCTATCACTCTTGCTTCAATTCTTCATTCTCACTAAATATAGTGAGTGGATTTCTGGCATAGATGCTATGATGCATCATCACATTTTAATGGGATGTTAATGCTTAACCACATGTCCTAGCTGACATAGGGTTTGTGCCATGAAGATGAGAAACTTTCATGTGAAGAAATTACCAGCTCAAGTTGCATTTTTTTTTGAGAGGGTGTTGTTCTGAGGTATATATGTGGTATATATATTACACACACAAACACAGTATTTTACATTTGGGGGCAATAGATCTTATTTGTAAGATTCAAGTAAAGATTATACTGCAAAACAAACACTTAAGTTAAGGTTCTTTCCCCTTTTCACTTGTTTCATTTCTTTCTGTTTTTTTTTTTCTTTTTTCTTTTTGGATTTATATGGCTGTGTCATCCTCTGGTGTAGTTTCAAATAATAATCAAGATTTGGATGATGAAATATGTGCTTATAAATGATCTTGATTCTCAAGTATATAACTTTTTTTTTAAAAAAAATTCTGAGTCTTCTTCCTAATTATTGTAATGACTATAATGATGTTTCCTTTATAAATCAGTGGTATTTAGACTGAGAAAAGTTCAGAGAAAGTTACGCGAGCAGATGATGAAAAATGTTTTATTTATAATCATTTGGTACATTTGGGAAGAAGAGAATAATAAAAAATAAATAAATTAAGACATTGACGAGGAGAAACAACAATTATACAATACATGTTTTATTTATGCTGTTCTGATTTTTATTTTTCTTTTAAAGTGTTGAAAATATACTTTGAGTTGTACATTTTGATATCTCAAATAACTGAAGTTTGAAATCAATTGCTGAAAATGAAACTTATCAATAATTATTAATGTCATGTATATCCAAATAACTGTCATAATTTTATCAAATCTGTCTAGTCAATTATAACATGTGTCTTTATCATTTAAAAACAAAAATCTGTGTGTAAGAGACCTCGAAATCAATTTTAGTGGCTGTAAGCTATTAGACAAAATATCACGTAACATCTTTCATGTCTAACTTTTAAATAAATCCATTACATCTCTGCAATTTTTTTTGCTTTTTGTTTTCTTTTTGAAATCCTTTTGCATTTCTTTTACATTTTTAGTCATTTAAATTCCTTTTCTATTTACATTCTTGCAATTTCTTTTCCTTTTCAAATTGCGCAACTGAACTTTACTTTCAACTGCATCTTGTCCTTCGTACTATTTTTTTTTTCAAGTCTAAGTATTTAAATCAGGCAGTTTTTTCTTTCAACCTCCACACATATTTCTTTTTGCATTCCATACAAAAAAAAACTTTTCATTATTTTTTTTAAACTGTACAATTCAAAAGTCAAAAATATTTTTTTACAATAGTTTGCAAGTTATATTTTTCTTTAAAATTACATAATCTAAAAATATTTTTTTTTCTTAAACTTTTAAATTATACAATCAAAAGTTAAAAATAACTTTTAAATTAATAATCTAGTAATCAATAATGATTAAGAAAAAAATTCAAAATTATTTAATTTATGAATTACAAAATGTTACAATTATTTTTTACTTATGAATTATACAATCAGAAAATCTTTATTTAAGAAAAAAGAAATAATCTCTAATTTCCCAAACCAGAAATATTTTTAATTGTTAAAATGGGATTTTTTTAATATGAAGATGCAGAGAAAACTATATAAAGGTGGAGGAAGAAGAAACCTTACATTAATGCTTCTAGTTCCCAGTAATTGATATTTGCTTTCATGTTTACATTTTAAGCAATTAACATTAATTTTGTGTTATTCTTTTCCATATAATAATGATTATGAAATTTAAAATATTAATAATAAGATGCACATTTTAAAAATTAAAATAATAATATTTTAATTTTAAAGAGTTATTTGACACTTTTTTTAATTTCAGACCCATGAATTCATACACCATTGGAATAGGAGTACCAGGAAAATTTGTTTATATATATATATATATATATATATATATATATATAAATTGATAGATAATATCTTGGAGTAGCAGAGCGAAGAGCCCATGTTGACAAGGTTGACAATGGTGAAAATCATAACCAACTTTAGCAGCTGCTCAACTTATAACTGTCATACAAATGAAGCAAATTATCCCAGACCTCTAAAAGGTTTCATCTTCTTCAGACATTCTTCAAGAAAATGTTTATTATATTCAAATTTGGACGTTCCTCGTAGTACTAGGGTCGATGTCTCTTTCATGTTGGATGAAAACGCCAAAATTAACAAATTCTGCGAGGTGGGTGATCTTCGGAATGCAGTGAAATTGCTCAAAATGTCCCAAAATTCCGAGCTTGACTTGAACACTTACGCTTCTATCTTGCAGCTTTGTGCTGAACGTAAGCATCTGCAAGAGGGTAAGTTGGTTCATTCAATTATCTCCTCCAATGGAATACCAATTGAAGGGGTTTTGGGTCCAAAACTAGTGTTCATGTATGTGAGTTGTGGAGACTTAAGAGAAGGAAGACGTATATTCGATCATACTCTCAGTGATAACAAGGTTTTTCTGTGGAATCTTATGATGTCTGAATACGCAAAGATTGGTGATTTTCGCGAAAGTATATTTCTTTTTAGGAAAATGCAGAAACTTGGAATTACAGGGAATTCTTATACGTTTTCATGCATCTTAAAGTGTTTTGCTACTTTGGGAAGGGTAGAGGAGTGCAAAAGAATACATGGGTATATTTATAAACTAGGCTTTGGTTCTTATAATACTGTTGTTAACTCCTTAATTGCAGCTTATTTCAAAAGTGGAGGAGTTGACAGTGCACACAAGTTGTTTGATGAATTGAGTGATAGAGATGTTGTGTCCTGGAATTCGATGATAAGTGGCTGCGTGATGAATGGTTTTTCCCACACTGCACTTGATTTTTTCATTCAGATGCTTATTTTAAGGGTTGGTGTGGATTTGGCTACTTTGGTTAACGTTCTTGTAGCTTGCGCAAATACTGGTAGTCTTTCATTTGGGAGAGCAGTCCATGGTCATGGAGTGAAAACTTGTATTGGCAGGGAGGGTAGGTTTAACAATACCTTATTAGACATGTACTCAAAATGTGGTAATTTAAATGACGCAATTCAAGTTTTTGGGAAAATGGGTCAAACAACTGTTGTCTCTTGGACTTCATTAATTTCTGCTTATGTAAGAGAAGGTCTATATGATGATGCAATAAGATTATTCTATGAAATGGAATGCAAAGGTGTTAGTCCAGATGTTTATTCCATGACTAGTGTCCTTCATGCATGCGCTCATAGCAACTCACTGGATAAAGGCAGAGATGTACACAATTACTTTAGAAAGAAAAACGTGACCTTGAGCTTGCCGGTGTGTAATGCTCTCATGGATATGTATGCAAAATGTGGAAGCATGGAAGAAGCTTCTTTAGTTTTCTCTCAAATTCCAACTAAGGACATTGTTTCATGGAATATCATGATTGGTGGTTATTCAAAAAACTCTCTCCCTAATGAGGCTCTTAAACTTTTTTCTGAGATGCAAGAAGAATCAAGACCTGATGGCTTTACAATGGCTTGTGTTCTTCCAGCTTGTGGGAGCCTTGCTGCTCTTGACGTAGGCAGAGGGATTCACGGGTGGATATTGAGAAATGGGTATTCATCAGATTTGCATGTAGTCAACGCACTCATGGACATGTATGTAAAATGTGGGTCACTAATTCATGCACAATTACTCTTCGATATGATATCTGAGAAGGATTTGATCTCTTGGACTGTAATGATTACTGGGTATGGCATGCATGGGTTGGGAAATGAAGCAGTTGCCACTTTTCAGAAGATGAGGATTGTAGGTATTAAGCCTGATGAGATTACCTTGACTTCCATACTCTATGCCTGTAGTCATTCTGGATTACTGAACGAGGGATGGGAATATTTTAATGCCATGAGTGAATGCAACATTGAGCCCAAGTTAGAGCACTATGCTTGCATGGTAGATCTCCTTGCCCGCACTGGAAATCTATCTAAGGCGTACAACTTTATTGAGACAATGCCAATTAAACCAGATGCTACAGTTTGGGGTGCCTTGCTTTGTGGGTGTAGGATCCATCATGATGTGGAGCTAGCAGAAAAAGTGGCAGAGCATGTTTTTGAGCTAGAGCCTGACAACACAGGATATTATGTTCTTCTGGCCAACGTCTATGCAGAGGCAGAAAAGTGGGAAGAAGTAAAGAAGTTACGCGAGAGGATTAGTAAGCTGGGACTAAAAAAGAGCCCTGGCTGTAGTTGGATAGAGGTCCAAGGAAAAAGTACCACCTTTGTTTCTGCAGATTCTGCACATCCTCAAGCCAAAACTATAGTCTCATTGCTGAATAATTTGAGAATAAAGATGAAGAGTGAAGGTTATTCTCCAAAGATGAGGTATGCGTTGATTAATGCAGACGACATGGAGAAGGAGGCGGCTTTGTGTGGGCACAGTGAGAAGTTAGCTGTGGCTTTTGGTATATTAAATTTGTCCCCTGGAAGGATTATTAGGGTCGCCAAGAACTTACGAGTATGTGGTGACTGTCATGAGATGGTGAAGTTCATGTCCAAGACAACCAGAAGGGAGATTATCCTGAGAGATTCAAATCGGTTTCACCATTTCAAGGATGGCTTCTGTTCTTGCGGAGATTTCTGGTAAATAAATTGAGGAAATTCAGTAGAGGGGAAATCATAGTGATGCCATGTCAATTTACCCCTTTCACGATTAAATCTTATGCCGATCACGGTATCTGATTTGACATGACACATTCATTGATAAAGATGGTCAATGACAAAGCATAAGATGGATCAAGGATAGTCATAAATGCTGAATCAGAGGTTTGCACTTCAAGTTAGAGGCAATTTACGCAGTTGATTTTTGTTTGAAAATACTAAATTTGTCAATCACTGATAAACCATCCAAATTGTTGATATGGACTTGATTTGGAACCAAATAACTGAGGGGATCAATTTGAGCCGCAGTACGTTTTCATGGAAAATAGATTATCTGGATGTCGGGATATGGGGGAACTGGGAAATCTCAGCTTCCTTGAGATTGGAATCTATATGTGTGATTTCCGTCAATGTTAATCTTTATTGTCTCTCAAGAAGGGAATCAAACTAAGACTGACCATACAAATGATATTGTATCTCTCTGTAGTTGAATGCTACTTCGATACAAAATATTCTCCCTTACACATCTGATGCAATTGTGAATTTCTGGATTCAAATTAGTTGCTCAAAAGGGTAAGTTGCGTAGCTTGTTAATATTCACATTAGGAGCACCGAGGCATTATCAGTTAAGTCATGAAAATTGTTAATACACTGTTAACTTTTTTGATTTACTGATTTTGGTTAACTATGGTCTATATATACTACCATATTCATTCTCATGACCTAATCAGACAAATAATGTGTATGTCTCAAACATAAACTTTTGAATATGGTTTGTTCTATCTTCTTCCTTTCCCTCAGAAGTCCTTGGACTACACAGATATTTCCCATTGAGGCTTTGCTACAATAATAAATTGTTATCAGGCATCCAAGATGAACAAATAATAACTAAGGTTGTATAAACTAAAAGATAAACCAATGAAACTGTGACCTGAAATACATCTGTCAATTCAACCTAATGTTCATTTAATCAAACGAATGAATCAGGAATGCGAAATGGGTGATGCTTTTACCTGTATATAAGATGGGGCAGTCCTGTCCTCAAGTGGGAACATGTTTTTGTCTTCATACATAATGACTAGCTAAGTTATATTGCTGTTGGATATTGACAATCACGTCCATCACCATCTCGTATGTAACCTTTTGTTTTCCATGAAAAAAAAATGTAATAAATAAAAGAAGTACATGAGTACTGCCAAAAGATTAAACGCAATCATTATATTTTCAAAGCTATCTAGCAGTACAAGGTAAACTGGTGACCTTATATAATTATCCAATTTTTTTGAAGATTGTAATTCCGCTGGTATGATTATTTATTTGGATAAATCATGGTAGCTATGACAACTAATAACCAACTACCTAACAGTAGCACTGACTACAAAACTCAACCAAAGTCAGACATCACCAATCATACATTTATCATTAACAGTGGCTTATATTAATTGTGGTTAATGACGCCGTGACCTCTTTTTCCTTACCAATTCGAGCTTACGTGAATTTCTGCAATAGCTCAAGGCTAATCTCGAAATAGATTATATATGAACCAATGTGTCATCCATAACCAAATTGGAATCCACAAATTCCATGATTGAATTGGTTTCTTTCCTGCAAAAGATTTCCATTCGCATAATCTTAGATCCATACTATGCATGTCAATACTAGTTACCAGACGTCAGATATTCTCATATATAACATAGATGAGTAAATTGTGAGAGGAGTTAGTATTTTCACCTCTTTTTCTCGTAAAATACATCAATCATTAGAGCTATAAATGTGAGCCTGTCATGTAAAATACATCAATGGAAAATGAATTTTTCTCATTATCTGAATTTTATCTTTACGTGATGAATGATTTGTGTTGAGAATAATTCAAGTATGAATTAAAAAAAAAATCATAGATTATCTTAAGTTTTTGAATTAAAAATGATGTAAATTGTTTATAAAAAATAATTTTTAATATATGATAAAATTCAATATATTTAAATATATATTGGCATGTTTACAGCTTGTTTGCGTGCAGTTGTTCCTGCGGACATTATAATGTTGAAATATTTTGTATGAAACCTGAAGTACAGATCACAGGGGAAGAACCTAGAAATTCATGGGTATGAATGAATGAATATGCATAATAGATAAGTATGAATAGTTAATAATAAATATTTAAAAATATATTTTAATATAAATTTTTTTATAACATTTTGATATACTTATGTCATTTTCTCACTGATTTGTTATTTCTTTATATTATACTAACATATTCTAAACTTAATAAAAAAATATATATTGTATCAAAATATTATTAAAAAATATGTGTCAATATTTCATCGCCTTAATTATTTAAAATTTATAGTCACTAAAAGTAAATTATATGATTTTTACTTTCATTTTTTATTGATAAGGTGAGACTTAATGATTGATATTAAAATATTCTTTCACTTCATACTATCCTTCACATATTTGAGAAGGATTACAGTTTAATTTTGAAATAATATTTTTGTTGCCAAATTTGAATTTAATTTGATAGTGTAAAGGTTTTAACTTTCATTTAATAATAAAGTTTCGTGTAATTAAATTACAAATTGATGTAAATGCGTTTTAAATTTAATTCAGAAGTTTTGATTTTGGTTCCTATTTATTTTTAAATTTCATTCCTACAAAATTGAAAATTACTCTTTTTAATTCTTATAAACTGTGTGAATTTTTGCTTAACTTTCTGTAGACTATTTTTTTTTCATATTATATATTTAAATTATTACTTTTATCTTTTATATTCATTTTAAGATAGATGGATAATATTTATTTTACTTATCTTAAGGGTATGTTTTAGGTAGCGCATGTCAATATTATATCACAATTGGTATATTTATTTATAATTATTGTTTGATCTTTTGTCCATTAAATAAATACATAATTAATATCATAGACCAAAAGTAATTCTTTTTAAAAAAAAATAGAAGGATAAAAAAAATTCACGATACAAATTAAAAATAACTTATTTTATATCATTAAAAACGTACATAAGCCTTAAAAATAATTTGTTTTTGTAATAATCTTCTTAGAATTCATATTTAAAACAATAAAAAATTTATAATCTTAAAATATGTTTAACTTATTAATACAAGATAAAAATGAATTTTAAGTTTAGTTCAATATTACAAAATTAATTTTAAAAATTAAATTTACACATTTATATATTTTAAATTAGTTTTATTATCGGTGAGTATGTAACTCCTAACTATACATTCTATTGTTAAAGAAACTTAAAAACAATGAGTGAAAGAAGATATAGGGGTTGAGATAAAGATAAAGTCCAATGTCGAAAGTTAATTAGTATTTTAATGTTAAACAGAATTTCGATTACTAATGATGTCAAATTTTATTGCAACGAGATATAAACATAGAAGCATGGTTAAGTGTCCTTTGTCGAAAGCATATAGAAGGAAACTTCTAAATCTTCCCATTATCCAAAACTTTATTTTACTTTTTAAAATCGGCATCTTGAATTAATTCTTAAAATCTATTTACATAAACTTTTATTTCATTTAAATTAATCTTCAAAATGTATATTTGTTTAGACAGAGATATTATAAGCTCAAACTGTATCTCAATTAGTCTTTAACAGTGTATTATGAACAAATGAACTTTAATTAAGTATACTTTTTTTTCAATGTTTTCGAAAAAAATAACCAATACCCTTTTCAAACTTATTCTAGTCTCAATCATATTATAAATAATATCTCATTTATGAAATTTATAAAATAACATGTGATTAAATTATTTAGCCAAAAGTATCTCAAGCTGGAAAGCAGGCGAAGGAAGAGAGAAATTCCATCACAAAAGAAATTAAAGATCGGATTAAATGAATAAAAAGGAATTTCATAGTGGCTATAATAACTTGTATGCTATTAGAGAACTAACACAACCAACACCGGCTATTTACTTGTCATTTTTTAAATGCAGAAACTACAATTTTTCTTCATTGTCACCATTATAGTCATTTGATGTAATGCAAAAAACCATTTAATAATTTATTTAATTCTTAAAATACATCTAAGTGAGAATCTGAGCGAATATCTCAAGTATTTTATACAAATTTTATAAGAAAACTGTGAAACATTTTAATGTGATATAAAAACGTTTTAAATTAAGAACTTAGTCTTACATTAAATTTTAGAGATTAAAAATACAAAATAATATCAATAATCATATAATTTAAAATAAATAAAATCTCATGAAAATTGTCCTATGAAGAATGTTTTTTAAATATGCGGTAGTAAAATGAAAAAAGAAAAAAAAGTGAAGCAGGTGGGGGAGGGTACCTGATAAGTGGTTTATGGGGTTGGAAAATGTTGGTAGAATATAATGGTTTCTTTGGAATTTAACGACCAATCTAGGCCCTTTTCTTTAAGATGACAAGTTGGATACAGATTGCAGGATAATAAAACAACTAAAATTATTAGGACTAAAGTCAAATAAAATCTTCTCCTTTCTATCCTCCACAAAAAAGCTTGTTGCGGCTCAAACATGGCAACTTCAGTCGCTGCAACATGAATAATTCTTATGGAAATTGACATTACAATTTCACCATCTAATTTAATGCAAGTAAGTGATACCGTGTATTATATAAAACAATTCACAAACCAGACATCACCAAACAGTTTATATTTACAACAAGCTTCTGACTTTACTTGTCAACTGGTGGACCGAGGACAAGGTAATGGACAATGGATCACATCAAAGCATATGATGAAACAAAAAATACAACTAAGCTCGGCATATGATGAATTATATTAGCAGTCCATTCTAGTATTTAGCATCACCCTAACTTATCTGCAAATCAAGACAGCTCATATCCAATGTTTAACAGTAACACAAACCAGATATCCACAATCATACAATTTCCAGTTTCCAAATAATACCACCAACCGTTATCTACTTAAGCAACTGTCCTTCTCTCCTACTCAAACTACGAAAATTTTTCTCTAATGTGCCCACGAATAATAGAGCATCACTGTTTTAGCCACATCCAGCTATTTGGCTAAATCTTGGAAAGTTTTTGCCTCCAACTTCTACGCTGAATCTAGAAAGCAAATAAACACGAATCTTCCCAGCTAACGAAGTAAAAAGGCAGAGATTATTAATGCAAGAAACAAATGAAAAGGGTGTATAGTTAGGAATCACAAGTATGAAAAACAAAAGCTTATAGCACAAGTAACACACATCTTTAAGATACCAAACCCACATGTACCATTGTCCACCTTCTACTCCAAACAACAAATAAGACGGTATCAAAAAATAAAAATCTAGAAAGTAGCATCCCATTATAAAGAAACGCACTACACTGCCGATGAAGTCGATTCAATGTCTCTCCTGACTCGTTTTTCCAAATATCCCCACCAAGATACAACAATTTCATTATTTTATTCTTTATCTTCCAATTTTGTTTCGGCAGTTACATATTCATTATCTTTCCTTTCCTTCAACCTACTCTGTAACCCCTGTATAATAATAATTAATAACACTAATACTACTACTACTACTAATAATAATAACAATAAATAAATATATCAAACAGGAAGCACTCAACCGAATTTATGAATTTCCTAATCTAAAAATATCCAAAATTTCCTCTAACGACAGCACTTGGAGCAGAGGATTAAGAAAACAATGAGAAAGACAATGGAAGAGAGGGCAATGGCGACACCGAGAACGAACTTGTTAGGACCATGATGGTGCTCCTTCTTGTGTCTAATCCCCTCCCCATCACCATCATCGTAATCATCGTCAGTGCTATCATCTGCGGACGAATCCTTAGAGGGCGGAGTCACCGGCATTCCGTACTTATCACAGGGAGAGATGCCGAGCTTCAATTTGGAAGAAATGGTGGAGTGGTTGTAGCAGAGGTTAGTGTTGCCACCAACCTTTAAGACCTCCAATCGCTTGATGAAAGTGAGGTTAAAGGGCAGAACGCCGCGGAGGTTGTTGTTGGCGAGATTCAAGTACCTCAGAGACTTCATTTGGGAAATGAACTTGGGAATGGTTCCGTTGAGTTGGTTGGAGCTCAGATCCATGTGAAGTAGGCTGGGGAGGGCCGAAATGGAATCGGGGATGGAGCCGGAGAAGGAGTTGGAAGCGAGGGAGAGGTTTGTGAGGGAAATTAGGTCTCCGAGGGAGGAAGGGATTTCGCCGGCGAGGGAGTTGGAGGAGAGGTTGAGAAGTTGGAGGGAGTCGAGCATGGTGATGGAGGGGGGGATGTTGCCTTTGAGGCGGTTGTTGGAGAAATCCATGAAAGTGAGGTTGGAGTGGAGGTGGCCGGGGAGGGATCCGGTGAGGTTGGCGTTGGAGATGGTCAGAGTTTTGAGCTTGGTCATGTGGGCTAGGATGACGAATGGGCCGGAGGCTTTGATTTGGCCGCCGGAGACAGTGAGGGAGGTGAGGTTCTGGAGCTGGGAGAGCCAGACGCCGGAGATGCGGCGGAAGCCGTTGATGGAGGAGAAGGAGGTGAGGGAGGAGGCGAGTTCCGGGGGGAGACGAACGGGGGAGAGGGGGCAGTTGAGGAGGGAGAGGGAGCGGAGGGTGGAGAGGGACTTGAGGGCGGTGAAGGAGAGGGAGAGGTAGGAGGAGCAGTTGGCTAGGCGGAGGGAGATGAGGTGGCGGAAGGGTTTGGAGGAGTCGCAGATGGTGGCATTGTGGAAGGAGGGTTGGGCGCAGGGGTCTTGTGAGGTGGGTATGTTGAGGGATTCTAGGGCTATCGCTTGCTTTGGGTCAAGGGTGGAGGTGGTGGATGTGGAAGGTGATGATGGAGATGATGTGGGGGATGGGGTTGGAGGGTGAGGTAGAGAGAGAGATGTGGCAATGGGGGTGGAGAGCAGGAGAAGGAGGAGAAGGACAATGAGGGAAGGTGGAAGAGGTCGCGGCGGCGGAGGCGGCGGCGGTTTCATAGTGGTGGTTTGTCAGGAACACATGAGATTACGAGAATGAAGTCTAGTGTGGGAACTCTGAAATGAGTGACAGAGCAGAAAACAGAGGTAACATCTAGCTGTAGTATATAATAATAAAGTTCTTCCAACTAAAAAAGAAACTTTGTTGAAAACAAAAAAATTACTCTATTATTAGAAAGAAATTAGTTTTCCACCGTAGCTGAAAGATATCTTTAATATAAATCGATGAAAAGTTAGATATAGCACAACTAATAAATAATTAGGTTTTTTAAATGTAATAAAAAAAAATGAAGGGATGTTTAACTTAAAATCATAAAAAATGAAGATTCTCATAAAGTCTAATATAAAATTACGTATTTGAGTGAAGAGTTAAAAATGATTGAAAATAATGTTAGGTTATTTAAGCATACGTGTTTGATTTGGGGAAATCAGAAAAGTGTAAATTGGGAAGTGAGCGGTTTGAAGGAACAACGGTCAAGATGGGGAATTTTAAATGGCAGAGAAGAATGAAATATTAAAGAATGGGAGGGCATGTTTTTAAATTAGGGTATTCATGAAATGGGGTTGGAGGGGTATCTTAGAGGTAGTCCGTGGTTAGATTTTATTGTTAAGGACATATACTATTTCTTTTTCTTACAACTCTTCTTCTTTCATGTTTAATGCTTTTTTAAATTAAAACAAATTCATTCAGATAAACATTTTTCGCTAAATTATTATTTGTGACAAGAACATTCTTTAATTGGTGCTTACAAGGATTTCAGTGTCATTTAATTTCATCAAATTGTATTTCATTGCTAATTTACTTTTTGTTGGTAACTCTATATGCTCACATCTTCAATTAAATTGTTATGCGGACATATTTGTTATTTAAGTTAAAAAGTTAGGAAATAAAATAAGTGATTTTTTTTTTAAATATGGTATAACTCTTGGGTCTTTCATTTTTTTTACAAGGAACTTGCCTTATAGTCTCTTATAGATGACAATATCTATTGGGTTGTTTTCTTCACATAATATATTGCTTGTAATTATTTTATTATTTAATAAATATTATAAATATAGTTTAAACTAATTAGTTCGTTTATTTTAAATTGTTTAAAAATACATAGAAAGGAACTTTGCATCTGATTATAAATTGAAAATAAATCATGCATAAAAAAATCAATTATAATGAATTATGGAGGTATCTTATAATTAAATATAATTGTATAGTTCACATTATAATTAAAACAAATTTTAGAAATAAAATCACAATTCATTTTACAAAAGTTATTTGTGATAAGATATTAACGCCTACATACTTAAAAAAAAACATTTACATTTCATATTTAGTATAATTGATATGAAATATCTTTGAAAATAAATGTAGATTAAGCTTTTGCCTTACAATTTTTTAGAAGGTTAGTATAATTTAGTAATTTGAATCTTACCTTATTCAGTTTTGTCTTGGGAAATCAACTCACAGAAACAATTTTACACTCTAAGGTATCCTTCAAATGTTACTCCAAGTTCTATGTGGTTGTTAGTCTAATATCATTTGAAGGGTCAATAACTTAGATATTAAATGCATATTAAATATAATTACTTACTTTTTTATCTTATGTATTTATAAATTTTGGAGTTATTAGAAACCTAGTTATAATCTAATTGGTAGAAATTAGACTTTGTTTATGATTAGAGTTAATTTTATTGGAGAATGAACACTAATTCCTATGCCTAATTGTTCGATGTACAAGTTCTGAATGTTGACTGTCCGATTTGAAACTGATTTAATAGTACAAGTTTCTTTTTCATTCTTATTTAAAATTGAATTTGGTGGATATCCATCATGGCTAAATGTTATTTAAATATGATATATTGCAAGTTAGTCATTATATGGTCTTACACATTTTGTTTATTTTTATTCTTTCGTAAACCAAATTTTATTTTCTAGTGTTTTATAATGTATTGAATTTTTTTTTTCTGTCTTCTTCAAAATTGGACTCTTTAGTTCTCTCAATTGAAATCCCTAAATTTATAGGCTAGCTTTATATAATTTTTAATTTATTTCTGATTGATAATTTGACTTGGTTATGATGTCAATGACAAAGGTTTCACACTCTCAGTTTCAAAGCCAGTCAGCCGTAGAAGGAGAGGGTTCTGAGAAGAGAAAAAGACAGATAAAGAAGGCATGAATAGTTATGGTTGGCTTTTCAAGAAAGCCTTACAAACAAGTGAAACTACTTTCAATACTTTGACATAAAAACATCCTATTAACGTGATGTGTTGTTGTCTATTATGCACAAATGTGGATAACGTGCACAAACAAAAAACTAGGTTATAAATCCAAAACTAGGGATTAGATTAGGCCATAAATCCCAACTTAGTTTTCGAAACCGTGAAACGAACTTAATTATTGTGTTTGTGCACTTACTTAGTTCAGTAATTTAACTTTTCTTCGTTAATTGTGATTACGCGAGATGACTGGATAATATTGACTCAAACTAGATACTAAATGGTAAGTAGGATGTGGACAATGTTTATTAGATAATTGCTTCAGAACCACTCTGATTTCTCTTGTTGCGTTTTGAATTTTTATTAGGGAAACTAATACTTCTTGTCACATCACTTAAAATTTACACAAACCAACAAAATAAGTTAATTTATAGTATATCTTTATATAATTTATTTTTTATTTATATGTAAATTAATTCTATCTTTTTATTTTTATTTTTATTTTTTCACTAAATAGATGTTTTGGAAAATTTGGTCCAAGTATTCCTTTTTTGTCTACTTATGGATATAAATATCACTCACTAATTTTATATTTTTAGCAGCACCACTTATTTTGATTATGCATAGTAAGTTTGTTCAAATTGAAGTAATTTGGGATTTTTTAAAGTAATCTGAAAAAAAAAAACAGTCTTTAAAACTCAAACAATCCCTGCTCAATTACAGGCTCTTATTTTTAATAATATATGAATAAACAATATTAATAATAACAAATAAATAAAATAATAGTATGATAAAAAAACTATTTCCCTTCATTTATTGTAATTTTCTTCCATAAAACAATTATCTTTTTCAATCTATTTCTATTTTTCTTTTCTTTTTTATTCATTTATTTTTTTCTTTATATTTCTTTCCAATTTGTCACAACACTCTTAAAAGTAGATTATTAAGTAGTGTATTTGGTATTAAAATAATAGTTTCCATAATTATTTTATCCTCTTGAAGTACATGAAGAGTTTACCTCTTGAAACCATTATTTTATACAAAGAAACAGTCAAAATTATCAATAGTTTCAGAGTAACCTATTTAACTACTTTTAACCGGTGGTGGATGACCTGGTTGATACCGATTATTACACGTAAATTAAAGAAAAATGTATTTTTATCTATATTTTTTTATAATTTTTTTACTCAAATCAACAAATAATGACACATAATGTTATAAAAAATTATTAAAAAAATTATTAAAATATCATTAAAATATCATGATCCTAAATTAAATATAAAGACTTGTAAGAGTTAATTTCCTGAAAAGTTGTAGATCTAAAACACGCACGTCCTATAAAATTGTGTTTGTTTGTCCCCTCCTGTAGTTTTTTTATTTTTTACTTTTTTTTTAAAAATAATGTCTGTGAAAATTTGTAAATCATTCCGCATCAGCATGACATGTTTATTTATACTTCACCTTAAATGCATTTCAACAAAGGACTAATACGGCTTAAATCATCATCTTGAATTCATAATCCATATTCTCAACATATGATAAAAAAAAGCTTTTTATAATCATTGATTACACATAGGTATAGGTCGGATAAGGTATGAATAATATTTACCAATTATTCAACTTAGAATAAAACATTCATTCGTTATTAAAGTCTACTTAAGAATGTCAAATATCAATATTCATGAAAATTATATTAATTCTTAATAATTTTACATTACTTCATAACTTTAAATTGATATAAAAAGGGCTTTATTTGTAATGAAGACTTACATCGATATTTTCTATTTATATGTGATTAATCTATTAAAACATAATTTTGATAAATATACTTTATAATAAAATAAGAAGAATAATGTGTATACTTTTTTTTTATTCCAAATGTTATATGTTTGATATTTTTAAAGAGTTTTGAAATTTTATTTATAGACAGTATTTTTAATTGTCAAACTTGCATTTTTTTCAATATTAAGATTTTCAATTTTGCGGGAAAACTTATAATAAAATATAGAAATGACTTACCAATCATATTCTAGAGAAAATTTCTATAAATTAGATAGCATATAAGCTGACTTTAACTTGAAAAAATATATTTTTTCTTCTTAATTTGTTGTTCTAAAAGGGCTTAACTAACCCAAACATGTTCTTAAGAACGAGGAGACACAGACCAGCAGCTAGCACTAAGCACGGAATAGCAATGCCTAACTCACCGACCAGCGAATCACAAAGAAGGCAAAGAAGAGCTTTGGAAGGAGTGGTCCCAAGATTCATGTCCTCCATTAAGTGCACCAGAACATCCAGCAACAACACCGACCACATTAACAATGATAAGGGTAAGGAGTTAGATGTAGTCTGCTTCATAATATTATAGTTCACCTAACTCTCATCACCACCTTAGGCACTGACAGTCAAGTTGATGTTAACACAACATCTTCCGGAATCCTTGGAACATAACAACCAAACATGATGAAACTCTTCAATCCAATAGTGACACCACTCCACTGCTACTCAAAGCCCACTATAGTCCAAGAAAAAATGTTTTCACTGTGTAATTTGCACATTATGCATAATTATATTTCATATATGTGTCCTTTCTCGTTGTGGATCGAGTCAAATAATAACAAATAAGTCATGGTCACCTACCAAATTTTTAACCCCGTGCATTTAAATTTTATACAGAAAAATATTTTATGCCACTGAAATAAATATGAACATGTTCTTTCTCACTACAAAAGTCCATCACTGCTATTAACACTTTATGTAATATCAAAATACAAGATGACCATAGAATGTTAATCAGAAGTACTTATCCATAGTATACCAGTTCATTTTCAGCACCAGCCTTTTTCTGGTGTTCGTAATCTGGCATTTTCTCTGTGGAAACATTCATTCTTCTATTCTCTGTCATGGGCATCACCATGTCCAAGGAAAACTCTGAAAATGACAGACAGAAATTCTGCTCAAAAGTTCAACTTTTGCAATGATGCAACCTCTCGTATTGCATGCACTTATTCCAATAATTTATTAATAGAGAACAACACAATCATACAAAAATAGAATAGGTTTTCACTTTCCATACAATCACTTAAAAAGTTCTTTGTATATGTTCAGAATTAAATATTGTTAATGATTATTTGATCACTAAACCAAACAACTATTATGGATGATGAATGTTCAAAAGGTAACAAAATATATTGTGGAAATTGAAGAAAAACATAGAGGCTTTTGGCGATGAAACAGTTAATTTAAAAAGCAATAATTTCTTGAAGCTAATTGTACAGCCTTTTCCTTTCTTTTTATCCTTTTCCTTCCGGCTCTTCATTCTATTTTTCCATATTGGATTCCCAGATTCATCATTCAATTCTACAGTAAAAACAAGGTCAGGATTTCAATCATGAGCATTCCTAAAGAAATTGTACTAGGTTCAGACTGAAATTTCTCTTTTCAGTATCCACTTTGGACACTTCCTAGCATGGTGCCCAACAACATCCTGTGTAATTGGGACGTGAGCATAAAAAATACAATTAATTACCTGATTAAATGCAGCTTCACCATTAATTCAAGATAAATTGATTTCGAAAAACTCCAAAGATGTTACTTTGGAATGTATATTTTTGGATAAAAATAACGTGGGTCCTTATTTTAATGCACCCCTATACTATCAGTAAAAACAGAAGAAGACTAAAATACACTAAAGTTATAATTTAACCTTCAAGCTTAATTCTTCTATAGCTTCTTTCTCTCTTTAACCCATCCCTCCCAAACCACCATACCACCATGGTAGGTAATTTAAAATTTTAAACCTTCCAGATTGTTTAATCAGAAAAACTCTTGAAAACTTGTTCTGGAAGATTTTTGGAATAGTTATTTCAGAACACCTTTTCAAATTATCCAATCTACAACATGTTTTTGCATTGCGAAATATCATATTAAATAGACCTTTGTTACACGAGTCAATTAGGCATTCGTAATGTCATATAATCAGATTCGTTACGGAAGAGATTAATGCTTTCGGCTTTATATGAGGAGTGGGCTCACTTCATATAAAATTAAACCGTTTATTGCAGTCGGTTTCTCTATCAAAGTACAACGTTGATATAGCATTCATTCTATATTATATATTCCACTTATCTTTTCAAGCATAGATACAGATAAAATTCCTTTCAATATATTCCAATTGGGCATGCGTTTGTTTATACATGGTTAGATAGCGCCAGTTTATGCAGTGTTCACGTAGCAATGTCAAGATATGTTCACAAAAGTAGGAAGACATACGAATAGACTAACTTAAAAGTTCAGTAGAGAACAAGGAAAGATGACGTGAATAGCTTCATGCATTCAACAAGTACGTTATCATTGAACAGCCTGATATTTATGTCATTTACAGAAATAAGCTACCATCTATTTGCAAACTTCCCAAGATCAAACAAAAATTATAAGTTTCTATAGGCATGACAGAAGTACATCCACCATAACAAATCCTTCGCATTTTCGTGAATCTGTTGCATTTGTACAATTACAGACTCATACTCAAATTAGCTGATAATAAATATGTATGATATTTACAATGTCTGATTACTGCAGCATCCATTGCGTCTCTTGCAAATCTACAAAGCGCCATCAGCTCAATAATTCCTGAAAACAGAAATACATAATTGATACATCACCCAAATTAATATGCAAAATGACAGTTACTTTTAGTAAAGAGTCTCACCCCCCCTCCACACACCCCCAATCCAATATTTATTTCAGGAAACAAATATGACTAAGTGTTAGCAAAGTGTTAGTAAGACACTTTTTTCTTACCTTTTTTAATGAGTCCCAAATATCATTTATTGTCACCTACAAAAATTTTACCTAGTAGAGTGTTGAAAAAGTGTATTAAAGGGGATTCTGCAGGAATTTTTCAAGAATTAGCCCATATTAAGCATTATGACAAACTATAGTAGCAAAGAGAGGCTGTTGTAAGATTTTATGGGAGAGGGAAATACCGCAACAGTAGTGCAATTTACATCCAGCCCAGCTTCCATAAGGCAATGATAGGTTTCATATTTGCTAAAACATCGTTCTGCTTCAGAATCAAGCCATAAGTTTAAAAACAGTAAAGCCTCTGGATGCATGTGTTTATCAAAATCCAGTGTTTTCCCTAGACTTCTCCGAATGACCTGAAGCTTCAATAATTCAAACATTCTTTTCAGATTATGAAAAACATAAAACCTGATTGGATATTAGTTATCATCACAGCCGGTACCTGAGCAATTTCATGGCCTTTATCACTGCCAGGGGCCAAAAAACTCTTTCCACTCTGACCAAACATTTTATAAACTGTTTTCTTTTTCGTATAATCATTTTGTGAATGAAGTTTGTTTGGATCATTAAGGTTCTCTATACTTGTCATCTCAAGTCCCTTAGATGTAAACACGTACACGTCAGTTTCAGTAGCGTTAAAGACTGAGCAGAAAGCAATAGAACATCTGGCTCAATTAGGCTGTTGCAAACCAAAATAACTAGGAAATAGATTCATGCATACCTTGGGAAGCTCCAATGACCTATTATGACAAAATGGATTATCTGCAGGAGTTGACTCAAGGGTTGAAATCCTTTGGACACATCTTTTAGTGCTAAAATCATTTAGATTATTGATTATTTGCTCGATCATAATCTCATCATGACCATGTTCATTGTTTGGGCCTACTCCATCCATGGATGTTTGCACCAGCAATTCTGAAAGAACATGTATTGCACTGACCACTATCCCAACATCAGGTGTTGGAGATTTACTTAAGGACTTTGAAATACCTTCAAATGTTTTCAGAAGATCAGTAACAACAGCAACCCTAGATGACGATGATGCCAGAGTTGAAATTGGAGAACAGCTCTTCGTAGTAAAAGCATTACTGATTGATCTACAAACCCTGGGATCTTTAGTTCTCTCGGCAAAATTATCTGCATCCACAACAGCTTCAAGTTTTCCTATGGACATTGAGCAATCTTCTTTAGAGGAAGGTTGTGTCACCTTACAATGCAAATTTAGAGCAGGATCCACATAGCTATTTTTTGGATCATTAATGGTATTAGATGCCTTTTCCTTTCCACAGGTGTTACTAGAAGGCTGAAGCTCAATCCCTGTATTCAGTTCTAAAGGGGATTCAGCCATAACAGTTTTCTTGAGCATATGCTCTCCGGGGAAAACATTAGTAGCTACAGGTGAACCAGAATTGGAAGATCCAAAATCATCCTTAACATATGCAATACGAGGAAAGAACTGAGGAGCCAACGGGTTTAAACTGTTATGTTTTTCTGTTGCTTTCTCTACATTATTAGTTTGTATAGATCCTGAATTTTCTACTGGAGTTTGACAAAAAGCCATGGTTCCCTTCCAACAAGGAGAATCCACATCAGAGTCATTTTCAACCAAATTTGTAGAAGACTGATTCAGAGAAGTATGTTTAGCAGAGGACATATCTGTTGTTAATGATTTGAGTGAGGAAACCTTGCAATTAAAAAGAGGAAAAATGCTAGATTCATCGTCCACAAGTGTTGCGCCTTTAGAATTTGACAGAAGGCCTTCTGCTACAACTGTACCAGTACTGGCAGACTCTGTTAGGCAGGGACTCAACCCATGAACAGCTTGGTTACCTGTACATGTCATTCCATAATTTTCTAGACAGGTCAAAACTACAAAAGAAAATATATATATATATATACCAAAGTTCAAGAACATTAAAATACAACCATAGATGGAAGTAAGATTTTGATACCCCTGGCAGCGGTTATAGTTGAACTAATTCTATTGGTTCATTTTAAAACCTATAATTCGTGATATGGAGAGGTTGAGTAGTATTGTGAATAGTCCAAGTGTGGGTCTGGATTCCACATTAGGTAGAAATGACAAAGTTAAACACAATATAAGAAAAAAGACCCATAAATCTTTGAGATTTTAGATTAAAAGTGGTGTCAATCTCTTATGTGGACACACATTTATAATCTCTCATGAACACCCTCGAAAAAAAAAACTATCAACTAGAACGGTGAAGATAAGGATTTATTTACTCGATAACATAACCAATTTGCCACTGAATAGACTCTAAAACTCTCACAGAATACTTACTTCAAAGAGTTTCGAGAAGATAACCATGCACAATCAAACTTTAATCCTGGTGGGCTTGCTAACAATAGGTTGGAAGAGTAAATGATAATCAAATTTTTATACATATCAGTAAAAAATAAAACTTAAAGTCAAGGAAACAATGCCATATTTGTTGTTGCAAAGCAGTAAACTGTCTGTTTAGTTTTTTTTTTTCATTCTTGAGGACAAAGGCAAGGAAACCAAAGAATACAAATTTCTGAGGTACATTATGCCAATGTATCATATCTATTACTCTCAACAAAAGCCTGATTATATTATGGGATATTTTAAATACCAAATTCGCTAAAAAAGAGTTTGTGATATGAAGTGATGAGGTGTTGCTTGCTTTAGGGATTGTTCAAATATTATTTTCGACAGCAATAAAAATTCCTCGAGTTTCATAGAAATTTGATTTTTATTCATAGAACCACACGCTGAATTGTTAAACTTTACATAGGCAACGGCATGTCAGCAACCATAAAACACAATATGCAAATCAGAAACAAAAAAGTCTAAAAAACAAATCAGAGAAAGTTTCCAGCTTGTAATCATCATTTAAGCAGTAAAAAGCTTAATATGTTCAAAAAACTGAATGAAGAAGCATAATCAATTATTAAGGTGACTGACATAAACATAAAATGCATCTAAATTATACATTGGCCTTAAAAGACAAAACTAAGGTGTGCAAATCAGCATGGTAATAAAAGCACAACCAATATCAACATCTACATGACTATAGACAGAAGTTAAAAAAAAAGAAAAAGAAAAGGAAAGTGTCAACCATGAGCACACAAGTAATTCAATCAAACAAAGACATCAGAAGAAAAAAACCAAACTACCTTCGTTAAACATGGTCGAGTCAGCAAGATCACTTCCTTTGGCAAACAAACTCTCATGAGAATCCTCCCCTTGTTTCCCATGGCCTAAGGGTGAGTAAGTGGGTAAGGAAAAATCCTCCCCAAACACATCAAAGTCACCTTTTTTTGGTGATTCAAGAAAAGGGTACCCTGAAAAAAGGGAATTTGAACAAGGTTGGAGGGTTGAACGGTTGAGCGTGAAGGGTTTGGCAAGTGGCGACAAACGTGTTGTGGTCAACGAAGTAACGTGCTTGCCCTGATTCTTCGTCATCTTTCTTCTCTCCTTTGCAATTTGGAAGTGAGAAACTGAGCAGAATACAGAAAAAGATTGAGAACTCCAGAGAGTGCAAAATCAAAGCCTGTGAGGATACTCACTTTGGAAAAAGTGTATAGCTTCGTTACCAAGTAGTGTGCAGGCCCCAGTGACCTTCTCTCTCTTCTTTTTCTGTTTTGTTGGATTTTTGTAGTTATTGCTAAATTAATTTATTCAAAATTTGTAATTCCCAGAAGGTGAAGGAGAGAAGTCCCAGAAACATTTTTTTCCAAATTTTGTTTCAGTGTATGGAATAGAAATAGAAATGGAGGAATTCTTTCTGATTTTTTATTAGAAATGAAGAAATTAGTAAAATTCTGTTGGTATTAACATTTTTAATTACAATTGGCATTTAATCTTCCATTAACTTTAATTATTAACATCAAAATAGATAAAATGTCAATATTTTTGGAAAGTGATAACTATTAATGCACTTAAGTTGGCTGCTTTTTTATAATATCTCATGTTCCATTTATAAAAAAGAAAGCATTAAATTTATCTTATCCAATTATTGTGAGAAAATAAAAGTATATGAAACTATAATTCAAGAAAATTTCAATTCAATTATGAGTATATCCTTGCTCTCTTTTTTTCTTCCTTAAAAAAGTGCATTTCATTTTATGTACTGTACAGAGTTTATTTTGTCGTTCATTTATCACTCTTGTTGTTATCAAGCTATTATTTCTACTACTGCAAAAACATCAAAGTCTAGGCAACAATTTTGTACTCAAAATTATTAAAATGATACCATTTTAAAAATAGAGAAGTAATATAACTTTATTATAACAAAAAGAAAATGTAAAAATATCACAATTTCAATTAAAATTAAAAATATTATAATACATTGAAGTTGTATCAATACTTTAATTAAAATTTTTAAAAACATACAACCTACAAAAGTCTTACTAAGTAACAAGAATTCTTAACAACCTATCAAATTTATTAATCATGTTTGTAATTTTTTTTAAATTTAAATAATTTTAATAAATTTAAAAGAAAAAATACACTATTTTTATACTTTTATGGCTACTCATTACTCTTTTTCAAAGTTTGGTAAAATTTCCTACTAAATTATAGGTTCTTGAATCCTCGAAGTTTCTGTAAAACGTGAAATCCCCTACAGTTCATTTGGGGTAAAAGTTTAAGTTATTAAAAAAATCTTAACACAAACATAATTAAAAGAGAGACTTCATTTATCAGTCATTCATGCTTATAGATTCTTCACTCCCCTCTCCAATTTGTTAAGTGTGCTTTATAAATTTAGGGTTATTTGGAAGATATTAAGGTGTTTACTCTAAATTACAACACCCATTGTAGCTTCATCCTTACCAAATGTTTTTTTACCCATATTCAAGGGGAGATATTGGGCTTCCCAAAAACTCCAAATGGTTGATTTTGGGCCCTTAATGGACTGAATATTTTTACGCAAGTCAATTACTTACTACCATAGATGTTTCTGGATTTTGGATGGTGTTGTATTGGTTGTTTACTTTATGAAGAAGTAAGGTTACTGTGATGTTCTGACTAGTTTCTTTAACTTTTACCTAAAAAAATTGTTTAATTTCTGGGATTAAATAAAAAACACTAATATGTGGAGTTGCAAAAGTATTTGATAAAAAAAATTTCTTACAATAATTTTAATTTTTTTTACAAATTCCTGAATTCTCTCTCTTTTTTACTAGATAAAAATATTCAATATTTATTTAATATATTATGTACAATTTGTTTAAGATATTAAATATATTTATTTTTTATTCAATATTTGTTTTAAAACATTGGAAGAATTTATAAAAGGAATATAAAATTACTCTGTCTGAGTGTTTGAATGGAAGATTTTATAATCCTAATATTTTATACCAATATTACTATGTTGTTGTCTTTTAAGATAGACAAATGTTTCCAATTTAAAATATTAGAAAAGTCTATAAATTTTTTCACAAACTGAATTTTTGTGTATAAATTTTTTTATTTATATTTAAGATGACTTGTACATTAAGTCACAATAAATTTATTATATGAAGCAATTTACAATTGCATTACATTGACTTTTTTTTATATGATTTATATGTTCTTATTGAATTTATATATAAAAAAAAAATTAACGCATAGAATGTTTGAAAGTGCTCTGATAAAGTGTAGATGTAAGACATGGTTGTGTTTTGGATGTTAGGTAGATTCACTCACAAAGAACTATATAGTTCAAACTATGCAATGATTTCTTAACTTTTAATTATTGGAAATGTGATGTTTGATCATACTTCGTAAATGAACATCTTGATTACAATGTTGTCTCATGTATGCTACTTGAGAGCTTCCATAATTATTGTGGTAATTGAAATTATGACTATAATAATAACCATAGTTTAAAAATTAAAAAGTAATATAGATAAAGCAAAGAACGTGCACAGTAAGTTTATAAGAAACACTCATAAAAATAACAAGTTCTATCATTTTATGTTATTTTTAAATAATTTTTTAAGTTTTATTTTAATTGTCATTTTTATTATAAAATATGTCTTTAAAGAAAAATAAGATATGAATACTTTTACTAAAAAAATGGGTACCACGAATATTATAATATATATTACGTAGACTGAAAGTTTTAATATCTATTGAAATTATAAAATTAATTAATTTTTAAATATATTTTAAGAATTTAAAATTATTCACACTCTACCATATTTTAAACTTATGTATCTATTTTGTTATATTATTTTTTATTCAATCTTAATCATGATATTATTTACTTTCGGCTGGTCCAAAT
The DNA here is from genome assembly GCA_027742785.1 of Vigna reflexopilosa. NCBI lineage: Eukaryota > Viridiplantae > Streptophyta > Magnoliopsida > Fabales > Fabaceae > Vigna > Vigna reflexopilosa. The sequence goes on along the minus strand of CM050926.1, from coordinate 31,549,810 downwards.
GTCATTAACTTAATTGAAGCATAGGTTTTGTAGGTTCAATATCCTTTTTTCTTTTGTTTGTCATCATTAATATTTTATTTATACACTTACCTTAGTTAGAATTTTTTTATTTACATCAATAGTGTATTTTTAATTATTTTAAATACGTCTTTATTTTAACTAATGTTAACCAGTATTATTAATTGAAATTGTTTTGGAAGTATTTAAAACGTAGGCTAGAGTATTGATAAAATTGTTTTTAGCTTGATGTTAATAAAGTTTTTTTTTTTTGTCGAAATTAGTACAAGAAGTTGTAATTTATTTTGAAGTTATAATCCTTTTATCGATGTTAATATGAATATTTTTTTAGTTGATATTTCCAATATTATTTATCTTTGAATGTAAGATCAACTAAGATGTTTGATATAATTTTACAAGTCAATGTTAACGTGAGTTCTTTTAAGTAATTGTTGATCGCATTTTGTTTTTTTTATTGAAGTTTCTACCCGTTATCTTTTTTTTTTTCACATACTAATTATTTTCTCAATTGAAGTTTCTAATATTATTTAAAGTAATTTTTATACTTAGTGGTAATTAAATATCTATTTAAATAAAATTAAAATTCAATGAACCTTAATTATTTTATTTAAATACAATATTTAAAAGACTACGTAACTTAAAATATAAACAACTTATTTTCTAAATATTTTTTTAAAATTAATAAAATCTTACATTCAAACACATTATAAAAGTATTTTTTAAAAAGAAATTCTCCTCAAGAATTACATTTTAAATCTAATTCAATGTCACAAAATCACAAAACCAACTTCCAATATTTTTGAAATACCGGATCATTATCAATCTAATTACATTTTAGTACGGAAGAAACAATTAATCTTTGTATTGTAGATAGACACTGATATTAACTTGATGAAAGTTTGAAAGAATTTTTATTTAGAATATTTTGTTGAACAAGAATTAATTAAGATAATATTTTTATTTCCAGCATGATAATGTTATTATATGTAAACCTTTACAATTTGTATTATCTGAGAGTAACGATAACACACAAGAATGAATATATAGTATGAAGGCCTAGCTTCTAATATCACGTCTTATAAGATCTTAATAACTAATGTACCCAGTGGTGTTATGTTACATTCTGTACTATTAGTTATTTAAAAATAATCCTTTTATTTTCTCTTTTTAATAACAAACTAGTAATTTAAATAAACTAAACGGAGTACAATATTTTATTATTTTTCGTAAAAGTAATGCAATGTGTGTTTGGTTTCCCTCAATTATCTACTTTTTAATATAAAATTATGATTTTTTATTGGATATAAAATTATGTTGAAGAGAAAATGAAAAGCCATTTAGTAGTTAATTTGTGAAAATTGCTCAACTGAAATAACTTATGAAAAAAATATATAGTTAATGACATATCGTGCTTAAGTGAACCTTTCTTCAAACACGCAGAGAAAAAGAAGCAGAACACCTTTAAAATTAATTTGTATTTTTTTAGCATTCATACTTAAATCGCTCAAGCAGAAGGTATATATACTTATAATTGTCATATTTTAAATAAACAACATCAATAATAATATATGAAATTGATGGTAGATTAAGCGATACTTGTAAAGCTAAAATCTATACTATAAAAATATAATAGTTGAAACGAATATATGATAATAAAAGTGAATTCAAAACGTAGATGAGATGTAATTTCTTAAGTATAATTGATTAGAATTATTATCAAACCATACTAAGTTAGGAGTAGGACAAGGATAAGTTATCATTATACCTAAATAAGATTCCATGTCTTGCACGTGGTTCCATGTTTATATGTTCATAATATGTTGGGTTATAACTGATGGATACAGGTCGCAGAAAACGCCTAATTCTTTTCAAATTCGTTTTTGATATGTCTAAGATTATGTGAATTGAGACAGTTTCTTAATTATAAAAATGTTATACTGTAAATGAATCCACCCTTCTCTTATCTAAAGTCCCCCCGACAAAATTAATATGTTATTAACCTAAAAAATAAATGTTCAAAAGTCAGTTAACATGTTACAAAAATATATTTTCGTATAACCATTTTTAAAATCATTAACTTTCTGAACAATAACTCTGAATGCACTTTTTTTAAAAGGTCAAATCCTAGTTATTAAAATCATAATAAATGAAATAAGTTTATATATGAAAATTCATATTCATATAATTTATTTAAAGTTTCCGAAGAGTCCAGAACATTACCGGGTGAGCATCTATCTCCTCTTCACTGTTATTTCTAGTTCAAGAAATGCGATATTACAGATAAACAGTGATAATAATGACTTGAAAATGAAGCTTTTCTCGTGAACTTGAGAGATGACAGTGAAGTTGTCAGAATCGATTTTTTAACGTTATCACCACCAATTCTATATTGTGTTATGCACACTGCTCAACATCCTATCATCACGTCGTTCACTTTAAAAATACATTCATTATTACATTAAAGTGTTGTAATTTTTTGTAATAATAACTCGACAAGGAAAATGTAATTATTTTATCAATCATAATCATAGTAACTGCAGATATTTTGTTCAGCTAGCTACAGTGAAGCCTACAGATAATAGAAAAATTAACAGAGAAAGAAAGACGGAGTATGAAACATGAGAAAGGTTAAACGAAACAGAATATATGATTCCAGTGTCAATAGAAAAGATCTGAAATTTACAAAATTGGAACAGTGACGGTGAAATGAAAATGAAGAATCCTAATAGGAATGGGTGGGAGGGGGTGGAATGGCCCTAGGATGAGAAGAAACGAAGGGAAGGGTGCGGAGGATGAGAAAACGAACCCGTCGTGGGATAGGGGCAGAACGGAACACCTGCTCCACCACTCTCGCCAGCAACGCCGTATACTCCTCCAGCACTTCCGCCACGATCGACACCAATATCATCTCTTTCACTCTCTTTTCCAACAATTAATTCGGCTTCCGGTGGGTCGGGTTGAGTTTGTATTCGGAAACAGACACTGAGTTATGAACGAGATATTTTAGTTTAAATAAGAGATGTTGGAAGAGAAAAAAGAAGGGAAGGTGACCTGGGTAGCCGGTAGTATTGGAGAGCATGGTTGGAATGGGATAATAACAGCGGCGCAGCCACTCCTCCAAAAGCGACGAGTGGTAACCGGTTTCCAGTTTAGTGTTTCAGTGTGCTTTTGATTTGGTTCAATGTCTCAATCTTATCTTCTCACACAGCCTTTAACATTTTATATTCCTCTCCAGTCTTCGCAAAAAAAAAAAAACTAAAATAAATTAACTTATTGTGCTACCATGATGTCTTCCCGTCTCTTGCGCCACGTTACAACCTAAATATCTGTCAATCATTAATTCATTCTCTGTACATAATTCGAGAAAAAATTACTTTCACCAACTTTTGCTTATACAGAGTTACTTTTTACAAGAAATATTTTCTCAAAGGTATCCTAGTTTTGAGTGTTTGTTTCAATTTTAAGAAAATATCAGTGCTTCTATTGAGTTAGAAAGTTGTTTAGAATTTTTTAAGAAATTAAAGTGATTCTCGTTTGAAAATTTTCGTAGATTGATGTAAAGTGTTTCTTTTCTTTTTTTTTCTTAGAGAAGATTGATATTTTGAGGATATTCCTAACTTTAAAAAAAAAATATCTGTAAAACACACACTCAAATTTTAAGCGAAAGATAAATATCTTCCACAAATAAATGTCATTTTCATAGTACTTCGTTTTTTAAGAAAAAAACATGTTCTTTCACTCTCGTGTTACAAAAGGATAAGGAAGGAAGATGACGTCAATAATTGCTTTTTTCGGTAAGATGTTTATAAACACTTTTCACAAGTATTAATGAATCAAATTTTAAAATAAAAAAGAATAATATTTATATTTTTAGAAGTATTAAATAAAGAGCTTACATAAAATGTATTTATATTTTCATGTCATACCTATTGAGTCCGTATAAATTAAAGGTCAAGTCAAATTGTTTTGGATCAAAAATCGGACAGATTCAATCCTTATTGAAGATCAAGTTAAGTCAGTTCTAGTTGAAAGTCAAGTTGAATTGACTCGAGTTCAAGATCTAGACAAGACAGCTTGAGCTGAAGGTTGAGTCGAGTCGATCAAACTTAAAGATTAAGCTGAGTTATTATAAGTTAAAGGTTGAGGTAGGTCAATCTAAATTGAAAGTCGAACTGAGTTGGTTTTGTACAAGTTATCCTGAATCAAAGGTCGAGACAAGTAAACTTGAATTATAGATTGAGGCAATTCAATCAAGTCAAAGACTCAGAGAGTCAATGTAGGTCGAAGATCAAACCAATTCTTTGCAGAAAAAAGGTTAAATCAGGACTAGGTTAAAGATTGAGACAAATCCGTTCGAGCCAAGGTCAAGCTAAGTCAATGTAGATTGAAAAGAACAGTTAAGTTATCCAAATATTTTTAAAATAGAATTTTACCTTAAAAATAAAATAAATTGTTTAATCCAAACAAAAAAATTGAAATCTAAAATATTGTAAGTATTCAATCAAAATAAACTATTCAAGAAATGAAGATAATTCAATAGTAAATAATTCAAATATTTATATTTCAATTTCTTATAATTGTTGAAATTATGATTGTTATTCATAAGCTATAAACAAACTCTTTGTCCAATTTTTTATTTTTTATTTTGCTTAAATATATTTTTGACTTCTTAAGTTTTAGAAAAAATTAGAATTAATCTCTCTTCAAAATTTTGGACCAACTAGTCTTCCATCTTTATAAATGTGTAGATTTAATTTTTTTAACCAAATTTTCTTAAGTTTATTTAAAGTTTCAAATGTATTTCTCAATTAATATTGAAGTAAAAATGTGTCAAATAGTGTAAACAAGTCAAATATTATTATAAAATATGTTCAAAATATTAAATAAAATTAACAAAACTAAATTAGATCTAAAGGTAAGAAACTAAATTAGATCAAAATTTATATGATATTCTACTTTCTATTGTATATTAAATGTATTGTGTATTAAATAAATGTAAGACTATCTTCTGTACCATTTATAAAACATTTCTTAAAAATAATAGTGTGAAACATGGTGATCGCAGGTTTCAGAAGATTTCGAAAAGTAATAAGTTGGTTAAGTGTGTACGTAACAAGTTTCCATTTCCATGCAGAAGCAACGATTATTTCCCTTGGAAATGGTAAGGACTGAAGCATGGTACATAAATAAGTATAACAAGTTAACTCATTGCCAAGCAATTCCAATTCTTTCTTTAGCTTTTTTTTTCTGCTCATTCAAGTCATTCCACACACTTTAAGTTATTCGCACAAGAACTTAACTATAACTCTTTCACCTCTTGCAATATAAATAAATCATGTTTTCAACTCTCATACACATTTTTGCTGTTAAGCCAGCCATGCCTTCAGAATCAGCTCAATCTCCTCCTGCACCAGGCGACAAACACAAAAGTTTGGACACTGAAATCAGAAAAATGGTGTCTGCAATCACTCATCGTGTCACTGATAACAACTCCATCCACCATTTGGAGAAGGAGGATGAAAATGACACCAGGATCATTACTCTTGCAGGAACCAACGATGGAGCAACACTGCGAAGTGAATTGGATGAAAAATCAGCCAAAACTAGTGTTGGTGAGTCTGAAGCACTGACCACCTTTATCAACAGCAACTTCCAAGCCGTCAACAACTCCATCATGTATGGCGGTAGCTACCAAGCCAATGACCCTGGTGTGCATTTCGATATCTCAGATTTCATCGATCAACTTCAACCTCCTCAAAGCCACCACCACAAGGCTGAGAAACCTGCTGAAAAGAAGGGAAAGAAAAAAGATAAAGAAGCATCCAAAAGTGATAATCAATCTCACTTCTAATTCAAGGGAATAAACATCTTTTGTCAATCTTAAACCTCTGCTCCATGTTTTCTTCAATAAACATGTTTTCCTGATATGATTTTTGGATTATTTATGTTCTTTTCTTTGTTAGTTCAATCGTATTTAAGATTGTGTGTAAGAAAAACTGTAATCTTCGAGTTAATGATATATATGTAAACACTGCCTCATTGATGCCTTAAAATTTCACTATTGGTATCATTTTATTTCATGATATATATGTATGTGTACGTATGTATACAAAATCTCCTTAATTTATTTCTGGCTTTTATTATATTGATCTTTCCTTAAAATTTACTGATGGACGTTAAAATATAAGCATTATACGTTCTGTGGCAATTTCGGAACTTCTAGATATGAATTTTAATGAACATTAAGACATCAATGTATACATTGATATTGAGTTATGCAAATTCAATATTATTCCATCTTTCTATGTAAGTGATGACAATAAATATATCTACCGTAAGTGGTATAATGATTAGAGTATATAAGTTTACAAGCTCTGACAGTAACTATCATGCCATACCATAGTTGAGTGAGGGCCATGGGGAAGAATGTAAGCAACATCTACTTCTTTATATATTATTTTACTCAGTCTTATCTTTTGCATTTTATTCTTCAACTATAAAGCAATTCACTTTTCTGTGTCTATTTGTTTAAAATATTACACAGTTCACATTATTATTTTGTTTTTATTTAAACAAAAGGAGGAAAAGAAAGAAAATGTTGAAAAGAAGGAAACAGAGAAGACTATTATTTTAAAAGCACTTGTGCATTGTGACGGTTGCTCAGACAAAATTTGCAAGTGTTTGAAAGGTTTGGCAGGTAATTTTTTTTCACTGCAGATCTTTATTAATAATACATGTAGTCGTGTTTGTGTTCTTGTTAGTATGTAATTAAGAAATGTGATGTTTATACCATGTTTAGGAGTAAAACAAGTTCAAATCGACAAAGAACAACAGAGGGTGATTGTAAAAGGTGAAGCTGTGAATAATCCTTCCCTGGTTTTGGAAAGACTTCAAAAGAAATACAGCAAGAACGTTGAGTTAATTTCACCAAAACCAAAACCAGACAAACAGAAAAATATCCAAGATAAAAAGGAGCAGGTGTAAATTTTAAATTTTCTATTATTGTTATTATTATTATTATTATTAGTCTCTTATCTATTATTTTATTATTGCAAGCAGGTTAAAATAAAAACTGTAGTGCTCAAGATATATATGCATTGCGAAGGCTGTGTACGAGATGTCAAGAACAAGATTGAGAAGATGGAAGGTAGATATTTTTGTTCACTAAAAGTCATAATAATTTTTTTAAAAAGATGAACTGAATTAGATCAAGAGACAATCAGTAACGTTTTTTAAGATCTAAGATAGCATAGGATTGATCATATTGTAAAAATATTGTAATATTTAATTTGACACTACAAGATTTATAGGTGTTGATTCTGTGGAGGTGGACAAAGAAAACTCACTGGTCATTGTGAAGGGAACGATGGAGGGAGCAAAACTTGTTGAAGCTGTGAAGAAGAAACTAAGTAAGCATGCTGAGATTATAAAGGAAGAGATTAGAAGAGAACCCAGAAAAGAAGTGAATGATAATGAAAAATGCAGAGAACCTATTATAATATATAGTTATCCTCCTCAATATGCAACCCAGCATATTTATCCCAATCAAACCTTCAATGATGAAAATGTTTTTGCATGTTTAGTGATGTAATGTAAGAAGATAATAGTATTTTTCAATGAGGTTTTTTCTTTATAAAATTAGTTTAATTGTGATTACTTTGTTCAGTATAGACCAGGAAAAAAAGTGTTCATGGACAGTTAAACAATTTATATTAAGAAAACTGGTTTTTGTTATAAAAACATGTAAAAAAAAAGTCGAAGATGCTGATATCAATGTGCATTAATTAAATATTGATTACTAATGGTTGAATTACAGTTTTCCAAGTACATAAATTTTACTTTATGTTATTTTAACTAGTATGATTTCAAATGTAATGAAAATTAATTAGGGTAAGAAAAAAACTATATAAGAAAAAAAATAAACAAAAAAATTTAACATGATTCAATATATAATATAATAGAGTATGCATGTTTACATCCACAACTGGACTAAATCAAGCTACATAATACTAACAAATTATCCATGTAATAAAGCATTAGTTTAGTTATAAACGTTATTGCAGTAATGATATTATTTTGTAAGTTGTTTAACAGAAAGAATTGTAAAGAAAAATAATATGTGATAAAAATATAGAAAAAGGTTTATCGCATAAAACCAATTTTCCATCTAACAAGACTCGGAATATAAAAGTTTATCCCAACGTCTAACGCAAGAAGTTTGATCTGTAAATTCCAAGGTTTAGTTTGATCTTTGCAATCGTGTACCAAGTTAGCGCCTCGATCACCCTTCTAAACAAAAGGAGTCAGATATGTCCTCTTTTGTGGAATATATTATTTGGAATAGATAAAAAGATTATATTATTTTCATAATTGGTAATATCTACACTCCGTTTAATCAAAATTAGTTTTTATTTGGACAAAATAGCTGAAAGAGATTTTAATTTTTTTTTTGGATGAATAAAGCAAACGCTTACATTTTGAAACAACTGCGATGAGATATAACAAAATTAAAAATTCGTTAAGTCAATTTTTCCCAGTTATAATCTATCCTCTCTAGAGATGTTTCTTTTTTAACAAACAGCTTACTTAAATTAGAGGGGAAAAAAATTGAAATTTATCATTATATGCTCTTAATATGCAATTTTAACCAGCTGAGTAGTGACATCTATTCACCATTCTTTTAATACAATTGTGACCATGATGATGAAGTTGATCTACATGAAAAATTATGCGCAATTAATTTTTTTTTGTTCTACGCAGTTTGATAAGATCACTGTGATTGAGAAATCTCTGATAAATAATATTAGAAATATTCATGTTACAATTAAGATTATTCCAACATTTTCTTTTATCCTCCCTGAGGACTTACAGTTCAAAGAACTAAAGTAAACTTCACAACCAAAGAGACAGATTATTATATACAAAACAAAATGTATTTGACGAGAAAATAACTTCATGATCATTATCTCATGATGTTGCGGGTTCAGCCCCATCGTGTAGAGCGCAACAAATTGTAGCTTTATGATGTCCTTGGTAAACTTTAATATCTTCACCAGTTGACATAGACCAGAGCCTAGCAGTTGCATCAGATGAAGCTGCAACGAAAATACGTGGCTTAAATAGATGGAACTATTGTAATATATTCGATCATTATAAATTCTAAGATCAAATATGTTAAATGACTATCAAACACGATAATCGATAACGAAAGGACTCTATTTTGCAGGTGTGGGGGAAACGTTATCATTTGCAATTTTCAAAAACAGATCACTAAACAATCACTACGCAGTTAAAACAAGAAACGACTTGGACAGGCCACTCAAACAATTTCTACTAAATGTATTGCTGATAGAAATGTTTCAACACCAACAATTTCTACTAAATGCTTCCTTTTCCTTTTTACCCTTGTTCGCATAAAAAGATGTTCTGAGAGAGCACAATTAACACACCAGTTAGTAGTTATTATCAAATGATTACAGATCATGGAATCATAGTGTAAAGATGAGATGTGAAAAAAATATCATGGAATAACTGTAGAAAATATCATATAACACCTCTTCTAAGTTAAACTCCTTTTCAGACACACATCTGGTTGCTGAATGCTAATAACAAAAGTGGAAAATTATTGAAAAATTACTCAGTACCTGTAATAAGATAGGCACCATCAACAGAGAAGACACAGTCCCACACCCAGCGTTGATGACCTGGTCAGACAGCCTCACTTAATGAAAACGAAGTTTTGGGAAAAGTGAGAAAGCACTTAATTATCACAAGACTTCATGAATTACCTATAAGAGTTTTTTCTAGTGTAAAACCATCAACATTCCATATTTTGACAGTATGATCAGAAGATGCGGTTGCCAAGTACCTAAAATAATAACACCAAAAAAGAAATATTAAAATCCTACAGAAGCAATGAGATACATCAATACTTATTGACAGAGAAATTATCATTACTGGGATGGAAGGCTGAACTGGACCCTCATAGAGAAATGCTTATACCAAGAGACAACCATCTAGTCGACAATTTTGGGCAACCAGCAAGGTGCAGTATTAAATGTTAAGTGCTTCCAATTTAAACTTGCACATTGCCAGTTTAAACAAGTATAGAGATTTAAATATTCTTAGACGACTTGCCTATTGAATAAGCAAGTGCAGAGAAGCACACGTTCAAGACAGTGGACCATGAATTTGATTTAGAACAAAAGGTAGCTTCACCGTACTTTCTTAGCTATAGAACAAAAACACACACGAGAGCTTTAATTAAAAGGGTAACAGTCTCCCATCGCCTATAAATTATACTCATCAACAAAGCATGCAGGTGAACATGTTGCACACATGTATGTTGAAAGAGCTTACGCCCAACTTCAGTACTTAATTTTCATAAAAAAGAGAGCCAATATTTCACTTTATCTAAACAGGACATTAACATTTGATCCATTTGCAAATACTTTACAATTCAATTGCTCACATTAATAAGATGATGAGGAATGAAAATATGTAAAATATAAGCATAAAATTTATAACCTGTGGGGTTCACAGAATTCGGGTGATAAAAGACATTTGAGGATGTATCCCGTGTGTGCTTGTAGCTTGTGAAGAGGCTCAAAGTTTGTCATTGTCTGCAATCAACATACTCTACTGGGTCAAACAAGTAAAGTTTGATAGCATGGCAATATCATACTGATATTTTTGTGAAGGCACAACCTGAGTTCCTCGCAACAAGCGCCACACATAACATGTCCCATGATTATTTGCTGCAACTACCAAGCTCCCATCCCACATTACCGTTAAAGACCGTACAGCTGTATCCACCTCTGGCACCTACATTTCTTCCACATGTTGAAAATAGTGTTTCATCCATAGTATTTATCAAAAGGCAATTGACAATTCTCCAAAAGGACATTTAGGAATTAGGAATATATACTCATAAGGAGTTGGGGAATGACATTTCTCAAAAAGGAAAAAATATTAAAAAATCTATACACCATTTAATTAGCTCAGAAAAAAGTCCTTGGGTGAAGCATGGAGTGTTTTTGCAAGGTGTATGGAAAGTTACAGCGTTTAAAATTTTTATACAGTTCATTCTTTGTAAATACTGTTTTTCATGGAAATAGAATATTTTGAATCTTGTTCTACGATGATATCCATATACAACAGAAAACATCATAACTCGTACCAATTCACAGCTGCATGAATTTGCAGTCAAATCCCACACTCGGATATTGCCATTTTGGTCACCAGATATTAGTTCCGTCTGTTAGATCACAAAGAAAACAAAACAGATCAATTAGAACCAACCACAAAAAGAAGAACCCAAGAGAACTACAGTCTGATGTATCTGGGTATAGCAAAATTATCATTGAAGAAACAGTATCAATGACCCCATTTTTCAACTGAAATGCAATGAAACATAGACAAGCACTTACTATTGAAAGTATGTCAGAATCCAGATCTAAACCTCTATTACTAAACCGGTTATATGAACCTTAAATGATGTAAAATAAAATATGAAAAATCTAAAGCAGGGATGCTGTAACATCAATTCTGTCCAAGTAACTAATCCGATTAATGCATTAGTTGTTTTCATTATTACTTGTTACATCTTCTAACTCACTATACTCTGTCAATGATCAATGTAACCAGTAAGTCAGGGATAAATTGTATAGCCACCAAAAAATGGTGAAACCTAACCTGATTTGGGTGCAGCACAACAGTGTTTACAGCTGCACGACTTTCGTATTCCCTTTGACAACCTGGCGCCCTGCATATTTGTTATATAAGAAATGATTGTAAAGAAATAATTTAAGGACACAGGTCATATTACAAACATATTATATTACATGTTGTATATATACTTCACCTCAAATCCCAGATCTTAACTGTACCATCCTCTGAACCAGAATACATCCAATTACCATCACATTGAAACCCAACTGCCATAACGTTATTGGTATGTGAATCATAACTCATTACCTATCACAAAATCAGGAACATAAGTTGTTTGAAACCAGAAACGAAATGATTTGCTTGAAAGTAAGTGTATATATCGAAAAAGACAAACCGGTTGGGGACTATTTGAGTTAACATCAAACAATCGTATGTGAGGATTACCAGCTGCAGCCAAGTAGCGTTTATCTGGAGTTATCTCCAGCCGATTTACTTGCTGTACAAATAAGATATAGCAAAATAAGTTCACGAGTTATGAACTTAAGTATTCCAAAAAAGAAAGGATATCCTTCTTGATAAATTAGAAGCACGTAAGAACAACCATCGAACATTAGGTATACAGAGTAGCACTGAAACAGTAAAATTTTAATCAAGCCATAATTAACACAAACGCATAAGACGGACAGGACATTCAACAGCAGAATATTGACTTAAAGAGGGAACAACAAAAAGTTCATGCAAGTTTAACATCGGTCTCAAATTTCATAGAAATGTTTAGAAATAATGTGTCTCATCATAAAGTGTTTTGAAAAATACCCGTTATGAGATTTGATCTGATAAACCTACAAATGATTGAAGTACCACTAACAAAATGACAAAAAAGGAAGGAGAAGAGTGAAGGCAAACCGAATCAGGATATTGAATGGTGCGGTAGCAACGGCCACTCTTGGCCTCCCAAAAACGAATGGTGTGATCATAGCTCGCAGTTGCAAGTATTACGGTTGGTTGGCTCATTCTACAATACAACTCTTTTTCTTCCCCTTTCAACTAACATTTATCTATTAAACAAAAACCGATATGGTATGTGATTTGATTGGTAAAAATAACTATGGTATGAACCAAAATAAAGAAAAGTAATGAACATACGATGAGATGTTACTAGAAACAACGGAGTGAATGAAAATAATCCCAAATTGACTATCCCAAGAATACCCTAATTGAATACGGAACAGTGTGGGAGAAAAGAACAACCTCATGAGATCGCCGTTTCGCGGTGTTTCCGCCGCCGCCGACGTCTACGGTGGTGATAGGAGCGCGCCGCACTAGTCAATTCCCCACTTCATTTTGGTCTTCCTACATCAAAAGCGCCCCGTTTTTCACTAGAAAGAACTAGTGAGAGAATTGTTTACGATTTTACCCCTCTTCTGCTTGGTTGGGCCTTTGGATGCTTGCCCATGTCCAAACTAAAGCCCAACAAGTTATTTCGATTTTAAATTATTAACTAATCAATATTTAATCTTTCCTAATTTTTATTGAGACTTAAATATGTTTTTATTTCTTCTCTAATAATATATTTTTATTTTCTCTTGAAATTTTCTTTGTTTCCGTCTCTCTAAAATTAAAGACTATTACTTTTGATTCTTAGCTTTTTACAACATTATTTAATTGCTTATATGCTGAATAAAATTGGTTAATTTTTCATAACTGAAAATATATATTTTTATTTATTACTAAAAATATTAATTTTTTATACAAAATATAGTATTAATTAATATATAATTTTATTTTTATATGAAAGTTTAACCTATTTTCTTTCCCCCTTTTCATTAAAAGTAATAAAAATGTTGGTATTTTTTTTGCTACTTACTCTAAAAGATATGTTCTGTACCTATTTTCATTGCTCCTTGTTCTGTACCTATTTCCTTATAGATACTTGATGTTGGTATTTTTTTTATATGACTTTATATTAATTTGCATATTCTTTTGAACTGACAGAGCTAAAATGTATATGTTTGGTATTCACACACTACAAAAATAAAGAAAGGAATTATAGTATTCCAATTTCACTTAATTATTTTTAAGTATATAATAGAACTGAAAAAAATTAATCGTGTCGAATTACATATTGAGTAAAAAAAGTTGTGTGCACACAATCTAAATCCTAAATAGAAAAAAATTAATCCAATAAGTCCTAGATTGGATTAACAGACTATTTAGTCCAATTGAAAATAAAAATTGAAGAGCAATTTTAAATCTAAAAATATAAATTAAATGCACTTTTAAATAAAATATTATTATTTAAATTTATTTAAACAAAATCGTTAAACTTAGATTTTGAAAAGAAAAAAAAAAAGGAAAGTACAACAATTACTTTATTACCACCTAGCACAACTTTGTTTTGATTAGAAGTGTAACATTTTGACTTTATACCTTCACAATTGTATTTGCTTTTCCGTACATTGCCTTATTCCCAAAGAACACATGCGTCAACCATAAGCTTCTATACATTTCTTGACGTGTTGTTTAGGTAAATAAAAACTTAAAAACTTTGGAGAAAGTGTTAGGAAGCACATGAACACACATATATAAACACGACTTGGTAGCAGTGGTTCTACGAATCACACGATTCTGTGTGAACATACACTGTCAACTGTTGTATTTGCGGCTGCGGCTCTTGTTCCTTGGTTTCTTCAGCTTCTTGGATTAACTTTGTCACACGATTCTTAATCTCCATGGTCTTACCCCATAGAAGAATGTATAATCCAATAATCACCAAGATGGATCCCATCACACTAAACAACCAGGTAAATGAAAACTAAATCAGGATCAGGTGAAGGAGTGTATATTAACTGTGTATAAAAGGTAAACGAATTCACCTTCCAAGATGGAGCTGTTCATGCAAGACAGGTATATCAATCATTGCTGCTATTATCTGAACAAGAGGACTGAATGCTGCAGTAAAGACAGGACCCCTCTTCTTCACACACCATGACATTCCCACAAAACACAAACCTGATCCTATTATCCCCTGTACACAAACCAACTCGTAAATTCAACTGTTTCCAATTCTAGATTACTGTTTCCTCATTTTTGGTATTAGATGCTTTTATCTTTTCTCTATTTTAACACCGACTCAAATCAGGAAACAGCATCACGCAAAAGCTAGACATAGCCTAAGAATTTGTCACACCTTTTCCAAACCACGAAAGAAAGGATTTGATTCTGTAAATTTAAAATAAGTAACTTAGACTTAAGGACAAAATCAATAATTAGTATTTTAAGATGTTACAGGCATCTGCATGTAATATTTACAGCTATTTTTCGTCTATAGCTTAGATTATTTCCTTCACATCTATAATTTAGATAATTGTGTCCTCTAAATTGAGTGATTAACTCACTTTAGAGGACCTACTTTTTGAACAATTCTCACTTGCGTTTTTATAGTAATTTCTATCTGTCCTGTTTGCTTTTAATCATTTTTATCTCGAATGGTACTGCCACACACTTTATCTCCTGACTTGAAAAAGTGAACTTACAGAATATAGAAAAGCAACGATTTGTATCTTTCCCTTGAGAACCCAAATGGACAAATTGTGGTCAGTGCACAAGCAAATAACAGCTGATTGAAGGGCTCCAAAGAAGCTCATGATGGCTGTGCTAGAATACTGGCATGGATATCTCTTGCTTATTTTTGACTGTAAAATATACCAAGAAGACCAAAAGATGGTTCCTATAACCATGGCTATTACACCAATAGTCCATCTCTCCGTTGTCTTTGTAGAATATATATTCACTGCAGAACTCTTGACCATAGAAGCTGCGGATTCGTAGTGAGAAAAATTAACCAGTGGCTTTCCTTTGTAAAGTGTCAACATCAATGCGCCACCTATGCACACCAATGAACCGAGAATCTTAGCTCTCCCACTGTTGCATTTGATTTTCACGGTCTCTAATCTGTAAGATATAAAGGGATAAAGGACACGGTTACCCTGCATCAAGTTTGGTAGGTTGCTCCCAAAGAATATAAGAATAGTATATATTTGAATTTTGGTTCATACCCAAAAGGTAATGCCATCATGAATGTGACCACTGGCACCATGTTGATGAAAGCACAAGAGAAGGTAGCAGAAGTATATTGTATCCCCACAAGGACAAAGTATTGAGTGACTGATGCCCTATAAAAAAAGTTGTATTCAGTAAGTATCTCCTGACAATCATCCAAACCCTAAAACAGAGAATTTGGAAGTTCACGAGGAGAAAACAAGTGCTAGTGAGAAATGAAAACATGACTAACCCAACAATGGCACTGCAGAATAGGTAACATAAAATTCGAAATGTGAGCCTTGGTCTGTCGTTTCTGCAATTAAAACATATGGTTACTCATAGTTTTAAGAAATCTAATTTGCTTTCAAGTAGGCATGGCTTCACTTGAGTAATAGTCTTCAAGAAAAATGGTGTTCAGCGGGTAAGTTCAAAATCATTCAGTATTGCACTTTGATATTAGTCTTCAAGAAAATAAGAAATACATGGTCATGGTTGTAAAATGTCATGCAAGAGTAATGGATAAATTACTAGCTTAACATTCTTGAGATCAATATGTTCAAACAAATTGTTGCAATTTAGTCTGTTTTGCATGTTCACAAAATCATAGATTTCCCATCTCACAAAACAAGATAACTACTAAAAAGAGAAATTGAGTTTACCAACCTTTCTTTAAAGTAGGCGACAGGGGCTATGAAAATGGTAGCAATTGTCAAGCGGTATGTGATAAAAACCAAATGGTTCACCCCCTCTTCAAGGACTTTCTTGAGAAGAATATTCACTACAGCAAAAGAAAAATCAATTGCTATCATTACTATAAAAGGCTTCCATTCATCACAACCACTCTTCATTTCGGCAATGCAGTTCTTCCACAGCTCTTGATGGGGGCAGGGTGATGCTTTCCCTTCCTTATATTTTTATTTGGCTGAAAAAGTGATAGTAGCAATGCCACAGACAGCTATCAGTGAATTTATTTAAAACAAATATTCCAGAATAAGTGGCAAGAAAGCAAGATTAAATTCTGCAGTCACATTCAACACTTTAAGCAACCAGCTTTGGCAATAGTTTAATATGCATACTCTTCCTTTAGTTTTCTTTTGACTGATTCCATTCAACATCAGCAGTTATTCCAGAATCATGATGAGGGATGATACAAATATTTATAGGTTGATTCATGATCTATGACTGACATTATGAGAAAATATAGGCCACGTGTTTTTGCATTTGTGTCATCTAGACAGGAAGTTGCTGTGTTACATTCTGTCTCTCTTCTTTTTCCCCCAATTGGGCAATTGAAGCTTCTATAATGGGATGTAGGCATCTTCTGGGTGTGACTGCACAAGAAATTAGGCTTCTCTCACCCTCGTTTACATGGAATCTAATACTTTCCCCTTTAGTAGGATGAGCAGCAGCACCATCTCAAATTAATGGAAAGCGAGAACAAATTGTCAAATCTTATTCCAAATTAATCACTTAAAAAGGAAAGAGAATAATATAGTGGTGACCAAAGCAGGGAAAACATTTAAGGCATGGAAAATTAAGGCTCCAATGAAGTACAAGTTCAAAGTCTTCAGGTGGCATGGCTTACGAATTAGATTCTCCAATGTGATATATATATATATATATTCTACAATTGGACGGCTAAGACATTTTGCCTAAAGTTTTGGAAGAAAAAAACAAAAGGTTTTCGAAGCATTTTAGTTTTTGCTATTGAGACAAATACCGCTCAAACAATGTAGAAGTACAACGAGTCACAAACCTTTCCTTATATAAATTTTATATCCACAGCATAAGATTACTGATACTGAACTAACTTAGGTTAGTTGATTTATGTTCTTGGTGATTCGGTTTCAACCTCTAATAAAGTTTTTAAAATATGTTTTGAAGTCTTTAGGTCTGGTTTAGTCAGAATAATAGGATAAAATATAATAAAATAAATGGTCAAACATGATTTTAGTTCCTAAACCAAATTCAATTTTATTTTTTTTTATATTCAAAATTTTGATACATTTTTTTCTTTAAATTTTAAAAATGAATATAAATAGCTTTTTTAACCCAACAATGAAGAATACAAATAGCTTTTTAACCCAACAATCTTCTTTTTACATGTTAAATGGTATTCTAAAAAGATATTTAAACTTAAAGGGAATAAAGTTAAAAAATTTTGGTAAAAATGACTAAAACCAGAGTTTTCTAAAGTTGAAGGACTAAATTGTACCTTAGTTTGAAAATGGACTAAAACCAAAATCGCCCAAAAGTATAGAGACTAAAAACATATTTAACCCAAACTTAAATGTATCAAAATAATGTAATCACTTCAAAGATAATTTAAGATATATTTTAACATGTAAAAAAAATTTCACACAGTTGAATTATATATATATATATATATATATATATATATATATATATAAATTGTGATAAAATTATATATCAAAATTTGATATTAGAATAAATTACAATTTTATATTCCAAAAAGACTATAAACATATTTAATCTTAAAATAAAATTTTAAAAATATCAAATAATAATAATAATAATAATAATAATAATAATGTTATTATTTGATAATATTGTGTAATATAATGGAATTATTACCTTTTTATTAGAATTATTTACATTTTTAAGATTAGGTTTTAATATATGTTTTTGCCCATTGCTTTTTAAAATTTTAAAAGTAATACTATTAATTATTTTTAGTATTTTTTATTTATGTACATGATTTAATTTTTAAAACTGAAGAAATTTTATAAGAATCAACTTATAGATTAATTGTACAAATAACATAGAAGAATTTATAAAAAAAAAAAGTGCATAAAGAAGATGACATATAAATGCATCACATACCCAAATAGACTTTCTGTTTAAGTTAAAAATATATTTAATGTAAGAATTTTAGGAAAAACCAGTTCAATATTTTTCTTTCCCTTTAGTAATTGTTTGAAAATGATTTACCAAGTATAATGAAAGATACTAGGTTTAAAGTTCACCAAAATTCCTTTTCAAGTAATATGAAAATGGCTTAACAAATATAAAGAAAAATACTAAGTTTAAACTTCACCCGAATTCATATAAATGCCATTTATTGAGTTTACACTTCAAATACAATCAATTTCCAGCAGCATACTTAAACACTAGTTTCTTGAATAAGAGCCTAAACTTTTTAATTAATTAAACTTCAATTTATGGAATATCTTAACTAAGTAATTTGTCTAAAGATTAGAGGTAAAAATATGATTAATAAAAAAAATCATTCCTAGAAAAAAGTCTATTAATTTTTTATTTTTATTTTTTACTTCAGCTCAGGGGTTTATAAAAGTATTTTCCATCCACGGTTAAACCAAATATGAAACTATGAAGATTAATTTTACGAAAGATTTATTCACTATAAACAATTAAAAAAGTAAAACACTATATTATGTAAATATAACTATGAAAATTATTTTACTTAATTACATCTAATTCCAATAAAGAAAGAAAAAGAACAATAGTGTTAGTTGTTCATTTTACTTGAATTTTACGTATATCTAAATTAACATACTTCCATTTTCTTTTAACTATTTTTAAAAAGAGTTTAAGATTAAAAATAATTTATCATAATCTAATAAAAATTATTAATACAGAAAAATATTTTCATATTTGTTAAAAAAATCTTTGTATACCAATTTCAAAAACAGTATAGATACATGACTTTTTTATATCAGTTTCAAAATTATCCAGGAAGTTCTTTTTAAAAAGAGTTTAAGATTGAAAATCATTTTTCATAATTTAATAAAAAAATATTAATGCAGAAAAGTATTTTCATATTTGTTAAAGAAAAAGCTTTGTATACCAATTTCAAAAGCAACCTAGATACATGACTTTTTATACCAATTTCAAAATTTTACAAAAAGTTTTTTTTTTTATATCAATTTATTAAGACTACAACTAAGATAATAATATGAGACTATTGACCACAACGTTCTTCTTAGACACATCCCATCCACCATAAATCCGGAACAAAATCAAGAACTTAAAAGCAATTATTTTCTCATTCAGCGCATTATCAATCTATGACAATTAGTATAACTAAAAACTAGTTATAAAAAAAACACATAATACATTATTTTTTCTTTTGTATTAAAAAAAATAATATACAAAAGACTCATAAAATAAACAATAAAAAATACTAACTATTAAATAAATATTTCATATTAACTGAGACGAAACATTACATTTTTTTTTCTTCAAAAATAATAGAAAACAAATGAAGAATAAGAAAAAAATAATAAATTTGTGTCTAGCTTCTTTTTTTCTTTTTCTTCAGAAAATAAAAAAGAACTAGAACACGAATACAATTTATGGAAAACTCAAGAAGACAATAAAAGAAATAAAAACATCTTAATAAATACTTCTATTCTTTATTATATTCAATTTTATATTTTATTATTTATTAATATTAAATGTTATTATAAAAAGATGGTTAATTTAATTTCTATCATTCTTTAATTATACTACATATATTTTAAAAAACTTTAAAAATCCTAATATATACATATAATATAAAAAAAAAATTAAAAAATGGGCCATGTCACTCCACCCCTCTTAAGCTCCGCCTCTGCAAGTATTCTCATTGGTCATAGATTTATGGTAAATAATTAGTTGAGAAAGATAAAAAGATTAAAAAAAAACTGTTGGAGTATTCTCATTGGGCCTTTTACGTATAAAATATCTTTTAAAAGTGGCCAATAATTAGTTTATTATACTTTCAAGTATCTTATAAAGATAATATATTTTGAAGGTGGTTATTGACAAGTATAAAACAATTGATTTTTATTTAAGATAACAATCCAACAATTAATATTCTTTGCCTATTCAAATTTGCAGAGATGCAAATAATTGTGCTCTTTATGTTGATTATAAGAGATGATATTATATTCTTTGACTGAACAAAAGTGCCAATTAATTAAACAATATTATCATGATGCTGGAACCACCCAATATTTTCATATATATGCATGGCCTACTTGTCTTGGTGGAGAATGCAACAGATGGATTAATGAAAAATAGCACAAATTCTATAACATTTTCTATTTTACAACTTAAATATTAGTTATATTCTACAATATTTAATTACTATCCATTCCCTCTTCAACCTCGTGACATAAATCTCAGCAAACCAAATCAAAATCATTTGGATATTGAAATAGAATAATGCTTGAATTATTCCAGTTTTTTTAATTTCACACAAAAGTTTACGAATGACATGCTAGTGGAACCAAAGAATTAGGACGAGATGTATTTGACATAAAAGGCAAGGATACAATCATATTCCTTCAATTTACAAGAGATATTATGCCACACAGGATCACTTATACTAATTAATATTGCTATATTCATAAATTATTTTTAGTTTAATTTTTTTTTATATTTTTTTAAAAAGAAATTATTATTTCTTTAAAATAGCAAAGTCATAAAACTCTACCTTATACTTCTAGGGACAGATTCATATTGAGAAACACTTGTGTAATTCTACTATAGAATGTTAACTTCAGTAGTTAATTGTGTTATTATTATTTGTTTGTTTTTTTTTCATGAAATCACGATCATCCTTTATAAAATAGTTATTTCATTTCAAGCTAAACAGAATTTTTTTTTCTTTGAAAAAAAAATGTTTTTCGAAAGAAGGGCGGCAAAGTCACGAAAAGAATATTAAGATATCTAAGTTTAGCTCAAAAGGAAGATTATACGTTAGTTTAAGGGGGAAAAAGCATTTGATTAATTTATTAGCTGCTTTCAACGAATCATTCAATTAAAAAATCCACTGGATGCGAATGATTAAGAGAGACACTGAATTTTTTTAATAATATTCTTAGAATTAGTCAACATTATTAAAATTTACGAAAAAAAAACTTTCTTTGGCAGCATTATATATAGAAAAAACTTATTAAATAAAAAAGTGAGACATATAAATTGATATACTCCTTAATAAATTTTTGTTAATAATAAAAAGAATTCCAGAAAGAAAAATTCTATTGCCGTTTGTTCGGAGTATATTATTCTCTGCCATGATTAATCAGGATAAATAAAATAGTGCCTTACAAAACTAAACGTGGAGAAATGTGGTTTTATGCTTTAAGGTCAGGAACTATTAAATATAGTGTATTTACTTAAGGATCGAACGGTTTAGACAGTAAAAAAATGTCAATGAGATTATTGTGATCGAGTGGCACTATCCTACATATTGTTTGGTGATTTCTAAACAATAATTAGAATTTATATAAAAGCATGATT
The DNA here is from genome assembly GCA_027742785.1 of Vigna reflexopilosa. Classification (NCBI taxonomy): domain Eukaryota; kingdom Viridiplantae; phylum Streptophyta; class Magnoliopsida; order Fabales; family Fabaceae; genus Vigna; species Vigna reflexopilosa. Next base: position 31,527,808 of record CM050926.1, on the reverse strand, counting down.
AATTATTAATAGAATATAAATAATCTAAAGTTCATCTAATTTATAAATATAAAGTTCGAAATAAAATGGAGGTGATTAAATTTATTATATATTTACATTAATTTGATACATTATTTTTTATTTTTGATATATTATTTTTTATTTTTTTTATTAGAAAAATCGTGTTAAACGAGTGTAAGTGTCTAAACCTACCGATTACACAGTAAATAAATAATCTCAATTTCATAACCCAAACAAACATCATTACTTCCCACGCAAGAAAAACTCTAGACCTTTGAGCACACAAAAGGGTCTTATACATTATGAACTTAAAATTAAAGAATGATTGGTAAATCAAGAGTATTAAGAACTGACAACTTAAGATTTCTTTCACAAACAATATTTAACACTAATCAAGCTAGCTCGGAAGGCATATGGAGGAGAGGATCCCAAGAGCCATTATAACTAAACCAACTGTTGTTCTCACATTGCACAAATTGTTGTTGTTCCAATGTCCAAAGCCCTTCAGTTGCACTTCCCACTAGAGGTAACTGCATGCTCACCATATTCATCATTTGGCCACTTTTATTGCAACTGGATGGCCCTTGATCTGGGCATGCCATATCAATAGTGGACTCAATCACCCCAGAAAGTGGCCATGCCAAGGTGGCTGCAGATGCAAGAAGGCTATTATTATTATTATCAGGAACTTGACTCATAAGTTGTGTAGGCCAAGGCAACTCATACGCCACTTCATTGAACCATGTTGCCTCAGGTGGGGTTTGACAAAGGTGATGAGAGTCGACTCTAGAACTTCTTCCTTCAGAACCTTCATGATCATGATTTGGGATAACCACACTCTTTGAACAAGTGTTTGATGTTGCTAAAGTACTCGTAAGACCAAGTAAAGGGTTGCCTCCAGTTCCATTCATACTTGAGAGGACAGTATTACTGGCTGATGATGGTAACGATAAATCTTTCTCCGCGGAACAAACATTCTGAGTTGATGTTGAAAGCCAGCCAGATTGAACAAGTGGGGAAGCAGCACTATTAGGAAGAAATGGAAAGTGAAACTTTCCTTTCTTTCCATCAAGCAGCTTGGCCTTAAGTGCACCAAGAAGGCCTTCAGCATCTTCACCTGGCTCATTGACATCCTCAAAAGAAAAGGGTTCAGAGCAATTGGGCACAAAGGTTGAACCACCGCCATCACCACGCTTAGAAGCATCAGCACAAGTTGCTTCAGGCAATTCAAAGTTGGTTCTAGCATTGGCACCTCTCAAGGCTCGAGCAGCATTGTCATATGCCCTAGCTGCATCCTCAGCGGTGTCAAATGTTCCAAGCCAAAGCCTGACCTTCTGTAGAGAGTCTTTGATCTCTGCCACCCATCTCCCTGATGGCCTTTGTCGAACCCCCACAAACCTGTGGTGCCCTCTTGATGATGACTTCTTTCTGGTGCGGTTTGCATCATTCACTGCTCCCATTTTTGCTTCTTATGAAATATCAAAACATGCCCCTATGAGACTTACCGAACCTTTTGAGCTTCAAGGGAACACGGTTTATAAGCTTGAATAATAAGGAAAGCATCTTGGTCTCTCCGAAAGGGACAAATAAGAACATGCCAAAATCTGCATGACACATAGGTCATGATTTATGTGTATTTTAGAATGCCACCATTGCAGGCCGTGTTGTTGATATCGACACAAAGTTTTACAAAGGACGCACCCTTTATCGTTGTTGTAATATTAGTAAATTTTAGAGTTTATGTAGTTGAACTATTAATCATGCAAAGAAACCAATAATTTGTTATATTTTCTTCTTTTTCATATCCCTCAACTTAAATAACACTTCAGAGAAAATGAACTATATATTTTAAAGGAAAAATGTGGTCATTAAAAAAATATGATATTTATAGCTAAAGATGTGTTGAGAATGACATAGATAATTCGAATGCGTATGTTACAATCACCCCTTCACAGTCATGAGTGGTGACAATCTGATAATCATATGCAAAGTTGTCCTGTTTTGGTTGTATGGCTACATTAAGAAATGATTATCTCCTAATTCAGGATTTAACTGCACATTTGGAAGGTAATTAAAATATAAACAAAAGCAAATAAGGACATTTGAATAGTTCCAAATAATCCTTGGCTCCAACGTTTATCATCTTTAAGAACGAGGATGCAGACTAGGTTAGATGTTTCTGTTGAATAAAGAAACAAACGTTTAGGCGTTACTTACAGTAGTAGTTATTGTTCTTATTAGATCCATGTCCTTTTCTTTCTTTATCCTTTCCTCCATCACTGTTTCATTTTTTTGTCTTTTTGGATAAATATCAGACATAAAAGTGTTTCCATGCATATATACGTCAAAGCGAAATATTATAAAATAAGGATGATATATATCTTCATAACTGGCGCAAGGAGGGCAATTTATACACTCCAAAGAATTAAAAATATAACATTTCCTCTTCATAATAACAAACTAACAAATCCTTTCAGGAGCTTTAAAAGATAACATCGCAACACAAGAGGCTAAGATTAACTATATTGGTCATATGTCACTTTATTTCTTAAGTTTAAATCTGTAAGTTATCATTTACATTTTGGACTTATAATTATAAAAGTTTACGTTAAATATCAAGATACGTTATTGAAGTAAAATTTTAATTCATAATAAAAAAAAACACTGGGAATTGCATCTAGAATTTATCCCAACAAATTAATAAATAACTTAGAAAACGATAAATTTTATTCCAAAATTTATTTGTTCGCTTCTAAAAAATTAAGATTGTTTACATCTAAATACACATCTATGATACTTGTAGAATTTTCAAAAAGATTAATTTAAAAAATCTTTTATCACTAATTAAAAGAATTGTAAAAATGTATAAAATGGTCCAAGAGAGGTGGTGGCTGTTAAAAAAATGACATCATACTATTTTAATAATAAAATTTGACACTATGAATAAATATTTTATTAAGTTCATTTTATTAAAACTATCATTTCTCTAAAAAAAAATTCTAAACTTTTTTTTTACTATTTTTCTAAACTTTTAACTCGAATCTTTATCCTTTTAAATATAAAAAATTGTAGGAGTATTTTTACTACATAATATATATTCACCTTATTACAGTAAATAATTGAGTAAGTATTCTATTTTTTTTTTGTCATTTTTAAGGTAGTTTTATTTTTTGGATTGCATGTGAGTTAAAAGAGAATGCATGTGACTCAAAAATGCTCTAAGTGAGTCTATGTTGCTTTGTGATCATACTGATATGTTTAAATTTTTTATTGGGTTTTATATTCTATAGTTATGCCTTCTTGTAAGAAATATAACTTTAAAGAGCATTTGAGAGAGTAGAAGTTGTTTAAGTTAATTTTAATCTTTGCACATTTGGTTTGTATGGTATAAATTGATTGTTTGTTATTAGGTGAATTGAATGTTGAATTGGTGCATTATATTTGTTAATTTAATTTAGGAAAAATTTGATACATAAGTAAACATGTGTTTAAATAATTAAATAAGTATTTGAGTTATGAAATTTGGGTTCCATCTATACACTGGCATCACGGGCTTTTAATGAATCATTTTGATGAATCTAAAGGATAAAAGGATAAAGGATAAAAACACTCGTTAGAATCAAGAGAATCATCTTTTATGCAAAATTATAAATTTGTATTTTGTAGAATCAACCATTTATTACTAAACTAATCTTAAATTTGAGTTTGTCATAAAATCAAAAAAATATTAAATAAATCCAAAAATAAATAATCCTAACTTATTTTATAATCAACATTATTATAAACAATCCAACTAACCTTATATCAAAATAATATCACAACTAAAATTGAGCCAAAAAGAAAATATAAAATAATAAGATAATAAATTTAAAGAAAAACAAATATTTAAAAATAAAATTTTTATATTTATATTTAAGATTTTCTAATTTATGGAAATGAAATTATTTTCATCAATTTGTAAAATTTTATTTTATTTTATCTAAATAATATATTTTATAATAAAATATTTAAATTTTTTAATAAAACGAATTATCTTTAATTTTTTTTTATCCAAATACGAAATAAAATGTATGCATATTTATAACTTATCTTGTAAAATGTATACGTATCTAATAATATATCTTTGAAAAGAATGTTGATAACTCAAATTTGTGACCTTAAAGGATTTCGATTTTTATTGATTCAACCAACATGTTTTTAGCTATTTAAAAAAACAACTTTTGTTTTGTTTTAAATTTGCTTAGAGTCTAATTTTATAAATTTGTAACAGTTTTTGTAAAAATGTAATTACATATATGATGTTTCTCTTTTTCAAATTTAAGCAATTTTTATGATATTACTACGTCATCTAATTTTTGACACAAATTATTACGTTATAACGGTGTCTTGTTTATGTAAAATATTACTAATAAAATTTAATAGCAAACTACATACACTAATTAACCTTTTTTCACATCATTGAATAAGAAATTAATGGTGAATTAAGTGACTTAATTTTGAAAAACCGTATAATGAAAATTTTATAAAAATTAAAATTAGACATTCACAAAATTACAAATGCATTTAATCTTTTGACCTTTTATTGTTACAAACTTTGGGATTGGATTTGAATATTCTTAATCTGTATTCAACATAACTGGGCCAAGGGCCCATCACGGGTTAACCCATCACCCTCACCACCAATGCCATGGCTAAGCATCCTTGCCAATATTCCTTAATTTCCACCAATATGCTGTTTTACATTGCAGAAATCAACAAAATTGATATTTCTGATATAGAAAATGTATAGCTTGCTTTATAGTAATACTGGAGCCAACAATAGCAGGTTTACCACATGATGTTTGCATAAGCTCTTTTTGTTGTACTTTTTATTCAATGAAAATACAAGTTGATTGGATCTCTTACCTAAATTATTGTTCTATTCTTTGTACTTATACGAGTAATCCGTGTTAGCAAAGGGATTTGCGTTAAAAGTTTAATCTGTGATTAGGTATAATAAGGAAGAACTTCCTTTCTAATATCGATAACCCGAACTCTGGGATAGTTATCTGATTATCATTTAGAAACTAAAACATGGATGAGTTTGAATTTATTAGATTATGAACATGCTAAAAGTATTGTGCTGGATAAAGTTTACAGAATAATTATATATCTTTTACAATATTTTTCAATTAATCCTCTTATTTGCTGACAAAAAATGTTTTAATTATATTATGTTCTCAAACACTTAATATATTTTCATAAATAATAAAAAATTAATAAAAATATTTTAAAAACAGATATAGCAATGAAATAATCGAGATTCATAAAAGAATATTATTGATATAAAATAAATTGTTAGTTAATGGAAAAGTATTTTTGAAATAATATAATTAAATGGGACGAAAATAATTAAATGTAGCAGAATATAACTAAACCAGTCTCACAGGTCCAAAAATTTAGGTCTTTTCATACCAATTTTTGGCCCAACATATCTATCTATCGGACTTCATGTCCCCCCAACCGGAACTTAAAAGCGTTGGTTTTAAAGTGACGTTGTTAAGGCAACCGAAACAAAAGTACGCTCACAGATTTACCCCTCGTGGTTAATATTTTAAATTTGACTCCTGTCAAATTTTATGCGTTTTTAACTTTTCCATATATTATTCCATTGTTAAATGGTAATAAAATTCAAATAAAGAAAAAAAATAAATTTTAAAGGTGGTAAAAAGAATAAAGAGGAGAAAAATAATAATTGAGAATTTTATTTTCATATCGGTAATTTCTTCTACGATATGAGATGAAAAGTCAACCGCTTGTGCAGTAGTATCTTTGAGTGGTTGAAAAACATCAATCAAATGATTGCACAACAATTATCCTTGTGCTTGGATACTCTCAAATTACTGAACAAGAAACATTAAAATATTGCCAATACACTTTTCCCAGTATTGTTTTGCCAATCAGCTTGTAATAATGATGCATATACTATTCACTATTCATTATCTTACCAATATTATACATTTAACCGATTTTTCTTCGTTAAATTTAACTTCTGTAAGTCACTGAATAAACTGAATACATACAATCATATACCATAAGGTTAAAATTGAAAAACTTTTATCAATCAATATAACTTATAATAATAAGAAACATTTACGTATATTTGAAAAATATTATAATTATAAAAAGATAATTTTTTTATATTTCTAAAAAATTTTAAAAATAAAAAATTGTAAATCTATTATTTCTCTTCTTACTTTCTCATTTTCATACATTCCGGTGAAGGGAGCAAAACAAAAGTGATTGGAAAAAGCCGAATGAGTTGGTGATTTAATTATGTTTAACCTTTTTGTGGTTTGGAGAGTCTGGTATTGGGTTCGGTGCAAGCTTTGTGGCCTTAATTTGAAGTACAAAATTTCAAACTTGAGATGGACCTACTGCAACAGAAATTGTCTGTGACCTGCAATGATCTTAAAAGCTGAGATGCATTTCGCTCCTCCGGTCTGAAATTACAATGTGGAATTCCAGAAATTCCTGACGTGAAAAGGTTAAAAAACTGCTATAGCAAAAAGTTAAACAAAATTTCTGAGATATAAGCAAAATATGTAGTACAAGAAAAACTGGAATTACAAAACTTCATCATCTAACAGTGGAAGCAACAGTATGAGCCCACCACCTAAGACTATCTTTTATGTCAATTTCATTGTTCAGCGCAGGAATTTTCCAATTCACGAGAGAGTTCTCTTTCTTACTTTTTTCTTGAACCTTCCACGCTTCCGAAAGGTAAGGTCTTTGTACTGCACACCCATCACAATCCTCTTCTTCCTCGTCACTCTTCCCTAACCTTTGCAAGCCAGGAATGATTGAAGCCAAACTAGAGTCCTTATCTTCCTCTGAGAAAACAAACCCCAGATCCATGAACCCTTTTAACTCCTCAAATTCAAGGTCTGACAAACTCTTGCTTTGCCTTTTCTTCTTCCTTTCCCTCTTCTTAGGCAACACTTCATGCTGCACCTGTACGTTTGAGTCTGTGACATCTTTTCCCGAGAGAATGGTTTGAAGCTTTGGCGAAAAAACTGAGTCTGGGGAAAGAGAATCATCGTTGAAACATGTCATGGAACTCAACTGGTCGCTCATGGACCTGTTGTGAGTGCTTTGGAAGCGCAAAAGCATTGGTTCTGATGGTTCTTCTTTTATTTGATGATCTGAATTTTCATGAGAATTTGTCGGTGTTGATGAACTTGTGCGTTCCTTCGAAGTTTTGTACCCAAACCAGCATGAATCAAAGAGGTTCAAGATTTCTTCTGCATCCATGAGGAGTGGTGATAGCTTTGGAAAATCAGCTGAGCCTTTAGAATTGTATTGGCAGAAACTGTCAAGACATGGTAGATAAGATATCCTATATAATTATGTCATGCCCTTGATGACCATTTTGCCCTTGCTGAACCTTGAAATCACGAGAAGAACTCAACCAATCATTTCCACGTTTTGTATTTGAGACATTTTGTTATTAATGTATGATTTATTATTTTTTTTGTTAAATATTCGTATTTGTTAAGGGGAAAACTTTAGTTTTGGACAAAAATGAAAGTGTTTGGAATGTGATGGCTTTAAGAAGAGGCAAAAGAAAAGGTCTTTTTATGACAAAATACAGAATTATGAATGCTACTAGATAAAGCCAGATATGAGGTTGGCCATTGGTTCATATCAACACTGTTGCCAATCTTTTTCTGTTCTCTTAGATGTTGACATTTTTTGGTCACATCTCTTTCTTGTTGGTTTGGTGATTGCATCAAAGCTTTCATGTGTAAACTAATTGCGTTAGCAGTAGCAATAGCAATAATTGACAGTTGCTTCCAAACTACACAAAAATTGAAAGCCTATTACTGTGGTCGGCATTAGATGCAACTTTCATGCTAAGTTTCTAGCACTTGTACATATTTTAGACTTGGAGAAAGAAAAACTTTTTAACGAAAGGTACCATGCATGTGCCCTTTTTTATGCATTCAACAGGTTTTGCCAATTTATTTACTCCACAGACATCATTTTCATTTGATATTTAAAACTGTTTCTGATATTTCACACACATCTAATATCATGCTCCCCTTTTCCTGTTTAAAATTTGCTAAATTACATATATAGGTCTTAAACTAAGGAATCAGAGAGTGGGATTCACTTCATGGTAGTTATGAATTGATGTTAAATTAAACTTCACGTGATTAACAAAGCACAGCATTATAATAATTAATGTAACATGCTGCTACCAAATTATATTATCACTTTTTATTACATCATGTATGTGTGCTGTACCTAATTGTATTATATATCGCTTTTATTAGTTATTAATTACATCATCTATGAACAAAACAATGACAACAGTAAAACTCTTCTTTTCATCTTTTTCTGTTGTTATCTTCTTCTCTAATTCCTTTCATCACTCCACATTCCCTTTACAGAAGTAAGAAATTGAGTTTAATTTGTCAGACTAGTTTTTTTCTCATCCAAACATAAAAGACAAGTAAAAAGTAATGATTTTTGTGACTGTAATCTATGGTCGTATAAAGTGAGTGGTCTTTTCTGTAGTTTCTGCGGCTTCGGCCACATAAAATATATTTATTCCACAATGAAGTGGTTGGGTCTCGCAGAAAGGAATATTTGGAATATTCTGATAATAAACGTAGATTCTACCATGTATGTTTTTGTGGCAAATTCAATCATTCAACGTTGTTAAACGACGACGGGAATTACAGAAGAGCTTAATTCGCACGTGCATCTCGTGCTTCTATTTTATTTACCATTTGTATATGCTTTTAATTCAAAGGTATGCTTATTAACTTTTTTGTTGATAAAGAAAACGATATAAATTTGTTCCATCTTATACACTACTTAAAAATAATCTTTTACAAAAATTTATATGAATTTTTTTATAAATTAATTGTAATTTATAGAAAATTTATCTAATTTTCTCTTCTTTTTAAAAGAACAATTTACGTTCCATTGGGAAGACAGGATTTTCCTTTTACGTTTTTCCTCGCCATAGCATGCACGTCACCGCTTCATTAAAAAAAGACTTATTAATTAGTTATATAATATTAAGTAAATTACAAGAAAACCTTCATATTTAACCTAAAATAAATATTTACCATTGAAGATTTGATATCTTTCTTCATTCGATATGAAGTATTGACTAGCATCTAACATTGAAAAGAATATCTTTAACAGAAATTTCATAAAATAATTCGAAAGGAAAAATAAAAGTATGGTTTTTTTAATTGTATGAAAATAAAGAGAGAATTAATAAAGTAAATAAGAACGATAAGAAAATAAGAGGAAAAACATTTAAGCTATACTTAATGACCTCCAGTACTACTTCAATAGTGCATGAGAAAACATTATAAGCTAATGAAAAAGATAATGATACTTAGATAATATTTTTTTAACAATATTTAAATATAATTTATATATCATTTTGTAATTGGTCCATAATAATGTTTATGATTATTATTATTAATTATAGAATAATTTTGAACCAATCATAAAATAACATTTAAATGATGTTCAAATATTATAAAAAAAATATTGAATAATTATTATCATGGAAGAAAAAAAAATGTATACGGCGTAGGGTACATACCTTTACCTAATACTTCAATTTAATGAAACTTGTCATTATAAATTATTTTTTGTAAGCTAGGAAGTTGCAATTCACAAACAGCGACTTTTGTCAGATTGTGTAAACCGAGAAGGTTGTTGGATTGGAAGAAGACTTAGAACATTGACTAATATAATAAATTAAACCCTGGATTATAATTTATAACTATTAATTAATATTCTAAAATTATGAAAAAGGAAATTTTAGATGAATAAAAAATAAGAAAATAAAAAAAGGACCACGGGAAGAGAAGAGTTCCGTAACAATTGCTTAAATAAAAAAAAATATATATTTGGTTGGAAATTGCTTTATACATGTATATTCAAAGTTGGAGATGTTCTAAATTCGTCATGGTGAATTATCTACATAAAGATAATCTTTTAAGCAGATATTTTCTTATTATATTTGTAAGATAATATTTTGCATGTGTGACAGTTTCTATAATTAAAAAAGACATAACTGTCAACGTTGGCTATAGATAATTTTAACATTATTATTTGAAATCACTGTTGTGGTCTACATCAGTAATAGAGCGTAGATAGGTAATGTTGGCAGGGTTCAAAATATCTGCCCAATGTCTTGAATGAACCTCTTAAGCTAATTAAGTCGCTGACGACTTTTACTGCATTTTGCAGACTTAATTGTTTTGATTTTGCAGTGGATTTGTTGGATGAAGCAGATAAAATGTCGAACCCAGAAGAATGGAAGGGCAACAAATTCAAAGAGAGACACGTGTGTTCAGTAATTATTTTTAAACTGTTTTATTCATTGAAACAAGTCATAGTATATAAAGATTCAGCATTTCGACTTCAAATTTACAAAACTATACATTTAGAGATGATTTCGTAACAACTCAATAAGATATGATCGATGTTTGAACAACTGAAATACGTTTTAATATTATCTTAAAATTTAAATTTGAAATTAATTCAATTTCCTAATAAGTAACTCAAAAAAGACAATAATTTCTATCCATTATATATTATTCTATATTTTTTCAGATCACTAATGCAAAATTTCTAACATCATTTATTAGAGCATATCTTTCATGTGTAACCTGCGGCCACAAGGAAGAACACAATACCACAAATTGTGCAAAAGTTTCATCCATTTGGAATAATCTAGATTGATATGAATCAATCCATGCTAATAACTTTAAAATAAAATAAAATGTATGGTTATATAAATCAATTTGAATGAATCCAAATTAGAATCAATACAATTCCATGAGAAGAAACTCATACCTAAGGATTAATTACCTGTGTCAATACAAATTTTATCTAATAAATAATTATATTGTTAATTAGCATAACCGTACGAATCACAATAATGAATACTTGTGTTGATATAAAAAGCTAAGCATAAACTTTGTTTGGATTGAGAGATAAATTTATTAATTATATTTTATTTTATTTCAAAAATATAAATATTAATAAATTAATAAAAATTACTTATATAAAAATATAATACATTCGTAAATGTAATAAAATAGTAAACAGATCGATTTTATGTAATAAAAAATTGATTATCTATTCACAATATTGATTATTTTGTTACTATTTTATTATATTTTAATGTTTTTTTTTACAAATTTTCGTTAATATGTACAAAACGTTAATTACAAAACATTCGCCTGATTTTTGGTTTTTCATTATTTTATTCATTAATTTTTGTAGTTTTTCTTCATTTTGGTTTCATCCGTTTTTACAAATTGAAACAAAAAGTTAAATTTACTATGCTGCATAGAAAAATATTAACATAATGGGTCCTATTTTTCTAAATATAAATAAATTTTAACTTCTTTTCATTTTATATCACAATATACTACGCAATTACTTCTAAAAAAATTCTTTAATTATTTGAAAATTGATTTCATTATTATTTTTTATAAATTTCTAATAAACGATACTTAAAAAATATATTCTAGTTATGATTAATAAAATTAAATGATATTAAATATTTTTTTTAATCGGTAGTTAGGTAATTTTATTTATATATTTAAGTATAAATTTACTTATATAGTACTATATATATTAACAATTTAATTTTCGGTAGACATAAATATAATAATTGCAAAGCAAATACTTTATATATTCACAAGACTATTTCTTTTATTGTGATACTTCTGTAAATTTCCTTGGTTTATAATTTATTTTATTGCAATCGTCAACTGCTGACCGCTAAGAGCGGATTCTTCAAAGCTCGCGTTGTTTCCCTCAAATTATCTCAAAGACCAACTTTGAAACCGCGGAAAATGCATACGAATAACCAATCCTACACGGCTACACCAAAATACGAAATTCAAACGTACAAGTGAACACAAAATATCAGGTCATGATCATGAAGAAACTTCTCTTTTTTCTGTGCTACAATAAAAGTTCCTTAGAAGAAATTCCAAAAAAAAAAAAAAACTTGAAAATAGAAACATATGGCATTAAATTTTGATGATTTTATTACCTGAAAAAATTTAAAATAATGATTGAGATTGGATGAATAGGAATGCTCTTTTGCAAGTAGATGAAGATATGGTATATATTAGAGGGGGATTAAGAGAACACATGCAAGAAAGGTCCCAAATATCGTAAAGCCAGCTACACGCTGAAGAACATGTGGTGGATAGCACGTGCTTCACATTATTATCGTAATATGAGTGTTTATATGAAGATGACTATGTTTGGAGCATGTCTTGTCGTAGCATAGTTTAGCTTGTGCAGTGTGCAGGAGTATGAATTGCTTGCCAGTGTCTTCCCTTCTTAACCTGAATGGACATGAATACACACATGTCTTGTTGCACGTCACTCAACAATTTCAGGATCAAACATGTGTGTATGTAAGTGAAGATATAAAACCCCAGAAATGCATGCATTGAATATGACTTTGTAATTAGTTTCAGATCTTGTACTTTTACTGTGTGAACTATGCTTTCACATCTGAAAATTCCACACAGTATATATAGCTTTTCCTGAAGGGACTGTTCTATAAATAAAGCGACATGTTCTTACCAAAATTTGACGGGTAGCCTGAGGTAGATGAAAAATCTCCGAGGATGGTTCCCATCACTCTATAAAATGGCATGGAATGAATCAACTAGAAAAGTTGAAATATTATTTTTTTAATTAGGTATTTGAAGGGTAAAGAAAAATTAAGAAACGTGCATGTAAAATATTCTTCCATAATAAGGTTGCCGAGAAAAAGGTGTATGTCTTCTCTCACTTTCTCTCTATCTTCTTCCCTTCTTCCATTCCTTAACCACTTTCAATTTCTGTCAAATAATGGTGCTTCCACGAAATTTAACTTGGCACATGTTGTTCCTAGCCAAACAAAAATCTTTTTCTAGTCACTATTTCTTTACGCAATAGCTATATATCCACAGTTATTTGTAGAGTTGACAGTTTAAAGTGACAGCATCACATGGCATTGTCCATCAAATAAATGCCACGAACTCCCTCAAGATAAAGAGGATAACAAAATTATCATTCTAGGCTAGAATCCAAAGGGAGCTGAGGTACTTCAACTCAACTTAATATTTATCCAATAATTGGATTGCTCATATATTTTGTCAAACTTTAGCTTTTGTACTAATATTTGTATATGGACCTACATTGCATATAAAAGGATCAGTTGCTCGAAAAAAAAAATAGCTAATTATTTTGGCTATTCTTCTAGAGATGGAGTAAATAATAACTATCTTTATCATTGGATTTTACTAAAATTTTTACGAACAAGTACATGCATAGATTTTCATTCATCCTAATTGAATTAATATAGGGACAACTATTTAAAAAATAGAAGATGCGAGAAAAGTATGGATCTATAGACTCTTGACATCTTTGATAACTTAATTATTAAACAAACCAAATTGCAGTTGTCCAAAATACATAGTGGTCCCTTTCACTCCTTTGGTATTAAGGAAACACGACACATCATAGAGCTAGATATTAGCACTAACAGATATTATCTGTGGAAGTGTCCTTTTATCATCTTTCTGTTCACTGGCCTCCAGCGAAGTCTACTTGTGACAAAAGATGAATCCCTTGACATATAAAGAAAATTAGGGCTGTTTAAAAAGTTTCAGCGAAAATCAAACTGAACCATGAACTGGCCTAAAGAAAACAGTTACATTTTCCACTGTTCAATTCGTCTTTCTATAATGAAGCGAACTAAGAACAAGCCTAAAGAAAAAGAGATAAATTTAGGCAAAAAGGTTTGCATACCAGAAGCACAAGGCATATATATTATGATAAATTTTGTTTCTATATCTCAGGTTGCATGCATAAATTACTCAGAAATGTTGAGACATCGTAGTGGAATTAGCAAGCTGCTGAGCTTGCCGATTGAACAAGTAACTACTGACTAAGTTTTACAATTCAATGTAAGTGAATGGAAACCAAACTAATTGCACAATCTAAGGTGTCTTCGTCCTTTATTTATAGTGTCTGTATACCTACAAGGTCTTTTGGAATGGAAAGGGAGCTTTATGATGGGGACCACAGTGGCCACAACAGCAGAAGAATTTCCCAAGGAATGATCCAAAAGCATATGCCAACAAACAATTTCTTAACGAATATCCATTTTTAATGTGCGAATAATGTAGACTATATTGCCTCTTTGTGCTGCTTTGAAGCATAGCAAGCAGAAGGGCTATACCAGGTATGCTTCAATTTTATAGGTAGGTAAGAATAACAGTGCGATTCTCCCTTGGCATGGTGCTACATCTATTCTTGCATGAGAATGGCCTTTCTGCCAAAGGAGAATTGCCCTGCCATTCTACAATCCTACCATCTTGTCAATTACATTCCACAGTTTACCATGAGTTTATCATGAGTGCAAGTGTATATATCTATATGCTAAGGCCTATTTATATAGGATATTTTGTCAACGGAGTTTAGTGCAGAAACAAAGTATAAGCGATAGTACATTTATTGTATTGTATTTGTTACTTACTGATTTGATCAGGAAAATCTACTGATGTATATGCAGTTTAGCTATTTTGGTGGTTGAAAACCAGTATGACATCTTTTAATTAAATGATATTCATATGAAAATTCTTCATCTTCAAGATACACCATTTTATTCCTGAGTTTAACATATTTTTCTTATCGATTGTGAATGAATGCCTTCATGTTTCCTTGTCTTTGTATGCAGAACAGACATTCTTCAATTTGCATTATACCCCTTGTTTGTTGCTTCTTCTTTTTCACTGTTTCATGATATTTCAATTTGTGCAAACATCCATCCAATGTTTTAGTAAGTCAGTAACGAATGCAACTACCAAGTAATAACATACCATTGTTGGATATAGACATCTTAACTTGTTTAATTAACTAAAGAACACAGCTTATAGTTTGCCTCATCAGCAGATTGGGCAAACTTAAAGGAATGTTTTTACGTATAAAATAAAGCCTTTGGTTTGGCTAATCTCCCAAGTTGTGTTCGTTATTTTATCACTGTAAGTTGTTCGCGATATTGTATTTGCACAGTTTGATCTTCATTCTTTTCTTATTATTATCTGAAATCCTTTTATTCAATCGCCAATAAAAAGATTAAATAAAATGATAATCCATGTCTCTATATGTATTATGGACATAATGGCTGTAGAATCTCATGAAATTTATTTAAACAGACTCTAATTATTTCTCAACTTTCTAATGAAATTTATAGATAAATATAAGATCTATAATTGTAATTATAAAAATGCATTACGGATTAAACAGTAGGTTATGTAATTTTACTTCTAAAATCTTGATTTCTTGAATGGGAAACCGTAAAGTCATTTGCACAAAGCTATAATTTGGTCCATTCAATTGTTTCACCATCTTGTAATTCTTTATACTTTATTCAATTATAGTTTCATTTACTTCTAATAAGGCAAAACAATTCAATTCTAAACTTGTATTCTGTAAAACGGGTAACCACAATATTTGGTATGATCAAGCACACTTGTATTATCAAACATGCACAAGCATGACATGATATTATATAATTAATCTTTTTATCTTCATTTAACCCATTTGGCATGCTTGAAATCCTTTTAGTAATAATAATAAATATAATAAACATTTCTACGCGAACATGTTGGTCTAAAAAAGTATAAACTAACCTTTGAAAAAAGAAAATTCTGAAATATATTCGGTTTTGCTTTTCTATGTTGAAAGTTCTTTTAACATTGCTCGTTTTATGCAAAGACTTGAAGCAGCATTGGCAAATAGATTTCAAATATGCACAGCGACTCTTTTGGTTTGACGCACAGGTTTTCTAACTGTCAATGGTGTTAAATTATATGGTCTACTCTAATCTTCATATAATATAAGTACTAACGTTTTACTAAATTACACAAATTAGTTCGAGATCACAACTATTAGATAAAGTTATACAACTATGTCTTCGCCCGTTTTCCACTAAAAGCCTGACAATACCTAACTTACCATTAGCTCACACCAAAAGATAATTATTATAAAAGTACAACAACACATAAAAGAAAAGAAAATCAGCGTAAGCTCTGTTATGCAAAACACAGTATCATAAGACAATTAAAGCACATCATATATCTAACTAATGAAATACATTAACTTAAATAAACACACAAGGTAGTTAATACTAGTAGTAGTATATATCGTACGATATCTTAAAGAAAATAGAGAATTATAAAAAAAAGAATTTAGAAAAAAATTATTGATTTTACATATTAAATTTATAATAATTTTATTTATATTTTAAACTTTTAATATTAAAATAATTAACTCTCATCATTTTAAAACATGATTTTTTAGACTGGTACAATAATATGTTTAACAAATTTATACTTAAAAATTAAAAATTAGAAAATTTTAAATCCTATTTATTTTAATAAATAAACTTATAAAATTTATTATTTAAATTAATTTAATTAGATAAAAAATAAAATTATTAAAATCTTACGTCATATTATTTTTCATGTTATAATTAAAAAAAATTATAAAAAAAATCATTCTTATGCAAACTGACCCACAAACCCGTTAAGAAAGATGGAAAAAAAAATGACTTCACATTTCTTTCTCATGCGGGACCGACCAAAATGAAACCGTGAGTCCATGTTGTCGCTTCGAACTTTATTTTATCTTTAAAATATTTTTTCCCTTATTTTGTTAATCGTTTAAATATCACATTTTCTTAGAGATATACATCAGATTCGTTCTTATTTGAGACTCAGTGAAGTTAATTTATGGATAATATAAGCCACAACTCTACTATTATAAAAATATAAATATAAATACAAAATAAAAACTTAAAATTTAGGTATCGTAGTTTCTTTCTTAAACCAATGGCACCTTCTTCTCCTCCTCCTTCATCAGAATGTGTTTAAAGCTTCCCAGTTCAACCTTATTCCCGCGAGATACTGAGTGCAATATTGAGAAGAGTATCCACGTGTAAAACTCAACCTGATATATACCATTATTCCATATGCTTATCATCATGAATTTCTTAGACTCCACCGACACTTTGGAGCATGTCTTCAAATACAAATACCCTAAAAACAACCCTACAGATATAACTCCCAGCACTGCATTTATCACAAATCCAATAACTTTCTTCTTTCCCTTTAATACCTCTGAAGCCTTCAATGCCTTCGTTCCACTAATCTCTTCACGAACCGATATAAAAATTGCTAAGTTCCCAAAAGTGCCCACATACGAGAACATTAAGATACCTACTGCAACCAAAATCATTGTACCAATGTTGCTGGCTAAGATTTCACTTAGTTCATGTTGCTGCTCACAACTAGAATCTATAATCAAAGCCATGCGCTGATGCAAAACTAACATTCCCAAGAATATAAAACCCAATTTAATTAGCCTTACCAGGAACCACGTAACAAGTAAGCTTCTCGCGGGTTTAGTAACTATTGATATCAGGCTTGTGATGCTCAACTCCGCTTCTGAATCCACTCTCTTCTTAGAGGCTAAGAGGTAGAGAATAGGCATTTGCAAGGAAAACATAGATATGCCAAGAACGGCAAAACATTCAACTTGTGCAACGAATGAGACATACTGGAAGGTTGCATCTGCAAAGCTGCTGAGGTCTTCACTATTTGTGAGAAAGACATTGGATAAATACCTCGTGACAGAGAAGAGGTAGAAGAAGGAGAGAGGTGCGTCCAACAAACATAGGAAAATAGTGAATATGGCTTTATGTGCAGCATACAAATCTTGAAGTTTTCTTAAAAATCCTGCCAAACCCATTTAGATCGAGAAAGAGTTCTGAATATTTTTGGGAGTCGAATGGTCGATTACTAAGTTCTGGCTGTTGCATATATTTATAGGAAAAGGTATATGGACTAGGAATTATTGAAGGTGAAGATGATTGGCTTGTTTTTAGAAGGCTAAATTCAACTGTTATAACATGAAAAGTATAAAAATAGAATAGTAAATGGAAGAAGGTTCCTTGTTAGTGCGGAGTGCTGCCATTGGCTGTAAATTTGTTGAGATAACTCTGAAGACTTTTGATGAAGGAGTGCATGGGTGGTTGGAAATTGAAAGTGTCTAAATTATTTTATTAAATCCCTGTCCCTGTGTCAGAGCCATACGTACGCTTAGACAGTGACCACTCATAAATAAAAAGAAAAGATATTAAGACCATTCATTTATTGGTTCAGTAGTACAGATAAGATAACTTACCAAACCATTTCTGAACTGGAAAATATATATTAACATCATTTCTTTTTATAAATGATACATAATACTTTTCACATAATTCTTAATATGACTTTTTTTTTTTTCTTTCCTTTCTTCTCAAACTCATTTTTAGCGCACATTCCATTATTATCTTGATATCTTTGCTTCCAATTTTTTTTTTCTATATTTTTCCTTTAAATCTCTTTATTTCTCATCAACAAGCATCCATGTACACTATTCAATTTTCATCCATTCTTCTCTTTCATTATCACTCACTCACGTTCATAGCCTCCTTCTTCATTACACATATCATCTTCTTTAACTCTATTTTTTTTCTCCCCATCTTCTAGCTCTATACACGTAGAAAGATTAGGAGATCTTGACAAGCGAGATAAACATTTATTATTTATGCTTATTTTTAATATTATTTGTCTTTGTTCATATATTATGTATTTTTCTTATAAAAAAATGTAAATTATTTTGTTTCTTTTTAAAATAAGTAGAAAATATGAAGAAAGAAATATTATAAAAAATTCAGATGAAACTATTTACATCCTAAAAAACCGAAAGTAATTAAAAACAAAGATGCGTTTGCCGGGAGTCGAACCCGGGTCTATTGCTTGGAAGGCAATTATCCTAACCGTTGGACTACAAACGCTTGATACATTTTCATATGTATATTATAATGAAAGGATGATTATTTAATATACTTGATCATCTGAATTAGACTATTATATACAGAACTCCACTTCAGTCAAAACCCAAATTAAAGAAATAGTAATGATAATATATATCATAGATTTGAAATGCTCACTTAGATCACTTTGTTTCTTATATTTTAAGTGTTGCCACTTTTTATTAAATTTTAAAAATAAAAATAGCAATTAAGAAATATATGTTTTAAAAAAATAATATAATGTGTTAAAAAGATATTTTTTATAATTGTTTACAGCTATATGTATACAATGTCACCAATTCTTCTAATTTTCCTTTAATAAAATGGTTTCTTATTTTAAATTTCAAAAAAATCTTTTAAAAAGTTTAAATGATCTACAAATCGTATTTTTTGTTAACGTCTTAGCGAATCATCCAAAAAAAATACGTGTACTTGATAATTAAAAATTAAAAAAGAAATTCACAAAAAAAAAAAAACTTTAAATCTAACACTATATTTTTTATATCATCAGCAATAAAAAAAATAAAAAATAAGAGTATGTAACCTCTATATTATAACTAGAAATCGTGTAACCAGATTTAAGATACATACATCCAAAATCACTAAGAAAAAAAAATTGTGTATAGGTTGTTCAAACACTTTATATTTTTTAGACAATTTTTGTTCAAAGTGTTAATTGTTGTAATAGTTGAAAACTCTCACTAGTGAGTATGATTATAGTTAATTGATATGAGAAACTTTGTGTTTTTATGGCGACATTCACAGTACAAAGACTAGTGAATACGATAGTAGTTGATTGATGTGAGATTCTTTGTATTTATTTACGACGACATTCATAATGCTTTTGTAGATGGCACAAGAAGATTCCCATGTTACGATTGTAAGAAAAAGTACTGTCTACAACATCAAAAGCAAGTCTAGACTATGCATCCAAGAATGGTTCGTACATAGATAAAAGTATTTTGAACTCATTTGAATAGTAAAAACATTACAACGTTTTGTATTGAGATTGCTAACTTTCCACCATACTCTACTCTCCATCCAAGTTTTATACACATGAACTCAATTAAACATCAACCTAATAAGCCACAAATATAAATCACGCCTTCAATGGCATATTACAATTTTTAACAACCTTCTTACAACTAAAATTTTGGTAAAAGAACATTATTGTCATATAAGAATTCGCATATCATTTTACCTTTATAATTCAAATATGTGCTAAATAAGATTAAAATATTTTATTTATTTGTAAAATCAACACCTATATTAGTTGTATGGTTCTATTTCATGCAATGACTAATATAAAATTTGAAGTAGATAGTGAAATGGACAGATCAAGGATTGTTATATGTGTATATGATTATTTAGTTTTCCTTTGATGGGATACTCCTTTCAAGTTATATGACTCAAGTTAATTCGGAGATTCTAATGATAATGTATGGGGAAGCTAATGGAAATGAAAAAAAAGGTATCCAATTTTTGTTGTTTAAGTGGTGGGATGACGATTCATTTCCAAATTATATGACTTGAGAAAGGAGAAGAGACTATGGTGATTTTTGGTGTGCTCTCAGGAGAGATCGGGTCAACTTGTATGAAAAGATGGCTAGAGAAAATCTAAAAAGAATACTTTAGCTTTGGTGACCAAAGTTGAGTAGTATGACACAAAAATGATAGGATAAATTTACTCAAATTCAAAAGGTGATTTTACATGGGAGAGACACATCTATTTATAAGCTTAGGTAACGCTAGAGATGTCTCCAAATTAAAAAAAGTAAAATCTTAATACTCTAACTTGGAGATTGGGTAAAAATCATCTCCATTAGGAATGTGACACATGACCACTACTGAGAAAAAATCATCTTGATTAGGATCATGTCATGTGGTCACTACTCTTTCTAAATAATATGACATTATTGCCCTTTACCTTGGAAGAAAAGGTTTCCCATGTAGACTTAAGATCATTTATCTTCAAAAAATTTAAAGTACATGACCCATGATAGGTCCAAATGAAAATATATACTACTTGGTCAATTATACAAAGTCCAAAAGAAAATCCTATACTATTAGACCCTTGAGACCTAAAATAAACCTATTATACTAAGAACTCATTTATGACAAGAGCTTAGACCTACCTTTCACTTATGACTCCAACTCTTCTTAACCATGTTTGGTCATGGCTAGAAGGTATGTCATCACCCTCCTAATTACATGCACCCCATCTAAAACAAGTCATCACAATGTTTTTAAATATGTTTATACTTAAACTTATAAGATTAATTATAAATTTACAAATTTTATGCACATAACTAGACACAAACATCATTCGAGTAAGAGAAACTTATATTAGAAATTTTAGTTATAATAAATCATGTCTTAACTTAAGTTAGATTAAAGACTTCTTCAACAACTTTCACCTAAAGATGGTGTTATTTCTATTAAAATATTACATACTAAACAATCTAGGCACACTTTCATATTGTATTACTCTTCTATCTAAATTTTTTTAGACTAAAGTGATAAAAGTAATATAATGTAATAATACACACGTTGATATTTGACCTTTGAATGAAAAAAAAAGTATTTATTTATTTATATTTTATTTTTACATTCACTCCATTAACTTTTCTATTTTTTTTTTTCAACTTTTTTAGAAAATCTTGCAAACCATTTTTCTCTAATCGCTGGCTAAGGTATCTCATTTAGAAGTATTCATAAGAAATTACATATTTTAACCAAACCCAAGGTTGAGTTACGGTCACTCACCACGGTGAGTTTAGTTATTTTTTCATTCCTTTTTTTTTCTCAATCTTTTTATTACGAGATCTTATTTCTATTTGTTTGGTAAATTTTCATACAAGCTTATTCTATTTTTCTTCTATTTATCTCGTAAAATTTCATACAAGTTTGTTCTATTTTTCTTTTACATTAGTATTTAGATTTTATATATATAAAAAAATCTTAATACCATGTGTATCATAAATTCATATTTTCTCTAACATTAATGTTTTACTTTTAACTCACGGATATGCAATTGAGATATCACCATATATTTAAATCATTAAAAAAAATAATTCATAGAAATCTATTAGTTGATATTACATAAATAAAAAACGAAAACACTTTAATAATAGATATTTATTATTTAGACACCAAACCAATAACTAAATTTTTTGTTTTTCTATATTTTCATTAAATCATTTTTCTATATAGAGTATTTATTTAAGTAATATAGTCAAACAAATATTTTTTTATATAATATGATTACTAAATTTGCTTTTATAGCAATAATTAAATTAGTTTCTAAATAAGAGGCTAAATGGTTTTTAATATTAGTTCCAAAATTTTATTTAGTTTCTAAATTAATCTCTAATTACATTAATAGCTACTTTTATCACTTTAAAAACTAATTTATTTTCTTATGGTGACCATAGTATTTGCTAAATTATATTTTCTACATTACAAACTTGTATGTTTAGCAGCATCCAACATCTGTCGGTAAGCATTTTATTGAACTTGAAATGATAATATGAAAAGATTTAATTTTATTAAACATAATAGCAATATCATAATAAATAATCCACTAGCATATATTATGAAATAATCTTAATCAACCAAGCGACTCGTATTAATATAACAAAAGATTTGTTCGACAAAATTAGCTTTTGTAATTAATAGGTTCATATACCTTAAGTTGCAAACTGTAGCTTTTGTTAGTATTTGTTAAACGAAGTAAAATAAGATAGAAAAATATAGTTATATATTTTTTATTATATAAATAAAATTTAGGCTGATTTTTTTCTGAAAAAATAAATGATAGATATTTCCCATAACACGACTGTTAAAACCAAAACAATATATGCGTTTGCCGGGAGTCGAACCCGGGTCTATTGCTTGGAAGGCAATTATCCTAACCGTTGGACTACAAACGCTTGACGGGTTCTGTAATTTTATTTATCTATATATAATAATTTAATATTACCACGTAAAAATGTAATAGTTTCATATGCTTGGTCTTCTAAATATGATTATTTTACACGGCATTCCATTTGAGTCAGTACCCAACTTAAGTAAATAAGAATGAAGAGCAATGATAATATACATAATATATTTAAATAACTTTTTTCTAAGATTTTAAGTGTTGGCACTTTTTAATAATTTTTTTAAGTAAAAATAATAACTTGGAAAATAATTCTTTAA
Source organism: Vigna reflexopilosa (assembly GCA_027742785.1). Classification (NCBI taxonomy): domain Eukaryota; kingdom Viridiplantae; phylum Streptophyta; class Magnoliopsida; order Fabales; family Fabaceae; genus Vigna; species Vigna reflexopilosa. The sequence goes on along the minus strand of CM050926.1, from coordinate 31,504,650 downwards.
TGGTTCTTTATTATTCCTGTTGTGCAGAAGAAAAAAAAATAACATAAATCGGATATCACGAACGAGTATCAGGTTACACTTTCAAATGAAAAAAAAAAATTGAAAGTCACCAAATCTTCTAATTTCTTGTAACAAAATATGTCTCTCATTTTAGGAAAAGTCACATGATCTACAAATTATACACAGAGTTTGGTCACACACACAAAAAAAATATAAAATAAAAAAACTCTTAACACTTAGTAAACTACACAAAAATACCTTTATCAATACATATATTTCTATATATAAAGTCAAAATTCGTACACACAAAATAACTTTAAATCTAACACTCTAGTGTAATATGCATGTTATTTTGGACCATCGGAAAAAAAAGGCAAAAAAATTCGTAATCTTTTAGCTTCTTTACATTCACTCCAATACATTTGTCCTCATTTCTGGTCAATCTAAATTGTAATTCAAAAAGGTTGAATTAAATCAATTAAAAATATTTATGAAAAAGTCACATATCCTAGTTAAACCCTAACGTGCGAGTTATTGTCATCACTAGCAATAATGAATCTAGTGGTTTTCTTCATTTTCAATTTTTTCTTAATATTTTATTTTCATTTGTAATTGTTTTGTTAAATTATATTAAAGGTTATTCTATGTTTTATTATTTTGCATTAGTATTTTAATTTTTACATACAGCTTGTTGAAAGCGAGGAAAATAAATATAGAAAGGTCTAATTGGTTCATTTGGTATAACGGTGAATCTAATATCTGTGTGATTTATGACAGTTGTTAAAAGTGAAGAGTAAGAAGAAGGCGTGCAGAGACACCGACTATTTTGAATGGTCTCGAAATGTAAAAGCAAGCTGCCCATGACGCATTGACTTAATACTAGCATCGTCATCTCATACTCATACACTACAAATCAAATACAGAAACTTATGGGAAGTTACCAAAAACAGGAAGACCACCTCTACCAACCTAACTTCCACGCCCACGCGCCAACTGCTTCCTATTTTCCAAATGTCATTTCAAACCACACACATTTTCTCTTCAGTTCACACCATTAACATCAAAAACATCAAAATGTTGATATTCAACTACAAAACTAACTTAAATGTTATCAGCCAAATACCAAAATCCTGTCGGTTGTTTTTTTTTTTTTTTTTTTTTTGTACTGCCGTCTTTCTCTTGACTTGGCAAGGGACCATGCTTCAACAAAACTTGAAGTCCAAGTTTGTCTTTCTTTCCATCTAGTTATCCTATAAAAACACAACACGCGAACAACCTCATTTCATCTATGAAACAAACACCATTTTCGCTCTCAGTTTCCACTTTCTATGGCACACCTTCCTTCCCATCTGCTTCTCTTCTTCATTCTCTTCGCTTCCCTATGTTCCTGTCTGGAAAGCAGAAAGCTTCATCTCGGACCTCACAAACCCAGCAGCACGGTGGTTGACCCATCTCTGTTTTTCGCTTCTCTTCCCAAAGGCACCGTCCCATCTTCCACACCCAGCAAAAAAGGCCACTCCACCGTCGTCGATGAGAAACTCATTGCGCGTCAACTAATAACCACTGAACGACTTCTTCTGCAATCTGTTCCTAGCCCCGGTGCTGGCCATTGATCACCTTCACAACCGCTATTTGTTCCTTCATCAAGTGTCAACATTTTTTTATTTCTTCAGTTTTCTGATATTCTTTGCACGGGAGAACATACCACAATATAGGGATTTAGGGATATGCAGTCGAATGTATAAAGGTGGTTGTAGTTTTTGTATGTATACACCGTTCTGTTTTTCTCTCTTGTGGGTTATCCGCAATACTTTTTTTTTATTCGTCATTGCTGAGGGAAAATATGTATACTCATACTCACATTTTTGTCTTCTACATCTGCTACTTAGTTTGGTCTGTACAAGCAAGTTTTAAATAAACACACGTCTTAATATTATCACGCTAGTTATGCCAAGAGAAAATTACATTTCAATCCAATTTACTTTTTCTATTGTGATTAATTAATGGATTTTGTTTTATACCATGCATAGTCTCAGTCAGTCTGATATTATGGGATGCAAAATTGGGAGGAATTCGGATCTATTACCTATCTCTCACCCTTTCACTCTTACCCATCAACTTTAAATTTTCTGTGTTGGTACCTTACATGAATTTGTTTCCATGACACCGTATTTTAATAAAAGGTCATTCGCTTTAATGCATAATAATAACACATTACCCATTTTTAGTGCTTTGAACCTGTAGGAAGAAAAGAAAAGGAAGAATGGGGTTTGGATTTGGTTCTACCATTATAGTTTACAAACACAGTAGTCTTCCACTTCGGCATGTCAAAACTAAAAAATGCCAGAGAAAAACGCGTCAAAGATGGGTTGTATTTGTTGCATTTCGTCAAGTTAGATGGGGATCACCGTCTTGCAGTGTCATTGGCTATTGCAGTTTGTGATGTTACAATTTTCTTTTCATATTGGTTATATTGCTTTAGTATAAAGCATGAATAAAAAATGGGTTTTGATTTGTGAGCTTCACGTTGCAATGGTAAACGTGAACAACAGTTATTCATTGACTTATGCGAAGCAGTTTTGAATAAAATATTTCATACCACTACAAAATCGTCAATCAAGTTTATTTCCACAGCAAACAATGTGCATTCCTTTTGGAATCAAGAAGGTTCGTGCTTGATTTCCATTTTTGTGTCCCTTTCAATGCATTTTTCAAAGTCTTAAATAAAATATATCCATGTTTTGAACGGGTCGGACACAGAAAATTGGATTCCTTTTGGTTTCTTCTAGCATTTCCTATTTTCTTCTCTTCCTCACTAAAAACCACGCGCTTCCTACAACATAAGACTCCCATTAGGAAGTAATTTTCATATCAACCTCATCCACCTTCGTTGTTTCAAGAGACTAAGCACAATCAGTTAAGAGAGAGAGAGAGAACGAAACAGAGGCCAAGAACAGAGAGGAAGTACCCAGTTTGAGGTTAAAAATCAGTTGAAGTTCGTATTGTGCACGTCATTCTTTTGGCTATGAAAGTGAATTATAGTAGAGAAATAAGCATTAGGATGCTGTGTTGAACTTATATAAATCGACGAAACCGTATTAATGCAGTTACATTCATTTTTAAAAGTGTTTTTAGTGCTAATGAAATTGAAAAATAAAATCATTACTATTTTAAAGTTTTCAAAGTTTGGGACATGGGCCTTGGAACTTAGTCTCGCCCACGTTTGTCTATACATTTGAAATAATGGTATCAACGTAACGAGCCACGAATTGCTACTGTAATTTTGCCCCTACAGAACCAACACAAGGGCTCCACAAACCACCGCTCATTTGAAAACCATCAAAACAAAAATCAATCTGTCTGTCATTGTTTTCATCCAAAACACACCATACACTTTTCACCATAATTTTCTTAAAAAATCATAAGTAATCTTACGAAGGAAAAAAATAAGAGACGATCAAGAAAAAAAAAGTATAGGCTATAAATAAGTCTTCTTTTACACTAATACTCGGTATCCAATAATCTCATATTATTTAAAAAAAAATCAAGATCAATTTAATTATATATTTTTTTCAATTCTCCAAACCATCTTTAAAGAAAAAAAAAAATCCAAACTTTAAAATAGATAACATATGGAAAATGGTAATTGTCATTAACAATCAAATATTGATATTGTCTATGAAAATGAATATTCCCTTAACTCTCAATAAAAAAAATTGTTCCAGTAAAAGACTCGATGTGGGAACAATATTTATTGTAACTAATTATAATCTAGAACATTCTAGTAACATATTTAAACCATTGACGAGATTCATTACCACGTTCATAGTATAAAAAAACAATTTTGATTTTTAGCTGCAATGTGATTTATTGAAAAATAAAAATAAAAGAAATGAAATGTAGGGAAATATCAAGTTACTATAAATTAACCATACAAAATAAAATAGACATTAAACTCCGTCTAAAACATTGTAAATTTAGATTTGTATATTGACACTAAATCTAATTTATATTTAGATATCCACTCCAATTTCATATTCACACTCAAAATTCAACATTGTTTATTTCTTCAAACTGATGATTCTACCACGTGCCCATGCAACACGCACGCAACTTGTTTCTTGCAAATATCTTGAGAACTGAGAACACTGTAGTTCGATTGGACAACAAGCATGTGAAAATTCTTCGTCAAACTATAAAATGTGGGCGTGGGCAAGAGTCATGTTTCACATGCATAGGTGTTTAATAATCTTTGCAACACTACTTTCTTTTTCTATTTGATATTTATAATATACTGAGTTATATCATGAAATGGCCTATTAGCTCAGCTGGTTAGAGCGTCGTGCTAATAACGCGAAGGTCGCAGGTTCGAGACCTGCATGGGCCATTCTAAAAACAATTTTACCTTTACGTAAATATTTTTTCTTCAATTACATTCCGCCTTATTTGGGCTCCTGAGTTGCCCGGCCTGCCTGCGTTTGGGCCTATAGAGCCCTATTCTGGAAGTTCACGTCAATTCTGTCAACTTTGGGCTAAATTATTAAACGCACCAATAAATTAATCGTATGCAAATTTCATGTCATAAATAATAACTTTTAATTATAGAATAAATAAATCATATACTCAGGTAAAAAAAATATACTCAACTTGCAATAGAAATGATTAACGAGCAAGAAGTGAAACAAATAAATATATAAATATAAAAACAAACGCATTTTATATTTATAAAAAATCTCGCCTATTATCATCTTTATTCTCCACACTAAAAAGCTGGCACGTAGAAAGAAGTGTTTGCACTTGATTTGGTAAAAGAATATTCAAAACCTGCTTTAAGTATTAAATCCTTTATATATGAATATTTTTATCAACTTGGAAAGTGACCTTATGGTATTAAGATCTTTACGGCTACCTTTTTTTTATTTTAGTTTATTTTCCTTTACTTAGCATATTGCCCATCATGCCAAGTTAAAATTGCTGGGTACTTAGGTCTACTTCTCTATGATCATGCACACACTTTTTTGTCACTCTTTGATTTTAGCTCTTTTTGATCTATAAACTCTTGTTTTTTTTTTCAATTTTAAACAATTAATATATATTTAAATAATATGTTATTTTTAAGGAAGTGTTACACATAATTTCTAACGAAAATGCTTAGTTAACTCATTTGATTAATTTTTTAACAGTACTGAGAAGAGGCTATAGGTTTTAGTTTTTGATTATGTAACTGTGTGAGAAGACGTGAAAAAAAAACAAGTTTTGGTTCCGCCGCAAAGAAACGTATGCATGAGTGGTATAACCAGCCAGCACCTACCTATTTCCGATCGAAATCCTATGCAAACTAAAACCTCTTTTCTCAAAATTAGAATTTATTAAGATTGCATCACAGAAAAGGGTTTTAAAGTGATGAGATTACACATAACGAAACAAAAAACTACATCGATGTTTCTCCGGAACTAGACACTAAGGTTCCTTCCCAATGACTCAAAATGATTCTCTCCACCATCAATATGAAAAGGGTTAATTAATCATCAACTACACTCATATTCAGTTCCAATACTTGCGTTGTGTTGCTAACGACAACAATATTATTCAACCAAATTGCGAAGCTAGCTAGCTAAATGTTCCTGTTGTTGCTCTTGTCTCTATAGGTCTTTATTTTTTAATTCTTGCTATATATAGGTCTAACATAAAAGATACTAATCCTAATTCATTATAATCACACGTGGATGCTTCCTATATTTTATCAACTTCTTCTCTAGGACGGCTTGGTCACTTTATATTAGCCCCTTTAATATTAGTATAAAGGCGTGCTAATTATCTTTTGTCGTTTCTTACAGAGTAAAAGCCTATATTAATTTATTAAAATGTGGGCTGTTCTTTTGTTTAATCAAGCACTTCTTTTCATTCACTTCATTTTCAACAGATTAGTATAAATTAAGCGATTTGGTGACATGGCCATTATATAAAGTTGATGGAGTAGTCAATTTCAGATTCTTCTGCGATTATGGGTAATGATTTCCACCTTACATATCACACTAAGAAACCTTTATTTCTTAAAGTAAAATATAGTATCAAATTGGATTCGGATAAAGACTATTTGGGTGTAACAAAAATTTGACCCTTATTTCTTAATTAAAACTACAGTTTTAATTTGTATTTAACATTTAAAAATGAAATTTTATATTTCATCTAACTTTTTCGAGTTGGACAAGCCACAGGCTCAAAGCAAAGCATGTTAAGGTCAATATAAAGCCCAAAAATCTAAATTAATTTCAGATTACTAAAAAGAAAATTAAGCCTCACGGAATCTTAATTTTATAAAGTTTTATGTGTTAAGTGCAAATCTTGAGAATGATCGAATCTAGCTAAATGAACTTAGATTTAATTCATCTTCAAAGTTGAAACGCTACATTTTATTGAACATCTAAGACAAGGTGAAGGGTATGTTGCACGAACGTTTTGTGAGCTAAGCTTGAGGCGGGCTGAAAATGTCCGAATTTAATTCATATTTAAAATTAAAAAATCTGGTATATATTTCATTTATTACGCTAAAGTCAAATCATTTAACCATTAAAACAAGTTAGGTTAAAAAGTCAATCCTTAGAAAGAAGACTCAACATAAATTCTACCAATTTTCTTAGGTTAAATTTATAATGAAGTTTGACCAAATCTAGGATTTAGATATAGATTTAGTTAAGGCGTACATTTTAAGATTCAAATCCCATGATTTAGAACAAGTAACATATCTATATTTGTTATAGAATTTTTTTTAAATCACTTTTCGTAATTTCTATAATATATTAATTTAGTGGTTTAAATATATGAGTGTGTGTATATATAAAAAGGGTAACATTTTTTATTAATGTATATTATAAGTTTTTTTATACTAATAATATATTTTATTATTTAAAGTTGTGACATATGTATAAAAGAGGTATATACATCCACATGAATCATATAATGACTTTACATATTGTTTTCTTTGCTAATTAAAGGTTGGAGCACTATTCTGGATTCTTTGAACAATAGCATTGATTGCCTTTCTGTTTTTCTTTAAATTCTCCTGAAACCCAAATCTATGGCTCAAATCCCATCGTAACGGCACAAGACAAGAAACTATGAGGGTTCATCGAAATTCTGGAATTATGAGTGATTTTTGGAGAATTACAGGTCTAGAAATCTGGCACATCGATGAACGGTGAGACATTGAATTCGTCTCTGGAAGCTAAAGCATCCCATGAAAAAGTTGAATGAAGCTCTCTTTCAACTACTTTCCATTCACATGCATGTCAACTCTATCACCATTTGTGTGGCACTGTCATTTTCAACTATAACACCTCACCATTCGTAACTCTATTAACTACTCATCAATATCTCACGGTGTTGCTCACATGTTACACCGCACCGGTGGTCACCAAAACACTTTAATGTGTTTTGCAGAGAAAGGTTGATGATATATACAGCCTCTTAAAGAAGCATAATGCATTAACGTGTGGACGGCATTTTGAGGATGGTCCTAAGTAACTCCTACATGTCTGCCTCAGATTTAGCTCATCATCTTAGTAATTATACCACGCGTGGATTATGCTCTCCACACTTCAAATTCTAGTTTAGGGTTGGTGAAAACGTTTCTTTATCACCAAATTCAAGACTCATGTATTTTAAAAAAACTAACACTCCAACGTACTTCTCTATCAGAAACCAATCAAATTTTTAACGAGAATGAAAGACATCAAATTATAAAGAAGTAATCTTCACAAAAGGTCTAATTTATTTAATAAATCATGTATTAAGAATTTAAGTACGAGTCTAAATCTCATATTAAATATAAATAAAAAAGTAAAATATTATATATAAAAGTGAAAGATTTATTAATTCATAGTAAATCTTCTCCTCAACAGATTGTGTTGAAAAAACTTTTCAATGTACATGTTGTTACATGCATGCATTTGAGATATTGCATTTTTTTTTATAAATTAAATGGTCAGTCATTATTATTGGAAAACATCAGAATTAGATTCTGGTTTGTGTACATTATTACAGGAATTATTATTGTGAATTGTTCTCATCAAATACTTTATATATATTAGAGCATATCACGTTTTCATTAATGTTGGAAAAATTAAATAGTGATTTATTAATTTTCTTAAATGATAGTTATCTGAAATAAACTTCAATAAGGTTAATTGTTTTGGAACAGAAGAAAAGAATATATTTAATTTAAATATATTGAACTAAGTACCAACAAAATTTCTATGGCGTGATCAAGAATTTCGGTGTTTAAGTGTATATAGGTTAACATGATTTATTAGTTTCTGGACTAGTCTCTATCAAACCACACCATTGACACCTAATATATTTAAAAGCGTACTTGTAAATGGAAAAAAAGAAAAAAAAATGGAAAAAACTTAATAAGCAAAAGCACTCCTAAACTGTTAAAACTTAAATGAATAAACTACGATATTCTTGATTGAATTTTGATTTGTCTAATTTGTAATTTAGCACAAGTGATGGATGGGTGCATTATTTCTATATCGTTGAGTGAACTCAACGTGTATTCTTTCACTGAAGTCAAAATTAATATTAATATTTTAAAGTAATGAAATTCATTTAAAGGTTGATTTATTCTAACACACACATATCGACGAATGAACGAAGTTAATTATTTCTTCCCTATTTATTTTTATTTTATATAATGATATTATTTTATTGTTTATATTTATTCATTTGAGATATAGGGTATGGGTTTGAGAAATAAACGAGCATATTGGCGTTTGCTCGTGATGATTATGGTAGATGTGGGTTACAGAGGTTAGCTCGTGATGTATAGTTTGTCGAAGGTATGGGAAGACGTCGACGGTGGTTCTCTGTTCACCATTAATGGTGAAACTCTGAGGTGGATGTAACTGCGGTTCTTTGCCAAAAATCAGGTGATGAACATGATTTTGCTTCTGTGAAGAATCAATGAAGATCCCAACTGTGATCAGGTGTTCCTAAGGAATGAAAACATATCTGGAAAAACATATGAATTGTGCTCTTTTTTTTTTTCGTAAAAGGACCTTTCTGACAGTCTAAGATTACTAAGAAAAAAGTAAAGTACTTTCAATGTTTGAAGTACTGTTGAACGGTTATTTAATAAAAAAATGTGTACCTTAACTAGCTATTTCTTATGACAAAGATCGTTAATCAATGTAAAATTTCAAACCTAGTGACAATATAATTTGTAGTTAATATAGTTATAATGTAGAAAAATATTAGGAGGATTTTTTTTATGTAGTATAATATTGATCCAAATCTAAAATTAAAATCTAGATATTCTGCTTGAGTTGGTTTCTTCTTTTGTGCGTGAAGCAAGACAAACAATGAAGTGGAAGAATAAATATTTGCAGAAGTCGTAGCCATGCATAAACAATAAAAAATTATTCTCTACATAAAATATAAAACAATATAAATGTAATTGAAATATGTAAAGCTTTGTTGAATATTCAATCCAACAACAGCGCTTTAAAAAATTAATAAAAAATAGTTTTAGAAATTTTAAAACTGTCTAAATATTATTCATTGAAAACTGAAACGGTAAGTATGATAAACATAGGGATGCAGGCGTAGGCGTGCGATTCTGATGAAAGAAAAAATGGACATGAGACTTGGAGTTTTGAAGGTTTAAATTGTAAGTGATTTATTACTATCAGCGTTATTTGGTTAAATTAAAGTGGTCCCATATATTCGTTGAAGTAGTCGATGAAGAAATTAGTTGTGTTTGATTCCAAGTCCAGAATTTTCACTGCGAATATATTAGAATGCAGTGGCAGTTTGAAGTGGACCACAAAGAAAGATGAAAGTAATGTGAAAAAGGCAGGAACACTTGAAGACAATCTTGCAATCTCTTGAATAAACATTATTCTCTTAAACATCATGTCACACTTAATGTGTTGTGTTCAATTGGTAGTGGTAAGGGTGCACTGGACATTAATAGTCATGTGGGTTCGGTCAGGAATGTGGTCCATGACACAACACACTTGGGTGCCAACAATTTGAGAATCCAAAGGGAACCCTGTTAGTTCAAAACTCAGTGAGATTGGAGTTTTTAATATAACACTTCTCGTATCGTACCACCTTCCACTTGCGGCCACATGTCACATAAGTCCACCCATAAATGAGAAAGTCCTATGTCTCACTTCGGATGTCGTTTTTGTTCAGACAATTCATATTTATTACACACCTCCAACCCAAACTTGTTAGGCCATAAACCTCCAATTGTTATCAATCAATTATAGCGTACCAGACTTTTCAGAGTTTCATTTTAATGTTTATACTGTGATCAATGGAAAATTATGTTAAATTTCACTTTTATGTTTTGTTTGATATACAGAAAATAAGAAAGGTATGGTCATCTACCCTATCACCGTCCCTTGTGTGAATACTTTTAGTTTGTTTCTCTTCAATACACGTAGCTCTAGTGGGGATGAGACAATGTGTATATAATTTGTTTACATGCAAGTATTATGTTTATGTGGGGAGGCCTTCATTCCGCACCACATCAAACTTGTCTGGATCAAACACATCCATCAAAATCAAATAATAATTTCAAAACATAAAAAAAATAAGGCTTGCTCTCGTCACTTCAAAGAACAATTTTCTCGTAATTTATACTATTTTAAAAATAGTTTTTTATAACGAATTTTTATGCCGATTGAAATCCATGTAGTATAATAAATGATATATACCGCAGTAAAAAAACTATAAATAAGTTAACACTTTTTATTAAAATTCTAATTATAACTAGTATAAAAAATGAATATGATTACATTTTTGTAATAAAGAATAATTTTTTTTATATCGGTTTTAGTATAGAAAATTAACGCGAAAACATTTTTTTAATAAAAAATAAAACTTTTTATATCAATTATAGTATAATAGATATATAAAATAGTCTTTTATCTTTTATACTTGTAAACACATGTCACTTCATTAACCGAAGTTTGTCGTTCATCATCGTTGTCGGAGATGTCTGGATTTGCATAAGAGGCGTTGTTACTCGTATCGTATGGGAGTGTTGCCTTCTCCGACAAGGGGCGTCTGGAGATCTAGTGGGGTGGCGTTTTGCAGTGACGCACGAGGTGATATGGTTTCACATGTTGTTCGTGGTGGTAGATCTGCTTAGGTGCGGTGGAGTGTGTTGCAGCATTTCTCGATGACGCTTGCGATGCATAACATAACTGTACACAGTGCAAGGATTTCGCATTGGTGAAGCTCACTTTTGCTTCGACACGTGCTGCTACAGTAATGTTTATAGTCTCATGCCTTCTTTGTTTAGGTGCGGGGATAATTTGTGCGACTCTGGTGGTGGCTTGTGTATTGATTATGGTGGAAGAAGATGGAAAATGAAAATGATAACATGGGTATAAAAAAAGACACTTTCAATATTGATTGTTATTTTTACTTGCTATATCACTTGTAGAATCACTATAAAAAACATTTTTTAATCATTATATTAATTTCTCACATATGTCAATATCTTAAAAGTAAACATTTGAAATGCATGACTATAACATAATAAAGTTAATAATATAACACAATAAAATTTAATATCATATTAGAAAAATAAAATTCTAAAAATCTCAAGAAAATAATAAGAGAGTATTTTATTCGATGTAAATGTTTCATGTATAACTTGTATGTAATGTCTTCACATTCTTAATTATTGAAATAGCATTAATAAAAGAAATATTTTTACTATATCATTTTGCAAAGCATATATTGATCTACTTTAAAAGATCACAGACAATTACAACTTATTGAGTAGTTGCTAATTAATTTTCTACATTGAAACTTTAAAAAATGTAAATATTAGTGCTAATTTATCTAATAGTCAAATAATAAACACGACAATATTAATATTGTTTAAGAAAAGACACTTCAGTTGAAAGTGTGACAACCAAATTAAAATATAAATATTCTCCATGAATACTAAGTGTCATAAGAAGTTATAAATAAATAAAGCGACACTTTTCTGTCAAATTAAGTTAATGGATTGATTAAAGTATAAATTTAAAAAGAATATGAAGACCCATTAATTTTCGTATACATTAACCAATTAACCTATTTTGTTTTTTACCATGCTGACAATGATGCTCCTTCAGAAACATTAGCCACCACCACCACCATCAATTCGTTGAATGACAATTGATTGACGGTGTTGTTGACAAGTGCGTGTACACTCAAATATTTTTCGAAGCTGCTCAGAATCCAAGTTATTTCCCAATTATTCTATTCTGGAAAACGTTAAATTGGGTCATTCATGTTTTAAAAAATATTTTATCAGAAAGAACTTCTTGGACCACAAAAATTCTAACATGTATAATATAACACAGTCACGCCTTATTTATATTTGGTGATTTAGTTTTGAGAGGACGTAAAAGGAAAAGAGCTGAATTGGTATAAATGAACATCATTGTGATAAAATGCGACTGAAACTGAGGCTGACCTATGACGATTTTCTTTCACGGAGAAGATTTGTACATAAAGTTTCTTAATTTGTTCAAAATGTCCATTCTTGTGATAAGGTTTCACACTTCTACAACCGATGATCAACTAAGCCATGTGCCATGTTCATCTGAAAAATGAAAGAGGAGGAAATTCAGAAGGATAAGAGATATCTTAAATAGTTCTTTCGACAAATATGATGAAAGAGAAAACGGAAAATAAAATCAAGATTTAAATAACCTATGAAGACAAAAATAAAGATAAATTTGATAATTTTGACATAATTTAATTGTATAAAAAAAATTAATTTATAATAAAAATAAGCTTTAAGTTTAACTTAGTTAGGATGTAATTATGTTAGAAAAATAAAATTTATAATTATTTTATATACAATCTTATTAGCGGTAAATTTTTTAAGAAAATATCTAATTTATAAGAAAAAGTTTGTCAAATTACCTAATGCTTTTAGGAGATGGAACACTCCATAGCAGTTAGATGTCAGATTTTTTTGAATGAATATTCTTTTAATATTAAATTATAATAAGACAAATATATTAACCCATTTCGATTAATTAAAAGTATCATCCTATAAAATTCATTTAATAAAAATCCATTTCAATCCATTCATTAATAACTTTTTCGATCATATACACTGATTTCTAATCAATCACGAAAATAATATTTAACAAAACTAAATTATTATTATTTTTCTAAAATAATTTTTTCAAAACATATTTAAAAACGTGTTTTAAGAAAATTATTAACAAATCAAGAAAAAACAATTGTAAAAAGATTGGTTGAGTTAGTTTTGACCAGTAATGTATTTAAGGAATGGTCTATTGAATTTTAAGAAATAATAGATCATTAATTATTAATGAAATTACAGGAATAAATTGATTTGATATGTCTTATTCTTTTTTATATATTTTGTAATGTATTGAATTTAATTACAAATAGGTCAAATGAATGATTACTAAATTGATTTTTTTGTTACCCTTAATATTAATTAGCATGAAAGAATCATTAATTAGAATATTTGAAAAGTAATAAAATTAATTAAAATAAACTTTGATATTGTTTAAAATTAAATAATAAGGTCAATGTTTTAATTTTTGAATTGCTTTGATTAATCTTTTATATTATTGATTTTAGTTTATTACTTACTTTACGAAATTTCTGCAATTTAATTGATGTATATTTTCATTTAATCTAATTTGCAATTCTTTATTATGAATTTCCGAAATGTTTACTGTTGAAGATGATAATCAAATTCGATTTTAGCAAATCAAATGTCAATTTTTATTATACGCATCAAGATCTTAACTTATAATGAAATTGAAGTAAACATTAAATATGGTTCGTTTATACTAAAAATACTTTTAAGACCCAAAAAAAAAAGAAGTTGGTTGTTCCATTATAAAAGTGAAAAAAAGAAAGAATTATCAAAAGTAACACAATTGAATTTAACAAAAAAAAAAAAACTCTATAAGACTGAAATAATTTCTACCACACACTTGTTATACTTTCAACCACAGACTTGTTAATTAAATAAAATAGATGCAAATTCTTTTATTGTATTTCTCCAGTTTCATAAAGCATAAAACATGTATATATATGCATACATTAAAAAAAAAGATAGAAACATTGGGTTATAAGTTTTTTTTTTTAAAAGAAAAACAACTCCATATATGTATTATATACTAAGTTATTTTCATGCTCCATCCCTTCATTCATTGAAAACATATAATCTAGGGTCAAGGATAATTATTAATGATCTTTCAACAAACCTCAATTAATATAATTTTAAACTTAGCTGTTAGAAAAATCACTGCATTGTTTCACATCCATGTAAGTTATCTTTGTTAAAGGATAGAGAAGAAAGAAAAACGATGTTACTCTTTGAAATAAAAAAAGAAAATATTACCTAAAGTATAATATTTTCAAATATGTTCCTCAGTACGTGTCCGATGTTATACGAATGTTTGACAACTACTAAAATAGTATAGATGTAACGTGTTAAAATTGTACGTTATTTCGAGGCGGGGACTTCAAAACCAAACAGCCCCCTAATCTGACGTTCATTCATAATATTAACATCCACTCCACACTGACAACTGTGTGTTAGAATAAAAGAAATTTATCTTCCTAAATAAAAATGATTCCATGTGTATTTTTATATTATAAGAGTTGAAATGCGACAAAATGACATGTGCAGGGAAAGTATCCAATGCGTATAACGGTAGAAGGAGATCTATAAGAAAGAAAGAAAGACGGAACAGTTTTTTTGTTTTCCATACAAACGGGATTAATAAAATATTTTCTTACAAAATATCCAATTTTTTCGTAAAAAGTATAGTTGGATAAAAATATAAATAATTAACATCTTAAAATATAAATAACAACAAACGATATAAAAAATAGTAAGAAGATATTAGAACAAATTAAATTAATTCATTTAAGTTGATATTGTAATAAGCAATTGCTTAATTTTTGATTTATTTTTTGTTAGGGGTAGTGATGAAGTGCAGTTAATGCAAAGTCTTAGCATAGTTTTCAGAAAGACAGGAACCAATAATTCAATGATGGAAATTGGCCAAGGAGAAGAAAACAAGTAAAGACATTTCATGGTATGACATGTTGGTTTCTGTGTGCATTGTTTGGACAGGGAGTTAAGGCATACAACAACTATGAGCATTCAAAATCCATAATAATCCTTTTTCATACATCACTTTTTTATTTGGGGGCACACATGCATTAATACTATTTATGATTTGAAATCAATTTCTTCCCAAACTTCGCTATTTTGCAGTAATAGTTATCTTCATGTTGGGTAATGTCACGATTCTAATTGATCCCATTTTTTAAATCTTTTTTAAGGCGGCATCTAGGTATAGTATTTTTCTTCTTTTCTTTATTTTTTAACAGATGACATGTTTCTCTAAAAATAGTTTTATTCAACTAAAGTAGAATCATTATCAATGATATGATTATTTTCTAACATATTTAGTATATTTCTGTACTCATAATTCAAACTTTAAAATATTAATTACAGTAATAATTTTACCCTTGATTCATATATTTAACAGTAACATATGATATTGTTATACACTAAATAGTTTTGCACTGTGCTTTAATAAAAAAGAATTGATTATTTATTATATTTAAATTAATTTGAAATGCAAATGAAGTCTACTATGAAAATTGAGTATAAGAAAAATGTTGAACTCAAAGCAAACAAGGGAATGGAATTTCAACGGAACGGGTTTTGTTGGTCCCCTCATAATTCAAAATCCGCAAGAATCCAACTATTATTTTCTTTTGAGATGAATAAGCAGTCAAAAATATTCAACGACCGCATTTTATTATTTAAAAATAATTCGAAAATATATATAATCCTATTTGCATGCCTAGCTAATGGACACACCGCTTTATTGGCAGTGTGTCCTCTGTTCCCAGAATTGTGTCTGAGAGTGTGTCTAGAACGGATCTTACAATCCCATACTCTCACCCCCTTCTCTCTCTCTTTCTCACTTTCTCTTCCTGCTATTTCAAGCTTTGTACTGTTCGTTTTTCTCTCTCTTCTACTCATGGGTTGGTTGGAGTTGGGACTATCGTTTTCTCGCTCTCGTGAAGTGCATGTGAAGCTTGCTGAGAGATCTGAGGCTTAATAATCCAAACGGGTCGCCTTCCTTTTTCTGATTCAGGCGTTTGAGGTGTTTGCCTTCTACTTTTTTCGATTATACCTTCTTCTTTATTTCTCTCTCTCCTTTTGCTCCCCCCTTTTGGAAGAAATGTTACATCATGTTCTTTACGCCTCTGCTTCATTAACTCCCTCTCATTTTGTCACACTCTCCGGTATAACGTTGTTCTATCTTGAGTGAGTCAGTCAGTGCACTTTTCTGGAGCTTTGAGGGTGTTTGCTTCTTCTCTTCTTTTTGCTTGGTTAGCTTAAAAATTGTGCCTTCTGGCGTTTGAAGCTGTTGGGGGTAGCATCACTATTTGTGTGGTCTGCAAAGTTCCTTCCTTTTGGTTCTTTGGTTAGTTCAATGGGTTTGGTTGAATGTTGGGCTATGTTTGTGGAGTATGTGGTGGGGATTTTGGTGGTTGGAGATTCTTCTTGAAGGGTATTTTTTTGTTACTGGGTCGAATCTCGGTGGGTCTTAGTGTTGGTTTTTTGTGTTCATGGGATAATTGACCATGGGAGTCGCTGTTTCCCTTTTTAGGGAGTTTGAATTCTAGCCTTTTTTTGGCATTTCCGGGGTGATTAATGGGTGTTGAAGTTTGAGCATTTTTTTTTAGTTTTCCTTTTTATGCTATAACAGTGAAAGCTTGGCACTGTTATAGACAAAAATGAGCGTTTTTCTGATTTGTTTTATTAATTTAGAAGGGATTCTGCTGTTAGAACGGCTGGTGTTCTGATCATGACTAGGGCTGTCCGTAGTAGGGTGCTTAAAGATGCCAATGGTGATATTAGTGATCATCTTCGCAACCACATCCATTTGACAAATTGCATTCATCTGAAGAACCACATGCACAAGAACAGCCCCATTCTGGCTGATAGGTCAATCATGAGAGACCTTGTTGTGCTGCAGAGATCGCGGTCTCTTCGAGACCCTTCTGCAAGTCCTCCATCATGGCACTCGCCTTCTGTGGTTGACATGCTTTTCAAAAGAGTTGAAAATGATGCGGCGTCTCAAGGGGGGAGAAGGTCTGTAGGTGTTGAGAGAAGGAAGGAAGGGAGAAGATTATCTGGAACTTCACCACCCTTGGTGAGTATAGCTTCATCAAGAGTTGCCCCAGGTGAGATTGGTAGGGGTACTGATGGGATAACGGCACCTAGTGAACGTAGCAGCAGGAGTGGAGTGGGAGATGGCAGGAGGGTTGGGAGAGAGGAATCTGGTAGGAGGAATGAAAAGCCTGACTTTTTGGATGTTAATCAAGAGGACCCTCTCAATCAAGCTGGGAAAAGTTTGGCTGAAGATGTTATTTCCAGGCATTCCGAGTCTAAAGATAGAAAGAGCAAACAGAGGGCGAAGAATGTTCGAGATTCTCAAGTGAAGACTCTTTCTGAGCAGCTGAATGATGTTCCTTTGGATAGTGATGATCTAGCATCAACAAATATTCATTTTCGTGGAAGGTTTCCTAGACAGGAGAAAATTATCGAGGAGGCAGATTCCCGGGTGCGCAGTAGTGGCAGTGGAATGAATAGGGGGAAAAGGCGTAAGTTTCGAAGTGCTCGAAGAACTCGTGTTGCCACAACATCAAGAGAAATTGGAGCTGAGAATGAACTTTCTGTGGCTTCCAACTCAATAGCTCAGGCTTCAGCCCACCAGAAATATCACTTGGAGGGGGCTGATGAGTTTGCAGATGATAATGTTACTAGGGCTCCGAAAAATGGGTGTGGCATTCCATGGAATTGGTCCAGAATTCATCACAGGGGTAAAACATTCCTTGACATGGCTGGAAGAAGTTTGTCTTGTGGTTTATCAGACACTAGGTTGAAGAAAGGGACATTTGCTGACAATGGAAGACATATTTCTGAGATGCCTGTGGCATCTGAGCATTCGAGCTCATATACGAAGTCTGATGCAGAGGCACTGCCCTTGCTAGTTGAGGCATCTGTGTCTCACGCAAGCACTGAAAATGCTTGTTGGGATCATGACTATTCTGGGGAACTAGGTCTTTTTGGTGATAACTTATTCAAGCGTGATGTTGATTCTGATCTCGCATCCGAAGCTAGATCTGGTGATCAGCGTAAGTTGAGAGGGAATCGCCACGGTCGACACCAAAGTTTAACACAAAAGTACATGCCTCGAACCTTTAGAGATATGGTTGGGCAAAATTTAGTGGCACAAGCTCTTTCTAATGCAGTAATGAAGAGAAAAGTTGGATTGTTGTACGTGTTCTATGGTCCCCATGGCACTGGAAAAACTTCTTGTGCACGCATATTTGCAAGAGCTCTGAATTGTAATTCTTCAGAACACCCAAAACCTTGTGGATTTTGCAATTATTGCATAGCGCATGATATGGGCAAGAGTAGAAATATAAAGGAAGTAGGTCCAGTTAGCAATTTTGACTTTGAGAGCATCATGGACCTACTGGACAATATGATTGTTTCTCAGCTTCCATCACATTACAGAGTATTTATTTTTGATGACTGTGATACTCTGTCGACGGATTGTTGGAATGCTATATCGAAGGTCATTGACCGAGCACCTAGACGTGTCGTTTTTATCCTTGTCAGTTCTAGTCTTGATGTCTTGCCTCATATAATAATATCCAGGTGTCAAAAATTCTTTTTCCCAAAGCTGAAGGATGCGGATATTATACATACTCTGCAGTGGATTGCGACCAAAGAAGGTCTAGAAATTGAGAAAGATGCCCTGAAACTGATTGCATCAAGGTCGGATGGATCTATGAGAGATGCTGAGATGACGCTTGAACAACTTAGTTTACTTGGACAGAGAATATCCGTTCCTCTTGTTCAGGAATTGGTAAGCTGTTTATTTGTTAGTGTGTTTCTGTCATGACTCATTCTTACACTGGATTATATTTCTACTGTAAACTACTGGAGTTATTTTTTGTTAATTTGCTATGCATGAATTGCCCTGAAGTTAAATCCTTTGTTCAGGTAGGGCTAATCTCTGATGAGAAATTGGTGGATCTGCTTGATTTGGCATTATCTGCAGACACAGTTAACACCGTGAAGAATTTAAGAGTGATAATGGAAACCGGTGTGGAGCCATTGGCTTTAATGTCACAACTTGCTACAGTAATTACAGATATACTTGCTGGGACCTATGATTTCACAAAAGAAAGGCGAAGAAGGAAGTTCTTCCGTCGACAACCATGTGAGTAGAATAATCGCATATTTGTAGACAGCACCCAGTTTTTTAATTTAAGCCTCATCATTTTGTAAAAGCATATGCATTGTGCATAGACATCTTTTTTCCACCAGAATTGTCCGTCTTGATAAATCTTTTATATGGCTAATTCCTTGAATATACAGTTTTGTCATAGTGCAGGCTGGAGAGTCTTGCTCTAGTTTCATACTTATATTTTCCTTTGTTATACTTCCAAAAATTGATGATACTAATTTCTATTTCAGTGTCCAAAGAAGACATGGAAAAGCTGCGCCAAGCTCTGAAAACTTTATCTGAGGCTGAGAAGCAACTTAGGATGTCCAATGACAAGCTAACATGGCTGACAGCTGCTTTACTTCAGCTTGCTCCGGACCAGCAATACGTGTTACCAACATCATCTGATAATAGTTTCAACCATAGTCCATTCACTCTAAAAGATGTAGATGCGAGAGAAGCTGCTAGACTGAATGGTAATCCTGTTGACATTCCTAACAAAACTAGACGACTATCAATGGATGCTAGAATTGAAAATTTCCATGCTGGAAGCTCAGCAGATGGTCTGACAAGGGGTCTTGGTTCTGAGAAAAAGCGACATAGTGTGTCTGGTTTTACTCCTCAACATACACATTTCCAAGCCACTGATAAGATTAAGACGAATGAGAGGCAACTTTTGGGTAAAGGCCGGAAAGAAATTGGAGAGATATGGTTAGAGGTGCTTGAGAGAATACAAGTTCCTGGTCTGAAAGAGTTTCTGTTTAAAGAAGGCAAGCTGATCTCTGTTAGTTTTGGGGCAGGTGAGTGTCAAGTCTGCACAATGCTTACACAACAACACATCTAATAATATTTTGTATTCATATGATTAAAATTTTCCCCTCAAAAATGCAATTCTCCGTGTTGATATAATATTCATAATTTTTTAAATGCATTTCAGATCTAGAGGAACTGGTGGATAAATTAGTCTTCATATATCTAGCTGTAGTATCATGCCAAAGTCCTGAAAGCCTTGTTTGCCAGAATTGTTAATGTTATTATTTTTATCATAAAGTTGAAATGGCTAACATTCCTGTGATGCTCACCTTTGGTGGTGTCATAATCAGTGTTAACAATGTTTTACATGAATTCCAGGTTGGGAATAATTATGGAATGAATTGACTTTGCATGTGATTATTCCGAATATAGTGTTGTCAACCTGATGGTCTTGTATTACTATTACTATTATAGTAGATTGAAAAATTGGTTCAGGAATCAGGGTCTGATCTAGAACTTATAATAAATTTAGGAGAGGTTAGTCTGCAGCAAACACTACCTTACTAAAACTTACTATGAGCTTTATCTTTGAAGTATTTTTGTTTCACTCTGTGCTTGTGCATCTTAGATGATATATCTTGTTAATAGTATTTTTCCATTTTACCAGTTGACCTTTTGTATCTTGCTTAATACTGCTCCTGTTTAAGTTTTACTCTACAAATTAACATTCATTATTTATCTATATTTTATGGTTTATGTTCCAGCTCCAACTGTGCAGCTAATGTTTAGTTCTCATTTGACCAAATCTACTGCCGAGAAGTTCACAGGCCAAATCTTACAAGCATTTGAAGCTGTCCTTGGATCTTCTATAACAATAGAAATTAGATGTGAGTCAGGCAAAGATGCTGGATCTGCTGTTCAACAGCCTCCTACATTGCCTACTACTAATGATATTCTGTCTCAGATAAGAGACTTTAATGGTGTTGGTTCTCAAGCTCATCCAACATTAACTGATTCTGTTGAAAAAAGAAGGGGTGAAATTGTAGAAGAAGCATCTTCTCAAGTGGAGCACAAGACTAATGAGCAGCAGGTAGATGGTCATGGAACGTCTTATAGAAAATTAGAAGGTAAAAGTATAGGACACACATCAGTTTCCCAAAACAAGCCAATTGTTAAGTCACAGTTAGACCAAAAAAAGCTTATGGAGCAAAATCAAAGTCGAAGTCTTGTAAGAAGCAAAGTATCTCTTGCACATGTAATCCAACAAGCAGAAGGCCAGAGAAGTGGGTGGTCAAAACGTAAAGCAGTTTCTATTGCTGAGAAGCTTGAACAAGAGAATTTGTAAGTTACCATTCCACCGTTTTGATAGAGATTGTTAACGTGAATGTTTTGAATTATTAAGCTTTGGAATTTGGTGTTATCTTGTTTGAGTGATATGGTAATGTCTGTTATAACTCATCACTGACGATTAGTTTGAAAATCATTTACTCCTTAGGAGACTGGAGCCAAGATCAAGAAGCTTGCTATGCTGGAAAGCATCAAGAGCAACTCGGCGAAAGGTAGTTCATTTTATTGAGTTTTGTAAACAATTCATCAAGGGCATGATTGTGTTGCTTGTGATATCCATTACTTTCGTGGTTTACATGTGACAATTCGTCTAAGTTATTGACGTTAGATGTGACCTTAGTGTGGCAATTTATTCAATTTTTGATTATTATACATTAGTACATTATTATTGATGTATTTAATTCATTGGTTTGGCAGCTGTCACGGTTGAAAATTCGTAGTCGAAAACCACGTGCATTGCTGAATCTGGTCTCGTGTGGGAAATGTCTGTCTACAAAATCTCCGAGGTAGTTTGCATGTTGGAATGATTCAATACCCATTTGTATTACCTGTATTTAGGCTTTTTCCTCAAGTGTTATAGGGTCAAGCCTTTTCTATTCTTCTTTTCATTTAATTCAATAAAAGCATGTAGCTATATATATCTGATGAAGAAAATGTAGGAAAGTAGTAAATCCCATTTTAGTGATAAGATGTTGTATATTTTTCCTTACCATAAATTTTATGCAAATTTTAACTCAGCTCCACGTACTACTCGTTATTTTGTTTTGTAAGAAATTTGATCTTTTCGTCCGCGAGTTTCGAACAGAAGACAGTTTAAAACATTTTCAATTTTTTAAGATTCTGAGTAAAAAAAAAAAAAAGAGTAGAAATTTGAAAGTTTTGGGTGGAAGAAAATTGATAGCAAAAGAAAATTCGGCTAATTTTGAAATCAGAAGAGCTTAGTTAGGAATATTGAAATTGGAATTATCAATTCTGGTGAGTCTATTACATTCACCATCAATGTTTTGATAAGCTATTGACTGGATTTAGAAAATTTAAAAATTTCCTTTTGAAATTTTGAAAATTCTAAAATCTATAAAACTCAAATTAAATTTCAAAATTCGAGAAATCTAGAATTGAATTACAAATTTGAGAAAATCTAGAATTGAGTTTCAAATTTTGAAAAATTTCTAAATTAGATTACGAAATTCAAAAACTCAAAAATCAAATTTTAAAATTAAAAAATATTCAGAATTGGATTTCAGAATTTCAAAAATTCAGAACTGAAATTTCAAATTAAAGAAAATTCAAAATTAGATTTCAAAATACAAAATTAAAATAAGATTTTGAAATCTGAAAAATTCAAAATTTGATTTTCAGATCCAACAAATTTCAGAACCGATTTTTGAAATTCTAAAATTTCATAACCAGATTTAATAATATATATATATATATATATATATATATATATATATATATATAATTCCTACGATTATAATGGACAAAATGAAATTTACGGGTGTAGAAAGAAACCGTGCAGGAAATAGCCCCTCCAACCAAACTTCTTGTTGCTAGCAAGCCCAATGAACTTCCTCGTAGGTGTGATGTTTTAAACTTCTTATTTTTTATCAACCGAAATTATGTTATATCAATTTCATACAACTTGTTTAAATTAATAATTTTCATAAAATATTACACTATTTTAATTTAATAACTAATAATATTTGTTCAATGTCCCACTTCAACAATGTATTTTAAAAATAAATATATATATATATATATATATATATATATATATATATATATATATATGTGTGTGTGTGTGTGACTATTTATTTATTCTTATATACAAGTGATTGACTCCTTCCTAACATCTTCCACGGAAAAGAAAAATAGGTACTGCACATTGCTGGTTTTAATAATATTAATTGTAATAATGATAGAGTAATAATAAATAATAATAATAATAGATTAATAATAATAATATTAATTTTCTAATTTTAAATAACAACTTCATATTTATTTTAATATAATTTTCACTATTTATATTTAAATTTATATCATCTTTATCGTAAACAAATAAAATACTAATCACATATAATTTTATTTATTAAAATATTTTTTAATGTATCATATTTATCACATTATAAATAACTTTTATTTCAAATCCACTTAAATTACAACATCTTTTTCTTAATTCAAATAATATTATAATCCACTCTTCATTTTCTGAAATATATCTATTCAATCTTTCTCCCAGTGAAACATACAAACAAAGTTTCATCAATAAAAAGAAATAGCAAGAAAGAAGGCAATAATAAAGTAAATATTGTTCAAAATTATTAGAAAGTGTGCAGCTATGAATACAATTTAACGAGTTTTATATAATATCTTGTGAGTATAATAAAATGCACTAACTTCACCTTTTCCATACCAAAATCACAAAACCAAAAACAAATAGTCCTTTTTTTTCAACAATTGGCTTTTTAAGACATTTTTGAATAAAAACCGAATATGTTAATTATTTTTTCCAAAGTATCAGATCCCACATTTCAACTTTCACTCAACTTTTGAATATTTCTTTGTTTCTGCATACAACAAGAAGTGTTTTTCAAGGGTCTTTAAAGTGCAATGGGAGAACCAAGTACTTTTATATATTTTTTATTTTTACTTTTTTTTTTCTTTCTTTTTTACAATTACCACATTGCTTTTAAAAATACTCTTGAAAATAGACTATGAGTGATGATATATGATTGCTAAAAGATAATTTTTTTTCTCAATAAATAATTGGTGTTTTAGTGTTTAATGGAGAATGTTCAATTATTTACCATAAATAAAATTCTAAAATATAATTTTTTAAATACATGCCTCGTATTATAATTAAATTTTATGCCGAATAAACTTTAATATATAATGTTTTTAAATGATTGAAATGCAATTAAAAAAATAAAACAAAAGGGGAAAGATGAAAGAGATATAGAATTAAGTAGATCAAAGATATAGGAAAGAAATGAAAAAATCAACTAGTTTAACTCATCCTTACATTGTAAATATATATAATGATATTTTACATATTTTAAGTAATGATAATTTAAAAAAAGGTATATTAAGTATTCTTTAATACTTTGAGTGCAATGTTTTCTGGTGCTTGTTCTTTTTTTTTTTTTATCACTTTAAGGAATTACTTGGCTTATACTGCGTCTTTTGCTCAAAATAAATGGAAACTGAGTTGATGCAGCAATTAAGAAATTTGTGAAAAGTGGAAGGAAAACGCAGGAGCTATGGCAGACGCAGATGATACTCTTGGAAGTACGTTTAAATTAGATGATATATTTGCATATGCAAATACTGAAGAAGTGAGTATTGATGTTGGTGAAGCACAGCTGCCATGGCTGGGAGAGCTAGACAGTATGATTTTTAATTGCTTTCTTTTCACTTATTTAATTCTTCACTCACAACCGTTACACAAATAATATATTTTTATTATTCATAATTGCATCACATCTATCTATTATATTTTATACTTATAATTTCAAATAAATAAAACCTTTTTCTATTTATCTTTAATTTTTCTCTATATTATTTAAAAAATCAGGAAATGACAAAATATTTTATTGTTTTAAGTTTCACATGTTTTGCTTTAATTATTGTCCTCTTTTATTGCTTTAATCAATAAATAATATTAGTTGTATACGTTTGTCGAAAGTATAACGGGAAACTATATTTAAATTAACGATGAGAGAATATGCATTAAGATTGTTATTCACAGTCTATGAATTCAATTTAATAACAAAATTATTCCCTTCTGTGACGGGCAAATAAGTGAAATGTGGTTATATTTTGATGCATGTGTATTTATAATTTACCTATTTTATAAAGTGTTCTATTGTTTAAACATATATATGACATATATTTCATGTAATGGAAAAGGTATTTCAAAATGAATTATTTTGTGTGATATTGATTCTATCGAGACCTATCTAGCTAGCATAATTATAATCTATATTCAAATTTCGTCACCACCCAAATTGTATTTAATTTAACAAAGTTTAATATATTTTCACGGTCTTAACTTTTTTTTAGCCAAACATTGGTATGCTCAAGACATTACAATAAAAGAATGTTAAATATGTTTTTAGTTCTTATACTATTAAGCGGTTTTGGTTTTAATCTCTCTTTACAAGTAAGTTACATTTTAATCCTCCTCCTTAAGAAAACTTTGATTTTAGTCCTCCAAGACTAACATAGTTAAAAACCAGCTGATGTGGTTAACGGTAGACTGACATGATTTTTTTTTTACGCTGAGTCAGTTTTTCTCACCTTTTCTCCCTCTCTCTCACCTACAACGCACCGATCTTGCGGCTGGATTTCCACCACCGCCATCGCCGGCGAGGATTTCCATCAGCGTTGTTGCTCACAGCCAAAATCTCCACAACACCACCGCTCCCCCGCTGCATCATCGTCGGGATTGTCCTCCATCGTCATCGCACAACCTGCAATGAGGAAACAACGAACCCCATGGCAGCCATTGATGCAGCCGAAGCACCTCTGCAAAATCGAGTCTCTTGCGGTTCATATCCAACACGCCTTCGAAGCAGAGAGAATCCCCAGATCAGGTTCGTCCATCAACCTTCGTCGCGCCACCAGGCGCCGCTGTCACTGGAGCACCTTGAGTTTGTCTCCTTCGCCTCCATCCTCGCGTCTCAAACCCTGCGAATTAAAAACCAGAACAGCGACCGCAACACCAGGTGAAACTAGTTCACGCCGTCATCAATATGCTCCCATAAACAAACCAGAATCGCGAATTCAAATTATGAAGCAATCTACTAGGAAGCCCACCATCATCGTCAAAGCCGAGGGCTAATGAAACACCCCGTCCATGGTCGCTTCCTCCGGCACCCTCTTCTTCAACCACCCCTTCTTTCTCTCTCTCCACCAACTTCATCTTCTCTGTAACCAAAACCACCACCTCTGCCACCCCCTCCTCCAGTTTCTCCTTCTTCCTCAACTCCTATTTCTTCTAATTCCACTTAGGGTGGTAAGAATTGTGGTAAGAGATTTTTTTTCTGTCTTTCTGTTGCCAGTTGGTCCTGCTTTTTTCTGCCTGGTGCTTGTGGTTTTGGAGTATGTTTCTTTTCTGAAGTTGTGTGGTTTAAGGAAGAAGAAAGGTTTCGGTTAGTAAGGGGTTTCATGCCTCAAGGGTAATTAGAAATGGGTCTTTTGGGATAGTGTATAAGGCTTTTTTTGAGTCTTTTGGGACAATAGTTGCAATAAAATGTCGTCGGCATAGCAATATCTCTTTTCCGGTGAGAGAAGGAGAGTTGAGGTTTGATAGTAGAGGGACGAAGATGTAAGGAACGAGTCAGAGGGAAAGGGAGTGAGAAAAGTTAGGAAAGATGTCAGTAAAAAAATACATGGCATACCATCGTTAATGAGATCAACTTTTTTTTAAAGCCTTTAGTTTTGGAGGACTAAAATCAAGTTTCCTTAAAGAGGAAAACTAAAAACAAAATGACTTAATAATACGGAGACTAAAAACATATTTAATCCAAAGGTATTTGCAAAAAATATTATTTGCAGTTGACAAAAAAAAAACATAATCTCGGTCATATATGTTATTTTAAAAAGTAAAAATTGATATAATGTGCAAAGGTAGTTTGATCATATAAAACATATTAATATAAAGGCTATGAATTAAAATAATTTTTTTAGAATGTTATATTAATATTTAATATATCGGAAGATAAGTAAAAGTAATATTCAATTAAAATAACTTTGTTTTAAATATAAAATTATATAATGATCTTTTAGAAGACTTTTAGATTAAGATTTTATAGTTTAAATTTTAAATATTTATAAAAAACTGTTACTAAACTTTGATTATAACATTAAAGATAAAGTTTAAAAATACAATACATTATAAAATGTCGTATATACAAAAGTTAAATAAAAAAACAAAAATTCTATTTTCACGATAAATAAAAGAAAATAGTTGTTTATAAATAGAAAAACGTTTAAATTAGAAAGATAGAATTTTATGGGTATTATATCACTTTTAAGATTAAGAAAGCTTTGAATGAAAATATAAAAATCTCACATAAGTAAACAAAAAGTAATTCAAAAGTAATATTTATACGTATAAATGAAAAAATTATACAAGATTCATAAAATTTCAATTATTGTATACATTTTAATACGTGATAAATTCTTTTATAGTATTGAATACCAACAAATTTTGTTACCCTAAAAGAATTTGGATAATATTGATTGAATATAATAATATATTTTATTGGAAATCAATCATAATGCTTTTTTACAATTTTCTTTCATTTCAATATAAGACACCCCTGAAGATTTAGAAATTTGATTGTGTAAAAATGCAGGAAAAGATAAAAGGGAAATATATGTGGCAGCAGCTTCAGGAAATTGGAGTGAGACTTCCTCATGTTGCCGAATCCATCCTTATTGGTGGCAAATTCCAATGACTGATAGCAGACTTACAGCCCTACACATTGCTGTAATTATGGGAAAAACCAGTTCTGTACAAAAGCTGATAAGTTGTATGAACATGCAAGATTTGGAAATTCCTATGGTAGATAGGAATACACCCTTTTGTTTGGCTGCCATAACAGGCAACATCCGAATTGCTGAAATTCTGTTGAACAAGAATGGAAGGTTGCTGTGGATCAGAGGCCGAAAAAATATGCTGCCGATTCAATTAGCATCTTCTGCAGGCCACCTTAAAATCACAGAGTTCTTACTTCAAAAAACATTAGAGAACCTACACGACCTACAAAACAATCTAACATTCGAAGAAGAAATCGTCAAGCTATTTTTCTTTACCATCACCAACAGCCTTTACAGTATGCTCATCCACCGTCACAACTGTTTCACTGCACTGTCTGCTTTCTTCACTTTGCATGTTAACAATAATTTATCATTCTGCCATTTTTCTCTTGCCTAATCGTTCCTGCATAATCTTCTTTCACTTCATTATGCCCATTACAGCTGTCGCATCAGACTTGTTGGATCGCTATCCAAAATTGGTTACTGTAGAAAATGAAGAGCGATCGACACCTTTGGAAATCCTTGCTCAACTTTGTGAGTACTTATAACTCCTAAGAACTTTATTTTTCTAGCTCATAGATGTTACTTTAGTTTTGTGAACCTGATTCCATAGCCAGGGGTGCACTGCAATTTGTAGTCCTTTTTCTCTCGCGTATACCCTACAAATACATACCTTCTTGCCCTAGACGTATCCACATGTACAAGACGATTATCTCCAAATAATAATATATAGTTTCCAACAGGATCGCACTGTTGAATCTAAGCGAAGCCGATGTACTTCGACTAACAAGGTTTGTCTTGTCAGGTGATAATGAAAACACTATATGTAATGAGAAATAAATAAATAAATAAATAAAAAGATAAAAGAGAAATTTAACTCTTTAATTAAAAGAGAAATTAAAATGCAACATGTACTTTATTAAACTAAATACCATGCTCAGATGACTAATAATTAATTTAAACTCAATGGCAGCATTGTCCAAGGAAATTACTGACCATCTAAAGTTAGTGAGCTCGATGTTTAAGCGAATGGAAGAAGTGAAAGAGTCTCTCAACTCTGAACAATTGTCAAAGGCGATGTTTGATGCAGCAAAATATGGAAACGTTATGATATTAGAATGTCTTTTTGAGTACCATCCATATTTGCTATTTGAAGTGAGTTCAGAGAAAAGAAGCTTACTTCACATTGCTATTCTATATCGACAAGAAGATATATACCGACTAATATTAAGCAAGGGAGATTCCAAGGATTTGATGACACAATTAGTTGATTTTGAGGGTAACAATGTTCTTCACTTAGCTGGAAAATTGCGTCCTGAACCAACATTTGTATTACCAACAGAACATGTTCTAATGCGTAGCGAGGAGTTATGGTTTCAGGTATACAATTCTACTTGATTAATTAGGATTTTTCCTATATAACAATAACATTTGTTTACGGTAATTTTCTTAAACAGAAAGTGGAGCAAATAGTTCCACCTGCAATGAAAACAATGAGAAATAAAGGTGGTTTGACTCCTAAAGAAGAATTTTATCGGTCCCACAAAGAGTTGCACACAAAATCTGTTTCTGGAGTGAGAGGTTCTGCAAATACTTTACTAGTGGTGGCAACTCTTATCATCAGCTTAGGGATTACCGGAGCTATAACAGTTCCCATCGATGATATTGATAGTACAATCACTCCAATGTTTCGGAAGAAGACATGGTATACGTTATTTTTTGTGACAATTTCAATTGGAACATACTTATGTGCTTCATCTATATTGTTCTACGCTTCAATTATTCTTCCCACAAGGTGGAAACCAGAACATGAGTATGTAGGGTTGGTGCAAATAAAGTTGGAATTTGGGAATATGGCGCTTTTTTCCTCCCTTGGATTCATGTTCATTGCCATTGCTTCGGGTTCCATATTGATCTTTGACTTCTTACCCAACTGGATCTTTTATTTCATTGCTGGGATTGGTTGTATCCCATTGATT
Organism: Vigna reflexopilosa; assembly: GCA_027742785.1. Classification (NCBI taxonomy): domain Eukaryota; kingdom Viridiplantae; phylum Streptophyta; class Magnoliopsida; order Fabales; family Fabaceae; genus Vigna; species Vigna reflexopilosa. The sequence goes on along the minus strand of CM050926.1, from coordinate 31,474,682 downwards.
GTGCATCCTACGCTTGACTATGGTCTATGGACTCACTCTGCCACCTCCGTGTTTACCTTTTGCCTGACAGCTCTTCGGCAGAAGGCAAACTTGTTATCTCCAATCCGCGGTTAACTTTAATCCATTCTTGGAATAAATTAGTATATAGTATTTTTGTGCTCAGAATTGTGTCTCTTTAGCAACATGGAAAGTTTGCCAGATAGTTTTAAATTACAATATCTTGTGTGATTACTTTTATACGTGAATCTATAATATACCTTTTTTTCTACTCATCAGAAAACAGATCTTATGTATATGGCTTTGAAATGGTGAATAGTAAGGTCAACATTTACTAGCCTCAGATTGGCTCCCAAATCACTCTTAGAGATAGGTTGAACTCATTCTAAGATGGAAAATTTTACATGGAAACCATAAATAAAAAATAAAAAATAAAAAATTCTACACCTAAACCTAATATCAAAGGTGTTAGGATTCCAAGTACCACATAAGGTAAAAATGAGAAAGTATATAACAACATATAAGGTTGAAGATCTATTAATTCATTGTCTTAAAGTTTTGGGTAAAGAGTAGTGTTAATTTCTTATATGTTCGATTCAGATCTTATTAGTGTTGTATTTCTCCAGTTATCCTCCTTTCAATAAACTCAAAAGTGATATCAGATGGTTCATCTTGATGACTGACTTATACGAATATAATGACTCTGTATCGAAAATCTTCTTGACAAAGACTTCTAGATAAATGTTAACGTGTTTCGTTAAGATAAACGACGGTATCAAAAGATACTCGTAGATGAGAACTTTATCGTCTTCTTCCTTATAAAAGACATTTGTATTTGTATGAAATGTGCTTAATAAACTAATAATATCCAAGATTATAAATGGTCAGAAAAAAAAATACTGGGAGCACCTATAATTTTTAATATTAAGGAGTCAGAAAAATTCGAATCCGGCCCGACTTATCACGCGTTGGTGGGTAAACGGGTTAGCTCACTGGTTCACTTAATTACAATTTTTTTTAAATGAAAAAAAATTACAAACTTTCTATAATTCAAATCTAAACAAATTTCACTTTCAAATTTCATTCTCAACATGGTTGTTTAATTAATTTTGGAAATAGGAAAATTAAATATTTTTTTCAAGCAAAAAAAAAAATATCTTTTTATTAATTTAAATTTTAATGAAATAAAATTAGGTAGGTGGGTTGGTGAGCCAACCCAGCCCACCACAGATTCAACCCGCATGAGCCGAGTTTAAATAAGCCGGATTGAAATCCGATTCACATAAAAAAAATTTCAAATCCAACCCAGCCCGAATCCGTGATGGGTCGAATTAATCCACAGATTGTGAACCATTTTTAGAGCTATAGTTTAATATTAAAATCCCTTTTGTGTGGAACAATAATACGAATTAAATTATTAAGGGTAGTTAGGGTTTTGCTGTTACTTTTGCATATCATAGTGGTGGGCCCGCGTTTCAATTTTTCTCTCATCAATGAAATTTTTTTTCTTCCTGCTTGCTTCTCAGGAGAGAAAATAAATATGCATAGAGTAAATTAATGAAAAATAAAGTGAAGATTTGAGTAGTTTAATTAAAGAGAAATGAAAAGAGACCAAAAGAAAGTTGAAAGAGATTATTATAGAAAAGTAAATGAAATTACAAAATTACTTTTAATAAAGTATTTTTTTTTATTCATTACTTCACCAAATTTCATTAATTTTTATTTCAATATTCACTCATCTCCCTATCAAAACTCAACTTTAAAGGCGGATCAATTATAGGATAAGAAAGATAGTGAGACATACCAAAAGTAAAAATACAATCCACAAAATGACAAAGAAAAATACCTACAGTAGCTCATCACAATCTTTTGAAAATTCTAAATCTATGTATATCCTTTATTTATTTATTTTAGAGTGTGTTTTTTTAAGATGAATTTAAGTAGATTTAAAAATAAAATTTTTGTATTTTTTTTAAGAGATCTTGACATAAAAGTGAATAAATTCAAGAACGAAGTTTATGAATGAATTGAATTAAATTTAAAAATTAAATTTTAATAAATTAAAATGTAATTTTTTTATTCTTATAGATAAAATTAATATATTATTATCTAATAATATTATTTATTATATATAATTATATGGGAATAGCTTCCTCATGTTTAGAACCGATTTCCTCTTGTCTTAGAATCGATTTCCTTTCTTATAGTGAAATCCAAAATTTGATTCATTCTCTCAAAACTGATTCCGTCACTAAAATATCAATTCGAACAATCTTATTCTTTGACCAGCATATGAACATAAAAAAATGAAAGTGTAATTTTAACTAATGTAGTTTGTTTATTATAGTATTAACGCTCTCAAATCACTCCACTTTATATGATATTGCAAAAACATGGTATTCTGCAAATTTACTCCGTTCTTCACTCTTAAATCTTTCGTATGAAACTTAACAACTTAATTAGCGCAAATTGATGTCTCACAATGCTTGTGAACAACAAATCTAGCCAAGAGAATACCTACGAAAAGAAAGATAACATATGAAAAGAGTGTGGAAAAAAAGAAGAAGTTAACTTGACAATATTAGACCACATATGTAATTTATGTTCTTACATATTATTCTTTTCGGCCACTGATAAAATTATATTTTTATTTGAAAATATAAAATAGTTTAGGATAAATTAAGTAAGAAAGTAAAAGGATTAATTTTTTTATTAAGTGATGGAAATGTGTAGAAAAATTATAAGGTGTAGGGGGATAATTTTGTCAGATGTAATTAGTTTTTCAGGTGCAGATAGCATTCCCAGGGTTCAGTTACGTTATTGTATTAATTGATTAATGTCATCTTTCTTTATGGCATCATTTTCATTTGGTTGTGTACCCTCCATGAATCTTACCTCATTTGGAACATGTGACAACTTAAATATTTGATTAGAAACTTGTCATTAGACTTGTCGTTTCCATTCCTAACCTATGAGCTGGTTCTAACTCCATAAAATAGGAAGTATTTTTAAAACCCCTGTCCCCAAAGGCGCAGATGATATTCTAAATGTATCCTCATTGGTGGCGAATTCCATTAAATGGATCGCAGTAAGTATAACAAAAACTAGTTTTCTAGAAAAGCTTGTGAATTGTATGAAGATACAAGATTTGGAAACTTGCAAGGCAGAAGTGAACACAGCCTTTTGTTGGCTGCGATAACTGGAAATGTGCAAATTGCTGAAATTCTAGGTTGCAAATTGTTGGACTTGGTTCTTTGGTATTCGTGCTGCATTTTACCCTTCACTATAGTTTGTGGAGCACTTTAAATGTGCATTTTACCATTAACATTTACATCTTTTCTCAATTGAATTACTCTTAGATACAATATGTTTTTTTTTTTCGTTAAATCCTTGTAAACTTTAACTTTATCAAGTTTGTTGTTTTAGGTCTTGAGAATAATTTATTAGAAAATTTCAGTATCAATGAGAAATTACTTAAACTTATATTAGAGATTAATATTATTATTAATTTATCAAAGTCTTAAAGATAATGAACTTGTAATTTATCTTTTCTGTACAATGTTCATTATTCTCATCTTTTTTAAAATTTATATTTAAATTTCTAACAATTATTTTCTCAAATTTGAATCAGGATGCATCATCTTTTGAAATACTCAAATTTATTTTATAAATATATATAAAAATATGTAAAGATTAAATATATAAAATATATTAAAATTCAAAACATTTTTTTAATATTTATATATATTGAAGTGTTCCGATGCAAGTTTTCTGGTTTTATTTTTCCTTGTCGGTATCAGAAGTAGGTGTCATCTTTTATTTCAAGTCTATCGAATAATATCATCGAATAATATTATTAAGATATGAATCTTCGCACATATGAAGTATTATTTGTTTTGAAGTCTTTTTTTATCATGTTTTTATTTTTAAAAGACATTTCAAATTATGAAAGAAAGAAAAAAAAATGTAAGACTATTGGGTATAAAAAGAATATAAAAAAATAAAATTCTCTCAATTATAAATAAGCATGCTGGACCAATGCCACCCAGTATGGATTGACAGCTGTTAAAAAATAAACTCAAATTAACTATATTTAAATATGAGAGTTGAAAGCCAAATTTTGTATGACTATAAGGACTAAATGATAACTAGATTTAATTTTTAATTAGAACACGTCTCATATTTTAAGGATTAGGTTTAATGCTACTTGGAAAATTAAACTGCAGAGCATCTGGATCTTGGCACTTTAATTCACATCACAGTTTACATCTTGGACTTGCTCCTTTTCATTATTAATAAAATCCATTTAAAATTGTCTCTGGATTTCGTCCGCACATGCTTAATACAACAAAACAAAACATAGGAATAGTAAAAGAGTCACAGCAGACCCATTATCAACATCATAGTTTGAAAGTCATTTTCTCTACTCATTATTAAAATCATTTTTCTAGGACTTACTGTTTTTTTGTCAAAAAAAGCAATTATAGTAAGGCCATTTAAATTTAAAAGCACCTTTCACACTTTCAACTCGCATTAAAATATTAGTAACTTTTGTTTAGTTGTGTTTGGTGGTTCAAGTTAAATTGATTTAAAGATTCAAGAAGAAAAAAATCTGGTGAGAGAACAGTGTAAAAGGTTTGAATTATTATCAAAGATCCTCTGAGAAGAAAGTTGTCGCACTTTATACTAAACGATGAAGATCACCGTCCACCGTCCCTATTTGCGGTGGCCGGAATGTCAATTGTGAAAAGTAACTGAAATACACCACCAGAGTCCTCCCTACACGACTTAACGGATAGCTTAAACGGAATTATGGCAGACTCAGACGCAAGTATCCTGCCAGCTGCAGATGACATTCCCAAGGCCGAGAGTATGTTTTGCTCTAAATTATCAATGAAATTTTTTTACTTTTAGTTTTGTGAAATCCATGGATGCCTGCAAAGTTTGAATTTTGTACATTCCTTGGTATTGTGCTTGAATTCAATAATGAACAACGCATTTACTTTTTCAATTATGATAAAAACATTACTTTTGGTAAATGCATCTGCAGATTTTACTCAAGTGGGTATTGTCGTAAGTGAAGAACGAGGCCGACTCCAGGTTCAAGAAGATAAAATTTCTGTTTCAGGTAAAAAAAGATTAACTTTTTTAATACTAATTATTTTAGATTTTTAAGAAAAAAATGTTTCAAAATAATTTTTAATATTTTTTAGTATTAACTATTTTATTTCTTCAATAAAAAATTAAAAAATAAATAAAAACATAATCAAATATCTCGTACTTAAATTTTCTTTATCTCCATATCCGAACTTAAAGTCATTTTTAAAAAAGGACATCATCTTCGACAACACTGGATTTGAAAGCTGATTTTTTAGCCAGACAGTGTGACTTTTCAAAATTTTATATTCTGTTCTTAGATTCAAAATTTATTTTAATTATTAGTGACAATATTTAGACAATTTAACTAAGGAGTGATATTTCACATTTATTTTATATTTATTATAAAGATAAAATATCATAAAAATATAATATTTTATACTTTTTAAAGTAAAATATAAGAAAAGTAATGTTAAATGAATGAAAAATATTTTATGTATTTCAACAAATATTTTTCTTAAGTGATATATCTTATAAAGATATTATAGAAAAGAGAGGAAAAATAACATAAGGTATTAAGAACGTTCTGGGCTTTAATTTGTCTATTTAAAATGGCTGACAAGTTACTTCTGTGTTAGGGAAAAAATATTAATCTAAATTTATTTGATTTTTTTTTAATTTTTTTCCTTAAAGTCTTAAGCAAAAATTTATTTGGGTATTTTCGTTTCGGATGCATATGAGGGAATTATAAAATCTCAAATGAAGTATTTTTAAAATCTTTGAAAAAATCAAAATATTTTAAACAGTAAATCAATAGTTTTTTATCAACAAAAAAAAAACTTTTCGTAAAATAGTGACGACATATAGAATTTATTCATTATATATCATGAATTTATTTCTTTCTCTATTTTTATTCACATTCAATGTCAAGACCAGATGTAAAAATGTTATGAAATTAGAATCTAATTTAAGCCATTAAAAGAATGGAATTGTAAATGATAATTTCTCATGAATTTATAATGTGTTATGAGTGTATTACATTTACTTATAGTTTTCATAACTGATTATGAATTTTGTATTTTACTATCATGGTGTATCCTAATGAAAAATGTTTTGGAATAATCTAAATTTGGGTAATGTTAGTTATATTAGTATATAAAAGGCTTTTAAAATCATTTAATATGTTTTGATTTGGATAACAATAAGATCTTTTAAAACGTGATGATTTGTATAAATTTTGAAATTTTTTGCTTCGATTCTAAACTGAAATCTATGTTTTGGTATAATAATACAGAACCTAAAGAGCATTACCAATGTATTCTATTCAGTGGTGTTCAGAAGTATCATATTAACGATTAAATAAAACTTATTAAGTAGCTTGACTGTATATTATTAGTGTAAAACATATTTATAAAGGCAGTAAACAGGTATATATATATTTTATTTAAAATTGTGATATTTAGTATAATATCTGTGTAATGTAGATAGAGGTAAGTGAAAGTTATGAAAAGAAAATTGATTGTATGAAGTACATGAGATGCAGAAAGTGGTAGAAGGAAAATACATATAGCAGCAGTTTCTGGAAATTGGATCGAGGCTTCATCCGATTCCAGAATTCCTTCTCGATGGTGGCGAATTCCACTAAATAGTCGTGGAATGACAGCCCTTCATGTTGCAATAAGCATGAGAAAAACCAGTTATGCAGAAAAGCTGGTTAATTGTATGCAAATTCCTGATTTGGAAATTCCCATGGTAGATGGAAACACAGCCTTTTGTTTGGCTGCTATGACTGGCAATGTTAAAATTGCTGGAATTCTATTACGCAGGAATCGAAGGTTGCCATGGATTAGAGGCCAAAACAATATGCTGCCAATTCAATTAGCATCTTCTGCAGGCCACATTTCAATGGCAGAATTTTTATTTCAAGCTCTACCACTGGACCTTCACAACATTATGCCCTTCCAAGACATTGCCAACTTATTTTTCTTCAGCATCGACAACAATATTTACAGTAATTCCTCATCCACATATTTCCTTAATGCGAGAAAAAAAAATTATCTATGGCAAAATTATTTGTTATTATTTGTATCTGAAGCATATTTCTTTTGCATATTTAACAATTAGTTTTTCATTTTTTGCCTTATGATTTATGCCTGGTCATCACAGCCGTGGCATCAAAATTGTTGAGTCGCTATCCTAAATTGGCCACCATGGAAAACGAAGGGGGATTCACAGCTTTGCAAATGCTTGCCCAAATTTGTGAGTTCCATTAATCTTTACCAACTTCATTTTTCTAGTTCAGAAATGCTTTGCAAATGATTGCCCAAATTTTGATATAATTCGGTTTCAATTTTTTATTAAAAAAAAAAATGAAAGAATTTGAGACTGTTAGAAAGTGGGTTTAAGCCTAACTCAATCCTATAAAACTGACTTGTAATATCTTACTTATATATTATAATTTGGCCTTATCTCTAGTCTCGATGTGAGACTTCCAACGTTTTTTTCAAATTGAAATCAAATTACAATTTTATATATTTATATATATTTTCGTAACAAAATAAAATCCAAAGCCATAATTAAACCTAACCAAACATTTTGTTCTTTTAACTCATCACGTCTGTTTATAATAACACGTCAGAATAAAATGAAAAAACTAATATGATATCCATATTTTTAAAGCTCATTTATTTGCAGATAAAATTGTTGATTAATATTTTTATTTATCTATTACAAAATACACTTACTCTTTAGTTAAAATACATTAAAGTTTCATTACTTTATATATATATATATATATATAATACCAACACTTTGGACCATAATTTTGATAAATCTTCATGCCAATTGTAGATGTAGATCTATCAACATATCTGTACTATAATTACTTTATTTAACTAGATTTTTGTGTGTACTATGTATGCCTACATTACTAATTTCAATTCAACGATATAGCTTCGTCCCAGGAAGCTATTGGTGATGAAGATATTGTAAGATTATTGTTTGAGGGAATGGGAAAAGAGGGAGAATCTCTCAACTATGAAAAATTGTCAACAGCAATGTTTGATGCTGCAAAATATGGAAACACTATGATTTTAAAATTTATTTTCAAGTATTATCCAGAATTGTTATTTGAAGTGGATTTCACCAAGCAAAGAAACTTACTCCACATTGCTATTCTACATCGACAAGAAGCTGTATACAAACTAATATTAAAGCAGGGAGATTTCAAGAGTATGATGGTACAATTGGTTGATTTTAACGATAACAATGTTCTTCATTTAGCTGCAAAGTTGGATAAACCAGAACAAAAATTCGGATTATCAACAAACTATGTTCAAATGCGTACTGAGGAGAACTGGTTTAAGGTATATATCTACTTCATTAGCATTTTTCCATTACAAGGATGTTTATCTATTTAATATTTTTCTTTCTACCAGTTCCTTAATCTGTATATAAAAAAAACACTCCTTTTATAGATTATAAGAAAACTGTGAAAATTTATTTAGAGAAGAAAATTCACCATTTCAAAGATATTTTAGTGTGTTAAATTTGAATTTCTTCTTTAAAATTGTATTCAAATATTTTGTTTGAATAAAATCATTCAAATTTATTAAGTTTTGAGTTTTATTTTTTCTTATTGGATCAAGTATTTTAAAGATTATCAAATATAAACATTATTTAAATATTAAAAATCATTAATAATTCAAAATTATTAATATTAATGATATTTTTAATCAATCTTCAAACTATTCTTCCATAGAGTTTCTTTTTACTTGATATTTTTTTTTTCATTGAAGATTATATTTAGTTAATATTATTATATTATAGGCTGACATTAATACATGTTATTTTTATGACTTTCTTTATTGGAGATTTTTTTTTCAGACTTTTTTTTTATTCATGTTGCTTGAAAATTTTCCCTGATTAACCTTGAAAAAAAATATAGTTAAAATTGATTGAAAGTTATTTCAGTCAATATTAGAAAAAAAATAATTCTAACTATCTATTAACAAATATCAGTATCTGTACGTTGATAAAAGAAATAATCACTGTAAACATCAGCAAGAAAGATATCACTAAAATAATCTAATTCACAATTGTTAATAGTTTTCCTGACAATGGTAGAAAAACTTTGACTAATATTAAGTAAGAAATAACAATGATCTACAATAAAAATAATCTACCAATATAAATAAATAAAAAACACTTCTTTAATATTAATAAAAAAGAAATCCTAATCAATATGAATTGAAAAAATGACAGCAAAAAGTTAATTAGCAAGGAATTTGAATATAGAAATTTTTTAAAATTTTATGTAATTTAAAACACTCCAATATATAGTAAGGAATTTTGTCTTTTAAAGTTTTAGTTGAAAATTTAAAATTTATTTTACAATATCTCATCTCTACAATATATTGTTTTATGAAACACTTCATATTCTTCAGAAAAATCAATTATCTTCCTAGATTTTCTATATGAACACTTTATTATTACTTTTACAATTAATTTTCCACTTTTACTATTTTAATAATATTTAGTTTCATTTTGAACGAAACAGGAGGTACAGAAAATAGTTCCTCCTTCAATGAAAACAAAGAAAAATAAAGATGGTTTGAGTCCTGTAGAATTATTTCATCAGTCACACAAAGAGTTACACAAAGAATCTGCATCTGAACTGAAGGCTCTGGCAAATACTTTAATAGTGGTTGCAACTCTTATAATCACCTTAGGAATTTCGGTTGCTATAACCATTCCTCTTACTGATATTGATAGTACACTTACTCCAATTTTTCGGAAGAAAACATGGTACATCATCTTTTTTATATCAGTAGGGCTGGAAACAAGTTTCTGCGCTGCATCTATGTTGTTCTATGCTTCAGCTATTCTTCCTTCAAATGTGGACCCACAAGATGAGTCTATTCGCTTACAAGAAAACAAGGTCAGATTTGGTAGTGTCACACTTTTTATCTCAGCTGGACTCATGCTGGTTGCTTCTATTGCCAGTGCCACATTGATCTTCGAATTCTTATCAAGTTGGGGCCCTTATTTCACTTTTGGAGTTGGTGTTCTCGTGTTCATTTTGCATTTTACACTTGATCATGCTCTGTGGAGTAAATATATATCGCACTTGCTGCTAGCCTTGTCCAAGGTATCTCCAGTGAAGTTCGAAAGATTGTTTGGGCCAATCAGCAAGGTATATAAATCCTATCATCCATTGCGGAAAAGAAGGGGCTTAAATTAGGTGGAATAACTAAGTACATATGATTATGCCCAAGTGTTCTGAGTGTTTTATAAGATAGCAAGTTAGCAACAACACCTATTTTTAAGAATGTTTTATGTTAAAGGATGTTGTGTTATTCCTTTTCTTTTTATGTGTGTGAGAGTGAATCTATTGTATGCCTTTTAAATTTTCATATGCACATCTTTCCTCAAATAATAAACAGCCTGTGGTTGCCATTGTCGAGAAAGAATTATCAGAAAAGCATTATCTGTCAAGCACTAGATCTTCATCATTTATATTAAAGTCCTGTTCTTTTTTCAGAAAAATATATGTATATATCTATACATGGATTACTAGAAGTATTACCACCCAAATGTACTACTAATATATAAAGTGATAAAATATAGGTAATGCTAAGAAGTTCACAAATACACTAAATAGTATAATAATAAAGTGAAAAGTTAAGATATTATTTTTTCAAGAGATTCACGTTTATTTAATAAATTATGATTATTTATTGACTAAGGTTAAAAATTTTGAAGTAATAAAAATGATTTATTTTTAATAAAATAAATCTAAAATTTTATAAAGTAATTAAATTTATGAAGTTAAATATGCAATAGAAACTTCATCCAGATTGAGTTTCATTTATCAATTCAACATGAAAATAGTAAATAATATATTTTCTATTTTTCATCACAAGCTAACAAATCTTAATTTTTTAGAGACAATTTTAAACATTATTAATAAAAACTCTAATTTCTTAAATGTTTAAAATGACTAATTGATATAATATTATCTTTAGAAGTTGAATCTATTAGTTATTCTCTCTTAATCAAGATTTTAAATCATTATTCAATAATATGGTACCATTAAATAAGTAATAAATAATCATGCAATTAAGAACAAGAATATGATACAAGAACAACAACATAAAAAGAAGTATATCGATCATAAAGAATAAATGTACATTACATCTAATCCAATGAAAATGAGAGTTATTAGTAGATTTTCTGCATATTAAAAAATGGATAAATAATGAAAATAACGATAAGTGTCTCTAGTTTCTAAAATTATCTTTTTTTTTGTCTCTCTTTTCTAGTTAATTCCTTATTTTCTAAAAGAAAATTTTTAAATCTAAAACAAATTCTATTTATTTACTTTTGTAGCATAGGTTGCTCGTCCAAAAAAGTCGTTGGACAACTTAACTTCTTTTACAGTACGACGTAACATTGTTCATTGATAATAGAGTTTGGTGAAATTGATTGAAGCTGAAAAATTTACTTAAATGATATTTTCACTTATCTACAAAATATTCTCTAGGTATTATCCAAATACTTTTCTTTCTAACATTCTTTAATAAACACTTAATCATTTAAAAATTAATAATAAAATGCTAATAAATGATAAAAATAATGATAATTTCAATTATGAGGTTGAATTTTAAATGAATTAATAAACTAAAAATATGTCAGTTTTATCGATATATTGTGATGTTATTTATTTATTTTTTAATAATTTTTGTTTTATAATTTTTAATATGTACATCACTAAAATTCACGTTTGACACAAAAATACTAAACATAAAATATATGTAGTTACATATTTGTGTAAATAAATCAACAATAATTACCTCTAATCTATCTGACACCTCAATCCAACTACTGCACTCGTTATATCTAATTATTTATAACTATTTTTTTTCTGAAACAAATATTATACTTTTAGAACCGAGATTCGTGCAGTTAATAAACTGCATGCAGATGATCTGTGTATTGATTTTCTAGTCCACATTTTATGGTTTCATTCATCTAGACAATGAGCATATTCATAGCTCAACTGTAGTAATTCTAATTTTTTTTATTATTAAATTGTTTCTCAATTTAATTACACTTACATGCATGGCATCTAAGAATAAAGAAAGAAAACATCGGGATAAAAAGAAATGGCACCACTTGCTATGTATATGCATATGTGTGAAAGCATTATTTTGTTTGATTGTTAATCAAATATTTAAAGTCCATTTGCTAGGCCATTAAATTTTAAAACACCTTTCAAACTTTGAATCATTGTTAAAGTATTAATGCTCATATTTGTTTAGTTATCTTGATGAGTTGAGTTAGATTAATTTAAAGATTGTACAAAAAAAAAAAATTAAAGATGGAGGAAATATTGTGTGGAAGCAAAAACGTGCGACAGAACAGTCTGGCTGAATATGTATCTAGGGTAGGGATATGGCATCTCCTTGAAGAAAGGAGATTTAGCAGTAGAATTCAAAGTCAACAGAAGAGCTATATAATGGAACTCCAAAGTAAACCACCATGCATGTCTCCCCAGCTTCTTTTCTTTCATTTTTCTCATACAAAATTATCTGTTCTCTCTATTTCCAGCAGCCGGAATCAGAATGATGAAAGTTTCGCCGCAAATATCAAACTCGGATGCAAGTACCATGCCTCAGAGTATGAATCATTCTAACTTATAAATCACCTTCTTAATATCTTCAACTCTAAATTTTATACATTAATGCGTTCCTACACTGTTTAACTTTTGTACTTTTAGTATTATCTATAACCACAAAGTTAATTATAGACAAAGTATTTACTTTCCAAATTTCACTTCCCAGTTGTTGTATAAATAACATTGCACTTTGCTATTTTGTTTGCGTTTTTTTTATTTAGTTTATTTCTGCATCACTAATGTTTCATTTCTGATCTAAAAGATCATAATTACCTATCCTTTGATAAATGCATTTACAGATGGTACAGAACTGAGTATTGTTATCCATCACACGGAGGATTCACAATCACTGCCACTCGAAAGAAGTTTACCAGAGCCCGACAGTATGATTTTTAATTGGTTTATTTGTTGTTCTTCCATTTCAGAGTTTTTTTTGTTTTTTTTTTGCCTGCATGTCTTAATTTGTTTTTTATAATTACCTTTATATACTTTAATTTTATTTAAGTCAGAAACCTCCAATGGATTTACTAAAAAGTACGTAGGATTAACCTTTCAAATCGATGAAAATATATATAACTATAAAACTAACTTATGGTTGGTAGATGAAAGTTCTTAAGTTATGTTTGGTAAAACAATGTTTTCAAAACAGCTGCTGTATGAAATGCAGAAATTGGTATGCGGATATGATCTTCTAAATAAATTTTTTATTTATGAAATATTTTTCTATTAATTGTAATTTTTTCTTATTTAATTTTGAAATTTTTTACAAAGTAATTCTATTTATAATTCTTTATATGTGTATTTTATATGTTTCCTTATAATTTTTATAGTTAATTCTTAAACTTACTTGGTAATTTGAATATTAATATTAAAACTCTTTTGCTCTTAATATACTGAATAAAATCTTTAATTAAAATATCTTGTCGATAAAAACCAATGCTCATATTTACTTTGCTATCAAAATGTACATATATATTCTTTCACGAGTTTTTTTTATCAGAAAAAAATAATAAATAAATATGACAGGATATTTAGATGTCCCTATCTTTTTACAAGGTTGCTTTCTGAAACAATACATAAATTTCGTCACATGATAAATCTTTTGAAATAATCTAAATTTTGAGTAATATTATTAATTCTATTCGAACCTATATAATACAGCATTGAAATATCATCACCATCCAAAATTATATAAATCTGACTTTCACTAATATTTAACACATTTTCATTATCTTGTTATTTTATAAAAATGGGGAAATTTTAGAGGGCAAAGGCTCTTTATATCAAAATAACGATTACGTAAAACTTAGTAAATAACGTTACAACACAAATTATCAATGTAAAACATATATATTATTAATATTGAAGGGTGTGAAAGAAAGTTGATTATATAAACACATGATATGCAGAAACGCAGAAAAGGCAAATATATATAACAGCAGCTTCTGGAAATTGGAGTGAGGCTTCATCCTATTATAAAATTCATCCTTATTGGTGGCGAATTCCATTAAACGGTGTCGGAACAACAGCCATACACGTTGCAGTGAGCATGGAACAAACTACTTTTGTGAAAGAGTTGATGCATTGTATGGACAAAGAAGATTTGGAAAATTACAAGGCAGAAGGGAACACGGCCTTTTGTTTGGCTGCGATGAGTGGAAATGTGGAAATTGCTAAAATTCTGTTTTGCAAGAATCCATGGCTGCTGTGGATTAGAGACCAAAACCATATGCTTCCAATTGAAATAGCATCTTCTGCAGGTCACATTCCGATGACAAAATTCTTATTTCAAAAGACTTCAAAGGACCCACGTCACAAGCTACCCTTCCCAGACATTGCGAAGCTATTTTTCTTGACCATCAACAACAACATTTACAGTAAGTTCATGCACATCTCTTCTTTTCTTAACAGTAATATCTTACGATGCCATTTTTCTCTTACGCATGCTTTTCTTCACTTCACTCTGCGCATATGACAGCCCTCACATCAGAATTATTGGATAGCGAATCCAAACTGCTTACTGCTGAAAACGAAAACAAGTTGACGGCTTTGCAAATGCTAGCTCAATGTTGTGAGTTCTCATATTCCTTACATGATATTCCTTACAACAGTATATATGTTATATTTGGACGACAAAGTTTAATAAAATGAGTTATTTGTTTGGTGAATTTAAAATTTTAAAATTTGATAAGAAAAGTAACCGAATTACTTAAAATTAAAAAATTTCAAATTTTACCTTAAAAAAATAAGAATTTAAAATCCTTTATATTCTCTAATTCATATTTTTTGGTCTTCATAGTTTAGGTTAATCTGATCGATTCTACAGTTAAACTAAATCAAAAAATTGATCTTTAATTAAAAAATTGTTTTTAAACATACTTTTAGTCATTAAAATTGATTATTGTTTAAGAGTTTTTTTTTTAATAACTTGATTCAATTTCATATGAGATAGATCTAACTTATCTAATACAACTACGATTTAACGTCTCTATCCAACTCAACTTAATAAAACCTGAACTAATTAATCTCATTACCATCTATTGAACTCACGTACTCAATCCAACAAAACCTAATTCAACGTAAAAAAAAAAATTCAACTTAATTGAATGTGATTTGGTCTTAATTAAACTTTTTCGTGTTCAAAACTATTTTACTTCCTACACCTCCCATTGGATTCTTCACACTCATAGCTTTTGGAAGCTGACTAATTTTATTGTAATGTTCTTTGGCCGTAATCTCCTCCTTCTATCAAACAATGGCTAATTCATTCTCACCTTCCTAACATCTTTGTGACCTTGTAAGTCAACCTAATATAAATTTTGTTTAAAATTTCAAATCCTAATATATATATATATATATATATATATATATATATATATATATATATTATGTTTGGATATATTTACATATAAATATAAAAAAGTTTAATATATAATTTTGATGGATTGAATAAATTATAATAGTAGTCAAAGAAAAAATAAAAACTCAGCTTTTATGATTTGATAATAATTTAACTAATTTCACCTTATTACACAATAATTGATGTAACCCCTACAGATTATTTCAATAAGAATCATATCCCAATATTAATTAAAATAAGCTACGGAGGGCACTGATCTGATGATATTTGACTAAATATCACGTAAGTAAACGGCGCTAATAATTTAAACTCAATGGCAGCCCGTTGCGAGGAAAGTATTGACTATCGAGAGGTTGTAGATTCTATTTTTAAAGTAATGGAAAAGCAGAAAGATACTATCAACCATACACAATTGTCAGAAGCAATGTTCGATGCAGCAAAATCTGGAAACATTAAATTTTTAGAACTTCTGTTAAAGTACCATCCTGATTTGCTATTTGAAGTGAATTCTAGCAAGCAAAGCTTACTTCATATTGCTATTCTACATCGACAAAAATTTGTCTGCAAACTAATACTAAGCAAGCCTGCTGCAAAGAATATTATGACAAAACTGGTTGATTCTGGGGGTAACACTGTTCTTCACTTAGCTGGAAAGATGGGACAACGAGAAATAAAACCCGGATTTTCAACAAACCATGTTCTAATGAGTAGTGAGGAGAAATGGTTTCAGGTACGTATGCTTGAGTTTTTTTCCTTAATGCATTTATAATAATTTTTTTATTAATAATTACTTCGCTATTTATGTTCTTTATCTTTATCATTATACTATAATAGTATTCACTTTTATCCAAACAGGATGTGGAGAAAATAGTTCCACCTGCAATGAAAACAATGAAAAACAAAGATGGTGGTTTGACTCCAAAAGAATTGTTCTATCAGACACACGAAATTTTGCACAAGGAATCAATATCAGGACTGCAAGCTACGGCAAATACATTGTTACTGGTAGCAACTCTGGTTATCGGCCTAGGGATCACCGGAGGTATGACCATTCCTATTGGGAATATCGATGGTAGAAATACTCCTTTTTTCTCAAGGAAGATATGGTATACGTTTTTCTTTCTATCCGTTGCACTTGGAACATGTTTATGTGCTTCATCTATGTTCTTCTACACTTCGGTTATTCTTCCTGTATGTTGGGCAAGACCAGAGGAAGAGTCTGTCCGGTTGCGGCTAACAAAGTTGGTATTTGGGAATGTGTCACTTTTCGTCTCTCTTGGACTGATGTTTCCTGCTCTAATTTGCGCTTCGGTGTTGATCTTTGAATTCTTATCAAGTTGGATCCTTTACTTCATTTCTGGACTTGGTTTAATGGTATTCATAGTGCATCTTACACTTGATTATAACCGATGGATTGGCATTGCGTCTTCGGTGCTATCTTATTTGGAGGATGCTCCATCGAATAGGCCAATAATGTTACGGCCAATCTGCAAGATATATCTTCTCTTCCTCACATTCGCAAAGAAAAAGGCTTGAATGTCCTTCAATAAACTAAATATGAGATTCTGCCCTAGAAAAAGTTTGCAAGGAGTTTCTTATTTTGAGACTATTTTTATTTGCATTTCATCTGGTGCTGTGATTTATTTTCTTCTTGAGATTCTATTATTTGCCCGTTGATGGTGAACATTTGAAATTTTAAGAACGTGTCAAATCACTTCTCCTAATCATTCTAATAAATAAATAGCGCTCTTTATGAAATTTAGAATCACCATATATTATATATGTAGTAATATTAAAAAAGTAACTAAATGTGAAAATATTATTAGTAACATTTCATTAAAAAATTTAGTAATACTTTTAGTATTAATATATTTATTTTTAAAATTGTTACTAAGAAAATTTAATAACATGTTTTAATGATTATTCGATAATAAATATTACTACCATTCTTGAGTATTATATTGAATTATTACACTAAATATGACTTGGAATTGACAAAAAAAAAGTGTCACTGAGAATTTTTGGTAAAATATGTCTATTAATGTATGAAATATAAAATAAATAAAAATAAAACATTACATCAAGAATTAATGATTTTTATCTTTAAAAATATAAAGATAAAAAGATATTATTAAGCCTAAAATTAAAAATAAACTGCACTGGTGCGTGCATTTTAATCCAACGACTTTCCCTCATATGTAATTATTTATAATTTCTAGTAATACAATTTTGTATTTGAAGTCCTAAGATCGTAGCAGGTTAAAATTAAATTGTATATTTGATTCTTTGGTTCAAATTAGATAATTGTTATGATATGAAGGCTATCGAGTTTAAAGTTAATCAGAATACGTCTAAAGTATTGTTTATTTTAGAATATGGAATTCCGTTACAGTTTTTCTTTCTGAGACATGGAGAATCAAAGAAAGAATGAGTATTTAAATTATCTTAGGTTTTGACTTTTAAACGATACGATACTATTGGACGTAGTAAGAATATAAGTCCTTCAATAGAGTTCTAAGGAAAATAAGGATTCATCCCCAATTAAAGGCTTAAAAGACTGATGATTCATCTTCAAATCTTGTTATCGATCACACGGTCGGGACACCAAATGATTTTATCAAGATCTTGAACGTAAATTTGCAGACAAATAACAAGATCCTAGAGGTGGTTCGAAAGCTTTTACTGGTCAAAGTGGAATTCCTTATTGTTAGAGGAAGGAGATATACCTGCAACAGACTACATAGACAATAGACTCTCCGTAAGAGAGTTTAAGATCTATGAATATGAGATTTAGGTGAGTATTAAGTTGGCATTTCTTGAAAAATATTAATTGTATTTATAGAATTAACATAGATATCAAAATGTCCAGATTAATTATGATAGGTGGATATTAGCCCAATAGACATAGGTTTGGGTTGTTTCAAAATGAAAATACTTAATAAATTTTATTAAACCGTGCTTTTTAGTATGTCTATCGAACAGGATAAAAACAATAATAAATTTTAATTGTTTTTTAGTTATTATTAAAATTATTTCAAATTATTTTTGGAAATAATTACACGTAAATGCGCTGAGAATAAAAAAAATAAAACAAAATAAAAAACAATTAATTTAAAGATTCAAGGAATATTACGTGAGAATTCAAAGTCAACATGAATTTTATAATAAGTAAACAAGATGTTACGACTCTTCTAAGCTTTCTTTATGAAATATATTATTCATATCATTTGTTCATTTGTAAAGTGTATTTTTAGTAAAAATAAAACTAAGTTTACACTATTTTATGACTGATAATAATAAATTTTACTAATATTAAACATTAAAATTATACTTATTTTATATATATTATTTTAATTCTCAAAAATATTGGTCAGTTAACTAGCTAGTCACAGAATAGCCAGAATCTGATTATAAAAGTGATACCACAAATTTCTGACTATAGGCAATTACCAAGCCAAAAGATTAATGTTTAGTGCTAAACTATGACTTGTTAATGTTTCGAACTAATAAATTCCGTGGATTAATGCGTGCTAGCACAGTTCAAAGTTTTGTACTTATGCTATGCATAACAATAAAGCCAATCTTAAACAAAGTATTTACTTTCTAAATTTCGTAGTTGTATAAACAACATTGCACTTTGCTATTATTTTAAGCAATTCTTTTATTTAGTTTATGACTGCATCACCCATGATTCATTTCTAATATAGACATTCATATATATATATATATATATATATATATATATATATATATATATATATATATATATAGAGAGAGAGAGAGAGAGAGAGAGAGAGAGAGAGAGCAGAAAGCAATTTCCCGGAACCACTTTTTAATTGGTTTATTTTCTGTTCTTATATATTTGACAATTATTTATAGGCTTAATTTATATATATAAAAGGATATTATCTAAAAGAAAAAATGTATACCATTTAAGTATTCAAATCCAATTACTTTGAACAAATTATTGATATTGATAGGCATCTAACAACCAACGAGAGACAACGTAGTGCATTCCCTCAAAACCAAAATTAATTATTGAGATACCTAAGTATAGGTGAGCTAGAAATTTTTGCTGAGATCTTATCTCTATAAGTATATAAAGCAAAGGATAAAAAATGTAAATGAGAAGAAAAACAAAAAAATCTTTGTAACATCAAATAAAACAAAAAAATCTTTGTAACATCAAATAAAACAAAAAAATAAATAGCAATGATGGAATCAATTAATCCAACTATTCAACTCTTTATATCTAATTATTTATAACTTTTTAAAAAAAAAATTATAATTTTAGTACTGAGATTCCTGCAGTATGATAAACTGCAGAGGATCTGCATCTTGATTTTCTATAGCTTACATTTTATCTTCTCGTTCATATAGACAATGAGCATGTTCATAGCTGAAGTGTAGAGCTGATCCAAAAAGTGTAGTTATTCTAATTATTTTATTATTACTAAAACTATTTGAAATTGTTTTAAGTACACTTACATGCATCGCATGCTAAGAATAAAGAAACAGTCGCACCACATGCTATATATATATAAAAAAAAAAGTACAGGCGTATGAAAGCATTTTTTGTTTGATTGTTAATCTAGTATTTAAAATACGATTCAAACAGGCGTACTAAGGCCATTTAAATATTAAAACACGTTACAGACTTTCAATTATTGGTAGTATTAATCTTAACATTTGTTTAGTTGTATTGGTGACTTGAATAGGTTAGCTCTTGAAGAAAGGAAATTCGGCATTAGAATTCAAAGTCAACACAAGAACGAGCTATATATAATGGAACTCCAAAGCAAACCACCTCCCCAACTTCTTTTCTTTCCTTTTTCTCAAACAAAATTATCTGCTCTCTCTATTTTTCCAGCAGCCGGAATCAGAATGATGAAAGTTTCGCCGCAAATATCAAACTCGGATGCAAGTACCATGCCTCAGAGTATGAATACTTCTAACTTATAAATCACCTTCTTAATATCTTCAACTCTAAATTTTATACATCAATGCCTTCCTACACTGTTTAACGTTTGTACTTTTAGTATTATCTATAACCACAAAGTTAATTACAGACAAAGTATTTACTTTCCAAATTTCACTTCCTAAATATATAAATAACGTTGCACTTTGCTATTTTGTTTGCTTTTTTTTTTATTTAGTTTATTTCTGCATCACTAATGTTTTATATCTGATCTAAAACATCATAATTACATATCCTTTTGATAAATGCATTTACAGATGGTACAGAAATGAATATTGTTATCCATCACCCAGAGAATTCACAATTACTGCCACTCGAAAGAAGTTCACCAGAGCCGGACAGTATGATTTTAATTGGTTTATTTGTTGTTCTTCCATTTCAGAGTTATTTAAGTTTTATTTAATTTTATTTAAGTAAGAAACCGCGAATGGATTTACTAAAAAATATGTAGGATTAACCTTTCAAATAAATAAAAATATGGTATATATATATATATAGACTACGTTTCACAACAATAACTATAAAACTAACTTATAGTTGGTAGATGAAAGTTCTTAGTTTATGTTTGGTAAATGTTTAAAATGCAGAAATTGGTATGCGGATTCGATCTTCTAAATAAATTTTATTTATGAAATGTTTTTTTTTTACTAATTGTAATTATTTTTATCTAATTTTGAAACAAAGTAATTTTATTTATATTATATATATATATGTGATTCTTTTTCTGGAGTTACAATAAAATTTCAGGATGAAAAGAATTAAACCCAATACAACTTTATAATTCTTTATATATGTGTATTTTATGTTTCCTTATAATTTGCATAGTTAATTCTCAAACTTATTGGATAATTTGAATATTAATATTATAACTCTTTTGCTCTTAATATACTGAATATACTCTTTAATTAAAAAATTCTGTCGATAAAAACCAATATTCATATTTACTTTGCTATCAAAATGTGTATATATATTCTTTCACGTGTTTTTTTATCAGCAACAAAAAAAATTAAATAAATATGACAGGATATTTGGGATGTCCCATCTTTTTACATGGTTGCTTGCTGAAACAATACATAAATTTTGTCAAATGATAAATCTTTTGAAATAATCTAAATTTTGAGTAATATTATTTAAATAACGTAACAAAATATATTTATCAATGTAAAACATACATATTATTAATATTGAAGGTTGTGAAAGAAAGTTGATTATATAAACACGTGATATGCAGAAACGCAGAAAAGGCAAATATATATAACAGCAGCTTCTGGAAATTGGAGTGAGGCTTCATCCTATTATAAAATTCATCCTTATTGGTGGCGAATTCCATTAAACGGTGTCGGAACAACAGCCATACACGTTGCAGTGAGCATGGAACAAACTACTTTTGTGAAAGAGTTGATGCATTGTATGGACAAAGAAGATTTGGAAAATTACAAGGCAGAAGGGAACACGGCCTTTTGTTTGGCTGCGATGAGTGGAAATGTGGAAATTGCTAAAATTCTGTTTTGCAAGAATCCATGGTTGCTGTGGATTAGAGACCAAAACCATATGCTTCCAATTGAAATAGCATCTTCTGCAGGTCACATTCCGATGACAAAATTCTTATTTCGGAAGACTTCAGAGGACCCACATCACAAGCTATCCTTCCCAGACATTGTGAAGCTATTTTTCTTGACCATCAATAACAACATTTACAGTTAAGCTCATGCGCATCTCTTCTTTTCTTAACAGTAATATGTTACGATGCCATTTTTCTCTTACGCATGCTTTTCTTCACTTCACTCTGCGCATATGACAGCCCTCACATCAGAATTATTGGATAGCGAACCCAAACTTGTTACTGTTGAAAACGAAGAGAGGTTGACGGCTTTGCAGATGCTAGCTCAATGTTGTGAGTTTTCATATTCCTTACATATATTCTTACAATAGTATATATGTAATCTTTTTTTTTCTTCTTCATAATTCGGGTTGACATGAGCTTAGATAAATTCTAGTTGACTTGGATGAGAATATTAGAACAAAATTCTTCAATAAAGATCAATTTTAATGACAAAAATAATTAGTCATTAATCAATTTAAATATTAATTTATAAACTAAAAATTATTGATAATTAATATAGTTTTAAAAAATTATAATAAGTATCTAAATTGATAACTAAAATAATTTATATTATAAATTAGTTTTTAAATTGGTCATTAACATTCATTAATAATTAAGGTTTTGACTATAAAAAAAAATTAGTCTTTAATTAAGAATTTGATCTCTAAATTAATTACTAAACATATTTTTTTACTAAAATTAATTATTATTAAAGAATTTTCTTATAATAACTTAGTTCAACTTAACGTGAGATCGATCCATCTTAATTTAATACATTCATGATTTTGATGTCTGATCTAAGTCAACTTAATAAAACTTGACCTAATTTGTTTCATTGCCATCTATTAGATTTGTGTTAGCTCAGACCAACCAAATAAACAAAGTCTAACTTATTACCTGATGTGTCCTAATTGAACTTGGCTTGATTCCCAGTAAAACTATCTTACTTCTTACTCATAGCTTTTGGAAGCAGACTAATTATATCGTACTGTACTTTGGCCATAGTCTCCTCCTTCTACCAAACAATGACCAACAATTCATTATCACCTTCCTAACACCTTTGTTAGACCTTGTAAGTCAACCTAATATAATTTTTGTTTCAAATTTCAAATCTTAATATATATATATATATATATATATATATATTATGTTTGGATATATTTACGCATAAATATAAAAAAGTTTAATATATACTTTTATTGAATTGAATATAGATTTTAATAACAGTCAAAGAAAAAAAAAACCCAGATTTTAGGATTTGATAATAATTTAACTAATTTCACATATATTACACAATAATTGATGTAACCCCTACAACTTATTTCAATAAGAATCATGTCCCAATATATTTGACTAAATAGCACTTAAGTAAATGGGGTTAATAATTTAAAGTACAATGATACGTTAATAACTTTTTGATAATAAAAATGGTGTCATTTTTTTTTTATATTTGAATGATTTATCATTGGTAAAAAATTTATTAAAAAAAAGTTGTTATAAACACATTTTCCTAATTTAAACTCAATGACAGCCCTTTGCAAGGAAACTATTGGCTATCGAGAGATTGTAGATTCTGTTTTTAATGGAATGGAAAAGCAGAAAGATACTATCAACCATGCACAATTGTCAGAAGCAATGTTCGATGCAGCAAAATCAGGAAACACTAATATTTTAGAACTTCTGTTAAAGTACCATCCTGATTTGCTATTTGAAGTGAATTCTAGCAAGCAAAGCTTACTTCACATTGCTATTCTACATCGACAAAAATCTGTCTACAAACTAATATTAAGCAAGCGGGCTGCAAAGAATATTATGACAAAACTGGTTGATTCTGAGCATAACACTGTTCTTCACTTAGCTGGAAAGATGGGACAACATGAAAAAAAACCCGGATTTTCAACAAACCATGTTCTAATGAGTTGTGAGGAGAAATGGTTTCAGGTATGTATGCTTATCTGCCCGGTTAGCCTTTTTTTTATGAATAATCTTTACTTATTGTCTTTTGTTCCTTAATGCATTTATAATACTTTTTTTTTAATAATTACTTCGCTACTTATCTTCCTCATTATACTAATAGTCTTCACTTTTAACCAAACAGGATGTGGAGAAAATTGTTCCACCTGCAATGAAAACAATGAGAAACAAAGATGGTTTGACTCCTAAAGGATTGTTCTATCTGACACACGAAATTTTGCACAAGGAATCAATATCAGGACTGCAAGCTATGGCCAATACATTGTTAGTGGTAGCAACTCTGATTATCAGCCTAGGGATCACCGGAGGTATGACCATTCCTATTGCGGATATCAATCATAGAAATACTCCTTTTTTTTCAAGGAAGACATGGTATACGTTTTTCTTTCTGTCCATTGCATTTGGAACATGTTTATGTGTTTCGTCTATGTTCTTCTACGCTTCGGTTATTCTTCCTGTATGTTGGTCAAAAGCAGAGGAAGAGTCTGTCCGGTTGCGGCAAACAAAGCTGGTATTTGGGAATGTGTCACTTTTTGCCTCTCTTGCACTCATGTTTCCTGCTCTAACTTGCGGTTCAGTGTTGATCTTTGAATTATCCAATTGGATCCTTTACTTCATTTGTGCACTTGGTTTGATAATATTGGTTGTGCATCTTACACTTGATTATAACCGATGGATTGGCATTGTCTGTTCAGTGCTATCTTATTTGGAGGATGCTCCATCAGATAGCTCAATAATCTTACGCCCAATCTGCAAGCTATATCATCTCTTCCTCACATTCGCAAAGAAAAAGGCTTGAACGTCGTTCAATAAACTAAATATGAGATTGTGCCCTAGAAAAAGTTGCAAGACTTTTCTTATTTTCAGACTGTTTTGCATTTCATCTGGTGTTGTGATTTGTTCTCTTCAGATTCTATTATTTGCCTTTTGATGGTGCACATTTGAAATTTTAAGAAGGTGACAAATCACTTCTCCTAATCATTCTAATAAATAAATAGTGCTCTTTATGGAAATTTAGAATCTCCATATATTATATTTAGTATTAATAAAGTAACTAAATGTGAAAAATATTATTAGTAATATTTCCTTAAAGGTAATTAATTTTAGTAATATTTTTAATATTAATAAAATTATGTAATAACGTGTTTTAATGATTATTTGATAATAAATATTACTACCATTCTTGAGTATTATATTTAATTATTACACTAAAAAGAATATCTGTACATGATCATCTCAACTCAAAAGAATTAGATTGTTTCCAAATTATTAAAAGCTTTATCGACACATTTGACAAAACTCTGTTACAATTAAGATGGGGATTCCCTCTCTCTAGAATTGGTATTCACATAATTCTTCATCTTCTAAACATTCATATCCGTCCTAAAGAAGACTAAGTATAATTTAACTATCTCACGTTTTTATCTGATTTCAATTATAATAAACTATCTATCACAAATTAGATAAACAGGCTTCAAGCAAAGCAAAAGAAAAAAGAAAAAAATAAAGGGATATTAATCACTAATTGAGTTGTGAATTGTAAAAATAGTTATGTAATGTATGAGTCTATCTAAAAATAATGATATTACTTATTATATGTGATCAATGCACTTATCCTTTTTTACTAATCTAAGAAAAAAATTACTTTAAATCTTTTAAAAAATACATAAGAATCACATGAAAAAATAATATTAAATCATTGTTATAAATATGAAGATAAAAAATATTATTAAGCTTAAAATAAAAAATAAACTGCACTGGTCCGTGCATTTTAATCCAACGACTTTCCATCATATATTTAATTATTTATAACTTCTAGTAAGACAATTTTATATTTTAAGTCCTAAGATCAGAGCAGTTTAAAAATTAAACTGTATCTTGATTCTGTAATTCACATCACATCGACCAATGCTGATAGTTGAACTGTATAGTAAATTTAAATTGTTGTTTAGTTATTATTAAAACTATTTCAAATTGTTTATCGAATTAATTACACTTAAATGCATCACATGCTGAGAATAAAAAAACAATTAATTGAAAGATTCAATGAATATTATGTGAGACCTTAGCACTAGAATCCAAAGTCAACATGAGTTTTATAACATGTAAACAAGATGATAGTGTTAGCAATTTGTTCAAATATATATATATATATATATATATATATATATATATATATATAATAAAATAATAATGTGTTAAGATTATTATTTTATTTGTCAAAGTATCAAAATAATTTACGGAAAAACGTTGTTTAACGTCACCCATAAGACGTCGGTTGGATGGTAGCCTGACGTATACTAGCGGACGGTGGTATTATCGTAAATAAGTTGGTAAACTGAACGTCGGTTTTTATAGCAAACGACGTCTATTATATATTCGACGTCTGTTCTGCCCAAAACCGACGTCCAAGGGCCTAAGGTAGGCGAGAAGACAGTCTTTCCTGCCCCATTGACGTCGGTTGTGACGGGGGGTTGACGTCTACCTAGCTGCAATTAATGTTTTTCACCTAATTCTCAGGCGCTTAGACGTCACGTAGTCAAAAACCGACGTCTATAATGTCCGGAAGGCGGGAAGACAGTCAATTTCTGCAACTTAGACGTCGGACTTTTGGGGATGCGACGTCTATGTGACTGTAATTAATGTTATTCACCAAACTCGCAGGCAATTCAACGTCTGGTAAAGTGGCACAGACGTCTAAAATGTTATAGATGTCGCCGCCCCAGGACAACCGTCGTCTACTTCCCTGACAGAAAATGAAACGTCAATCCGATCAGCGCAGTAGACGTTGGCGCCTCTTGTGGCCGACGTCTAATAAGCAGATTAAAAGTTTTATTCGACGTCACATTAGTAATATAACTGATGTTTATGTGACTAAAACACAACCACTATAATAGACGTTGGTTAATGCGTACACTGACGTCTATAGTGACATTAGATGGCGGTTAGTGACATGTTCGATGTCTTTATGTGCTCTTAGACGTCGGTTATTGCTTGCTCCAACGTCTATATATTGTCTTTAGCCGTCGGTTTACACGTTTGCACCGACGTTTAGTGACGTTGGATATTGCACTAACTGACGTCTGTATAGATGTCTGTTATGTGGATGTTCGACGTTCCATTAACGTCTAAAATGTTATAGACGTCGATTGTGAAAAAGACGTTAAAAGTCCAAAAGAACCGACGTTAAACAGCGTTTTTCCATTAGTGTTAACTAATTATATATGATCAAGAGTATATATATGTCATAAAATTTTAAATACTATATATAATATTCTAATTTGATTAGGAACCAAATTAAGAATTGATATTTAGAAAAAAATAATAATAAATTGACATATGGTACCTAAAAGGATTATGGTCTTTATCAATACACACTACACATATTTATATTTGTTTTCTTTTCGTCTCGTCACAAAATTCATTACAATAACATTAAATTATTATATTATATTAATCAGTTTATTTACACAATCGTAGTGATAAAATTTCATTTATGTTAGAAAATAAAAATAATTATATAAAAATATCAAAAAACAATATTCTACATCATAAAAATAACAATAAATAAAATATTTAAAAAAATAAAAATAATCAAATGTATATCTTAGAAATTGTTTCATATACTTTGAATGAAATCACATCTCATCACAAAATTCATAACAATGATATTAAATTATTATATTATATTTATCGATTTTTTTATACAATGATAATAATAGAATTACACTTATGTTAGAAAATAAAAATAATTATATAAAAAATATAAAAAAATATTCTACATCATAAAAATAACAACAAATAAATATATTTAAAAAATAAAAAATATTCGAATATGTATTTTCGAGACAACTTGATACACTATTAAATGATATCACATAACAGAAAATTAATATATAATTAAAGATATGATAAAATAAAAAATATAAGAAAATTTTTCACACATCAAACTAGTGAAACTATTGAAAAATAATGAAAATCTTTTTAACAAAACAAAAATAATAAATAAAAAAGATAATTTTTTTTATTGAGTCATAAATGAATGGTTTATGCAACTCAACATTTAAATTGATAATTAAATATTCTGTAATGAAAAATATTAAAAATGAGTAAAATATTTAAATATAAAATATAAAAATTATTTAATTTACATATATCATTTCAATATAATTGCACAAAGTATTTCAGAATTGATTTTATAGTAAGTCAAACCATTAAAATAGAAAAAAAAAAAAGAGTAACAATATTTTTTTAAAAAAAGTACTGATACAAAGGAAGTTAAAATCAAAATCATAAATTTCTGAGTGTAATTTTACTAAGACTATTGCAAGCACTTAATTAAATCAAAATGTAAGGAAAATCAAAATTTTAATTTTTTTTAATTATATAATCTCTTAAACTTTAGAAAAAATATATATAGTGATGTCTACATAATCATCTCAAAAGTATTACATTATATTCAAACTCATTAAAAGTTTTATCGACACGTTTGAGAAAACTCTCTCTATTACAATATCTCTCTCTTAAGATGGAGATTCCCTCTCTAGTTAGAAGATTTTAACTCTAAAGTATTTTAACATAAATGTTCCTAAAGAATATTCATCACAAAATTTTTTTTAATAAAATATTTTACTATAATGAGTGCTTTGGACAATGATATCTTCACATCCATATGCATTTGAAATTACCTTTAAATTTCACTTTTACTTTATAATTCAAAAATTTACTTTTTAAATGATTATTTTATTTCATTTTTC
This sequence comes from Vigna reflexopilosa, assembly GCA_027742785.1. Taxonomy (NCBI): domain Eukaryota; kingdom Viridiplantae; phylum Streptophyta; class Magnoliopsida; order Fabales; family Fabaceae; genus Vigna; species Vigna reflexopilosa. Next base: position 31,445,738 of record CM050926.1, on the reverse strand, counting down.
TAAACAAACTGTAAACAAAATTGAAGATGCATTTCACCACTTCTTACAGACTTTTTAAATTTTCACTACTACTTGCACTAGAATTGGAAATTTTTATTGATTTTTACAACAACTTTCAATAGTATGAAACTTATTTGGATTCCAAAGTGAAGAGGAAACTCTATAGCTATGCGTCTTTATTACAAGATGTTTACGGTGCAATTAACTTGAGTAGAGCAGGTGTCCCATTTCAACATGAACCTTATCATAAGGATTCCAACATTATTGGTTACTCTCTATCATCTGATATCCCTTTTATCTTCTTACAATCAAGCTCTCAATCCTTTTCTTTCTGCACTTCTAAGCAAGAGGCAGCCGCAACAACAGCGAAATCCCTTCTGTCACCTTATCAGGTTTGACATACCACCTTAATCTCCGACCACTATATCTTATTTTCACAACTGCACATTTTAACAACCAATAATTTATGCCACTGTCTATAAAATCAACATGTTCCATTAACATTCCACTCAGCAAACAATCATTGTAATAACAACAACCTGTTAATCGCAAATTTGCACATTTCCAAAAGCAACCAATCAATCTAGAACTTTCAATTGCCAAAAGGACATGAAGAAGCAAATCATCTTCCATTTCCATCTAGTACTTTTGGTTTTCATATTTTCTACCCCCACTTTGGCCCAGTCACCTGCTGCAGCCCCTAAACCTGTCCGTGCCACACCAGCTCCAGCTCCAGCAAAACCATTGGTCCCTTCATTACCCCAATCACCCATGTCCGATACTTCTTCTAACCAAGACATTATCAAGATTCTAAGGAAGGCCAAATCGTTCAACACGCTAATCCGCTTGCTAAAAACCACACAAATCATCAACCAAGTGAATGCACAGTTAGTCACTACAAAATCAGGAGGAGGGTTAACCTTTCTTGCACCTGATGATGGTGCATTCTCACAACTCAAAGCAGGTTACTTCAACTCTCTTGATGATCGCCAACAGAAAGCATTGATACAGTTCCACGTTCTTCCGTTTTATGTCTCAAGCTCTAACTTTGATTCCCTTAGCAACCCAGTGATGACACTGGCCAGTGATAGCCCCAATGGATATCAAATAAATGTGACTGCATATGGGAACAGTGTGAATATTTCGACTGGGGTGGTGAATGCTACTCTCACAGGCATTGTTTACACTGATAAGACACTTGCCATTTATCAGGTGGACAAGGTGCTTCTTCCTTTGGATTTCTCAAAGCCTAAGCCTACAGCTCCTGCTCCCACTTTGGCAAATGCGCCTAAAGCTGATAAAGATAACTCATCTGCAGAAGATGATGATAAGGGAAAAACAAACAGGGCCACTTCGGGTGCCAATGCCATCAACTTAATTAGCATTCCTGGAACAATTTTGGAGTCCCTAGGTCTTGCTTTAGTCGCTGCAGTAACAATCTCCATATGAGGAACACCCATTCGTAGGCTGTTCCTTTCTTTTCAAAACAAGTTTTTTTCTTTTTCGTGGAATTTTCTTCATAATTTTGTCTTGGTTTGCTCTGTTTGTCCCGGGAACAGTACTGTTTTCAGAGCTACCTTGCCTTATTTTCTTTTATAATTAGTTCATACAATAAAACGTAATTTATTTTGTAAGAAAGCAGAATTGAAAGCATGAACCTTTTATTATACCTTTGAATTGCAAATGTCTGGGTCTCGTTAATGGGAAAAAGACTCTGAAGTATAAATACTGTTTTAAGGAAAGGCATTTAGATATGATTTTCCTCTGTTTTGTCTTATTTATATGGAGTTTAGAAATTTCAATTTTGTTTTGCTTTTCATTTTACATCAGGGACTACATATAAAGTTACAGTCATACTGACAATAGTTACATTTAAAATTCAAATCGCATACTTCACAATGATAAATAAAATTTATTAATAACTATAGGTTTCCACCAAAAAAAAAACTAAATACAACAAAAAAAATACTTGTTATTGCATTAATTAGTAAAAAAAAATAAACTCTTCTTGTGTTATAATTGTTTTGATACTAATTCAAATGAATACTAGTTTTTCAAAAATTTGAATATAAAAGTAATACTTTATCGGTTCAACAAGTTGAATCAATAAATTTGATATAATAATCAAGATAAGAAAAAAAAGTTACATAAACATGTTATTTTTAAGTTTTATATTGAATATGATATCATGATTTATTATATAAGCTTTATCATGGTTGATTGGTGTTGATTTTCTCAAAATATTTAATAATTAGTGCTGTTTGTGAAAATATTGGACGAGTATAATATTTATAAATAAAAAACTTATACTCAACGAGAAGTTTGCAATATATGCATTCACACTTAAACAAGAGATGGTTAGGATTTTATCTCAATTGAAAGTTTTACTTCAAGTGAAGAAGAAGAAAAATAAACATGATATTGTATTATGATGAGGGTTAGGATTTCATCTCGGCATTACCTCTCTATGAACCCACACTTTTCTAGTTAAAAATTAACTTCATTAAAAATTGTTAGAATTGGTTTTCTAACTTTAAAAAAGATGTAAGAAATTCAACATTCTTGGCAGAGAGGAATCTACCTGCCTTCCTTTTTTTTCAAAATTTGATTGGTATATATTAAAGTGAGATAACCTTTTTCTGTAATTTTTAAAAGCAACATCAATCAAAATGAAACTTCTTTTTCATTTTATTTTGTGCGTGCTTAAGTATAGTTTGTACCTTTTCAAAAGTAACTCGGAAGTAAAAAAAATGCAATGAATATTTTTTTTCTTCTAAGGATGCATTCAGCACACTTTATTGGATACTTAACGATAATAACTTTCCTTTTTACAGTATTTATCATTTTTTTTTGTTTTTGTTTTTATGTCGTACAAGTTTTTATTGATAGAGACCATACCCCCCATTTCCTTTTTCTTTTTTAAATCGTTGTAGTGATATAACACCGAAAAGAAAGCCTACCCTGAAAGAAAGTGAAGAGATTTTATTTAGAGAGTACTAAAACTAATGTTCAGATGCATTTGGCCCAATAAAACAGTAAAATGTTGATATTATTATGAAATGTAAAAATGGTGGAGATGGGATACTAAAAGAAAGGTGTATCTAGAATATAAAAGTATGGTAGGTTTCAACTTTCAGCTGTGATTCTTAGCTCCCCAGTCCTTGTACCAAAACCTTGCAGACTAATAATTTGATTTCCTTTTCTTCCTCATTCATCATCATGGATGCTATAACTCAACCTCTAAACAGTTCACACACCATAATACTCCCTTTTCAGCAACTACATTTTCAGGGACAATTTGATTGCAACTACGACGTCGACTCAGATAGTTCCATACGTCCACATTTCAATGCATTTTCGCCTCTTTATCACTGCCAAATCTCTTCTGCGATGCACCACCTTTCCATTTCCATCATAGCTAAAGCAGATTTCCCACTTCCCTGAGAAAGATGCAACTCACCTTTCCTTTAACCCTACACACCTATCTGTACCCAAATCGCTCTCCCAGACCCATAATAAAACCCCCTCTTTCCTCACAACACTACACTCCCAAATACCAGCACCTTCAGTACACCTTCACCTAAGCTCTCACTCCTCAATCAAATCCACACCACTCTTTACCCAAAATCTTAAGACAATGGGTTAACGGATCTTTCATCTTTATATAATGCTCTATTTTTTTACTTTTATCCAATGTGAGACTTGAACTCGCACTTACATTCTCAACAATCTCCTTCTTAAGAATGAGTCCCTTCATATTAGTACACTCCTTCTCCAGCGAAAACATTCCCATATGCAAGGAGAATCAAACAAATAAAACAAAAATAGAATCCAAAACAGAAAAATACATCAACAAAATGAAGACAGAAGAATCTCTCTTCTCACCCTCTATTTTACTACTTCTAGCACTTGCCTTCTTCCACACCATTTCAGCCCAAGTCTCGCCAGTTCAAGCCCCACTTTCATCAACTCCATCTCCCCCGCAACCATCACCTCCAGCATTCACACCACCCTCTCCACCAGCCACTGCTCCAGCCCCTGGATTCAACACCGTACCCTTAGTCCCCGTGACTCCTAGTGGAGCCCCAACTCCCACTGTCCCAAAACCACCCTCCATTGACATTGTCCAAATCCTCAGAAAAGCCAAGCGATTCTCCGTCCTCATCAGGCTCCTCAAAACCACGCAACTCATCAACCAACTCAACTCACAGCTTATAACCTCAGGCTCGGGAGGTTTAACTCTCTTCGCCCCAGAAGACAGTGCCTTCTCAAAACTTAAAGCCGGTTTCCTCAACTCTCTCAGCGACAGACAAAAAGTAGAACTCCTGCAATTCCACACGCTCTCTTCCTTCATTGCGATCTCAAACTTCGACACCCTCACCAATCCCGTTCAGACTCAGGCCGGCGACGACCCCAAACTGTTGCAGCTCAACGTCACCACCTTCGGCGGTAGCCAGGTCAGCATGGCCACCGGCGCCGTCAACGCTTCCGTTACTGGAACTGTTTACACTGACAACAAGCTTGCCATATACCAGGTCGACAAGGTGCTTCTCCCTCTCGACCTCGTGCTTCCCAGTGAGGCTCCGGCCCCGGCACCGTCGAAGGCTAAAGGGGCATCGCCGAAGACTGATAAAACGAAGGCCGGTGATGGTGCCGGCGGTGATGATAGTGATAATGGTGACAACAAAGATTTGCCCACTGAAGCTTCTTCTGCCATTTCTATGAGTTTGAAGTTTGGTATTGTTACTGGGATTGCTTTGATGGGTGAAGCCATGATGTGATGTGGAGAGGGTGACAAAGGGTGAGTGCTTCAGTTGTGCTGTTTTGAGTTTTGTGAGTGATTCGTCTTCTGCTTTAATTGTTTGCATGTAGCAATGGATTTAAACGTATACACGCTCAATTTCTTTTCTTTTTCCTTTTCCTTCTACTACTGCATCAGCCTGGGTGACCCTAACCCTATTCTTTTTCACAAAAAGAAAAAACTTTAAAATATATATAAAAATACCTTTAATCAACAATTTCTGTTAGCAGAAGTAATTCACAATTATTAAATTTTTTTTTAATTTCTTATAAATACTTTAGGAAATAAAACGAGTTTCTTTTACAAATTAAAATTAGTTTATTATACTTAATTCCTCTAAAATATTAGTTTTATAGTTCATGCGTAAGTTATACAAATTTTATTTTATTTTTATTATTAAAAAAAAAAACAATCCAAAATACTCTTACTCAAACTTGATTAACGAAATCGTACTTGTATATATACGCACACTTAAAGTATCTTTCTATAGTTTATTCAAGTAATTGTTAATTTTGTCAATTTTCACAATAAAAAATCAAAGAGATTAGAAGACAAGATTGGATATTAAAAAAAAACTAAAGATTATTATATGCATGTAAGAATTAAAGGATACTCTTTTAGTACAAAATTAAATAAAAATATTACCACTTAAATCATGTAGTTAAATTATGAATTGAAAATATTAAATTTGATTGCACATATAACATTAGCGTTGAATTGTTTTAACAATTTTTAAAACCGAGATAATATTATTTTTGTGATAAACATTATCTCAATCCTAATTGCGAACATGATTAAAGTAATAAGAAGATTCAACACTCTAATTAAAAACATTACCTTAAGTAATCCTACATTGGACCTAGCCATAAAGCCTCATTTACGAAAAGTCTATATAACAAGTATAAAATGAATACACTTTTTAGGAGGTAAAAACTCTTTATTCATTTATTAATATATTTATTGTATTGTTAACTTGAATATTGAAAAAAAAAAGGAAAAAAGAAAGATGTTATAAGGACATCTTAATTCTTATAAGAATAATCCCAATTAATTCAAATGATATGAGGATAATTCCTAGAATAATAATGAAAATATTTAAATATGCACAACAACTACTCTTCTCCAATTATATTTATATTTTACCTCTGTAATTTATAATATATTTTATAAAATGCAAATAAAATAAAGTTGTAAATTTAATCGGACAACAACGTGGTACTCCGGGTAAGTTTTGTCCAATAATAAAATGTAACTGGTGGCCCTAATCCCATGAATGAAATTACTAAAATCGAGCATTTATTAACTTAATTACAGTACCGCACATTACTGGGCCCATCTTTTTCAAAGACCACAGCAGGTCCATTAAGTTGCACAACTCACGTTGGTCCAATCCAATTCTTTCTAACTGAGGCCGGAGTGGACTCACATAATTTACCTTTTCCCTTTCATTGAAATGTTTTATAATAATATTTTTTATTAGTATAATAATTATCACATGTAACATTTATATAATTTTTTATTATTATTCAGGATGTCTTTAAGTTGTACGCATTGTCAATAAAAATAGTATACTATCTGCCAATTAAAAATCATAAATAAGATTTTTAAAGTAAATATTATCAAAACTAATAATCTTATCATACACTACAATTGATAATTGTTAATATAATTAAATTATAATTTACAGTATTACCAAAATTATGCACTAACGAATTAATAAAAGCAACTATGCGCTAATATTTCGCTGATGTTTAAACTTTAATATATTTATAATTCTTGGCAAATATCCTTCAATTTTCACTTTTTGTTACTTCTAACATGTAAGTTTAGCTCAACATAAAAAATTTAATTCAAGAAAAAAAAGGTCCAAGTAACTAACAAAAAGTTTGAAAGGAGTTTTGGCAGCTCATATTTACTAGCCTGGCAAATTTTAGAGATGAATTGGACACTGTTAGATTAAAAGTGGAATTTTCTTAATATATGAATTTGACCTACTTAACACTTCCTAAGTATTTATTTTCAGAAGTATCTTTTTTTTTAGTATAATTCTTTTAAAATATCTTCAGATTCTAAATATTAATATCAAATACTCAAATATTAATCTATTATATGTGAAAATAGCTCTACTCATAGCTAATTCCATTATGTTTTAGTTTTGGGCTTTTGGCCCAGTACTCCTGTACCATTTGATCTACTACGATAGCCGCCGATTTCATAATTTTGTTGAAAACCTTTATCTTCAACAATTGTGAAATTTTTATCCAATTTTGTAGTATCATCAAATATCCCTTGGTCATACCAATTTAAGATTTATTTAGCCTGCAAATATCACAAAAGCTATCAACTTATAATAATTCATGATTAACCCTAATGATTTAGATACTAATAAATTCAAACTCATAGAGATAAACGGTCATCAAGAATAATAACACATCTTATGAAATATATTAATTATATTTACTAAGTATTTATCTATTGTTTGTTGATATATTGGATTGACTTCAACATTGGAGTTTTTTAGACATATATCCATTTCAAAAAGAATAAGTATCTTAAGAATTAAAAGCTTGAAGTGTTTGAAACATTCTTATTTGAATTCAATTTTAGTAGATAAACATACTAGAATCAAACCATGTAACTTCAAGCTAATATTTTAGCAGATTCATTCGATATGTTGTGGGGGAAAAGCTAGATTTCTATCATCATTTTGTCATAACTCTAAATGATTCCAATGGACTTGGGAAAAAGGTACAAATTCAACCAACTTGGTTTTATTGTAACACTAACTCATTAATTTAGTATAAATTTGATTCGATCCAATTTCAAACCAGTCTAGAATGAATTTTTTTGCTATTTTTTAGATTGACTTAAGTGAATTATCTTAATATTTTAATGTATTTATCAAGCAGAAAAAATACAGTTTCAAACAAATCATTAAAGTGTGAATCTAATTTAAATTAGCTTTTAATTTTTTTTGTTTGAGATCAATAATTTCAATCCAATTTGTGAGAAATATTTATGCAATGAGCATCACTGCCAGCATATGCATATCGATTCTTTTTCTTTCTATAGAACACATTTCTACCTTAATCTGTTTAATTGAAAGAAATATATAAAGAGAAAAAGGGCAAACATACTTTTAAGTTCTTGAAAAGGCAAGGTTTAATGTTTTATAGCTACCCACGTTTCAAATGAGATTAACTACTTGCCCTTTTACACATTTATTAAAAATTAATTTCATAAATTTAATTCACTCCTATTTATTTAACTTTACAACAAACAGGTAGAAATAATATTCATAATTATAGCTATCAATGTTCTAGTTTCTTCGTTCTCGTGATCGACATTAATTAGAAGGAGTGAGCCATTGATATTAAATATAAATAAGACTTTTTCTTTGTTTCCTTGGTGATAAGGAAATAGAAATGTGTGATCTTAAGAATTTGAAAATTTCCATGGTCGGTGATTTTCTTAGGCCACTCAAGAAGTAAACAGAATGAATCTTTGGTGCCTTTGCTGAAAGGGCATTGAGTTCGTCAAAGCGTACCACGGCATCCATGCTTTTTTATGTTTATGTTTTTTTTTATTCTTCTTAAAATAAAATTAACAAAAAAACTAAGCAGAGACACTTGCACCTTCCAGCGTTTGACACTTGGCAAAATCTGATGCATGGACATGCACTCATCTTCCTGTGGTTGAAGTGAGTGAAACTAGTCGGATTAGGTACTGAAGCATATCATGAATGAAGTTTTTCTTTTACTATAACATTTTTCAACGTCATTGATGTGTTCAAAATTATTTTATTTGTGATGTACCAAATTTGGAATTGAGTAGCAAAGTTTAGAAGAAAAAAAAAAGGGCTTAGACCAGTATCAAGAAAGATTAATTATAAACAACACTTCTATTTTTTTTTTCTTTTGGTAGACACCGCTTTAATTTTGACATATAGAAAGACATCCTTTCAATTCCTGTCCTTTCAATTAATTATTATAGGTGTGCATTTAAGTTAATTTTCTTTTCTCATAATATATTTATTCTAAAAGTAATTATTTTAATAAATTATGTGCAGATGAATTTATTAGAATAAATTATTTTTAGAATATCTTGAACCTTTTTTCAGTTTCTAAAAATATTTGTGATTTTGGTCTTTTCTAAAATGTTCAGTTCCTTAAAAAACAAACTGTTAATGCTAAGCTAACAAATTTAAATAGCACCATTGCCATGTCTCTCCTAGTTAATTAATAGGATGTCATTAAGCATGGCAGGTAATGGTTTTTGCAGCATATCGGTGTAATTTTTATTTTCTTGTGCTGATTTGTATACATTTTAATTTTTTAATGAGAATGAAGAAGCTGGTTTTTAGTGCGACTTTAGTATAAAAAATATCATCACTCAAATAATGATTTTATTTTTTTACGAGATTGTCATAAAGTTTATAATTTTTATTTTTTTTTAAATGGAAGTTGAGGTGTTGAGACGATTTTAATTTTTATAAAGGCTTTATCCAAGCGAAAATTTCTAATATTTTAAAGTGAAATCTTCGTACATGTCAATATTTAAATAAAAATGTCCTTCATATCTTTAAAATTGAAAGAATACGTAACAAAATAAAAAAACAATTGAAAAATAAAACTAACTTTTGGGATAATTTTAGAACCATAAATAAATTTAAGTAATTATTAAAGTAAATGACGCAATATTAGTTTTTTAAATAAACAAATTTGATAGAAAAATTACATTTTAAAAAAATTATCGTATAGATTTCACACAATTTTAAACGAAGAAGTTGAATATTTTTTACATTATTTTTATTTTTGTGTCGTTCAACATGTGATTAATTTGGAAGTTGTCAAGTTTTTCAACAACTTTCGATTACATTTCATGAAAATTGTCTAGAGACAACTTGTAATTGAATTAACCACATGTAATCGAGTTATATATCATAATGGAACACATTGTAATTGAGTTGATCTCATGTAGTCCAAAAAGGAAATGGAGAAATAGAGTATCTGAAGAGTTTAGTAAAACATCTAGAGAGTGCAGTAAAGTATGTGAACAGTTTAATGAAATAGATAGAGAGTTCAATGAAGTATGTGGAAAGTTCGATGAAACATGTGAAAAAGTTCAATAAATATGACTTCTTTTATTTAAAATCGTTAGATTAATGACATGTTCTTTGTAATTTTTTAAAATTTACCTATTACTTTAATTTTTCTATCAAATTTGTCTACTTTTATATGAAAAAAAATGATAATATTAGAAAATTGAATAGTTTGAGAAATAAACAAATTTAACATAAAATGCTTAATAGCATATATTGAAATTATTCATTTAAAATTAAAGGAATACGTAACAAAATAAAAAAACAATTGAAAAATAAAACTAACTTTTGGGATAATTTTAGAACCATAAATATATTTAAGTAATTATTGAAGTACAATATTAGATTTTTGTACAAAAGTAGATAGAAAAATTAATAAAATTTTAACAAAATTCTTAATAGTACATATTGAAATTATTCATTTAAAAAATAAAGTCTCTAACCTAAAGAAAATTTGCTGAGAATTAAAATTAAAATTTTAAACTATTTATGAACTTTAGAAACATATTTTAAATATGAAAGAAGATTACTTAATGGTGAAAGCAAGTGCTGTTGACTGACTTAAATTATACAATAGAATGCATATGATATTAAAAAGAAACCTCAGAGAGTACGTATGAAAGAATTGGCACATTTTTTTTATGGAAGGCACGTGATTTTTGGATATTGATCAGGAAAGGGCATGTAAATATGTTAAGATTATAATGTTTGATAGGAAATATATCTGCACTGAAAAGGAAGGGGAGGGAGAAGAGGAACATACATAAGCGCTTTTTAAAAGGCTGTTTGGCAAAACAATTTAAAGTGATTTTGTTGAAAAATCATATTTATGAAAAATAAATATTTTGTTGAAATTAGTGACAGTAACAACTGAGAGCGTGTAATAAGCGGCAAGGGATATAGCGTGATTCACTCGCTCAAAATCAAAAACATGTTTGGCCAATGTCAAAGGAATCCTACGTAAGCATCACATGATTCTTCAACTTTCGAATAAGTCTTGGATTGACCCTGCAACACGTGGCTTCTTTTTAGCTTTTGACTTTTCTGGCCGGTTATAAATTGAATAATATAAAAAATAATTACAATTAATTAAAATAAAATCAATTAAATTAATTACTTATTTATTTTTGATAAATTAAAAAAATATAAATTTAATCAAATTGTTTATTATATTTAAATATAAGATTAAATATTAAAAATTAAGTAGTAACTATAATTATCATATATTTATATTACTAAAATATACATCTACCTACACCCTTAAAATTCACTTAGGCTAAGATTAACTTCACTTAATTCAGTAATATTCATTTACGAAATTCAACCACAAATTCTTCTTAAATCTAAACATCTCATTAATTAGATGCAATCAATAACTTATCACAACATTAAAATTAAAAATTTAATATTTATTAATTACAATAAATAATAAGATTAAAACACACCGCCACTAATGATGACAAAATTGTTTTAGGAGGGTCAATGGTGATTAATTATAAACATCAAGTATGGTTGAAGATAAAAAATTTCAAAGTACATAAATTTTTGGAATTAAAAGGGTGACTTTAAATTATTAAATTTTTTTATAAATTAACATATATTTTTTTATATATTTTTACCGTATTATTTAGGTATCAACTGCTAATTACTCAAATTTTATTCTATAAAAACTTTTACTTGTTGAAAACATTTTTTTCACCTTCTTTTCACTTTCTCTATATCTTTCAAAAAATTGTTATTCTTTTGTAAACCAAAGTCCACATTAGGAATTCATGGAAAATCTAGTCAGTTTATCTCAACTCAAAATTTGTTGAGTAAGCTCTTTTTTTAACTTTTTTCAGTTGATTTTGTGAAATTTTGCATACACATATTAAAAGTTTTCCATACACAATACTAAAAGTTAAGCTTATTTTTTTAATTTTTTAGTTGTTTTTGTGAAATTTTGCATACACATATTAAAAGTTCTCCATACACAAATACTAAAAGTTTTTTATGTAGTCATTGTAAAGTAGAGATGAATATTTGTTAACTCATGATCATAGAAATATAGTCAAATAATTTATTAGAATATTTTATGTATAAATTTAACTTTTATAAATACAGAGCTTAAACAAAAAAGTTTTTTTTATATATAATATAATGTATGTGTAAAGGTGAGTGATCATAATGATTGATTTGATGTAATAATTATGTGTTGTTTGAATATAAATATTTGATTTTGAAATGAAATTGTTTTATTTGAATGAATGAATTCAAAATGAGTTCAACTGAATCAAGTTGCTTTGTAGCATTGTTACAATGAAATAAAATAGTTTTAGACGTAAGAAATAAAATAAAAAAAATCCTAATTACCAATTTAACTCTTTGTCATATTATGCAAAATTTTTGAATTACATAAAGTGATTAGATGAATTTCATTTAATTGAAAATTTGTAAGATTTAGTTGCTGGATTTGAAAATTTTATTGTACAAACAATTTAAATACAAACTCTCGTTAGGTTGATCATTAGGTAAACTAACTCACATTGGACAAATTTCATTTAATTGAAAATATGAAAGATTTGGTTATTAGGTAATCATTTCTTTCCAAGTGATTTTTACGAAAAAAAAAAACTTAATGATGTAATCGTTGAACATGTATTTTGTTTATTGAGCAACTAAATTTTCCTTTTGTATTGATGCCTTTGACTAGGCAAGTAGAGTAATGGTTGGACAAATTACAGTATATGTTTCATTTACTGGATGAACCAAGTGTTAACCGAGTGAGAAAGTATTTTTAAAATTTTGAAAAGAATTTTCCAAATGTTTATAAATGATAAAATTTGTTTATCTTTCACTAAATGATTATATTTTAATTAATATAGTGGGTTGGATGTTATTGAATGTTGAATTGACAATAGCACTAGTAATTGAATTAAGATAAATTGTATATGAATGAACATATACAATTTTAATGATTGTGATATAATATGTAGTGTATTGTAAACATAATTATTTTTAGGGATGAAAATTGCGTTGAGATGTTTAGGTTGTATGTTAGAATTTAGGATTTTGAAGGAGATGATAATGACTTTACTAATATTGAATTCAAATAGATAAAACATTACGTGATGAGAGTTTAAGGTGTTGGGTACAAACAAAATCTCTCATGAGATAAAATAAGATATGAACATGAGTTTATATACACATAAGATGTCTCCAATGGTAAGAGGTCTTTTAAAGTGATACCAAAAACAAATCTGCGAGGACTTGATCCAAAGCAGACAATATCTTACTAATGTGGAGATCTATATATATGTGTATGTGTTGAACCTTTCTACAAACTATCCGGTAAACTTCCTATTTAATAGACCCAACATAAAAGTTATTATTAATTATAACCTTGTTTGCAGTATAAAAAAAATTGTTTGGTAGGTATAAAAATTAATCTTAGTAATGAGTTTCTATAATGTAGTTTTGTTACGGTAATAGTTTAATGAAGGTGGTATCACACACGTAGACTCATTCAACACATTAATCATTTTAAAATAAAATATATATATATGATGTAATAAACTTATCACATAAAAGTTATCCACCATATTGATAGTTAAAACTTTTAGAAAATATGAATGGGATATAATTGTAATATACGTACAATTTAATATAAACATGTAGAAAAGTTTTTTTTTCTTTTTAAATTAGTTTGTCTTGTTTGGTATGAACTCTACTCATCATATGTTATATACTAAAGCTAATAATGTCGTAAGAAGATAATTTTAATAAAAACAGACAGTATAAAAAATAATGAGATTAAGTGTTTATATTTTGTTTACTTCCTTTCTTGAAATTAGATGCTTAATTATTAATGTAACTAATAAGAAAGAAGATGTTACAACATTAAAAACACTAGTAATTAAAACACATTGTTGTGTAAATGCTGTAAATTATTTTTACCATTTTTTATTTAATAAATATTTAACTTAAATTCATTTCGGTTGTAAAGGTGCAACTTTATTGATCACAAAAGATTAATTATATATTAGTTTTTTAATATTTAAAACAAACTATCAGTTCCTTATTACTATGTTATCCTTTCTTAACAAAACAAATTTAACGTTTTATCACTCGTAAAAGTTTAGTTATTTATTCACAGAAAAAATATAACATTTAAAAAAATTTAATTTTAATGTGTAAAAAAACTTTTAATTTTGGAAAAAAGTAAATATGATATTAAATTTTTATAAGATTAAAATTGTATATTTAATGAAGTTACGTGAACCAAATTCATGTCTATTATTTGATAATGTTAGGTGTTTGCTTACTTTTGTTAATTTAATCATTGCTGCATACTATCTTTAATTATTTCTAGAAAGTAATTAATTCATTTAGTGCATTTTAAATAGAAAAAATACTAATTTTTACGAATTTATGAAAAGTGCTTTTGAGAAAGAAAGTAGTATTTGTTTGAAGAAGCAGTTATGTGGCGTCAGGCTTTTGTGTTGTTGGAAAATGTGTGCGAGCAGCGAACTTGGCGTTTGGAGTGGTGCCTACTGCTGCCTCGTTACAGTGCTTCTCTGGTTAGTCAAAAGAGCCTAACACCGCGTTTGCGTCCAAATTACAGCTGCGGCATTAAGCACGCTACATATCATCTTAATAATCGCGTCGCAACACTGGTCCCATCGCTTTTCTTAAGTCAACTCTCCTTCCCATCTCTGCAAACCAACTTATACAGGTTTAACGGGGATAGATATATTAATAAAAAAATATAATAAACCCATGGATTTATAAAATTTAAACTTTACGTAATGAACCATAACATATAATAAAATTCACTAATGACTACAAATTTCTTAATAAATAAATAAACAAATGTATTTTTTTAGCCAATAGACTAAACTCTTCGGCCGACTATTATTATTTTTTCAATCATACTCGATTTGATTAATTTTAATTCAATTTGGTTGAAATTCTATCTCTTAAAAGGTTTGGACCAAATCATGGGTCAGTTTTTGGTTCAATCAATTGAACCGGCCGACCTAGTTCGATTTTGATAAATATCTTTCATTTTTTTTTGGTTATTTTTTTATTAAATATTTTTTCAATAAAAATTTAATTTGAATATAGTTTTGTATCTTATTTTGTATAATAGGTCATTTTATTTTGAACAGAGACATTTAATTACTCTATTTTAATTTTTATATTGATTTAATTTCGTTTATATTTAATTCAATCCAATTTTCTCAATATCCCTCATATTGAAATATTGGGTCTGACTTTTGCTTATAATAACACATAATAATTTTTACTTATAAAAGTTAAAATCCTTAACGTTGTCAAAACAGTACAAATTCTTTATTTATTAAAAAAAAGTCTACCAACAAGTTTTTTTCTTCGTAGAATTAACTATCTGATGTTTTTCGGTGTTAAAAATAGTATGATGAAATCGTTAATAGAACACTACATTAGTGGAAAATAAAAAATCTAATAATGAGAATTATTACTGTCTATTTTTGAAGTGTCGATTTTTTATTCCATTGTTGACATTTTGACAATAAAAATGAAATTTATATCTATTTCTATACATTCAGGTAAATGTTGTTGTAGAAAAAAAAAATGTGAATGGATCTTTACCGATTTGGGAAATGGATGTGTAAGATAAAAAAACACGGCACTAAAAAAATAGACGAAAATTAATGATCTGTACCCATTTTCGAATTAAAGCAAAGGAAGTACAAATGAAAGACCTCAAAACGGTAGCAAATGCATCTAAGAATGATTACTATTTTCTTGTATTGTGAGGGTGAAAAAAAGAGACATTATGCACAAATATCAAAGAACTGCAAACAGTGTGAACTTTAAGCAAATTTGAAATCATGGGCGAAGAAAGCAAAAACGGAAGAAGGGATCAAAGACAGTACCTGGAATCAGAAGCTCTATTCCACCCACAAAGTCAAAGCCAAAACAACACACAAAAGACTCACGACATCTTCTTCAATTACCGTTTAAGCCTTATCTGAAAAGAACAGGATTGTCTTTCTCAGACCACAATCGTAATTTCCTACAAAAGTCGAACCCTTCTTTTTTGGGTTGACAAGCCGAACCCATCTATCTATCTACCTATCTTTAACCCTTTCCTTTACTCTTTCCCTGTCTGGCTGCAAAGCAAAGCAAAGCCAAAATAAAAACACGAAAAATAAATAAAACGAATGGACTAGAATCTGCATGATCAATCCGTCAAACTTAGGAAAGTCCTTGTCACGCAGGCTGCATCGAAACTCCTACGGGATTGAAAAATAAGAAAAGCATTAAGAAAAAAGGAGCACACAACAAAGTCTTAGCAAATTCACTCCTTCTTTCTTTTCCTCTCTAACTCATACGCGGATTTCCTCCATTTTTTATTTCTCCATCCTCATTGCATCTTCTTATTTCTTAACCCTTTCAACATTCAAAACCCCACCCAAAACAACAACTTATTCATACTCTTCTTTCTTTCTTTCTCTGTTTGCCAAGCTAAACTTTCTTTTCCTGGAAAATTTATTGTCTCCCCCTCCCCAGATCTGAAACTTCCGCAAGTTCTTATATTTCGCCTCAAACACTTTCTGGGTTCTTAAAATTGCCATCGGTTTATCGAAGACAACAACGTATTGAATCCCTCGAGTGTGTTTCAACGTGGAAACCCTAAAACTTCTTCAATGGCTTCAGGAGCAATTTTCTCGTCGCTCAGGCGGAGGAGGTCGCCGACGTTGGACGCGTTTCTGGCCCCCGTTGACTTAAGTGACGTCGCTTTGGTTCAGACCCTTCTCTCTGTTGCCCGCGAGATTGTGTCATGTTTTTCTAACCGTTGCTTCTTCTTCCAGCGCAAGAACTCGCTGTCTCTGATCCGAAGAGTCGAGGCTTTCCAGTTGCTTTTGGAGTATTTGCGTGATTCCGATTCAGGTTCTTCGTGTCTTCCACCCACGGCGGTGCTTTGTCTCAAGGAGCTTTACCTCTTGCTCTACCGCTCCAAGATTCTCCTCGATTACTGCGCCCAATCGAGTAAGTTGTGGCTCTTGCTTCAGAACCATTCCATCTCTGGTCACTTCCACGATTTGAACCAGGAGATTTCGACCCTTTTGGATGTTTTTCCCGTTAAGGATGTGTTGTTGAGTAAGGATATTAGGGAACAGGTTCAGCTCTTGCAGAAACAGTCGAGGAGAGCTAAGCTTTTTATAGATATGAAGGACGATGCTCTCAGGATTCTTTTTTTTTCCTTTCTTGACGAGTTTGAGAATGGAAGGATTCCCGATTCTGCTGAATTGATATCTTTCTATGTTGAGAAGTTGCAGATTGTGGATGCAGATAGTTGTAGGACTGAAATTGAGGCCTTGGAGGAGCAAATTGTTAATCACGAGGGTGACATTGAGCCTACTATTTCTGTGCTTAATGGGTTGGTGGCTATGACTAGGTATTGCAGGTTTTTGCTTTTTGGCTTTGAGGAGGATGAACTTGGTCTAGAGAACTGGAGTCGGAAGAAACCTAAGAAGAGGATGATTACTCGGGAAATTGCAGAAACCTTTTTTACCGTTCCTAAGGACTTCTCCTGTCCAATTTCATTGGATTTGATGAGAGATCCTGTAATTATTTCCACTGGTCAAACATATGACAGGAGTTCCATTTCAAGGTGGATGGAAGAAGGGCACACTACTTGTCCAAAAACAGGTCAATTGCTTGCACACACTCGCCTTGTTCCGAACCGTGCTCTGAGGAATTTGATTGTGCAGTGGTGCACCGCACATGGAGTTCCTCTCGATCCATCGGAGGTCATGGATGCGATGGGTGAAGGTTTTACAACAGCTTGTCCTACCAAAGCTGCTGTTGAAGCAAACAGAGCCACAGCGAAGCTTCTTATTCAACAGCTTGCTGGAGGTTCTCAGGCTGGGAAGACTGTGGCTGCTCGGGAGATTAGGTTGCTTGCGAAAACGGGAAAGGAAAACCGCTCATTCATTGCAGAAGCAGGGGCGATTCCCTATCTTAGGAATTTACTTTCATCGCCCAATGCTGTCGCTCAGGAGAATTCCGTGACTGCACTGCTCAATTTGTCCATTTTTGACAAGAACAAAAGTAGGATCATGGACGAGGAAGGGTGTCTAGGATCAATTGTTGATGTGTTGAGATTTGGACACACCACAGAGGCAAGGGAAAATGCTGCTGCAACTTTGTTCAGCCTATCGGCCGTCCATGACTACAAGAAAATAATTGCAGATGAGATGGGAGCAGTTGAGGCCCTGGCAGGGCTGTTGCGAGAGGGGACTCCAAGAGGAAAGAAGGATGCTGTGACAGCTTTGTTCAATCTTTCCACACACCCTGAGAATTGTGGTAGAATGATAGAAGCCGGGGCAGTGACAGCACTTGTAGGTGCTTTGGGGAATGAAGGAGTTGCAGAAGAAGCAGCCGGTGCTCTGGTGTTGATCGTCCGGCAGCCTATTGGGGCCAAAGCAGTGGTAAATGAGGAAGCAGCAGTTGCTGGTTTGATCGGAATGATGCGTTGTGGAACGCCGAGAGGTAAAGAGAACGCGGTTGCAGCTTTGCTTGAGTTATGCCGGAGTGGAGGTTCAGTTGCAACAGAAAGAGTTGTGAAGGCGCCAGCTTTGGCTGGCTTACTTCAAACCCTTCTTTTTACAGGGACAAAACGTGCAAGAAGAAAAGCAGCTTCACTTGCAAGAGTGTTTCAAAGATGTGAGCATGCATCTTTACCTTACGGTGGATTAGGTGTAGGCTACGCGTTTGCTGACAATTCAACTACAGCCAGGGAAGCCAGCTTTACCGGTGATGTTTCAGTACCAATGTCCATTTCTGTTTTATAGTGGTAAAAGTTCTGTGTTTACTAAGTTCCCAATTTTTGTTGTAAGTTTTTACAGATTCTTTCATTGAAATTTAAAGTCATAAGAAATTATAGCAATATATTGTATCTAGGAGATCCACAAGTGTTGTGGAGCAGTTAGCCTCAACACATATGTGATGAGTTAAATTATGTAAGAACAGAGAATGCTCAAGAAAAGAGACAGGAACCATTTCTGATATCATATTTGTTCAGTGCCACCCCTCCCACTTCTTTTCTACATATTCTCCTAATCGATGATGGCCGTGGGGACACAACCACGCAAATATGCAGTAATATCATACGTAATTGGTGCATATACATATTTGCTTTATTACATTTTACCACACATACACAAACAATGTACCAACTTCTTACTAGATGACTTTATTTTTTTTTATCATACGTAATTACTAGTGATTTTTGACTATTGAATTAAAACTGATACGTTGGACCGTAGTGTGAACAAGTACAATATTTGTGTGTTTTTTCTGGGTGGAGAGATTTTGCTTAACGTGTGTTTTCATAAATTGAATCTGTTCCCCAGTCAAAGAATGGGGTGTTGAGACTGAGTTGCGTCTAGCTGGCATGGGGGATTCTGAATTCTTAAGATAGCACAGTCCACTAAATCTGTTCGAAGAAGAATCTAGAGTAGACCATGTTACCGGTGAATGTTCTTTCCTTTTCGTCATTGATACACTTTTTCTTGGCATAAAGTTAGAAGGAAGGTGGATCACACAGAGAGGAGATGCTCTGTACCTCGACTCTCTGTGCTTTTTTATCCATACGTGGTCTCAGAAACAATTGGACGTGCATTTGTATCGTGAAAAGGTACGAGGGTATTTCTTTTGGACTAATTTTATCAAAGATCCTCAAGACAATGTTAGGAGGTAGATATCATTTCAAACATGGATATTATTCTCCAGATTAAAGTAATTGGCCCCTTTCAGTGGTGCACGATTGTCATCACACTCATCCTTATTCTTCCTTTCCATAATCATCACGTTCATCACCCACTGCGTAAAAAACTTTATCACATTCTTTTTACTTTTATTTTCAATGCCAACAATCACTGTTTTATTTTATTTCTTTCAAGTATTTGCACTAAAAATAATATTTATTTAATTTTTCAAAAATTAGTAAAAGGATCGGTTACCAACGAAGAAGAAAAAGTATTAAATTGAGTAGAATTTTCCATGTGAAGAATAAGGTGTTCAACGATTTGTTTGAAACGCCAATTTACTCTCAGCGCCATTCCTTTTACGTGTATCTTACATCATAGATATTTTCAACAAACAAGAAGAAAAATCTTAACCTTTTATTTAAACATTCAATGCATTTCACTGTGTTGTAGCCTGTTTCTACCATTGTTTTTTTGGGCACTTGATTTCTAAGTGTTTGACTAAGAACGTCAGCTATATGACAGGTCTTAATGAAAAGAAGTAGAATTAAAATTAATTTAAAAATATATTAATTTGACTTAATAGTTTAAAATTAATAGTATTGTAATTATTTGATATAACTTTGGAAGAATTTTGAGTTAAGGTGATGGGTATTGGTTAAAGAGATAGATAGTAATAAGGTTGAAGATGAAGAGGTAAGGTGGGACATGGATTCACGAGAGGAGTCTTTAATATATTGAAGAGTAAATGAAAGTGGAGGAGGCACAGAGGACACAAAAATGAAAAAGTATTTGTGTTTCCGTCAGAAACTTATAATCAGAGACATGGTGGTAGTTGGGGTTGAATAATATGGTACGCTTGTTAATGCTCCATCAAAATCCACTTTTCTTACACTTCTTTTTAATCAAAATTACACTTTATTCCAACTATTCTATGCAAATCTTTAATACAATTTTTAAATGCTGTAAACAAATCCTAATTTTTAATGATAACGTTTAACGTAGTAATGTCAATTCCCCCTCTTCTAAATTCTAATCACAACATCAATCTTCTTATCCAAAGTTTAAAAATTATGTAAAAATGTATTGCGATCAAAGTTGGGTATATTTCTTTTTAGTGTGTAAAGTTTTTACAGTTTCCACAAATAAAAAATATAAACAAAGAAATTTTTAAAATGGGTAAGAAAATAAATTTTAATATTTAATCAACTTTTTAGATTAAAAATAAGTAAGCAATGGATTCTTTTTAAAATATAATTTGATCGATTTAATAAGAGATAATTTTGCATTAAAATTTCATTCACAAGAATGTGATTCGATCCTTCATAGTGCTGTAAGAGAATCATTGAGAAAAATTTTGTATAAAAAGTTTACTAAGAGAATGTGATTGTGAACACAAAGATACAGTAAAGTTGTAAGAAATGCATTTTGAAGTTAAAGTATACTTTACTTGTAATTTTTTTACACCATTTAAATTAACTTTTATGCAAAATTAAAAATTATTGTCAGCATGAATAATTATATATATATATATATATATATATATATATATATATATGAAGTTGTATGATATTTAATTAATATAATTTATAACTTTATGTTATGGAATTTTGTATAGTTTGCATTTAACTAAAATGGATGGATAATGAAGGATGGTTATCTATATGATAATTAATTTAATGTAATATAATATATATTAAACTACATATGGACAACACATAAATTAAGATCTTAGGAGATTTATGCTCTCCATTTTAATGTGCTATCTTCCCACATTATAGCTCTAGGCTTATTTATAAAAATAATTATTATTAGAGTTGTTATAAAATGTTGCATGCAAAGTCAAATTGTTTATGCATCATAATTTTCATGCTATTGAGAACTACCATCTGAACATTTTAATTACATATAAATGATTATCATGAATTAATATATGAGAAAAAGTGATTCAAATATATTTTTGTTTGTAAGCTTATTTGTTTGGGATATTACATATACCTTTTTTTTCATACATTTAAATATCCATGTCATATCTTATGTTAAAAGAAGCTATTATGGTTGTGGACATTTATATTTATATTTTGCAGCATGTTACAAACATGAAATACAGATAAATTTTAATTAACTCAACATTTTAATAATATATTTTTATCTTTAAAACGCTTTCTATTAATAATAAATACGATTAATGGTAAATTAAAAAACGCATAATTTAAAAAAAATAAAATGAAAACGCATAATTTCAAAAAAATTACACTAAATTTGTAAAATTCTCGCATATTGAAAAGTTTGTCTGAGACCCGAGAAGCCTTGCAAATAATTGATAGCTATTAAGCTTTCTTTTAGAAATTTGATTGTTGTTTTCTTCATGCACCTGTTGTTTTCTTTCTGCACGTCCATTTTCTTTTTGGCTTCTCATTTTGTCCATGTAATTATATATATTTATTAAACCCTAATATTGAACACCTGTACTGTTTCATCTTTCAACTTGAGCGTCTTCCTTCTCTACGCTCATCACATAGTCACACTGTCAGAAAAACTTGCAGAGAGACAATGTCATTCCTCTCCCCACTACCTTCGTCTTCACCAACAGTTCCATATTCATGCCATCTCATTTAACAAGACAGACACAAATTCATCACCATCTTCATCATACATCTTCACTCTCACTCTATTGTCATTAAAACATTTATTCACCAATTTCAGCATCACCAAACCTTAATCACTCCAACAAACAACTACAGATTACCTCTAATACTTTCTTTAGTTTCAACCTTCCTCATTTTTCCAGCATCCCACTCCAAATTCCAACCCACTCACAAACCAAGGGCACCCTTCATCCCCGCCACTTTCAACATTTCCAATTCAATATCCAGCACCCAAACTCAAGCCCACACACTTCGTGTATCACCTTCTTCCAATCCAAATCCAATCGGAACCGAGAAACAGGGAGAGAGTGAGAAAGGAGGTAAAGCGAAAGTTCACGAGTTCTAGCCGTGTTATGAGTGTATTCACTGAACTTCATAACCTGGTGAATTAAACCGATACGAAAATGCTGTGAAGCGTTGGAAGGATATTGAATAGATTTCAAAATCCGGTTACTAATGATTTTTTTATTGAATCTCGAGATTCGATTAAGTATTATTCTTTTATCAAATTTTAAAATCTTAATTTTTCATCGTTAAATTTCGAAATTTAATTAAGTGTTAATTTATTTTCATTGGATTCAAAATCCAATTAAGGAAACCATTGTTGTTTTACAAAATCAAATATAAATTATAAAAGTTTTAAAATGATTTGAAATATAAACAATAAGTATGATTTTGATTGGATCAGACATAAAATTTGATATTTATGTGTAAACTCTTTATGTAAGACATAAATTTACATACAACATATAGTAAATAAATATAAATATCAAATTTCAGGTCTGATGATAAGAGGTTAGATGTATAGTTTTGATTTTCACTTTAGAACGTAGCTTTGATTTTCACTTTATTTTAATAAAATAATTAATTTATAAATGAAAAAAATTCATAAATATATTGTTTTAAAGTTTTAAATTAATTATCGTTATTGATCTTTTATATAAGCTTATTTATAACCTTATACTAATATCTAAAAAAAAAAAACTAAGAGTATTATTAAAACTAATATATCTACTAATTGTTTTACTTATAAGTAATCTCTTTTTATTTTTTATGGTATAACTTTCCTTTAAAGTTGGATGGATGTCAAATGTTAGTTATTTGAGTAATTTATATATATATATATATATATATATATATATATATAATAAATTATTAAATGTGATAAAATTATTATATTTTATTAGTTAATTTATTAAAACAATTTAATTAATTTAATTATGCCTAAAATACATATATATCATAAAAGATTTATTGATTAAAAATCTTAAGTAATATTTTAATTTATTGAGGTTTTAAATTAAAATATTAAAACTCAATAAAAAAATTATCTTAAGAGGTTACAAGGATCATGGTTATCGTATGTAAACACTTATAATTTTTTTTTTATTTCTTTCTTTTTGTTTTTATCAAAAAGAAAATCAAATAAGAACTTAAAAGTAGTGAACAATTGAAAGATCAAATATCAACTAGTTTACATTGTTTTTAATGATTAATTCAAATATATTTCCGTTTACTGTTCTAAAATAATTGAAATTACTCTGTTAATAAAAAGGTTTATTACTAATTAACTATTGATTTATTTTAAATTCATAATCTCACATCAAATTAGTATATTCACAAGTTTACAAGAAAGAAAATTAAACAAAAACTGTACAGTGGAAATTTATGCATTTCTTAACCAGCCAACACAGAAAATGGCAGCAAACCCAACTTCTTATACATTTACTTGACTTGGTTGTCCAAAAATTCTTCTTAATTACTTCTCAGAATTGCAGTGCAGTGACCAATTGTATGTAAAATCAGCACCTGCATGAAAGATAAACGAACTTTTCTGATGACATTGACTTAGGGATTTTCAGACCCAAACGAATGCTGTAATAAGCAGTTGGAAATAAATTACAAAAAGCAGAACGATAATGATAACAACTATTTTTCAGAAAAACTACCTTCTACTTAAGACAACATAATGTTTCATTATAAAAAAATAAGAACAGTACACGTAAAGGGAAAGAAAAATATTTGCTATGTCTTTTAACCTTTATCTTTATCACTTTTCCTTACATTCAACAACACACATAAAACACTTCTGTAAAATTTTTTGAACTGCTAAATACACGTTCAGGATCTATACACTCTTGAACATGTTCTTTATTTAGCTGGAAATTAATGTTCCTTTGATCCGGCACAATTAGTTTAGTCAGCCTCTACTTTGGTGTTTGTTTCTTTTCAAGGATCGAATTATGCATTTACTAGTTAAAAGGTGCTTTAATAAATGGTTTGATGATAAAGGGAACCAAATTTCAAAGAAAGACATAACTATGATTAGTGATGATCCATCTATTTCAACAGTGATTGAAATTTGGCAGTTCCCACTCATTACCATTATCTCACCATTTAATGTGAAGGCAACAGTTAAATAAATGAACAAGAACCTTAGCTGCAGTAGACCAGCTATCTCACCCCATCATAATTTTGACCTTCAAACCAGATCGATGGATGTGAAAGCATCACCCTTTTTCGGGTATGCCATTTTACACTTGTATGTTATATGTGAACGATGAAAGATTAACTTTTGGTTTAACTGCTTTGGCTAACATTTCAATCAGCAATAAGGGAGATTTGAAATTTTACCATTTATATGGTCAAACCCTTCTTCGTGTATGCATTTTATTTAAATGTGAATGAAGAAAAGATTAACCTTCTGTCTTTATTAAAGGACTTAGCTTTTGGTGTTGTTGGGATCAGTGAAGCACGATGATTGTGTAACTGTAGTCATCTTCTATTAATTATATTAATTAGATCTTAGAATTTTTTTTTTCTCACCGTTTCAATGAATCTGTCATCGGTGAAATTTAAAGGACAACCCGGGTCAACGTATAATTTAATTCGCACAAGCTGGCGATTATGCAGACAAACTTTTGAGAGGGTGAAGTTAGAGATTTTTATACTGATTAGACTCCACATTTTTTAGAGGGTGCTGCTAATCAATTTGCATAACTCGGTGTGGATTCCAATCTTTGGTTAGAGCTACCAGTATAACTTGTGTTATGTAAGACCAACGCTACCGTACTCTTTGAGGGTAGCCCCTTATTAAGGGTTTCTGCTACCTTTAGCTGTGGGTCAGTCAACACTAACCAGCTTTTAATATAAATGACCTACAATCCCGCAAATATTGTTATGGCAGAAGTTAAAAAACACTTTATATGCTTCTTTAAGTATTTTTAAAAGAAAACTAAAAAATCATTTATTTTTATAGATTAAATTTAACTTGTACCCAAATTAAAAACTACTTCTTAAATAAATTAAGAAAAAAATTCACAAATAAATTCATACTTGGTTTATTTTTAATTTATAAAGAATGTTTGTCTTTCTCGTTTAAAAATATTATAAAGAATATTTCTTAAACAAGTATGTTAAAAACTTTTTTATAAAGATAGATTAAGAAATTCACCTTTTATGATATAGAAGTTATGTATAAAAAAGACCTGATATTATCTTTAACATAAAACATTAAAGTTTAATATTCCAATTTGTTTTAAACTTTTTTTTTTGTTAGGATAAAATTTCCTTGATACTTTTTAATAAAAAAAATTAAAATTCTGTAATTATTATTAAAAAAAGTTTGTATGAAAAGATTATACAAATTATTTAAATAAAATTCTAAATATAGTTAAAATCAGTACAAAAACACTTGTATGATTTTTTTTTATTGGTTAAAACTTATTAAAAGTTAAAAAACCTGAAATAAATTAAATAAATAGGATGTAAGAGACATAATTCTATAATTTGAATAAATTTTAACCAAAAAAAGTTCAATTGATGAGAAAGTATGGTGTAAGATAAGATATGAGTAACATTTTTTCTCTGGCCTTTTTGTTATGAATAGCAATTATAAATTGGTCGTACGTAAGCACTAAGTACAAACTAAAAAGCACCAAAAGTTGGTAATGGTCACAGGCATTAGGTGGTTGTGTCTTTTGAAAAACTGCACAAGAAAACAGTAGGAAACCCACGTTCCTATTTAACATCCTAACCGTCCCACTATGTTTCACGAGTTATCTTATGCCACTAAGTAACATTATCTTCCATTTCAGTTTTCATTCTTCTATTCTATCTTCTACAAAATACTACAAACCTTAACCAAATCAGAAGGAAGAAGAGATTTATCATCATCATCTTCATTAAAACAGATGATGAAGTGGGGAGGAAGAAATCATTCTTCAACTTCCTCTTCTTCTGTCTCTTCCTTCATTTCTCATGCATCTCCTTTCTCTTGGTTCTCCAAGTTCAAGAATATGAGAATCAATTCGGAGCCAAGTGCTGCAAAAATGAATCAAAAGGCAAAGCCTAGTAGTTCACCTCAATATTTCTGTGAGATTGGAGATAGAAGATGTTGTGTAAAGAATGATGATGATTTCTGTAGACAACGTTTAAATGAAGAGAGTTATGAGGATAAGAAGAATAAAGACATTGATGAAAGTGTGATTCCCTCCTCAAGTTGCTTTGGTGGTAGAAGGGTTGCTAAAGGCACACTAGAGTTAAAGGAGAGGGATATTGGTCAAGGAGAAGAAAGAAAGTTGGTGGATGATGGGAAGGTTTCAATGAAGATGGATGTGTACAATAGAGAAAAGGAATATGAAAACTTAAGGAAGAGATTTGAGAGGAAAGCAAAAAAGGCTTTTCAAGACCAACTCTTGACACTTGAAAGAGAAGTTGAGGAACTTAAGTTTGGATCAAGTAAAGCAGTGGAAAAAGATGTGTTGCAATTGGAATCACCTAGAACAATTTGCACCCCAAGAACACACGCTTTTTCTTCTTCAGCAATTTCAAGGAATCCCATCCTTGGAAATGTTATAGAAAATTTTGAGAAAAATGAAAGGCTGTCTCACAAGAAAATGAATTCTGAGAGGCAGAACTTGAAACAAACTGAGGAGACGAAGGTAAAGACCAACAGGAATAAGCAATCACATCATCTCAACAGAGAACATCAGAGGAGGAAACAAAAGCCGAGCTCTAGGGTCAAAATACATTCTCCAAGGATGGTTTCTAAGGTTGAAATTTGCAAAATAAAGGCCCTGGAAGACATGAAGAAAGCAAAACTAAAGACGAAGAAAGAAAAGGAGGAGATTGTGGAGGAAATACCAGTATTAGAAAGCTTTGCTGTGATTAAGTCTTCAATAGATCCAATGCAAGATTTCAGAGACTCAATGATTGAGATGATCATAGAGAATCAAATTATTCAGCCAGAAGAAATGGAAGATCTTTTGGTATGTTATCTGACTTTGAATGCAGATGAATATCATGATCTCATCATCAAGGTGTTCAGGAAGGTATGGTTTGACATGAGCCAAGGTATTTTGGGTATTAAACTAAATATTCAATGTGGTTACTATGAATAACAACCTGTGTCAAGTTTACACGCTTGACCAAAGTGTACAGTTACTCTAAAGCACATGTTCTTGCCATGCTCTAGTTTATTTTCTCAATGTAATAGTGTTTCCATAAATTCTCAATTACTATTAATCGGAGGTACTTTTGTGCAATGTGCATGATCATAAACTATAAACTTTAGAAAACAGAGAGAAAAAGAGAATACTATCTCTCTTAAGGATACAAAACCCGTCATCTAATTGTTTTCAAGTCAGACATTTATTCGGAATCACTCACAAACCGTAGCACGCTAAAATCAGAAGCAGACATGTTTCATTATCTTCAATGCAACTGAAATATGTCAATAGAAAAAATTACCTTCAGTGTTATCCTCTTGAACCATGCTACAGTTGATTTTTTTCTCAGCAACTTCATGTTTGAGTTGGTGCTAAATCTTTGGCATCTACGTATAAATACCTGAAATAAACAGACATAACGCCTTGATATTGAGTCAGAACTTATGGCATTGAATCCAACCAGTTTCAAAATCATTAAAGCTTTCGCTTTTGCATTGTTTCCATGAACCCTGTATAAATCATAGCCTTACGAAACATGGGCACGTATAGTATCAAACATTTAGCTACATATTTATCCACCATCACGTGTCTCTGTCCCCGAACCTCACTCAACAAAATTCTCTCATTATTTGAAATTGTGACTTACTGTTACTTTGGTCTTTCCATTCAATAAAAAGTTTGACATTAGTTTCGTTTAAGTCCAGTTTTTAAATTTAATCACTTTTATCCATTTTAGTTCTTGAAAATATATTAACATTATAATTTACAACATGTCTTTCATGTAACACTTCGGATTATGCGAGAGATAAATTATAGTCAGAGTTTTTTTTTTCAGATTTCATTAATTCTGGGCATTAAAATAAAAATAAATAACAATGCAATGGAATAAACTGATAATATGCTCCTAAAGTCTCTTTTGGAATCACGATTTCAAGGAGTAAAGAGTTTATAGACCTAATGACAGTTACTAATCCAAACTGTAATTAATTTGTCTCAAAAACTGAGTAAACAAGTATATATTTATCATTAATTTAATTTAAGCACATTAAGATGGTAAATAAATAAAATCTACGTTTTTATCCAAAAAAAATAAATTTAAGTTTTGTTACCTTCCTTTCTAACTCGATTTAGAGATAAACTCTTATTAAAAGAGCGTTTTTATTCAAAATCATAAATTACGTAATCGTGTTGATTTTTGTTATGTTTAAGTCAACTAAATCTCAATCATTTTCGCAATCAATTTTGATATATTTTTTTCTAACACTACCAAATCAAAACTAAAAAAGTTACTGTTATATAAATTATGATTTTTCTTAAGTAATCAAAAAATAGTTTTAAAAGTTAATACAAAGTGATCCTTTGATAAAAAAAGTCATGAAGCAACTAAGATTACATTAAGCATAAGGAAATTAGATAAATTGTTTGGGATCAACATTTGGCTACTCTAAAATCCTAGGATGCATTTTAGAAAATAAAAAAAGAAAGTTATGAAAATTGTTTAGTAAATTAATAGTTAAAATTGTGACAGAATCTTTATGCATCCATACTGAAGTACGATGTTTTTAAAATTTCAACCATTGATTAAAAAGAACCACTTTTTCCATCTAAAACGCACGTTATACATTTAAAAATTATAATGTTTGTAGTAAATAAAAGGTCATATAAATAACCATAATTGAGTCATCTTAAAAGTTTAAAATATAGATATAAACTTAATTGTGAATGAATAAAGTGTAATTAAAGTTACCCAATCAACAAGTTCTCTCAATAATAATGATTTAAAAAAAAAATGTATAAAAGGTATCATGTTTATTCATGAAGTCTATGAAAAAAGTTATTTTAAGTCCTACTTTGTTCAAGGGAACTGTAATCAACATTTTGATGATTAGATAAATTAGATATATTCTATATTATCTTCTAAGTGGTGGCTTTAAAAATAACTTAAGTGTAAATAAAGTTATGCAATTAAGTTCACTCCATAATAATGAAAATTTTAAAAAATATCCATCGTAGGTATCATGTTTATTTATGAAGTATATGAAAAAAAGTTATTTTAGGAGTTATAAAGAAGTCCAACTTAGTTCAAAGGAACTCTAATAAAAAAATTTAAAAAGGTGAATTTGATATATTCTATATTATCTTCTACATAGTGGTTTTAAAAATAAAAGTAATAGATCATCACCTCACAACCTTAAAAACAAATTAGACGATGAAAAAATAAACAATTAATTAAGATAAATAAAGAATAAATTAATCTTATAATATTATTATAAACTCTTTCATATCTATCTTATTACAATGAATTCTTACATAATTTCTTCCACAATTATCTTATCAAACTATTTACGTTTTATCAAATGACTTAACGTAACGCACTAGCTCGAAATCATTAAAAGTTATATATCCTCATCGATAAAGTTAAAACTTTTAGTTGCAAGGTGTGATTTAAAATTTGACTAACTATATGTACAAAAGAATAAATAATAGAAAAAATCGATACCCTATTTGACTCTTGACTTAAGACATCCTTGCAAGATTCGAAGCGATTTTCTTAAAGCTTTAACAAAATAATGACTTGATACAAATGAATACGACTATACGAATATGGCCATATTTATCAGAAATACAGGCAAAATACTATTTTATAAAGTTTAGTTAACCTTCTTCTTTAGTCTAACTTTTTTCTTTTAATTGATTCTTTAGACTAATTTGGACTTTTGATATATTCTTTTGACTAATTTTTGGACTTGAGTTATTCCTATTAATATATATACGCTAATATGGTATCAAAGGTTTTGTATGACAAAGTGGTATAGAATTCAATATGTGACTGCTTTTAAATAAATAATTGAGTTTTAACAGCATTAGGCACGACACATTTAGGTATATATGTATATAAAGAATTTATCACATTTTCCTAAATTATATTAGTTTGGGAAGACTTTATACTTTACCATGCAAGTTTATCGTAATAAGTACCATCATCACAACCCAAAAATCGCTTAAGATTAACTTATCATAATTCCACGATCATTTCTTTAACATTTTTGTCATGCTCTTTTATTTCTCAGTCTATGTTTACCTATGTTTTTAGAAAGATATTTAACATTCCATGCGCACAATTAAAACACATAAACTTAACCAATACATCATAAAATATTAAGAACAGTTGATATACAAGCATAAAGTTGAAATAAACTTTGCATATTCCATAAAAAAATCATACATATAGGGACTGAATAAAGACATTTTTAACTTGCAGAGTCAAAACGTACATTTAGCAATGGATCACAGTTACAAACACAATGATTTTGTGGATTGATGATGCCATTTTCCACTTCGGTCAAAATCTAAGGTTTAGTTTGACTTTGACCAAAGAGCTACTCGGCTCATTTTCAGTGGGTTGTGAAAGTGAACTGGATTACAACTTGTGAGCAACTTCTGCCTTTTCTCGTTTACAAGTTGCAAGAATAAACATTTTTTATCGTTATATTTCATATTATTATTTTTTATGACAATCTTTTTGAAAGTTGAAAAGAAACCAAGAGGAAAACAGTTGTCGAAAATTTCAAAGTACGAGGCTATGATTTGAAGAAAGAAAAGAAAAACCTGTTATGCTGTTAAAGAAAACTTATTTTGAGGATTTTTTTATCAACAAAAGTTAAAATATATGAAATAATAGAACACTAAAAGTGCTTTATCCCATATACAAAGTCAAAGTATGTACCTGAATTCTATACACAAAAGTCATGTTTGCTTAACAAGTAAAAATAACAAACAACCTATGTGTTAACGTTTTTTTAGGTAATTATTTTGTCCGTAGGTAATTGTTTGTCTAAATATTTTTCAAATAAATAAAAAACATAAGCATAAAAACAAATAACTTAGTGAAATTTTAACAGAATCCTCCAATTTGACTAATTCTTTTATGAATGAGGTATTGCTCGGAACTGTTTTCCATCTTAACACAAAGCAAAATAACAGCAACATTAGAATAATCAAATACAAAAATGATTAGCTCATATTTAACTTCAGAGTCAAATAACACCAATATTTGCTTCTATGAAATTAACCAAAGTTTTACAGATCACATGTGAGAGACGCTTCAAGTATATAAACCAATATAAAATTATCAAGTTCATGTTAATCAACAATTAAATTCACAAGTCTGTAAATCTGAATTTCTTTACTCCTATTATTCTGAGAAAAATTATTAAAATGGACAACTTGTACATAGAGAAGCAAACTGGCATAGCTGACATGTTATCCAGATTCGGTACAAAAAAATAAATAGATTGTCACATAAAATTCCTGAAAATGAGAAAGTTGATATAAAAATACAAAACAAATGACCGAAAATAGATCACAGGTGCCTTACATCTAAAGAATCTCCCTCTGTCATGTGTAAAATACAATATTCTGTATGTGTTTCAATACACATGAAGAAAGAATATTTCCTATTCCTAATTATACATACAAAACACTCTTTGATAAAGATTATTATAAGAGAGAAATATGAACAAAATTAAATTTGACTTCTTCATAAGTAAAAATTAACTTAAAACCTAAACATAAAATTTTTGAAAAATTATATAACATAACTTCTACAAATCAGTTTATATACAAGCTAATTTTAATTCATGAAAAAGTTAGTTTCAGTCTTTATGGAGAAGGCAGTCCAAGATTTCAACTAATCAAAGCATCAATTCTATCCATTGAAATATTTTATTGTCAATGTATGCTAATGCCTCCCTTGCCAGTCTGATCTCAACTTACAACTAACAGTCAACATTTGTAAGACTTCCAACACAATGTAGAAAATGATATAACTGTGTGTGGACACTGATCAGCCTTGCACCATCTATCCAGAACTTCTTTCCTTGTAGCCTGGAAATATATTATATATTTGGTCACTGATCAGTCTTGCACTATGTCTATGTAGTGAGATTA
Source organism: Vigna reflexopilosa (assembly GCA_027742785.1). Classification (NCBI taxonomy): domain Eukaryota; kingdom Viridiplantae; phylum Streptophyta; class Magnoliopsida; order Fabales; family Fabaceae; genus Vigna; species Vigna reflexopilosa. Next base: position 31,413,048 of record CM050926.1, on the reverse strand, counting down.
GAAAAAAAATGTGAAACCCTGTGAAAATAGTTGAATAAAGGAAACAGAACTAGAAATATACACCACAACCATAAATCATTACATCTTGTCTTCCCTAATAAGAAAAATTGTAATTTTTCAATAATATCTTTCTAAATACTTGCATTAGTCTGAGTGTCATTAAATTGATTGATCAAAAGACTTTTGAAAGTTATTGAATGATGATATTAAAACTGTACTCAGTATTTTTTGTTTCCAATACAAAAATATCAATTTGCATTAATCTGTTATAAATGTGATGCTCTAAAACCTGTTTCATTTGAATCTCCTAAATTCATAAGCAGCAGTTTTTTCGCCCTAACAATGAGATAACATAACCCTAAATAATCTAAAAAAATAATCATGATCATAGCCAAAGCAAGGGACAAGAACTACCACACTTCAGCCTTAATCCCAAACAAAAACTAGAGGCACTTAATGATATAGGATATGCAACTATGTTTTTGTTTTTTATCAACAGGATATGCAGCTATGTACTTAAAAGATTTACAGAAATCCCATCATAGACCTCATTTAAACATCAATATTTGGCAGTTTTAATATTGGGTACCTCCCTGCAGCAGACAGTAACAGATGTAAATGCAATTGGTTATTATATGGAAAAGTTAACAAAAGAAATAGATCAAGAGGGAAAAACCATAATCACACATCAGAACAGGTTTTGATAAGGTAGAGCTAAAAGAGACTTGATCTAACATTGTAATAATTGATAAAATTCTATAGAAGATGCAACCATTTAACCAAGAAAATGACATGTATACATAGTAGAGCCAACCATTCATACCTACATTTATTACATGAAATTGCAGGGCATCTCAAGCTAGAAGGAATAATCATTGCAACTAAGTTGGCTCTGCTTGACTAAGAATGCCCCATCTGTTCTGGAGGGTTATTTACATTCCTAATGTTCCACCAAAATTTGCCATTACTTCTGCCATCAGAATCTTTCCTTTCAGAATGCGCTTCCTGATTCTCAGAACCAGGATTCTCTGTCAAGAAACGTTCCCAGAATATATCATTAACACCAGCAGCTACAGAAACTGTTCCCACAGGTGGTTCTTTTGATGCATCAAGATCAGAAACAGCAGCTACAGCGGACTCAGAATTCACGTTGGTTCCAGGTGACTTAGGTTGAACTTCAAACTCCAGCTGCACAGAAGATATAGCTGGACTATCTGCACAACTTGTCGTTTCATCAAAATCCATGTTCACATGACTTTTAACATCATGTGCAATATTCTCCCAAAACATAATGGACGACTCAAGTAGATCAAATCGCTCCATGTTTGGGGCGAAAATAGAGGCACCCTCTGCATTTACCCCAGGTAATACAGAGGAAGTTTCCATATGATCATCAATGCCAGCATCGTCACTGAAGATACCACTTCTTGGCAACCTACGTTTTCTATCCCCTTTTTCTGTCAGAGGCAAGAGATTTAAGGCAATCCCAGGTTTCTGCAGCACTTCAGAAACAGAAGAAACCAAATTTTCTTGCTTCTTTTCCAACTGTTCCAATCGATCATTTGAATATTGTAGTTGTACCTCATACATTTTCCACTCCTGTTGGTGCCTCTCTAGCTCCCGAAGTACTTGATCTTTTTCATCTTTAAGCTTCTTTATCTCATCCTTGAAACTCTGCCTTTCTGATTCAGTCATTGAAGAAGATCCCTGACCCTGAATATTCTGCAAAGAATGGCTATGAACTGGTTTGCGCCTATGAATATTCTTCAAAAGATGTGGCTGACCTCTCACAAAACCCTCATTGGCAAATTCCCATAGTTCAGGATCAATCTTTCTAAACCCCTGATCAAACACAAAACCATGAAATAGTTCAAAACAACCAATCCCTTTACCAATAAACCAGAAAATAGTAATAATCATAATAACAACGAAAAAACTTATCAAATCGACGAAGATGTAGAAGATTAAATTTACTTACGTAAGTGTTGAGCTGCCTGATAAAACTGGAGAAGTTACTGTGCTTAAAGAATCTGGGTAACAAATCCCTTGAAAACTCTGGTGGGTTCCAAACAACGAAACTCTTATTGGTGACACTCCAGGAAACAATGGAATTGGTGGAAGGATCATCCACCATGTCATAAGTCTTACTGAGGAATGGAGGCAAGGAACTAGAATTGCCCTGAGCTTCCTCCATCATTCAAAACACAAATCTCAAAACAAAGGGAACCTACAAAAACCCTTCAGTATACTGAGAAAAAAAAAAAAAAACCCTTTCACCCTTTCACAAATACGTCCACTACAAAACAAAACACACATGTATTTAAAAAAGATACATCCTTGTTCTCCGCCTCTCCTCTCTAGCTAGGTTTCACCAATCCCAGCTTACTGAAAGTGATAATTCCAAATAAAGAGAGACCCCTTTTGACAATTCAATTCAGAAACACTCCTTCGAGAAAATTAATGCTCACAACCTTACCTTCCCTCCCCCCAGCTACAGCTGGCGATGAACTACAGACCCAAAGGTGAAATCTTTGTCCAGATTAAAATGCTCAAACCCAACAACAAAGATGAACATGGAAAGAGCTTATCAAAAAATGGAAAGTTCATATCTTTGTCCATAGTAGCCAAAAGCTTAAATTCTGACCATGTTTTTCAACTATATTAATGACTTGAATTTCCCACACAAAATGGAATTTCTATAATTTCATAGAGATAAAAGGGAGAGAGAGAGAAAGAGAGAGTGTGCTCCCCAAGTAAATATAAATAATTATTTAATTACTATTTTTAAATTAGAAAGACATTAAAACTAAGTGAATTACCATTTGGGTGGAGAAGGTGCAAGGAAAATATTTCGGTCAATCCGCGCTTCCAAATAATTTTGGATCCTTCCAGGCTAAGAAGTAGACAATTTCGAATTTTCTTCTTTGGGTTGTTTTCTCTTTCAACCTTATTTATTCTGGTTAATTTAATTTGACAGAAAATAATAAAAACTTAAAAATTACACCATAAATAATTAAAAAGCTAATTTCAAGAGTTTTTTGGTCATCGATCACAGGATTTGTGTTGCCCTGACCTCGTACATGGATTGGAAGTTCGTGAATGGTTAGCTTTTTTTCCCATTTTTTTTTTTTGATGCTGACTAGTCTAAAACTGAAAATCATACTCATTTTATTAATATAAAATGTAAGAGAACCTATTATCTGCCTTAATATAGTGTGTGGTATTAATGGTAACTAAGTTTAGTTTACCTTTAGATTTTAATAAATTAATAGCATACATAAAAAACTGTGTTAATATTGTTAGATATATTTGACATTGTAGGTGTTTTGAATTATAAAAAGTATATGTAATTGAGTCAATATTAAGAGTACTTTATAGATTATCTAACATTAATTGTAACCTGCATAAAATTTATAAACTGGAATGAGAAAGTTAAGCGTAACACGTGAAATTGTATAAGTGTTGCATCTTTGAGAAAGGGATAAAAGGTAATTTGAAATATGTGAATGAAAAGGTGGTAGGCGTATAATTTAATTTAATGAAATTATATTAGAATAGATGGTTAAGATTATTGTGATTTTATATGTTAAATGGATTTAAACAAAATTTTAAACTCATTTTTTTAACTTGTTTAAATTCATAATAAACCTGATTTGGAAAAATATAAAAAATTGGATGGTTAATTTGATGTGTCTAGATAAATGTTGTCATTTATATACGTCTTTTAAATGAATACACCTTTAGTGTAAAATTGAGGTTAAAAGTAAGATTATAAGCTTGGGAGAGTTTCACTTAAACAATAAATTACAATCTTCAAAGAGAAAGTGAAGAATAACATCTATTATACTAGAAAATATTCTTGAAATAAAAACACCTTATTCAAACGATATTTCTATACTTAAAACATAATTATGCCTATTTAGATAATGCTTAAAATGGTGTGATTATGACATGATCTTATTACAATGTTGTAAAATTACATAATTATAAATAATAACAATTATACTTGTATAATCATGTGAGAGGTAGTTTAAGTGATTATATGACCTGGATTAAGTATAATGTAGTGATTGCATCATTGATTTATCAACTAAATAAGATATTTGTACTTATTAATTACTTGAATCATTTAGATGAAAAATATCAAATAAAAAAAAGATAGACATTTTGTTAAACGAGTTTAATAATAAAAAAAAACTACATGTTCCTTTTTCGTTACAATCAAAATTGTAGTTTTGATACCAGGTGTATTTGATTATAAATATTAGTCTCATAAGAAAATACTTAATACAATTTTTATAAAAATAGTAAAATTATGATTTTTAGTGAGGTGTAATTTTTTTTTTCTTAGAATAAAAAATTAGTTGATATAATTATAAATGATGTGATGTGATATTTACATATCTGAATTAATAATGTTTTCAACTTTTAAAATACATATTTTTATCATTATTGGAATTTTTAAAATTCAACTAATAAGTACTTTATACTATATATATAAAGAGAGGTTTGTTTTAATAATTTTTTTTTATTTTAGGTTTAATAGTGGATGATTACAAGTACCATAAGGTAAAATTATCAACATATTTTAATGAAATACATTTAAAGAAAAACTAAGATCCCACAACTAAATTTTGAGTTCTGTACATCAAATAAAACATATTTTGATAAAAAAAAATATAAAATTATAGTTATAAAATTACTATAACTATAATGATCGTGATTTATGTTTTTTTTTTCTTGTAGACGTGAATTCATTTTTAGAATGATCTATAGTATGAGTTTTGAAAAATTAAAATCATTAGTAAAAAGAGTTTAAAAATATATGGAAATGATTCAATTATAGTGTGAGTTTTGTATCAAGAAAATGACATATTATAATTTTGACAAATACTACTTTCATAGGCGGTTAGGTTTGATTAGATTGATCCAATCATAGGCTGCACGACACATGACATAGTTACTCAACAGCAAATTAATGTTCTCCTAACTCTTTTTCAGCAAGTTGAAGGATGAGACTAAGGAGCTTTCAAAATGTTTGAGAATTGTAAATTTTCTGGTTTGGAGGGCTTGAATGCAAATGGATCCAAAGGGACATTTTGTAAATGAGGAATTGGGTGAAGTAAGTCTAATATTCTGGAAGAAACAATAGGACCAAACACTGGAAAATAGCAGAAGGAAATTATTGGAGAAGGAATAATCTTGTATGATCAACATACTTTGTCTATATTTTTATTCTAATTTTCTTTTTCTTTTATGCTCTGAATTTGTTCTAAAAGGACTTATACTATAATTTCAAACAGTAAAAAACTAACAAACTAATGCCATTAACTTCAAAATTATGTCTAAATTGAAAATATTTAAATAGAAATTATTAACATGTTTTCATGAAATACATTTATAAAAAAGAAGTCAACAAGTACATTTTGAATTTTGTGTAAATAATAAGTACATTATTTTTAACTAAAAATTATAATTATGGTAGTTATAAAAATTTATATATCCAAACACGACAAACATTCAAAACAGATCATATTTATCAGATCAAACTTTATCATACAACTCAATCATACAAATCATAAATTTTAAAACATTTAAAACTTAAAAATAATGTAATTAGTCTTTCTTATCTGAAAGACAAACCAAACAAACTTTTATAGCATCATTAGACAAACATGAAGCTCTATTTATTATTATATGAACAATATAAACACGATCAAAACACATTATTAAGACCACATAAACTAACAAAGAAAATTAACACTACATGAACAAAAAAGGATCACAAGTAGAAAAAAAATAAACGGACTGAGAAAATGAGTAAAAATCTAACTTACTTTATTAAGAAAACTAATCAAACACAAATAAAAAATTCACCTCAATGATCACCTTAACATTTAAATAGGAGAACAACATTAAAAAATATGAAAATAAAAAAAAATGTGATTTTAAGATAATAAATTTTATTTATATTTTAAACTTTTACTACTAAAATAATTCAGTTTTATTATTTTAAACATATTATCTATATGATTTTCTAAATTCTTAACATCACCTTATAATTCTACATAATTATATTGTTCTTTTTTATACTATTTTTCAAAATATTTATAAAAAATAAATGACAAGAATTTCAGAATATGATCGTATTTCAAATACTTAATATTTTTAAATCAGAATTTTATTATTAGACAATAGAAAACGCCGTAAAATATTTTCAATATAAATTATTACAGCTTTTAGTAATACATTTTTTCAGTTTAAACATGTTAAAAAAATATGATTTTGTCAATTAAAAATTTACAATAATTACAACTACTATGATTATGATATTATATTTTTTACAATTAACTTCTTTAAAATTCTGAATTTATTTTAAAATTATTAGTTTAAATGTTGAGACTATTATTCTTTTTAATATGTTTGTTATTTATTATGGATCTTTTCATATTTGGCAAACTGTGTTACGTGGACTTGGGATATCCCAATGAGTAGATAAATTATTAAAGAAGTGTGAATAGAAAACTTAGTTATAACACTTAAGTCATTATCCATTTATGAATATATAGTACAATCTATAAATTGTTGTTGTATTTTTATGACTTTATTATGGTACAGAACAAATTTATTGCAAAGGGACAGCTACTATATATAAAGCACATGCATTGTTAATGCTTATTCATTTTAATTTTATGATATATCAGCTGGGTATATAAATGAAGGTTTTGTAACAATCAACATGCATGCAATGCAAGGATCCATTATATATGTGGATTAAACAAAATAAACAAATAATCTATTTTTCAATATAGATGGATTTGACAATCTAAATTATTATTGTGTAAACAAATCAATCCCTTTATTCAATTCTATATCCATAATATATCTGTTAATGGAATAGAAAATATTTGATATCATATATCAAGCGGAGAAGACAAAAGAAAGTAAAAGAAGTGCAAAGAAGAAAAGGGGATGGAGACACCATCCATGACTTTCATCACCATTTCTTCTTTATCTTTTTTTATAGATTTCATGTTATTCAATTTTATGAGTAACTAAATTCTCTTTTTTTGAGTTAGATATAATCATTAAATTTTCTTTGTACTTTTTATATATAGAATGCTATATTGTTCTTCTTCATTAGTGTTTAATTTTTGTGTTTATTATTTATTGTGACATGGTCAATCTTTATGGACTATTGGCCTAAGATAACACAATTGATAAATCTTTTGTTTGAGAATAGATATAACTTATCAATTATGCTTAAATTCTTGAACTTAATGTGAATTATTTTGTTGAATAAGGTGACATTTACTCTATAAGGATTTATGAAAGTGAAAAAGAGAAGAATCTTTATTTTTTAAATTTTGATAAATTCTAATCCTAAAAATATTTGTGTCATATATTTATCTAACTAGCTTCATATTTCAAAAATACAAAAAAATATTATAATATTTAATTTGAACTTCTCTTTTTAAGTTTCTTGTTATTCATTTTCACTTCATGTTTTATGGCTAGTACTAAGTGTAATTTTTAATATCATACAAGTATATGTCAATTCGACATTATTTACTTTTTAAAACTAAAGACAATATAATAAGTTTGCCAAATAAATCAAGACATTATCAATTTATTTATCTATAGGTTACATTAAATTCACTTACGTGTATGAGCGAGATACTCTCTCCATGCAATATTAAACTTATTTCTTCATAATTTAAACACCAATTTCCACACTTGAATTTTACCATTTCAGTATTCTCGTATTGCTTAATACACATTTTGTTGGACATATCACCACTTTAATTAACGTATCTGTATGATTTTTCAAAATTCTATAACTTATAGGTAGCTTCACTAATTTAACTTAAGTCATACATAGCTTTACTAATTTTACCAAAGCGACTATCATATTATTATTTGATCGAAATCCTTAAAAAAAAAAAAGAGAATTGAGTTAAGAAATAATGAAAAATGAATAGTCCAATATTACTGGCTCTTATTGTCTCTGTCTCTTCGTTAAATATTCTTATATTGCTTTTCATGATTATTTATTTAGTTTCTGGATACTGCAAATTGGAATTGTCTTCGGCCGAAGATGGCAGTTAAGGATCACCCGAATCAATTCAAGACTCTAATTTTAAAATATATGAGAATATTACATTACATACGAAGACTAATAGCAATATAATATGTTTTAAAATAGCTAATACGATTAAATTAAAACTACGTAGATGGATTCAGATATTCTACATAAAACGCGGAAAGTTTGAAAGGTTTCTGTACAGCAAAAGCTTGTTTGGGTCGTAATGAAACGCGTGGTTGCATCTGTATGGTTTGGAAAATGAATGATTGAGAGAAGAATTATGTTGCTTTATTATTTGAATATTGTTACCATTATTTGTTAGAGTAAATAATAATAGTAAAAGAAGAAGCTGAGATAGCGATTATAAATTTAGAATAATTGTGAGAAAAGGGCTGTCTGTCACCCTTATCAGTTTCAGCCCTTCAGTTCTTCTAAATCAATTAAATTATAAGTGGACAAATGCATTTACTTTACTGAGAAAAAAAATGCATTGATGTACAATAAACGAGTTGGATTGTGTATAATTTCAGGATATGGAAAAAGTTCAACAACATTTGTTAATACAAATTAGTGTAAAGATAATAATTTTAATTAAGTCATCTACACAAACTTTTTTGTAAGCAGTAAATTTCAATTCTAGTAATAAATCATATTGTGTTCATTTTTCTTTACAAAATTTAGGAAAAATATCTCCGGTGTAGATCATAAATCCAAATTGGTTACTCCAATCCTATACTTTAGGAGGCTAGGTAGCCATCACGGCTTAGCTAAATACAAATATGTAAAAAATTTATATTTATATTTTAAGTAAAGATAAGACGGTTGTAATGATCATTAAAACGGTACGCAAGACCAATTTTTGAAGTTCTTAAAAAATAATAACTCTGTCATAGAAAAAGATTAACCATTTCCACAAGTAAAAATGGAACCAGTTGACATTTTTTTTCCTCCTATTAACTTCCAAAATGAAGGCCTTGTTAACTTCTCTTAATTGTTAAACAGAATAATTAAAAGAAAAGCAATATTATTATGCTCTGGGTGGGCCCACAAAAAAATTAAATCACAATGATTACGGAAACTATTATCTTAATACTCTCATCTCACATTTTTTTCCCATCCAAAATTAGTTCACCGCACGTTCATTATTTAAGTCCCGGGAAGTTATGAAAAGAAAAGAAATGCATGATTGAAAGTGATTGTTATAATGCCATGGTTGAAGCTGCAGATTGAAAAGATAGTGAATGTTTTAAAAATTCACTCATGATAACGAATTTTAGTTATTTATTGAACTATTCAATGGAGCTATCCACAATTTGCAATTATTCCAGGTTGATTAATCTTTTCGCTTTTATCGTGTATTAAATAAATTACATTATTGAAACTATTTGTGTTAAATACACTATAAAAATAAAAGAATGAAAGATAAATGCCACTTTACTTTTTTGGCAACAGTCTCGTGTGCACATTTTTCATTTGGCGCGCAATCTATGTTCCATAGTTTTTAGGTCCGTTTAAATAAACTTCTCTATAAAAATTTATAGGAAACAAATAGATTCTCTTTTAAATTAAAATTAAAATTTTCATAATATAATTTGAATATTTTACAATACTTTTCCATATTTTTGTTTTTAACTTTTATATGTAAAAATTAATTTACTTTTTCTTCTTATTTTTTTATGCAAAAGTTTATTAAAACGTGTCCTTAATCGCATTTACCAGAAGAAAGAATAACCGTAGATTGAGTGAGTCTTGAGAAGATCCGTTATAATTCCATATCATTAGAAATTAGAAATTGTCACAATTAAAACTCAATAACGAGTTGATCTCACCTCACTGAAATGCCTAATTGTCACAATTCTGATTGAAATAATTTCAAGTGATATGCATTTTTTTTTTCTAAATTTTGTCACTGGATTAACTACTTCTCTATCAAAACGATTACATCTACCATTTTATTCTATCAGTCATTCAAACATACAAGTTGCAACCCCAAATTTGATCATTACAAAGTTTGCAAGGTATAGCTCTGTTACTCTTTTACATTAATGCTCTAATAATCAGGGATGGCAGAAAACCGGTATCCTTGAGCACCCCTCCATGCATAATATGCAATTCGAGTCTCATAAAAACCTGTATCCAGAAATCAAGAAAAATTATGTTTCCAGCAAAAGATCCACGTAGCATATATGTTAATATCTGTCATGGTAGATACAAAATAAATTAAAATTTATAGTTCAGGAAGCATCTATGGAAAAAAGATGTAAGACATCTAATGCTCTAGAACAAATGAAAGAGGCTAAAAATTACGGAAGAAACATTATCCTGTATATATGATGGAAATAATCCTTAATTCATAATTGTAAACATAATCATAGAGATGAAGATCACCTCTACCCATTCCATGCCCGTCTCTTATTCTAATCTCATCATTGAATTAAACATTAAAGTGTTTTTTATAATAAGCAAGTAAAGGTGTTAGCTAAAGAAATTGTGTTACTACAGTATTAATGGCACGTTAATGTCAAGGTAGCATATTTTATGTGGTGGCATAGGCAAAGAGGACAGCTGATATGGATCATACTGGTATGCTTCGTATTATATGCAATGATATTCTCATCAGGTAAGTATTGGTATGCCACGTTTCTTTGAAACATTTTTAACTGATTCATTGTAAAGGTTTATGATTTGTGAATTATCTATCTGCTAACAAAGAAGTGCATCCAGCACCCCCCATTTCACCAAATTCAATTGAACATTGACAAAATTGGCATGCTTTATGTGTTTCTCTGGGTAAAGATCAAATGCAGTTTGAGCTAAAAAAATCTCTACGGCTCGTAAGCCATAACTAAGAACCAATTCGTTCAAAAGGATACTAGCTCAGAAATCTCAAAGAGTTGTCACAACCATTAATTTTCTTGTTATTGCATTCATTAAACAAGATACTGAACATACATAATGCATATCACATTCAAGGAATCCAACATACCTGGTAGAAAGCTAAGGAAGCCAAGGGCTAAAAGGCCATATGCTTGAGAACGCTCTCCCCCCATATGACCAGTGAAGATAAAGTATGAAAGAAACAGAAGTCCTGAACCAAGAAATAGCAAGAAGAGTGCAAGGGCAATGGATTTCCAGGGAACTTTATCCAAGGCCTTCGGTGTATAATCAAATCGTGGGTCAAATGGTCTATTAATAGCAACATCATCGTCGTCTGTAGCAAGAGGGGAGTAACGAACACGTCTAGTAGCCATATCTTGCCAGAACTATTTGCTCCTAAAAATTTTCACCCGAATAAAAAAGAACCATATTAGATTGGGATCTGATGGGAAAACCAGAAACTTTAACACAAGAAGGGATGAAAAGACTTGCAATTAATTGGCAGATTCTTGAAGACTGAAGTTCTTGCAGTCAAGGAAGGTTGTACTGCATAAGAAAAAAAATATTCATCACTTCACCCTACGAAATTAATAAACAGAAATACAGAGATACAAAACAATTTCAAGTTTTCAACAACACAAACTCAGATATTCAATTATGTGACCACAAGAGAATTAAGCGTCAGTTTAGAGAATCCACACATGTCGCTATCAGGTTATCAAGATCGCCAGTCAACTCGTAAACTCGGAGGAATTTACGTTCCCACACCCTCAAACCTGGTTAACTCGGAAGTAGGTGTGAACTCGAGTAAATTCGAACGAGTTTAGAGTCGATTCAGCGAAGAACGCACCAGGGTTACAATTCCGTGATTCTCTCTTGCAAGCGTTCTCCTATCGCAGGAAAACAGATCCGGGACGGTGTCTTTCTCAGGTCGTCGTTTTGCTTTTCCACGTTCTCCTGGACAGCCAGCGATCTTATTACTCTTGCGTGCTTCCTTTCTCTTGTCTCGCCGTTTCACAGACACCACCACTACAAATTAGTGGGTTGGGTCATCTTTGGGCTTTAGTGTTTTTTTTTTTGCCTGTGTTCTATTTTGGAAATGTTGGGCCTCCCTCACTTCAAGTCCAATGACTTTTTTTTTACGTAAAAAATAATATAAATATAATCAACCAAAGAATAGTTGACAAAATTATATTACTATTATAAAAATATAAAAAACTATTTAAAAATAGCATATAATATGATCAACTGGTGATAAAAATAAATAGTATATAAAAATTATTTAAAGCATAATATTTGTAAAAAGTTTAATCTAATGTTGAATTATTATATTCTTTAATAATATTTTGATATAATTCTTTATACCAAATAAAATGTTAAGGTTTGTAATTTGATTTTAAAGGTCCAGTTTATAACACTCACTAATTTCAATGAAAAGTTTAATGAAAAACAGGAAAGTGTAGTGGGAATTACCCAGGTAATTGATTTGAAAAATTAAATCAGCAACCTATGATAATAAAAAGCAGAGGAATTTGTGAAAAGAAAGACAAGACTTCATCAGTTCATCTAAATGCGACATTTTTGTAATTAAAATAATACCAACAAAGACATGTACCCTGTTATAATTTAAGTTCATTATTGTGGTGTGCTTATTGCTTTACAGAAGTAAGAAGAAAAATTTGCAGTTAATAATGTAATATTATGAGAATCATAACCAGCAAAAAGACAGAAACTGCTGCAGCAGGTTTGAAGTAGCTGGACCAACTTCTAAGAGATTTCTGGAGGAAATATGAAGGCAGTAAAATGCAGAGCCAATAAGCATCATATCATAGCCCACGTTTGTTTGCAGGGAGAGCCTAAAATACTTAACGCATAGATGTAAGTTAAAACAAACCATGTACAATGTGAGTTGGGCACAAAGTGTTTTGCCTCAGTTGGAAGGGTCTGAACTCTGGGCTCAAGTTCTTTGTGGAGACAACAACACTATCGTCTCGTTTCGTTATAAAATTGAAAATGATAAATATATTGAACACTCAGTAAATAAACTTTTTTAATAGATTGAGAGCAATTTTGATGTTGGACATAGTAAAATACTCATAGAAAATGAATATGTATGCTAGATCCATTTTCCAAACCATAGACTTTAATTAAGAATATTGATCCAAACTTGTTTATAAAAGTAAGAATATATGCTTATCTTTTATGATTCAATGAGAAAAAATTAGAGTTGATCTAGCTGTACTTGCGTGACAGTGTATGAAACTATATTTCTTTGAAGTGACCGTTGTTCTCAAATTTGTAACAAGTTCATCGCTAAGAAGAATCTAAACATTCATGAATATGTCTGTGCATGTGAGTATTAACAAAGCCAGTCCAGGAATTACGGGAATACATAATGTTGGAAAGCAAAGGGAAACCTCTGACTTTAGTTATTCTTGCAAGCTTATTCACTTTGTGAATTAATTAAGCAAAGCACATATGCTGAAAATTGTGGCTTCTGGGTTAAGGATTAATCCTTTCCATGATATAAGGAGAGAGACAAGAATGGTTGGATGCAGTGAAGGATCGATGAGGGAGTGATGAACGAGGAACAGGCAGTGAGAAAGAAATTAGAGGTGACAAGGCAAGTAGCCTTGCACATTGAAAAAATGAAAAAGCCATACATATTGGCGAAGAGATATGACTGGGAAGGTTTCAGGAAATTTTTCAACGAACAAAAGGATCTGTTGGATAAGCAAATCGATTTGCACCACAGCACAGCTCTTCACTACGCAGCACACTGTGGGAACCCAGAAATGTACAGGGAAATGATTGAGTGGGTTGGTGAGGGTGACATAAAACGTGTGCTGAGGTTGCAGGATGACATGGGGAACACGCCACTCCATGAAGTGGCCTTCACAGGGGAAGTGGAGATGACAAAGAGCATTCTGGAGCACGAGGAGGAAGCTGAGTCGGAGCAGTATCTGCAATTGACAGAGATGAGGAACAATTTGGGAGAAACCCCAGTTTACAGAGCAGCTGCTCTTGGAAAGACAGACTTGCTCAGGTTCTTCCTTCAAGACCGTCAACTTGATCCCAACATTCATTTTCACCGAACCGATAAGATGTCCATTCTTCACACTGCTGTCATTGATCAGTTCTTTGGTCCATCTCTCTCTCTCTCATCATTTCAATCATGTCCACCCATAAAATGAAGTTGGTAACATGTTCATGGCTTTTTCAATGCAGGCACAGCTTTATGGCTTCTGAAACACTATGACTACCTCGCTGATGAAAAAGAAGACAATGATCTCACAACTCTCCAATTGCTCGCAAAGATGCCCACCATGTTTAAAAGTCAAACCCAAATGGGTCCTTTCAAAAATTTAACATACCTTTGTATATCTTCTCAATTCATATATAATTTAGCTTTTCAATTACAGACATGCATATGCATCCAAAAGATATTGTTATATTCTATCTTGCTTTTTTTGTTTTGCATATATTCATTATTTTTTATTAAAAATTAAGTGTGTTGGAATTGAGATAATGAATAAAATCCTAGTTGAAGTTATATAGCAAGTTGTGCTAATAGTTGCAATATGATGGTGACACAGTGCTTCCTAAATTTCAAGATTACAAATCCTACTCTCAAAGTAATGGATACACTACAAAAAGGGAAGATTTGGAAAGTGGGAGATACAACATAAATGTAGCATCTTCAACTCAAACGCAGTATGAGGAGAGCATGAGAGAAGGACAAAAACTGGAAAATCACAAGAAAGGGAAAACTGAATCACCTAGAACTCAAAGGAATCTCTCAGGTATCCAATTGATATGTTAAAACATAAATGACATCTTTGGATAAATATCTATATAAGATTAGTTTTGTAAGAAAATTTTGAGCACACTATAATTAACTCATTTAATGTTGTTGCCATAATGTATATTTTTTGCAGCTTGGTCAACTGCAGTTTTTTCCTGGCTATGGTACTCCATGTGGAAGCTTCTAGCCAAAGGTGCATTACACATTTTTCCCAAAAAAAAAAAACTATTTAGAACATGTTAGGAAAAACTGTTTTATAAAAAAAAATTAAAACATTTTTCATAGGTTAAAATTAATTTATAAAAGTTAACTTACATGATTTATTTAAATTTTATATTTTTTAGTTTATGATTTTTTTTTTGTATTGGTAAAATTGTTTATGGAAAAATTTATAGATAATATGCTTGGAGTTAATTTTTTCTTTCCGGGGGTTTTACTTGTTTGCTTTGTTGATGTTCAGAATGGAAAGAGATTGATAAACTTCGGAGAAAAAAGGAAATGCATAATTTAGCAAAGGAACTAGTCTTCTTGCTAGCAAAAAAAGACTATTCATGGCGAAATACTGCTATAGCATGGGATAGAACAGTTTCGACGGGGAGATCACAACATGAAGAAAAGCCGAAAGAGAAAAAAAGTGAACAAGAGGAAGAAAAGAAACAAGAGGGTGCAAGAAAACCCACTACATATACCCCCTTGCTTATGGCAGCTTGCAATGGAATTACAGAGATTGTTGAATTAATAATTCATTTTCATCCTCATTCAATTGAGCATGTCAGTGAAGACGAGCAAAACATATTATACATGGCTGTTAAACACCGCCAGAAGGAAATCTATCGAATCTTAAAGAAACTGAAAATGGTGAGAAGTCTTGCTGGAAAAATAGACAAGGACAATAACACTGTCCTTCATTACACTGCACAATTTCAAGGGGGTTCCCAACCTGGTTATGCTATGCAGCTGCAAGAGGAGTTGCATTGGTTCGATGTAAGTATCCTTTTCAATTTGTCATAATCAGAAAGTATATTCCAACATAAAGTAAAAAAGTTACAAAGCAAAGGACTAATTAGCAGTCATTAAATCTCAGCAATTGATACCTTCGTATATCTCTAATTATTTACTGTCTGCACTCATCATAATAATGCAGCGCATAGAAAAGAGACTCCCTTATCATTATACCGTTCACAAAAACTTAAAGAACCAAACAGCAAAGGAACTTTTTGTGAAAAAGCATGCATCACTCCTTAAGGATGCTCGTGAATGGATAAAAGAAACTGCTCAATCATGTTCTGCAGTAGCTGTTCTTGTTGCCACTGTTGTCTTTGCAGCAGCATACACTGTCCCTGGAGGCACAGATGACGATGGCTTCCCTAGATTCCTTCATCACCCCATATTCTTGGTCTTCACAATCATGGATATTGTGGCTCTTGTAGGTTCTCTGGCTTCTGTGATTATGTTCCTCTCAATCCTCACATCACCCTGCGAGATGTGGGATTTTCGAAAGTCTCTCCCTCGAAAATTGATGGCAGGTTTTGCCTTGTTGTTCTTCTCCATGGCCACAACAATGCTATCATTCAGCGCCACAATTTTGATCAACATCAATTTCGAGGGGAACACATGGACTTCAACTTTGACATATTGTGCAGCATTCTTCCCTGTATGCATATTTGCATTGGTGCAGTTTCCTCTATTCATGGCCATCAAAGGATGTACTCGTAGCGTCATTAGGAACCTTAAGAAGATCATTCCTCGCTTTCTGCTTAAGTTGGTCAAAAGGAGAAAGAAACTATGGGATATTTGACTTCTGTGCCCTCTTTCCAACCCTTTTTCATTTTTTCTTCAACCCTAAATTATTTTTGTTGTGTACATTTATTATGTCACGTTAATTTTTTAAGGTTGTAATCATACACTGTATATTGGTATGGATTGTTTAAAATAACCACCATTGGACACATATGTGCATGAATTAAAGCACACTTTATATTTTCTCTAAACTCAAATATGAATAAAAATTCTAATACTTGATGAATTTAAATATACATAAATTTCAACTAATTCAACTTTATTTAAAATTATTTGAATTGCATTCTTCTGTTTAAACATGAACATCATTTTCAAGAAATATTATTGAAGATAATCCAGAAAATAGATTTTTATTTTTAGGAAATCAAGGACATTAAAAGAATCAACTGTCATTCTTAAAAATATTAGATAATTATCGCTATATTTGAGTCTAAAATAAAAAAATCTTTTATCGTGATATACAAGAATTAGCCATCGATGATGGGGCTTTTAGGTATTCAAATCAAACATTTTTAATTAGTCATCTGGTTTAGTTAACCGAACAAGTACCATTACGGATCTTTTCATACAACTCTCTTCGTCTGTCATGCGGTTTTTTATTTCCAGAAAAATTGTTCATGCATCCCATGTACATATAAAGAGAAAAAAATATATATGTTTTTATAAAAGATATGGTGTGACTAAAAGAAAAACAATATGTATGATAAGTGCCTTTCAAAAGAAAATGAATGCGTATCACTGTCATTTTTTATATATAGAAGTAACATTACCTTTAAACAATTATTAATATCATCAAGTCAATATTGAATAGGTTACATTATGAAATTTATTAGCCAAATATTATCAATTGTTAATTAAAATAAAAAATATAAATAGTTGATAAACCTTTTTATGGACATTAATATGGTTGAGGAAGTCAAGGCTGAAAAATCATCAAAGGCAATTCTAGCAAAATAAAATTAAACATAAAGCAGGTCACCAATCCCTCCATCTTGATCAACAAAGTGTAAAATATCACATCTGCATATATATTTACAAGACAAATAATGAAGCGATGGTTTACAGTGAGCGTGACTTAGAAGCTGTACAAAATATGTACTTAATGGCGATGTCCAGTGAGTGAAAGGAATGATGGTGAAGCATTGAATCATCCATCAACCTTGGAATAGAGATCAGCAAGTGCACGGTAGAGAATGGCAGCTGCAGGTGGCCTAGGCAACGAGCCAAGTATGTCTGTTGCAGCTATAGACTGGCTGCCATAGAAACGGGAATTTTCTTGCGTGCGAGTAGTCACCATACTCCCTTCAAGTGAACATCCAACAAATGCACCTGCATGTAGTAATATTGTCGTCAAACACTATACTATAAAACTAAAACAAAATAGACTTCAGTCAGGTCACTTTAGCAAAACCTCCAAATGAAACAGAGAACCATCAAGTTCGTTCGATTCTAGGTATAAAGGTTACATTAATATTAACTGCCTAACATCAACCTAAGAAGTTTAGGAGCAAATCTGGTTTTTGGAGATTCATTGGCAGCATGCATGCTTGTAATCGCTAAAATACAAGTTTCAGTGGGTCATGTTAAGTGAGAAACAATCGGGTCCCAATCAGCCTTCCAAGGGTTTCATACTGAAGTCAACTTTAGCCATCATGCGGTGACAAAAACCTAAAGAACATGTGAAGAGGTAAGAAAGAAAAATAGAAGGGAGGAATCCTTGTTGATTCGCTCTCCTGTTTTCTGTTGCAAAGTAACCAATTAATTAAGAAGTTGGGCACGTCAATGCCAAATGGGCCACCCTTAAGAAAACCTTCCTAATTGCTCACTTAAGATAGGAACATTAGCGGCACACATATCTACCGAGGAATTTTATCTACAAACCAATACATAGAAAATTACGACAATGATAGCATCTTCAGTAACTAAAGTTTTTACAAACAGCATTGCTATAGTTTACAGCTATTCCAATTCAAATACAAATATTCATATGAAGTTGATGAAAACAAGAATCGTATTTCTATAGGAAAAGACTGCAGATTATATTGAAAGTCAAACTACCAGACTAAGAAATATTTACATAGAGTAACGAAAGACAAGATCCAGTTGCATACTGTTAAAGGAACCAAGGCTTTCAGTACAACACTACATGATCAGAAATAGCATACCTTTACTGCAGCTGTAGGTATAGCAAGCAGCATAACCACCATCACCAGCTCGAACATCAGCTTCAACTGATCTACCAACAATGCCTACTGCAGCACTCAAACCAGCACCAAGTGAAACATGCATATTGCCACTAAATGTCTTGACAGCATCATTTGTTCTCAAGACAATAATGAAGTCTGTCAACTCTCCTCCGGCCTGCAGTAAACAAAACAAGACAACACTTCAGAATGTATAGAAATAAATAAATATCAGTAAAACCTTGAAATGTCCTACATTTGTATGGAGTAGGAAGTCAGAACCAGTGCTTGGTACAGTTAAGGAGTCAATGGAATAATATCTTTGCGGAAATTTAGCTATTGTGTAACATATATTTCAATAAACTTATTGGATATTACTTGTAATTCTAGAGCCTAAACAAAATAAATGTTATGGTGTTACAGTTGACTGGAAACAGTATGCACAGCATATAGTAACAGATTTTCGCAATTGATCCAGTCATTCATAAGCAAAGGTATTCGTAATTGCAGTGTTTGGCCAATATCGTTACAGAATGGTTACTTCACCTGAGCTCCCCACCCTACACCAAAGGTGGACACAGCAGATGGAGCAGACCATGAACCATCTTCCCTTCGTGCAATCACAAGTCCTGTTCCAATGTTATACGTAACCACCACTCCTACTCTAACCACAGTGATAATTGCAAGGCCTTTTGCTTTTCTTAGAATGACATCTGGAATTGACTTCTCGGGCTTTAGAAAACCAATCTGCAAAAGTGAAATTCTGGATAAAGTAAGTTTTAGCACAAAATAATGCAGTAGGTCTCCACATTCACAATACTGGATTCTCTCGTTCAGATCAGCATTACAATGTTCTTTATTCATGTAAAGCCCATGATAAGTAGCACCAGTCATAAATGTTTGCTGCTTCAACAATTGACATCGATACCTGATTATATGCCTTGATAGTGTTAGTTGCCTTGTAAATTTCACATTCCATGGACTGCCACCAAGGAAAATTAACCCAAGATCTCAAAGTGCTCAGATCTGTCAGGTCATGGGTTGGCAACTGAGCAGCATTGCTTACATGATCCATTAAATAAGGCTGTACAGACTCGAGTCGGACACAGCATACATCACATACTCTTTGGGGGTCAGAAACTCGGAATTTTGATGGCAACAAGCTCCTCCCTTTGGAGCACTCACCACAAAATATTCCTCCACAAAACCGGCAGTGATGTCGAGAGCACATGATGGGATGAAACCTCACACCACAAAGCATACAAGAAGAAGCAGCACTATCAGCTAACCACTTTGGGGGCTCGGCTTCTAATAGTTCCTTCACATTACCAAAATTGGCCTCTGTGAGAGTTTGTGCCATCTCTCTCCAAGCTTGTTCAAGTAGTACACGGCTGGATATCCATGAAAAATTACACATATTAATATCTCCTGATGCCAAAGAAGTCACTTTTCCCCGAGCCACAAGTAACATTTCTGCTAGCACATCCCACATAGTCAATTCCCTTTCATCTCCTACATATTGATTCCACCCCAAGTCCTCATCAGGAAAATAGCCACCGTTTGAGTGAAAACCTTTGGCCCACTCTTTATGATCATCTTCTAACATAGGTGGAACTGAAACTGGTATCCACACTCCAGTATCTTCCTGCAGTGGAGTATCGTAATAGAAGTACCTTCCCTGCTTCTGAAGATTAGCTGAAGACTCCATATCTTCGTTATGGTTTTCCAATTGTTTTTCGGGGAATTCAGGATACAATCTAGAAGAATTTATAGAGTACCGTCCAGTACTATCAGAGGAAAAAGAATCAGAATACTCTTTAGTATCGCAATTCCTCCTCCTACCACCCACCTCATCATCCTGTCAATAATATTAAGCACCACAAACAAAATCAAACATGGAGCGCCAAACTATATCCAGACCCAAAGGAAAAATCGATATAATTTTAACTTTAAAGTAACATATTAATTTAATGTTTGCAAATGATCCATGAATAATTCCCTTATTCCTCTCTCTCTTCTTTCAAATGCAACCCCCCCCCCCCCCCCCTCCTCCTCCAAAAAAAAAGATATTAAAGGTCAGATTCCATACATACAGAGACAACAAAAAATACAAAATAGCGCAGGAATTTCCAATTCCCTAAACAAAAACATATGCGTATAATCTAGTCAGAAAAGGAGAAAGTTTACCTGAGGAGAATCGGAATTGGATATCTGGTCCCTAACGGAGAAACTACAAAGCCTTTCTGTTAAATTTTCCACAGCTTGCGCTTGCACCTGATTCGGATGATCCAAGATTTTGCCCTCCATTGGCAAACCTAGAACAAACACCAAAATAGGGCATGTATGTGCGTATAATATCTGCAATTATTATCAGAAAAAGAAAATTTTGCACTGAATTGGAAAAGAACGAAAATCTGAGAGGAAAGAGGAAAAGGGTTGATGATAGAATTGGGATTAGAGCTTCAATGGCGTGTGATAAAAACAGAGCTCCCCCTAGGTTTTACGTCTCCCTTGCGTGCTGCCCTGAATATTATATTTTCGAGTTCCCAATCCTCGTTGTAACTTTTTTATTTGTCACTGTTATTTTATCCACGTATTTTTTTTTATTTCTTTTAGTTTAAAAACTTATTATCTTTTTAATTTTTTTAAATTTAAAATTTGAAGTGAAACTAGTTTCATTTCTTCAATTAAAAAACCATTTTATTTATATTTTCAAATTTTAAAATTAAAATTATTTTTAAATTTAAGAAATCAAAACTAAATTTCAAAAAGACAAAAATATAATAAAGGCATTGTAAGGAAAAGCATTTGTTTCCATGTTACCTACGTTTTTGAGTTTTATTGGTTTCCATTTTAACAATAAAGTGTTAGAATAAAACTCTTTTAAAGAAATAATACTAATTTATTTTTGAAATTTCTTTTAATAAAAAATAAATAACCATTTTACAGTGATAATAAATGAAAACAGAAAGTTATTCAAATAAATACATGAAATAATATTTTTTAAACGGTACATCTTAAATTCTTTAATTAACTGTTTATATTAAAAATAAAGTAATAAAACATGAAAATTAAATTCTAACACAAAAACAAAAATCTAAACAGAAGACTGGAAAGAAACAAACTGTTGCAGGGTGCAAGGTTGTAACAGAGACCAAGAAGGTTGTTAAGAAACAACTTCCTTTTTCTGGAAAGGAAACAGCCTGAAACTCCTGGAATTTAGGCATTCTCCATCCAGTTTCCCAACACATTATCTGAAATGGATACAACAATTAAATTCGTATTATAAATAAGTTTTTATAACAGGAAAATGTTTGGAAATGACAAATTAAACTCATGGGATTATTATCTCTCTTAGGTATGTAATTTAATTTAATTAGGTAGCTTCTAGTTAAAATTCGTCCTTACTGTATTTAGATTAAGAATGTGCTTAGAAGAGAAACTTCTCTTCTCTTGAATCTGAAATTGAAAAAGTCTGTTTTTACAGTCTGAGAGGGTATATGTATATATATATATATATATATATATATATATATAAAGAAAAGGAAAGGGTGAATTTAAAACACTGCTTCTAGTGTCTCTATTGTCATGCTACTGAGCGATATTTTCAGAACCCTGAGTGCCATTCAAAAATTCCAAGTCAAAGAGCATTTCTTGTGTAGAGCTTTAAGTGACATTTTTCACCATTGGATGCTACCCAATTTCCTATTATGTGTCATCTTCATAAAATGATGATTCTCGTTTTATTAAAGATCGAATAAAGCTGAAATTTTAACAATGAATCCTAAATACATAGTACCGATCATATCTTGATTTAAAAATTTGTAATGATAGTAGTTTTTTTTCATAAGGTTCTCATAAATTATATTGTTAACAACTTTATTTTTATCTGTCTTTTGATATATAATTTTAATACGCATTAATTATCTTAACTGTCAAATCTTTATTAATTTACATCAGAATATATTATAATATTCAAATTTGACCAAACAGTAACTCAAAAGAACAAATAATAATAAAGACAAAAACTTAAACTTTTATAACATACATTAAACGTAAACAAATAATATTGATCTCATAACCAAAATAGAATATATTAATAAAAAAGATAACAACTTTATAATTACTAAACATACATGTGTATTTAATTTTTTTTATGATTAAAAATACAATAAAATTATAGTTATAAAAACAAATATAAATATTTTTACAGTTTAATTATAAATGATTTTATTTATTTTGTAGATGATTTTTATTTATTTAATTTATAAAAATAATTAAATTTAAAATCAGTTAAATTTAAATAAAATTGTAACTTGAAAAGATAAAAAAAAAAGTGAATACCAATCTTCTTTATGTAAGTATAGGTTACTAGAAGTATATACTATTGATACGTATTTTAAATCCCAACGCTTTAGTTTAGTTTTTATATTTTGCCATTTATACCAATAACTATTTCATGAACTATTTCGTGATGATCATCACAAAAAACAGATACAATGTCGCTATATGGAAAGCATTATGGTTTTTATTATACATTGTATTAAAACAAAAACAAGGTTTCTTGCGTTTAACGAAATTTACCGGTCACGTCAATGAAAAAAACGACATCTACCAAGAGGTAGAAAAATTCGTTTTGAAAAAATAAAAAAAAAATTCAAATATGCGTCAAATATAAAATAGCTTTTCAACTCAGTTCTAATTTTTGCTTTGTATGGGAGCTTTACCAAATTCAAAACTTTGAGATTTTCATTTCCTCCATGGCGTTCTCCCTCAACCAGCAGTTCACTTTGGTGTCAACCTTTCTTCTTCTTCTTCTCCTAAACGCTTCCATCTGCGAATCCTCTCACAGGTTCTCCAGATATGGTGCTAGAATTTCCGGCGATGGTTCCAATCGGCACCTGTTGGAGTCCAGGAACACTCAGCACCCCAACAACTGTGGAGAATTGGTGGCGCAGTCTCAGTGCTCGAGGAACTCAAAATGCAGCTGGTGCACCAGTGAGGACCTTGATGATATGTGTTTCAGCAAATCTGAGGCGTGGAGGTTGCCACAACAGGTTTACTCTTGCACCTTGATCCGGTGAGATCCATTCTCTTTTGGTTTTTTTTTCTCTGGGATCTGTGCTACCCTAAATTATGAAGTCGTGAGTTGATGGAGGGTGGTGATGTTGTAATTGTAACTGTTGTGGTTTTGTTCATTCGGTCTACGATTTGTCAGATTCGAACCATGTTTAGGATAGAGAAACAGAAGGAGAGGACTACGTTTGATCGTGTGCTGAGTAATTTTGTTTTCTAACCTGATTTTTTTTTAATGGCGAGCTACTGACATTCCAGAAGCTTCATTGCGATGAGATTAATGTTCATCAATTTTTCCTTTAATTTGCTAGTAATAACGAAATCCTATTGATATTAAGGTGAAGATGTGATACAAAAGATAGAGCACTTAGCTCTGTATATATATTGTAATGATATACTTCTGATAATAATTAGAATAAGGACATGAGAGAAAGAAAATGGAAACTATTCCTAAGAGATAAATTAGGATACCCTAAAACAACATGGAAGCTTCAAAAAACAACAAAGAAAAATCAAGATTAAAAAATGTGGAGGTGTAATATGGGGATGGAGGTTCTTAAAAAGTAGGCTTTTTAAGTCTAACAAATTTCTATAGATAGATAACTCTCACACTGTCGTAAGAATTGAACTTTCAAATCTAATTCAATATACAAAATCAATTTAGTAAGATTTGCATCCATTCAATAAAGATAGAAAAGACTCATTGTGCCTAGGATTAGGCAGCAAGCTGGACTGCATTTGAGACAGAGAGTGACAAATGATAATGGCCGGAATGGAGCGGACAAGATTGAGTTGTATCTAGAAATAAAGGCCAACGGCACCTAGCCATTTCTAGAGGCTGTTCAAGCCGAACACCTTCAAACCGCCCTCTCCAATGCTCTACTATCTTTTAAAAAGATTCATACATTAGTCAAAATAACAAAAATCCAGCTATAATCGCAAGAAACAGCCTGAAAATGTCAAATCAAAAAGAGAGAGCGAAAATGACAGATTCGAGCATTAGACATGGAAAAACACAGTCCAAGAGAGTCAATTAGACATCAGTAAGACTAACAATGATGGTTGGACGTGATCAAAGATTGTATGGTAAGGCTAACAATGGCAAAGAAGGAAAACGCTAGGGAGGACAATTAAACATACGCCTAGCAGATGCCCTCAAAAATACCTATATGATGGAGAAGAGAAATTACTCACTAAATGAATCTAAATCCAGGTTTGGATATTTATCAACAAAAATTTTATGGTAACGGCTGCAGGTACAGATTTTACTAATCAGTCATCTTCCACTCGCCCATATTTAATATGTTATTTTTAAAATAAAACTAATGTTACACGTGCATCCCTATATAATTTTATGATCACAATTTGAAAATCTTTTTTTTAAAAATTTACTGTTTCACAATTCAAATGTTACATTGAAAACTCTAACTTCTTATTGCCACCGTTTGGCATATTTGCCGTTGTGTCTATCTCACAACGTCATTGCAAGGTCATTCTTCAAAATCTCCCGTCAAAGAGTTGCTTGTCTGGCAATTTCATCTTTATAATATGGATACAAAATAATAACTGTTTAAAAGATTTGGAAGTAATTGGTCTGAGTATGGATGTTTAAGATACTGAGATACTACTACTTATTAGACTCTGTGAGGGTATGGTTCTGAAGTTTGGTCCTTCTGAAAACAGAATGTAGGGACATTGGTATAGTATTGAACCCAAACCCACACGGATGTCATCCCTATATTAAAGTTTTAGAGCATCTCTGAGGGATGTATAATTTACCTTTCCTGTCAAGCTAGCATTCTAAACACAATAGCACTATCAGAGCAGTGGGAGGTGTCATCTGAAATAAGGAACCGGGACTTACAGAACCAATGGTAGTATATCAGAAAAAATGGGCTCAGCAATAAAGAAACACCGCTGATCACCACTGTGGTGAGGTTATTCTTCTAGTTCGCTAATAAAGAAACACCGCTGATCAGATATCTAGCAGTTTCATCTTTATAATTAGGACATGACATAGTAATGTTGTTCAAACAGAATTGCATGTAATTGGTCTGGATATTGATATTTAAGTCACTAAGATGGAAGTATATTTCCGAGAAAGAGACTTTCTGAAAACATGAGACACTACTATAGTATCCTGCTGATAGCAGATTTCATCCCTAGACAGAAAAAGTAGTAGTGTCGCCAAGAGGGTTGCTTAATTTACGTTACTTGTTATGTATCAGAAAATTTGGTCCAGTAATGCATGTGAGGCAAATCAACCAGGCAGCAACAAGAAAAAAAAAATGCAAGAATATTTTGAAATAAAAATTGAAGCTAAGAAGATGAACAAAAACATGGTGAATAAAAAAAGCAGTCCTCAAATTGAGAATAAAATAGATCCATGAAACACTAGCATTTGAAACACCCTTGTCTTCAAACAGGCTCCAATACTACAATCTCCGGACCAGAATCGTGGGAGGACCAAGTGCTCTTCATCTGACTGATCACCAGCATCTAAACAGTCTTTGCCCCTCTGCACGCTCGAGTGATAATAGTCATGTTAATAGTAACATGAGATCTGTCCTCAGTCCTGAATAACCAATATTTTGAACATTCAAATTAAGAATGGGTCACGTTTATGATAACTGCTACTGCTCAAACTAAAAGGAAATTCTTACCACAACCATGTATAAAATTGAATGTTAGACAGGGAAAAGGCAATAAAAGAAATTGAATAACGCAGTAAAGGTAAAGATGTCGCGTTTACGAATAAACGCAATTGGTATGATGGGATTAGAAATGAACTTATTTGGCAGAGTTGGGATAGCAGCTGTTAAAGAAAAGATTATAGGGTTGTGGAAGAAAACTTGTAGAGTAGAAGCCCCTCTAAGGATTGTCAGCTAAAGAGAATTGGCACAAAAAAGAGACCGCACTGACTCTGTTTTATACTAATAGAAAACTATATATGTGCAGAACTGACCTTAAAATAAAATTGGATATATTATTTACTTGTGTAATTGAGAGAGAATCGCCGTAACTTCAAAAATCAGTTTCACGACCAAAAAGAGATTTATGTTTGTTCATTTATATGGTGGCTGAAATCTATATTGGATATTGTTTTGTGGAGTCGAGCTATCATCGGCACTTTTATAATTTGTCTTATCGAACATACGGTCCTACTTCCCGTTTTCTTACCTGTCAAAGGTCCTCCGACGCTTAAGTCAGTGCACTGTTCACTCAGCAAATGGAAAGCAGTAATAAATGTGCAGTAAATATGAATCAACCACATCTTATCTTTGACCTCTATTTATAGTTTTTGCCATGGATCCGTGATTAGCAAAATCTTAATCACGACCCAATGCTGGCCCAATAACCTTAATCACGTCTTACCTTAATCCTGCTCTGATATGAAACCGTGACCGAACGGTCTACATGAGACAGTTGGGCTCGCCTTGGATATTGAATTGGAACGATACAGATAAGGTTAGCATGTCTTGCGCAAGGATGTTGCACACAAGCCGACAACGTTGACTGGACGTCCTTAGTGACTCGTCACGTGCCACTCAGTCCCCACGGTACAGATATATTGGCCAAGATTAACACGAATATGTACAAAAGAAATAAGCTTTGAAAAGTTAAGGTTTTTTATTCTGTTGTGTAGTTGAGAAGGAATGATCCTATCTTCAAAATTCGATTTGTTAGGATACAAACAAAATTTTATAAGATAAAACAATATATGACAATGAATTTATATACATATAAATACTTTTATTGATAAGAAACTTTTAGAAATAATAATAAAAACAAATTCGTGAAAACTTAATCTAAAACAAATAATATCTTAACTCTCAAATACAGTTACAATAGAACAAAATATTGAAAATCTCAAATCTATTAAATAGACACAATTTTCTTTTTTGAAGTTTGTGAAATTAAATTAAATTTAAAGTGTGTTTTTTATTTTAATATTATATTAGGAACATATTAGAACAACCAAGGTCATTGGTGATGAATTTTTTGGAAAGATTTACAAAATATGAGTTATTCCTTCTATATTGTTTAACATTTTTATCTTTACTAAATTTGAAACTTAAATTCACAATTTTCATAAAAATAATACTTAAAAAAATTGTCTTTAAAAAGTTTTGAAAAAAAAAATTGTAAGAAAAATGATGTTTGAAAAACTTCAAAAATAAAGTTTGTAAAATAAATTTAAAAAAATATTTTTGGAAAATTTTTAAAAGGTAAATTGAAGAATAATTTAACAGTGAACAAATTGATTGAATTAATTTTAATCTGCTTTGTTAATTAGAGAGAAAATTTATCGATATGTAACAATGAGTGTTGAAATCCTATGTAATCAGTTTGGAAGATCCTTTTTCATTTAAGAAAATATTCTAGGTAATTAAGTGTTAGAAAAGGTTGACCAAACCAAAAGATACCATGTTCTGCATTATCCCAGGAACAAAGATACACATACACTAAATTCTCAACTGTTGATCGATATTGTAGGACATAAACCATTTTTCGGGCTTAAGATGTCCTTCCTTGAGCCAAAACTGTTCACACGTAGGGCAAGCTAGTTTTGCTAACCTGTTAAGTACAAGAGACTAGGTTAGCTTTCCTGCTAATATGTGGCAGCTTGGATATAGCATTTTCGTCGAACATGGCCTTGCAGTCTTGGACAAAGCAAGAAAGGTAATTCCAAGCAAACCATTTTGGTTAGATTTTAAGGTCTTGACGGAGGGGAATTAATCTCAAACCTGTGCAATTTAAACGAAAAGGGAGGGGGAATTGCAGTTTAAACACAATTTTGGAACACTTGAGCATTTTAATTGGAAATAGTCCCCCTGTCGTAAAATGTTCATAGAAGTCAAAAAATGTAACCATGATTGTAGGGTTCTTATATAAGAGGATTGTCATTTGCGGCAAATCCTTTCATTCCAAAACCTCATTGGAGCCATCATTAGAAAACAGACTGACAGAGAAAGAACCAATAACTAACGCATCAATTAAAGTTAACATAAGAATTAGTAATACACAGCATTTCCCCTCCCTTCTCACAAGACATTGAACAAACACTCAGTTCAACTCACATAGGGAAGGAAATAAATAAAATAACAAAATGCAATAATAAGAAGAAATCTAACGTTGCTGATAGCGCTTAACAGCATCTCTCATGTCATCACAGCCATCAGACCCATCAAAAAAGCTTCTCAATTTCCAAAGCTCCCGGTCGAAAATATCATCCACGAAGGGCCGAATCAGAATAGCATTCTCGGGTTGGTTCGAAAAGGAATTCGGGTTATCATCCACTATAACCACCCGTTTGAGATCGCGACCAGTTTCGTTAAGGTCCTTCACGAGCTTCCCGTCTATGTGGCGGCACGAGTCACGGTAGAGCCGGTGCGAGATGAACCGGTTCCGGTCCAGCCTGTCCAGCACCATGGACGCGTACTCCCTTAGCGCCGCCGTGAAAACGACAACCTCATACTTAGAGGCGAGGGTCTCAAGGAACTCGTCGACGCCGGGGCGCTTGAGGACATAGAAGTCCATGGGCTGGCCGTCGATGACCGGCCGGACGACGAAATCAAAGTGCTCCGGCGGCGGCAAGGGGTGGGAGTGGACAAGCGTTTCGTCAAGGTCAAGGAACACGGTTTTACGGACGGAGAGGGACGGAGGGAGGAGCGGTGTGGCGGTGGCGTCGTCGAAAACCAGGGTGCGGCGAATGGCATCGAGTTGTTCTTCGTGTTCTTGTGTTGTTGTTGTCTTTTTGAGGATCTTGTAAGAGGTTGCTTTTTTCTTGTGGGTGGTGCTGATGCGTGCGATCTTTGAGAAGAGTTTTGTAATACGGCGGCGGATGGAAGCCAGGGCAGCAGAGGATGCCGCCACCACATGTTTTATGGGAGTTTTCCGGCGCCAACGACGGCTGTTGTTGTTACGAAGGTCCTTGATGGACTTCACTGGTCCTCTCTTCACCTTTGATACCATTTTTGGAATTTTTCTGGAAATCAGAGAAAGAGAGAGAAACGCAGAGAATGATGCGATTGTGATTGTGTCTGTGTTGAATCGGGGCCAATTTTAAACTCTAGGTACGGTGCAACGGTAACGAGCAGCTTCGGAACCGAAGCTGTATTATTCTCTCTTGTTTCGAATTTTTGCCTTTTTTGTGTTACTGTTGTTTTGTTTCTTTTCTGTGTTTATCTTAACTTCAGTTTCCGAAGCTTCCTTAATTTTGTTTTTTATTTTAGATTAATAAAAATCTAGGAAGAAAATTCTAAAAGTGTAAGAATTGGTTTTGTTGTTAATGAAATTGTAAAATACATACACACACACAAAATGTAGTGTTAGAAAACAACTGAAATGATTAGTGGGACTGTATATTTTTTTTTTCATTTAAAATTAGAAAGATTAAATTGTCCAATTAGACCATGAGCCTATAATTTTAATTTTTATTAGCTTCCTATAATTTTGTTTCAAACTAGAACTCTACATTTCAATAGATTGAGATACTCCTAATTAGAGTTTATTACAAAAACATTAAAATAAGACAAAGAAATCAGATATATTAAACCGAGTATATCACTTTTTTCAAACGTTATTTCTAAGACTGATAATCAAAATACAACCAAACTAAGACATGAAAGATTTTATGAAAAATAGAAAAAGTTATACTATTTTAAAAATACTTCTATTTTCCTTAATTTCTTAATGGTGTAGTCAATTTCTAAAAATATTGAAGCTTGAAGGTACAAAGTGGAAGACAAAGGAGAGATGAGAGGACTTGAATATGCACACGAGAGAGAAAAGAAATTAAGTGGCGGGTGACGTTTATCGTTTCCTTTTTTTTTTTGTTATATTATTATAAATTTTTTCTTTTCTCATACTAAACATTTTTCTATAAGTAACCATCCATTAGTATGTGACGGTCTACTATTTACGTAGGTTCAGAATGTGTTAATTAATTAATAATACATGTTGTGTTTGACAAATTTATACTAACTCGTATTTTTTTAATATATGATATTGAATAATGGAAAAAATACGATGAATATGAGTAAAATGTTTTGCTTGGATGCTTTTATGATCTGGTCCAACTTACGCATGAATGTTTCTGGGTCTGTATCTCAGCAAGACCCATTAGTATAATCAATAATAAATAAAATAAATAAATAAATAAATAAATAAATATTTTTATGTCCTTTCTAAACAAAGAAAATAAAAATAGGCGACCATAGATTATTAAACCTGAGATGGAGAATGACATCATTGGAATACTTTTCATTAATAAAAAAAGTTAACTGCGACGCCAGACCACATGATGAACAAAACAATAAAACAATCAATTAATTAATTAATTAATGTTGTTGTGTTGTGTGACGTAGTAATAGTTGTAATTCAGGAACAAATGAATATAGCAGTGGACACGTTGAATTCAAAATACAATTTCCTCTTCTCTTCTCTTTGCTCACGAGCTAAACTCAAGATTGGAAACCAATGGCTCCCACCCATCATGCCTTTATCTCATCCTCTAAAACCTCTTTATATTTTTAAATTTTTACCTTTTTTATTTCATCATTTCAGAAAAAATATTATATTTATTATATCATTAGAGCAATAAGAGTAGTCTAATAATAAAAGTTAGAAGAAAAAGATAAATTATGAGTTTTTTTTAAGATTATAATATATAGAGTTAATTTAAAGATAAAAAATATATTTATAACATGACTGTTTCTTTACTTAAGATATTTTTTTCATTTTGTATGATTAGAAGCGTGTTCTTAGAACATCCATGTATTGTACTTCTTGTCTCACTTGTAAGATGATAATTGAAAAATCAGTCACCTTTAGATTTTTTATTTTTATTTTTTTGGCCTATGATTTGACACGGGTTAAACAGCGTCTATTATCATAATTTTATACAGCTTCTGGCTACAAATTCATTCGAACATGGCTCCTCTGAAGAGTAAAAGAATGTTATTAGAAAAATATTCTACAAAAATAGCATACCTTTTTGAAAGAAAAAAAAAACGTAATTAAATGTTCTAACATAATAGCGTAATAAAACATGGTAATATATTAAAAGCATGTCTAATCGGAATCATTGGTTAAGTTATTGAATTTCTTTACATACTTTCATAATTAATATATTAAAATTTATATCAAAACATCATTTCAATTTAAGTAAACAAATCATTCATGGATAGTTAGTAAAAACTCGGAAAATCAATTTGCAAAAATTTCTATCAATCGGGTTGTGTCAAATTTGATAAAAAAAAAAGTCTTCCGATTATTTTATTTCAACAGTATTTGTTTATAATTTTAAACTAATTTTATCTTCTTATTATAATATCACAAATTTATAATATTACAAATCATAATAGTACATGGTTATATACATTTTAAGTAATACTATAATGTAATTTTGAATAATATCAGTTATTCAACTTCACTTTTTTATTCACATATTATACTGTATTGCAAACTTTTAGAGTTACACAGACAAATGTATAAATTCACCATTTTCATTATCACGTATTGTATAATATTTTCTTTACAAGTTCAATACATTGTGACTAAGTTATATCACATTCTAACTTATTTACTAGGGTATTGTAAAAAAAAATTTAATCGAACTTCATTAAAACTTCATAAACATGTTTATAAAATTCCTTACTCATAAAACTTCATTAATCGAACTTCAATTTTTAAAATAATTATTCTCGTATGAGAAAACATGTTTATAAAATATTCTAATTAACAACATAAACGTACCACTACACTCATAACTAACAAATATTATCTTATCATCAGATACAGATTTAAACCTAAATTTAAACCCTAAATGTGTGAATTTAGAAAATGGTATAATACTAATGGTAGTCTTTAAAAAATAATATTATGATATTTTAATAATAAGATGTTTAAATTATAAATAGATTTTTTACTAATTAAAGTTCATTTTATAAAAATCACTATTTTTTTAGACTTTTTTTATTCTCTATCTCTATATTTTTGTTTCTAATTTTCATATTTTTGATGATAAAAGATTATGAGATTCTTTCTAGTAGGGAGTTATACCTCACCAAAGTGAATAATAGTGTAATTCAAAGATGTTTTAAGTGATTTTTTGTTTTTTTACGATGATATTTTTAGATTAATTGGAATTTTGTTGATTTAATTAGGACTTTCTATACGAGAAAATGGAACTCTAAAGAACAAGTTTGAAATTTAATTCTTGCATTTTGATTTAGTTTCTCTAGTTGCTTGTTTGATAAATTGTTTTTGTGACTTTAAATTGATGTGTTACTTGATTGATTGAGTTGTATGTGTGTGGTAAGGAAGGAACGAGAAAATTGTGTTGCATGATTTAGTTTGACATTTGAATTGCAAATTTTGAATTGGATCTATGGAGTAGTGTTTTGGCCTCAATAAGTCATTTTGATGTAAAAGCTTATTAGAATCTAAAACACCCCATGTTGTGTAGACTTTTTGCATTTGTGTCATGCAAACTTGCTAAGCAAACTTGTTCTCTACCAGGTGAGTGTTAAAGTTGAGTTTGACAAAGAGTGAGGGAAACTTGCTTATTGTGTGAGAAAACTCTGGTTGATTGAAAGTCAAATTCAAGTTTAATAGAGTTAAGAGATGAATGGTCATTGGACAAGTATGCTCTCGCTTGATGAATAAATATGAAATTGTGTTCTAGTGCTCGATTTGTTGGACAAGCCATTTAGTTGCTAAGTGAATGCCTTTTTAGAGACAACTCGTTAAACGAGTCTATCATATTAAGGCTTGAATTAAGAATGACATGCTGGAAAAAAAATAACGGAAGAGTGGTGTTTCTAAGAGTATGGAAGTAGTTGAAATGAGATGGAATGTTTGGACCAGTAAATTTTATGTATTGTATGAGAATTGTGTTTCTAAGAAGAAATATAATTTTCATGATATAGTGTTACACATTTGTTAGAAATACTTTTTGTGAAGTTGTTATAAACTCTATTAGGTTCACTAACTCATATAGCTAGTGAAGTTTAGATGATGAGATAAGAAATTTCTTTATGGTGGAATTCGGGTAGAAATTTTGGCTATACCATTAAAAAATTAACCTTGTCATGATGAGATCAAAAATTGATAAAGTTAAACTAATTATGATTTTTGTTTTGTGATCTCATGATAAGTGCAAAACTTTAGTCTCTTATTGAATCCATAAATTCATATGTGAGTTTAAAATAATTATATTCAAAAATCTCATTGGGTGTTGTTTGTAGAAATAAGTGTCTATTTTTGGTTTAATGTTAGTAGAGAGTATAGTATATAAATTTATGAATTTAGCATATTTAAAATTATTATTAGCTTACTTTATTTTTGAATATTTTTTTGTTGTGTTTTTTTTTATAATGATTACTATAATTCTATTCTATAAACATATGAGATTATACATGAGAATGAAACTAGACCACAAAAGTGATAGTTGTGAAATGTTCAAGTTTTATATAATGTATAATTTAGAAATATATATATATATATATATATATATATATATTTATTTATTTATTTATTGTTACAATACGATAAACTAGACAAAAATACAAGTTAAATTACTGTGAACATCGATACAACGCTCGAACACGATGAATTATTGGAAGAAAGGGAGAGAGATAAAAAATGAGATATTCCATGAAAAAATAAATAACTAAATATAGATCTTATAAATGCAGTTTTTATAGTTAGAGATGTGTACAAGAATGTCATTCTCGAATGTACTAAAAGACCAAGTTTCTTGAAGCATTTAGAAAGTCTACTTTTTCTTTAGAGGCAGTACACATATATGACACAAATTGCATCTAAATAATAGCATAGCAAGAATCTAAACACATATATTACTTGATAAGACGGGAAACAAAACCAGTCAAAAAAGTACTTACACATAGACATGTAAAAAATATAAGATATGAATAATTTTTCTGAACTAATTTCACAGTATACGCAGTTTCACTTAAAAAGAATGCAATTTCAAATAAACAATAGGAAGAAAATTTAAGAAATAAATTGTTAATCACATTCTTCCGGTTGTACAATGAGGAGAGCCCAATTAATAATCTTATTTTCAATTTTAGAATATTTTAATTGATTTCTATTTAATGCAGTAAGTACCAAATATTAATTCAATTGTATGTAATATAGTAAATATTAATTTATTCACATTTAATGTAGTAAATATTACTGATAATGAAAATGAAAAACTTATTTCTATTTGCACATCAAATGTAAAAAAAAACACTAAATAATAATTATTCTCCTTCCGGAAAAAATTTAATGACAAATTTAACTACATTAAACTTATATTCCAGCATTATTTATATCTATAATAAAGTTTTAATTATATAACAGATATTTTTTTTACACAATTTAAAATACCAGTTTAATAAAAATCTGTAGATATGTCTCACTTGGTAAAAAGGTGACCTCAAAAAAAGAAAAAAAAAGTGTTCTTATAAATATATAATAAATACAAAATATTTTTGTGACAGCAAAATAATAATAAATTATAAAATTAAATACAAGTGGTTAATGTATCTGTTTGAAATAAAAATAATAATTAATATAATTTATATACTGAAATAGACTAATGGCGTAAAATCAAAAGAATAATAAAATATAGATAGGCACAAATATGGAGTGAGATTTTAGAAGATATTTGTTAAAACAATTGTAATAATAATAGTTTAGAACTTGAAAAAAGGTATTTTTTTAATTATGTAATAATAAATAATTAAAGAGAAAATAAAAAATGGTAGTAAAAGAAATGGGAAAAAAAAGAAGAAAAAGGTATAAATATAAGAAATGAAAGGGAGAATTATGAGGAAAGGAAGATAATTATGAAATGTGGAGGAGATAGTGGATGAATGCGTGGCTGCATTTGATTGGGAGGGTTGAAGGCAGGGAAAGGCCTCAAAAGGAGAGAGATGTGAGGACTACATAAACATCTCATTTGCATTCTCTTGTTGCCCACCGCACAACACAATCTCTTCTCTTTCTCTTCTCTTCCTTCTAACACAGTCCACAACTGTATCTCACTCAATGGAAGGAGAAGGATCCGGTGTGGTTACCGTCTACGGCAACGGTGCCATCACGGAAACCAAGAAGTCCCCCTTCTCCGTCAAAGTCGGCCTCGCCCAGATGCTCAGGGGCGGTGTCATCATGGATGTTGTCAACGCCGACCAGGCCCGCATCGCCGAAGAGGCCGGGGCCTGCGCGGTCATGGCCCTCGAGCGGGTACCCGCCGACATCCGGGCCCAGGGTGGTGTGGCCCGCATGAGCGACCCACAGCTCATCAAGGAAATCAAGCGGGCCGTCACCATCCCCGTTATGGCAAAGGCCCGCATCGGGCACTTCGTGGAGGCCCAGATCCTGGAGGCCATCGGCATCGACTACGTGGACGAGAGCGAGGTTCTCACGCTGGCCGATGACGCTAACCACATCAACAAACACAACTTCCGCATCCCCTTTGTCTGCGGCTGCCGCAACCTCGGGGAAGCCCTCCGCCGCATCCGCGAGGGCGCCGCCATGATCCGCACCAAGGGCGAGGCAGGCACCGGCAACATCATCGAGGCCGTGCGTCACGTCCGCTCTGTGATGAGCGACATTAGGGTTCTCCGCAACATGGACGACGACGAAGTTTTCACCTTCGCTAAGAACATCGCCGCTCCCTACGACCTTGTCATGCAGACCAAGCAGCTTGGCCGCCTTCCCGTCGTCCACTTTGCCGCAGGTGGCGTCGCCACTCCCGCCGATGCCGCCCTCATGATGCAGCTTGGCTGCGATGGCGTCTTCGTCGGCTCCGGCGTCTTCAAGAGCGGTGACCCTGCCAAACGTGCTAGAGCCATTGTTCAGGCCGTCACTCATTACAGCGACCCTGAAGTTTTGGCTGAGGTCAGTTGCGGCTTGGGTGAAGCCATGGTTGGAATCAATTTGAGCGATAACAATGTTGAGAGGTTCGCCAATCGTTCAGAATGATTCTTCTTTTTTTCTCGGGTCGTGGTTCTCAGATTCAGTCTGGATTAAGGTTTTACTAGTGGTTTTAGTTGTTTCTTATTTTATTTTGGTAAGAATAATGTTATGCTTTTGTTGTTATGAACTGTGTCAAAAAAATAAAAAAAAATTAGATAGCTATTGGTGTCTGCCTTGTAATGTGCTGATACAATATTCAGCTTTGTGGTACTATATTGTCCACTTAGTTTTTTCATGGTATACTAGGATCGAATAATTCTTGTTTTATTCAATCCTATTTTTTATTTCTGGGTTTAGTTTTTTATTGGATTGATAGCCATTTGTTCTTTTCAGTTTCTTTTCTATTTTGCTAAGTGGAACAGTGTAATTTGAAATTAGACAATTTTTGTATCTGCTGAAGCCAAAATTGGAGGCTGGAAAGTAAAGTATGGTGTTCTGGTATGCCAATATTTGCTGAATATCGATTTATTTTTTGTCAATTCACTGATTTGTAGTTAGATAAGAGTTTATCCTTTTGTGGCCTCTAATGTCCACTGAGAATCTTTTTCTTTTGGATTTTTATTTTTATTATATGGTTAGTTGATGATTCTTGTCAATTAGTATTGATGTTTATCTGCACTAGACAACTTTCTCTTCTAAAGATTGAGTTGGTACAATTCCTTTCTTTTTGTGTGTGGTTTAACGAGTATGGATAGCATCCTCTAAGCTTACTTAGGTTGTCAAAGATAGAAATATATAACAAGATGACGGTTTTATAGTATAACTCTTTTCTTTTCTTTGTTTCCTCTGATAACATGTAACTCTTCTTCTCGCAAAGGTTGCTAACAAGTCTTGTAAAGGGAACTTGTAAACTGCCTATGCATGTATGATGGAGATGTCTGTTGCATAATATATCAGTATCTATTCTTGCAGTAGCTTGAAGATAGCAGTTTGCTATGATATCAGTCTGAAGGCAACCAAAAAATGGGATTCCCAGCAGGAAAAGAAAGAACATGTGCTTAAAATTGTCCCTCTTTCAATATTCTTTTCTTGAACATATCATATATATATATATATTAAGTGAAATGCTTACCAACCTTGACGTCTGATTTTAAACAGGATTCTGAATTCACCTTACTGACGGCAAACAATCCTGAATCCCCCTAACATCATCATAATTCATAATATTTAAGGGAAAACCAAATTCATATTTGATATATAAACGTATGAGATATCTTAAATCGTAATATGCTTGAGGTAGTGGAGATGTATTATCTTATTTTATAGTAGTCATAAGACATTGGAATTGTAATTATGTAATGAATAACGGAATTTGTTGTGTTTGTCTAACATTGTTTCTTCATTGATTTACCTGTTAATACATCAATAAGAGTATTATTCTAATATATAACTCTTCTATATAAATATCTGACTTCATTAATTTGCTCCATTCCAAGTAAAATATTGTTTTATTTGTTTCAAAGACCTTAGGAAATCATTCCAAGTAAATGTAGTTAAAATGATTAATAATTACAAATCATTTTCTTGATTACAAAGTATATATATAGTACGTATCTTAACAAGACATAGGAAATCTGGGTTAGTCCTAGCGAGGTAGAATTACTTTGCTTACTATTCTTGGGCATGACGTGAAGCCCATCATAGACTGGACCACTGGGTCAAGGCCCAACAACTAACTGCATGTTTGTTATAGTTGGATTTGAATATGACATAGTGATAATATGGTCTTTAAGTTTTGTATCTATGTGAGAATTTCTCTATTGTTTAACAAAATGCGACCTATACAAATTAATAACCAAAGACAAAGTAATATTCTATTAGTGAAGAAGTTAGCTGAAAATGTCTCCTACCAAATCAACATATATACAACAATTGTTGTTTCTTAGGTCTGATTCAGATAATTGAGTGTGACTTATCATCCTTGCTATAGATTTGAGAATGACACATAAAGTTTATTGATGATTGATATTTGTGCAAGAATCTAATTGACTAATTTTAATGGGATTTCCCTCTTAATCATATTTTTCATTCATAAAACTGAACTTCAAAGCTTAATTATTTAAAGAGATGGAATAGGATGTCAGTGCTACTAATAAATTGCTAATTTAAAAACATGTACGAGAAAAAAAAAGAATTAAAAGAAATTATAGTTCACCACAGTTTTAGGATCATATATAAACGTGGAGAAGTAATCTTTCGCAAAGTCATGGGTCTCTTCTTCTTTCATCTTCTTTTCTCTTTTCTTTATTTTATTATTCTGAGTTTAGGTTTTTATTTTTAAAGATTTTCTTGTTAGTTTTGAAATTTTCAAAAAAAATTCAAAAAATTATATTATATATGAAACTTGTGTAATACATTATAAATAAATCTTAAAAGCATAAGTCTATCTATTTGTGTTTTTTGTCTCCTTTTAATAAGAGGAACAATGTCTGAATGAAAATTAAATTTCTTTTAAGAAACAAACCCAACATTAATGAAAATAGATAAATTTTAAATTAGAGAGAGAAGTCTAAAAGGCAAGGTATCATAACATTTTTTTGACAAAATAGATCACTCACATTGAAAAGTTCACCAAACTATTCTCACACTTTAGACATTATGGCAAAGTAAAATATCTAATATGATATTGGAATCTATATCTAAAGCAAAACCTAAAATACAAACATTATAAACATCTATAAAGAAAATTAGCCTTTAGTAAATAAAAATAAATTGGTCCATTAAGTTCATATAATAATTAAAAGCTAAGTTAGTTGCCTTGAACACAAACAAGTTTATAGAAGAGAAATTGTAATTGAGTTAGGCTAGTTGAATTAGATGAAAATTATTTACCCTAAATTATTCTCACAATTTGGAAGTTAAGTATATATAACTAACTAACTAACTATATATATATATATATATATATATATATATATATATATATAAGTGATTAAAGATGTTATTAGATATTTTATATAAATATTTTTATTTTTTATTTTTAGTTAATTTGTTATTATTCTTTATTAGTATTTTGAGTTTAGTATATATTTCTTTTATTATAAATAGATTATTTTATATGTATATTTAACAAAAGAGAGATTAATCACATACATAGTTTTTATTATATTGAAAATGATATAAGAGTCATGGTTTAAAACATATTTCAACAATTTTTGTTGTACGTTAGACATATTATTTTATTTACTATTGGATCACTCATTAATATTCAGTCTTACACTCGAGATGTATATATCTCGACGTAAAAAGGTATGTGTTAGAAATCTTACATTGATTAGAGATAAGATCAATTTAAAGTATATAAATGAGTATAAATCTTATTTTAGAAACTAGTTTTGAGATTGAATTAAGTTTTAATTTTATTTTTTAACTGATTTGATTATATTTATAATAAACAAACACTAAGGTGAAAAAGTTTACTGTGATACACTCTTTAAGCTTATATAATAAAGAAATTATTTTTCTATAAGTAAAGCATTATTTGAATAAACAAATATTTATTCTGGGAAGCAAAATTGTTCAATCTAGGTTGCTTAATGAAACAAAATTTTGCTATGAAATTTTGGACATAATGATTATGTAACAAAACAACTCCAATCAACCTATCATATCCAATAAAAGCACACTTTGTGAGTGAACGGCGTCTACAATTTTGAACTCTGTTTTCCTGTCTCCTAATTATTTCATCAGTCAAAACATTTGTACTTTTAGTTATTTGGTTATTATTATTTATTATTATCAATGAGAAGAATTCTCACTTACAGCTACAGTTTATGACATGCATCTCCTATGCATCTCGTGAACTTTTGCTTTTGATATCATAGTGCTCCACTTCACATTTTTTCTTCAGACCATCACCTTCTCCATCCCTGAATCTGATCTTCATAACTATTATCAAAGATGAACACTTGAATTCAATTATGATTTTTGAGTTCGTTTTCAAAATCCATAAAAGAACAAAAAAATATAAAAACTCAATTGAATTAAAAGAAAAAAAATATAAAACCAAATTACTAATTAAGTTTTTCATTCAACTGTAATCACCTTAAAAACGAAGTTAACATCAATTTAATGAAAACAATTATATTCACTATAATTAACAAAAATCAAACTCAATTAAAGAAAAAATAAATAAATATAAGATCAAAAGAATCAAATACCTATGGAGACTAAATTTAAAGATCTAATTAAAGACCAACTTACTAATTCAATCTAATAATAAATAACAGTAAATTAATAACATTTTTCCACTAACTTATTTATAACTTTTTTTTTCATTGTAAAAATATTAACTTATTTCATATACTACTTTACTAATATCTACTATTTCTTTTTAAGTGTGATAATGTGAGTGAATCTCATCTATTTAAATTTATAAAGAAAAACACATCGAGATATATTAACTTGCATAAAACAAGTAGATTACGGGGATATGCTTTCAAATATGCGAACAAATATTAAAAATTTTAACAAAATCATTGAATCGTTTGTTGATATTTATCAATTTCATGGTAAAATTAGTCACAGTGCTTTTTTTTAAAAAAAATAAAATTAAGTTAGTAATCTTATATTTGTATAAATCTTGCTGGTGGATATATAAGAGAGACATGATGCTAATAAGCATTACATCATCAATGACTCACGCAATCACTATGCTTAAAATATAAATGTGAACGGAATTGCAACATGCAAGTCCAATCACTCCCAACTTTTCTAACCAACATTAAAGCAGGAATTTTAGCTAAGCAAAAGTATACAAATATTTAAGTGTAAATGCTATATTACTAATTTAGACAAAATTTAAAAATATATTAATTTATGAATTGGGATTTGACTTGTGTAACTAGCGTGTGAATAGCTTTTGTAAGAAGCTTTCTGTAAAGTTCTAATTGCAGTTTCTCTCTAATAAACGTGGCAGCTTTTAAGAACTTCTTTATATTTTGCTATAAATATTTCATCACAATAATTTATAGATATAATTCAATTTTATATTTACTTCAATAATTACATTTTTTTATCCGAATGGCTTCTTGGATATCTTTTTGTTCCTAGGGATGAATCTTTTATCGGTATTTATCAACTAAATGATTTTGAAAAATAATGATGTTTTGATAAAGTATTAATCATTTGAAAACTTTTTTTTTAGGAATAATATAATTATCAACAATGATTTTTTACATTTGTAAATAAAAATGAAGGAGGATGCTGTCAGTGGTGATAGTTACTGAAGTTAGAAAAGAAGATGAAGGAGGAGGAGTTGAAAGAAAAGAAAGAGAAAAGAGGAAGATAAATATAAAAATGATGAGTTCTAAAATGACCTGAAGTAGGTGATAAGTGACATAATAGTCCAATGACGAAGAAAAGAAAAAAAATGAATAAAAAGAAGAAGAGAGGAACAAGAAGAAAAAGAAAAAGAAAACTCATATATTTTGTCCTGAAAGATATTTACTAATAAATCTACGTTGATCAATAAAGTTTATTGATAATTACTTTATCGATTAATCTCTATATGTCGATAAATATAATTTATTGACATATTTTTGTTTATCGATAAACATAATTTATCAATATTTTTTTTTATTAATGAATTGTGTTCTTTTGTTAATTTTTTTTTATTGAATATAATATATGATATAAGATGAGTTATAAATGAATTTTAGACTTTTCTAAAATAGTCCAAATTGTCAAAATGATAATGTGAAAAGAATCTACACAAGATAATTTAATAGATACCACAAGAAGAGTACTAATATCAGTTCGTAATTGGTATACCTTTAATTTATAATACACCAATAGATTATTGAATACAAAATAAGGCTATTAATTAAAAATGAACACGACACTTATTTGGGACATTATTTTTTCTTCTTAACAAAGATTATTAGGAGATATAGCTCGTAATTTCTATTACGGATGAGATTCAAACTTCATATAGTAAAAAAATAAAATTTTCATCCAACAATTACTATTAGGGTTCGTTTTAATAACTTGAAAATAAAATCGTTTCCCTCATAAATTTTATGTATAATGTATTACAATTTTGATCCCGCGATTACAATTAACTTACTGCGTGAATGCGCTAATTAGGCTATTTTCTTGTTGAAAATTCAATGCATCAAAAGTCTTTATTGTTTGACATTAAAGGTCTATCGCTATTTGAAAAATCAAAGTATCATTTTCTAATAAGTAATGCATGTATTTTACTCCCAACAAGAATCCCAGGTTAGAATGATAAATAACATAATAATGATTTAAAACTTCTTTTTTCTGAAAAAATCTGATATGAACTCATCCTAACATTTGCGATTAGATCTAATTTTACCAATTTTAATTTCTAAATTTTTAAAATTGTTTCCTATTACCTCCACCACTCAAATATTTCAAATAAGATGAGAAGTTGTCAATATTAGATAAAATAAATCGACTAATGGAATATTTTCCTCCATTATAAAAGAATATTTAACTGAATAGAAATATAAAATTACATATATAGATCAAGATTTTCAAAAATAATTTCAGGGATGACTAAAGTAAGTTTTACATATTATAACAAAAGTGTTGAGACATTCAAGAGTTTAATCCTCTACTTATTGTGATGTAAGAAAAATATTTTTGGCACACTTAAATTTTTTACATTTATTTGATATTACTTTTACTTACTTTTTACTTTTTTTTTTCTTTAAAAAATACAAAAAAGTTACATTTTTATAATCATTTTATCTTTATATTATGTGTCAAATGAATGTAAAAATATATCATGATATCATTACTCTTTGATGTAATTTGAGGCAAAATGATTGGTAAGATCCCAATGGCCGCCAATCAAGTAATAAAATGTATCTAAAAATCTCATACCTAATTCCTCACTTCTTCTACTTAGTTTCTCCATCATTCGTGCTTATTCTCATTCCAAACTCTCATACTCAGTCAACTATTTATGACACTACGCCCAATGAAAGCAACAACTAAAGACCATAAAAATCACTTTTTTTCAACTTAGTCAGTAAATATATATATATATATATATATATATATATATATGTAGTATTTTGTAAATTAAAAAAAAAATATTTTAAATAAACTAATCTAAAAATGTATTAGCCAGTAAGATATATCCTTAAATTATAAATAAGCTAGTCGAGTGAGCTATATAATATAGGAAGTGTCCAGAATGAAGTTGGTGAAGGTAAGTCAATGTAAGAATAAATGCTTTGAAGACATCTAATTGAGTCTGGCGTTGAAATGGAGGATCTCACTGTGGGAGGTTGGAAAAACTTTGCATGGGTATTCAACTCATATCTCTTGCTTTAAACACTTCACCCTATCTTTCTTCTGCTTCAGTTGAAAATTAGAGAAAATTCATCTTACAAATGCACTACTATTGTGTTTTTTTTATTCAATCTTCCAACAGTTTTTTCACATGGTTGTCGCTCAAATTTTTTAAATTAAATTAAAAAAAAAGGAAGAAGAAAATCAATCGTCTTGGACTATTGGTGTGTATATGCAAATGTTTTCATACAAATAAATAAATGATGAATAAGCTCAATTT
This sequence comes from Vigna reflexopilosa, assembly GCA_027742785.1. Classification (NCBI taxonomy): domain Eukaryota; kingdom Viridiplantae; phylum Streptophyta; class Magnoliopsida; order Fabales; family Fabaceae; genus Vigna; species Vigna reflexopilosa. The sequence goes on along the minus strand of CM050926.1, from coordinate 31,368,676 downwards.
TTGTTTCTAAATAAAAACAAATTAAAATATAATTAATTTAAAAGAAAATATTAACTTATTTTTTCTCTCGGCTGCGAAAGTCCACTTCAACAACAGTGAGTTGTCGGCCTCTAAACGACATGGCGAATTGAAGAAATGAATTTTGCAACTACCCTATCATCACTTCCTTTGATGCTTTTGACGCAAACATGTATTTTGTTTTCGGTTAATTTCACGTATAATTCTCAACCAGATGACTTGTCTGGTAATTTTACTTTAATGAAGTCCAAAACCAAATAGGATAATCCCCAGACAAATAGATAATGATATTTCATAATATTTTAACACAATTTACATATTTATATATATTATTATTATTATTAATTTTGATCTAATTTTAGATTAATCATAAAATAACACATAAATAATATTAAAATATTATGAAAATATCATTACCCAACGTGAAATTCCCTCATGTTTTTTTATATCCTTAAAAATTAACCATATATAAAAAAGTTTATGATAACTTATCACTCCATGCTATAACTTATTTTCTCTTATTTCATTAACTCAACTTAAAATATTTTTGTTCAATTTCTTAAACAGTTGTATAATATGTTGTAAAATTTAAAATATTTATGTTGTAATTCAAATATGAATTTACATTAAATAAAAATGAGAAAATTGAATATATTATAAAAAGATTAATAAGTTTATTATTTAAAAGTTTTAAATAATTTTGTTTATGTATAAATTTTATTTAACATCAATATTTTATTAAAATTATGGATTAATGATGTGTTTTGTCTAGAACCATAACACAATTTTAATTTTAGTCTTTATTTCAGATTGATCCTTGATCCTGTTAGATCTTTATACTTTAGAAATGTAATACTCAATAATATTTTTTTTTTTACATTGCAAATATTGTGTTACGTTACCCTTTCATTTTTCAACACATGTTTTGTTTTTAGTTAAACATGTAAATTGAAAAGTAGCATAGAAGTTTAGAGTTTGGAAAATTGAATTTTTTTTGTTCTACAATTTTGTTATAAACTGAATCTTCGAAAATATATGCATTGGAATTGAAATTGAATTGAAGAAAAAGAAAAACATTGAAGGACAATTGAACAAGAAGGATAAGTGGTAATCGTGCATTGAACGAAAGTTGAAAAGCACAAAATCAAGGGTTTTCATTGACAAAAGTTTGGGAAATTGTGCGTGTTGTCTCTTCAAACTAGGTTAGTTTGTATTTTGTTTGCATTATCGCATGCATTGTTTGGTCCTTGCATTTAGGATTAGCAATGTAGGGTTATGATTAACTTGCTTTGTTTAATTGGTTGTTGATTTAAATTGAATTGTTTGAAATAAATTTGTGTATATATTTCTAATCATATGAAAAATTTGTAAAGAAGAGGGAGTTACATTAAATTGTGTATATTCCTAATAGACTTAAAATAATTCATTTCATTGGAGAGGATGAAGAAGCAAGATAAGAAGAAATAAGAGAGAAAGAGGTAAGGGAAGAATTCTAGATATACAATTTTGATTAAAAATGTGAAAAAGAAAGAGTACAGAAATAAAATAATATACAATTATATACATTTTTGAAATTGAATTTTTTATAATTAAAATAATTTATATGATTTTAAAGATAAAAAATAATTTTAGTTTCCTTAAATTAAATAAGTAAATTTGATTTTAGAAATATTTTTTTATTAACCGTTCTAAAATTTCAAATAATTATCTTAAATAATATACAATAAAATGAACAAAATTATGTTTTGCTTCTTATATTTTTTTTTATATATTTACAATTTTCTTAAAAAATATAATATTTATTTATATTAAGTAAATAATATTTATTCTATAATTCATTTGTTATTTTAAATGTCACATATTAACATAACATGACATACGTGTTATGAGCATCACACACAAACCATTAACAAATGTTTTGGTATAGATATAAAATTTCTTTTAGAAAAGTTCCTTTTCTAAAAGTTGTTCCACACTGCATGATTCACATTATATCTTTTACACTGCAAATCTATCTTTTATCCGTTATCGAAAGAAGAGTTTTCATTAGCACGTGCGTTGCATGAAGTTCGGCCATCAAATTTGACGTATTCCTTTAACAACAACTACATTTAGAGTTGAATACATCACTTTGCCCACATCATGTGCAGATATTAAATGAATTCAGCATGTCATTTACAAATTCTTTAGTTACCATGCTATCCGAGTATAACATAATTCTGACCCATCATTTTCATAGGGTCAAAAAGTATAAATAAATAAAAAACGAAATAATTATATACAGTCCAACCAATTTAATTACGGATATAAAGGGGAAGGTTATTAATACGAAGGTATCTACACTAACCAACCCATTAACTACGGACGTATGTAGGGACGTATCTATTAATCGTTCCTATACTTCTTTAGCATTGCAATTCCTCCATAGGATAGAAATAAAAAATACAAAAGTTGAAAGACTGTTATAGTCCTCTTACAATTTAAATAACAATAATTTCAAGTAAAAGCCAAATAGAAAGTTGTTTATAAATATAATGCTAGAAATGAAAGTAAATTTAGATTAGAATTTGACCATATATTTTTAACGTTTCAAAGATTAGGAAAGTTACCAAGAGCATGCATACACTATTATATTCTTCATAGATCTTTTCAGAAAAGCCGGTTCATAAGTTAAAGTGGCCCTTTTTATGAGTATATCTTTAGAAAACCATATTTTTCATACGTATTCATTAATGTACGTCATAATGTCTATTTTAGTTTATTAATTTTAAAGTAAAGCTCACCTTTTACTTTCTTTTTTTAAACATTGTTCAATCTTTTATTTATTTTAAGAAAATTGTTTTATGTAAAAAAGCAGCTTTTAAATTGATCACTATAAAGTTAACAGTTTTAATTCTACAATAATTCATTTTTGAGTGACCAATGTAACCCTAGACTCATTCAACGTTCTAATTCATGCATATTATATTTATTTTATTTTTTAGAATTAAAAAGTTGAGCCTTAATATGTCACGAGAGGAATTAAAATTACTTTTTTTTTAATCTTTAAAAGAATAATTTTCAAAGATATTATATAAACGTTAAAATTGAGGAAACTATATATTATTTACATTAGATATGTTAACGTGGCACTGGCATGTAGTATGTCACCTGGGAAGAATTTGATTTTCTCTTGTTAAAATGCATTTTATTTTCTCTTATTGATAAAATACACTAGAATTTTGTTACTGGCTCAGTTCTGACTTCTGTTGACGTAGTATTTTGTCACTAGGGTAACTTTTATGAGTGAACTCAGCAGTTAAAGATTGCTATATTATATTTTATCAGTACAAAAAACTAATTTATATCAGAAGAGACATTTTCAGAATAGCATGTGTAGGGCAACCGTGAAAAACAAAAGAAGGAAAATTAGAATTCCAATATACGGCGTCGTGATTGTACCAAAACTAAAGTTCTAATTGAACTAAAATTAGAGCTCTTATGATTCACGTGATCTTATCCAGTTTTAACCAGGAATCAAAATTATTGAAAGGGTAGATTAGTTTGATTTGGTTTAAATTTTTGCTTGCTCAGACCTATTTCTGGTTTACACGGTCGACAAAACTGGAACATATAGACCCAAATAAATAAATAAAAAGGTTAAATCTCATCCAAAATTAATGGAAAGTGCCATAGCCATTGATGTCTCAGTCTGCATTTCCGGTGGGTAGTTGGAAAAGCTTTCAATGCTTTACTCAGAAGCCATTACTGTCATACTTTTTCATTAACATGCCCTACGTAAGATAATAAAATTACGATATACAATAAGGTAGAACAATATATTCGGTGAGAAATCAGAATTTTAAAAGACGTATGTACCGAGGAAATACATTAAAAGTGGTTGTTTTGGTCAAAGCTCTCGTGGAAAAAATGGTATAAGTTCAGTCTTTGAATCCCAGGCTTTTTGGTGCCCATAAATTGGAGTTGGCTGCTTCTCTTCTCCATCACTTTTTGGTCTATGAGGCAAAGCTAGTTTATCAGCAAGACACCCTTTTCGTTCTTTCTCGTAGCTTTATCCAAAGACCATGTCGATGGTGGCTGATAATTCCGCAAACGGTGGAAACCACCAGGTGGTTTTAAATGTGAACGGTGAAACCCCCAAAAAGTGTGATCCCTCAACCAACCAAGACTGTGTTCCTCTCTTGCAGAAGGTTTTTATCCCTCCTAATCCTTTCTTTTCCATTCAACTTACCACAAACAACCCATATGATTTTCTCTATCTAATTCTCACTACAAAGTATCGGTGACTGAATTTAGTGACGAAAATTGCCTTTTTTTTTTTTTTGTAACTACTACACTTGCATCATGAAAATTTTAGTTGGATTCCAAACTTTTGGAATAAATATGTTGAGGCGGACATTGATTATGATTTGGTTGTATGTGTTTAATAAGTACAGTTGGTAGCAGAGGTGGTGGGAACGTACTTTTTGATATTTGCAGGGTGTGCTTCGGTGGTGGTGAACCTCGACAAGGACAGAGTGATAACACAACCAGGGATTTCAATTGTTTGGGGACTCACTGTTATGGTTTTGGTTTACTCTGTTGGTCACATCTCTGGTGCTCATTTTAATCCTGCTGTAACCATTGCTCATGCTTCCACCAGAAGGTTTCCACTGAAGCAGGTCACACACTCTTTTCGCTTTGCTTATTGCCTGGCTAATATATTTTACCAACATTTGGTCAACTAAATTGTTTTATTTTCATTATATTCTGTGTATCGTGTAGTGCAGACTGTATCAATTTGGAATATTGATCGATTATTTACTTTTAAGTTTATGTAGTCAAATGGTGAAATAGGTTGAAACTGGTCTAAAAATAACTGTCACTCATGACCAAAATTTAAGAAATCTGAAAGAAATAGCACGTTAAGATTCATGAAGCGATTTCATTTTCTGAGAGTAGTGAACAAAATTAGAAGAAAAACTTATAAATATGCAATAAACTGATAAAACAAACTACGAATATTCAACGCTCTGCCTTATTTATTGGAGACGACGACTTTCGCCAGAACAGTTTCATCGGCATTTATGCTTGGTTAATAACTAATTCATTTCCAAACAAAAACACATATAATGGTCTCAGTTTGTCTCTAATTACTGAATTTTCTTCTGTGTTGTAGGTACCAGCTTATGTGATAGCTCAGGTGGTTGGGTCCACACTTGCCAGCGGAACTCTGAGACTTATATTCAATGGCAAGAATGACCATTTCGCAGGAACACTCCCAGCTGGTTCTGACTTGCAATCTTTTGTGATCGAATTCATAATCACTTTTTATCTCATGTTTGTCATTTCTGGAGTTGCCACCGATAACAGAGCGGTAATCTATCCAGTTTTTCTTCAAAAGTTTTTTTTTTTTTTTTTTCTTTTCTTTTCTTTTTGCTTGTTTGGTGATGGTTGCGTTTATTTGTGCCGAACATTTTGAATTTGGCAAATAGCGGTTGGAATTCGCATATCCTGCCAAATTCTTTGGCCCTTCCTCGTATAAACGGTTACTTAAATTGACTAACTGCACAAACATTTGGAATAGGTTGAGTCACATAGAATAGGTGGTAGAAGTTTACATCCCAATACACATGCAATGCGTATCAAAATCAGCATTTGAATATTCTTGAGCCAACATTTCATAGCTTTTGTCGATTCAAATTAACTTTATCTAAAATGGTGCAGATTGGTGAGTTGGCAGGGCTTGCAGTTGGATCGACGGTACTGCTAAATGTGATGTTTGCCGGGTATTGTATTAACTTATCTTGAAACCTTTGATTTTAACACAGTATTATATAATTAAGATAAAATGCAGCCTTGGGAAACATGGAAATGAGTTGTGATATTTATTAACAGGCCAATCACAGGGGCATCGATGAATCCAGCAAGAAGCTTAGGGCCAGCAATTGTGCACAATGAGTACAGAGGAATATGGATATATCTGGTGTCAACAACTCTTGGAGCTGTGGCGGGTGCATGGGCCTACAATTTCATCAGATACACTAACAAGCCAGTGCGTGAAATCACCCAGAGTGCATCTTTCCTCAAAGGTGGTCAAGCCGACTGATTCAACACCAAATGCAACCATTTTCCTTCTTTTTTTTTTTTATCTTATATTAAAGTTTCCCCATGGATTAGGGCTAAAATGGGAGGAAGAATCACTGATTTAGTGCCAAATAATCCTGTAATATACCTAGAGGATATCAAAAACACAGATTCTCCTTGTCTATGCATTCATCAATAGTCATATGTTTTTGGATAAACTTTGCAACATATGTTTTACGATAAACTAAAGTGAGAAAGTCAACAAAATGTGACACACAAGATGAGTGAAAAATAAGGGAAAAATTAATAAATGAATAGGAAAGGAAAATTGTTCCAATTCTACGTTATATTGTTAGGATAAATTATTAGATATTGTGAATTTTAGATTTTGTTCATTGCAGTTTTGTTTTTAAAAATATTTCAGAAAGTAAAGAAAAAAGAAATATATTTAAACCATCTTAAATCTAAACTTTCTAAATATAAGATTATTAGGCGTGTAAAAAATAATAATAAGTATTGAAATTTTTTACCATAAACATATTTTACACTTTCATCGCCCTGAAAGAAATTATAAGCAAACATATGAATGAAAATACAATATGCAGGAACACTTAATGTGTTTTATTTCAAAGTTAAGTAGATTTGTTTTATATAAAATAAATTTTGAAAAGTTAAAAACGAATTTGCTTATGAATTTATATTGAAAATTTTAATTTATAAAAATATGAAAAACGATCTATAAATGTCAAAATAGATCATGAACTTAATGGTGTAATATTTTACAACAAACACATATATGTGCTGGATGATATGTTATTTAACATAAAATAGAATAAAAATCAATTAGACAAAAAAAAGTATCATTTACTTAACTATGGTATGTTCTAACTATCTTTTCTATCTTGCACTATTTTCCGTATGGATTTAAAATACAGTAACGTCATAAAAAATATATATTAAAAGCATTTCGTATGTTTATTCCATAACAACAAATAAGTATGTACTCGGATATTGACAAAGCTTTCAATATTTTTGTATATGTTTACTTTATATTCTTGTATCCTTGAAGAAACAAGCTATTGTTAAACAATTTTAAATTTTAAATTTTAAATTTCAAGCAGTATCTTAAAAAAATGTAAAATATTATTGATTTTAATAGTATATAGACCCCCACGTTTTCATTCTTTCGTCATCTTCGTATTCCACCTCCAAAAATTAACAATTTTAAAGAATACTTTAGCATATATAATTTTTTATCTTTATTTTATACTATCATTTTTATTTTTTATTCCTTTTTTGTTAAAAATATAAAAATTTATTTTTTTATCATTATTTTATTTTTATAAATATATCAAATAATGTAAATATGTTTAATCTTATTGTTATCATTATTTTTTTTAATGTAATCTTATCATTATCATTTTTTTAAGAATGGAATCTGAAGGCTGAATGAGATTTACTTGGTTGACTCTATCTTCAAAGGCAGTATCATTTCATCAATATAATTTTATCCTGGAATGATGATTCGAAGTACATTTTGTATTTTATTTCTAAGAATGTTACCAAACTCATATATGCGTAATTGATATGTTATGTATTTCATGTTTTCTTTTTGTGTGGGCTATGTAATTGATGTCATGTATTGCATGCTTTCTTTTGTGTGGGTTATATATATATATATATATATATATATATATATATATATATATATATATATATATAACGGTTGTAACTTGAAGAAGAATATGAAGTATTTAATGGAAACATTGACTAAAAATGTTTGACCAGGAGTTGATGATAAAAGAAGAAATTGAACGATAAAGTGTTTATCTACAATCGGCAAGAATGGATAAAATCTTCATTTTTTTATTTTATTTCAGAACCCGTGATAAACATATATGCCTCTTTTTCTGTTACTAGAAAAGGAAAAAAAAAAAAAAGCCCGGAAAAAGAAATGAAAACTGTCTTTAAAACTGAATTATTGTCCAGGCTAAATTAAAAACCAGACATATATCCAAAAGCATAATACTCATCTAAAACTAATTATTTTATAAGATATTCATATTTGAACATTGATAATATTTTCATCATTCTGATTTAACTAATTTAAACTAACTGGTAAATGGTGATTATTTTACTGTAATAAGAAAATGCTTGTCTTCCTCTATTATACTTACTGGTTTAGTGAAATTAATATTTATTACTTGTAACATTTTTACAGTAATATATTTAACATTTTAAAAAACCAAGGATGTTTACGTAAAAGGCACCAAATTAATGTACCTTTAAATTAAAACTTATAATTTTTAATATAACAAATTTTATGTTATATTTTTTATTATTTTGTTAATAAAATACTTTTAAACGATGAATATAAAGCACACACATATTACAAGTATTTAGCAGGTAATGATTAATTCTCAACTTATTATTTCTATGAATATAAATTCAAAATATATGTGTTTTATAATTATTCGTTAATGTTTTAAATAAGATACTAATTTATATATTATAATTAAATTTAACACATATTTAAGTTCTTAATTATTTAATTATGTATATATATATTTAAGGTATGAGCGGAAGGTATGAGGATTAGTTTTACCTTTTTTGTGAAGAGTAATAGTTTTATTGAAGATAAGGGGGGTGAGAATATAAAATTTTGGGTTGTAGGAAAATTTAAATAAAATAGTCAAAAAATAAACGTGAGAGGTCCAAATAGTAAATCAGGGATTTTCCTTTCACTCTCTCAAAACAACTGACTCTTTCATTCTCCATCAAATATTTGTTTTCTAACTCTTTCTTCCTTTTATCGAAGTACTAACCTAAACTCCCTTCTCCATTCCTTTGTGAATTTCAACCTAAATGTGTCTGTAAAAGCATTAATTTAGAGTATAGTATCGGGTAAGCTTTTCTTAATTAGTTTAACATCTAATTAGTATTGAATCGATACAGAAACAGTCCAACAAAAGGTGTTTTATTAATTCGTTTGTCACATAAATTACATTTTGTACATGACGTGCTCTTAAGCATTTGCGAAAGAAATTCAACAGAAAAAAAAAATAACAAATAGATGCTAGGACACTAACACAAATTAATACATGCTAGGCTAACTTGTTAGACAAAAACTTTACTTCTATCACGGTTAATAATGACTGGAGAAAAAAGCAATCTCAATCTAGTGCCTGAGGACGGTTTAAGGTTGCGGGACGGCGAGCTGAATCCGGCCTTTGCCTTGTTTTCGGAATAATGATAGGCGTGCAACACACAAGAGCAAAGAGTAATTCTGTGAAGAATGCCATCATCGCGATCCATATAAAAATGCTCATCTTCCAAAGCCAAATCATCCTCTTGAACAATGGAAGTTCCGATTCAACAATCAGAGATGCATCATATATTTCAGGAATGCCTGCACCTGGTTGATATTCTGCTCGTTGCTCAAGGGTCACTTTCAAGCACGAAGTAGGTAGATCTCCTTCTTCGAAACCTCTCATCTTCACATTCAGAGTCTGAGTTTCGGATGTATAGCCAGTAACAAGAGGAACAATCTTTAGGAGAGTAGTGATTAGGCGGATAAGCTGACTTCTGAATCTTAACATACAAGGTTGACTTGAGCTTGTAATAGCTTTACCATTAGGCAATAGAAAATCTACCCTGATCTATAGAACAATAGAAATTAATGAAGAAACACAAAAGCAAGCTGCAGGAAACTATAAACTGCCACATCTGTAATCACACATCATCATCGACAAATATGCTTGATGAAATCATAATCAACGGTCATGGAACAAGTACAACAAGTTCTATTCTTTGCCTAATATATGTAACAATTATTTTAGAACACCTACCCACACTGATAGTAACCACAAAATGAACAGAAATAACGTGCCAGAAACCACATAATCCAAAAGCTTGAACTGTTATACGAAGTCCTATTAAATTATTTTTGGGTGTCTAACACATCTTACCACCGGGTTGCTTCGAAAGTCAACACTAATGACCACAATGACCCAATTAGTATATTCCCAGAGAGGTCTATATTACATCATTGTAGTGTATAATGTTTCATTACAGAATCAAGATATTTCCTTCAAGTTAATCAACAAAGAACCAACATCTTTCCTTCCAGTTAATAAACAAAAATCCACACGGACAAATGCCAAAATTAATCGGTGAATAACCACTTCAAATACCCCAAAAAGAATACTGCAGTGTATAAATATGTTCATTTTAACCAATGAAAAAACATTCAATCTATTTTACTTTATTATTTTCTTTTCCCGTATGGCCTTACAAATAATTTTATCTAAACCAACCCTTAATCTAAATGTAAAAGACTTTAATCTCTAGGTCCAGTAGCAACCTAGCATAGTTTGATATCTGCAATCTCAAATTGCGGTGAGTGGACTGGTACCACCATAAATCAGTTCGCACTCTGAATTTAAATTCGACGAAGATTTTGAACAAGTGTTTTTATTTTATTTATTTTTTGTTTATATTGAAGGGAATAGATAAGCACCTGAAAGATCCCAAGGTTTCTGTTGTATCCTGACTCTGGCACTCTTAACTCAACAGTGACTTGCACCTTGTGCTTAGAAGGTATAAACCGTTCACCCACCCACTTCCGATCATCATCCTTATCCTCGGAACCTATACCACCAATAACACCAGCACACGACATTATTGGCACATACGCGACAGGACTATGCTTGCTATAATCAAAGTTCAAAGCCTCCCTCATCTGAATCGGCTTCTCCACCAAATAATTCATCAACAACATACTAAACACAAACGACGAAACCAGAAGACCAAACAAAACGCAACCAACATAGACTGAGCACAAAACCCCCCACCCCCACCGCAAAGCCACGCTCCAAACCGATTCGTTCTCCTTGAACCATCTACTGACATAAGGCCTAATGCACCGAAACAAACCACACCACCCTCTGTTCAAAATCCCTACAAGGAAAACCTTGCCCCTCTTCGTTGTCCCCAAAGGATCCATGAAAAACATGCATGAATAAAACACGAACAACAGCGGGTAAGTTATGAACATGAACATTAACTTAATCTGAAACCCTAATAAGTTAATCGCCAACCCCGCGGGGAGGTCGAGGAAACTCGAAGACGAGTCACCTTGTCGCGGCGCCGAGTCAACGGAATCGACAGCTGCATCATCGTTCGCAGCTGAAGTTACGGTGGAGCCCTCGTTGTTCTCCTCCGTCGAGGCATTAACTTGTTGCGGGTCATCCAAATCGGGTTTCTCCGTATTCTCGTCTTTCTTTCGATGCCTCCTGCGGTGTTGGAAACTCCTCCAATTGACATTCACTAAATCGCTCTCCAAGCTAGATCCTGACGATTGAGTATCCGCAAAACTGCGACTAACTGACCGGCGCCGGATTGTGGTAGCCGGATAGTACGACTTAGGTTCGGGTGGAGGATCCGGAAGCCTGGAAGCCGAATCGGAAGGCTCCGGCGAGCCCTCGGCGGGAAAATGTTGAAACGCATCTACGAAAACGTCGCCGTCGTGATCGATCGAACTTGGCCGGTCCATTCAGATTCTGAACCTCTGTTAAGGTAGGAGATTTTGTCCCATCATTATACATTTGGTATGTAAAAATAAAAGTCAGAAACATATTCGAATGCTTCATAATAATATAAGCTAGCAAATAACCTATATATTACTGAGACATGAACGATAATAATATTTAAGAGGAGCTAAAATAAAATAAGAAAAACCAAGTAAAAAACCTCGGTATCAATACTAATTATATTTATCCTATCCATAAATAATGTAAAATTTGTTTTCACTCTCCAGTAAGACTATTGAGAATAGTTTTCAATATATCTTATATAGTTAAGTAATAATAAAGTATTTAACTAAAATATTAGCTACCTCTTTATAATTTCATTCAACTTATTTAACTCCTTCATATATTTTAATACTCACAGTTTATATGTTAAAGGCCTTAATTCTTCAAATCATTTAATTCATTCACATATTGTATATATTAAACGTCTTAATTCTTCAAAATATTTAATTCACAAATATTTTTAAGTATTAATTTATTGACATAAGAAATTTTTTTTAAGAATAATGCTGATATGTGACTTTTTTTAATAGATTGAATTTTAAACAATAAAAATTGCGTTACTACCATAATAAATAAAACAGAATTTAGTTCAACAGCCAACCAAAATATTTCACGTATATTGTTAGAATAATGGTAAAATAACATATTTTTATATTTATTTACCATACAATAAAAAGATAAAATGATCATAAAAAATTATCAGATGAATTTAAAAAAATTAATTTGTGTGAAAGTATTAATTTTCGTAATGTTGTCTAGTTTTAGATAACTTAGTGTCTTAATTCAAGTCTCTAAAAGTTTTCCGTCTTCTGTTAAGCGGTAGCTGGACCCTGTTGGGCCCTATCCCTCTATTTATTCATCTTATCTCTTGTTTTATTCTCTGTGTAATACATACTTTTACTCTTTTTCCATTCAACGTACCTCTTTCTCGTCCTCTCTTTTACTATGCAACGTAGAATTTTTCCGCATCTTTTTCTCTGCACATTGTACACACGCATGGAAGGACACAGGGTTTCTCTTTTACTGTGCTACTCTGATCTCACTTTCTTTCTTTCTTTCTTGTTTTCTTTCCTCTTCTTCTTCCTTCTTTTCTTTCTCCATCGCAGAAAATGAACAAGATCAACAAGTACAAAGTTTTCTGTACCTACACCCCAATGAAAATCCAGCCACTGCATTGGTCTCTCCTGTTCTGGATGCCTCTAATTACCACTCTTGGAGTCGTTCTATGCTCACAGCCCTCAGCACCAAAAACAAAATTGAGTTTGTCCTCGGTACTGTCGTCAACCTGCCAAGAATGACACCAAGTTCGCTTCTTGGTATAGATATAACAACATGGTTGTCTCATGGCTATTACATTCTGTCTCCCTTTCCATTCCGATAAAGTATTATTTAGATGGATCAAGCCACAATAATTTGGAATGCTTTGAAGAACCGCTTTTCCCAAGTAGATAGATCACGTATCTCAGACCTTCAAATGGAAGTTGCTACCTTACATCAAGGAGATCTTTGTGTTTTGAACTACTTCACAAAACTCAGAGTTATATGGAACGAATTAGAGAACTTCCTGTCTGACGCCATGTGCACTTGCAAGCGAAAATGTTCTTGCCATATTTCTTCTATCTTGGCTCAGAGAAAGCTCGAAGATCAAGCTATGCAATTTTACGTGGCCTTAATGATCAATTTAACGATATCAAGACTCACATGCTTCTTTTGGAACCTATGCCAACTGTCACAGATTTTCTCCTATGTACCTCAACAGGAACGCCAGCTTGCTACTGGACATATTACTGCTAGTGTTTGTGGCAACAATCAAATCTCTTCTGGTAACAACATTGTTTCTTCTAATAACAACAATAATAATGTTCTTGCCACTTCATCCACTACCGTATGCACTTTTTGTAATAAAATTGAGCACACAGAAGTTGCATGCTATCAGAAACATGGGTTCCCTAATCAAGAAAATAAGAATTTTAAGAATTAAAATGCTAGAAAAACCTGTATATGCTGCAACAAGACTGACAACCCCATAGATATTTGCTAAAAAAATATGGCTATCCTCTTGGCCATAAACTTTGCAACGGAAGGCAGACTCATGTTCATAATGTGTCTGCACAAGATGATTTCTCCATTGAGAAAGATAAAAATGAAAGGGAAGGTATACGTCTCACTCCAAAAGAATATCAGATTTTAGCTGACTTATTCAAGAATACCTCTGATACCACTTCACATGTTCAAGTTAATCAAGTTGGTGTTGCATCCTCACATCAGTCAATAATTGGTAATGTTCACTCCACCTCTGCGATAAAGAATCTTAATCACACTAGGAAAGAGCCACAGACCATATATGTGTCTCTTTGAAAAAAATTCTTCTTGCATCAAACCTATTACCATTAGTCTTTCAAATGGTAGTTCTGTTAGCACTAACTATACTGGCTCAATTATCTTTAATGATGATTTTCAGCTTCACAATGTTTTCTACGTGCCACAATTTTCTTTCAACGTTATATCTGTGTCTAAAATTGTTACTTCTCTTCATCATAATCTCATTTTCTCTTTTTCTGGCTGTGTTATACAGGATATGAAAACCAACGAGAAGATTGGTTCAGTTAAAATGCAAGCAGGCTAATATGTCCTTTATTCTAATGACTTTCTTAAGAATTGCTCTCCCTGTATTGCAAAGACTGAACCTTTGGCATGCTCGTTTAGGCCACCTTTCTATAGTGATAGATTGAATTTTTTGCATAAAAGGTACCTTTACATTCATTATCTCCTTTGTCTCCTTCTTGCCATTGCCGCATCTAACAATTGGGTGATTAAACGACTCGGCATAACTAATGCCTTCCTTCACTGTTACCTTCATGAGGAAGTTTTCATGAAACCATCACCTGGTTTTCATATCCAGAAACCCAAGTTTGCAAACTCCAACGTTTCTTATATGGGCTCAAACAAGCTGGGCGCCAATGGTACGCCAAGCTTTCTTAATTCCTGATTTCAAATAATTATACTTGTTCTTCTACAGATCATTACCTATTTATGCCATTCCCTATTTATGAAACATACTAACCACTATGTCATTTGTGTATGTAGACGACATTGTTCTCACCAGAAATCATGTTGAGGAAATTACTCACATCATTGCCCTTCTTCATTTTGAATTTTGCATCAAGAACCTCGGCGGCCTTACTTATTTCCTGGGTTTCGAAGTAGCTGGCAACTGAAATGGTCTTCATCTAAGCCAACAAAAGTATACTCTGGATCTTCTTCAAGAAATTGGCATGTTAGATTGCTCTCCTACTCCTACACCTATGGCTCAATCTTCTCGTCTTCAACAAGTTGGTCAACCTCTTGATGACACAGAAGCTGCCTCCTACATAAGATTGATAGGTCACCTCATCTATCTTACTAATACTCGTCCTGATATCTCCTTCTTTGTCAACAATCTTAGTCAATTTGTAGCTGTTCCCACCACTTTGCATAGACAACTTTGTCAAACCAAGTCCATCATAAACGCACCAAACACATCAAAATCAAAATAGACTGTCACCTCATACGTGAAAAGATAAATAGTGGTTTAATTAAACTCCTTCCTATCTCCTTATCTTCAGGTTGCAGATATTTTCACCAAGCCACTATCCTTGCAAACCTTCAAAGTAACATATTTCCAAGATGTTATCAGACAGCTTCGGATAGCTTAGCGCCTCTCTCCTTCGCTTAGCGGTCATCAAGTGTTTGATCTTGGTCCCTGAGAGTTTTCTATCTTATGTTAGGCGACAGTTGGGCCTTATCCCTCTATTTATCCATCCTATCTTTTGTTTCCTTCTCTTCATAATACATACTTTTAATCTTTCTCAATTCGATATATATCTTTCTCGTCTTCTCTTTTGCTATGCAACGTATAATTTTTCTACATCTTTTCCTCTGCACATTGTACACACGCATGGAAGGGAACGAGGTCTGATATAAGTACACTGCCCACAATTATGTAGACTTAGTCATACTTTTTTGGTTGAATCTTCAGTGCAATTTTTAATATAATTGCCTATTACATCTATGTTAATATAACCACACCTTTGTGATCATAGGTTTGATCTCATACACCAACGCACTTCTCGTATATTCTTATAATTATAATTTGTAGTTTATTTAATATAATTTCTTATTCTTGCACTTCAGAAAGATTTTTAGAAATTCAAGTAAGCTCAAAATCTCTCATTAGATATAGATAAATAAAATGATAAATAAAAAGATGGAAAACTTATTTTAAGATTTTAAATTAAAAGTGGTTACCATGTCTTTTATGAGAACAAAATACATAAAAAAAAGTACGTACAAAGACTAGATAGCTTTTGGGATGATTATTGAATTTTAGACATATTTTAGAGATTACATCAAGAAATAACCCATGATGAATAAATTCACATAAAAATTAAAATACTATTTTTAATATAATATATTAGAATGATAAATTTGTGAATCCTTTTATTAATCTTATTTAATTTGAGATTTTATGTAAATAAAAAGTTTGATACTTTCTTACATAAAAGATAATAAACTATTTTAATAATATAATGATATGTAGGTAGTTAAAAAATAAACAAGAATGATTAAAATGTTAACATTTTAGGTTAGCAATAGTTTAACAATCATATCTCTCGGACAACCATCTTCCAATTACTTTTATTATTTTTTATATTGAATAATATAATTTATACTTGAATTCAATATATTCATTTAATATTTTATTATTAAAAATAATTTTCAAATAGTTGTGCAAGAAAAATGATGTGGTCAAAAATATCTTTTTCTGTCAAGAAATTACAGGAGAAGTTACTGAGTTTATAAACATTTTTTTCCAAACGGTAGATTCTCATGCTTTTTCATATTAAAATCTGTTAACTATTCTTTGGTAAAATCTTTAATTCAGAATTAATTATTAAATAAACAAAAAGTAAAGTTAATCGGAGCATCACCATAACCTCCTTTTATCACGTGAATATATATAAAATCGAATACATTAATATGACCTTGCTTGATGAAGACACTAAAGCACATATTACTCATCACCACCATATCCTCCGAATCCGAACAGTAAATTAATCCACTTTTTATATGTATTTCGTTTGCTAACTTTGAGAAGAAACTCTTTGCTTTTTCTATTTCTAAATCTGTGTAAGAAATCAAGATAACTATCTTTAGTCCAAAACTTTAACTACATCTTACTTTATAAGTTTGAGAGTCTTTCTAGCTACAGATTCTTCATCTTAATTATAAATTTCTAATAGAAGCTAATGCAAGATTTGAAGAGAAAGTTTAGGCATGTGTAGAGATACTTAACAGAGGGGGACAAAGACGATATTCCTCATTTGAGGAAAAACTTCAAGACGAAGCAAGCATGAAAAACCGTCGTGCAGGGCAATTAAGAAGCATGTCTTGGTACGTATACAAAGTGGACTTTTTTAATACAATATAGGTAGAGTGACAATGGACATACCAAAGAAGCGTTTGTTCAAGATTTGCATGAAAGGAAAATGGGACGAAGTGGTTGAGATGTACAAGAAGGACAAGAAAGTTCACACTGCCATAATAACGACGACAGGTGAAACTGCATTGCATGTAGCGCTCACCGATGGTGAAGACGCCGTCGTGCACCAACTTGTGGCACTGATTTGTTTTCATGAACGTAAAGAGGCTTTGGGAATTCAGAATGAGAGAGGGAACACAGCTTTGCACTTGGCTGCTTTGACGGGGAGTGTGCGAACGTGTGAGTGCATTGCTTCTGCCGATGCTTCGTTGTTGAGTGTTCGCAACGTTGATGGTGAGACCCCTCTCTTTCTCGCTGCACTTCACGGCAGAAAAGAAGCTTTTCTATACCTCCATAATGTACATATCAGTCACACAGATCCGAAGGCTTCAAACTACTATTCAAACTGCAGAAGAAATGATGGTGATACCATTCTTCATTCTGCTATAGCTGGAGATTATTTTGGTTAGACCTTGCCATATTTAATTCTTTTTGGTAGATTTTCATTGTTTAATTCTTTTTGTGTTTTTGGTTAGTAAGCTTGAATTATGAAGTGAATATAACTTGTTTGATAGATTTGGCGTTCCAAATAATTCATTTATATGAAGATCTAGTGAATTGGGTGAACGACCGTGGATTCTCTCCTCTTCATCTCCTCGCAAGTAAGCCCTCAGCTTTTAGAAGTGGTAGTTACCTTGGGCTACTAGAAACAGTTGTTTATCAAGGTAATTGTTTAAACACATTTATTCTAATTGTTCAATTACAATAAGCAATCAGCAATGTTTGTAGTTTTAATTCGATTTTTATCATTGTGATAGTAATGCCCATTTGAAGTTATTTGTAAGATTACTTGAATTTCATCTCTTAAATTTTCCAAGTTACTACTTGTGAGGTTTCCTTTATTTAAAATCATCCACTTGCCATTTATTTTTAAATATTTAGATATTTATTATTAATTTGTGATATAAATATAAGTTAAAAATTTAGAAGAAAAAAACTGATGAAACTTGAAATATTATTCAGATACAAGGATGTTAGCCACCATTTATTAAAATTTCCGTAGAATTGATTTCAACAAATGTTTAAAATAAAGAAAAAAAGTTCTTTTTTTTTTTTTAATTCTGAGTCAAAAACTTCATGTTTAGATTAGTATAAAGAGATTATATATATTTTTATTTGTAAACAGTAAATTGAGAAAAATAAATTATTAGAAAGCAAAAAGAAACTACTTATTTTAAAATCAAGATAATAAAACTAATATGATAGTAAAGTTGATTAAAAAAGATATATGCACTTTCATCATTTCTAAGGGAGGGGGCATCTAACAAGAAATTTAAACAATCATTATATTTTCTTACATGAATTAATTTGGATATATAAAGTTTACAACTAATTATTTAAATTATTAATTCAATTAATAAATACTTTAGAAACATTTTTCATATTATACCGTGGGATAAACACTTACATATTATTTAGATTTGTAATTGAATCTTCTTAATTTCGGACAAAAATTTAAAAGTGCGATTAGAAACACCAAAGACTTGGACATATTTTAAATTTAAGGCGAAATATATATAAATTAATTTTCCAAAAGTTAGAGGAGAAAATTGAAGTAATATTTATTTACTAAAAACAATGGTAGTAATATTTGTCTACTCTGAAAGGAATATTCGTCAAGGAACTCGAAGTGGCACCAAATTATCACCGATTATCGACAGAAAAAGGGGGATACAGATATCCACAATATTATCAGACATTCATTAACCTTTTAAGGGCGCTGCAAAAGTCAGCGTGTGTAGGTGGTATGTATTTCTTCTTACTACTTTTAGATATATGTAATTAATCTATGACGTATTAAATCTATTTAAAATTCTCACAAACATTTTTAAATAAAGGAATCAATCTATCATGAAAAAAGAATACATATTAAAAAAAGGTAAAATTGGAATTTTGCGAACTAGCTATCAAACTTATTGATATTTTTACAGAGACAAATTTCAGAGAATAAATAAAAAAGATAAAATTAGAGTTGAAGAACAAATTTACGCAGTTAGTATAAACTTGAAATTGACTTGGAGTTCTATAGATGATGGATTTTCGGTCTTTTAATAAACTGAAATGGGTTATTTTTATTAAAATGAACTGATTTAAAATACACAAAAAAAAAATGTTTATTTGTATGCTAGAGTGAGATCCTTGGATGTTGCATTTTATTGTCCCTATATATTTTTGTGTTCCATTTCTAGGGAGAATAAATAATTACTTCAATTCACAATAATATGGCATTTTGTTTTGTGTGTGGATTGAACTTCAAAGGATCAACTATAATACTGAAGATACGTGGGAAGAAGGAGAAACACGTGTGGTCAGTCCAAATAATGAATGAACTTCTTAGGCGGTATGAGTATGATGACGATAACAAGAATCCCCCACCATACACACAGGTATTAATAGCGGCAAAGAACGGTATTATAGAAATGGTAGAGAAAATCCTAGAACTGTTCCCAGGAGCTGTTCATGACATGGATGCTGACAAGAAAAACATAGTGCTACTGGCAGCAGAGAACAGACACCCGCACCTGTACCAACTCCTTCTCAAGAAAAACAACCTTAAGCAAACTTTATTCAGCAAAGTGGACAATAATGGAAACAGTGCATTGCACTTAGCAGCGAGACTTGGAGATCATAACCATTCGCTCATTCCTGGGACAGCGTTGCAAATGCAGTGGGAAATCAAGTGGTACTTGGTAAATGCATTACTTGTTAATTTGTTATGCTTCATTTACATTTATAACATTTCCTTCTTCATGTTAACCTTTTAGAATAATTAGTGATTAATTATTTATAAATCCGTTCGTTTCTTCATTATCAGCATTTTTCTTATATATATATACTCGTTTATTTGATAAAATGCAGTTTGTTAAAGAATCTATGCCACCTCATTTCTTTTCACCATACAACAAGGACTACAAGACTCCAGGAGACATCTTCATCCAAACACACCAGAACCTTGTCAAAAGTGACGGAGATTGGCTGAAAAAAACTTCCCAATCATGCTCCCTGGTGGCGGCACTGTTAGCCACCGCTGCCTTCTCCACATCCACCGCCGTCCCTGGCGGCATGAAAAAGTGCGCGGGCACCCCAACCCTGGAAAACACGGAAGCGTTCAACGTCTTCGCGATGTCATCACTGGTTGCTCTGTGCTGTTCCATCTCCTCGCTGGTGCTGTTCCTCTCCATACTCACGTCCCGGCTCAAGGAGCAAGATTTTGGCAAAGATCTTCCTCTGAAGCTGCTCTTCGGTTTGACATCGTTGTTCGTATCGATTACTTCCATGTTGCTTTCCTTCTGCGCTGGGCACCCGTTTGTGCTTACGAAAAAATTGGAAGACGGTGCAGTTCTGGTGTACGGTGTGATATGCGTGCCCGCCACACTTTTTGCGTTGGCTCAGTTTCCGCTATACTTGGATGTTGCACGAGCTACTTTTATGAAAGTGCCCAAGCGCAGCTCTAAAGCCACTCTGATTTAGTTTTACGATCATGCAAAATTAGGCTAAATTCATGATTTTGTAATTACGAGCTGATAAGTTGTATCCTTCTGTCACAAATATTCGTGTAGCTTACTGAGCCAACGTATTCTTGGAGCTTACTTCACAGGTTATAGTTAACGATACTCTCTTAGAACCATAAGTAACAGTGTTTTATGACTCGCAAAAAGTAAATTGGATTCACTTAACTCGATTTTAGTCTCTCACATATGTGGGCTAGCCTAACCCTCTATATATGTTTGCTTTTATATATTTTTTCACAATTTTATATTTTCTATATCTGTTTCGCATATTTTTTTTTCTTTTCTATTTCAATTCTCACAGCTTCTTCTTTCAACTTTAACATTAACTTGTTCGCTTCTAATAATTCTCACCATTTACAGTTATTTTTATATTGAAAAAATATAAATTGTTAAACCGTATATATAAACTTAAATTTATTTATTTTTCCCTATAGTATTATTAGTATGCAATTTTGATCCTTCTTGAAAATTTAGTAGTATATTTGATCCTTTAACTTTCTAAAGTTAACTAAGTTTAGTTCTCAATAATGCATAATTTGATTCTTAGAAAACTTCAAAATAATTTTACTGAGAAAACAATGTTTTATAATTAAACGTTACTGTTAATATTTTACGCCAACGATGAGTGGATCAAAATTAAATAAAATAATGTAATTAAATTTTTATAGAGGCTAACATTATACGTGAGAAAAAAAATAGATTTAAACCTTAAGAATGTTAGAAGTTCATTTGACAGTTGAAATTAATGAGTGCAATTTTTTCATTTTATTTTCGGAATTACCCTTCCTTTGTCCTTTTCCTTCCACAGAAGCCACAAATACCAGCAGCGCAGCTAAGGAACAGTTCTCTAAACTCACAGGAGGGGCAAAGAAAGAGAAAAGTCAGTGTCCGTGTAACACGTTCCACAAAGTAAATGCATCACTTTGCTTGGAGAGGAAACACAGCACCGATACTCACCACAACCATACAATCACTGCTTCTAAAGTAAATTCAATTAATATTCCAAAACAAAATCACATGTAGTTTACCATTATTTTAGTAGTCAGGAATAAAATGCACAACGAACTCACACTATACTTCTAAAGATTATTACAGTTATCATTTTTTTCATTATTTAATTTGCATTAAAATTTTTGAATAAAAATTAAAAAAGCAAGAAAATTAATTCACCTCTCTCTGTCTTTCTCTCTCTCTCTCCCACTGTCGCTTCAAAGTGGGAGAAAATGAAGGAAAGTTAGTTGACATTTGAGCAGGGGGGAATTTCACAAGTAAAAATATTAAAAATCGTGCCGTAATTTTGTGTTGGAATAACTTGACATGAAAGCCAAAAGAAAGCAGCAGCCACCTGCATTTCCAGAGACATATATATGTAGTTGTGGCTAAGGTGAATAGAAGAAGAGGCCTGGATATGAGAAGAGAGAAGTAATAATGGGTGATGCGCTGATGGTGGAAAGGGAAGATGGTGGAGCGAGTGAGCACACACAGAAAACAAGCAAGCTTTTGTTCAAACTTTGCATGAAAGGTGAGTGGGAAGAAGTGGTGAGAACGTTCGAGAAGGACAAGAAGGCTCACACGGCCAAAATAACTAAGACAGGTGACACTGCGTTGCATGTCGCCGTCACCGACGGCCAATACGACGTCGTGGGAAAACTGGTTAAGCTTATTTGCTCCGAGACGGAAGAGGGCAAGCGTAAAGAGGCACTGGGAATTCAGAACAATAGAAAAAACACGGCCTTGCATTTCGCGGCTTCAATGGGGAGCGTGGAGATGTGCGAGTACATTGCTTCCGCTGAGGCTTCGTTGCTGAGTATGCGCAACGTTGATGGCGAGACCCCTCTCTTTCTGGCCGCTCTCCATGGCAGAAAAGAAGCTTTCCTTTTCCTTCACTATTTCTCTAAAAACAACCACCCAGAGCCTCCTGACTACTACAGCAACCGTAGAAGATATGATGGTGACACAATTCTTCATTCTGCCATTGCCGGAGATTATTTTGGTGAGTCCTTCTAAACTTTCTTTCAATCTAATAAATTGAAATTTCCCATCTAATAATTAATTTTAGCTGATGATTAATTTATTTACAGATTTGGCATTCCAAATAATTCATTTATACGGAGATCTTGTGAATTCAGTGAACCATAGTGGGTTAACTCCTCTTCATCTCCTGGCAAATAAGCCTTCTGTTTTCAGGAGTGGTGGCCACTTGGGACGGTTTGAAAGAATTGTTTATAATGGTAAGATACTAATTCCAAATTTTACTTTATAACGAATAATTATCATTATTATTGATAATCATTATGTGTAATTTATTTGGAAGCTATAATGGTGAAGAAGCTCGAAGTAGTACCCAATAGTCAGGAGCAACGTCCAACAACCGACACAGAGAAAATCAGTTATCCGGAAAATTACGAGATATGTGTGGGGCTTCTGAGGATGGCAAAAAAATTCGCCTTAGTGGGTATGTAAAAAATATATACTCTCTCTTCCAAGAAAACTTATAAATCAATCCCTGTTTTTAGAAGTATTTTGCAACATATATGCTAATTTTAGAGAAAATTTTTACTCAAAACTTCAACTTATGAACATTATTTAATAACCTCAACTTCCTACTGTAATCGTGATTTGATTCGTTTTCCATGTATTCAGTGACCGAGCCGTTGAGACAACTTTATAAAAAGTTACTGGATAATGATGAAATTGGAACAGAAAGAGACCCCGAAGCATTGAAAAATATTGGTAAAGATGATGGAGCGGAAACAAAATCTTCAGGTGAGGACTAAATTGTTACTAAAATTCTTATACTTCATATTTGGACCCAAAAGAAAAGCTTTATGTTATACAGCAGATTAACCGAAATATGATTTGTTTAGGATCTGAAAGCAGCACCTTGCCACATACCTTATTTCCTCTGAATTACGAAAGCTGTGTAGATTTATTCAAGTTCGTATTTATGATGCTGTCGGTTATCTTTGGAACAGGTATGCCTCCATCAACCTATTTAGCTTTAATAAACTTACAATTGCTAAAATCCGTCTTCAATATTATTAATTATTTATAGAATTTAAATAAATAAAATATATTATATCAAGAATATAACCTTTTTTTATTATACTGTCAATATATAGTAATAATACTAAACCAATTATCTAAAAGAAACTTATTAAGATTTTATTCATATTCCTCTCAATCTCATTTGATTTCATTATTGTCATTTTATTTCTTTCTCCGACACACACATATATATAACCTTCAAATATTTATTTTTACCCAAAATAATTGGAGATTAACGAAGGACTTGAGATTACAAACGCTTTAAAAGTTTCCAAACACATATAACTTTTAATATTAAACCATTTTTAGGATTGAATATGTTTTTAACTATAAAATATTTAAAAATATTGAAAATAGTTGTATTTCAAATTTTGATTATGTTTGGTTCATTTATTTTTGAAAATATTATTTTATTAAAATAATAATAAAATTATATTATAAAGGTAAAATAGTTATAAAAGAATAAATTTTTTATTTAAAAAAAGTTAAAAATAAAGAAAGATAATTTTAAATAAATATAAAAAAAATTGTATAAATTTTGTCCGTATGAAAGTATATTTTTGTAAATTTTATCTTCCCTGATAAATAACTTCCATTTCAGGATGAGGTAGTCGTAGATGACACGTGTCAGGTTTAATTTAATTTTTCTATGAATAAAAAATTCATTTTCAGAATTAATTGCTGAGTTATTTATTTAAAAAAATTAAAACTGTTGGATCCGCCATTGCTACAGAAAGCTAAGGGTGGTACAAGTCCAAATGGAAACACTTATTCTTCTCCTTCAAACATTGGCCACTAAGGAAACACTTTTAACATTAGCCAGACATCGATCAGACACTGATTCTCAAGTATAAGGTTACCAAATGCAAAATATATCTTGCAACTTGACTATTTACATATTTTTTGTCGGTAACATTTATAAATGAGTCATTATTTAATAGATTAATCTTATATAAAAATGTATTTGATAACTGAAAAGTATAAAAGAAATCACTGTTAAGAACATTTCATTTTGCAAATCATGAATGTATAGCACCTTTTTTCCGTTAATAACGTGACAATGTTTGTGGTAAATGAAACTACAAAAGGGTCAGCGAACATAAATAAGATACGTCGGAAGAAGGAAAAGCACGAGTGGTCAGTTCAAATAATGGATGAACTTCTGAAGCGAGCTAGCATGTATGAGTACGATGACGATGGCAGCGTACCCGTGAATATATTGCAGAATAAAGATCAACGCACACACCCTTATACTTTTGATAAAGGGGGTAATGTTACTTGGGCTGATAACACAGAAGTGGAACAACATCTCACCACCAAAGGAGAACCCAAACAACAAAACAATGGTATAACATTATACTGGTTTGGTTCTGCATCAGGAATGAATTTACTTTTTCAATTTTTCACATGCGCCTCTTCCGATGCAAAATCAAATAAGCTGAGAAAGGGTATTTAATCATGATATTTAGATTATTGTTGGTTATTATTATACTATTATTGTTACAGGTTTACTTTTATGTGCAGGGGAGGAGAAGGTTAACGTCAAAGAAAAGAAGACGTGTGAGACACCAATATTAATAGCTGCAAAGAACGGAGTGACAGAAATGGTAGAGAAAATCATGGAGTCGTTTCCTGTAGCTGTTCATGATATGGATGCGAATAAGAAAAATATAGTGTTATTGGCAGTGGAGAACAGGCAAACCTACTTATATGACTTATTGCTGAAGAAGAAAAGTAAGAAGGAGAGTATATTCGATAAAGTGGATAACGAAGGAAACAGTGCTTTGCACTTGGCAGCCAAGCTTGGAGAGTATAAACCCTGGCTCATTCCTGGCGAAGCGCTGCAAATGCATTGGGAAATCAAGTGGTACCTGGTAAGTTTACATATCATTATTCCGTAAAATGATTTACATTTTCTGGTGACTCAAACTACTTGCTCTCCCTCTCATGATGATGTGATGCAGTTTGTTAAGGAATCGATGCGACCTCATTTCTTTAGTCGATACAACGATAAAAACAAGACACCAAGAGATATCTTCAGCGAGACTCACAGGGACCTTCTCAAGAGTGGTGGAGAATGGCTGAAAAAAACCTCTGAATCTTGCTCCTTGGTAGCAGCACTGATAGCTACAGTGGCATTTTCCACATCCACCACTGTCCCCGGTGACTTCAAAGACGACACCGGCTCCCCAACTCTTGAAAACAAGCCAGAATTTAAAGCCTTTGCCATCGCATCTCTCGTTGCTCTTTGTTGTTCTGTTACCTCACTGGTGATGTTCCTCTCCATACTCACATCTCGGTATCAAGAGCGTGATTTCGGTAAAAATCTTCCCAGGAAGCTTATCGTGGGTTTGACATCGTTGTTCATGTCCATTACGTCTATGATGGTCTGTTTCTGTGCTGGTCATTTCTTTATCCTAAAGGACAAACTCAAATCAGTTGCATTCCCTGTCTATGCCGTGACGTGCCTGCCAGTGACACTTTTTGCCTTGGCCCAATTTCCACTCTACATCGATCTCATATGGGCTACTTTTAAGAAAGTACCACAGCGTGGATATAAAACCTCTCTACATTAGCTGTACGGCCAGCATTATAGCAGAGCTAAAATAATGCTGCATGTAATCTAATTTTCCATATATCGATGGAACTTAACATTCACCTTCCATTTATAGACTACACAAAAAAATGGATATTTCAGTGTTTATTTACGTAATGTTAACTGTTTCTATCCAATTTAATTGAGATTTTTCGGTATTTATTCGGCTAAAGATATTCGGCAGACTTTTTAAATCTTTTAAATATATGCGGGGATCATTGTAACGCCGGTTCAATCCATGGATCAATGTCTAAAGAATGGCAAACAAAGATAGGTGGATAACATTTTAATACAACACACTTATTTTTTTTATTAATTCATTATTTATTTATCATCATGTACTGTAAACTTATTCATACGATATAAAATGTTATAAAAAATCTATCTTAACATATTTTTTTTTTCTGAAAAGTACACAACAGTTGGCAGTTTCATGACACTGTTTTCAATAAGCAAAAGAATGATTTTGCTTCCACCAATGGCTTATCCGAATATCTTATTTATTCTTGCATTTTTACCGTTATGTTTACATTAGAAAAATATAAATGCTACGTTTTTTTCCTACTTGTTAAAACTTATAAAATAGTAATATAAACTTAATTTTTTATTTAATTTTATGCAATGTTTGTAATTTTTTTATTTTATTTTCGGAATTACTCTCTCCTTCTCTCCTTCTTCCTTTGCCAAACCAATCCCTGAGTAAGTAAGTATACGTGAGGGGTAAAGTTGGTGTCCATGTAACACGTTTTCCCAAAGTAAATTAATGACTTTGCTTAGAGAGGAAACACAGCACCGATACCCACCACAACCATCCACTGCATTCTTAATCACTACTTCTTAAAGTAAATTCAATCAAAATTTCCAAAACAAAACACATCTTAAGTTTGGCATTGTTTTAGTAGTCAAAAAATGCACAACCACCTATAACACTTCTTCTAAATATCATTATAATTGTCAATTTTTTTCATTATTTAATTTGCATGAAATTATGGATGTAATCTAAAAAAGCAAGTAATTAATTCATCTCTGTCTCACTCTCCCAGTTTTGCAGTCCAAAGTGATTATCATAACTCCGCCATATTCTGTAGCTTTGGGAGAAAATGAAGGGAAAAGTTAGTTGACATTTACACAGATAAAATGATTTATTGTGCCAGTCACTCTCTCTGTTGGAATAACTTGGTATGAAAGCCAAAAAAGAGAAAAAGAAAAATTAGCAGCCCAGCCCCTACATTACGCGCGCGCACATATATATAGTTGGATAGTTGTCGCTAAGATGAATAAGAAGTGGTTTAGATTTGAGAAGGTGAGAAAGTATCAATATGGGTGATGTGATAATGGCGGAAAAGGGAGATGGTAGAGCGAGTGAGGACATAGAAGAAACAAGCAAGCGGCTGTTCAAACTTTGCATGAACGGTGAGTGGATGGAAGTGGTGGCAACGTACGAGAATGACAAGAAGGCTCAAACAGCAAAAATAACGAGGACAGGTGACACTGCATTACATGTCGCCGTCAACGACGGCCAATGCGACATCGTGAAAAAACTGGTGGCGCTTATTCGTGACAAGGAAAAGGGTGAACGTGAGGCACTGAGAATCAAGAACGAGAAAGACAACACGGCCTTGCACTTTGCGGCTTCGATCGGGAGCAGGAAAATGTGTGAGTACATTGCTTCAGATGAGGCTTCGCTGCTGAGTATGCGCAACGTTGATGGCGAGACACCTCTCTTTCTGGCTGCTCTCCATGGCAGAAAAGAAGCTTTCCTTTTCCTTCATTATCGATATATCTCTGACAACACCGACCGCTACAGCTACTGTAGAAGATATGATGGTGACACAATTCTTCATTCCGCCATTGCCGGAGATTATTTTGGTAAGTCCTATTCTAAACTTTCATTTAATCTAATAAATTGAACTTTCCGATCTAATAATTAATTTGACAGATTTGGCATTCCAAATAATTCATTTATACGGAGATCTTGTAAACTTAGTGAACGAGAGTGGGTTAACTCCTCTTCATCTCCTGGCAAACAAGCCTTCTGTTTTCAAGAGTGGTTGCCACTTGGGAAGGTTTGAAAGAATTGTTTATAAGGGTAAGATATTAATACAAAATTTCATTTTATACATATTATTGATAATATTAATGTATGTGTTGTTTATTTGGAAGCTATAATCGTGAAGAAGCTCACAGAACCAGAACCACACCCTACTGAGGACCAACTTCAAATAACTGAAGAAGAAAATTTCAGTTATCCGAAAAACATCGAGACATGTATGGAGCTTTTGACGGTGGTAAAAGTTGGTATGTAAGAAGTATAAATGAATCCCTTTTTGCCTTAATAAACATCATTTAACAACCACAAGTTCCTACTGTAATCGTGATTTGATTCGTTTGTCATGTATCCAGTGACAACGCCCTTGATACATTTTCTACGTAAAATTTTGCCGCATGGTGGAACAGAAAGAGACCTCGAAGCATCGAAAAAGACTGCTACAAATAATGAAGCGGAAACAAAATCTCCAGGTGAGGACTAAATTGTTTCTAAAATTCTCATACTTGTGCTTTCCACGCATCAAATTTGTACGCAAAAAGAAAAACTTTATTTTATAAGCAAATTGAAGAAAAACAAATTAAGAGATATGAGTTAGCAGAGATTTCATTAACCTCAATATTATTTGTTTAGGGTCTGAAACCAGCGATTGGCAACATCCATTATTTCCCCCCAATTACCAAAGATGTGTAGATTTGTTCAAGATTGTATTTGTGATCATGTCGGTTATCTTTGGAACAGGTATGCCTTCATTAACATATTTAACTTTTGCATATCTATTATACTTGCTCACCATACCTCTTCTAAATTTTGCAAGTTTGAGCTTTAACTAGATTCCTGATATATTTTATATACAGAGACTTTAATTTGAGTGGAGGCATTTGGGTGACTTTTGGGGAAAAAGACTTTACTAACACGATTACTTTTTTTAGTTGAAAATAAAACTAATCAAAATATACATTAATACTTTTGTACCAAAAATCCATTTCTATACTCGAGTGAGGTTCTTTGTTTCTATTTTGCCTTTTATATGTTTTGGGTAAAGGAGGAAAGAAAAGCATTTATAGCTTAAGTCCAAAGAATTTTGGATTTTTCATAATTGTAGTTCGTATATTAAGATTTTGAGTTGGCTATTTTAATTTTGATTTATCATTAATTCGTACAAACTGTTGTCTAATAATTAATATGGATTCCTCTAACATTCAGGTTAAAAAGCTTATTTAGATCTTATTCATATTTTGACTTGTCTAGTACATATTCCTCTCAATCTCACTTGGTTTCATTCTTCCAAATTTAAGTGTGAGCAGTACTCTTCTCACTCTCATCTTGTTTCTCTCCCACATATGTGTGTGTTCAGTTCAATATCTTTGTCTCTTATGATTAATATGCAATTTTGATTCTTTTGTTTTATTATTTTCTACAAATAATAAATAAATATAGACTTCAAATTTTATGTTATATCGAAGTTAAGTCCTTGTATAATTTTTTTTATATGTATAAAACCTTCACATATTCATTTTTTACTCAAATAATTGGGGGTTTATGAAGGATTTGAGATTACAAAATTTGATTAATACTAAAGAATTTTTAAGATCTGATTTGGAATGTTGATGTTTTATTTGAGTAAAAAATTATAACGGGTGAATATTACGTGGAAATAATTTGAAATAGTTTAGTTGAAGCATAAAGAAAAACATAGAATTTGAGTTTGAAGAGAGAAATTAATGGAAAAAAAATGTTTATAAAGTGAAAATATTTGTTCTTATGAAACTACAAAAGGGTCAGCAAACATAAAGAGGATAACTAGAAGGAAGGAAAAACACGTGTGGTCCGCTCAAATAGTAGATGTTCTTCTGGGAAAAGCTTCCACGTATGAGTATGCTGACGATGGCAGCGTACCCGAGAAAAAATTGGAGAATAAAGATCACCACACAATCCCTTATTGTTTTCATGAGTGGGGTAATGTTACTTGGGTCCGTAACACCGAAGACAAGCAACAAAAGAATGGTATAATACTATTTCTGTGTGTTTGGTTCTGCATAAGCTTGTATTTACTTTTTTTAATTTTTCACATAATCGACGCATGTATAAATTAGTGTTGGGTATTATAAGGTTTACTTTTATGTGCAGGGAACGAGGAGATTAACATGAAAGAAAAGGTGCGTGAGACACCGATATTAATAGCTGCAAAGAACGGAGTGACAGAAATGGTAGAGAAAATCATGGAGTCGTTTCCTGTAGCTATTCATGATATGGATGCGAATAAGAAAAATATAGTGTCATTGGCAGTGGAGAACAGGCAAACCTACTTATATGACTTATTGCTCAAGAAGAAAAATCTGAAGGAGAGTATATTCGGGAGTGTGGATAACGAAGGAAACAGTGCATTGCATTTGGCAGCCAAGCTTGGAGACTATAAACCTTGGCTCTTTCCTGGCGAAGCGCTGCAAATGCATTGGGAAATCAAATGGTACCTGGTAAGTTTACATATCATTAGGCTTTTTAACCAGTCAAAATAGATCAAAAACTTTAACTTGCTTTTAATTTGTAAACTCATAGGGCACACACTTTTATGTGATATCGGAATAATGCACAGATAACAGTGAAATAAAATATCTAAGATGAGAGAGGAGATTGAGTTAAATTTTAATACTACAAATCACATTCACTACAAATATAATAATCAAAGGTGCTGTTTACGTAATTATCTAAAAAAATGGATTAAGAGTGCTTAAAAAAGTTTATTCAATGCTATGGTAGATATTTATGGTTTTTTAAAAAGATTTTATTTAAACTTACTTATACAAATTTTATAAATCTATCGCCAAGATTGTTTTTTTAACACTTATTCTAGCAAGTCTCTCAAATATTAATTAAATTCATAATACATAAATGCATGCAACAAAAATGTCATTCAATTATTTTATTTAACCAGTCCTCGTCATATTATAGGATGCTTCAATTTGAATCCAATTATTATCCGTGTAAAATGATTTACATTTTTTAGTCCTTGATGATGTGATATAGTTTGTCAAGGAAACGATGCAACCACATTTCGTTGGACGGTACAACAAAAAAAAAAGACACCAAGAGATATCTTCAGCGAGACTCACAGGGACCTTCTCAAGAGTGGTGGAGAATGGCTAAAAAAAACCTCGGAATCCTGTTCCGTGGTAGCAGCACTGATAGCCACAGTTGCATTTTCCACTTCCACCACTGTCCCCGGTGACTTTAAAGATGATATAGGGACCCCAACTCTTGGATACAGGCCAGAGTTTAAAGCCTTTGCCATTTCATCTCTCATTGCTCTATGCTGTTCTGTCACCTCAATGGTGATTTTCCTCTCAATACTCACATCTCGGTATCAAGAGCGTGATTTTGGTAAAATTCTCCCAAGGAAGCTTATCCTGGGTTTGACATCGTTGTTCATGTCCATTACCTCTATAATGGTCTGTTTCTGTGTTGGTCATTTCTTTATCCTAGAGGGTAAACTCAAATCAGTTGCATTCCCTGTCTATGCCGTGACATGCCTGCCTGTGACACTTTTTGCCTTGGCTCAATTTCCACTCTACATTGATCTCATATTGGCTACTTTTAAGAAAGTGCCACAACGTGGCTACAAAACCCCTCTACAATAGCTGTACGACCAGCATTATAGCAGAGCTAAAATAATACTGCATGTAATAGCATTGTCGATATATGGAGCTTAATGCAGACCTTGCATTTATAGACTACACAAATAAAATTGATATTTCAATATATGTTTGCGTAATGTTAATTGTTTCTTATGGTATTTTAAAACATAATTGAAATTTTTGTTTTAACAGACAATTTTATAGAAGATAAATCCAGCAATTAACATTAAAGGATACCCAGTAAGTAATACTTAGGGAGACACCCACACAAACTACGTGCTGAGTTTTTACTTTCTTGACCTTTTCAGCTCGTCCAAAGAATATATCTGTCTAGTGTCTTCAAATAGAGTTTGAGAAGAATTAGGACACAGGAATTTTAACAACTCAATTTGCATCCTTACCATGCTAGAGAAACCAGAAGGTCCAAAATAACAACTCTAGAAGACAACAGTATCAAGCATCATTCCGAGAGTTTGAACGATGTTGGAAGACATCAAATTTGAGACGTGCTCTTCAAGGTGCTTCTTTGCATCCTGTCTTCCCACATTAGCTATTGCAAGCTTTTCTGGAGGCAGCTCATCTTCCTCTTGAACAGCCTTGTTATATTTGATAGCTAAGCTCAGCATTTCCTGCACGCAATTTAATTTGTTATCAGTATTTATTCTGCTAAAGATATTAAGCGGATTTTTAAATCTTAAAAATAGGACAAAAGAGAATATATGCAGGGATTTTATTATGAGTAATCACATGAGTACCAATCTACCTTACAGTTTGAAACATTAAATTACCTGTACAGTCTGTTCATTAGTTTTGGAATGTGTATCAAAATGTCTAAGTGTCAAACCATCAGTCCATTTCTTCTTGTGGAGATTAAGCAACATCTTCTCTTCAAGTTCATTTTTCCTGTAGTTAATGGCTATGGAGTAGTAATGCCGGTTCAACCCATGGATCAATGCCTAAATAGTGGCAATAAAGATAGGTCAGTAACAGTTAAAAAAAAGCAGAACAAGTGCTTCCAAAAGAAAGAAAAAAAACAGTATACACATAACAAAAGTGCTTTGGTAACACACTTGAATGGATGGTTTATTCAGATGTCCCAGATTGGATGTTGTCTGCCTTGGTTCTTGACCAAGCATCATAGTCTGTGGATTGATCAATCGAAAAGCATCAATCACCACTTTGCCTTTAACACTTTGTATTGGATCTACAACCACAGCCACTGCACGCTGATTCAAAGCCTCAAAACTCTGTATAAAATAACATAGAAGAGCAAGTTACTCATACTAATCAGCAGCACCATACTAAAGAACAAAAACATAATGGCTACTGCTAATACTGTAATGGCTGGCCTGGCTGGAAATTTCAACTACTTACGACTTAAATTTAAGTAGACAACAGTTGGCACTTGGAAATGCATATCATGACACTGTTTTCAATAAGCAAAAAAAATGGTTTGCTTCCACCAATAGCTTATGAAACCTTTTATATGAAAATGAGCCGCTACATATTCACTATTCGGGAAATTAAAGCAAACTTCATACTAACAAATAAAAGTTGGTTTTTAACGAACATCAAAATCAAATGATGTTTCATTAATGAATCCCAGATCTCTTGAAAATAAGAGTAATAGCAATATCAACCCTTAAAACATATCTAAGTAGAAATTTTGGTTCATCATTTAAATGTTATATAATTCACTCCGCCAATTATTCAAACTCATTTTATAGTACTCTTTCTGCTAAGCTAACCCAGAGAATAGTTCATATGTCATCATCTTCTAAGAGAAACTCGGCATCAACTTAATTAATCAAACCAGCAAACATCAAAGCCACATTAGCAATTTTAATAAGATTGATAATTAGGTAAATATCATAGTAGCCACAATTTGAGGGTTAGTAAAGTGACTTAACCAAGTTGGAGCGTATGGTAAGTTGTTCTCTTCACTATTGGACATTCAATGCAATTCTTGAATTCTTCTTAAGAATTCAAGAGAAGAATTCAAGAATATTCAACAAAAAGGTAGGATTGTAGGGAACAAAAAAAATAACAACAACGTGAAATGTATTCATACCACGGGATCCACTTAAACCTTGCGATCCTCCACAAAAGTACAGCATCCTAGTCTAGTCCATGATTTGAAAAACTAGAAAAAATCATTAAAATCGAAGCATACTAAAATCATCCACCACACAGATCCTTTGAATTGAAAGGTAAATGCAAAAACACTATAAGGAAATAAAAGAACCAATCAAAGAACATATTCAAGAAAGAAATGGAGCTTAACCTGTTGCGTATTGATGTCAACACCAGAGAGCCAACAGCCAAAACCAGGATGCGAATGGTACCAGCCGACAACCATCTCTGGTCTGCAACACACAAAACCACCACCGGTGAATTCATAAACCAAACCCCACACAAGTATTACAAAAATAAAATAAAATAAACTACCGTCCAGTTTGCTTGAGCATATCAAGCATATTAGTCTGAAAAACATGATCAACGGCTTCAACACTAACACCAGTGCCACTCTGCGGCATTGCGAAGACATCAACTACACGAACGGTGTACTCGTCCACGAACTCTCCCAGCATCAAACCCATCACCTCCATGGGAACCCCGGCCCTCCCTGTAATTACAAAAACACGGAAACCCTAATTTTGAAATCGGGCATCCCTTGACTTGATTGGTTAAAAAGCAAACTTTACAGCTTTACCTACCGTGCTTGAGCATTTTGAGGAGCGCGAGAGAGGAGATGTAGACCTGCTCGGAGGAATCGAGAGTTGGGGAATCTGGGGGAGGGTGACCTAGCGCTCCACCTGCACCCGCGAACATTCGCTGAAGCCTCTCCATCGCGAATCTCACTTCCAAATTTTGATTCGGATTTGAGTTTTGAATTCGCTTGACTGAGAACTTGAACCAATAAACTAACGAATGGTGATTGAACTATTTCAATGTTTTCTCAAGAAAAAACAATTTTTTTTCTTGAAATATTTCAATGACGTATATAATGCATCAACTTTATCTATATAGACTTAAATTTATTTATTTTTTCACAGTTTTCTCATCTATTAAAAAAAATTTAAATGATGTGAATTTTCATGAAAATATCAAATTATTTTTTATTTTTATATCAATTAATTTGGTTCTATTTTAAAAAATTTAATGTAACAACATCATTTTTGTTTTGCAGAAGAGTCACGTCGGATTTTTTTATTTTTTTAAAATTTTTTATTTATTATAATATATAAGAAAAAAATACATGAAAATTTATTTTAATATCTATTCTATTTTGTTATAATTGTCTTAAAAAGTTATATTTTTAGTTATTTGATATTTTTAAGTTTTTTATATTTATTTTATTGTCATATTTATATAGAAATTACTTTATTTATTTATTTCATTTTTTAATTTTTAATTTATATTTATTTTATCTACTTATCAATGTTTACCATGTTTGTTTCAATTTTTTTGCCATTTAATATTTTTATAGTATTAATTTTTTTTAAATACTATCTTTTAAAAATAATAGTAATGATTTTCTCATAAAAGAGTATTAACAATAAAACATATTTATATTAAGTTATTATATAGATATTTTTATTATGAATATTCTTCTTATTTTATTTTATTTTTGTTGATATTACCTAATAAATCATTATACTGATTATATATATATATATATATATATATATATATATATATATATATAACTCATGATATTATAAATTTTATCTTATATTTTCTTTAATTCATTTTAATAGTTTTAATAATTTATAAGATTTAATGTAACATCTCATTTAATAGAATAATTTACTAAATAAAATATTATAGGTTTGATAGACATAGCAGATAAACAAGAAATATGTGTAATTTATTATTATAATTATCCAAAGTAATAATTATATCAATAAAAACATATTTATAAACTTTCTGGCTAATCTTTTTGCATACCTAATCCTTCTGCATTCCTGTGATATTGATTTAGACATTCTTCCTCTTCATTTACCACCTCTCGTGCTTATGAAATTAAAACATCTCCAATCACTTTAGGATCCAAATCTGTTGTCTCTGGACTCAGACAACAAAGTTTGCAGGCATTCGTATTAAGGCTGCTGAAATTATTGAATTGATCTAATCAACTTTCAAAGGTTAACAATTGGGTTTGCAATTCAACCCAATTGAGTGAATTTCATCTTGTCAAAATATTGCTCCAACTTCATGTCTCTCTTTCATGTGGTGTAAAATTCAGATTTAAGAAAAACGATTATGGACCTAGTGTGCAACCAACAAGGTTTTGAACTTCATCCCAAAGTTATTTAGATTTTTCACAATGAAGCAAGTTGCAATGTCAATTGAGATAAAATTCATCAATCATCCTAAATGACTTGATATTGGACTTGTCAATCCTCTTAACTAGGAATGACTTTGTTGTCGTGATATTCGCAACAATGAATTGGTCAGGACATACCATTATTCCTTCCTAGCATATAGCCATCAAATTTGAAACCTTAAATCACTTGTAATACTAGAGATTTTCATAATGGATAATGGTTTATGTACAAAAATTGTTGATAGAAGGTCATTCTTCTAGTTGGCAACGGATGCCATTATGAACAAAAAGCTTTGATACCAAGATAGAAAAAAGTATGAAATTGTCTTGTTTGCATTGATCATATGCGTGTTTAAATACTAAGGTGACATAAAAAAACAAATACAAAAAGTAATCTATAAAAACGAATATTATACTAAACTTCTGATGAATGATTATAATAATTATCGTAATATTACACAATAAATAAAAATTGATATTATGAGCAACTAAAATTAAAAGCCAATAAATAATAAAATATTGAACAAAATATTTGATTATGTTTAACTCTAAAAATATTTATTGGTGCAATTATCATGTATTAACAAAATATCTAACTAAATTTGAATAATTTAATTAGGTTATAATATATTTTAATACTATATATCAACAATGATTAATTTAGTAAATATTACATTATTATTATTATTATTATTATACTAATTTAACATATAAATAAAAATTTATTATATTTATTGATATTATTAATTTTAATAATAAATTTTATAGAATAAAAAATCTTATAATAAACATAATATTTTAAATACATACTTTCTCATGTTCATAGGATCAAGAAACTCGTTTAAATTTTGTAATCTTTCTAAAAATTCGTGCTCTGAGTGCGGATAAGAATAATTGTAAATATTTTGATCGATGTTCAAATATATTAAGACTCATGAACTAAATTTAAAATGTGAACAACTGTGAAGCACACGAGAACCGCTCTTTTGCACGTTGAATTGAATACCATATCCGGAAACAACTGCATTCTAGAGTTGAAAAATCTGGTGTAGTCTATACCATCCTCGTCACCATTGATTAATATCAACTTTCAGAGGAAAGACCCCTACTTCAATATCTTTACTTTTTCAGCCCCCTGAAAACCATGAATCTTTGGCCTTGCTTCATAATGAACATATTCGTTGAATGTGAAACTTGGTGTTCAACCTCGTTTGTTGAACTATTGCTTTTTCTTTTCTTTCTTTTTTTTCACTTCCTTGCAAGTGTTTTTCTTGATGGTTTTATCAATTATACCTTAAACTTATTCATTTCATTTTTTTTTAAATTAATACGGCTGCGGTGACACGAGCAATTAGGGACAAAAGTTGTATCTATTAAAATATATTAAAACAAAGAAGTATTTTTATAAACAGTATATGTCAATAATACACAGTAATAAATTTTAATAATATTAAAATACCATGTTATAATTTTTATCACCTACTACAATTATTTATTGATTTTCGTCACCAACTCTAAACGTCTCATAATCTGGTACCGGACGTGGATTTCGTTTACCGACTTTAATGTCTATTTTCATATTCATATTTGAGTGTACTAGCTGGGTCCGAAATTATCATATTTTTCAATTTTTAAAATTTACTCCAAAAGAAATATTTTTTTTTTACAGTACATTATTAATATTTTTAGTGACTTCTTGTATAAATTAATATAGTAATTTTTCAATCATCACAATTACTTTATTCTTCGTATTTATTGAAAGTGTGAGTATTTTAATAAAATTGTATGAAAACATATATGTCTATCGTTTTTCTTAAACCATTCGTACGAAAGGATACTTTAGAATGGAGGAAGTATAGAAATATCCACTTGTTTAACGCATAAAGTTTAGCAAAAAAATTCAAATCTATGCATCATCTGAAAAGTGCAGACACGCAATTAATATAGTGACTGTGTCTTTGACTCGAACTGTTCCATCTTCAGATCCATTATCTCCATTCTTCAACTCAGTCAGGTCCTTTGGGTTTGAAGTGTAAGTCTAAGTCCCACGTTGGATAGAAATGAAAAAGTAGAGTGGTTTATAAGTGGGAAGACCCATTAACCCATTGCCTTAAGTTTTTGGGTAAAAAAGTGGTGTCAATCTCTTATAAGATTGGACTCAGATCTCATTGCTCATTGACTCTCCGGTCAAAAACCTCCCCATGATACTCATAACACCTTGAACTCAATTATTGCACGTAAGGTAGCTGCAGTGGAGAAATGAGCCTCGAATTAGAGGTTATAGCTTAGCCAATCTGGTGGTTCTTTTTCACCCCTTAGACCAACATGGGAGTTGCCAGTTTCTTTGTCTTCCTTTTTATCGCTCTAAGTTGCTTCCAATTGCTGACAGTTTCTGCATCGAAATTACCCCAAGAAGAAGGTATATTTCGTTTCATTTTTGCAGATGTGGAAACACTACGGATTGGAGCTGCTGAAGTTCTAGTTCAGCGTATTTCAGTAACCTGTTGTCGTAGTTGCTCATGATTTAAAATGAATAATTTATGGGTGAAGTTTTGATTAATAATTTATATCTATCCACTTTAATTTTCTTAATTATATGAACATTGAAACAGTATTTCCCTTTGGTTGGGAAGTTGTCCAGTTGATATTAGATTGACGTTCTAACTACTGCTGTTTAAAACTACATGTTTATGTTGTCATTTAGTTGATGCCCTTAGAGAAATTGCGAGTGCGATGGGATCGGCATATTGGAAATTTGATGCTGATTCCTGCAGTATTGAAATGGTTGGACTAACGCAAGAACCACCAGCTGAATCAGAGAGGAGCATTAGTTGTGACTGCAGTTTTGAAGACAGTACTGTCTGTCATGTTGTGACGATGTATGACTACGAAATTAGTTTATTTTCCTTGTGTTACGTGTTTCCATGGTTTTAACTCTTGAATTTCCACATTCAGTTATCTAAATCCAGAAGTAGTCTCAAATTTCTGTTTTAGCCCTGATGAACAATGTTTGTATATGTTTAGGACTCTCAAGCGGCTTAGTCTACCTGGCACACTCCCACCTCAACTGGCCAAACTACCTTTTCTCCGAGATGTGTATGACCAATTTAAATAAGTTAATCGTTGTTTCTTGTTAAAAAAATTGTAATGGGTTCTTACAACTTGATTTGGTTTATTCCCGTTATGAACATTTTATAGTTCAGTGACTTATCTTAAAATTTCCAAAAAAATTCCTCCATGGACAGAGATTTTGCTTACAATTGCTTCACCGGTTCAATTCCAGAGGAATGGGCTTCAATGAAATTAGCTTCGATGTGAGTCTGAGTCTTTTCCAACTACTGCAAACTTTTCGCTCTATCATTCTTATTTTATGTTACTGACATATTACATACAACTGTCTGCAGTTCTCTTCTTGTGAATCGCTTATCTGGGGAAATTCCAAAGCATTTAGGAAATTTTACAACTCTTACATATCTGTATGTTCCAAGCTCTAATTTAATTCATTCATATTTATCCTAGATATTATCAGGTTTATTGAAATCCTCAAGAATGAGGTATAACTTACTAACCTCTTCATTTGTCTTGTTTCCTATTAGAATGCTTGAAGCAAACCAATTTTCTGGTGCTGTTCCACCTGAGCTTGGGAAACTAATAAACTTGCAGACCTTGTAAGGCATCCCAATTCCTTTTTTTGTTTTCACTTTTTAGTATGATTATTTGATTTTATTTTTTTTACTTTCTCTCTCTAACGATTTTTTTCTGCAATTTCAACACGGAAGGGTTCTGTCATCCAATCAATTGACTGGGAACTTACCACTTACACTTGCTGGGCTACAAAATTTGACAGACTTGTGAGCTTTGATTTTGTTCCTTTTCCTTAATTATAACCCAACTACGTACCACATACACTGCAGCTCATGCATCCAATTCATTATCACATTGCAGTAGAATAAATGATAACAATTTTACTGGAACAGTACCTAGTTTCATACAGAGCTGGCAACATCTCCAGAGACTGTGAGATTCTACTTCCTTTCTTTGTTAAATGTTAACTCTTGTATTGTTTCTAACTTCACACTCTTACCAATGTAAAACCTGTGAAGAGAAATGCATGCAAGTGGACTAGAGGGACCCTTCCCATCAAATATCTCTCTCTTGAAGAACTTAGTTATGCTGTGAGTATATCTTTCTTTTAGTACTTCGAATCATGGTACATTTTACGCTTCATTTTGTCTATCATATCTGTATTGTAGCTCATGCTAGCCATGCTTATACAGAAGAATCAGTGATATAGAAAGTCCTGCGCAGGTTTTTCCCCATCTGGAAAACATGGCAAACTTGACTATATTGTACGTCTACTTGTGATAATATTTTGTCACGTTTTGTTTCTTAAATGGGAATATATATTCTTTCAACCAATAGTTTGAAGTTTAACGCAACTGAATTTTGTGTTTTAAGGATTCTAAGGAGCTGTAACTTATCTGGTGTTATACCTTCATACATCTGGACAATGAAGAATTTGGTGACTTTGTAAGTAAGCGTGTGAAGATTGTATACCTATAACATGTTTATTCCGTTTTTCTTTGGGACCAATGGCAGATCTTGAAATTTTTCTAAGCGTAGGCAAATAATAATTTATAATATTTCCATGAAAATAAAATACTTTAGGTTTAATGTTTCAGCATGGTATTATGTTTGACTTTTACCGTAGTTATAATGTGGGGTAAAGTTTCTTTTTTCATATGTTAGCAAATAAAATATAAATTCTTGTGGCAGCAATTGCTCCCATAATCCATAATGCGCATCCACCCCTGTCTAATATTCTAATCCAAGGTTTGAGTTAGAAAGATATATAATAAATAATATGTACATCTACATTAAAAGGTAAAAGACAAAAGAAAAGATTTTCTGTTGACTGAGTTCTAAACAATACATATTTAAATCCAGTTTGAATATAGTAAGGCAAAAAGGCAATACAATGCAAATATCAATACGAGAATGAGCTGCGTATTTTTTTCTTACAGCTTTAGAATCCGAAGTTGAGTAACTGTGCCAGGAAATATTAGTATAAATCTCTGTGATTAATCATATCTTAAAGGTTCAGAGTTATTTATTTTCTAAATACATAAACTACAAATCTATTTGTCAGGAGACACAGGAAAAAAGTTATAAATCTCCGGTGTATTAAGATTTAAGAATCGGCACTATACTTGTTATTGAATTGCTTTAACTTGTTATACAAGCTTCTTATATTATTGTATGATTACATGTTTCTTGTAAAAGGGCATTGCCTCATTAAAATTGAAATTCTATATTTTCAAAAATTTATGATAGGGATGTCAGTTTTAACAGGCTCGTTGGGGGAATTTCATCAATTATAAGTGCAAGGCGTCTAAGATTTATGTAAGCATCTTACTCTAATGTATAATTTTGACTTAAAACCTAAGGGAGAAGAACTTATGCAGATAACAGATCTCTGCATTTGAAAGGAAGTTTTCTACTAAAGTGAAGTGAGATATTTTTCAACCAATTTTCATGATTCCAGAATCATGAAATGTACGCAGTTTTTAATAATGAAACTGAATATTTGTTTTTATGTTCAAGTTGACACAATGAATTAAACAGTTTGGCATTGCTTGTGTTAGTTACCTAACAGGTAATATGCTTAGTGGCAATATACCGAATTCAGTCCTGAAGGATGGAAGTAGCATGTAAGTTTCTTGTGGTTCAAAATTCTTTATCTATATTAATTTTCTGCAATTAAGGTTTTACTCTCGTAGATTTGGAATGTTTAGTATAGTTCAATAGATTTCTTAGTCATTGAGTATGTGGTTCACTGCAGAATAGATTTGGCACAAAAAAATGACGATGAAATTATTTCCTGAGTAAAAACAATTGCAGAATGTAGACAATGCCCAGTTGGTTCATCTTTATTCTAGATGTATTTCATACTTTATATTTATATATGATTTATTAAATCTACATAATATGAGCTTGTAGAAAGGAAAACACTCCCATACAGAGAGAAACCTAAACTTAGTCATCTAACCTCAAAAGTTATTTAAATGAACTGTGTAATTTTGGTTAAACACAAAGGGCAATACGACTTATATTCCTTTTTACGCTTAGAACATCTCTAATATAGAGATCTTATGAAGGATCTTACTTTTATATACTACTGTTTTGGAAAAGATTGGAAGAAGGTGGGAACCATGATGGCATTTTAATATGTGTTCAACACTAGAAGATATTTTATCAGTAACTGGTCTTGAATGGTTTAAATTTCATGTTTTAGTGGGAGTACATAATTATAAACAGATTTGGACTTCAATTTATGGTTTATTGACAAAAGCTCTCTTATTGTGTTGGACACAGTGATCTATCATACAACAACTTTACTTGGCAAGACTACGAGCAACCTGCTTGTCAGGATGGCATGTCAGTGAAAACATTTTCAATAGTATTTCCTTTATATTTTTCAAGTCTATATTTTTCTAAACTGAAACTTATTTCTTGTTGTTTCACTTAGCAGGAACTTGAATCTGAATTTGTTCAGAACATCGATTCTGAAGAATAAGCTGTAAGACCGCTTCTCTAGTTTTGATTAGACAAGAAGCCTAATTGAAAAAATTATTTTCAAGAATTTAATTGGCATGTAGACCAAACAAGTGCTGTGCTAGTTCTGACTATTATTTTGACATCATTATTTTCCTCTACTTTAATTAATGAGAAAATGATATAGTAATAGATTATTATAAATTTTCTTAGCAAATGCAAACAATACAGGATTCACACTGTCTTTCTAATACATAATTTAGTACTTAATGTATTTTATAATGTCCCACAAAACTTTTGAGGGAGGAGAATGTATGGAAAAAGGTTTGTCAAAGGATATTCAAACTTTTTTATAAGTACACTACATACTAATTAATTTGTATTTGAAAACTATTAAGGAATTTCTATTTTGCAATTGACAGAGAGGAATATGTTCCTTGCTCCAAGAATTTCAGCTGTTCACGGTGTAAGTTATATTAAATTACATCATTTAAAAATATTAAACATCCTCTGTATTAGAAAATCTTATTGACTATTATTCTCTATTATTTAGAATATCATCACCCCTTTAAACTGGTAAGCCAGAAAATGCAAGACCTTATAAAAATTACCTCGAATTAGAAGAATGAAGCCCAAAGATTCTTCCAAATTAGATGTGCACCTCATACTAGCGGTATATATTTATATATATATATATAGTTGGATCAAAATGTACACGAGTGGAAATGTTGCTTAGTCAAATGACGAAAATTGTAAGGTGATTTGTGTGTAAATATGTGTATATGTAGAAACATTGAAATCAAAGTAAATGCATAGTACAAAATAACTCTTTGCTTTGTATGACAGTTATGTTGAATTGTATATGAAATTTTGTACTGTAAATTTTCTTATTCACTGTCAAAAAAAACTCTCACACTATTTTAATTTCTCAAGCATTTTTCAGTTTCAAGTTGTTTACATATTAACTGTGGTGGGAAGGATGTAAGGGTAAAAGATGATAGAGGAGAAAAGCTTTATGCCGGAGACGGAGATGTTCAGGGTGGCACTGCAACTTATTTCTACAGTGATGATGATCACTGGGGATTTAGTAGCACTGGGGACTTCATGGATGATTTTGAGTCCCAGAACGTACGTTACATTGTATCTCTTCCATCTTCAAATCTGCCAGAATTATATAAAACGGCGCGTGTATCTCCAATTACACTTACTTATTTCCACAACTGCATGCAAAATGGGAACTATACTGTAAACCTTCACTTTGCTGAGATACAGTTTACAAATGATAGAACATATAAAAGTCTTGGGAAGCGCATATTTGATATCTATGTTCAGGTAACCGATTTAACTAATGAATTTTACTTTTATTTCCAGATTATGAATTAATGCATTGACTTTGTCTCAGGGAAGAATCACTCGCAAAAATTTTAATATAGAGAATGAAACAAATGTTACTGAAAAACCACTGGTACTGCACATACACAATATCAGCATCACAAATAATATGTTGGAGATTAGATTC
Source organism: Vigna reflexopilosa (assembly GCA_027742785.1). Classification (NCBI taxonomy): domain Eukaryota; kingdom Viridiplantae; phylum Streptophyta; class Magnoliopsida; order Fabales; family Fabaceae; genus Vigna; species Vigna reflexopilosa. The sequence continues at coordinate 31,324,175 of CM050926.1, read as the reverse complement.
TACTGGGCTGGAAAAGGAACGACTAGAATTCCTGATGTTGGAGTTTATGGCCCCCTTGTATCAGCTATATCTGTGGTTTCAGGTGAATACTACCCCATGGCAACATAGGTGTAAATTTATTGTACTTGAATTCGAAGAAGGGTGTCACCATCACAGTTTACGGTGTCTAAGTCTAACATCACTCTTCTAGAATACACTACTCTGTTACTATTGAAAAAAGAATGCCCTTAGAGAAGAACAAGAGCACCATGAATTAGTCGTTCTGCTTTCATTTTTAAATTTGGTACGCTCTTTTCTGTTTCTTAAATAGCATTCTTCATATGGCTTTCTTGATCTTCTTAGTAAAGACCAAATGCAATGTCTGTTTCTTGTCACTTCTTAGGTAAGCATACCTTATACCCTCAATATCATTTCTACATATATTAGTTGAAGGCTACATATTTTAGTATTGACAGCAATCTTATGAGTGGGATGACATTCTGTTTTTCGAAGCGATGTTATGAATATGATGGGTAGTTCTGAGTAAAATATCAGTGTGATACCTTATTCTTTGAACAGATTCTAGAACTTGCTCAAATGGAGAAAAGAAAGTTGCTGTTTCGATAATCATTGCCATTGTAGCCGGTGCTGTATGCTTAGTGCTATTTATATCTGGACTCATTTGGTGGAAGTGGAAAGGCTTTTTCAGAGGGAAACCGCGAAAGAAAGAAGGTGAAGTATTATACATTGAAAGATGAATTCTACGAAATATCCATAGGGGAGTGAGAATAAAAGTTTGCACAAACTAATTATTTTGCTTTCAATCACTATCTTATTTATGCGGAGCTGATAAGTTTGAGGCTTTTGTTTACAATAGGATATACGGATAACTACTGACTAATAGAAATTTCGCATGGCTTACATGGCCAGATGCAAAAGATGGAGATATTCAGGCAGGTAATTTTAGCTTGGAGCATATCAGAGCTGCCACCAATGACTTCTCTTCTGCTAATAAGATTGGAGAAGGCGGTTTTGGTCCCGTATACAAGGTTTTTAGATAACTTCCAAATAATGTTACTTTATTTGAATGGAATTTTCTGTTTATGCCTGGCACACTAGGTTTCTGGTAACCGGGATGCGACAATGCAGGGTCAATTGGTAGATGGTACTTTTATAGCGGTCAAGCAATTGTCATCAAAATCACGGCAGGGAAATCGGGAATTCATAAATGAAATAGGGTTGATATCTTGTGTGCAACACCCCAACCTCGTAAAGCTTCATGGATACTGTGCTGAAGGGGAACAACTTTTGCTGGTATATGAGTACATGGAATATAACAGCCTGGCCCGTGCTTTATTTGGTTAGTCATTACTTGTCCATCAATTTCTTGATCATATATGTGGTCGTGTGAGAAGCTCTGTATGAATAAAAAATCTGATATTTACATATATTTCTCTATGCCTAAATTATTTCCCCTACAATCCCTCTAAAGGGGATTTCAGCAATATGTTTGTAAGGCTCCATGATCTCTGTAGGTAGTGAGAACCAACGGCTTAAATTGGATTGGCCCACAAGGTTTAGGATTTGCATTGGCATAGCGAAAGGTCTAGCATTTCTCCATGATGAGTCAAGATTCAAGATAGTGCACAGAGATATCAAGGCTTCAAATGTGTTACTCGATGGGGATTTGAATCCAAAAATTTCTGACTTTGGCTTGGCTAGGCTTGATGAAACAGAGAAAACCCATATCAGCACCCGAGTTGCTGGGACCATGTAGGTTGCCTTTGCACTAATCATACATAAATCTCTAAATATCATTTGCCAGTACCTAAATTTGCTTTTCCATTTTTTTTTTGTCGTAGAGGATATATGGCACCAGAATATGCATTATGGGGCCATCTTAGTTACAAGGCCGATGTTTACAGTTTTGGAGTTGTAGCATTAGAAATTGTTAGTGGGAAAAGCAATAACAATTATTTACCAGACGATGGAAGTGCTTGTCTTCTTGATTGGGTATGCTCAAAGCACCTAGCTGTATTTTTTCAATTATAAACCCATCATTCTTCTTGCCATTACTTGTTTAAAGTTACTTAATCCTTCCAAGATGAACAATAATTGGTATTTACAGGCATGTCATTTAAATCAAGCTAAGAAACTAGTGGGGCTTGTTGATGAAAGGTTGGGGCCAGACCTTAATGAAACGGAATTAGAAAAGGTGGTCAGAATTGCTCTCCTGTGCACAAATGCTTCTGTATCTCTTAGGCCTACGATGTCTGAGGTGGTGAATATGTTTGAAGGAGAATTAGATATTCCTGATGCAATTCCAGAACCAAGTACCTACAGTGAGGATTTAAGGTTCAAAGCCTTAAGGGACCTCCATCAACATCGATCAAAGCAGAGTTTGAGTGGTAATTCATCGTCTCATATATTCAGCTCAGCATCTGGTGGTAATACTCACACTAGCAGTAATATTGAGGATCATTGTTCAACTGACAATAGTTAGCTACCCCTGTCAACAACTTGGATACGCACTTACCAATTAGCAGTGGTTGCTCCAGATGTTTAGGCCTTGAAATTTTTATCATCAACAGCCAGATTAAGCAAGAATGCTCCTCGCACATGCACATAACCTTCCATTTCCACTCACTGGAGTAGTTCTCTGCTTTCTGCAGAGGTCTCCCCGAAAGAGTACGAGAATATTTTTCTGTGCCACCTTTATTTTGATTTTTTTTTTTTTTTTTGTATTTAGTAGTGTACAAATATGTTGCTACAAGTAAAGCCAACTCTGAATTATAAATTAGGTTATTTCTAAGAGTTAAAAGCTTTTTATGATATTCAATCTTTATTTTTTCTTTAGCCATTTGGACTTATGTAAATACTTTTGGTTTCTCCCGTGGTATATAGTTTTCTGCTTGGAGTCTCTCCCTAGTTTTACGGACAAAAATATGGTAAAAGCTTAATTCATACGCGATGTAAACTGTAATAAATTATGTGTTTCTAACGGATAAAAATGCACTTTTGGTATGAACCTTCTGATTATGGGTGGTCACATTCCAAATTTTATCTTGTGTTGAATTTTGAAAAAGAAAACAAAAAGGGAAGAATAGTTTATTAACCCAATTAAATAGAGAGAAAGTTGGATTTTGTTGCAACTAACCTAATTCTATTAACTTATGTTCTTCCATTTGTTATATTTTTTTATCAGATAGATTAATGGATATTAATCTTTTTATTAAATTTTCAGTCATGTATAAAATCAATATTGAAGTCATACATAAAAAAAAGTACAACTTAAAGTTTATATAAAACAACTGAAATTGAGGGACAGATACTCTTGGAAGACAAACAGAAAGAACAAAACAATGCAACATTTTGCAGGAAAGTACTTTAGGGTATTCAAGGAACAAGGATAAAACGTCAACCCATCATTGTGAACCTAACCCAGTGCCTTGATCATAAAAAAACAAGAAAACAATAACTCACGTGGAAGCCAAATCACACACTACTAGTTATAAAACTACAACACATACCAAGTTAAACCTAGAGAACAGAGCAACCTACAAACAATATATCTAATTATACTAACACTTAACGGACACTTTGCTCTAAAACCTTAGATGTAACATTAACATGGTCACGAACATCAAAAAAGACATTCTTAATTTTAATTACCATAGGTAGAAATTTTGTCAATTATGCTAGCCACCACTTCCTTACTTTCCTTAAGAGTCTTTATGCTCCTATTGAGATCGTCCCGCTTCACAGCAACTGAAGGAGTTTCCTCAAACAATCTCTCTAGTCCACCTCCACTAGGAGACACCGTATCCTTCAAAACCTCATACCCTAGATCCTTCTTTAAAAGGTTGAAAATGCTGAATTGCAAATGCAGTGCAGTGTTGTCAATAAGTCTTTGAAGGACAATCTTCCAGTATGCTGTTAGTCTCACTTTCAAGTCAAAAGCTTGCGGAAGTAAAGTTGTGTACAGGGTCAGATGACTAACCTGAACATTCCCAAAACCATTAATGACTATCGGGGAAGAACGTGCTTTAACTTTTTCCACCAAACAATTCTGGCTGGCAATCAGTTTATTATACTCAATTGTGTATTCAGGATTGCAAGAGTAATCAGTTAGCTTCTCCATTTCTACAACCTCTTGCATATATTTCATAGAATTTTCCCTCATCTTAGCAATAATCTTCTGCCAAGCAAGTCTCATAGATGTATGAAGTAGGTGATAATGTTCTGAGTGATGTTTCAGTATAGTTACCCCCACATCCTCAAGATAGTCCCACACCTTGTCAATGAACTTAATTGGTATGCTTGAAATGGATTCCACTTTACTGTGTAAACGTGTAAGAAAAACAGTGCGTGGCATGAAGTTTGGAAGTCCAATCCGCTTGGTTTCTTCTAGCACCTTAATTTCTTCCATCAAAAACTTCTCTTCAGCACTACTTTCAGAACCCTGGCGGAGATCATTAGAGTACTGATCCAGCATTTCAACAAGGCGAGCAGTGCAATGCATTTGTTTGTCATCAGGGTACTTGTCAAATTCTCCCTTCAGAAGAATCTTGCATAGGGACTCTCTTGTCAACCCAATGACATCCATGAATGCAGACATAACTTCAACCGAGGAGGTGAGTTTTCTGGGAAAACTTTCCAGCTTGGAAAGCTGAGAGTCAAGTTTGTCATTGATCTTCTTAACAATCTCAGGCAATATTTGGGAAATACTAGCCGCTTGAAGCTGAACCAACTTCTCTGCCAAAACCGGAATACCAACAATGGACTTGTCAATGTTGGACAAAAGCTTGTGTGTCTTGAACAGTTTGGCTTCTTCTTCACGAGCTTCTTCGTAGGACTCATCTCCAATGCGATTTCTTACACACACATAGCCAAGACCGATGTTCACATCATCAGCCTTTACCTTCTCACACAGTCCCTCCGGGAACATATCAACTTTTGTGACAACAGCAAGAGTCCTCGCTCCCGTTTTGTCAACAGTCTGTCACATTCTAATGGACTCATAGATAGAGAAATCAGCAGTGGCAGATAAAACATTGAGAATAATGCTCTCCTCTGGCTTTATATACTCCATAATAGTATTCACAACCTGGTCATATATATCGAAAGGTTGACCTTGAACAGCCACTCGCGTAATGCCGGGAAGATCGATCATGGTGAGATCAGGAACGTCATTCTTCTTCACGATAAGAGTTAATGGGGTGTTCGAAATTCCTTTCCCACAGCCGGCAAGTTCATCTGTCGCAGCACAAATGGCTTCAGAGACGTGAGCCTCATCCGTGGGCACATGTTTGCCATTATACTCCAGCGCCAACTCTGGTTTGGGAAGTGAGTGGTTTTGGAGCCTCATGACCAAGGGTACCCTTGTGCAGATACCTTGTCCACGGGGCAAGCTGATTCCAGCCAGAGATTCTAAGACACTGGACTTTCCAGAAGATTGGTCACCAACTACCACTATGGTTGGAAGCTGTATCCCTTCTTTGGTGATGTTTAGGCGCCTCAGGTTCTCAAGAGCGTCAAGGATCGGACGTATGCGCTGATTGTAAGAAGACACCATAGGTGCAACATTTTTAACGTCGTATAGCTCAGTTTTTGGTGTAGAATGATCGAAAACAGAGGCGAGGGTTCCTTCTGCCATTTCCAAGTAAGGGTAAGGTAACGAATTTGAACGAGACTGAGTGGAGCAAGAGTCAGGAGGAATGTGGTGTTGGTAAGAGTGGAGATCCTTGTACTTAATTGTATCTACAACATATTAGGGAATGTGGTAACGATTATATGACAACTGCAAGTGGGGATAAACATTACAGAATTGAATCAAGGCGCAGTAAGCGAGAGAAGCGCAAAACTTGGAAGTTATTGATCAAAGATAAGGGAAACATTTACCCGTTAGTAACTGCAATGTGTGTTTTATATATAATAATTTGTAACTGTATTAAGGGTATTCTGGTATTCTTGAAAGTTCTTCCCTTCCCCTGTTACTTCTCCTTAACTTCCATTATAATTTTTTAACCTCTGTAACTCTGCCATGTTTTAGTAATAAATACATAAATTTATCTCTATTTAGCAATCCGTCCTGCATCTCACTTTTTCTGTGGTATAACATTTTGCTGCTTTCAGAATGATAATAACAAAGTTTATTACTTTGGGAAATAGGTTATTTAATTTGTTGTTTTAAAATAATTTTTTTTATAAATTAAACTTTTTAAATGGTTTCTTAATTTAATTTAATATTTATTTATTTTTTAATTTATATTTAAAAAAATTACATCATGTTTTGAAAATCCAAAAATGAAATATATGGTTTGATAAGTATTGTGTAATTTATAACAAAACCAATTATCTAAGATGGTTCATAAATATTTAACCATTTTTCTAAAAATTTAATAATGATGCATTTTTATTATTTTTTAATAATGATATTAATTAAGTTCTTTACCACAGGCCTTGAAATTTTTAATCATCGAGACGCCAGAGGAAGCAAGAGTGCTCCTCGCACATGCATATAACCTTCCATTTTCACGAGATATCATTAATATCTTCTTCAGCTTTTAGTTTTCATGTTAATTATATCAGTTTTTCTATTGCTTCTGTTTTTTAGTTTTGTTCAGCTTTTCTGCATGAAGCTTGGAAGCATTGGAACAAGATGGTGATCGCATGGCTTACTCGCTCCATATCAGCAATATCAAACAATCAATTACGTGGATGGATTCAGACATTTGGAGTGATCTTCTCCAAAGATTTTCTCGTACTTGTGTTTCATGCACTTGTGGATTAATCATTAAGATTCAGAAACAAGAACGTGATGATGATTGTGTGATTTTCTTAGGCTGTCTCAACGAAGAATTCTCACAAGGTAGATCTCAAATCATGCTTATGAAACCCATGCCAGTCTTGATTAAAGCTTTTTCCTTACAAGAAACTTGTTCCCAATAATCCGTAGTAGTTGGTAGGAATTGAGATTAAGTTAATTTAAATATTCATTTTCTAATTCTTTAAAACGTCTTTTAATAATGAAATTGTTACGAAATTTCAGTTTAGAGATCAGACAATACATAATATGAAAAATATTTTAGCATCCATAATGATATTACGTCTTCTTATTTAGTGATTAAGGATTCAAACAGTTGTTAATTTAAATATATTTTTGAATAAATTAAAATATTACTTTAAAATGTTAATTTCTAAATTAATAATGTTATGATATAATTGATTAATTAATAAATTTATTGTTATTATTTTAAAATATTCTATAAATTTACAATTGAAAAAAAAGGAAACTTAATTAATGATCTAGAGTAACATTTATCTAAAAATGTTACAATAACATTATTATTGTATTACTTATGTTAACACTTTTTTAACGAGTATTATTAGAGATGACAAGAAAAAGTCAAAACCCGCTAAATTTGATGGTCCAATAAACTCATTCGACAATTTGTTTATTGAAAAAAATTTGAACTTACACTACAGCACTTCCTATTAATACAGTACGATAATTCAACCAAGATTTGATACAATTTCACTAATGTTGGATACAATTTGACTAAGGTCTAAATTAGTTTGAATGACAACCATTTTAATCCTTTTTAGTCTAAAATCAATTGACCAACTTGACATCGTTTGGTTTCATGTAAAAAATAAAAAATTTAACTCACTTTAATATGATATTAAACTTTCAATGATAGAAAAAAAAAACAGACAAAAGATTGGATTGAATGATAAAGTTTAACTCATTTTCAATTAACATACCATGTTAAACTTTCAATGATAGATAAAAACAGAAACGGATTAGATTAAATGATAAAGTTCAACTCATTTTCCATTAACATATCAATCCTATGCGATTCATTTTTGACAAACTAATATCAGTTGAAACTTAAAAGGGAAATTAATTAACTCATTTTAAAACACCTAAGTATGACTATAGGTATATATACATACGATAACATTTTTAATAAATGTAACAAAAATAAATGTTATTAAAACTAATTAACAGTAACATAATTCTTACATAATATCACTATTTAATTACATACAAATTTAGTCCGCACATAATTTCTTACCTATAAAATTTATAAATAATTACTTACAGTTGAAGTCTATAAATTACCCGTTGACAATATCTATAAATAATAACAACTTTTTATAATTTTATATCTAATTCTTATTTTTACAATTTTATAATTTTACAGTTTAAACTTCTACAATTTTAAGTTGAGTCAAGTTGGATTTTGCAATTAATTCCAAACTCAGTAGATTAACTTATATTTTTTCCTTCCTTTCGAACTTATATCAAACAGGTCCATGGACATTGAATCATCTCACTCTTAAAGATTATTACAGTGGTTTACTCTGGGATGCAATGCTTTCAATCACGCGCCATTTTGTTTTGTTTTGTGCATATTTGTTATGTAAATCCCAACTATATAGAACATGGTCGTATATTTTTTTTCAAAGTTTACTATAACCACAGTTGTTTACCCCTTGTAGAATCAAGCTTTATTTTTTTTCCTTTTGTAATTAAAATGGCATACATTTATCTCTCTCCTGTTACCATGTAATGCTAATAATGCTAATGAAGTTGAAATTATCAATTGCATGAAACAAGACAACAATAATTCCTGTTGGGCCACATCAACTCCGTGAAGCAAGAAATTTGTTGAAACAAATTTATGGAAGGTTGGTTCTGGGGTTAAAAAAGAAGCAAGAAATGATTCTAAATGTACCAAGACAACGTATGATTCATTCCTCCAACATTTGACGGTGAATACTCTTGAAAACAAACAAAAAAAAAATGCAACATTTGGTAGATCAAGTCAGTCATTTTGCAGGAAAGCACTTTAGGAAGAACAAGGATAAAACGTCAACACATTCATTGAGGTCCTAATCACACATTCATTATCCTAAACGACACCACACACAAAGCTAAAAAACTAGAGAATACACCAACACAAAACCCATACATCTACCACTTATGGGACACTTGCTCTAAAACCTTAGATGCAACCTTAACATGGTCATAAACATCAAAAAACACATTCCTAATTCTGATTACCATAGGTAGAAATTTTGTCAATTATGCTAGCCACCACTTCCTTACTTTCCTTGAGAATCTTAATGCTCCTATTGAGATTGTCACGCTTCACAGCAACTGAAGGAGTTTCCTCAAACAATCTCTCTATTCCACCTCCACTAGGAGACACCATATCCTTCAAAACCTCATATCCTAGATCCTTGTTCAAAAGGTTGAAAATGCTGAATTGCAAATGCAGTGCAGTGTTGTCAATAAGCCTCTGAAGCACAATCTTCCAGTATGCTGTTAGTCTCACTTTCAAGTCAAAAGCTTGCGGAAGTAAAGTTGTGTACAGGGTCAGATGACTAACCTGAACATTCCCAAAACCATTAATAACTATCGAGGAAGAACGTGCTTGAAGTCTTTCCACCAAATAATTCTGGCTGGCAATCAGTTTATTATACTCAATTGTGTATTCAGGATTGCAAGTGTAATCGGTTAGCTTCTCCATTTCTACAACCTCCTGCATATATTTCATAGAATTTTCCCTCATCTTAGCAATGAGCTTCTGCCAAGCTAGTCTTAAAGATGTCTGAAGTTGGTGATAATGTTCTGAGTGATGTTTCAGGATAGTTACCCCCACATCCTCCAGATAGTCCCACACCTTGTCAATGAACTTAATTGGTATGCTTGAAATGGATTCCACTTTACTGTGTAAACGTGTAAGAAAAACAGTGCGTGGCATGAAATTTGGAAGTCCAATCCGCTTGGTTTCTTCTAGCACCTTAATTTCTTCCATCAAAAACTTCTCTTCAGCACTACTTTCAGAACCCTGGCGGAGATCATTAGAGTACTGATCCAGCATTTCAACAAGGCGAGCAGTGCAATGCATTTGTTTGTCATCAGGGTACTTGTCAAATTCTCCCTTCAGAAGAATCTTGCATAGGGACTCTCTTGTCAACCCAATGACATCCATGAATGCAGACATAACTTCAACCGAGGAGGTGAGTTTTCTGGGAAAACTTTCCAGCTTGGAAAGCTGAGAGTCAAGTTTGTCATTGATCTTCTTAACAATCTCAGGCAATATTTTGGAAATACTAGCCGCTTGAAGCTGAACCAACTTCTCTGCCAAAACCGGAATACCAACAATGGACTTGTCAATGTTGGACAAAAGCTTGTGTGTCTTGAACAGTTTGGCTTCTTCTTCACGAGCTTCTTCGTAGGACTCATCTCCAATGCGATTTCTTACACACACATAGCCAAGACCGATGTTCACATCATCAGCATTTACCTTCTCACACAGTCCCTCCGGGAACATATCAACTTTTGTGACAACAGCAAGAGTCCTCGCTCCCGTTTTGTCAACACTCTGTGACATCCTAATGGACTCACAAGTTGAGAAATCAACAGCGGCAGATAAAACATTGAGAATAATGCTCTCCTCAGGCTTTATATACTCCATAATAATATTCACAACCTGGTTATATATATCCAAAGGTTGACCTTGAACAGGCACTCGCGTAATGCCGGGAAGATCGATCATGGTGAGATCAGGAACGCCGTTCTTCTTCACGATAAGAGTTAATGGGGTGTTCGAAATTCCTTTCCCACAGCCGGCAAGTTCATCTGTCGCAGCACAAATGGCTTCAGAGACGTGAGCCTCATCCGTGGGCACATGTTTGTCATTATACTCCAGCTCCAACACTTGTTTGGGAAGTGAGTGGTTTTGGAGCCTCATGACCAAGGGTACCCTTGTGCAGATACCTTGTCCACGGGGCAAGCTGATTCCAGCCAGAGATTCTAAGACACTGGACTTTCCAGAAGATTGGTCACCAACTACCACTATGGTTGGAAGCTGTATCCCTTCTTTGGTGATGTTTAGGCGCCTCAGGTTCTCAAGAGCGTCAAGGATCGGACGTATGCGCTGATTGTAAGATGATACCATAGGTGCAACATTTTTAACGTCGTATGGCTCAGTTTTTGGGGTGGTATCAAACAAAACAGAGGCAAGGGTTCCCATTTCCATGTGAGGGTAAGGTAACGAATTGGAACAAGACTGAACCTGAGGGGAGCAAGAGTGAGGAGCAATGTTGTGTTGGTAAGAGTGGAGCTCCTTATAGAATATTTCTGCAAAAATACTGCTTAATATTACTACCAACCTAAAGACAAAGTTAATTATATCTACAACACATTACGGAATAATAACTTTCAGAAATAGGTTATTTTAATTTGATGTTTCAAAATAATTTTTTTAAGTATTAAACTTTTTAAGTGGTTTTTTATTTTAATTTAATATTTATATCTCTTTTAATTTATACTTTTAAAAAATACATCATTTTATGAAATTACAAATATAAAATATACTGTTTGATAAGTATTGTGCAATTTATAAGGAAACAAAATTACCTAACTTAAGATAGTTGATAAATATCTAACCATTTTTTAAATTTAATAATGATGTATTTTTTATCTAAACAATTTTATTGTTTTTTAATATTTTATTTTATTATATTAGTTAAAATCCTTTACCAAGTTTTTTATTTTTATCATTATTGATTTAATTCAAACAATGTTTCTTATTTACTATATTTATTTATTTATTTATTCATATACGTGACTGTGACTTGGACTTAATCCCAACAAATGTGAAGGATGTTTTCGAAGGAAAATATCTTTCTCTGTATGGTAAAATTACTGGCAGAGTTTGTAAAGAGTGTTTATGTTGATTTGAATTTGAGGTGACAGAAGGGTGGCACAACAGGCATGCCTATCATTCTCACCAGAGTTTCAGTCTTTCCTCACACGCTATAATCCCTTGCCAGTGCCCAGTGGCCCAGTGGCCCAGTGTCCACTATACATTGTAAATTACTTTTACCTTTCAGCAACATGACAAAATAGAAGTCACCTACTATTTTTTTTTTTTTTATACTTGTTATTTTCTTCCAGTTTTTAAAATAGACAATAATACATAAATAATATTTTTTTATAATATTTAAATATCATTTATATATTATTTTTATTGATTTATAATCATGTTTATAATTATTATTAATTATAAAATAATTTTAAATCAATTATAAAATGATAAGTAAATAATGTTTAAATCTTATAAAAGAAATATTATTTAAGTGTATTATTTTTTAAAATATATATATACTCATTAAGTATCTATTTTTTACTAATATTATATAATATATTTAGTATTTAACAAGATACTTTGCATAAAGTAAAAAATATAATTAGATAATAGTATTCGCAGTATATATATATATATATATAATCATTTAAATAAAGAGAAATAAAAATAAAATAAAAGTTTACTTTTAAAAGAGTAGATGTTTATCTTAATTTCGCTATTATTATTGTTTTGAGTTAATTTATTAAGAGCTTAAGGCATTTTACCTTTTCGTTGCGAAGCTGTACCACTGTACCAACTACTTCTTAGCTAAGTAGACCACAACAATTGGCAGTACGGATTCCAAAGATAAATTAAAAATAATGTAATGCTTCTTACCGAAGGAGTCAACACTCATTGGCCAAGTAAAGCTCAAAATCCACTCCTCTCAACTTTTTGTCTAAACTTTCTATTTAAATAAAAAGCTGAAAGCACATTTAAGACAATATATATTTAACAATTATGATAAATTAAATTTTTCTTAATATATTTTGTAATAAAACTTCTAAATTAAATATCATGAATTTATTTTTCAGTAGATCTAATTATACGTTTACTTTTAGTCTTTATAAACTGTACAATTTTATATTAAATGGTTAATGCCCTGGATTCAAGAATAAATTATTTGAAAACTGACTCTTGAAACAAAAGGGTGTTGATCATTCACCTCTCTATTATTTTTATTTATTTCAAAAATATTTTATACTTCTTTATTATTATTTTTTATTCTAAAAATAACTTATATATCTCCACTATTATTAACAATCTTTCTCTTTCTTTCTCTGCATTAATGGAGCATTTATATGACTCATTAATGGCTCAGATTTGAACTTGTGATATATTCCGTTAAATAAGTTTGATTCATTTTTATTTTTGTTGTTCAATATATTTTTTTTCTTCAAATTACTTAATAAATGGTAAAATTTTGTTCTAAATTTCTAGAAAAATGTTTATATATGTGTGTATTTTTTTTTACATTTAATATCTATAATTTTTAACATTATATTATGTTTTAACTTACCGACATGTTCAACTCAAATAACTTGAATAAAATATTTAATTTATTAGATAAATAATATAAAAATATTATTAAATACTTAAAATATAAAAGAAAAGTTATTTGTTAAAATTTTGGAATTTATTTAGTTTTTTTGTTATTATAAAGTTAGTATATAATAGTAATAATATATTATTATTTACTATTAATATAAAATAGAAGTGGTAGAAACACTAATGAAGTTTTCTTTGAATTTTATATTTTCAAATCTAAATCATGTGAATGTTCAATTAATATAGAGAGAGAAAAAGAAAGATTGTTAAAGATAGTGAGGAGGTGTAGGATATTTTTGGAATAAAAGAAAATAGTGGAGAAGTGTAGAATATTTTTTAAAATAAATGAAAATAGTGAGGAGGTGGAAGGAGCAACACTCAAAATAAATTATTTTCGGCTTGTACATACCCGACCTATGTACACGTCCCGTAGAAAAAAAAACTTAATTTCTTAATCAAAATTGAACAGTTTTTTTAGAAAACAGACATTCAATGTATATAATATTTGTGGCATCACTTTGTGAGAGATAGTGATTCATTATTATTATCACAATAATCATATTTTCAACTACAAGCAATTATATTCTTTTAATTTTATAAAAAGTTTTAATGACAAAAAAAGTGAAGTTTAATCTCTTAGTCCCATTAAAAAAAACATGTTATGTTAGGATAGCATTTTTAATTCAAGAACTTGAATCAATCCAATTCCCTAAGCACAATAACCCAATTTCATTAAAAAAATTTACATTGTCCAACATTCTGACCAAGGTCTAATATAGGTCTGATATAGTCTGTTAAAGTCTAATACAATTCGATCAAAATCTAAAACAATCCGGAACACATTCAATTTCCATTAGTATTGTGAAACTTAATTTAGTATCACATCGCTTATTACTGTGAGATGAGATGTTATTATCTATTTAGTTATATAAACAACTCTCTCTAAAGTTTGAAAAACACACTAAAATAAATATACTTCTAGTAAGTAGGCGTACAATTATACACCGAACTACGTTATGCTATGTGGCTATAACTTTGTCTGATCTTCCACATCAGAAAAAAATTTTGGTTTCGAATCTCGATTTAGAGAAGTCGTTGTGACTTTTGGTTCTTCAATGAATAAAATAAAGAAAGAAATAGTCATAAATAAAGGTCGAGACAGATCAAAGTCTAGAGAAAGATCACAAACAAAAGTCTAGACCACCAACAAAAGTTTGGAATAATGAAATTGCAAATAAACTATTATGTAGTTTAGATAGTTCCATTGACTCGTGGATTATGGACTCAAATACACCATTTCATACTACACATTTCTCGTAACTATTATCTAATTACGTTTTTGGAAAACTTGAGAATGTTTACCTTGCATATAGAAAATCTCTTAATATTATAAAGAGAGGTGATAATAGAGAAACTTAGTATATATGTGACAATTGGATGACGAGAAATATTACACCACTTTTGGATATGGACATTAGAAGGTAATGAAATGTAATCTTGTTATTGTTGATGGGTAGAAGTAAATACCTCTTTACATGATTGCATATGAGAATGCGATACCCATTACAAAAGTTTGACAATAATTATTCTTTATAGCATAAAGACTTCGACATAAGAGTGAGAATATCAAAAGATAAAATACTTAACGTGAAATATGTTGACGTTGGGTCTTGTAATCATTATATCTTTAGAAAGTAGAAAAAAATAAACTTCTTCAAAATTGGTTAGATTTCTAAAGTTTAAAGACTAAAATTTGATGCATATAGATGTTTGAAACCAGCTCTAGGGAAATCCCTTAACGATTCACAATATTTTGTAACATTAATTGATTATTCTATAAAAAATATATGAATATACTAATTTAAGAATAAATTTGATTTCTTCTTCCACACCCTATCTGCTTATGCTATTTACACCCTTATGTTATTTACACATGCCCAGTACCTAAATTTATGTTTGTTTGCATCAAGGCATATAATACTCAAGACAGAAGCATTATTGAGAAAATTCATAAAATAAAGTAATAAAATATTAAAATATATGAAAAATAAATACATAATTAATTAATGTTTTAAATAATAACAAATGAATTCACAAAATATGATCGATTATGTGACACATAAATTTTTTTAAAACATTTATATTACATAACCAAATAAATAAATAAATAAATATATATATATATATATATATATTTGTTTATTAATTATTAATATTTTATCAATATATGTTTTTAATATTACAATAAAATAAATAATTAAAGTAAAAATAAAATAAAATAATTTAAAGATGTTACATGCGAAAAGGAATTATTGTAAATTATACTATAGTAACACATATGTTTGATTTCATCATAGTCAATTATGCCTTTAGTTTTCTTTATAATAAAGTAAATAATTAATATGATATTATTAATATAAAAATATAATAGAAAATAAAATAATTTTAATCATATTTATAGTAAATTTTTCATTCAAATTTATTTACTTTTTCTGAATATAAATAACCTTATTTATTTTTTCATTTCTAACTTAATCTAGTTCAAACAAAGGTAAAATGCCTTAAGCAACCAAACCTATGAAGTATGAGGAGAGAAGGAGTAGGTCAAAGTTATATTTAGAATCTTGAACACCTTATTCTCCCTTATATTTAATTGGTTAATTATTTGAAGATAAAACTGAATCAGATTTGCGAATACTTCTTAACTAAGGAGACCACAACAAATTGCAGTACGGATTGCAAAGATAAAATTAAAAATAATGTCTGCTTCTTACCTAAGGTTTCAACACTCATTGGCCAAGGAAAGCTCCTCTCAACTTCTTTTTGTCTAAACTTTCTGTTCGAATCTGAAAGCTGAAAGCTGAAAGCACATTTAAGACAATATATGTTTAACAATTATGATAAATTGAATTTTTTTAATATATTTTATAATAAAACCTCTAAATTAAATATCATTAATTTATTTTTCAGTAGATCTAATTATAAGTTTACTTTTAGTCTTTATAAACTGTACAATTTTATATTAAATGGTTAATGCGCTGGATTCATGGTTAAATTATTTGAAAAAATATATATTTTTGGCCTTTGAAGGAAATTAATTTGGGCCTGTACACCGGTTGTAAGGTTCAAGAAAAAACCCTTAAATTTCTTAATTAAAATTGGACAGTTGTTTTAAAAAACAGAATTCAATATATATAATAATTGTTGATATAGTTATTCACTGTTATTATCACAATAATCATATTTTCAACAACAAATGGTTATATT
Source organism: Vigna reflexopilosa (assembly GCA_027742785.1). Taxonomy (NCBI): domain Eukaryota; kingdom Viridiplantae; phylum Streptophyta; class Magnoliopsida; order Fabales; family Fabaceae; genus Vigna; species Vigna reflexopilosa. Next base: position 31,307,673 of record CM050926.1, on the reverse strand, counting down.
TTCTTAATTATAAGAAGTTTTAATTAGGAATAGAAAAAAAAAGGCAAATTTAATTTGATAGTCCAAAAAAAAAACTGGTTGAGATAACATTTTCAATTCAGGAGCTCGAATCAATCTAACTCGCCAAACATGACAATCTGATTTCATTAAAAAAAAATTGAACATGGGTCGCAAGGTTTGATATAACTTGATCAAGATTTGAAACAATTCGGAGGAAGTTCTTTTCTAGTAGTATTGTAAAGTTTAATTTAGTCCCACATTGCTGACTAAGGTGAAATATTGTTTTCTATTTAGCTATATAAACAACCTTATGTAAAACTTGAAAGAAATACTAAAATAAACATACTTTCCAGTATAGTGTGAATGTAGACATTTGAATACTGAACCACATTAAATTCCTTGTTTGATCAAAAGAAAAACTTAATATCTATAAGACATTTGGATGATAAGGAGAATGAAACTCTTGATCTCAAAAGGTAAAATACCTAACTTGAAGTATTTTGACTGTGTGAGCCTTATAAATATTGTATATTTGGAAAACAACTACTCTAGTGAAATCCCTTAGCAGGTCACAATATTATGTAACCTTCATGGATGATTCTTTAAGAAAGGTATGGGTTACTTTTTTAAGAATAAATTTGATGTCTTTTTGTGTTTAAAAGGTGAAAAAATGAGGATGAAACTGAAACAGGTTTAAAACTTAAATGTTTGAAGTATGATAATGGTGGAGAATATGACAATAATCAATTCAATGAGTTTTGTTCAAAGGATGAGATCAGAATGATCTAGACAATTCTAGGAACACCAGAACAAAACAATGTAGTAGAAAGAATGAACAAACACTTTAAATAAGAAAGCAAAATGTATGAGAATCCATTCATGACTACCCAAGATATTTTAGGTAAAGGCAATAAACACAACCACCTATTTCATAAATAGAGGACCATAAGTTCCTTTAGATTATAAGTTATATATGCGGTGTGGTTTGGAAATAAGGTAAGTCTTTCATACTTAAAAGTCTTTGATTGTGCTTAATATATTCTATTAGACTCTAATAGTAGAGATAAACTAGATCCTAAGGCAAAACGATGTTATTTCATTAGTTGTGGATCTCACATATATGACTATATGTTTTGGGATGACCAAAATAAGAAATTTGTCATAAGTATAATTTTTACTTTTAATGAAAACATTTTTTATAAAGACAAGACTGCAAAATCGATAAATGCATAACTATAGCAAGTATCATTATAAGAAATTTCAGAAAGTGATGTAGTCAACCGAGGGCAAAATATAGAGGTAGAGCTTGAGTCAGAAGCTGAACACATAGTAAAGTCAGAAACTTCTGAAGTCATGATTAAAAGATCTAGTAGAATAATTGTAGCACTCCACAAAGGTATTCTCTTTCATTACACTACTTGTTGTTAACTAATGGTGGTGAGCCAAAGCATTTTACTGAGGCTATGCAGGGAGATGAATATGTTAAGTGGAAACTAGCAATGAAATATGAGATAAAATCTCTTCAGAAGAATAAAACATGGTATTTAACTAAGCTACCAAAAGGAAAAAAGGTTTCCATAATAGGTGGGTTCTATAGGTTAAAAGAAACATAAAAACGACAATAAAAGATATAATGTTAAACTCGTAGTAAAAAGGTTCCAATGCAAAACATGTGGATTTATAGGTTAAAAGAAGAATCAGATGACAATAGAAGATAGAAGGCTAGACCCATAGTAAAAGGGTTCCAACAAAAGCAAGGTATTAACTTCATAGAAATTTGTTCTCTTGTTGTCAAGATGACTACCATTAGAGTTATCTTGTTGTCAAGATGACTACCATCAGAATTATCTTGAATATAATAGTTTTAGAAAATCTTCATATAGTAGTTATATGTCAAATTGCATTCCTACATGAGGATCTCGAGGAGAAGATCTTTATGACATAACTAGAAGGTTTTGAAGCTTAAAATAGAGAGAATATTTTATGCAAGCTTCATAAAAGCTTGTATGGATTGAAACAAATACTAAGACAATGGTACATGAAGTTTAATAAGTTTGTGAAAAACTCGAAATTTCATAGATGTGAAGAAGATAATTGTTGTTATGTGAAGAAATGTGTCATTCTTGCTTTACATGTTATTGTAAGAGCTATATGGCAAAAATTAGCAGGTTGAGAAAACAATTTTCATAAAATTTTGAAATGGAGGATTTGGGTCCAGCAAAACAAATTCTTGGTATAAGAATCTCTAGAGATAGATCTAAAGGTATTTTGAACTTATCTCAAGAGAAATATATAGAAAAATTGCTTAGCAGATTCAATGTTCAAAATGTTATAACCAGGAATATACCTTTGGAAACTTAGTTAAAGTTTTCAAAAAGGCAATCTTTTCAGACAGATGAAGAAGAAAGTTATATGTCTAAAGTTCCATATGCATCTATAGTAAGGAGTTTGATGTATATTGTGGTTTGCACCAATATGACATAGCACATGCAGTGGGAGTTAGGTAGTTTTCTATGAAATCCCGAAAGGGAGTATTAGGAAGGTGTGAAGTGGATATTGAGATATTTGAAGGGCATTTAAAAAATACATTTGTCTTTTAGAAGAAGTAATCTCACTTTATAAGGATTGTATGATGCAAACTTGGGAAGAGACCTGCATGATAGAAAGAACACAACATGTTATATTTTTACATTGGGTTATATAACTATCAGTTGGAAGTCTAAACTTCAAGGAATAGTCTTCCTCTCAACCACTGAAGCTAAGTATGTGGTTATCTCAGAAGTGAAGGGGATGATATGATTGAAACCTTCTAAAAGAATTAGGGAAAAAGAAAGATGACCCTTTATTGTCCAATGATAGTCAAAGTGCTATATATCTTACTAAAAATCAAATTCTTGGTTCTAGATGCAAGAACATTGAATTGAAGTATTACTTTATCAAACACTTGATAAATGATGAAGACTTATCTTTATTAAAGATTTCTGGAGCAGAGAATTTAACTGATATGTTGAAGCTTTGTATTGCCTCAACTGACATTCGAGAATAATTGATGATGAAGACAACTACACAAGGTCATAATATAAATCAAGCTCCAAGTGGGAAAATTGTTAGTATTATGGAGCTCAATTTAATCTTATATTGTTTAATAATGTGAGATGTTGTTTTCTATATAGGTATATAAACAACCCTATGTAAAACTTGAAAGATACACCAAAATAAAACTTGAAAGACATTTATAAGTTGAACCATGTAAACTTCTTGTGTCGTTTATTTATTTTTCTTCCTTTATTGTCTTATTCCTGATAATTTCAATCCGATAGCTTGACATTAGTCTGTTTTCATGTAAGAAATCAAAAATTTTAATATGTTTTCATGTGATATTATACTTTTGATGATAAAAGAAAAGACCAGTCTACTAACCCGATAGGAGATTAGATCAAATTATAAAGTTTAACTCATTTTGAATTGAGAGACCAGTTCGACCGCATCCATTTTTTATAAACCAATACCGACTAAATTTAAATAGACCGAATTGATTCATTTTGTCATCTTAATTCGAATAAAAAATATCAATAATTAAATAATTTATTATATTTTTATTTATCCTTAAACAAATTCTTAAAAGTTTTACTTACTCAATAATAATAAGAAAGTTTTCCTTAACTGAACCGATGTATTTTGTGAAGACCTCATACTTTACAAAAACTTCTTCAACATTACGTGCTGATATAGATCAATCTAAAATCTAATGCGAGGTATCAAATCACTAATATAAAATAAAATTTTAATCCGTTGTAATTTAATAAAACAATACCCATTAATAATTATTTTGTTTTAAATAGGTCGAGCTAAAACATATTTTGAATTATCTAAATTATATATTTTTATTTAAAATAACATTTATAGAAATTTGGACCAAATTTATATTTTTGAGAAAGTTTTGTTGAGTGTGATCTGGTATATTTGTACTCATAATTATATGCTTAATTTATAGTTAATGGACAAATGATTACAAGCACAGTGGCCTCATCATAAAAGAAGAAAAGTTAAAAAAAAAAAAAACAAAAAACAAAAAAAAACTTATAACCATGGATGAGTAAATACAGATAAACAGCACTAAGGAACGCCACGTTGCTTTGCAAGACCTGCCAAGTCATCTCGAAGAATATCAACAATGGCAGATGGAGGGTCCGAAAATCGCTTCCCACCCGCTTCCAAAGAGTGGGAGTGTCCCAAGTGCGCCAAGCGATCAGCCGCACGATTAGATTCTCTAAACACGTGGGAGAACTCCACCAACCAATCCTTCCGAACAAGCTCGTTGATCTCCTGAACCACCGCAAACGCTGGGTCGTTACCCACTGGACAGTGTCTAACGAGACCAAGGGCATGGCTCGAATCAATATCCACCTTCACCTTCTTACAACCAAGATCCCACGCTAACTTCAGACCGTGAACAACCCCCCACAACTCTGCTAACGTCACTGATGTGGGCCCCAAATTAACACCGAAGCCACCTAGAAAACATCCTGCGGAATCTCGAACTAGACCCCCGCACGCACCTCTGCTACACCCTGTTCGACGGTTCTCAAACACCGACCCATCCGTGTTCAGACAAACCCACCCACTGGGTGGACATCTCCATGTACACCATATAGGAACCTTAACCTCAGAATTTGAGGTATTATTCGGATTGGGATCATCTCTTAGATACCCTCCCAACTCCTGCTTCTTGTACTCAAACTCCTCTATCTCTGCTAATTGATTATTCTCTAGCCACTCTATGGTTTCTTCCACTGCCTCTTCGATCCTTCTCGCTCTCTCCCTCATTTCATAAGCGAAATTCTCAAGTGCGTTCTTCGCCTTCATCTTCCTCTTCCCCACCTCATCCTCTGCCTTATACTTCTTTGAATCCCTCACCATTTTTCTGATCTCTTCCGGGTTCAACCTTCCTTGCTTGTTATTGATCACTATCTTCTTCTTTAGCCCCGTGGCTTTATCTTCCTCCGTCACCTCCACAATGCCATCTGCGTCCACGTCAAAGCTAACGTTGATTTGTGGGACTCCCTTTAGCGATGGCTCGAACCCATGGAGGACAAACTTGCCGAGAAAGAAGTTGTCTTTTACCATGCCTCGTTCTCCCTCAAACACTTTGATCGTGACGCTTTTCTGATTGTCGTACAAGGTCGAACAAACCCTCTCCTTCTTGGTGGGGATCATGGTGTTCTTGGGGATTAACACTAACATGGCACCACCAGCACCCTCAATTCCGAGACTAAGTGGCATCACGTCCAATAACAACAATTCCTCCACCTTTTTATCTCCTTCACCGCTCAAAATTGCTGCCTGAACTGCAGCACCATACGCCACGGCCTCGTCAGGGTTGATGCTTTTGCAAAGCTCTTTGATGTTACCGTTGACGCTGAACATGTCCTTCAGAAGTTGCTGTACCTTTGGAATTCTAGTGGACCCACCGACAAGAACGATCTCATGAACTTGGCTCTTGTCAACCTTGGCCTCAACCAGGCACTTTTCCACTGTCTCCTTACACTTAATGAACAAGTCTTTGTTCAGTTCCTCGAACAAGGCCCTCGTAACAGAGGCATAAAGATCAATCCCTTCATATAAAGAATCAAGCTCTATCATGGTCTGGGAAGTCGAAGACAGAATCCTCTTAGCTTTCTCGCATGCTGACCTTAATCTTACCAAAGATTTCGCGTTCCCACTAATATCCTTCCCGTATTTCTCTCTAAAGACATTCACAAGATGGTTCACCAATTTGTTATCAAAATCCACACCACCCAAATGAGTATCTCCCACCGTGGCCTTAACCTTAAACATCCCTTCATCAATTGTCACCAAGGAAACATCAAATGTTCCACCTCCGAGATCAAACACAAGGACGTTCTGATCACCCTCTCTGAATCCTTTCCTGTCCAATCCATACGCAATAGCAGCTGCGGTTGGCTCGTTGATGATCCTCAACACATTCAAACCAGCGATTTTCCCAGCATCCTTTGTGGCTTGTCTCTGCGCGTTGCTGAAGTAAGCAGGGACAGTGATAACTGCTTCCCTTACTGCGTGACCCAAATAGGATTCCGCGACCTCCTTCATCTTAAACAGCACCATGGAAGATATCTCTTCTGCTGCAAGGTGCTTCTCTTCGCCTTTGTAGGTGATCGCAATCATCGGTTTGTCTCTGGTCCCAGGGACAACCTTAAAGGGCCAGAGCTTCATGTCTTGCTGAACAGACATGTCGGAGAATCTGCGACCGATCAAACGTTTGGCATCGAAGACAGTGTTGTGAGGGTTCTTGAATCGCTGATTCATGGCATCATCGCCCAACAACCTCTGAGTGTCGGTGAAGGCAACGTAGGAAGGGGTAGTGCGGTTGCCTTGGTCGTTGGAAATGACTTGGACACGGCTGTCTTGCCACACTGCTACGCAGCTATAGGTTGTGCCCAAGTCAATGCCAATGGGTTTGACTTTTTTGGTAGCCATGGCAAAGCTTAGCAGTTGAGAGAAGAGAGTAGGTAAACACAGAAAGAAGATTATTTGAACGGCAAGTGTGTAGGTATAGGTATAAGAATCTGATAGTTGAATTTCAAAAACCTTGATTTCAGAATTTCGGAACCTGCTTGGAAAGCAATTTTAAGAAAACTGTGCTAGAGAGAAGGAGGTTTCCGAAAAAGAGAAGGCCCTTTTAGAATCAGAGGCAATGGTTATACGATAAAGGCTTATCTTATCTATGAAAGATTAAATTGGTAATTCATATCTACGATTAAAATTATTGTTAGTTTCTACTTTTAAAAATATTTTTTTATTTTTGCTAATAGTTTTTATCACATTTTAATCCTAGGAATTAAAAAAATATCACAATGATATGAACTAAAATAAAAAATAATAATATATATAAAAGAAAAAAAAGTTAGTACACAATTTTAGAGAAAATAAATTTGTAATTTAAAAGGAGAATTTATAATCAAACCTTTAACAAAAATATTTTCATCCAATTATTTCGTTATCTTTGGGTGAATATGGTCTATTCGTTAAGAGAGATAAAAGATTAGTCTTATAAAGTGTTTTAAAGATGTTTTGGTAACTTTTTTTTTCACATAATATTATTATTATTATTATTATTTTATTATTATTATTATTATTATATGTCACGAAAAGAGTAGAAAAAGAAAGAAGAAGAGAAAAACATAGAAAAGGAGAATACATACACCACAAGAATACTTAATTCTAGTATTTTCAGGGGTTTTAACCCCAAATAACACCTTTTTTGCAGTTCAGAAAGCCACTGGAAAAACCAGCATTCCAAAATTACTGACGAAACTAACTAGGGTTACGCTGAACCGCCTCTATTTTCAGGAGTTTTCTGGAAAATCGCCGGAACTAATCGGGGTTACGCTGAACCGTCCCTATTTCCAGGGGTTTCTGGAAAACCGCCGGAACTAACAGGGGTTTCCTGCAAAACCGCCAAAAATAACTGCATTTGAATCTGAAACCGCCGAAAATGCTTCTAGATCTTTTTTCTTTATAAAACTGTGGGTTTGAATGATTTGAAGCCTTGCATTGCATATTACTAGTACATACAATAAACTACATACACACATACATATCAGATTTCAAGCTAATGATTTTCTACCTGAGTGGGATATGTAAGACAAACAAACCATAATTATCTTGAAAAGTTCAGTGATAACAAGCAAAACCCTTACTTCTTTTTTTGGTGCATGCTTTTGAACTTTTCAATTTAGAGTTTCTTAATAGTTTTCTTGATAATTTAGCATGTAAAGAATAGCCTCAACGTTCTTCCACATTTACAGTCCCTATGGTTCTATGTTTTTTCTTTATTTTTAGTACATGAAGCTTTACTTTCTCCTGCTTAATATTTTTTAAACGAAAGAAGACACTAAACTTCCATGTGAAATCAATAAACCTGTAAGTGATTTTATTATATCCATGCTATAAGCTTGCAATAGAGTCCCTAACTTTATTCTGGACTTACGAATGCTTATCATCTTGTAAGTGTTTTATACTTTTTATATATCTTGCAACTCTTTTCTATGAGCAGGTTGCCCTGATGCTATCAATCTTTTAAAGCACCTGGAAGGTAGAAATATTTCAAATGATAATTTATGTCAAAATGAATAATCAAACTCAAGTAAACAATCACTTGAGATAGTTTCAGAATGTCAATTATGCACATTAAAACTGTGAAATTGTAAAGCCTTAAACTTTATATCGTGGCATGTCATGTTCTAGGTACAAATTACAAGAGTAGTAACCATTAATAGAAACAAAAATCTAATCATTAAAGTATCATTAGTTATGACTTGTCCAAATTAAGATTAACTTTTGTCTTGAAAGGACAACACTATGTTTTGATGGGAGCAAGGTAATGCAATGCTTAATCAGATACCTAGTTATGATTATACAATTAAAGACAAAGATGTTTAAGGTTTTTCGTTACATCCATCATGTGGCACACTTCCTTGATCAGATACCTACAATATAACATAATAGTTAGTCGGTTATATATTTAAAAAAAGATCATACAAAATTTGTCCCATCATGACTTCTAGCATGGCTTGACTCTGCACCTATCTCGTCATCATCCGCCATGTTGTTGTTAGAGCAATGATGTGCAAATACATCATTAATCATTTCACACATATTATCATTAATTTCAACTCTTCCACCATCTTCTTCGACCATTACTTAAGGAGCTTCAGCCATTACTTGAGGCGCTTCGTCATTTACTCTTCTCTCCCCGTGTAGAAGCCACACTGTATACCCTTTTGGAAAAGGTTTAAAAATTAATTGATCATATACTTCTTCACGACTTTGCCATTTCTTAAAATTGCATTTCTGACATGGACATATTATCTTTCCCCTAACACCACTATTAGTTAATGTGAAGTCCAAGAAGGCATTCAATCCTCTCAAATATTGACTTGTATTTCAAGGCATGCCTATCTATGATTTGTCCATTAAAACGACCTATGTTCATGCCAAGAGGATTAGAAGGTTAGAATGAAATTGTATTTCTAATAGGTTATAAAACTAAGTAGTACTAAGTTTATGGAATTGAAGAATTCAAAACTAAGTAGTTCTCCTACTTAGTTGTGAAATTGTTGCCTGAAGATTGAAAATGATACAAATGAATATTCAATTCTGGTACAAACTAAGTAGTTCTAGTACTGAATTACATAATGAAAATGATACAAATGAATATATATATATATATATCCAAAGACTAGGATGAATCCTCGACAACCCATACAAATTTACGCTCTAAGGAAATTGTTATAAACATTATTACATGTATTTAACTCAATATATTTCGTTTTGCATCTTCAAATAAGAGTGAGTATGACAGATGCATGGTCTTATAATGTACTTAATACACTAAGTCTTTTGGAGATCTCCTGTCATATGTATATATGTGTATGGAAGAGACATGGATGCCTTTGATGTATGATATTCTTTATGCTATTAATGATTCAATATTAATGATATATCTATAATTCAGAACTCCGAATTCCGAACTCAATTAAAAAAATTTAGTAATAACTAGATATAAGTATAGGTATGAATAATATTTAGTTTTTGAAATTGGATACGAAGAATATATATATATATATATATATATATATATATATAATACTTATATTGTTTTTATCTTGTTTAAATTATTAAAGTATTCCTAATTTATTAGGTTATATTTATATATATATATATATATATATATATTATTCTTTTAATCTTTATTTTTTTTTTGTCTTTTTGTTATATATTTTTTCTTCTTTTTTTAATTGTTTGATGTGTTTTATATTTACAAAATCCACCTAATTTTTTATATTATTTTCTTTTTATCACAACCTTTAATTATGCGATTTTTTATATACTTTGTGTAGTTATGTTTAAATTGTATATTTTCAATTTTCCTAGATCAAATAATTTAATACGTTATACAAATCATCGGTGAAAATAGAAATAAGACAAAATTTTATACCTATTAAATATAAGATGAAAATAAGAATAAATTTTTATTTGAGAGACGGAATTGAATAATGAAATTTGTCCCAATTTAATGAAATTATCGTCCTTAAAAAATTTCTTATTTTTTTATTATTCTTTGAAATCAATTATAATTTATTTTTCAAATATTTAGTTAATTGATTTATTTATTTTTCTAAAATCAATCAATTTTTTTTTCTTTTAACTTTTTTTCTCCCCTCCCCTACCTAAAAAATTTAAGTCCCACTCAAAATTCAAGTTTGGAGAGACCAAATTCTATACAGCTTCTCTCCTCAAAGCTGCAAATCAAAGGTGAGAGAGAATTCGACTTACTGGAAACTAAAATTCCCAATCTACACAATAAACATGCCCATTTTAGAAATTATTTTCTAACGGATCTATATGGAAAATTTATTTTTATAAGGCATTATTTGGAGAAAATAGTAATAAGCAATGATACGAACAACATATATTCATGTTCAAGTTGAAAGTTGACAACTTTTTTTTTCTTCAAATAAATATATATTTTTAAAATGAAACAAATAAACACTTCCAAACTTTAGATTTATTTACTGTTTATATGACTCGATTTATGTGGAGCCAAATTTTAATATGGGAATAGTGGTTATTTGTATTGAAAAACTATACTATAATAATTGTTCATGAAAAATCACTATTCACATGTTAGAATTTGTCTATCCGATGATTGAATTCTGAAGTAGAAATAACGAATGAGTATATATTCATATGAATAATTTTGGAGGAGTTTATTTTTGTACTTAAAAAAAAGGTTTGAAAAAAAAAAGCCCAAGAGTAAACAAATAAGAGTATGAGGTGCTTGGGCAAATTTTGGAATCAAGAAAAACAAAAATCATAATTATTTTCATAATTTTTAGACAAACATGAAAAAACATCAATTCTTCCTAAAAGAGGTACATTCCAAGTTTTAGAAGATATGAAAGTAAGGAGAAAAATATTTGACAGACATAACTAAATAAGGTCCAAATCTCGTATTTAGAGACTTAATTACGGAAGTTAAGAAAACAATAAATTTTATACCAGTTACATAAATTTGTCCTCTTTCAAAACCCATCCCTACTATATACTGTGAATTAGGTGAAGTTTAAATATACTGTAAATAAGGTAAAGTTTAAATATATTGTTACAAAACCCCAATTTATAAGATTAGGTTTCTACTTGTAAATTTTATTAATTAATTTTAATTTTTTTATATTATTTCAAATTAAAACTACCATGGAATAAGTTTATTTTTCTTTGAAATTTTTGTTAGTTATTAAGTATATTTATTTATGTGAACCTACTTTATTTACTCATGTTTTATGTATTTATAACAATAGTATATTACTGTATATAAGTAAATAATAAAATATATGTGAAACTTATTCATGAATTATTATATATATAGAAGTAAAAGAAATTACTTTGGTCCTATAAATAAAAATAAAAGTAAATAAATTTCGTACTGGTTGTTTGAACAAACAAAAAACTACATATACACATTGTATATTAATTAAAAAAATAATTTTAAGCAACAAAATGTCTTTCTCCACTATTTTTCATTAACATAAAATACTTGTTTAATATTGTAGTTATTAAATTTTATCGAATTTAAAACTAAAATAGTAAAATAAAAAAGACATTTGATACTAATTTTGGAATTTTTTTTAATAATTTTCCTAAAAGATATCTTGGTTTTTTTGTCCTGTACAAAATTTTCCACTTTTTGTGTAAAAAGTTTTGTTCGAATTAAAGCATTTCTCACATCAAAGTCCTGGCTAAAATACAAGTAGTGAAGTACAACTGAAAAGAGGTTAGAAATTTAGGTTTCGTTTTCCACTTTGTCTACTTGTTAGCTAAGGAGTTAATATTTTATCGATTGGATGTACAACCACAAAATTTCACTGATTCAATTCGCCTTTTTGGTCCTGTGAGTTCTGATTATTTTTCAAGAAAAGGACATTTCTTTTTGTTTTTTACTTTAATCCAAACATCTTCGATCATACACATCCCTGTTTCACATCAAGAAGAGCCATGAGAGGATGTTATAGATTTTATTAACTTAACTGGAACGTTAGGTTTTCCTATTCGAAGTAATAAAAAAAATATATTTAGTCAAAATTAATTTTAAACTGACTCATGAGTGTTACTAAACTACACTTTGGAGCACGGATTAGCTGAGAAATTAGGTTAATTGGTCAGTGATTATTATTGGATAATTGATTGATCCGCTAGACCATTATATATTAAAAAAGTAAAATTATATCATATATACAGCATAATTTCATAAATCTATCTTAAATTTAATTTTTTATCGTAGTAAATATTAATATATGAATCTCATAAATAAAAATTAATCCATACAACTTTATAAGTAAAGTCCAATCAAATCAATCCAAATGAAATGTATATCTATCTTAACATCAATCTGACTTGATTTACCACTGGTTCGGGATTTATAACTACAAACGAAATCATGTTATATAAGGAAAAATAGTTACTGGCCTCAGCTTAGCAACATCACATGCCATGATTATACGCTTATGAAAAAAGTGAAACAATGGATTATGTGCAGTGCATTCCATAAGAACCATCGCAAAAGTTCAATAATTAACAAACAACATTCCATTCATTTCATCCATACATATTTACTAACTTAAACGCACAAACTAGATTTTAGACAAACTGGTAGATCGAGTTAACAAAGCTAGAACTATTTTACATGGCTTCGGACTCGATCAATAGTAAAATGGTTCAACCATTACATAAACTTCGAAACCCTTTCTTCCAACTCCTGCATCTTGTACTCAAACTCATCGGCTGCAGCCAATTGGTTTGTGTCGAGCCATTCTATGGTCGCCTCCACCACCTTCTCGAGATTCTTCACTCGATCCCTCATTTTAAAAGCATAATTCTCCAGCGAGTTCTTGGCCGTCACTTTCTTCTTCGCTTCCTCATCCTCTGCCTTATACCTCTCTGCTTCTCTCACCATCCTCCTCATCTCTTCGGAACTCAACCTCCCATGCTTGTTACTGATCGTTATCTTTTTTTCCAACCCCGTGCTCCTATCCTTAGCAGTGACCTCCACAATGCCATCAACATCCACGTCAAACCCAACATTTATCTCTGGACCCCCCCTTGGCGATGGAGCGAACCCAGATAGCTCAAACTTCCCAAGAAGGAAGTTATCCTCTGTCTTAGCTTCCTCCCCCTCGTAAACTTTAATCAAAACGCTCGTTTGATTATCAGAAAACGTCGAGAAAACGCTCTCTTTCTTGGTGGGGATCATGGTGTTCTTCGGAATCAACACCGACATGTCACCACCACCGGTTTCAATTCCAAGACTACGAGGCATAACATCGAGTAACAATAAGTCCTCAATCTTCTTGTCCCCTTCGCCTCCCAAAATCGCGGCCTGCACCGCCGCACCGTACGCCACTGCCTCATCAGGGTTAATGCTTTTGCAAAGCTCTTTGACTTTGCCATTTACGCTGAACATGTCCTTCAGAAGTTGTTGTACTTTTGGAATTCTTGTAGACCCACCTACAAGAACTAACTCATGGACTCTGCTTTTGTCAACCCTTGCCTCAACAAGGCAGTTCTCCACTGTCTCCATACACTTCATAAACAACTCCTTGTTCAATTCCTCGAACAACGCCCTTGTTAGAATTGCATGTAGATCAACCCCTTCACATAAAGAATCAAGCTCTATCGTTGTTTGAGAGCTCGAAGAGAGTATCCTCTTGGCCTTCTCGCACGCTAACCTCAACCTTCCAAGAGATTTGGGGTTTTCAGCAATATCCTTCTTGTACCTTCTCTTGAAGATGCTTACAAGATAGTTCACCAAATTGTTATCAAAATCCACACCACCCAAATGAGTATCTCCCACCGTGGCCTTAACCTTAAACATCCCTTCATCAATTGTCACCAATGAAACGTCAAAAGTACCACCGCCGAGATCAAACACAAGCACGTTCTGCTCACCCTCTCTCCATCCTTTCTTGTCTAACCCGTATGCTATAGCTGCTGCGGTTGGCTCGTTGATGATCCTCAGCACGTTCAAACCCGCGATTTTCCCAGCATCCTTAGTGGCTTGTCTCTGCGCGTTGCTGAAATAAGCAGGGACAGTGATCACCGCATCATTCACCGCGTGACCCAGATAGGCTTCGGCAACCTCCTTCATCTTAAACAGCACCATGGAAGATATCTCTTCTGCTGCAAGGTTCTTCTCTTCATCCCTGTATGTGACAGAAATCATGGGCTTGTCCCTAGAACCAGGGACAACCTTAAAGGGCCAGAGCTTCATGTCTTGCTGAACGGACTGGTCGGAGAATCTGCGTCCGATCAAACGTTTGGCGTCGAAGACAGTGTTTTGCGGATTCATGCTATTGGATTTAATTTATTTTCCGTTCATATCTGTGCATTTATCTTCATATATTTATATTCTATTTTTATATTTATATTCCGTTTATATATTGTTTCAAACAATTATATATATGTAAAATTGTACTCTCTTCTTATGGAATAAGAAATACAATTCCTATCCTTTCTTTTCTCATAACATGGTATCAGAAGAAAATTAATTTTTTATCACGTTCTTCCGCAACCAATTCTTTTCCTGTCCAGATCTTCATTTTCTACCTTTCGTTCTTGGCTTTTCTGCCTTTTTCTTCTCCTTTTATGGCTACTCCCTCTGTTACTCTCGCATCGTTGCAAGATACAACACATGACTATTACATTCATCCTAACGAGAATCCTTCATTGGTGCTTGTTTCCCCGATTCTTGAAGGTCACAATTATCATGGATGGGCTCGCTCGATGTCTATGGCACTACAAATGAAGAATAAATTTGGCTTTGTTGATGGTTCCATTCCTTGTCCAGCTGGTACAGATCCAATGGTTCAAGCATGGAAGCGTTGCAATAATCTAGTTTTATCTTGGATCAATCATTCTGTTTCTCATGAGATTGCTACAAGTATTATTTGGATTGACTCTGCTGCTACGGCATGGAAGGATCTCAAAGATCGTTTCTCCCAAGGTGATTCTGTTCGAATTTCACAATTGCATCAAGATCTTTATTCAATGCATCAATCTGATCTAAGTGTTACTGCATATTACACTAAAATGAAGATTCTCTGGGATGAACTTTGCAATTTTCGCCCTATTCCTGAATGCCAATCTTCTGCTTCTTGTTGTGTTGTTTCTAAGACAATGAAGGAATATCGTGAAAATGATTGTGTTCTTTGTTTTCTTAGAGGCTTGAATGATAATTACTCTGTTGTTCGCTCTCAGATCCTTCTCATGGATCCCTTGCCTTCTTTACCCAAAATTTTTTCGATGATAATTCAACATGAGCGACAATTACAATCAGGAATTCTTTCTCAACCTCCAGTCATGGCGTCACAAGTTTCTCAATCTAAACCTTCTTTTTCTACCTTCAATGGCAGAGGTAAACCCTCTCCTGCCAATGATTATGGCCGGGGAAGATCTTCATATCAAGGTTCTCAGGCTCGTTATCAAGGTTCTCAGGCTCGTTCCTCAGGGGGAAGGTTTGGTGCACCTCGACAATGCACTCACTGTGGCAGGACAAACCACACCATTGATACTTGCTTTCTAATACATGGATTACCACCTGATCTCAAATCCAAAAGAGTCCACAATGTTACAACAGATTCTTCTACAGTAGTTCCTTCTTATAATAATTCTCCGGCACAGTCACATTCCGCAATTTTGGGACTTTCTCAAGAGCAAATTCATGGTTTATTGGCACTTCTTCCTCAATCTAATCCCACAATCCCACATTCTACTAATCTAGTGAGCTCTCATAATGCTTCCACTTCTTCCCAGGCTCAAGGTAATATCTATTCCAAATGGATTCTAGACACAGGTGCTACTGATCATATATCTAATTCTTTGTCTCATTTTATTTCTTATCATAGAATCTCACCAATTACAGTATCACTACCCAACAAGAACTCTTCATTTGCTCATTTTTCTGGCACTGTTTCACTTAGCCCACACCTTACTTTATATAATGTCTTGTTTATTCCTAATTTTTCTGTCAATCTTATTTCGGTCACAAAGTTAACTAAATCTCTATCTTGTAAACTTAACATTTCTGAATTTTCCTGTGAAATACAGGACAAGTCAACCCTGCAGATGATTGGCAAAGCTGAAGAAAGAGATGGCTTGTATGTCATGATAGTTCCTGTACCCACACCCCTTGGTTCACCAGCTTCTATTACTTCTGAGAATTCTATTGCTTGTTCTACAATAAGACATAACTCTATAGATATTTGGCACTATAGACTAGGGCATCCTTCTTTTTCTTGTTATACCAAATTACGCAACATGTATGCCACTTTACCCAATACAAAATACACGCATTGTGATGCTTGTCATTATTCTAAGCAAAGAAAATTACCTTTTCAATTAAGTACTACTGTTTCAAAAGCTCCTTTTGATTTAATTCATGTTGATATTTGGGGGCCCTATAGTACTTCTTCTGTTGATGGTTTCAAATATTTCTTAACTATAGTGGATGATATGTCTAGATACACATGGATTAAATTAATGACAAGTAAATCAGATACAAGATCACAACTTATTGGCTTTGTTTCTTATATAAAAACACAATTTGGCATTGATGTAAAAGCTGTTAGATCAGATAATGGTAATGAGTTTGCAATGACAGATTTTTATAGACAAAAAGGGATACAACATCAATTATCATGTGTTGAAACACCTCAACAAAATGGAGTCGTTGAGAGAAAACATCAACACATTCTCAATGTTGCTAGATCTTTAATGTTTCAATCCCATTTGCCCATAATTTTCTGGTCTTTTGCTGTTCGTTATGCTGTGCAACTCATTAATATTTTACCTTCCAAAGTTTTGACATATTTTTCTCCATCTCAGCTGTTACACAATGTTAAACCTGACATTACTTACTTACGAGTTTTTGGCTCACTTTGCTATGCTTCAACTCTTCAAACTCATAGAACAAAATTTCAACCTCGTGCAAGAAAATGTGTTTTACTGGGTTTTAAAACAGGAGTGAAAGGCTACCTTTTGTTAGATTTCAATTCTAGGGAAATTTTTCTATCAAGGAATGTAGTATTTTATGAAAATATATTTCCTTTTCTTACTAGTGACAAGCACTCACCTATTAATACACAAAATTCCTTGGATCTTGTCACCAAAATTATTTCACCTCCATCACCTCTTTTCTCAGAAGTTACTGATCAACCCTCTTTACCACTTACATCTCCTCCTTCTATTGTTTCCGACCCTGTTATTTTCTCTTCTCAGCCTGTTTCTGTTGAACCTGTCACTGCTACTCCACAAAGGAAATCAATTAGGCCAAAACATACACCATCTTATCTGCAGGACTATCATTGCAACATGTCATCTACTTCTTCCGCCACTCAGTCATCCACAGGTACCTTATATCCTATCTCTTCATATCTATCATATGATGCATTATCATCTCTTCATAAATCATATGTCCTTAATCTTTCCCAAGTTAGTGAACCTAAAACCTATAACCAAGCCATCAAACATGATTGTTGGAGAAATGCCATGGATCAAGAAATTGCAGCTTTAGAAAATACCAAAACTTGGGTTTTGACTGATCTACCTAATGGAAAGCAACCTATCGGATGTAAATGGGTATACAAAATAAAGAGGCATGCTGATGGGAGTATTGAACGATACAAGGCAAGGCTTGTAGCCAAAGGCTACACACAACAACAAGGTTTAGATTACTTTGAGACTTTTTCACCTGTTGTCAAACTCACAACAGTAAGATTGGTTCTAGCTTTAGCAGCTTCCAAACATTGGTATTTACATCAACTAGATGTAACTAATGCCTTTTTACATGGGGATCTAGATGAAGAAGTATACATGTCTCTTCCTCTTGGTTATAAATCTGAAAAACCAGGACAAGTTTGCAAGTTGTTGAAGTCTTTATATGGACTCAAACAAGCCTCTAGACAATGGAATTACAAGTTGACAACTACTTTACTTTCTTTGGGCTACACACAATCAAAATCAGATTATTCACTTTTTGTCAAAAGTGATTCTGCTCATATTACCATCTTACTTGTTTATGTAGATGATATAGTTTTGGCAGGTGATGACATCCAGGAAATCCAAACTGTGAAGGCTCTATTGAATGCAAAGTTCAAGATTAAAGACTTAGGCCAACTCAAGTATTTTCTGGGCTTAGAAATTGCAAGATCTCAACAGGGCATTAATTTGTCACAAAGGAAGTATGCTCTAGAGTTACTAGAAGATGCAGGATTGTTGGGGTGTCAACCTGTTTCTACTCCTATACAGCCAGGCACAAAATTTTCCAAGACAGAAGGGAAACCCTATTCAGATGTGCAGGCCTATAGAAGACTTCTTGGCAGGTTACTATATCTAACCAACACAAGACCAGATTTATGTTTCGCTGTTAGTACTCTCAGTCAATTTCTTTCCAATCCTTTGGAAGATCACTATGCAGCAGCAATAAGAATCCTGAGATATATCAAGAACAATCCAGGACAAGGATTATTCTTTCCCTCCAACACAGAACATGCTCTCAAGGCTTTTAGTGATTCTGATTGGGCTGCTTGCCCTGACACTAGAAGGTCTGTGACTGGTTTTAATGTGTTCTATGGTGCATCATTAATTAGCTGGAAATCCAAGAAGCAAGGTACTATATCTAGATCATCAACCGAAGCAGAATATAGAGCTTTAGCTTCCACAACATGTGAAATTCAATGGCTTCTGTATTTGCTCCATGATTTGAAACAACCTCTACCACAACCAGTTTCTCTGTTTTGTGACAATCAATCTGCTATACAAATTGCACAAAATCCAGCCATGCATGAAAGAACAAAGCATATTGAAATTGATTGTCATCTCATAAGAGATAAAGTTCAAGCTGGTGTAATTAAGCTCCTGTCCATTCCTACTTCAGCACAACTTGCAGACATTCATACTAAAGCTTTGCATCCAGCACAATTTCAATCTTTGTTGTCCAAGCTGAGCATTAAGGATATATATGCTGCAGCTTGAGGGGGGATATTGGATTTAATTTATTTTCCGTTCATATCTGTGCATTTATCTTCATATATTTATATTCTATTTTTATATTTATATTCCGTTTATATATTGTTTCAAACAATTATATATATGTAAAATTGTACTCTCTTCTTATGGAATAAGAAATACAATTCCTATCCTTTCTTTTCTCATAACACATGCAACGCTGGTTCATGGCAGCATCACCCAACAACCTTTGAGTGTCGTTGAAAGCAACATAGGAAGGGGTGGTGCGGTTGCCTTGGTCGTTAGGAATCACCTCGACGCGGTTGTGTTGCCACACTGCCACGCAGCTATAGGTGGTTCCCAAGTCAATGCCTATGGCTTTGTCTTTTCTGGTTGCCATGGAAAAGAAGAGCTTATTTTCAATTTCTGAGGGACGAGCAGGGGGAATTGAACAGAACAGAGGGGGAATGCAGTGGTCGATGAAGGAGAAGTGAAACACTCACTCTATTTAAAGGCATAAAAAAGAAAGTTATCGTTTCATAAAAAAGCATGAAGAAAGTTGAAAACTTCAATAACTTCTGAAGAAAGTTTTTATAAATATTTTATTAATTTTTACTTATAAAAAGGAATCACATAATCAATTAAATAAGAAAGTTAATGGATTAGAGTTAAATAAAATATAATAAAATGTTTTTTATTCTAAAATAATAAATAGTGATTAAATATGTCATAACAAAATGACTAACAAAAATAAAAACATTAAAAAAATCAATAAAATTTAATTTAATATTTTTTCACATATATTTCTATATTAAAAAAACAAAAATAAATTATTTAAACATTGATGATTTAATTTAATCTATTTTTATTCTGAAATATAAATTTTTGTTAAAGTTTTTATAATTTTTATTTTAATTTAAAATTCATTTCGACTTTAATTTACATTTTCAGAAAATTTATTCTTTACCTTCATTTTTTAAATTTATTTAATAAGTATATTCGTGTATAATCATTTTTTTCTGTTACATCAATTACATCAGAGGTGATATCGATTGATGAAGTCTCAATGAAATCATACTCTTTAGCTTTTTTATGTTATGGTTTTTTAAGTAATAAGAATTATATTCGAATTATTCATTATAACTTTCACTCTAATAATAAAGATTTGTGTTAAACTTTTACATTTTGTACTGTGAATTGATTATGATTCGTTTATTTTGGGTTTTTGAACTAATCTGGAGACAAACACAAAATACACCTATGTAAAGTAGTACTATAGATACATTTACAATTTGTTTATTGATTATTAATATTTTATTAATATATGTTATATATCATAATAGAATAAATAATTTATATTTTGATATTTTATTAAAATATTTTAATTCATTATTCTAAATATATTTTTATTAAGATTTTATGTATAATTTATATTTTTTAATTTATTACAGCAATTAAATTATTTATAAAAATTTTATTATTTCTTTCATATTTTTTCTAAAACCTCATTTCTTTCTACTATTGTTTATTTTCTTTTCTTTTTCACCATTTTATCCTTGGGTCAAACTAATCCTTAATAATGACTGGACCGTAAAAACGGTAGGGTAATGAACACGAGTCATTGGTCCTGTGCTGTAGCTAACATTAATTAAATTAAATTTGAAGATGTGAAAATATTAGGTACGGAAATACATGTGTGAGTAGTGTATGGTTAAAAGACCGAGAATATAAAGTTTTAATTTATATTCTCAGATTCCCGATTCCCTAATGTTACTGAGTTGACGCATCTGACGCCTTCTCCCCGAAGGGATTCATTTCATTGGCTACTTAATTAAAAGCCAGAAAAAGTCATTCATCAATATCTGACTTTTAATTTTAAATTAGAAAAAAATGTAAATGTGATAAATGGTATTAAATGATGAAAAAATAAATAAAAAAGTGTTAACCAGATAGTTATAAATAAACTTATTTTATACCACTACTCTGAATTCTAGGTAATGTGCTCGTAAAATAAAAATTATATATTGATATAAATACTTTAAAGGTATTAAAAAATTAAATATTTTTTATCTTTCAACTAATTCTAAAAAGTAATAAATTTAGTTTCTCTTATCTAATGTGTGACGAAAAGTAGATATATAAGAAAGAAAATTAATACTGCAAAAAAATACATTTCTTTTTAATATAATTCAATTTTTTTTTTTCATGTGGATAACATATATCGAGTAAATCCATTGTTTTCTAAAAACTAAATTGAAAAACCAAACAAAATGAAAATTCCGAATAGTTGAAGAAACAAAAATATACTTATGACTCTAGACTCGATTTCCAATCTCATGTTAAATCAAAACATTAATATCATATTTTTTCCTCACACACATACATATACATGTATATTTGTAAAATAACGAAAAGAATTACCATAATAAAATAATAATTATTACAAACAATATTTGCCAAAATAATAAAGATATAATTGAAAAAAAAAAGTACTCGCTACAACAACTACCAAAAATTGGTACTCTTTATATGTTAATATAGATGCAATAATGTTGACATGTTTTAGTTCTCTTTGTAACTGGTAACTGACTAATATAAGTTTGGAATCTATTTTGTTTGTTTTGTTTGCGTTTAATTGATCGTTGTTATTTCATATAAAAAAAATCAATTGGTAAAAAAATTTAAGTTGATAATTGTTTTTAAAAATAGTATCACGAACACGAATGAAATGTGACAACCAAAATTTTTAAAAATTTGAAATAAATTTTAAAAAATTATATATTGACACATAATATATTATTAACGTTATTAATAATTAAAAAAAAATTAGATATTTCTTCAAAATTTAAGAGGTAATTCAATTTTTTTTAAAATAAAGACTAACTTAAAACTTTTCAAATAAAACGGGAACCAAATAATTAGGCCTAAAATATAATACATATCAAAGTGTTTTTATTAACAATAATTGATTATGATTTAATATCTAAATACTTTTTGAATACTAACTAAATATGGATAATAGTATTAATTTTTGAAATTAGCAATTATGTTTCAACATTTTTATATCTAAATTAGTTAAGATTCTTTATTTTGACAAGATTATATTATGATGTTAGCTCGATTTAAGTATTTACTCACTAAAACTTTTTTCTTTTGTTGTTAGTTTATATAATTTTTTTCTTTAATAGTTAATAAAATAAGAATGTACATAATTGTTGATACTTGTATGTTTTTCAAAAAGTTAATAAAAAGTATTACTCTTTTGATATAGAATTTGTGGATTGGAAAAATTTGATTTGGTTAGATGCTACGTCATGAAATCATGTTTTTTGAAAATTATTGTATGATTGTTACTTATTGATTTGGAGGTTAAAAAAAAGAATATGATTTTATATTTTTAAGATCGAAAGAACTTTTTAAGATTTGCAGCTTTTCTTTTTCAATTTAGTCTCATAAAGTTTCATTATTGTAGTTATTTGAATAATTTGGAGAATGAGAAAACCATAGTAAGTTTCAATTACTTTTATTTGTGTTATTTTTCAAATAAAAAAGTTGATGTAAATGACGGAGAATAAATATAATAAACATATGAGTATTATTGTCTTTTGATTTTCTGGTATTGAAAATTTTCAATATTCAAACTAGAAAGAATAGGGTGACAGTTTCATCTGTGGACGTAATATAACAAATTTCATCTGCTAATTAACTTAAGGTGGATACTACTGATGTATACTAAGGGTTTTCCTGATTTAGATACACTTACTAATATTTTCAAAAGAAGTTGAAATGAATATGTACTTTTTCAGCTTTTTTAGGAATAAAAACCTCTATTTATAGTGAGTTTATGAGGAATTATTTATACTTTGAAGCATGCTTTGAGAGAGAACTTTTGCAAATTTTGACTGGAAAATGATTTTATTTAGTTTGTTATGATTTATTGGATTAACAAATTATTCTTTAGAGTCTTAGAGAAATGTGATGTTAATGATTACATCTTTGTAAGTATATGCTCTTTAAAGTTTTTCATGTTTGTTGTTTTTCAAGAAAAAAATAATAATAATTGTAATGATAAGTTAATTAATTTAAATTTTATTAGTAGAGAACAATATAAACGTTTTATTATTTTATTTCTATGAATTTATTTAGATATTTTTTTATAATATATAGTTATATTTTTTATCTATATTTTGTGTATATTGTTTGAAGTGTAAACTTTTATCATGCTTTGATGTGTTTTATATTCATTTATATTATCTTTTTTATTTTAATAAAATTTTACATAATAACAAAATTGATGAACTTTCAAACTAAACATACCTAATCTGCTTGTAATGATATTTAATATCATCTAATAACAATAATTTATTAGAAAGTAAAATTATGTTTAAAATTTGAAAAGAAATTCATAGATTAACTTTCTTATTTATTATGAGTAAGTAGAAATATATTATGAAAAAAAAATAGATTGAAGTAAAATAAAAATATCTAATTTTGTATATGTAGATATATAAGTGTTAATAAATATAAATAATTCTTAATTAAAGATAGAGCAACCTGATCATTACAATCAATTTTCAACAATTAAAATAATATACCAATAAAATATTAATAAAATATTTCTCAAAAATTCAACCATATTTAACACATAAATAATTATACACAATAATAAAATTTATATAAAAAATAAACTTATGTAAAGTGCAAGAGTGAGTAAGTTCACTCGATAATCCACATAGATTATAAGTTATATAAAACGAGTGTATTGGAGCTTGCAAATTGAAATATTCAACTCATCCACAATTCGTTCTAGAAATTGTAACATCCCAAAATTATATAGTCAGCAACTATATAATAGAATATTAACATGTATTAATACAATAAAGCAGTTTTACAAATAACGAGAGTGTGCAAAAGTGGCCGAACGGCCTTACATGTACACATAAATAACGAGCGTTCACAAAAGAATTAGAACGACCGGTTTTCAAAACAATAACCGAACGTCCAACTATTTACAAACCACAAAAGAGCGCTCGCTCACAGCCGCTCACTAATCTAACTACACTACCTCAAACCGAATGTTCACTGTTCGGCCTTCACTTCCACTTCAACTAAATTTTCTTCAGCAAGGATCTCCTCTTCCAGTGTTTGCTCCAAGGAAGTATCACCTTCTGCTCCCATCCACACGGATGATCATTGCAAGGACATGACGGATATACATATACAAGACAACACAATGGAAATGCAAGGGTAAGCTTATTGAATTTAATTCAAGTCAAACATACAGTTTATACATATCAAACATATCCATTCATTCATAACACATGCATTCAAATCAATACATTCACTCAATCAAGACCCTGATACTAGACCGACCGTCCGGACATGTATGAATCCTGTGTAGCTAAGGTGTCCGTGCACCCAGGTGAGTGACTGGAATACTCATCAGTTAGCCACCTGAGGTTAGTCTTTTATGTCCAAGTTACAGTTATGGACTAGACCTCCTGCCATTCCCACGCATGACATACTCATCTCTACTTGAGAACGAGCACTCACGGAATATCAGGATGAACCACCATCTAAGCTTACCACGTTCATACTCACAATTCTCAATTTCCAATCAAGAGTCGTTCCACCCTGGAACGCTCGTTCAAAATCCACAATCACAATTTCATTTCTCATGGTGTTCGCACATCTTAATTCATCCTCTTAAATAAATTTTCATTCTATGTTTCACTCTCTTAAAAAGACGAACGTTCAATCCCCTTCATAACGAGGACGAACGTCAAGAGTTAGACCAATAAAGACTCATTCGAATCAGTTAAATGAACTGATTCTAGTACGATTCAAATAATACTTAGGAAATTCAAATTTCAGTGACACTTGAACGAATCAAATGGATAAAATCACAAGCAGTTTAGATAAATAAACTGGATAAGATTTAATTCAAGAGACCACATCGCTAGTCAATGACCGAACGCGAAATTAGAAGTTAAAGGAATCTTGGACGTACGTCACTGAGGACATTTGGACGAACGTCAATAGAACTTTTGGACGAACGCTATTTGAATTATGGACGAACGCTATTTCAAATTTGGGACGAACGCTATTACCGTTCGCTAATAATTGAGAGAATGAACGAACGTTCGGTATATGACCGAGCGTTCTTTATCACATACGTATTGGAACGAGCGTTCGGTATCAGACCGAGCGCTACTTATCATTTATGCTTTTTAGGACGAGCGTTCGGTCTAAGACCGAACGCCAATTTAGGGCGTACGTTATTTAGGTCGAGAACTTTCACTGTTTCAAAATCTAAGAAGTTTGGCTTTATATATAATGTAAGATACTTGAAATTTATGTAATACAATTTGACTAAGTGTTCAAGAGGAATATTATCAAGCTTCTCAATCTCACGCAACACTCATGAAGGGTACGTATGGCCAAATGCTCACACGTAATGCTATATAAGAGGGCGTTCGTTCTCAAGGGAAATCCTTTCCAAATGAAAGGGTTCGACTACTTCAAGGTATTTACCAAGACTACCGAACGGTCAATGACCGTACCGATACGAACGTTCATTTTCATAGTATTTTCAGATTTAAATTCCACATACAGTACCCATATTTTTCCAGAATATTCACATTCATTTAATCATATCATAACATATCTTATACTTCTCAAGCTTTGAATTTAACACCATATCCAATCCTTCAATCCCAAGATCATACAACATACAACTTTTCAGATTCATTCATATACACGAGCACAAAATTCTCAGTACATACATGCATCACTTTTCATATATCATCTCAGAATCATAATCATATTTTCAAACTTCACTCACGCACATGCAGTACAGAGATTACATGAATTAAACCAATAAGCTTCCCTTACCCGGATCCAGCAGTGTACGTTCGTTCTTCAGAAAAAATCAGATCCCAGTACCCTCTTTTCTACCCTTTACGATTCAACCCAAAACTTCCTTAAACTAAAATTACAGAAACCAAATAATGGTTCAGAGAAGACTCATGCAGATTCAAAAGGAAGCTTGCATGTTGAAAATGAAGAGTAGTTGAGGACGTGAAACTTACCCGTTTCAGAATCCAAAACCAATCGGTTTGATGGAAAGCTCACGGTGCAGGGACGCTTCTCACGGTGCTGAAACGTGAACGGAGCAAAGGAGGGTGAGTTGCAGAAGAGAGAAGATGGAGGTTCTAGAGAGAAAATAGAGAGTTTGAGATCAGAGAGTTGGAGGAAGAAGATGAAGTGTGCAGAGAAGGGGAAGAGTTTTCCAGAATTCAGTTTTCTCTCCCCAGGCAGGACGAACGTCCATTCGCCTGCTGCCACTTGGATTCCATTAACGTTTTAGAACGTTCCAAAACGACACCTGGCCGTGGCATGCAGAGTGAGTTCGTGTGCTTATTTAATGGCACGGAACACGTGTCACGCACATTAATGGAAGCAGAGTGGTGACTAAGCACACTAATTAATGGGGCGTGACAATCCCCCTAACTACAAAAATTTTCGTCCTCGAAAATTGAAGACTTACCAGGAAATAGATGAGGATATAAGTCCTTCATGGCATCTTCAACTTCCCACGTAGAGTCACCAGTTTTGTCGTCCCACACCACTTTTACTAAACGAACGTCCTTTCCTTTGTATAGCTTGGTGCGTTCGTCTTCAATGCGAATTGGCTTCATCTCAAACGTTCGGTCTTGACGAAGACGAACATTCTCCAGCTCCAATATGTGCGAGGGATCAGCTACGTACTTTCGAAGTTGCGAGACGTGAAACACTGGATGAAGGTTGGACAATTGTGGAGGCAAGGCTAGCTCGTATGCAACAGGTCCAATCCTTCTCAAAATCTGATATGGCCCCACGAACTTGGGAGACAACTTCTTTGATCTCAACGCTCGTCCTACTCCAGTAGTTGGATTTACCCTTAGAAAAACATGATCGCCAGCTTTGAACTCCAGAGGTCGTCTCCTCTTGTCTGCATATGACTTTTGCCTACTTCTGGACGTCTTCAACCTCTCTTGAATCAGCTTCACCTTTTCAGTTGTTTGTTGAACGAGCTCCGGTCCTGTTAATATGTTTTCTCCTTCTTGAAACCAGCAAAGTGGTGTGCGGCATCTACGTCCGTATAGTGCTTCGAAGGGAGCCATTCCAATGCTTGACTGGAAGCTGTTGTTGTAGGTGAACTCAACTAAAGGCAAGACCTCATCCCAAACGCCCATGTGATCGAGTACGCACGTTCTTAGCAAGTCTTCAAGCGTCTGGATTGTTCTCTCGGATTGACCGTCCGTCTGAGGGTGGTACGCTGAACTCATTTGGAGTTTACTGCCCAGCTCACTTTGCAACGACTGCCAAAACCGAGAGGTGAACCTTGTGTCTCGGTCAGAGATGATGCTGGACGGCACTCCATGCAGACGAACGATCTCTCTAATATAGAGTTTGGCTAAGTTAGTCAGTGACATCTTCAGGTTGATGGGTAGGAAATGAGCACTCTTCGTTAAGCGATCCACTATCACCCAAATGGAATCGTGATTCTTGAATGTGCGAGGCAAGTGTGTCACGAAGTCCATTGAAATGCTGTCCCACTTCCATTCGGGAATCTCCAAAGGTTGCAGTAGGCCGCCCGGTCTTTGGTATTCAGCTTTAGCACGTTGACATGTTAGACATGATGCCACAAAGCGTGCAACATCATTCTTCATCCCTGGCCACCAGAATGATTGCTTCAAATCGTGATACATCTTAGTCATGCCTGGGTGCATGCTAAGACGGCTGTGGTGTCCTTCGGCCAAAATGATCCGTTTCAATTCTCCATCATTGGGAACGCACGTCCTACCCATGTAACGTAGTAGGCCGTCCGTCCCAGCGTTGAACCCCTTTCCTTGATCTGTGCCGAGCGCGCCTCTTATCTTCATTAATTCTTCATCCTCAAACTGCTTCATTCTGATTCGTTCAAACACGCTACTGGATATCCTAAGGTTGCAGCATTTGATGCTGTTCGGTTCCAAATCGAACTGCAACCTTAAGTCTCTAAAGCTTTCCACAAGGCTCAATTCACGTACCATCATGGATGACACATGCACCACTTTTCTGCTAAGAGCGTCCGCCACCACGTTCGCTTTACCAGGATGATAAAGCAACTCAAAGTCATAATCTTTTAGGAATTCCAGCCACCTCCGTTGCCTCATATTCAACTCCTTTTGATCAAAGAGGTACTTGAGACTCTTATGATCACTGAAAACTTGAAAGACGGATCCATACAAGTAATGCCTCCAAATCTTCAAGGCAAAGACGACCGCTGCCAGCTCTAGGTCGTGTGTTGGATAATTCTTCTCATGTATCTTCAATTGCCGAGAGGCATACGCCACCGCTCGTCTTTCTTGCATTAGAACGCACCCCAAACCTTGGTGAGATGCATCACAGTAAACCTCAAATGGCTTAGCCGTGTCTGGAATCACTAGGACTGGAGCGCTCGTCAGCTTCTGCTTCAGCTCTTGGAAGCGTTCTTCACACAAATCCGTCCATGCAAATGGTTGGTCCTTCCTGGTCAGCTGGGTTAAGGGTGCTACTATCTTAGAAAATCCTTCTATAAACCTCCTATAATAGCCTGCGAGCCCCACGAAACTTCTCACTTCCGTGACAGAGCGTGGACTCTCCCATTCCATGACCGCTCGCACCTTAGCAGGATCAACTGAAATTCCACCCGCGGACACAACGTGACCCAAGAACTGTACTTCCTTCATCCAGAATTCACACTTGGATAACTTAGCATACAGTTCTTTTTCTCTCAACACTCCAAGTACCACCCTTAAGTGCTCTTCATGCTCTTCACAGCTCTTGGAGTAGATGAGAATATCATCAATGAACACTACCACGAACTTGTCCAAATACGGCCTAAAGATGCGATTCATGTAATCCATAAAAACAGCTGGAGCGTTCGTCACGCCGAACGGCATCACTACGTACTCATAGTGTCCGTACCGAGATCTAAAGGCCGTCTTCTGAATGTCCTCATCTTTAACTCGAATCTGATGATAACCCGATCTTAGATCAATCTTTGAGAAGACGCTCGCTCCATGCAATTGATCAAGTAGATCGTCAATCCGAGGCAGTGGGTATTTATTCTTGATGGTCAGCTTATTCAATTGACGATAATCAATACAAAGCCGAGAGCTGCCATCCTTCTTCTTTACTAACAATACGGGCGCTCCCCAAGGTGACACGCTTGGACGGATGAACCTCTTGTCCATCAATTCTTCAATTTGTTTCTTGAGTTCAACCAATTCAGCAGGTGCCATTCTGTATGGTTGAACGGATATGGGAGCTGCGGTTGTCACCAAGTCAATGGTAAACTCAACCTCACGAACGGGTGGTAATCCAGGCACCTCATCCGGAAAGACGTCCGGGAATTCGTCCACAACCGCTCGTCCTTCAGTGTACTTATTGGACGAACGTTCACAGCTCTTATCCACAACCCCTATGTCTTCATGCGTCATAATCAAGAAACAACTCGCGCCCTCCATGATGTCTTCTTTCAACTGGCCGAGTGTCACCCCCAACTCTTCGTCATTTTCTTCCGGAAAAATCAACTCCTTAGCTCCACAATCTATGAGAATGCGATTGGTATTCAGCCAATCCATTCCCAGAATTACTTCTAAGTCTTTGAGAGGCAAACATATGAGGTTCACCTTATACTTACGCCCTTCAACCTCAAGAGGACATCTAACACATACGGTAGACGTTCTCACCTCACCAGCAGCTGGTGTTGACACCACTAAATCAAACTGCATCTCGCTCTCCACTAACCCCAACTTATCAACGCACGCCTTCGAGATGAAGGAGTGTGTCGCCCCCGAGTCAAACAACACACAACAATTCATTCCATACAACAAGCACTGGCCAGTGACGAGCGTACCTGAGCTCGCTGCTTCTGCACCCGTGATCGCATATACACGTCCAACAGCCTGGGCTCGTCCACCACCTCTAGTCTGATTTCTTCCAGTGTTGGGTGGTCTCATCACTGCACGTCCACCCATATTGCACTCGTTCTCTAGGTGGCCATGTCTTCTACAACGTGAGCAGTACTTTACTCCTACCAATTGAGGGCATGAGGATCTGAAATGGGGTCCTCCACACTGAAAGCATTTAACCGGCCCTTGTTGGTTTGATTGTCCAGCAACTACCATAGCTTGCGATCCACTCGCCTGAGCTGGACGAGCGTACGGGGTCCTGTTCCTATTCACATTGGGTCTCGACAGAATTGGCCCTCTTGACATTTGTTGTTTCTTCTGTTGTTCCGCCTCAGCCATATTTTTCTCCAGCACTTTGGCCCTCTCAACCATGGCTGGAAACGTCCGAATGCACAAGCTAGAGATCAACACCTTGAGATCACTTCTCAGCCCGTTCTCAAACTTTCTACACTGCCACTGCTCACTTGTCGCCATAGTGTTGAATCTTACCAAGTGCTTGAACTTATTTGTGTACTCTGAAACGGACATCCCTCCCTGGACTAGTTGAAGAAATTCCACTTCCTTAGCAAACCGCACGCTGTCTGGGAAATATTCCTCATAAAACTTTGTCCTGAATACTTCCCAATTAATGGGGCTGTGCGCGTCCGTCAATATAGCTTTCACGCTCGCCCACCAGTGACTCGCTTCTCCAGTGAGTAAATATTCAGCGTACGCCAACCGATTTGCATCTGGGCACCGTTTGGCGTTGAAAATCCGTTCCATATCCCCCAACCATTGATCAGCCTCGTCAGGGAGGCACTTCCCACTGAACTTAGCTGGGTGATGCTGCAGGAAGCTCTCCAAACTCCACTCAGCAGTATGTGGGGCAGCGTTTGAAGAGGACGCTCCAGGCGTACCCCTGGTGGCAGCAATAATCTCCATCAGCTGCCTTTGAGTGGCTTCAGAGTTGATGCGTGCAGCCTCCAAACTCTGTAGAGCAGCAGCGTTCTGCTCCATTAGAGTGGTATTTTGTTGCTGTAATCTCTCAATCACAGCCTCCAACATCCTATTGTTGTTGGGAGCGTCAGATTCGTTAGGCTGCGGGGGAGGAGGTAATCTAGGCGCCATTCGTCCTCTGGACCAGAGAAAACGAACGTTAGAATTGTTCAAGAGTTAAAAATAATAACTCATCAAACACATAATAAGCACACAGCAAAAACGCAATGCACTCATAACCTACAGCGTCCTTAAGAGAACAAAACTGCTCTGATACCAATAATGTAACATCCCAAAATTATACAGTCAGCAACTATATAATAGAATATTAACATGTATTAATACAATAAAGCAGTTTTACAAATAACGAGAGTGTGCAAAAGTGGCCGAACGGCCTTACATGTACACATAAATAACGAGCGTTCACAAAAGAATTAGAACGACCGGTTTTCAAAACAATAACCGAACGTCCAACTATTTACAAACCACAAAAGAGCGCTCGCTCACAGCCGCTCACTAATCTAACTACACTACCTCAAACCGAATGTTCACTGTTCGGCCTTCACTTCCACTTCAACTAAATTTTCTTCAGCAAGGATCTCCTCTTCCAGTGTTTGCTCCAAGGAAGTATCACCTTCTGCTCCCATCCACACGGATGATCATTGCAAGGACATGACGGATATACATATACAAGACAACACAATGGAAATGCAAGGGTAAGCTTATTGAATTTAATTCAAGTCAAACATACAGTTTATACATATCAAACATATCCATTCATTCATAACACATGCATTCAAATCAATACATTCACTCAATCAAGACCCTGATACTAGACCGACCGTCCGGACATGTATGAATCCTGTGTAGCTAAGGTGTCCGTGCACCCAGGTGAGTGACTGGAATACTCATCAGTTAGCCACCTGAGGTTAGTCTTTTATGTCCAAGTTACAGTTATGGACTAGACCTCCTGCCATTCCCACGCATGACATACTCATCTCTACTTGAGAACGAGCACTCACGGAATATCAGGATGAACCACCATCTAAGCTTACCACGTTCATACTCACAAATCTCAATTTCCAATCAAGAGTCGTTCCACCCTGGAACGCTCGTTCAAAATCCACAATCACAATTTCATTTCTCATGGTGTTCGCACATCTTAATTCATCCTCTTAAATAAATTTTCATTCTATGTTTCACTCTCTTAAAAAGACGAACGTTCAATCCCCTTCATAACGAGGACGAACGTCAAGAGTTAGACCAATAAAGACTCATTCGAATCAGTTAAATGAACTGATTCTAGTACGATTCAAATAATACTTAGGAAATTCAAATTTCAGTGACACTTGAACGAATCAAATGGATAAAATCACAAGCAGTTTAGATAAATAAACTGGATAAGATTTAATTCAAGAGACCACATCGCTAGTCAATGACCGAACGCGAAATTAGAAGTTAAAGGAATCTTGGACGTACGTCACTGAGGACATTTGGACGAACGTCAATAGAACTTTTGGACGAACGCTATTTGAATTATGGACGAACGCTATTTCAAATTTGGGACGAACGCTATTACCGTTCGCTAATAATTGAGAGAATGAACGAACGTTCGGTATATGACCGAGCGTTCTTTATCACATACGTATTGGAACGAGCGTTCGGTATCAGACCGAGCGCTACTTATCATTTATGCTTTTTAGGACGAGCGTTCGGTCTAAGACCGAACGCCAATTTAGGGCGTACGTTATTTAGGTCGAGAACTTTCACTGTTTCAAAATCTAAGAAGTTTGGCTTTATATATAATGTAAGATACTTGAAATTTATGTAATACAATTTGACTAAGTGTTCAAGAGGAATATTATCAAGCTTCTCAATCTCACGCAACACTCATGAAGGGTACGTATGGCCAAATGCTCACACGTAATGCTATATAAGAGGGCGTTCGTTCTCAAGGGAAATCCTTTCCAAATGAAAGGGTTCGACTACTTCAAGGTATTTACCAAGACTACCGAACGGTCAATGACCGTACCGATACGAACGTTCATTTTCATAGTATTTTCAGATTTAAATTCCACATACAGTACCCATATTTTTCCAGAATATTCACATTCATTTAATCATATCATAACATATCTTATACTTCTCAAGCTTTGAATTTAACACCATATCCAATCCTTCAATCCCAAGATCATACAACATACAACTTTTCAGATTCATTCATATACACGAGCACAAAATTCTCAGTACATACATGCATCACTTTTCATATATCATCTCAGAATCATAATCATATTTTCAAACTTCACTCACGCACATGCAGTACAGAGATTACATGAATTAAACCAATAAGCTTCCCTTACCCGGATCCAGCAGTGTACGTTCGTTCTTCAGAAAAAATCAGATCCCAGTACCCTCTTTTCTACCCTTTACGATTCAACCCAAAACTTCCTTAAACTAAAATTACAGAAACCAAATAATGGTTCAGAGAAGACTCATGCAGATTCAAAAGGAAGCTTGCATGTTGAAAATGAAGAGTAGTTGAGGACGTGAAACTTACCCGTTTCAGAATCCAAAACCAATCGGTTTGATGGAAAGCTCACGGTGCAGGGACGCTTCTCACGGTGCTGAAACGTGAACGGAGCAAAGGAGGGTGAGTTGCAGAAGAGAGAAGATGGAGGTTCTAGAGAGAAAATAGAGAGTTTGAGATCAGAGAGTTGGAGGAAGAAGATGAAGTGTGCAGAGAAGGGGAAGAGTTTTCCAGAATTCAGTTTTCTCTCCCCAGGCAGGACGAACGTCCATTCGCCTGCTGCCACTTGGATTCCATTAACGTTTTAGAACGTTCCAAAACGACACCTGGCCGTGGCATGCAGAGTGAGTTCGTGTGCTTATTTAATGGCACGGAACACGTGTCACGCACATTAATGGAAGCAGAGTGGTGACTAAGCACACTAATTAATGGGGCGTGACAGAAATATACCAAGACTTTGTTGATTAAAAGGAAAGGAAAGAAAATGAAATTTGATTAGTCATTGTCTTTTATTTAAACAGGGAGGATGGAAAGGAAAATTTAATTTACAGTTGCAAATTTTAAATTTCAAAATATAAACGATAACCATACAATTTAATACGCTGTTTTGAAATTATCATACGGAATACTAAAATCATTTTAATTTAAATTAACTCTTATTTATTTATTTTTCTATTAATTATTTATGCTTATCCGTAGAGAAAAAGAAGAAAACTGGTTCTTGTCTTTGATGCAACTAACCTCTTTTTTGTTTTTTTTTTTTAATTCCATGGAGGACCCACGACCCAAAATAAAAGAAACGAGAGTAAATGTGCCTCTTTCTTCATGTACCACCATATTTTCTCCATACACTCCCAAAATTTTGAAAACAAATATAGAGGGTTTTGAATCACACAATCCCAGTTATAAACTCCTTTGAACTTCCACCAATTTCTAATTAAATAATACGTGAATAAGAATTTCTATACAGGTGCTTCCTATACCTGTCTCTATTGATTGAACCTAATAATATCATGTGGAACTTAAAATCTTAAAATAGAAAGTTTACAAGTATCTTAGTTTGGGATAACTTCTTTTTATCTCATTTATAAGCTTGTGCTATCATATTCAATTCTCAACATTACTGCAGCTGTGCAAGACCTGAACACCATCTTAAAGGGTGTGTTCCAAGTGGTTCATCTTCTATTATTACTCCTCTTCCATTTTATCTTGCCAATTTAAGACATTTACTATAACGAGAAAAAAGAAAGAGTCTTCATACATAATTCATTTATTCTTCTACACATATAGTAAAGTAAATATACAATTTTTAATTTATAAAAATTATATATATTTCTTATATTCTCTTATTTCTGTTCTTCCTAATTTCATTCCTTAGCTAAACAATGTGAGAAATTTTGTCCTACAAATTGAAAAAGGTAAGCTTACGCAGCCGAAGTGGAAATTAATGTTTAAAGGCTATTAGCCCAATACCTCATATATCAGCATATTCCAAAGAGGCTGCAGATTGTTTTCCATTACAAATTTTTAGAAACCATCTAAATGGGATCGACATAACATTATTAACTATGTTTTATGATATGTCTGTCAAGGCACTCGTATATTATCACTCAAAATTATATTATAATTGGAAAAATAATATAATAATATTCCTATGTATATTCCATATCATATAGTTTTTTAATTAAAAAAATGTATCTGATTTGTTGTGAACTAGTCCAGTTATCAGTTATAGTTATTTATTACTTACTATTGGTAAGATATTATTTAGTATTCTTTGGATATAACGACCTAAGACCCGCCCTTTTGATTCTTTGTTGCGAGTTAAGTACACCGTAAACCTCGAAATTTCCACTTCTAAAATCGGCGAATTTTGTCTCCAAAGCATGTTGCTGCCAATCAAAGACACCCAATTCTGTCTAAATAAATAGGTTTATCAGTCATCCCCCATCATCAAATAAATATTTTTTACTTTTTTATAACATATTTCTCTATTATTTTCTTTAAGCCAATCTTTGTCTTTTTATATCATATCACAAATCTATTCAAATTTTTGAGATAATACTTATATCATGTATTAATTTGTTTACTATATTTTAAATCATAAGCCAAGAAAAGTTAAAAAGGTATGGGCGGAGCTACCTTACAGCCACGCAATTTTGAAACTGTGAAAGAAGATAATAATATGTGAACATTTAGAGGATTGCTTATCAACAGTTTTGAAAGATATATAGTGTTAACTTTTGTACAATATTTATTTTTATTTTGAAATCAACGATATTTTGACATCTAAAATAGTTTTACACCTATTTAATATTATCTTCACTATCTTTTATCTTTTTTATAAATATAAAAATTATTTTTTTTACGATCATTTTATCTTTATAATGAATTGCCACATTATTTTTTGTTTGGTCTTAAAAAATGTTTTTCCTATCTTGAATAATAATAAACAAGTCACTGTTACAACTGTGTTAACATCATTTATCATATTTTTATTTCGTTTCAGTTTTTTTGAAAGTATGGTATCTGCACATTTTTAATTGAAAAATGTTACATGTAAACCTTTGAATATTACTATACCTATTCAACACATAGAAGAAGTTAATAGTTTTATCTTTTATTTAATTTTTCTTGAATTATTTTATATTCTAAAATAAAAATTTTATACGTGTTAATTAAGTCTAGAATAAAAGTTGAAGTCTTGATGTGACTCTTTTTGTATGTCATGTATCCAGCTGGCAGGAGTCTGAGAAAAACGTCTTTACGTATCTTGAGGTCGAGCACTATAGGAGTGTTCACTTGTCTTTCTTCATTTATCTTCGATACACTAAGAAACTTTTATTTTGTTTTATTTGTATTAATAGAATTGAGTGTGTATATATATATACAGAGAGAGAGAGACTGATCTTCCAACCAACCACCATTGTATATCTTCTTCATCGGTTCTGCTCTTTCTACAGAACCGCTCACTAAAAAGTTCTCTGCATAACCATGGTACCTATTCTTTCTGTGTTCTCGTACCTCTGCATTTCGGCTCTATAGTTGTATTTTTTTTGTTTTTCATTTTTGATCATGCAGGAAAAGTTGGAGGCTGCTGATATCGAAATCGAAAAGCTGGTTGATGAAAATAAAGTGGATTGGAAAGGAAATAGAGCTCATAAATTAAAATATGGGGGGATGAGAGCTGCTGTGCTGATATTAGGTCAGTAAATTTAAGGTGCATTATGTCATTACACTACAGAAGCAAAAAAAAAAGGGTTTACTTATGCTTTTTACGTGTTTAAGAATGGCGCAGTGAGATGAAGTTATTTGAATTTGGGTGCAGCTATGCTTGGTTTCGAGAATTTGGGAACATTTTCTCTGGCAGTGAACTCGGTGCCGTACTTCAGTGGGATGATGCATTATAGTGTACCAGATTCAGCTAACATGCTCACCAACTACATGGGAACCGGTTACATACTCGCTATTCCAGTCGCAATCCTTGCTGACACATTGATTGGCAGATACACATCTGTTTTAATTTCTGGCCTCTTCGAGTTTGTCGTAAGCTCCTAATTCATCATCTACCTATTTCTCTTCACAACAACACTTCCACTTATTCATCAAACACAATTTATCCTTCTATCAACCTTCTGAGAAATCTATCAGTATTGTAATATGCATTTATGATGAGGTTGTAGGGACTTGCATTGCTTACAGCGCAAGCACACTATTCCAGCCTTAAGCCACCCTCTTGTAACATCTACGATAGAACTGCTCACTGCAAAACACCCAGTGGTGGCCAAGAAGCTCTTCTATACATTGGCCTATACCTGTTGGCTTTTGGAAGTGCGGGAGTGAAAGCTTCCGTGCCATCACATGGTGCAGACCAGTTTGATGAAACGGATCCCGAAGAAGCAGGGGAAATGTCCACCTTCTTTAACACTCTCTTGTTGGCTGTTTGTTTCGGTGGTGCAGTCAGCTTAACCTTCATCGTATGGATACAACTCCACAAGGGCTGGGCTTCGGGCTTTGGTATTGGCACCATAGCCATACTTTTGGGTATCCTTATCTTTGCAGCTGGATTGCCACTTTACAGATTTCGTCTTCGTCAAGGAACAAATGATTTCCTTCAGATCATACAGGTATCACGTAATCCATGCTTAAAGAGACTTGAATTTTAAACGATTTTGAAGTTTTAGTATTGCATTGACCAAGCTGTTTGTTTTAACATCTCTTCATGCATTTTCCAGGTTTACGTTGCAGCAATCCGCAATAGGAATCTTCTTCTCCCTGACGATCCAGCAGAACTATATGAGATTAAACAAGACAAGGAAGCTGCTGAGGAAATAGAGTTTCTACCTCATAGAAACATTCTCAGGTTCAATTCCTCTCTTGAGTCTAACATAATTGCATGTCACTTGGTCAGAACTCATTACTTATAATAACTCGGTATTAAAAGTGATAGGTTGGTTTAAAAGATGTTAGATTGATCTTTTGCAAATATAAAGTGTATATCTGCTAAAAGTTCATGGAATATCACTCCAGTTTCAGTTTATTTTGGTTCTAAACTGAATCTCACAGGTTCTTAGACAGAGCAGCCATTCAAGTAAAACATGATGTGGAATCTGAGAAACCACCAAGCCCGTGGAAACTTTGTAGGGTAACCCAAGTAGAAAATGCCAAAATTGTTCTTAGCATGATCCCCATATTCGGCTGCACCATCATAATGACCCTTTGTCTAGCTCAGCTGCAAACCTTTTCAATCCAACAAGGTTACACCATGGACACCACTTTCACTAAGAATTTTCAAATCCCACCTGCATCCCTCCCAATCATCCCAATTATTTTTCTAATCATCATTGTTCCTATCTATGACCGCCTTTTTGTGCCTGTTATGCGAAAAGTCACTGGCGTTCCTACTGGGGTTACTCACTTGCAGCGCATAGGAGTTGGTCTTGTACTCTCTTGCATTTCAATGGCTGTGGCTTCAATTGTAGAGGTGAAAAGGAAAAGAGTGGCCAGAGACCACAACATGCTTGATGCTGTGCCAATACTTATGCCACCATTGCCAATAAGCACATTTTGGCTCTCTTTTCAGTACTTTATATTTGGAATAGCTGACATGTTTACTTATGTGGGGCTGCTTCAGTTTTTCTATTCAGAGGCACCAAAAGGGCTTAAGTCTACGTCAACCTGCTTCCTTTGGACCTCTATGGCACTTGGTTATTTTGCTAGTACCGTGGTGGTAAAAAGTGTGAATGGAGCCACCAAACATATCACTAGGAGTGGAGGCTGGTTAGCCGGGAACAATATTAATAGAAACCATCTAAATTTGTTCTACTTGTTCCTTTCCATAGTGAGTCTGATCAACTTTTTTATCTATTTGGTAGTTTCAATGAGGTACAAGTACAGGTCTCAAGGCCCTTCAGTCCCTGCTGGCAATTAATTCAAATAAGCAACTATATATGTAGATGCCGCAACTGCAATACATGTTTTCTGGTAAAGCAGAGAACTACTCGTTTCTTTTCTTCATAATTTGAAAGGAATGGTCTATGAGAGATTCATAATCAATATGTGTGATATGAAATTACTTCCCTATGCCTTTAGGCAGAGTTGATTTCTATTTCTAGTTTGCTTTTCACGGCTTCTTTTCTTTCTTTAAATCTTACCTCATGGCTCACCAATTATGTAGTTCTGTATAGAAATCAGTAAAATTAACTTAACTGCAATTAATTGTTAAGACTTGTAGTAAATTAAAAAATATTTCGTCTAAATTACAATATAAACTAAATTTCTAATGGTACTAATTTTAAATTGAATTACACTAATTTTAAATTAAACTGTTAAGTGTACTAATTCTGAATTGAAACTGCACTAAATTATTATTTACTGTTTTACAACTTATTTTAGAATAATCCAAAAGTGACTTGAATTGCTAAAAAACTGTGTGGTACGCAAAACTAAATTTGTAACTCCATAAGATAAGCATATGAAACAATGGATATCTAGTGTATGCACTCAAATGTCTATTTCTTATAAGAATTTTTAATAAAAAATTTTATCCTCTATGAGTGGTGCTACAGGTTCATCACTACACATTTTATTCGTAATAAATAACCATTAAACCAGAAAATCATTATTTAACGTAAAACTTATTTCAGGTTAATAGATGGATACCTTATGTATGTATCCAAATGTCACACCAGATTCCCCATTCAACTTTTACCCACATCGTATACAGATACTCATGAACCTGTGATACCAAAGAAATTCTAAGAGATTTAATTATAAAACTAGTCTCAAATATTAGATTGATTAGGGTTAAAAAATCATGCCTAGGTCATAGAATCGTACAATTCAATGTGTTACACTAGATTCTGTGACCCTAGTCCTAGGTAGAACATAATTGCATAATTTGCAGAAAAAATTGAGAGATAGAGAGATAATTTATCTGATCTGAAAAGTCAATACATTGATAATGAGTTTCTAAACTTGGAGACTCATATTTATAAGATACTGAAACATAATTATTTGACAAACCAACAAAAATATATGGTTACAATAACTGCTTCAAACAAAGTACGATTGCATAACTGAAAGTAAAATATATTAGATTGACACAACTTTGATTGAGTTATGGACCTCAGAGCTATGTCAATTCAACTTGGACTGAGTTTGGCGATTTATACTTCCCCCAATATCTGACTAAGCAGGTTGTTGGCTCAATTTCTCTATTATAATTTGGTGTTGTCATTCCTCACTTGTAATTTACTAGAAGCCCCAAACATTACATAATTAAAATGACATCTATTATTAATTTTGAAACAGAACATGTGCTAGTTAGGATTGTGAATTCACTATGGAAGGATTACAAGTTGTCATCTTTCCATAATTCCCATACCGGTTAATTCACTTAAAAATTAGACCCATAATGTCATGCTAAAAAGTCAATTTACCATAATTTATTCAGACTTTGTAGAAAAAAATCATTCCTTGGCATAATCTGGAGACATATAAACACTGCAAGAAATATTAGATGAAAAAAAAAATTAATATTCATATTTCAAGTTGGGGAGGCAGAGAGACCTGAATGAGAAATGGTTGGCTCGGAGAAGCCACCAAAGACAATAGCCAAGCGGAAAAAATAAGTACTAAATTTTTGAAATTGGTTTAATTGAAATAAATTCTTAACATATTTCAAAAATTTGTCAATACTAACTAAAATTATATATGAAATCTGATAGAAAATAATATCCAAATATTCTAAAAAAATCACCAATCTATACAGACAAATCTCGCGTTCTACATAATCTAGAGCTAGAGTGTCTTCACTTAATCTATTTTCAGCCATAGGCCGTTTTCGGCCATTCGTCACTTGCCAAAGCCGATTTTCAGCAGTTGAATTTCAATCGGATTTTACTAATAGCAATGTAACGTAATCAAATTACTACCATTAAATTATAGCAATTTCTATTTTTTTTAGTTTGTTAAAACAATAGCTAATAAAATAGAAAAGATAAATTCAATTTTAAGTTTTGACTAAATTGACTCTTAATAAATTATTTTTTTATAAAATGTTTGCAAAAGTTAATAAAATAAAAATAATAAATAAAATATTAAAAAACAAAATAACAAAAGATAAAAAGAAATAAATTTATAAAAAGATTAAAAAGATAAAAACAATGATAAAGAAAATAAGTTGATTTTATTACTTTTTCAAAATGTGATTCACCATTCTCGAAAAATTATTGTTCAATTAATTATTATTTTAGATTTTCAAATTAATTAATATAAAATTTTAATTAATTTATTGTAATTCTTACTAT
The DNA here is from genome assembly GCA_027742785.1 of Vigna reflexopilosa. NCBI lineage: Eukaryota > Viridiplantae > Streptophyta > Magnoliopsida > Fabales > Fabaceae > Vigna > Vigna reflexopilosa. Next base: position 31,266,292 of record CM050926.1, on the reverse strand, counting down.
TAATCAACATACATTCTTAATTAAAAGTAATAACTTTTTAAATTAATTATAGTAAATTTAATCAAAGTATATTTTGAATTAAATATCATTATATCTAATCATGTCTATTTTTTACTTTTTATATCAAGTAAAAAACTAATTAATCAAAATATATTATTAATTAATTTTTGTTAAAGTTTTCACGTTTAATCAAAATACATTTTGAATTATTGATAAAAATAAATTCTCAATTAAAATAAAAGATCTTCAAATTTATATAATTAATATGTTAGGTAAATTTAAGACCATGATTATATAACACTAAAATTTCAACGTACAAATGTTTCATGTATTGTCTTGACATTATAAAACACGACAAAGATTTAAATTTAAATAAAAAGATTTAAATGTAAACATTAACTTTAATGACACACTTTACTAACAGATGCTTCAACATATTCAAAAGAAACGTTTATCACAATAAACTAGACCTACAACAAACTATCACGTCATTCATGTATCATAACTCTAATAGAAATATTAGATATATTATCTTTATTTTATATTTATCTTTTATCTTTAGTTAGTTAGTTTGTTATTATTATTTATTTGTATTTTGGGCTTAGCCCATATTTCTTCTATTATAAACAGAGAATCTTATGTGTGTATTTAACACAAGGAAAATTAATTCTAAATATAGTTTTTCATCATATTCAACATAGTATCAGAGCCTAAGGTTCTTTTGAGAAAAAAATTTCTGGTGCCTCTACCACTACATCTGTCGTTGCCGACTGCGGGGCCATCTACCGCTGTCGACGCTGTCGTCTACCGTTGTTTTCTATTGCTGCCATTACCGGAGTTTAAGTTTCTACCAACGATCACACATTTTTTATCGTCTTGGCCAGGTGACTACCATGTCATTAACGACGCCTTCATCCATTGGAGTTCCTTTCAAAGTTATGAATTTGCTCCATTTTTCGTCGTGCATTGTGGCATGTTTGGTAGTTATTTAGAGCATCGAAGTTGCTCTTTTTTTTCCTTTTTTTGCTCTTTTTCCTTTTTCAGGTGCCTTGATTGGAGAATTTTTATTTTTATAGTTTCTCTCCCATGTTTATCCATGGCTTCTACCGCTGCTGTCTCTTTTGACATTTCTTTTCACCATTGCGTTTGACTCGTCCATATATGTTTTTTTCATGGAAAAGATGGTTTGTTGTTAGTTTATTTATAACCGTGGTGGCTCTCCAACAATTACCTCTTTATCCACTGGTGGCATTCTTCAAGGGCAATTTGCAAGAAGAGATTTACATAGAGCAACCTCTCAGATTTGTTGCTCAGGAGAGTCTTCTGGGTTGGTATTTTGTCTTCTATGTCGTCTTGCAAATCATTAGCAATTTGGTGTCTCTCGAGTGTAGAAGCAGATATTTTAAGTCTTTATGGATTATATTAGTAAGGTTTAATCATTTAGATTGTCCCTATTTATGTAGGGTTTTCTCAATTAGGTCCTAGTATTTTAAAACGTCTCGATTAAGTCCCTAATTTTGAAAAATTGAATCAATTAAAGACTTGCCGTTAACTTGGGTGGATGACGTTAAAATTGTGTGTGCGTGGCACGGTGACTTTGTTGAGGTGGCAGTGTATGGTGAGCTGAGTTGGTTTTCTCTCATTTTGAAATTAAATTTGATTGAAATTAATTGATACAAAAGGCAACGTTTAAGTAAAACATTTCTTAAGAAATGAAAAAGTGCAAACTCTGGAAAGTTGTAGAAGAAAGGGAATAATTTAGGGAAAATTGGGAAATCAGAAGGGATTTAAAACCCTAAATTGAGGGATTTAAAACCCTAAATTGGAAGACAACCACCTGAGGTTGGGAGGAGCTTGTGGAGGTTATTGGTGGAGGTTTTTTTTGTGCGACGCAGGTGGGTGGTGAAAGCGAAGTTGTTCGAAGACGATGTCGAATGTTGGTTGATGCTCACCATACACTGCCACCTCAGCCAAGCACACAAACAAGTGCATCTGAATCTTCACTCTTCATCACATTGACATTCATTCACAAACCCATTAGTTCCAACCCATTGCAATCGAGCAAACTGAGGTTGGGATCCGAACCTGAGAGGCAGGGAGTCATAGTGCTTGCGAATGTCGCAGACAAGCTTCTCAGGGAGATGGGTCCCGGGGTATATGTGGCTGAGATTGCACACGACGATGGTCTACACAAGGTTGCAAGGTGCGTCGGGTTTGGAAGAATCATTCATAGCGGTAAGGGAGTTTCTGAGGGAGGAGAGAGCCTCAGAGACGTTGCGTGTGAGTTTGAGGATCTTCTTGTGGACGAGAGAGGAAGAGGGGGAAGACGAAGAAGAAGAGTCTCGAGGTTGCGAGGAATGCGCGGTGAGGAATGTGTCGTCCTCGTCACTGGTGGTGCGGCGCGACCAACACTCCAACGCTGCAGCCATTGAAGTTGGAAGGGAAAATGATGAGAGAAAGAGGATTCAGAAGGTTCACACTTTGGAGTCTGTAAGAGTGACCATGTTTTTGTTTTCACAGTGAGAAAGGGAGGAAGAAGAGAATACCTGTGTTTTTTGTTTTTCTATTGTTCAGCAAAGAGAACCGACATTTGAATTTCCATTACTTTATCAAGGTGATGATGATATAATTTTATAAGAATGATACTCTGACACCTCAGCCAAGTCACCGTGCCACACACACTTTTAACGCCATCCACCCAAGTTAATGGCAAGTCCTTAATTAATTCAATTTTTCAAAATTAGGGACTTAATTGAGACGTTTTAAAATACTAGGACCTAATTGAGAAAACCCTACATAAATAGGGACAATCTAAATGATTAAACCTATTAGTAACAAGCTTGGTACATACAATTTGTATGCATCAGTTTGAGTGGAAGTGTTAGATATATTATCCTTATTTTATATTTATTTTTTATCTTTAGTTAGTTTATTACTATTTCTTATTTCTATTTTGGGTTTAGTCCATATTTCTTCTATTATAAATAGAGAACTCTATGTGTGTATTTAACACAAAAGAAATTAATGTCAAATATAGTTTTTCATCATATTCAACAAGAAAAAAGCTTTTTATATTACTTGTCCCAGAAATAATGTAGAACAGTCATATTTATGTTCATATAATTACATATGCCTTAAAAAATTGAAAAAAAAATTCAGAAGTTTCCCGTGCACCTTTTTATCTTAAATTTTTTTACAATGAATGAATTAAATATATCTTTATTTAACTTTAAAATATATTTTAATTTATAATCATTTATAGTCTCCATAATTATACTAATTTTAATGTGAAAAATACGAAAATAATATTTATTTTATGACTATTAATTATTTTTGTCGTTCATGGTCAAATTTGGGATTAAATTAACCTGTATGGAGATTACAGGAGAATATATAAAAAAAATGTAATACAAGTTAAGTAAGATCACTTTTATATACTTTGATTTATTTGAGTATTAAATAACATTTAAAATTGATGTAATAAACGGGTGTAGCAATTAGATAATTGCTGATATATAAATATGTATATATATAAAAGTTGATTTGTAAAACATTTTTAATCTAAAAAGCTAATTTTTAAATTTTGTAACAAATTATAAGTTAAGAGTTTATGGAATTTATCAAATTTTTGTTAAAGACAAAGTCTTTATTTTCAATATTGAATGTAAGTTTAGCATTACTTTATTAAATATGAATTAAAAGTCAGTGTGTAAACTTTACAAATTTAGCATTACTTTATTAACTTTTGGTTCTTCAATAATTGTTTAAAAAGGTCTTTAATGCGATAAAGTAATTATATACCCACTTGGTGTTTTTGAATGTGCGTTTTCTTTTTATTTTTTATAAGCAAACAAACATGTATAAATGAAACATGACAGAAACATGAGGAAGTTGAACACAAAAAGTTATTAATATTATTAGTTTATAACGTATTATGCATGATTTCCCTTGTAACCCAAACCAAACATGGACTGGAAGGGTTTGCTAACGTTGTGCTGTACATCCATTTTTGTAGAATCGCAGTTGCAAAGGCAATATCCAGCAAGACACACCGTAGAGCAATTTGGGCCGTGCTTACAATATTTCTCACAATCTTTGTCCGATTTGCAACGCCATTCTTCGTCTCTAGCAGCAAAAGCTTGTTGCATAAAACCTGTAAATATAATAAAAATAAAAATAAAGGAATACCCAAGAAAAATATATATTGATCTCTGAAGTTTGAAAATAAGGTGTGCATTCAAAGAAGTGGCACGGAAGAAGATAGGTTAATACCAGATGCAACCAGAAATAGAGACACAAAGAGTGCCAATTGATGAACTGAAGCTTTTGCCATGTTTTTTTTTGGAGGATTTTGCTGCAAGGAAATGATGTGTGCAAAGATTTTTATCTTGGATTGGGAGTTATGACATCCAACATATTTATATATTAAAAAATGATTTATTATGAATTTATTTAAGAATAAATATGTTTTTAGCCTCTAAATTTTAAATATTTATGTTCAAAATTTTGAGACAGTTTGATTATTAAATTGTAAAATATTAATTTATATAGTCATTTTAACTTAATCATATTAAATTTTTTAACATGTCAAACTCGTTTCATGCTAGTATATGAATTGTTTATATTGTTTGACACGTTCTAGCTTTAATATATGTTGAAAAACATGTTTGATAGATCAACAAAATTTAATGTAATTAAGTTAAAATAACTATATTGATTTATTTTTAAAGTTTAGAGACAAAAAGTATCAAAGTTTCCAATTTCGTCACAAAATTCAAAGACTAAAAACATGTTTAATTGGATAAAAAAATTAGTACTATCAAAATAAGTTGGAACCTGTGAACCAACCCGACTTATTATAGGTTCGGATTGGATAACTTGAAAAAAAATTAAAATTTTGATATAAACCAATTTTAAACTAGATTTATTAAAAACCTGACCTACCCATATTGAATCTGTTGTGAGACAGATTGGTTCACCAACTCATCTATTTTTTTTAATGAAATGAAACAAAAACATTACCATCAAGAAAAAACACATGCAAAATTAAAGTTTAAGTCCAGGAGCAGTAGTATAAAAAAAGTTAAATAAGTAAATAGTTTTATTTCTGTAGTTGAAACGGAAACAATATTCTTCGTTCATGGAAACCTATAAATTTGTGAGCGATTTCACTGGTAGTGCACTTGCTGGGTGTGTAGCTGCATGGACTGGTATGTGATTTTAGCATCCTTAATTATTCTGGTGCTAATTTATAATGATTTAGTGAATTGTTTTAATATATGAAATTTTTGGCTTTGAGACATTATATATATGTTTAACGTGTTAAAAGTAATTGGATTGGTGACTAATAGTGATTGTAACTTGTAAGGATAACGAAGTTAAGAAATAAATAAAATTAAGAAAAACATTTTATTACCTTAACATTCTGGTGGCTGCATAACCTAGGAAGATTCCTATATATTTTGATTATTCTACCATAGTCTCATCAGATTATCATTGGGGTTAGTATGATAATGAACATTATATCTTTATTGCATCAACTCGGAATCTCAATAAAGCCAAAACATTTCAAAATCGATCTTTTAGACAGAAAAGAAACTACTTTTCTATCTTTATTTCTACAATTTTACTAGGCCTTTCTTCTTCATGGAGGAGGGGTCATTGTTTACAGTTGTACCTTACTTTTTGTTATTTTTTTTTAAATTGAAAAAAATTTATAATTAAATGAATTTACGAACCAATCTATTTAATCTAATAACTCATAATAAATCAGATCGGATTTAAGTTTTTTTAATTCATTAATAGTGAACTGGATTAAATTAATTTATAAAATGATTAATCTATGATGAATCAGACCCAATTGGATGGAATAAATTGTTTTAAAAATATTAAAAAAATACACGACTTACATTAGTAAAAAAACTAAAGGTATTGAGACATATGAGATCTTAAATTCATATTTATAAAAATTCTGCTGATAAAAATATATACTAATTTTATAAACATTTAACGAAACAAAATTAATAAAGTTAAAATTATTTTTAAAATATTTTAAAAATACTTAAGTTTAAAAATATTTAAAATATCTCTACATTTTATTTTTATAAATTCTAATGAAATCTCATTAAACAAAAATTAGAAATTAAAAAACTATTAGACTAATAATAATTCAAATTTAAATATAAATATTTTTTCTATTAAATATATGATTCATAATATAAATAATATTAATAATTAAAACATTAATTATTATATTATAGTAAATAAAATATTTTTATATAATTATGATAATAAATTTTCACTTATAATAATAAATTAAAAAATTAAAATAAAACTTCATTATATTTTTAATATTATGTAATTTTGGTTTTAGTTTCCTTTTTAAAATTCATTCTATTTAAATTTTTACCATTTTAAAATTAATGAATCTAGTCCTAAATATTTTTTTCTGAGTTCATTTTAATGAGAGTGGTATATAAGTTTAAATATACTGCTCACTTAGTTAATATTTGACTCACAGAACTTGTGCAAAAGAGATACTAAAAGATGTTGAGAAATTAAGTGAAACAGTGAAAAAGATACAAAAATTATTATTTCTTGACTTACTTTGTAATATTTTTATGTAATTGATATTAGTGAAAAAAGTACTTAACCTTATTTAATATACTTCGATTTCAAGATAAACATTAATGGAATGACAATTTTAAAATTATTAACTAACTATAAATAACAATCATAAAATAATCAAAACTTATTCTCTTATAGGCTAAGTATGGACTTTGGTTCACTAAAAGAACTAAAACTGATATTCAAACAGTAAGAGAATATAGTTTGATTATTTTATAATTGTGATCTATAGTTGGTTAATAATTTAAAAAATGTCACTATTATTTTGTAAATGATTTACTTGAGTGTTAGAGTATAGGTTTCAATTTTACAAATAATCGAAACTTAGACCTCTGTTTAGGGTTTATGAAAATTTACATACTCACCAAGGCACTCTGGTGCATAATGTTGCTACAAAACTCACTTTTTCTTCTCCTTCACCACTACGAACTTGTATTTTGCTTCATTATTCTTCCACTATTTTCACCATATTTTACTCCATTTATGAGCCATTTTCATGGCTGAACCTGTAATGTGATTTTCGTTGCCATTGCAATCTTCTCAATTCTTCTTCTATTTGTTCCATTTCTACTGTTGGCTCACTCATGAGCTTCATTTTCTTTTTACTCACCTTTTTTTCCCTACTTTGTTAAGGGTCATTGTGTTTTTCCTAATGCACACAATTTGTGTTATTATATGTGTCTGGTTTTGTATTCAGTTGCATCGTAGCGCATGTTTCCTTGCTTCCAAAAAGTTTTTTGCATTGTTGTAGTTCTCTCCCATTATTAGGGTACCTAGCTTGTGCACCCATAGATTCTTAAAAAGTTATATTTTTTTATTTGTTTTTAACATATTTTTTTGTATGTTTCATATCCTTAAATATTTTACCAACTACATAGTAAAAAAGTACAATAATATGATCTGGTATACTTTGTAATAATTATATGTAACCTATATTTTGTAGGATGTTTAAAGTATTTTGATTCAAAATTGTTATCTACATATAGTTGCATTTGGTTGGTTTTGTTTATGTCCAGATGTATAATATAGAAGAAAAAAAAACAAAAAATATTTAAAAAATAATTAAAATAGGCTTCGATTATATAAAAAAAATTGAAACATGTAACGAAGAATAGATTGCGGTTGTCGAAGGAACGAAACATGAAATCGAATAGAATTTAGTTATTTTCAGAACGAAAATCTATTTTCCTCTTTAGATTTTAAATCAATTTGAATTGTTTTTGAAATAATAGAGAATAGGTTTCGGTTGAGTCCCATAATCGAATTCTACAATTTTTTTATATCTTATTTGTATATATTTCAATTACAGAATGAAATTATAATATAAAAAACATTGGTGTCATGTGAAATTAAAACAACTAACACTATAAATTAAAATAATTAATGTTTTATGATATGATGTTATATAAAAATTATAATTTAATTATAACTTAAGTTAAGTAATAAAACTTTAAATTGTTGAAAATAAATAAAAATAAAAGTTGATTAATACTCGTTATATCAACTCGTTGAAATAAAATGACCTTGTCCAGATATAAAAATATTATACAAATTTTAAAAATAAATGGAATACAATTCCTTTTATTAAAATTTAATTATTTGAAAAAACTAAAATATATGTAGATTTAAATATTCTTTTAAAATCCTAAAATATTAAAAAATATTTATTATATATAAGTTGATTTATTAAACATTTTTAACTTCTATTTTGATTTTATTTTTAATAAATTATAAATTAAAAATTTATTAAATTCACCAAAATTTCGCTAAAGACAATCTCTTATTTAAAATTTAAACTAAAAGTCAGAATATAAACTTTACAAATTTAACGTTACTTTATAAACTCTTGTTGTTGGTCGTTCAATAAATGTTCATAAAAATGTCTTTAATGCGATAGATAACGTAATTATTTGAATGTGTCTTTTTTCTTGTCCTTTTTACAAAGAAACAAACAAATATAATTGATAGAAGACAGAAAGAAGTTGAAGATAAAAGGTTATTAATATTAATTTATAAAAGTATTATGCATCATTTACCCTTGTAACCCAAAGCAAGGAAGACATAGCCTAGAAGGGTTTGTTAACGTTGTGTTGCACATCCATTTTTGTAGATGGGCAGTTACAAAGGCAAAATCCTCCAAGGCACAGCACAGGGCAACGTGGGCGGTGACTACAAGCTTTCACACAATCTTTGTCCACTTTGCATTGATCGCCTCTAGAAAAAGCTTGTTGCATAAAACCTGAAAATAAAATGATAATAAAAATAAAGAATACGCAAGTAAAATATACATTCGTTTCTGCAATTTGAGAAAAAGTAATAATATTATAATATACTTTTACATTCATTTAAACATAATATAAGAATAAAATAATTATAAAAATATAAAATTTTACATATTTTTTTAAAATAAATAAATAAAAATAATATAAAATAAATATAAAAAATTTAAGTGTGTGAAGTATGTCTTTAAACAAGAGTGACGGAAGAAGATGGGGAAATACCAGATGCAGCCAGAATTAGGAACACGAAGAGTGTCACTTGATGAACTGAAACTTTCGCCATTGTTTCTTGAGGATTTTGCTCCAAATAACTTTTAGCTTGAATTGGTATACAAATGCTATGAGATGCAACATATTTATACTGATGTTATTGGAAGATGATTGGGTAGGGTATCTGAATTGATTGAATTAATATAAGTTTGTCAGTTTCTTTCTCATACGCTGTAAATGTTATTGAATGTTTTCAGACCGTTCTGGTCTTAAATTCAGGGTCTTTATTAATTATTTGGGTGGAAATATTTATTATTATTTCGTCATAGTTACACTATTTTTAGTCGAATAATTATTAGATGGTTTATAGCTTATTTATTTTGAAGATTCTTTTATATCTTCCGTTTATATAAAGTCTTATAAAAATTCATATTTTAGTAATTTTTATTTGCTTATTAATAATTTACTTTCATTAAATAAAAATAATTTAATACATCAAAATTTAAATTTTATTCAGATTAACATAAAATTTTCAACTTATGATGATGAGATATCATCTATCAAAATAATTTTCTCTAATAAAATATTAATTAACATTTAATTATAAAACATTATAAATTTTATGTTTGCACACACTTTAAATATTTATACACCAGTGCAAAAAGAGTGTCACGCGTTCAACGTCTAATCACTCAATAACTAATTTTAAAAATGACCGATGACATTTTTGTAAATAAATGCAATTATTAAACATTCGATGACGTCAAATGTCCCGACGTTAGACGTCAAAAGGTTAGTCAATTCAATAAAAATTAAATTTGAGAGGGAGATTGAAAATTCATTCCCTTTATCTTAGTGCGCGAGATCATCTTCTCTACTCAAACATTTCTCGAACGAAGTTTGACGACCATCACATGTAATCTTTCTTTCATTTGATACAAACGCACGTTAATTAACTACTTTATGTATGATTTTCGTTTGTTTTCACTGATTATTTTCGTGTTCTTGTATTTCATAAGCTCATTCTAATTTCTCTCTCACGGGTGGCAACACTTTATTATGATGAACCCATCTTTTGAAGATTAGTTTTTGTTTTCATTTTCATTTTGAAGAACTTATTTGTTGTTTTTTTTGTTGAACTTGTTTGTTGTTGTTGTTGTTTGGTTGAACTTGTTTGTTGTTGTTTGGTTGAACTTGTTTATTGTTGTTTGATTGAACTTGTTTGTTGGTTGTTATTGTTCTTTGTTGTTGATCCTATATTATCTTTCATAATTCATGCTTTATAAAATACCAAAAACTAAAATTTGTTGTTTTTCTGCTTTTGAGGTATGGTAGAATTGTAAAAAAGGATTATAATTAATTAAAAATAAATAAAAAAATTGATTAAAGTCGTATATTGATAAAATTCGACGTTAAATTAACGTCGTATATTGACAAAATTTGACGTTAAATTAATATCGGATTTTTTAAATTTGACGTTAAATTAGTATTGAATTTTTTAAATTCGATGTCAATTTAATGTCTCCCGATATGACGTCGTTCTCAAATTCGACGTGAAAGGCAAATAATATTCGATGTTGTACGTTGTTTTTGTACTAGTGATATATAAATAGTTCAATTATATTTTTAAGAATATACTGATAAAATTTACTTCTTGAAAAATGTTATTAAAATATCATTTCACAATATTTAAAACACATTAATAAGTATTATATTTCGGTATTTTGATGTTAGGTTAGAGTAAGTTTATATTTTTATTATCAATAAATAACTATATTGACATAATAAGTATATATAGGCAGGTCAGATGCATTAATGGCATAAAAAGTAGTAAAAAAAATCATAGATGAAAAAAGAGAAATCTTAAAAATTCAAGTTTCTCCAATCAAGACAACAAGTTCAGATCCTAAGGAGGCTCGAGTCAAATGATGATGATTGGAGTCGGAGAAGATGATGCACGTGTCGTCCTGTGCGACAGGAGAAGATGATGTACGTGAACTTCAACAAGTGTGTGAGAGCATGTTTGGACTCCGATGGTGGCGATCATGACGACATTGAGGTCGCTTGGTTGAGACAAGCAGAATCATGTGGTCCCCAATCAGAACTAAAGTTTTAATGACAATGATAGCGAAAAACGAAG